>OU342745.1:43239330-44631084 GCA_910589775.1 Avena eriantha
TTGGACTACAGATCCATGTAGTAGCTAGATGGTTGGTTCTCCTCCTTTGTGCTTTCTTGTCTAGATCTTTGGAGCTCCGTTCATGATCAAGATCATCTATTTGTAATTCTGCATGTTGTGTTTGCGAGGATCCGATGGATATTGAGATGCTATTTCAGATTGATTATTGATTCTATCATGTCTTTGTTATTTATGATCTTGCATGCTTGCCATTGTTAGTAGATATCTTGGCCAAGTAGATGCTAGCAACTCCAAGAGTTAGTATTTATGCTCGATAGTGGGTTCATGCCTCTAGTAATCTAGGGAAGTGACAGAAATCTCTAAGGTACTAGATGTGCTGTTGCTACTAGGGAGAAAACAATAATCCTTTGTTCATAGAACAATCGTATTGTTTAATTTACACGCAATTCATAGAGCAATTATCTGTTGCTTGCAACTTAATATTGGAGGGGGTTCGGATGATAACCTGAAGGTGGATTATTAGTCATAGATGTAGTTGTATGGCGGTCTATGTATAATGTTGTAATGCCCAATCAAGTCTCAAAGGAGTCAATATGATTAGTATATGCATGTATTGCTTTGATGTTTGTCAATTGCCCCGCTGTAATTTGTTCACCCAGCATCTTATCTATCTTAAGGAGAGCCACCACTAGTGAACTATGGATCCTGGTCCTTTCTTTTACATACAATCTACAAACTGTTTACTGTTTTGTGTTTACTTTCTGCAAACTTTTACTTCCTTCCATTCGATACCTTTAATCCTTTGTTTTTAGCAAAACCGGTGAGATTGACAACTGATACATTGCAAATGTATCTATAATTTTTTATGTTCCATGCTTGGTTTTATCCACTTTCTTGTGCTTTGTTCCAACTTTGGAGTACTTTTCATATGATTTCTTGGACTAACCTATTAATAAGAGCCACAGTGCCAGCTGCCTGTTTTCTGCTGTTTTTGTTCCAGGAAAGTCAGAAAATGAATATTCTCCTATTTGGACGGGACAAAAGCCAAAGTGCCTATTTTTCCGGAAGTCATCAAGTACCAGAATACAAGACGGAGAGGGGCCAGGGACACCACACCACCTGGCCACGCGGCCAGGCCTGGCCCACGCCAGGGGGTGGTGTGGCCGCTCCCGGCACCCCCTCGGCCTCCCCTTCCGATTATAAGATGCCCTCGGGACGTAAACCCTAAGTGCCCAATCAAAAATCCACGAAAGAGTCTGTAGCCGCCGTCATCTCCATCCATAGATCGGGAGGGATCTGAAGCTCTTCCCGGCACCCTGCCAGGGAGGGGCATTCACCCTGGAGGCCTTCTTCATCACCATGCAAGCCTCCGGTGTGATGCGTGAGTAGTTCATCCTTAGACTACGGATCCATGTAGTAGCTAGATGGCTGGTTCTCCTCCTTTGTGCTTTCATGTTTACATCTTGTGTGCTCCGTTCATGATCAAGATCATCTATTTGTAATCCATACATGTTGTGTTTGCGAGGATCCGATGGATATTGAGATGCTATTTCAGATTGATTATTGATTCTATCATGTCTTTGTTATTTGTGATCTTGCATGCTTTCTGTTGTTAGTAGCTATCTTGGCCAAGTAGATGCTAGCAACTCCAAGAGTTAGTATTTATGCTCGATAGTGGGTTCATGCCTCTGGTAATCTGGGGAACTGACAGAAATCTCTAAGGTACTAGATGTGCTGTTGCTACTAGGGAGAAAGCAACAATCCTTTGATCATAGAACAATCGTATTGTTTACTTTACACGCATTTCGTAAAGTAATAATCTGTTGCTTGCAACTTAATACTGGAGGGGGTTCGGATGATAACCTGAAGGTGGATTATTAGTCATAGATGCAGTTGGATGGTGGTCTATGCATAATGTTGTAATGCCCAATCAAGTCTCAAAGGAGTCAAGATGATTAGTATATGCATGTATTCCTTTCTCGATGTTTTTCAATTGCCCCGCTGTAATTTGTTCACCCAGCATGTTATCTATCTTAAGGAGAGCCACCTCTAGTGAACTATGGATCCCGGTCCTTTTCTTTTCCATTCAATCTATAAACTGTTTACTGCTTTGTGTTTACTTTATGCAAAGTTTTACTTCTTTCCATTCGATACGTTTAATCCTTTGTTTCCGCAAAACACGGTGAGATTGACAACCTCATCGCAAGTTGGGGACAAAGTTCTGTGGTTGTGTTGTGCAGGTCTCGACGTTGCTACTAGCACTGGTAGTGCGCCCTGCCAAAGCTCAGCTAGTAACACCTTTGGGGTGTTTCCTTGCTCCTACTGGTTCGATTAAACCTTGGTTTCATAACTGAGGGAAACTTGCTGCTATGCTCATCATACCTTCCTCTTGGGGTTCCCAACGAGCTCTACATCAACCACGCAACAGCACTTTTCTGGGCGCCGTGCATTGAGCCATCAAGCATTTTTCTGGCGCCGTTGCCGGGGAGTCAAGGACATCTTCACAAGGGGAGTCCCTCATAACCAATCTCTTTACTTTGTTATTTTTGTTTTGGTTAGTTTCTTTTTGCTTTGTATGCTTGTTTCTTTATCAAAAACACACAAAAAATTAGTTCTACAAGTTTGCTTTCTTATTTTAAAAACACAAAAATTAGTTTTACTAGTTTGCTTTCTTATTTCAAAAACACAAAAAATATTCCTATCTTGAGTTGCCACTATGTATAGCCTTCTCCAGTCACTATGTCATCCGAGGAAATGATTTTCACTTTTAAACAAGGAATTGAGGAAAGTTTTAAGGAAGCTTGGTCTAGAATCTCCGATCTACATGAAAAAACTGAGCCTAAAATGACTCAAAGCTTGTTCCTTAGCAGTTTTTACCTTGGGATTGCTCTTTGCTATAGATATTCTTTAAATGCTATTGTGGGAGGAGATTTCCTCCAATGTAATGAGGATGATGCTATTAATGCTATAAAGAAGTTGATCCTCACTTACAACATGCCTAGCCAAACTGATATTTCTTTCGCAAAAATATTTGCTAGGTTGAACACTCTTGAGACTATCACTACTAGCTTAGAAAGTTGCTATAATACGCTTAGGGAGCATCACAATTATGTTCCAATAAATTCTGAACCATCAAAGTGGCTCCCTACAGTAAAGATTGAGATAAACACTCAAACTTTTCAAGCTCGTTGTGATATCATGTCTGAATTTTGTCTTATGCCCAATGATATTTATAAATCTCTGAATGCTTGGGGGCTCACTGAAGGAGGAAAAGAAATATCCCTTGCTAATAATACTACCATATTACCTCTTAGAATAGCTGAAGGAGTGTTCACAAAGATCCTTGGGAAAATGATTTCTATTGATTATCTTGTTATTGAATGTGCAGGAAAAGGACAAATTACACTTGGAATGTCCCTATTAGAATTCCTTGGAGCAATAATAGATGTGGGAAAGGGGACCATGCACCTTTATTATCCACCAAACAATAATATTTTCCCCAAGGTTAAGAATAAAAGTAAGAGAGGTAAGGGCAAGAAATATGGTCTTAATGCTCTTCATTTGAGAACACTTGATTCTTTTTCTTGCTTCTTATGCCTAACTTAAAGGCGTTAAAGAAAAGTACTTATTGGGAGATAACCCAAAAGTTTTAGATGAGTCTTGGAAGTTATTACCTCTGTAATAACCTCTCCTTATCCTTTTTATTTGCTTTTTGTGCCAAGAGTAACCTCTAATGAGAGAGAAGTAATGATTCGGAAAGTTGCTGTCCCAAAACAGATTTCTGTGTTTCACCGTAAAAATTCGTGTAAAATCTCTGAACATATTTTTGAGGCGTGCATTTTTGTGCTTATGCCCCAGGTTGTGAACTAACTTTCGCTAGTTCCACACTTTTTAATTTGAGCAACAGAAGGTCATCGAAAAAATTATTCTTTACCTGCTGGTCTGTTTTGACAGATTTCTACCATTTTCTGCATTTGCTTCTTGTTGGTTCCTTTTTGAGTTATTTTGGGGAATTGAGCTTTTTGAAGGAAGTGCTACAGTACCTAGTGTTCTAATGGAAGTTTATTTAGTGTTAGAACTGAACCTTAAGATCTTTTATCTTGAGTGCACTAATGTTGCTAATAAAGATTGTGTGAAGTTTTGTATGAAGGAAAATTTTCAGGTGTATGGAAGGAATGAGTAATGACCTGAAGGATGGACTAAAGCTCAAGCTTGGGGATGCCATGCGTGTCACCCCAAGAAATATCCAAGAAGTACAAGCATCAAAGCTTGGTGATGCCCAAGGCATCCCCTTCTTCATCAATAAAAATCCCAGGTTCTTTCCAAACGCTTCATTTTTATTGTTTCATGCACAGTTGTGTTGTTCTTGGAGCGTTTTCTTTTTCGTTTTTTTGGTTTTTAGTTTGCTTGGTTTGCTTAGTTTTCTGAATAAATTGGTTGGACCCCCTCTTTCATACATTGGTTTGCAAATAGTTTGGTTTGGTTTGGAAAAGAGTAGGAAAGTTCATGCTTATGTGGTAAAAAGAGCTCGTTTTTGACTGTGGCCTATGCTTTGTCATGCCATGCTTGATATTGTTCTTTATTCTAAGTATTCTTTGCTGTAGCATGACTTGTTATAAACAATTGAGATTGCTTAATGTGCCTTGGATGAATCATGCGTTGTTTTAGCATATTAAAGCATAGTATAGTGGTATTCTCCTTTGATGCTTTATTTGGGTTGACTTGGCACATGCTCACACCATGTAATGACTATCTCAAGTCACCATAGCCTTTATGATCCTTTAGTTTTCAACTTGTAGTATCACTTTATTCTTTGATCAATGATGTTTTGTCGCTCTGCATGATTATGGCCACTATTGCTCTCTTAGTTTGTCGCTCCTAGTCTTTTGCTAGCCTCCACAACCAAGTATGAGTTCCACTCATGCATCGAACTCCCTAAACCAAGTTATTCCAAAGAGTCCACCATACCTACCTACTAGCTTATGCTATTCCAAGTATATTCATGCTTTTGTTTACCTTCCAAATTAAACTTGTTATGAGAAAACTAGTGATTAAAGCTCTCACGAACTTGATGGCACACTTTACTTTTTTGCATCTAATAAACTTGAACCACTGGGTCCTTCTTTGTTGCGTATACGCTTGCGCTTTATAAGTTGAAATTAGCAGGACCATGTTTCATGGGGTACGCTTTCAACATTGCACTTGTACTCTGTACCCCGTTGATATCATGTTCTTTTGCTTATGGATCCCGGTGGTGTGAAATAAAAGTGGAACTTGTAAGATCATGGAATCTGTATGTGTGTTAGAGAAACGCCTGGGCCACTAGCCTAAGCCATGCCTAATCATGGTGGAAACTTGCAGCATCACCATAATGAGCACTCTATGAAGCATCCTCAATAAAAACCTATGCAAATAGCAAATAAAAAGATCGCTGAGATGCTCATTGTCTGCTTGCCTTGTCATTTTGATTATGGGAAAGCTCCCGTATCATGTGCAAGGGGTACCCCGTTGGCGGTTCTTAATGATACACATATACTTACAATGACAAGATCTTACTCGTGACTGAAGTTGAGTAGCATGAGGATCGGTGTTCGTAAGTAAGGGGCATGAGATTTCGTTTTATAACTTGTCAAGCATATCCTCTTAGTTGTGTCACTTTAACCTTAATAACCTTCAAGATGCTTATGATAGGGGCAATGAGAGCTGAAAGCTATAAGTACCATAATTTTTGGAAGCTCTTTATGAGACTTGAATCCCTACTTCCTTTTACAAAAGGCCTTTCTTCCACCATTATATTATGTCTCCGCCTTCTATCTTTATGCACCTACTTTGAGAGCATAGTGGCCATTCTTAGTTCTATGTGCATTGTCCCAAGACTAGTTGATTGATGCATAACTTGATATTGCTTGTTTTAAACTATTTGTATCTAGTCACTCTTATGAACTTTGAAGGTGTCCTATGCATTTATGTTTTGCTACTCTATGAGGGACAAGCTGAATGCTTCTATGCTATGTTTTCTTTATGTGAAACAAACAAACATCTTGCAAAGCATTGTTATTCATGAATCTTTTGTTTGTGCCTTTTCATGTTGCATCATAGTTTCTTTGCTTATTGCTAGAACTTTGTCTTTCATGTTATGATTGACGTACTATGATCCTAGCTTTGAATGTTTTGCAAATACTTTGATCAAGTCTTTGATGGTGCATGTCACCTCAAAAATTATTCTTTCTTTTTATCACTTACCTACTTGAGGACGAGCAGGAGTTAAGCTTGGGGATGTTGATACATTGCAAATGTATCTATAATTTTTGATGTTCCATGCTTGGTTTTATCCACTTTCTTGTGTTTTGTTCCAACTTAGGAGTACTTTTCATATGATTTCTTGGACTAACCTATTAACAAGAGCCACAGTGCCAGCTGCTTGTTTTCTGCTGTTTTTGGTTCCAGGAAAGTCAGAAAATGAATATTCTCAGAATTGGACGGGACAAAAGCCAAAGTGCCTATTTTTCCGGAAGTCATCAAGTCCCAGAATACGAGACGGAGAGGGGCCAGGGGGCCACCACACCACCTGGCCACGTGGCCAGGCCTGGCCCATGCCAGGGGGTGGTGTGGCCGCTCCCGGCACCCCCTCGGCCTCCCCTTCCGACTATAAGATGCCCTCGGGACATAAACCCTAAGTGCCCGATCAAAAATCCACGAAAGAGTCTGTAGCCACCGTCATCTCCATCCCTAGATCGGGAGGGATCTAAAGCTCTTCCCGACACCCTGTCAGAGAGGGGAATTCACCCTGGAGGCCTTCTTCATCACCATGCAAGCCTTCGGTGTGATGCGTGAGTAGTTCATCCTTGGACTACGGATCCATGTAGTAGCTAGATGGCTGGTTCTCCTCCTTTGTGCTTTCATGTTTAGATCTTGTGAGCTCCGTTCATGATCAAGATCATCTATTTGTAATCCATACATGTTGTGTTTGCGGGGATCCGATGGATATTGAGATGCTATTTCAGATTGATTATTGATTCTATCATGTCTTTGTTATTTGTGATCTTGCATGCTTTCCGTTGTTAGTAGCTATCTTGGCCAAGTAGATGCTAGCAACTCCAAGAGTTAGTATTTATGCTCGATAGTGGGTTCATGCCTCTGGTAATCTGTAGAAGTGACAGAAATCTCTAAGGTACTAGATGTGCTGTTGCTACTAGGGAGAAAGCAACAATCCTTTGTTCATAGAACAATCGTATTGTTTACTTTACACGCAGTTTGTAAAGCAATAATTTGTTGCTTGCATCTTAATACTGGAGGGGGTTCAGATGATAACCTGAAGGTGGATTATTAGTCATAGATGCAGTTGGATGGCGGTCTATGTATAATGTTGTAATTCCCAATCGAGTCTCAAAGGAGTCAAGATGATTAGTATATGCATGTATTGCTTTCTCGATGTTTGTCAATTGCCCCGCTATAATTTGTTCAGCCAGCATGTTATCTATTTTAAGGAGAGCCACCTCTAGTGAACTATGGATCCCGGTCCTTTTCTTTTACATTCAATCTATAAACTGTTTACTGATTTGTGTTTACTTTCTGCAAAATTTTACTTCTTTCCATTCGATACGTTTAATCCTTTGTTTTCCGCAAAACACGGTGAGATTGACAACCTCATCGCAAGTTGGGGACAAAGTTCTGTGGTTGTGTTGTGCAGGTCTCGACGTTGCTACTAGCACTGGTAGTGCGCCCTGCCAAATCTCAGCTAGTAACACCTTTGGGGTGTTACCTTGCTCCTACTGGTTCGATTAAACCTTGGTTTCATAATTGAGGGAAACTTGTTGTTGTGCTCATCATACCTTCCTCTTGGGGTTCCCAACGAGCTCTACATCAACCACGCACTAGCACTTTTCTGGGCGTCATGCATTGAGCCATCAACAACCTCATTGCAAGTTGGGGACAAAGTTATGTGGTTGTGTTGTGCAGGTCTCCACGTGGCTACTAGCACCGGTAGTGAGCCCTGCCAAGGCTCAGCTAGCAACACCTTTGGGGTGTTTCCTTGCTCCTACTGGTTCGATTAAACCTTGGTTTCATAACTGATGGAAACTTGCTGCTATGCTCATCATACCTTCCTCTTGGGGTTCCCCAATGAGCTCTACATCAATACCGAGCCATCAAGCACACTTCTATTCTGGTAGACAGTTGTTGGGCCTCCAAGTGCAGAGGTTTGTAGAACAACAGCAAGTTTTCCCTTAAGTGGATCACCCAAGGTTTATCGAACTGAGGGAGGAAGTGGTCAAAGGTATCCCCTCTCAAGCAACCCTACAATCAAGATACAAGAAGTCTCTTGTGTCCCCAACACACCCAATACACTTGTCAGGTGTATAGGTGCACTAGTTCGGTGAAGAGATAGTGACATACAAGTGGTATAGATAATTATAAGTAGTAATAGTGCCAGAAAATAGCTTGCTTGCGTGTGGTTGACGTGGGAAAAGACTAAAGGCAAACTGAAATAAAGAAGGAAGCAAGCAAACATGTAACAGATCTAATTGCAAACGGTGTATGAATGCTTAGAAACAAGGCCTAGGGATCATACTTTCACTAGTGAACACTCTCATATAAATATATTCTTCTTTATGATACTACGCTGAACTACTCTCCGGTTGGACACTCTAATCCATGGTAGGGCTATAATAGCACACCTCAAAGTTCGCTTTCCGCATCTAGAAAACCCGACACTGTCACCTTGAGCACTAGATGGTTCAAACAAACACCACAATTTCATAAAGACATCCAACTCCAAATATAACTCATAACAAGTATTTGAGATCTCTAGCCTAAGTGCCACCATGGTGTGCACACTGTCAACTTCACACACATGGGGAGAGCAGAGATCTAATAAAGCACTTGAGTAGCAAGGTAGATCTACTTGATTACAAAGCTCATGATCACAATATGATCACGCAAAGAGAGAGAGAGAGATGAACACATAGCTACCGGTAGAACCCTTAGCCTCGAGAGAGAACTACTCCCTCCTCATCATGGGTATCAGCATAGTTGTCAGAATCGTGATGGCTCCGGGGGCACTTCCCCGTCCTGGCAGGGTGCTGGAACAGAGACTTTCTGTCCCTCGAATCCCCCCTTCGGTGGTAGCGGCACAACAGAACTTTTTGTGGATTTCTAATTGATGATCTAGGGTTTTTGCCTCGGGGGAGATATATAGGCGAAAGAGGATAGCTCGGTGGCCGGCCAGGGGGCCAACACCATGCCCTGGCGCGGCCAAGGGGGGTCGCACCTAGGGGTGGTGTGGACACCCTGTGGCCCCTCTCCGTCTCGTATTCTGGCTTCGTGAGTCTCCGGGGAAAATAGGCATATTGGCTTTTGTCCCATCCAATTCCGAGAATATTCATTTTCTGACTTTCTGGAACCAAAAACAGCCGAAAACAGGCAACTGGCACTATGGCTCTTGTTAATAGGTTAGTCCAAGAAATCATATGAAAAGTACTCCAAAGTGTGGACAAAACACAAGAAAGTAGATAAAACTAAGCATGGAACATCAAAAATTATAGATACATTTGCAATGTATCAACATCCCCAAGCTTAACTCCTGCTCGTCCTCGAGTAGGTAAGTGATAAAAAGAAAGAATAATTTTTGAGGTGACATGCACCATCATAAACTTGATCAAAGTATTTGTAAAACATTGATAGCTGGGATCGTAGTACTTCAACATAGCATGAAAGGTAAAGTTCTAACAATAAGACAAAGCAACTATGTTGCAACATGAAACGGCACAAACAAAAGATTCATGAATAACAATGCTTTGCAAGACGTTTGTTTGTTTCACATAAAGAAAACATAGCATACTGGCGTTCAGCTTGTCCCTCATAGAGTAGCAAACATAAATGCATAGGACACCTTCAAAGTTCATAAGAGTGACTAGATACAAATAGTTTAAAACAAGCAATATCAAAGCTATGCATCAATCAACAAGTCTTGGGACAATGCACATAGAACTAAGAATGGCCACTGTGCTCTCAAAGTAGGTGCATAACGATAGAAGTTGGAGACTCAATATAATGGTGGAAGAAAGGCCTTCATAGAAGGTAGCGGAGATTCAAGTTTCATAAAGAGTTTCCAAAAATTATGGTACTTATAGCTTTCAGCTCTCATTGCCCCTATCATAAGCATCTTGAAGTGATTAAGGTTAAAGTGAACAAACTATGGTGTACATGCTTGACGAAGTATAAGTTAGGAATCTCATGTCCCTTGAATACGAGGGGGCCGCTCCTCATGCTACTCAAGTTTAGTCACCGGTAAGTTCTTGTCATCGTAAGTACATGTGTATCATAGAGAACCGCTAACGGGGTACCCCTTGCCCGATGATAAGGAAGAATCCCCATATCAAAATGACAAGGCAAGCAGACAACGGGCATCTCAGCAATCTTCTTATTTACCATGGTAATATGGTGCTTTTTCTCTCTTTCCTCTTTTCATAATTTCTTTTTTTCTTTTTCACTTTTTTATCAATATAGGACTCTTTTTTTTATAAGAAGAATGCTTCATAGACAGCTCATTATGGTTACGATGCAGGTTTCCACCATGTCAGCATGGATTAGACCAGCGGCCCAGGCGTTTCTCTAACACATCCACATAACTCCATGGACTTACAAGCTCCCCTTTCTTTTCACACCGACGACATCCATAGACAAAAGAGCATGATATCAACTAGGTACAAAGTACCAGTGCAATGTTGAAAGCGTTCCCCATGACAGCATGGTTCTGCTAATCCCCAACAAATAAGTGCAAGCATATACAACATAGACGACACAATGGTTCAAGTTTATTAAGGGCAAGAAAAGTAAAGTGTGCCATCAAATTCGTGAGAGCTTTAATCACTAGTTTTCTCATAACAAGTTTAATTTGGAAGGTAAACAAAAGCATGAATATACTTGGAATAGCAAATGCTAATAGGTAGGTATGGTGGACTCTTTGGAATAACTTGGTTTTATTTGGAGTTGGATGCATGAGTGGAAATCATACTTGGTTGCGGAGGCTAGCAAAAGACTGGGAGCGACAAACTAAGAGAGCAATAATGGCCATAATCATGCAGAGCGACAAAACATCATTGATCAAAGCATAAAGTGATACTACAAGTTGAAAACTAAAGGATCATCAAGGCTATGGTGACTTTGGATAGTCATAACATGGTGTGAGCATGCGCCAAGTCAACCCAAATAAAGCATCAAAGGAGAATACCGCAATACTATGCTTTAGTATGCTAAAACAATGCATGATTCATCCAAGGCACATTAAGCAATCTCAATTGTTTATAACAATTCATGCTACAACTAAGAATACTAAGCATAAAGCCAAAACAATATCAAGCATGGCATGACAAAGCATAGGTCACAGTCAAAAACAAGCTCTCTTTACCACTTAAGCATGAACTTTCCTACTCTTTTTCCAAACCAAACCAAACTATTTGAAAACCAATGTATGAAAGAGGGGGTCCAACCAATTTATTCAATAAATTAAGCAAACGAAAAAGAAGACGCTCCAAGAACAACACAACTGTGCAGGAAACAATAAAAATGAAGTGTTTGGAAGAAACCTGGGATTTTTATTCATGAAGAAGGGGATATTTCTTGGGGTGACATGCGTGCCATCCCCAAGATTGAGCTTTAGTCTATTCTTCATCTCATTACATAATTCTCTCCATACACCTGAAATTCTTCCTTCATACAAAACTTCACACAATCTTTATTAGCAACATTAGTGCACTCAAGATAATAAGTCTTTGGGTTCAGTTTCAACACCAATAAAACTTCCATTAAAACACAAGCTACTGTATCACTTCCCTCAAAAATCTCAATTCTCCAAAAGAACTCAAAAAGGAACCAAGAAGAAGCAAATGCAGAAAATGGCAGAAATCTGTCAAAACAGACCAGCAGGTAAAGACGAATTTTTTCGAAGACCTTTTGTTGCTCAAATCGAAAAGTGTTTAACTAAGGAAAGTTAGATAACAACCTGGGGCAGAAGCACAAAAATTCACGCCTCAAAAGGACGTATAGATATTTTACACGAATTTTTACGTGAAGCACAGAAATCTGTTTCGGGACAGCAACTTTCCCAATCATTACTTCTCTCTTATTAGAGGTTACTCTTGGCACAAAAAGCAAATAAAAAGGATAATGAGCGGTTATTACTAAAGTAATAACTTCCAAGACTCATCTAAAACTTTTGGGTTATCTCCCAATAAGTACTTTTCTTTAACGCCTTTAAGTTAGGCATGATAGTTTGAGAAGATGCTCACATAAGAAATATGAATTGAAGTAAAAGAGAGCATCAAGAAGCAAATTCAAACCACATTTAAGTCTAACCCACTTCCTATGCATAGTAATATTGTAAAGAAACAAGTCATGAAAGCACAAAGAAACAAGCATAGTAAAGGAAAACAAGTGCAACTTCAAGACTTTCAACATAAAGAGGGGAACTTAATATTATTGAGATGCATAAAACCAGGTTTCCCTCTCTCATAATAACTTTCAGTAGCATCATGAATAAAATTAACAATATAACTATCACATGAAACATTCTTATCATGATCCACATGCATAAAACAATTATTACTCTCCCTATAAGAATAGTCATTCTTGTTAATCATAGTGGGAGCAAATTCAACAAAATAGTTATCATTATTATTCTCATCACCATAATCATCAAATATAGGAGGCATATTGTAATCATAATTAATTTTCTCCTCAATAGTAGGTGGACTGAAAATATCATATTCATCATTGTATTCATCATATATTGGAGGTATAGTATCATCAAAGTAAATTTTCTCCTCTAAAGATGGGAGACTAAAAAGATCATTTTCATCAAAACTAGCTTCCCCAAGCTTAGACTTTTCCACAGCATTAGCAATAATGGTGTCCAAACAATTCATACTAACAACATTGCTATTAGCTTGCAAATAAAGTTCCATAGGTTTTTTAATTTTCTCTTCAAACACTTTATGTCCTAACTCAAGATAAATACTATAAAGCTCTCTAATTATTTTGTTGTTTTCCATTAAGCCTAACTAGTGAAAACAAGAAAAAAAAGGCAAAATTGCAGAATCTAAAGGGAATAACTTCGAGCACTCACACCGGAGGATGTGAGTACCTTTTACCTTACCTCCTCGGCAATGGCGCCAGAAAATAGCTTGATGTCTACGCACTTCTATTCTTGTAGACAGTTGTTGGGCCTCCAAGTGCAGAGGTTTGTAGAACAACAGCAAGTTTTCCCTTAAGTGGATCACCCAAGGTTTATCGAACTGAGGGAGGAAGTGGTCAAAGGTATCCCCTCTCAAGCAACCCTGCAATCAAGATACAAGAAGTCTCTTGTGTCCCCAACACACCCAATACACTTGTCAGGTGTATAGGTGCACTAGTTCGGCGAAGAGATAGTGAAATACAAGTGGTATAGATAATTATAAGTAGTAATAGTGCCAGAAAATAGCTTGCTGGCGTGTGGTTGACGTGGGAAAAGACTAAAGGCAAACTGAAATAAAGAAGGAAGCAAGCAAACATGTAACAGATCTAATTGCAAACGGTGTATGAATGCTTAGAAACAAGGCCTAGGGATCATAATTTCACTAGTGAACACTCTCATATAAATATATTCTTCTTTATGATACTACGCTGAACTACTCTCCGGTTGGACACTCTAATCCATGGTAGGGCTATAATAGCACACCTAAAAGTTCGCTTTCCGCATCTAGAAAACCCCACACTGTCACCTTGAGCACTAGATGGTTCAAACAAACACCACAATTTCATAAAGACATCTAACTCCAAATATAACTCATAACAAGTATTTGAGATCTCTAGCCTAAGTGCCACCATGGTGTGCACATTGTCAACTTCACACACATGGGGAGAGCAGAGATCCAATAAAGCACTTGAGTAGCAAGGTAGATCTACTTGATTACAAAACTCATGATCACAATATGATCACACATAGAGAGAGAGAGAGAGATGAACACATAGCTACCGGTAGAACCCTTAGCCTCGAGGGCGAACTACTCCCTCCTCATCATGGGAATCAGCAATGGCGATGGAGATGGTGGTGGAGATCGATGGAGATGGCTCCGGGGGCACTTCCCCATCCCGGCAGGGTGCTGGAACAGAGACTTTCTGTCCCCCGAATCTTCCCTTCGGTGGGGGCGGCGCAGCGGAACTTTTTGTGGATTTCTGATTGATGATGTAGGGTTTTTGCCTCGGGGGAGATAGATAGGCGAAAGAGGATACGTCGGTGGCCGGCCAAGGGGCCCACACCATGCCCTGGCACGGCCAACGGGGACCCGCGCCTAGGGGTGGTGTGGCCACCTTGTGGCCCCTCTCTGTCTCGTATTCTGGCTCCGTGAGTCTCCGAGAAAAATAGGCATATTGGCTTTTGTCCCGTCCAATTCCGAGAATATTCATTTTTTGACTTTCTGGAACCAAAAACAGCAGAAAACCGGCAACTGGCACTGTGGCTCTTGTTAATACGTTAGTCCAAGAAATCATATGAAAAGTATTCCAAAGTGTGGACAAAACACAATAAAGTAGATAAAACCAAGCATGGAACATCAAAAATTATAGATACATTTGCAATGTATCTGTACGCAGGGTTCTTCCGCCGATCCGTGATCGGCTGCCCTGTAAGTCTATTTTTCCGTTCTCTTGATCGGTTTTCTTTTTTGGTTTACCGATCTTAGATCGGAGTGAGTCGCTCACCACCGTCGTCATCGCCGCGCCTCTACGCCGACCATTGGCATCGAGGATCTACATCGCGTTTGTGCACCTACCCCCTGATGACCCACAAGTATAGGGGGTGTATCGCAGTATTTTCGATAAGTAAGAGTGTCGAACCTAACGAGGAGCAGAAGGTGCTAGCTAGTGGTATGGATCAGGAATTCTCTGCAAATACTTAGCAAACAGATTTTTAGGGGTTTTTGATAAAGCAAGTAAACAAAGTACGAGTAAATAAAAGACAGTAGGAATAAATGCAGCAAGTGGCCCAATCCTTTATGCAGCGAAGGACAAGCCAGTTGTATTACTTAAGATGAACAAACGTTCTCGAGGACACATGGGAAGACTATCAAGTGCTTTCGCTTCATATAGTTGATTAATCTTCTTTAGCTTGCTAAGTGTTGTGTGGGTGAACCCGTGCTAATGTACCGACCTTTCTAGGACTAATACATACTTGTGATTATACACCTTACAAACATCCGTAAGTACAAGAAAGTAATTAAGGTAGAAACCTAACCACAACTTTAAACTCTAAGACCCTTACGTCCCTTGTGCAATGGTTTCCTAACGGGGGTTCAGGTTTTTGTCACTCCGGCAACCCCTACGATTAGTAGCCAAATACACAATGAATTCCCCTAGGCCCATATAGGTGAAGTGTCATGTAGTCGACGTTCACATGACACCACTAGAAAAAGTACACCACAACTTAAATATCAAACTATTGAATCTTTCTCAACACAATTCCACTACTAACAACATGACTTCTCCCATGTCCTAAAGAACAAAACGAACTACTCACAAGACATCATATGGATCATGATCAGAGATGGAATAATGATGTATAACAATCTAAACATAAACAATAATTCAATGGTTCCACTCAATAGCATCAACTACAAAGAGTAATCAACACCAAGAAAGTTTCCCCTAAGAACTATGCAAGATTCAACCCAATTGTTACAGCAATATGGAGATGGTGATGAGGGTGCTGATGGTGATGATGGTGGTGATGATGATGATGATCTCGATGAAGTCCAGCTTGATGGTGGTGTTGATGGCGACGATCTCCCCTCTCCAGGAAGGAATTCCCCTAGCAGAAATCTGTCTGCTGGAGAGATCTTTCTCTCTCGGTGTTTTCTGCCCCGCAGAGGCGGCGAAATCTTTCTGTGGTCGCTCTCCGAGTCTTAGGGTTTCGGGAGGAATATATACGCCAGAGGGGAGAGCTAGAGGTGGGTCAGGGCGGCCACATCACCTGGTGGCGCGGCCTAGGGTAGCCCGCGCCAGGGGTGGTGTGGCCCCCTGTGGCCCATCTCCACTCCCTCTTCTGGCAGCCTTCGTCTTCTGGAAAAATAGGATTTTCCATATATTTTCTTGGATTTTCCGATCTTCGCGAATTTTGCCTCCAAACAGCACCTTTTCCATCAGAATCCTGACTGCAGCGGTCCATGCTCCAAAAGTCATCAACCATGCAAAAACAGATGAAATAACATAAGTATCACCTCTTAATATGAAATATATCAATGAAGAACAGTGAATTATGATATAGAATAGTGATGCAAAATGGACGTATCAACTCCCCCCAAGCTTAGACTTTGCTTGTCCCCAAGCGAAACTGAGCTCAATAAACATGACCTCAGGTTTATGGAGTGAAGAGTCGATCAAAGAATACGGACAAGAAGCATCACATTCATCAATACATAGATCATAATAGAAGACAACTCACTATTATATAACTTAACTTGCAATAAGTAAAGGAAACACAATAAAGATACATAAAGTAAATCATAATTGGTAATGGCAAACTTAGCTCTTGGTCAAAGAATAGTTGATAATTTGCTGGAGTTCACAAATAACTGATTTTCAATGATAGCTTTCAAAGTAGTAATCACCAAGATAAGAGCAATGTGCAAAACAAGGAATATAAGAAGCATGATTGAATAAATCATCATATGAATGAATGAAACACAACAACTCAAAATACTTGCTGAGATAGAAGGGAATGGGTTTACTGACTCAACTATAAAGTAAAAGAAAGGCCCTTCGCAGAGGGAAGCAGGGATTTCAAGTTTCATAAAGAGCTCCAAAAAATTATGATACTTATTAGCTTTCAGCTCTCATTGCCCCTATCATAGGCATCTTTAGGTGATTAAGGTTAAAGTGACACAACTAAGAGGATATGCTTGACAAGTTATAAGTTGAAATCTCATGCCCCTTACTTACGAGTACCGAACCTCATGCTACTCAACTTCAGTCACAAGTAAGCTCTTGTCATTGTAAATACATGTGTATCATTGAGAACCGCCAACGGGGTACCCCTTGCACATGATACAGGAGCTATCCCATAATCAAAATGACAAGGAAAGCAGACAATGAGCTTCTCAGCGATCTTTTTATTTGCTATTTTCATAGGTTTTTATTGAGGATGCTTCATAGAATCCTCACTATAGTTATACTACAAGTTTCCACCATGATTAGGCATGGCTTAAGCTAGCGGCCCAGGCGTTTCTCTAACACACATAGGAACTCCATGATCTTACAAGTTCCCCTTTTATTTCACACCGTCGGGATGCATAGGCAAAAGAATCATGATATCAACTAGGTACAAAGTACCATGGTAGTGTTGAAAGGGTTCCCCATGATACATGGTTCTGCTAACTTCAACTCATAAAGCGCAAGCATATATGCAACAAAGAAGGACCCAATGGTTCAAGTTTATTAAGTACAAGAAAGTAAAGTGTGCCATCAAGTTCGTGAGAGCTTTAATCACTAATTTTCACATAACAAGTTTAATTTGGAAGGTAGATAAAAACAAGAATTTACTTGGAATAGCAATAATGCTAATAGGTAGGTATGGTGGACACAAATGGCATGGGCTTTGGTTTAGGGAAGTGGATGCACGAGAAGAATTCCCTCTCAGTACATGTTTTTGGCTAGCAAGGCTGGGTAGCAAGTATAAGACTTGAAGGAAACAAACAAACATACAAGTGACAAAGACAAGCATGCAATCTTCCTTGGAAGCACAAAAGATCTTAACCAGAGAATACTAGACTTATGAGCAAATCAAGAAAGAGAGATGATGAAATTATATTTCTTTAGAGTACTTTTATCTTTTCATTCAACTCACAAAAATAGTGTTGCTACTGACCGAGCCAGGTTTGCCAAAACCAACTAAATTAACTCAATGATCCCAGAGTGATACCAATACTAACAACAAGATCAATCATATAACCACGAATTGAAAACTAATATAAGCTATGCAAAAGAGTAAATGATAGAACTTCTCATTAATATTCTATAACGGCAACTCATAGCAAGGGATACATATCTAACGAGAGAGGGGACACTTCCATAATGCAAACCATCCTACATAATAACTTCTCTATTCATGATATGACTCTACTAAAAAGGTAAAAAGATAGAAGATAGTGATGTGATACCGAGGCACTCCCCCAAGCTTGGAACAAACCAAGGGGATGCCAAACCTGATGATGAATTACTCCTTTGGTGGTGGTGGTATCCTCTCGTCATCGTTTGACTTCCAGGGTAAAGGCTCCCCATCAACAAAGGACATTGTGGTCTCCAGCATCCAGAAACTTGCAGCAACACTTATGCGTTTAAATCTAACCTCGTACTCACAGTTTTGATTTTGAACATCGTAGAGCTGTGCTTGTAGTTCGTTGGTTGTTTGGCAGAGTGAGAGGACTTCATCCTTGAGCTCAGCAGTCTCCTTTTGGTGCTCAGCGACGAGTTCGAAACAAATCTTATGGATGATATCCACTTCGCGTTCCACCATCTTCTTGTACCTAAAGACTTCTTGCTCTAGTGCTTCCATCCTGTCCTCTAGACTTCCTTCACCTTTAGGGCCTTGAACCTCTTTTATCCGGACCTCCCCATCTTCAAGCAACAACTCCTTGGGATGAATCTTCAACTCTCTCATGTATGGGTTGATGATATCTTCTAAGGAATCTTCCTTGGCTGATCCAAAAGAAAACATTGTGGCTCCAAATCTGGGACTCTACCTGTTAGAAATAGATCAAAACGAAAACACGATATACGAACCTCGAGAGATCCAGGGGGGTTATATATTACGAAGTTTCACAACAAAAGGAAGGTATTGGGAGAAAATGGGTCGGAGACGGAGTCCGGAGTGGCCACACCACCTGGTGGCGCGGCCAGGGGTGGGCCCGCGCCACACGGTGGTGTGAGCCACCCTGGCTCCATTTCCGTCCCTCTTTCGCTTCGTAGCTTCCCTTATTGACTAAAAAGAGCAAAAATATAGTTGGATAGTATTTTCGTGGAACTTTTCTTACCAGAACTGTTACCTATTTGAAAACGGACTCTGCAGGTCTCTGAATTTGGTCCTTGATAAATTTCTCCGGAGTTATAACTTGAAAGTCATCAACATCTTCATTATAAGAATCTCCAGCAATATAGTGCTTGAGTCACTGCCCATTCACTACTTGTGTAGTATTATCTTTTAAAGAAGAAATTTTTATTGCTCCCGAACGGTACACTTCTTCAATAATGAAGGGTCCTTCCCATTTTGACAGTAGCTTTCCTGCAAAAAATCTGAGACGAGACCTATACAATAGAACTTTCTCACCAACATGAAATTCTCTCTTAAGTATTCGCTTTTCATGCCATCATTTAACTTTTTCTTTAAAGAGCCTAGCATTTTCATAGGCTTCACTCCTCCATTCATCTAAGGAACTTAAATCAAATAATCTTTTCTCACCTGCGAGCTTACAATCTCTATTGAGTTCTTTAACTGCCCAGTAAGCTTTATGTTCTAATTCTAAAGGTAGGTGACAAGCTTTCCCATCCATTTTACAAGGAGACATCCCCATAGGGTTTTTGTAGGAAGTTCTATAAGCCCATAAAGCATCATTCAAATTTTTAGCCCAATTTTTTCTCGATCTATTAACAGTCTTTTGCAAGATGGATTTAATTTCTCTATTTGATAACTCTAGTTGCCCACTAGTTTGGGGGTGATAAGCTGAAGCAATTCTATGATTAACATCATATTTAGCAACGGTCTTTCTAAAACCACCATGAATGAAATGAGAACCCCCATCAGTCATGAGATACCTAGGCACTCCAAACCTAGGAAAGATAACATCCTTAAGCATTTTTAGAGAAGTCTCCCCATCAGCTCTCTTCGTAGGAATGGCTTCTACCCACTTAGTAACATAATCAACAGCAACAAGAATATGAGTATAACCTTTCGAGGGAGGAAAAGGACCCATAAAGTCAAATCCCCAACAATTAAAGGGTTCAATAACTAGAGAGTAGTTCATAGGCAATTCATTGCGTCTAGAAATATTACCAACACGCTGACATTCATCACAAGATAAAACAAATTTTCTTGCATCTTTAAAAAGGGTGGGCTAGTAGAAACCTGATTGTAGCACCTTTTGCGTAGTTCTATCTCTTGCATGATGTCCTCCATAAGCACTACCATGAAATTTACGCAATATCTCCTTTTGTTCATATTCTGGAACACATCTTCGCATAATACCATCCACTCCTTCTTTATATAAGTGTGGGTCATCCCAAAAATAATGCCTCAAATCATAAAAGAACTTCCTTCTTTGCTGAGCTGTAAAAGTTGGAGGCAAATACTTGGAGACAATAAAATTAGCATAATCAGCGTACCTAGGTCTCCCTCGCGAGCTTACCTCTACTGCAGCCAACTATTCATTTGCGAAACTATCATTAACAGGCATAGGGTCAAAAGAGATGTTTTCCAATCGAGATAAATTATCAGCTACAGGGTTTTCAGCACCTTTCCTATCTACTATATGTAGATCAAACTCTTGTAAAAGCAGCACCCATCTAATAAGCCTAGGCTTAGCGTCCTTCTTCGTCATAAGGTATTTAATAGCAGCATGATCAATATGAATGGTGACTTTTGAGTCTACAATATAGGGTCTAAACTTATCACAAGCAAAAACGACAGCTAGAAATTCTTTTTCAGTAGTAGCATAATTCCTTTGAGCAGCGTCTAGAGTCTTACTAGCATAATGAATAACGTTTAGCTTTTTATCAATTCGTTGCCCAAGGACATCACCTATAGCAAAATCACTAGCATCACACATTATTTCAAAGGGTAAACTCCAATCAGATGGTTGAACAATAGGGGCTGTAGTTAAAGCCTTCTTAAGAGTTTCAAAAGCTTCCTTACAATCATCATCAAAAACGAAGGGTACATCTTTTTGAAGAAGATTAGTGAGGGGTTTTGATATCCTAGAAAAGTCTTTAATAAACCTTCTATAGAAACCAGCATGACCAAGGATACTACGAATACCTTTGATGTCTCTTAGACATGGCATTTTCTCAATTGCCTTAACCTTAGCTCTATCAACTTCTATGCCCCTTTCAGAAACTTTATGCCCAAGGACTATCCTCATTAACCATGAAGTGACATTTCTCCCAATTAAGAATAAGATTAGTTTCTTCACACCTCTGCAAAACTTTATCAAGGTTGTGCAGACTAATTCCTTCCGGCTACTACCCCAGTCTTCCCATTCATTCCCAGTGGATCCTTCTTATCCCTTTTCATTGAACGAACCAAGTTCACCTATACGAGGCTGTTCTTTTCTTTGGAGAAATCCCCCGCTAATTACTCGTCTTCGGGCCCACCCTAGGCCTACTTTCTACCTCTTTCCAGCACCTTAGGCAGTAATGGAGAGTGTCCCGGAAAATCAATATATCGAGGTTAACCGAACCAAGAATTTCGAGCTTCCTTCCAACCAATGCCTCAAGGCAAATCTCTAGTATTGGTATCGGGGGCCGGTGTCTAGGGATAGGAGCCGTCAAAAGGAAAGGCGAGAAGCCCTGGCTTTGATGACATCCCGACCTGTAGAAAAAGGATCTAGCAGAAGGAAGATCTGCTAAAGATTTTGATGCCTCAGTCCTTGCAAAACAGAGTCCTAAAAAAGGAAGTGGGTTCACTTAAGATAAGAGCCCAACCGTTCGGCCATTGGTTTCAGCACTGACCGTAAGTCTGAATCTGATGAAACTTAAGTGCCTTTTACTTTGGAAGTTCCATAGACAGAAAAGTCATCCATGAACACTTCCACAATTTCCTCACAAAAACCATGAAAGATAGCAGACATGCATCTTTGAAAAGTAGCAGGAGCATTACATAAACCAAAGGCATATGTCTATAAGCATAAGTTCCGTAAGGGCAAGTAAAAGTAGTTTTTTCTTGATCTTGTTGTTTAACAGCAATTTGAGAGAAACCAGAATAACCATCAAGAAAACAAAAATGGGTCTTTTTAGACAACCTTTCCAACATTTGATCAATAAAAGTAAGCGGGTAATGATCTTTCTTAGTAAGTTTGTTGACTTTTATAAAATCAATGCACATCCTATAGCCTACTACTATTCTTTGGGGAATAAGCTCATCATTATCATTAGGAACAACGATATTCCTCCTTTTTTAGGAACCCAATGGACAGGACTAACCCATTCACTATCAGCAATAGGGTAAATAATACCAGCATCAAGGAGTTTCAATACCTCATTCCTTACCAATTCCTTCATCTTAGGATTTAAACGTCATTGGTGCTCTACTACTCGCTTTGCATCTTGTTCTATATTGATAGAATGCTGACATATAGTAGGTGAAATCCCTTTTAAATCATCTAGAGTATAGCCCATAGCTCCTCGGTGTTTCTTCAAAACCTCCAATAACCTTTCCTCTTCCTTCCCTGAAAGTTTAGAGCTAATAATAACAAGATATGTCTTTTTATCATCAATATAAGCATATTTAAGATCAGGGAGAGGTTTTAGATCGAAGACCGGATCGTTTTTAGGTGGCAATGTGGTACCCAAGTCTTCTACAGGCAAGTTATGCTTAAGCATCTTGGGTTGACGACGGAGAATCTCGTCAATCTTATTCCTTTCTTCCATGAAGATCTCACTTTCGTGATCTTCCATAAATTGCTGCAAAGCATTGTTAGGAGCAAGAGAAATAGAAGCAAGTTGTTCACCTCTAAAATCCTCATTATGGGTTTCCTCTTCACAAGGTTCTTTAGTAAATTTCGAAAAATTAAACTCATAAGATTCCCCATCAAACTTAGTCAATATTTTCTCCCTCTTGCAATATATAATAGCTCCATAAGTACTCAAGAAAGGTCTACCAAAAATGATAGGATAAGTTTTACTAGCAGCTGAACCAAGTACTAGAAAATCAGCAGGATACTTAATCTTACCACAAAGAACTTCCACATCTCGTACAATACCAATTGGAGAGATGGTCTCTCTATTAGCAAGGTGAATAACCACATCAATCTCTTCCAATTTGCAGGGACTGATTTCATGCACAATTTCTCTGTAAAGCTCATAAGGAATAGCACTGGAACTTGCACCAATATCACATAAACCATAATAGCAATGATCGCCAATTCTAATAGAAAGCATAGGGACATTAGCCTTTTTAGTTCTATTAGGATGTGAAACAATATTAGAAGCATCCTGACAAAAGACTATGTGTCCATCTTCTATGCTTTTAGTGACAAGGTCTTTCACAATTTCTACCACAGGTTCAACATTTATTTGTTCATCGGGTTTTACAGTTCTCTTTTCACTTTTAGTGATTACACTAGTTATCATAGGATGATCCTTTACCTTATCTGGGAAGGGAATCTTCTCGATATAAGGTTCATGTAAGATGTGATCAATAGTGCAATACTCAGTACTCCCAACAGGAACACAGTCAACAATATCTTTATAAGGTGCATGGTACTTGTTCCATCCCCTTTTTGGAATTTCAATATAAGAAGCAAAAGCCTTAAAGCAATTTTTAATAACTTGTAAGTCAAGACCATAAGCATTACTAATGTTTTGAAAGTCATCAGTTCCCATAAAAGATTCAATGCATTCATAATCATAATTTATACCTGACTGTCTACCTTTGTCATTCTCCCAAGCTTCAGCATTGTCTTGAATACGGTCAAGAAGATCCCATTTAGCTTCTTCTTCCATGCGAGTGAATGATCCAGCACAAGAAGCATCCAATAAATCCTTGTCATGAAGAGAAAGCCTTGCATAAAAGTTATTGATAATAATATTGTTGGGGAGCTCATGAATGGGACATTTGAGCATTAGTAACTTCAATCTCCCCCAAGCTTGGGTTGTACTCTCTCCATCAAGAGGCCAAAAGTTGTATATTTGATTCCAATCTTTATGAATCTCACTAGGAGGATAAAACTTTGAATAAAAGAGAGGCACTATTTCCTCCCATTCCAAAGCTTGACCATTCTTCAGCATCTTATACCATTCCTCAGCTCTTCCTTTCAGTGAAAATGAGAATAACTTCTTCTTAACTTGAGCTGTAGTAATACCTGCACACTTGAACAACCCGCATAATTCGTGTATAAAGAGTAAATGATCACCGGGATGGACAGTTCCATCCCCAACATAGTAGTTA
Source organism: Avena eriantha (assembly GCA_910589775.1). NCBI lineage: Eukaryota > Viridiplantae > Streptophyta > Magnoliopsida > Poales > Poaceae > Avena > Avena eriantha. The sequence continues at coordinate 43,263,479 of OU342745.1, forward strand.
TCCATAACACGATCAATAATTCTTGTAGGTATTTTAAAAGCATCATTCTCAATAGGTCGTGGTTCATCTACTACCTTAGCAATGGTAGTAGCATTACCAAATAAGAAACTCAGTGAATTATCCATAACAAAAATAAAGCAACTAACAGAAATAAACAATACTCACATTAGAAGTTTCCTTTACCAGTTCCACTCTCCAATAGCGCTTCACTCCCCGGCAACGGCGCCAGAAAATAGTCTTGATGACCCACAAGTATAGGGGGTGTATCGTAGTATTTTCGATAAGTAAGAGTGTCGAACCCAACGAGGAGTAGAAGGTGCTGGCTAGTGGTATGGATCAGGAATTCTCTGCAAATGCTTAGCAAACGGATTTTTAGGGGTTTTTGATAAAGCAAGTAAACAAAGTACGAGTAAATAAAAGACAGTAGGAATAAATGCAGCAAGTGGCCCAATCCTTTATGTAGCAAAGGACAAGCCGATTGTATTACTTAAGATGACCAAACGTTCTCGAGGACACATGGGAAGACTGTCAAGTGCTTTCGCTTCATATAGTTGATTAATCTTCTTTAGCTTGCTAAGTGTTGTGTGGGTGAACCTATGATAATGTACCGACCTTCCTAGGACTAATACATACTTGTGATTATACCCCTTGCAAACATCTGTAAGTACAAGAAAGTAATTAAGGTAGAAACCTAACCACAACTTTAAACTCTAAGACCCTTATGTCCCTTGTGAAATGGTTTCCTAACGGGGGTTCAGGTTTCTGTCACTCCGGCAACCCCTAAGATTAGTAGCCAAATACACAATGCATTCCCCTAGGCCCATATAGGTGAAGTGTCATGTAGTCGACATTCACATGACACCACTAGAAGAAGTACACCACAACTTAAATATCAAACTATTGAATCTTTCTCAACACAATTCCACTACTAACAACATGACTTCTCCCATGTCCTCAAGAATAAAACGAACTACTCACAAGACATCATATGGATCATGATCAGAGATGGAATAATGATGTATAACAATATGAACATAAACAATAATTCAATGGTTCCACTCAATAGCATCAACTACAAAGAGTAATCAACACCGGGAAAGTTTCCCCTAAGAACTATGCAAGATTCAACCCAATTGTTACAACAATATGGAGATGGTAATGAGGGTGCTGATGGTGATGATGGTGGTGGTGCTGATGATGATGATGATCCCGATGAAGTATAGCTTGATGGTGGTGTTGATGGCGATGATCTCCCCTCTCCGGGAAGGAATTCCCCCAGCAGAAATCTATCTACCGGAGAGATATTTCTCTCTCAGTGTTTTCTGTCCCACAGAGGCGCCGGAATCTTTTTGTGGTCGCTCTCCGAGTCTTAGGGTTTCGGGAGGAATATATACGCCAGAGGGGAGAGCCAGAGGTGGGCCAGGGCGGCCACACCACCTGGTGGCGCGGCCTAGGGTAGCCCGCGCCAGGGGGTGGTGTGGCCCCCTTGTGGCCCATCTCCACTCTCTCTTCTGGCAGCCTTCGTCTTCTGGAAAATAGGATTTTCCATATATTTTCCCGGATTTTTTTATCTTCGCGAATTTTGCCTCCAAACAGCATCTTTTCCATCAGAATCCTGACTGCAGCGGTCCATGCTCCAAAAGTCATCAACCATGCAAAAACAGATGAAATAACATAAGTATCACCTCTTAATATGAAATATATCAATGAAGAACAGTGAATTATGATATAGAATAGTGATCCAAAATGGACGTATCACCCCTCCACTGTTGTGCCTGCCTCGGCAGGCTGTCGCGGCCTCACGGTAGGCTACCGTGCACCACGGACGGCTACTACACCTTCCTCGAAAGGCTACCGCGACCGCCCTCCTCAGATCCTCTTCGTCGTTATCATCCGGGACTTCACCGACAACGCCGCCATTGAATCCGATCTACGCATCGTCCACGCTATGGCGCATATGGTGCACCCCGGTCTGATCAACTGATCCCGCGACTTTCTATGCCAAGCACGTCCCTGAGCACGCGCCTACCGCCGATCAAGCTACGGGCTGCCACTATGTCGCCCCGTCGGGCCGCAGGGCTGCCGCCTTTGGTCTGCGCTACCGGCTTCCAACGGGCCTTCCTTGGCATGTACGTCGCTGGTGGTCTCCCAGCCACTGCACCGACTTGCGCCCTGCAGCTATGCCGCCCCTTCGGGTCGTAGCGTGGCTTTATGAAGTCTACTTCGCCTTCCTCATGCATCGACGGCCTCAGCTTTCACCACGCCATCTCCTACGGCGCGGATCGCCGCCGTCTGCACATGGTCTTTGTCACGTTGCTGGTTCTTCCTCGCCTACTTCGAGCACCACCGCCACGCTACACAAGGTAACCTGCAGGGCGCCCTCTCATCGTCACAGGTTCCGCCGACTACCCCATCGCCACTCTAGGCATCCAGCATGACTAACCCAGGTCGTCGCTGGTTTCACCAGCTTCTACGTATTCATCCACTACAACTTTGCTGCCAGCGTCATCGCCTCATCCCCGACTACACCACCTGCTACTCTACTTCGACAACCACGGACAGTGCCATCATCTCTCCCTTTGCCGCTCTGCACGTCGCAACCGCTCTGGAGGCTTCATCTGCTAGTCTTTCTGACATGGTGACAAGTTCATGATGGTCCCTGCCGCCGCACGCTTGGTACTGGCAACATCGGGAGTGCCTTCGTCCCCGACGTGTTCCCGAGTCTGGAAAACTCGGATCAGCACCTCGTCTTCATCAGCTTCAACAATGTCTTCTTCGGCATCGACCCCTCTACAACTGCCTCGACCGCATCACCAACGAGTTCTTCTTTGCATAATTGGTTCTGGCAAAATTGGAGTGTGTGTTCGTCCCCGACATGCGCCTAGTTCTGGCAAAACTATGGCCCCACCTCGTCCTCGACGTCTCGGACTGCATCGACTTCGGCATCGACACCCTCAACGACGGCCTCGACGCATCTCTGTCATCCTCCTCGCGCACTATGCGCATGCGGCTTCATGTGCGGCTACCTCGACATGAGCATCCCTGACCACGACATCGTCCATGGCGACCCCTTGCACGACTACTTCGACCACGGTACCGCCAACGCTCTTGGCTCCCTCAACATCGGCACAAGGGCTACCACCTCACTTGAGCATCACCAGCTTCCTCTACAGTCCAAGCAACCGCGGCACGACACCATCCATGACGTTCCCGCTATGACTGTGGGGGGATGTCAGCCTACTGGATGCTACTTCGGTTTATCTCTAGTATGACCGTCCGCGATGTTCCAGTTGTTCACGACGCTACCCCTACGACTGCGGGGGATGTTAGAGTATTAGGTATATACGGTTGTTATGGTAGTTTAGATAGAGTTAGGATCTGTTTACGTACAGTCCTAACTTGACTCGTACTCCAAGATAATCCTCTGTACGCCTATATATACCCGCCCATGGGGCTCAATAATATATCCAACTTTTTCCTCCAAACTCATACTCTTTCAAGAACACATGATCGCGTGACACGCACGTTGACTAAGGTGAAGCACATACAAAGCATGGCCAGAAATTTGATCTCCCTAAGTACCATGGATGTTGATGGATACAAGTACGCTGGTGGGCGTAGATTGTTAAAGGTATCAAAAGGTTCTCTTATTCATATAATAGGTGATATGAATTCTGCTAAATTATATGTTGTTAGAGGTAGCACTTTGCCTGTTATTGTTGCTGTTGTTACTTCTAATGATTCTGATGATTGCGGAAAGACTAATTTGTGGCATATGCGTCTTGGGCATATGAGTGAACATGGCATGGCATAATTGGTAAAGAGAGCTAATTGATGGTTCCAACTTGAGTAAGTTTGAGTTCTGTGAGCATTGTGTTTTTGGTAAGCATAAAAGAGTTAAATTCAATTCTTCCGTTTATACCACCAAAGGCATATTAGATTATGTGCATATTGATGTATGGGGACCTTCCCGTAAGACTTCTATTGTTTGTGCTAATTACATGTGTACTATTATTGATGACTACTCAAGAAAAGTGTGACCATATTTTTTGAAACATAAATCTGATGTTTTTGATGCTTTTAAGAAGTGGAAAGTAATGGTGGAAAAGCAAACTGAAAGAATGGTAAAAGTACTACATACTGATAATGGTATGGAATTCAATTCTAATGAGTTTGGGGAGTTTTGTAGTAATGATAGTATGATCAGGCACCACACCATCCCTTACACTCCTCGGTAGAACGACGTGGCTGGGCGCTGATACATTGCAAATGTATCTATAATTTTTGATGTTTCATGCTTGGTTTTATCTACTTTCTTATGTTTTGTCCACACTTTGGAGTACTTTTCATATGATTTCTTGGACTAACCTATTAACAAGAGCCACAGTGCCAGCTGCCTGTTTTCTGCTGTTTTTGGTTCCAGGAAGTTAGAAAATGAATATTCTCGGAATTGGACGGGACAAAAGCCAGAGTTATTATTTTATCGGGGGACACTTGGAGCCAGAATACGAGACGGAGAAGGGCCAGAGGGCGGCCACACCACCTGGCCGCACGGCCAGGCCTGGCCTGCGCCAGGGGGTGGTGTGGCCAGCCCAGGCACCCCTCGGCCTCTCCTTCCGCCTATATATTGCCTTTGATACGGAAACCCTAAGCACCCGATCAAAATTTCACGAAAGAGTCTGTAGCCGCTATCATCTCCATCCCTAGATCGGGAGGGATCTGAAGCTCTTCCCGGCACCCTGCCAGAGAGGGAATTCACCCTGGAGGCCTTCTTCATCATCATGCAAGCCTCCGGTGTGATGCATGAGTAGTTCATTTCTGGACTACGGGTCCATGTAGTAGCAGGATGGCTGGTTCTCCTCCTTTGTGCTATCATGTTTAGATCTTGTGAGCTTTGTTCATGATCAAGATCATCTATTTGTAATTCTGCATGTTATGTTTGCAGGGATCCGATGGATATTGATATGCTATTTCAGATTGATTATTGATTCTATCATGTCTTTGTTATTTGTGATCTTGCATGCTTTCCGTTGTTAGTAGCTATCTTGGCCAAGTAGATGCTAGCAACTCCAAGAGTTAGTATTTATGCTCGATAGTGGGTTCATGCCTCTGGTAATCTGTAGAAGTGACAGAAATCTCTAAGGTACTAGATGTGCTGTACTAGAGAGAAAACAACAATCCTTTGTTCATAGAACAATCGTATTGTTTACTTTACACGCAATTCGTAATGCAATAATCTGTTGCTTGCAACTTAATACTGGAGGGGGTTTGGATGATAACCTGAAGGTGGATTATTAGTCATAGATGCAGTTGGATGGCGGTCTATGTATAATGTTGTAATGCCCAATCGAATCTCAAAGGAGTCAAGATGAGTAGTATATGCTTGTATTGCTTTCTTGATGTTTGTCAATTGCCCCGCTATAATTTGTTCACCCAGCATGTTATCTATCTTAAGGAGAGCCACCTCTAGTGAACTATGGACCCTGGTCCTTTCTTTTACATTCAATCTACAAACTGTTTACTGCTTTGTGTTTACTTTCTACAAACAATTACTTCCTTCCATTCGATACGTTTAATCCCTTGTTTTCAGCAAAACCGGTGACATTGACAACCTCATCGTAAGTTGGGCGCAAACTTCTGTGGTTGTGTTGCGCAGGTCTCCATGTTGCTGCTAGCACCAGTAGTGCGCCCTGCCAATGTTCAGCTAGCTACACCTTTGGGGTGTTTCCTTGCTCCTCCTGGATTGATAACCTTGGTTTTGTACTGAGGGAAAACTTGCTGCTGTGCTCATCATACCTTCCTCTTGGGGTTCCCCAACGAGCTCGATATATATTTTGGGCCATCAAGCTCTTTTTCTGGCGCCGTTACCGGGGAGTCAAGGACATCTTCACAAGGGGAGTGCCTCATAACCAATCTCTTTACTTTGTTATTTTTATTTTTCTTTGTTTACTTTTGTTTTGTTTGCTTCTTTCTTTATCAAAACCACAAAAAATGACTACTCTTGAAAACACTAAGTTGTGTGACTTCAATAGCACCAACAACAATGATTTTATGAGCACACCTATTGCTCCACATGTCCCTGAAGCTACTTTCTTTGAGATTAAACCTGCTTTACTCAATCTTGTTATGAGAGAACAATTTTCTGGTATTGGTAATGAAGATGTTGCTGCCCATCTCAATAAGTTTGTTGAACTTTGTGAGATGCAAAAGCATAGGGATATATATGGAGATATTATTAAGGTTAAATTTTTTCCTTTCTCTTTGAGAGGAAAAGCTAAAGAGTGGTTAAATTCCCTAACTAGGAATAGTATTGATTCTTGGACTAAATGTAAAGATGCTTTCATTGGAAAATACTATCCTCCTGCTAAGATTATATCTATGAGAAGGGAAATAATGAAGTTTAAACCATCTGATAATGAACATGTTGCTCAAGCTTGGGAAAGAATGAAATCTTTGGTAAAGAATTGTCCCACTCATGGACTGACTGCTTGGATGATCATCCAAACCTTTTATGCAGGATTGAACAATTCTTCAAGGAACCTATTGGACTCTGCTGCTGGAGGTACCTTTATGACCATTACTTTGGGTGCTGCAACAAACCTTCTGGATAATATGATGGTTACCTATTCTGAATGGCATACTGAAGGAGCTCCACAAGGTAAGAAGGTAAATTCTGTTGAAGAAACCTCCTCCTTGAGTGATAAGATTGATATTATTATGTCTATGCTTGTTAATGGGAAAGCCCATATGGATCCAAATAATGTTCCCTTATCCTCTTTGGTTGCTCAAGAAGAGCAAGTTGATGTGAACTTTATAAGAAATAACAATTTTAGCAACAATGCCTACATGAACAATTTTGGTAACAACAATTATAAGCCATATCCTCCTAACAATGGTAATGCTTATGAAAATTCCTACAACAATAATAGGAGTGCTCCATCTGAACTTGAATTTATGCTTAAAGACTTTATTAGTAAACAAACTTCTTTCAATAAAACTATTGAGGAAAAACTCTCTAATGCTGAAAGAAATATAGCATCACTTGCTGAAGCTCAAACTTCTTTGAATAAAATGGCTGCTAAACCTGAAACTAATGATAATCCCTTTGCAGCTACTAATGCCATACAAGTTAGAATTGATGAAAATGTTAGACTATTAGCTGAACTGCATGCTAAGTGGGAAAGAGAAGATGAAATTGCTAGAAACACTAGTGTTTCTACTATCACTACCACTAGTGTTGAGGCTAGTAATAGTTCTACTACTTTAGATGATAAATATGGTTTTTCTCTTGATGGTTGCAATATCTCTGAAGTTATTAAGTTCCTACAAAAGCTTGCTAAAAGTCCTAATGCTAGTGCTATGAACATGGCCTTTACGAAACACATTACTGATGCTCTCATAAAGATTAAAGAAGAAAAGATGAAACATAAAGCTTCTATTCCAATAAAGCAAGAAGATGGTTGGGAACCCAACATTAATATGAAAGTGAATGATTTTGATTTCAAAGCTTTATGTGATCTTGATAGTAGTGTTTCCATTATGCCTTGAAAGATGTATGATATGCTTGATTTGCCACCAATGGAAGATTGTTACTTGAATGTCCCACTTGATGATAATGCTAAAAAGAAACTCATGGGGAGTTTTAATGATGTTCTTATTATGGTTAACAATGCCTATGTCCCTGTTGATTTCTATGTTTTGGATGTTGAATGCATTGCTTCTTGTCCTATTACTTTAGAAAGACCTTTTCTTAGAACTGTTGGTGCCATTATTGTTATGAAGGAAGGCACCATTAAATATCAACTCCCACTCAAGAAAGGTATAGAACACTTCCCTAAGAAGAGAGAGAAGATTTCTTTTGCCTCTCATATGAAAACAAAATTTGCTCTTAATGCTTCTTCATTTGAGAACACTTGATCCTCTTTCTTGCTTCTTATGCCTAACTTATTGGGTGTCAACACCCGGATTTTTAATCCCAGATGCCCGTTATGCCATACCTCGCAATCCTAGGATTACCATTTTTGCGAGACATAACGGATTGGATATCACAGTACATCATCCATTACAAACCATACATAAGGTCTTACACAAATAAGGATTTTATGATCCAGTCTTAATACAACAAGCAGCAGGAATAAAAGATAGCGTAGCAGTGGGGTCCATCTTCAGGGGCACAGGCAATGCTGACGAAGGCAGATAGTCCTAGTTATCATAGCCGTCCTGCTGACCATCATCTTGATAATCTCCTTCATAGTCTAGCCATGATAATAGCCAGGGACAAAAGCCATGAGTACTCTTTAAGTACTCGCAAACTACCACTAACAAGTATTATAATTCTAAGTTAAAGTGCTAACTCTAAGTTTAACTATAAAGTTAAGTTTGAAACCTAAGCTGAGTTCTGAAGCAAAGAAAGATAAAGTAAAGTCCAAAAATCACTTAAGTTGGGAAGCTATTGTCATAAACACTTCCCTGGTGTGGTCAAGTCAAGGTTCATCATTCTTTTCAAAGTATTAGAAAACATCTGACAACGAAACAGTATGGCCATTCCAACTGTCCATAACCGCGGACGCGGCTATTCGAATAGTTTGACACTCTACAGAGGTGGTACACTTTCACCACAAGATTCGATACATCTGTCTGGGATAACCCTGAATCATCATACTTAGTATGCAGATAATCAAACATAACCTTCCCTTTACACACCCTAGTATAAGCACCTCTCCTATGAGCATGGCCTCCCAACCATGACCATCAGTCATCTTGGGCACTGCATAGGTGGACAACATTGAGAGGTAGCCTCAGCTCAAACCTCTCCCGTGAGGGAACTAATACTAATGCATATAAATTTCCAGCTAAGCCTTACCCAATTCCGGTAATGTGGTTGTACGGTAAATTTGGAATGGTATCGCATCCGAATCCAACCATCAGTTTTATAAAAGAGTTAAGGCTCATGCCTCAACATTTTCATCAACATCAATCCTTTGTGTTTCTCAACACATGTCAAAACATCTCAATAGAATGACTCATCATTCCAAGGTTTTCATAATTGATTTTCACCAAATGTTCCCATCTAAAGTGACTCGGGTTTTTGATCTACTCTAAACTACTAAGTTAAGAGTGTTCACTAAGGTGAAAAAGATGGGTTCAATCTCATGCCATAGAATGACATCTAAAGGGTTCTAAATAGGTCAAGTTTTATACTTTTTATGCTACCTTCAAAACAACTAAAGAACTTTGTATAACCTAAGAAGGGTAAAACTTGTAACTAGGACTTGGGGTAAAATTTATGCTACCTTGGTTGGTGCAGTGGTTGAAGTTTTCTTCTTCTTCTTCTTCTTGGTAGAACTCCTCCTCCTTGAAAGCTTGGTCGGTACTATCATCTATAAATACATAGGGAGTGCACAATCACCAAACAATACTTAACTAGGCTAGATAGCATTCTAAGACACACAATTGATGATCTATTATCATCACAAGCATCACAAGTTTAAATCAAAAGTTTCCTTCTTTTTATTTTAGAAAAGTAATTTCTACTCATTGAAAAATTAACTAAAATTTAATATTCACCACCAAAATATGGGATCATGTGGACACATGTCCTCACCACATATTCTAACATGTGGTAATGAGATTTAAGGGTTGGATCAATATTACTTTGGTTTAAGTTCCTTATTTAATGATTTAAAGTGACTAGAAATGCCTATATAGCATTATTTTGGTACTAGTCAAAAGTCACTGCATGTAAACATTAATATTATTACATATTTGGATATATATGGTAAAATGTGATTTTTGATAGTTGGAATCAACTCAAAAGCTAACTTGGTTGATTTTATAAAAATGTTGCAAGTTGCAAAAGCTTATGTCTTCTTGTTTTATTAGGAGAGATCTATAACTCTAATTGAATTGAATCCAACGGGCTTGGGTAGATTACTTCCATACCTTTCAGGAAAAATTAGTTTCATGCAATTTGGATTTGTAAAACTCTCAGAATTGATTTTTGAAATACTGGACAGAAACTAGATATAACTAAAAAGAAAAATCCAGATTTGAATCGGTGGGCTAGCGCGGGAAAAGGAATGGGCCGGACCAGTGGCGCTCAGCTGACAGGGGGGTCCCGCTTGTTAGCGGCACTTAAAACGCGAAACGGTACACGCGCCGTGGGCCATACGATTAGAAGCTAGATCTACGGCTGAGGGTCGTCGTCGACGACAAACAGGTCGCCGGCGAGCTCAAACCCTAGCGGCTCGGTGGGGGTCTGCTGGGGGGTACCAGGGCTCCAGCGGGGTCGCCGAGGCGGGCAAACAACGTGGAAGACGACGGCGAGGCGAGACGTGGTCGCGGTGGAGCTTGGGGCAGTCGAAATCAACGGCGCCCTTCTCCTCCTGCCGCGGCTGCTCCGGCTCCAATTCCGGCGAGCTGCTGCTCCACTTGCTCCGGCTAGAGGTGGGTGAGGTTCAGAGAGGTGAGGGAAGAGGAATGGTGTGGAGAAGAGAGGCTGGGGAGGGCTCCTTTTATAGGATCGACGGTGAGACCGAGCATGATGGGTGGTCGACGGTGGCGACATGGCTACGGCGAGGTAGAGGCATGGCTAGGGATGGCGATCGATGGGCGGTTCCCTGGCGGTGCTCTAGAGCTTAAATGCGACCGTAGGGACGGTGGCACACGGTCGGGGCGAGGTGGCGCTCTGCGTGGCAGAGGTGGCAGTGTCAACGGCGAGCGGTGGCTGTGAGGCTTTGGGCGGCAAACGGGGATATCCGGGGTGTTCTCCAGGTCGAGGCGGAGCGGTGGGCGCGGGCTGGTGCCAAGGGGTGGTCTATGCGAGCGGGGACAGGGCGTGCTCTGGGGGCGGCGTCGGCATGGTCGACCAGCTCCAGGCGCGGAGGTTCCTAGCCGCTCTGCCCTCTGTCTCTGGCCTGGGGCTGCTTGGGCAGTGGAGGTGGACCACAGGCAAGCTGCTAGACATAAGGAGAGAGGCTGGAGAGGGCTGCTGCTGCGAGTGCACTGTCGGCCGGCGAGGTGGTGCTCGGCATGGCATGGCAGTGCAGCTAGGGGGTAGTGGAGATGCTGGTTAGGCTCTGGTTAGATCAAGAGGGGACAAGGGGATTACATGGGGATCAATTGGGGGCAAAACCCTGTAGTAAACAGTGAGCTAGGATTAGAGGAGAAATTATGCATGCCAAGTGTTTGATTAAATGGCCGCATGAAAGAAAGTTTTGAATTTTGGTTTCAAATTTTTTGAGTGATCTCCACTAGTGCTAGGTATCTCTGGTTGCAAGGATTTTGAAAGTGGAGCTCAAATAGATGGGTTTTGAAATAGGGGTGATCTATGCATATGCATTAGATTCAATTTTAAACTGTTATTTAAAATAGTTAACAGAATGTTTTTAGCAGATCAAAAGGTGGGCCTTGGTACCTCATTATGTGTACTAGCAAGGGGTACAAAGATCAAGAATTATTTCTGTTGAAATTTGAGTAATAGGAATAGCCAAAGTAGGCATGAGAGTTAAATTTGCCAAAATGACCATTCCTCCTTTTTAATTCTTTTTGATTCGATTTTCTTTAGGAAAAGTTTGGGAATAATGTAGATGATGTTTAAATCACCTAAGAAACATTTTACAAGCATTGGATCACTCAATCATGGCAATTCAAACAACTCCTAAATTAAATGCACACATATATGAATGCTTTCATATTAACTTTGGAAAAGTTTTTGTTAACCCAAAATTTGATTGATTTGATCTTGATAAGCTTGGATTGAAGTTTTGGGATGTTACAAAAGTTTTAGATGAGCCTTGGAAGTTATTACTTCAGTAATAACCGCTCATTATCCTTTTTATTTGCTTTTTGTGCCAAGAGTAACCTCTAATGAGAGAGAAGTGATGATTGGGAAAGTTGTTGTCCTGAAATAGATTTCTGTGCTTCACCATACAAATTTGTGTAAAATCTCTGTATGTCCTTTTGAGGCGTGAATTTTTGTGCTTCTGCCCCAGGTTGTTATCTAACTTCTGTTAGTTCAACACTTTTTGATTTGAGAAACAGAAGTTCTTCGAAAAAATTCGTCTTTACCTGCTGGTCTGTTTTGACAGATTTCTGCCATTTTCTGCATTTGCTTCTTGTTGGTTCCTTTTTGAGTTATTTTGGGGAATTGAGCCTTTTGAGGGAAGTGCTACAGTATCTAGTGTTTTAATGGAAGTTTTATTGGTGTTAGAACTGAACCCAAAGACCTATTATCTTGAGTGCACTAATGTTACTAATGAAGATTGTGTGAAGTTTTGTATGAAGGAATAATTTCAGGTGTATGGAAGAAATGAGTAATGGGATGAAGGATGGACTAAAGCTCAATCTTGGTGATGCCACGCGTGTCACCCCAAGAAATATCCAAGAAGTACAAGCGTCAAAGCTTGGGGATGCCCAAGGCATCACCCTCTTCATCAATAAAAATCTCAAGTTTCTTCCAAACACTTCATTTTTATTGTTTCATTCACAGTTGTGTTGTTCTTGGAGCGTCTTCTTTTTCGTTTTCATTTTGTTTTTTTGTTTTCTTAGTTTGCTTAGTTTTCTGAATAAATTGGTTGGACCCCCTCTTTCATACATTGGTTTTCAAATAGTTTGGTTTGGTTTGGAAAAGAGTAGGAAAGTTCATGCTTAAGTGGTAAAGAGAGTTTGTTTTTGACTGTGGCCTATGCTTTGTCATGCCATGCTTGATATTGTTTTGGCTTTACGCTTAGTATTCTTTGTTGTAGCTTGACTTGTTATAAACAATTGAGATTGCTTAATGTGCCTTGGATGAATCATGCGTTGTTTTAGCATATTAAAGCATAGTATTGTGGTATTCTCCTTTGATGATTTATTTGGGTTAACTTGGCGCATGATCACACCATGTTATGACTATCCCAAGTCACCATAAGCCTTTATGATCATTTAGTTTTCAACTTGTAGTATAACTTTGTGCTTTGATCAAGGGTGTTTTGTCGCTCTGCATGATTATGGCCATTATTGCTCTCTTAGTTTATCACTCCCAGTCTTTTGCTAGCCTCCACAACCAAGTATGAGTTCCACTCATGCATCCAACTACCTAAACCAAGTTATTCCAAAGAGTCCACCATACCTACCTATTAGCATATGCTATTCCAAGTATATTCATGTTTTTGTTTACCTTCCAAATTAAACTTATTATGAGAAAACTAGTGATTAAAGCTCTCACGAACTTGATGGCACACTTTACTTTACTTTCCCTTAATAAACTTGAACCATTGTGTATTCTATGTTGTATATGACTTCACTTATTTGTTGGGGATTAGTAGAACCATGCTATCATGGGGAACGCTTTCAACATTGCACTGGTACTTTGTACCTAGTTGATATCATGCTCTTTTGTCTATGGATGTCGTCGGTGTGAAATGAAAGGGGAGCTTGTAAGTCCATGGAGTTATGTATATATGTTAGAGAAACGCCTGGGCCACTGGTCTAATCCATGCTGGCATGGTGGAAACCTGGAGCGTAATCATGAGTTGTCTATGAAGCATTCTTCTTATAAAAAAGAGTCCTATATTGAGAAAAAAGAGAAGAAGTAAAAAAAGAGATTATGAAAACAGGAAAGAGAGAAAAAAGCACCATATTCCCATGGTAAATAAGAAGATTGCTGAGATGCTTGTTGTCTACTTGCCTTGTCATTTTGATATGGGTATTCTTCTGTATCATCGGGCAGGGGGTACCTCGTTGGCAGTTCTCTATGATACACATGTACTTACAATGACAAGACTTAACTGTTGACTAAACTTGAGTAGCATGAGGAGCGGCCCTCGTATTCAAGGGACATGAGATTTCTAACTTATACTTCGTCAAGCATGTACACCATAGTTTGTTCACTTTAACCTTAATCACTTCAAGATGCTTATGATAGGGGCAATGAGAGCTGAAAGCTATAAGTACCATAATTTTTGGAAGCTCTTTATGAGACTGGAATCCCTACTTCCTTCTATGAAGGCCTTTCTTCCACCATTATATTGAGTCTCCACCTTCTACCTTTATGCACCTACTTTGAGAGCATAGTGGACATTCTTAGTTCTATGTGCATTGTCCCAAGACTAGTTGATTGATGCATAACTTGATATTTCTTGTTTTAAACTATTTGTATCTAGTCACTCTTATGAACTTTGAAGGTGTCCTATGCATTTATATTTGCTACTCTATGAGGGACAAGCTGAATGCTACTATGCTATGTTTTCTTTATGTGAAACAAACAAACGTCTTGCAAAGCATTGTTATTCATGAATCTTTTGTTTGTGCATATTCATGTTGCATCATAGTTTCTTTGTCTTATTGATAGAACTTTGTCTTTCATGCTATGATTGAAGTGAAGGGAATATGCCCGAGAGGCAATAATAAAGTGGTTATTATCATATTCCATGTTTATGATAAATGTTTATTTTGCATGCTATAATTGTATTGATCGGAAACGTTGATACATGTGTGTTTAATAAACAAAAAGGGTTCCTAGTTATGCCTCTCTTATAGACTAGCTTGTTGATTAACAAGATGATCAAGGTTTCCTGATCATGGACATTGGATGTTGTAAATAACGAGATCACAACATTGGTGGAATGATGTGATGAACATTCATCCGAAGTATAGCATTACGATCAAGTCATTATGTTTATATTGCTATAACATCATACGAAGTAATCTTTATCCTTAGACCATGAGATCATGTTAATTGCTAATAGCGGAAGAGTATCTTGATAACATCAAACGTCACACCGTAACAGGGTGACTATAAAGATTGTTTCAGTGCTACGAAAGTGTTATGTTGAGGCTCATGGATCAAGAGTGGAATTTGTCAATCCCGATGACGGATAGATATACTCTAGGCCCTCTCGGTGATATCACATTAAGATAGCTTGCAAGCAAGTGATGTGATCACTAGAATGTTATATCACAGGAACGAGAAAAGAGTGCATGTCGGCAACAAGATCAAACTAGGTATGGAGATACCGATGATCGACTCTCGGACATGTAATATATCGCAAGGAAAAGGGATTTAGTTACAAGCGTTAAAGGTTCTCACGATCATAGAAGTCATCGTTGAATATGTGGGAGTCAGTACGGATCTCCAGGTCCCGCTTCTGATTATTGATCTGAGAGGAGTCTCAATCATGTCTGCATTATTCGCGAACCATAGGGTGACACACTTAAGAGTTACCGGACACCATTTTGGAGCCCATATGTTTCAGACGAAAGAATTGCAAAGCGTAGGAATTGTTTCGATAGAAACCGGAAATTGTTTCGGGTGAAATTGCAGAAAGTGGTTCTGCATGTGATATTGAAATATTGCAAGGGGTTATATGTGAATGTTTGTTAATTAAAGTAATTAACAAAATTCTGAATAAATTTAATAAAAGAGTTTTATTAAATGAGAGAGCATTAAACTTGGAGAATTTTAATGCATTTAAAGTGGGGACTTTAAAAGGGAATGTGAAGGGGCATTTTAATGTGGAGGGGTTACCACCACATGAATGGAGGAGGTGAAGGGTCACCTCCCCCATGCGCCGGCCATGAAGGAGGGGCACCCCCCCATCCTCCTATAAAAGGCCACCCTCTTCCTCCTTCTTCCTCACACCTCCTTGTGAAGGATCTCTCTCCCCCTCTAGAATTATTCTCCCATGGTCTCGGATTAGCGAGATACATGTTCTCGGTGGCATTTCGTCTGGAAGGAGTTGCTGCTTCGCTGGATCGCTGGAGCGAGGAGGTGGAGGTTGTCAGGTGGCTTGAATGTGTGTGCGAGTACGGATGCGCTGCTGAGTTGCGGCGCTCGGACTTCCTCACGATCTTGAGATCAGCAAGTGTACGACTACATCAACCACGAGTTCCTACTCGTTAACAAAACTCGTTGTCTTCGAGGGTAAGTTCTCGTTGGATGTATGTCCACCTGTTGCTTTGTACCTAGTAGATAGATCTTGGCGTGTAGTTCTCATCGTAGGAATTTTTTTGGTTTCTATGCTGCGGACCCAACAGTGGTATCAGAGCCTGATCTATGCGTAGGTGCTTTGCACGGGTAGTACACATATGTTTATATGTGGGCGATGATGATCATGTTAATGCATCTTCTATGTATTTTGGTATTGGTGGCATAGTGGGATGAAGCGGCCCGGACCAACCTTACGTGTCATCATACATGAGACCGGTTCCACGACTGACATGCAACTAGTTTTGCATAAGTGGTTGGCGGGTGTCTGTCTCTCCTACTATAGTCAATATCTGATTTACAACGAGTTGCTAATAACTTGGTTATCCTCGTTGTGGTTCATGTTCGTAGGTAAGAACGGTTCTATCTCCGAAAGCCCTAAGCCACGTAAAACTTGCAATTGATAAATTAGAGGCATCTAGTTTAGATCGTTGCTGGGCTAGTGTCTTGATATGGTATTGTTGTAAGTAGATATATGATAGATGCTCTTAAAACACATTCAACGTGTAAGTTCCATAGACCTTGGCCTTACACACAAAGGAATGATAGAGATCATACCACGATGCAAATGATACAGATCAAATGCATGGACCATATCATCTCACTTTACACATTAGATGTTAGCATCTTATACTGCTAGTTTGGCGCTTTTGGTAGCATTGTAAGATGATCCCTCATTTAGATATCAAGATAAAATGTGTTCTTCCTTGAGTATGTACCGTTCTATGGATCGTGTTTTGAGACATCACGTGATGATCGGGTGTACTCGACTCTACGCTTTCATACAACGGGTGTAAGACAGTTTTACACACGCGAGTACTAAGGTTCTTACTTGGCGAGCCTAGCATGTACAGACATGGCCTCGGAACACGGACCAAAAGGTTAAGCATGAGTCATATAGTTGATGTGATGCCCATATTGATGCTCGCCTTTGAAGCTACACCGACTCACGTGATGATCGGACTTGGTGTAGTGGATTTGGTTCATGCAATCACCAAAAAGGCACGAGGGATGTCGTTTTTGAGTGGGAGTTCATTTCTAATTTGGATTAGTCGAACTCAATTTGTCATAAACTAAATCAAAGTTAATTTGCATAATTTGTTGTAGTCATTGGCGTCTGTTCCCTACCTTATGCTTAGTTTTAATTGAGATAATAGAACTATAGAATTCTGGATATTTACTTTACGAACTGGTATCGTATTATTTTGAATGTCAATTTAAAGCTTAGAAGTCCTATTGCAAACTTTCAGGAAACTCTATTTACTCCATGAAGTTTAATAAGTACTACCTCCGTCCCAAGGCTTAAGGCATATAAATTTTTTCAAAAGTCAAACCAACGAAAGTTTGACCAAGTTTTTAGAGAAAAATATTAATATTTACACTACGTAATCCATATCCTTTCATACATCATGAAACATATTTTTACATGGTATCTATATAATATAATAGTTCTTAATATATTTTTCTAAAAGTTTGGTCAAACTTTACATGGCTTGACTTTTCAAAATAATTATATGCCTTAAGCCTTGGGATGGAGGGAGTAGTATTAAATAAAGAGTAAGAATTCCAATGTTAGTATCTAAAGTATCATGTTTGCCTCCATGATTATTGATATTCAAAAGTTGTTTTAATATCAAGATTATATAGGAGCTGAAAATTTGTTTCAGAAACCATCATGTGTGGAAGATATTGTGATATCTGAACAATGTTTTTGGTTGCATTATGATAGAGTATAATTTAGCAGAATACATGTTCTCATATTGTATGAGAATTTGTGAAGGATGGAGATGCTAGGCATCCAAATCTCCCAAAAGGTTTTGGGAACTGAAATTATACTCGTCATTCTTCCTTATAGGCTATAGTAGCTTGATCATGAAAGTTGTCATGATAAGGATGAATAGAAGATGTAAGTAAAATGTTTACTACACTAAAAGATTACTAAACAATGGATTTTTGAAAGAATACCAAACATTTGATGATGGTGATCCACTTCAAAGTGCAAGTCCAAAGTTATTAGTGTTTGACTATATACGCTTTGTACTATGTGTCATGTGAATGACACCACTATTGATGTTGATAGATTCTTTTAAAAGAAAAGGAATTGTTGAAAGAGAATCTATAAAATATTTGGCAGAAAAGAAAAGGTTGGAGATGTCCAACTTAGGTATATAGAATATATACATGTTATGGTTGTATTCCTTGCTTGTTAAATAATGTGGTTCTGAGGTATTGGATACCGGTATTGGATACCGAATTGGTTGGTATGAAGTGTCATACAGGACAACGCAATTCATGAACTACAATGGCCTAGGTAACTAGCAAGAGAATAAGTGATGATGTTCATCGAAAACAAATAAAGTGTTATTATGTTTTTCGTTGTCGTCAAACCTAGCCTTCAAGATTTGTTTTAATAATTGTTATTTTGTTCCGGTATTACGAGAACAATGGTTGTTCAAATAATTACCGTATTCCATAAAAGATGGATGAACTTTTACAAGTCTAGTGGGAGAAATCACATCCATAAACACTATTGCTAAAATGTCGCAAGACAAATGATTGAAAGATCACTTATGAAGTGACATCGTTGTTTAAATTATATTTGAAAGAAAACATGAAGAAACTCCATGTTGATGGATTTTTTTGGAGTCTTTGATTTTGATCAATTGACGCATGTGAGACTTTCCTCGAGATAATTGAAACTCCGTCCATAGGACAGAGAGGAACGGATGACTAGCTTATTGGAAATTGTGCATGCTGATGTGCATAGTCCATTATGTGTAGCCACATGCGATGGATCTTTTTTGCTTCATATGCTTTCTCCGAAAATTTGAGTGAATATATCTATATATTTACTTAATAAGGAGGAAGTACGAAACATTTGAAAATTGTTCAAAGTCCTTCAATATGAAGTGAAAAAATCATTGTAACAAGAAAATAAAAGAGTTTATGATTTGATCATAAAGGAAAATATTTGAGTTACATGTTTAGCAAAACACCTAAGATTTGAGGAATTGTTCCATGATTTGTGTTTCCCGATAAACCATAGGAGTATGGCATATTCGAGAGATTAAATCAAACCATGTTTGACATGGTAAGAACAAAGGTGTCATTTATAAAACTGCCATTATGTTTTAAGGATTAAAGCTTTAGAGACTACCGCTTTTACACTGAAAAGAGCACCATCGTGATCCGTTGAAATGACACCATATAAGTTATGGTTTGGGATAAAACCCGAATTGTCTTTTCTTAAATTTTGGTATGCTATGCATAAGTAAAATGTTTACAACCAAAGTCGGATAAGCACGTCTTTGTAGGTTATCCCAAAGAATTTGTTGGGAATTTCTCCATAACACCAAGGACAAAAGAGTTTGTTACTTGGAACGTCAAGTTTCTTGAGAAGGAATTTTCGCGAAAAGTTAAGTGGGAGGACAATAGAACTTTGATAAGATTGTTGAACCTTAGCTATATGTGTTGAGTAGCGCAGCGCCAGAAAGTGTCCCGGTGGCGGCCACAATGCTCATGGCTCCCGTGATTACAAAAGGTGTGATCTCGGAGATTAGAGTTCCTATTGAATCGTGTGGGTCGGTAAGAATCAAATAGTAAGATTTGATAAGCAAGTCGTTATTGTTTTGACAATGATGAACCGACTACATGCAAAGAAGCGATGATGGGCCCTGACTCCATAAAATGACTAGAAGTCATAGAATCCATGATAGTATCCATACACGAGAAATCAAGTTTCTGAACTTGGAAGACCCTCCGGAAAGGCATGAAGCCTATCGGTTGTGTTTGGATCTATAAAGGAATAGACATGGATGTTTAACATCTATGAAATAGTCTACATGTCGGAAAGAAGTTTACGGCAATGTTCAAGGAGTTGACTATGACAAGATTTGATCTTTCATAGCGATATTTAGTCTTGACGGATTAATGTAGCAACCACTACATATAATTTGGTATATGGTAGTTAAATAAACAAAACAAGGTTCTTCTAATAGAATGGTTACCTAGGACATGTACATGACACGGTTCGAAGGGTTTTGTTAATTCAGAGGGTGCTAAAAGGGCATGCAAACTTCAATAGTTGAAGTAAGCATAGCGGAGTTGGAATCTTCACCATGATGAAACTGTTAAAAGAGTTTAAATTCATTGGAGATGATGAAGATGCTTGCATTTGCAAGAAATTAAGTGGGAGCACTGAGACATATTTCTAATACATTATGTAGAGGACATATTGTTGATTGGAAATGATGTATCTTGTATTGACACAAGTTAAGAATTTCATTAAAATAAGATTTCGATGAAAGACTTGGGCAAAACCAGAATATTTGGCATCAAAATCTATATGGATAGATTGAGGCGCTAATATGGTTGTGCCAAACATACATATATGAGATATTGAAAGGGTTCAATATGGAAACAACAAGAAAGGTTCTTGCTGCATGGAAAGTATTGTATCAAGATTCAAGTGTTTCAACACTTGGTGAGTAAAATCACATGAAGATTTTGATCGATTATACCGTGATATGTATATATCCAAAATGTCCTATCCTCTAAGTGTTATGAGCACATACCAAAATGATTCATAAGATGATCATTGGACAATAGTAAAGATATTCTTATCAGCTTTGGAAGAACTAAGAATATATCATGTATAAGTGACAGATAGTTAAAGGTAATTCATTGTAAAGTGTTACATTGATACTAGTTTTGTCACAAGATACAAATTAAATTTATCTCAATTTAGACTATGGGTGGCATAATGTAATGGAAAGGATGTTCCATGATGGATTTGGATGAGTTCGAAAGTTGAGACATTGTGACGGATACTACAACAAAAGGCTAAGTATATAACTGCTATAGTAGCAGCAAAGGAGGGCATTTGTGTTAAGTAGTTTGTTATCAAACTAAGTGTGGTTCAAAGTGGGCTAATACTATGAAGATATATTGTGTGACAATAATATCAACATATTTTAACCCGAACGAACTAAAGGTCTCACCAAAGGACCAAATTTATACAATGCCATCTCATTCGAGAATGAGTGATGCATAGAGACGCAAAGACATGCAAATACACACTGACCTGAAACTGTCAGATCCGGAGATTATGTTAACCACTAGCAATCGCGTATATGCAACACCAGATAGCCATAGGTGTTCAATACGCAAAGTTTTTCAAACTAGATTATTGACTCTAGTGCAAGTGGGAGACTGAAGGGAATATGCCCGAGAGGCAATAATAAAGTGGTTATTATCTTATTCCATGTTTATGATAAATGTTTATTTTGCATGCTATAATTGTATTGATCGGAAACATCGATACATGTGTGTTTAATAAACAAAAAGGGTTCCTAGTTATGCCTCTCTTATAGACTAGCTTGTTGATTAACAACATGATCAAGGTTTCCTGATCATGGACATTGGATGTTGTTAATAACAAGATCACAACATTGGTGGAATGATGTAATGAACATTCATCCAAAGTATAGCATTACGATCAAGTCATTATGTTTATATTGCTATAACATCATACGAAGTAATCTTTATCCTTAGACCATGAGATCATGTTAATTGCTAACACCGGAAGAATATCTTGATAACATCAAACGTCACACCGTAACAGGGTGACTATAAAGATGGGTTCAGTGCTACGAAAGTGTTATGTTGAGGCTCATGGATCAAGAGTGGAATTTGTCAATCTCGATGACGGATAGATATACTCTGGGCCCTCTCAGTGATATCACATTAAGATAGCTTGCAAGCAAGTGATGTGATCACTAGAATGTTATATCACGGGAATGAGAAAAGAGTGCATGTCGGCATCGAGATCAAACTAGGTATGGAGATACCGATGATCGAATCTCGGACATGTAATATATCGCGAGGCAAAGGGATTTAGTTACAAGCGTTAAAGGTTCTCACGATCACAGAAGTCATCGTTGAATATGTGGGAGTCAGTACGGATCTCCAGGTCCCGCTTCTGATTATTGATCTGAGAGGAGTCTCAATCATGTCTACATTATTCGCAAACCATAGGGTGGCACACTTAAGAGTTACCGGACACCATTTTGGAGCACATATGTTTCAGACGAAAGAATTGCAAAGCGCAGGAATTGTTTCGATACAAACCGGAAATTGTTTCGGGTGAAATTGCAGAAAGTGGTTCTGCATGTGATATTAAAATATTGCAAGGGGTTATATGTGAATGTTTGTTAATTAAAGTAATTAACAAAATTTTGAATAAATTTAATAAAAGAGTTTTATTAAATGAGAGAGCATTAAACTTGGAGAATTTTAATGCATTTAAAGTGGGGACTTTAAAAGGGAATGTGAAGAGGCATTTTAATGTGGAGGGGTTACCACCACATGAATGGAGGAGGTGAAGGGTCACCTCCCCCATGTGCCGGCCATGAAGGAGGGGCACCCCCCTCCTCCTATAAAAGGCCACCCTCTTCCTCCTTCTTCCTCACACCTCCTTGTGAATGATCTCTCTCCCCCTCTAGAATTATTCCCCCATGGTCTCGGATTAGCGAGATACATGTTCCCGGTGGCATTTCGTCTGGAAGGAGTTGCTGCTTCCGCTGGATCGCTGGAGCGAGAAGGTGGAGGTTGTCCGGTGGCTTGAACGTGTGTGCGAGTACGGATGCTCTGCTGAGTTGCGGCGCTCGGACTTCCTCACGATCTTGAGATCGGCAAGTGTACGACTACATCAACCACGAGTTCCTACTCGTTAACAAAACTCGTTGTCTTCGAGGGTAAGTTCTCGTTGGATATATGTCCACCCGTTGCTTTGTACCTAGTAGATAGATCTTGGCGTGTAGTTCTCATCATAGGAATTTTTTGTTTTCTATGCTGTGGACCCAACATGAAGTACTATGATCCCAGCTTTGAATGTTTTACAAATACTTTGATCAAGTTTATGATGGTGCATGTCACCTCAAAAATTATTCTTTCTTTTTATCACTTACCTACTCGAGGACGAGCAGGAGTTAAGCTTGGGGATGTTGATACATTGCAAATGCATCTATAATTTTTGATGTTCCAAGCTTGGTTTTATCTACTTTCTTATGTTTTGTCCACACTTTGGAGTACTTTTCATATGATTTCTTGGACTAACCTATTAACAAGAGCCACAGTGCCAGCTGCCTGTTTTCTACTGTTTTTGGTTCTAGGAAGTCAGAGTATGAATATTCTCGGAATTGGGCGGGACAAAAGCCAAAGTTATTATTTTATCGGGGGACACTTAGATCCAGAATACGAGACAGAGAAGGGCCAGAGGGCGGCCACACCACCTGGCCGCACGGCCAGGCTTGGCCCACGCACGGGGGTGGTGTGGCCAGCCCAGGCACCCCCTCAGCCTCTACTTCCGCCTATATATTGCCTCTGATACGGAAACCCTAAGCACCCGATCAAGATTCCACAAAAGAGTCTGTAGCTGCCGTCATCTCCATCCCTAGATCAGGAGGGATCTGAAGCTCTTCCCGGCACCCTGCCGGAGAGGGTAATTCACCCTGGAGGCCTTCTTCATCACCATGCAAGCCTCTGGTGTGATGCGTGAGTAGTTCATCTCTAGACTATGGGTCCATGTAGTAGCTAGATGGCTGGTCCTCCTCCTTTGTGTTATCATGTTTAGATCTTGTGAGCTCCGTTCATGATCAAGATCATGTATTTGTAATTCTGCATGTTGTGTTTGCGGGGATCCGATGGATATTGAGATGCTATTTCAGATTGATTATTGATTCTATCATGTCTTTCTTATTTGTGTTTCTGTTGTTAGTAGCTATCTTGGCCAAGTAGATGCTAGCAACTCCAAGAGTTAGTATTTATGCTCGACAGTGGGTTCATGCCTCTGGTAATCTGTAGAAGTGACAGAAATCTCTAAGGTACTAGATGTGCTGTACTAGAGAGAAAACAACAATCCTTTGTTCATAGAACAATCGTATTGTTTACTTTACACGCAATTCGTAATGCAATAATCTGTTGCTTGCAACTTAATACTGGAGGGGGTTCGGATGATAACCTGAAGGTGGATTATTGGTCATAGATGTAGTTGGATGGCGGTCTATATATAATGTTGTAATGCCCAATAGAATCTCAAAGGAGTCAAGATGAGTAGTATATGCTTGTATTGCTTTCTCGATGTTTGTCAATTGCCTCGCTGCAATTTGTTCACCTAGCATGTTATCTATCTGAAGGAGAACCACCTCTAGTGAACTATGGATCCCATTCCTTTCTTTTACATTCAATCTACAAACTGTTTACTGATTTGTGTTTACTTTATGAAAACTATTACTTCCTTCCATTCGATACGTTTAATCCTTTGTTTTAGCAAAACCGGTGAGATTGACAACCTCATCGTAAGTTGGGGGCAAAGTTATGTGGTTGTGTTGTGTAGGTCTCCACGTTGCTGCTGGCACCGGTCGTGCGCCCTGCCAACGTTCAGCTAGCTACACCTTTGGGATGTTTCCTTGCACCTACTGGATTGATAACCTTGGTTTCGTACTGAGGGAAAACTTGCTGTTGTGCTCATCATACCTTCCTCTTGGGGTTCCCCAACAAGCTCGATATATTTTGGGCCATCAAGCACATGAACAGAACTATCATCTCGAGGGCTTGCTATATCCTGTCCAATGCTGGTATGGGTAGACATTTCTGGGCTGAAGCAGCCAACACAGCATGCTAACTCATCAACATGTCACCTTATATTCCACTTGAGAAGAAAACTCCCATTGATGTATGGTCAGATTTGCTTGTTGATTATTCACAGTTGAGAGTTTTTGGTTGCACTGCATATGCTCACGTTGATAATGGAAAATTAGAGCCTAGATATGTTAAGTGCATATTCCTTGGTTATGGTTCAGGAGTTAAAACATATAAACTATGGAATTGTGAAACTAAAAAACTTTGAGTAAGAATGTTGTTTTCAATGAATCCGTTATGTATCATGACAGCTTGTCATCAGATCCCTCTCATGTTGTTGTTGGAGAGGAGGGAGTTAGTGTGCAGGTGGAGCACCTGCAGAAAACTGTTGAAACCGTTGCTAATGATGTTGTTGTTGAATATACACATGAGAAAAACATTGATGATTATGTTGTTCAGCACTCACTTACTATTTTGCAGCAACCACATGAGTCCATTGCTGCTAGTAGACCGAGGCGTAACAAAGGTCCTCCTTCTCATTTAATTAAAGAGTGTAATCTTGTTCATTATGCTTTGAGTTGTGCTGAACAGGTGGACAATGATTCTGAACCTGCTACATATAATGAATCTATTGCATCTGTTGACCATTGACCGCGAGAAGTGGGTTTCTGCTATACAAGAGGAGATGCAATCACTGGAGAAAAATGGCACATGAATGTTGTGAAATTTCCTAAACAAAAGAAGGTGGTCCGCTGCAAGTGGATCTTCAAGAAAAAGGAAGGTTTATCTCCTAAAGATCCTTCAAGGTATAAGGCAAGGTTAGTAGCAAAAGGGTTCAACCAGATTATAGGTATTGATTACAATGATGTGTTCTCCCTAGTTGTAAATCATAGTTCCATTTGCACTTTCTTTAGTATTGTGGCTATGTGTGATCTTGAGCTTGAGCAGTTAGATGTCAAGACTGATTTTATGCATGGAGAGCTTGAGGAGTAAATATACATGGACCAACCAAAAGGGTTCATAGTGCCTGGTCAAGTGGCTTAAAACAATTTCCAAGATAGTGGTATAAAAGGTTTGATTCATTTATGATCTCACATGGCTTTGAGAGGTCTCAATATGATAGTTGTGTTTACATTAAGTTTGTTGATGGATCACCTATATACTTGCTGTTATATGTTGATCATATGTTAATTGCTGCCAAGAGCATGAAATAAATCACTACTTTGAAGGCACACCTAAGTAGTGAGTTTGCAATGAAGGATCTTGGTGCTGCTAAGAAAATCTTAGGTATGGAGATTACCCGAGATAGAAAATCTGGTTTGTTATTTCTTAGTTAGCAAAGTTACATTAAGAAAGTTTTTCATCGTTTTAATATGAATGGTGCCAAGTCAGTTAGTACTTCTATTGCTCCTCATTTTAAATTGTCAATTTTGAAATGTCCTACTACTGATGAAGAGTTTGAGTACATGTCAAAGGTGCCATATTCTAGTGTTGTTGGTTCTTTGATGTATGCCATGGTTTGTTCTCGTCCTGATTTCTCATATTCTATGAGTTTGATAAGTATGTACATGGCTAATCCTGGTAAAGGACATTGGAATGTTGTTCAGTAGGTTTTTAGGTACCTTCTTGGCACTTCCAATGCTTGTTTGAAGTTTGGCAGGACCGGTGATGGACTCGTTGGCTATGTGGATTCAGATTTTGCAGCCGATTTGGATAAGATAAGATCCCTCATAGGTTATGTGTTTAATGTTGGTGGTTGTGCTATTAGCTAGAAAACTATGTTGCAGGCTGTTGTTGCACAATCTACTACTGAAGCTGAATACATGGCTATTGCTGAAGCTTGCAAAGAATCTGTTTGGTTGAAAGGTTTTTTTACTAAGCTTTGTGGAGATGATTCTTGCATTACTTTGTTTTGTGTCAGTCAAAGTGCCGTATACCTTACAAAAGATCAGATGTTCCATGAGAGAACTAAGTAGATGTCAAGTACTATTTTGTTAGATAAATTTTTGCTCAAGGTAAATTAAAGGTATGCAAGATCATCACTCATCATAATCCTACTGATATGATGACTAAACATGTTCCTGTTGCTAAGTTTGAGTTATGCTCGAACTTGGTTGGTTTAACTGGTTGGTCCAAGTGGCTATTGGCGCTGAAATTATTTGCTTTGTTTGTTCTGGGTGATGGTCGTTGTTGATGCTATAGGAAGGAATTTGTCTCAAGGTGGAGTTTATTGAAGTATGATCCAAATTCAATTAAGGAGGGTAACTTCTGACGAGTGGAGCGAGGCCCTTCGCCGGAAGGCTTGGTACGGATCGTTGAAGACCTAGGTTTCCACTGTTATATATACCTCTTGTAAGCCGCCGACTTGGATGAGTTGCATCTGTGAAATCCCTAGTGTTGTGTAAACACCCCCAATTATAGTGAAGTTTCGATGGCTCGCGCCCATGGTTTTTCCTCTCTTTGTTGGAGAGGTTTGTCCATGTTAAATATGTGTTCCCTTGCTGTGATTGCTTTTTCGTTCTTTGTTATTTGCTTGTCGCATTTATAATATGTCATCAAAGAAAATTTCTAGTGTAATTGTAGAAAACCAAAATGAGGTGTTTTTTGAACAAAACCAAAACCAGGTTGTAACATGTCAAACCAACACAGCTGTGGAACCAGGTCCCGGGAAACATGAGCTATAGCCCATGTATTTTTCTGAAAACTCTATATCACAAACAACCCATGTGTTGTTGCCTTGTTGGCCATAAGGATCCGGGTTACTTGGCAAAGCCCATTAACCAACCATCGCAGGCCTCAAGTAAAGGAAGCTTGATCTAAAAAATCAAGTAAAGGATGCCCCTAGATTTCCCCCCCGACCCTCCGGTTTTTATAAAAACCGAGTAGGCATCACTCTTGACCCTCCAAGTTGCCACAAACTCTTTGGTATTCTCTAGAGGATGACATATTTCCATGTGTTCTTACCAACCCAAACCACATATATATATCACATTCACATGTAGAACAAGATTCATAATGTATTACAAGAAAAAATATTAACACGAGAAGTTAAAAATGTAAGGGATCATAAAGGATCACAAGTTCACAGTTTCACTCTTGTTAGAGGATGGTTTATAATTGATGGACTCTCCCATCAGTCATTACAGTGTAACTCATAGTCATCTTTGATCACTCATTTAACTAAGAAGGAAGCCATGTCTGTGTGGATCATTGGAAGCTTAGTCTTCACATTTCCTTCATGTCAATTTTGCGGTTGCTATAATGATTATGATCAAATGGGTACAAATAACAAAGCATATGCTCATATATGACAAATAGAAGATGTTTGATTACCTTGAATGATAATTCTAGTGCCGATGTCATACCTATCATTAGGTTTTTATAGAGCATACACATCCATCAATCCTGGTTGTTGGCGCCACCAAGACATAGAGCATAACACGTCTATCAATCCTGGCTGTTGGTGCCACCAAGACATAGAGCATACAAAAACATTTCCAGATTTTGTGAAAAATGTACTCCTCCATTTTAAAATATAAGATGTTTTAGCTTTTATGAAACTAATGTATCTAGACACCTTTTAGTGTGTAGGTACAGAGTGAATCTACACACTAAAAGAGGTCTATATACATTCATTTCACAAAAGCTAAAACATCTTATATTTTGAAACAGAATGGGTAGTTAACTTTTTTTGAAACGAGGCAAAAAGCTCTGCCTTTTATATTGACAAAAGTAGGAGAAGAAATGGGTGGCCAAAGCTAAAAGAAAAATCCCATTTAGGGGAAATATACTAGCTTGTAATATCCTCATGATGTTTAGCACCCGCCAAAATACAATTTTTCTCTCGTCCTTTATCTTCTGAATGAGGATCAAAGACATTGCAAACCTGTTGTTGAAAACCCTGGCATTTCTTTCTTTCCAAATCTCTTAGGTAATAAGCGTGATCGCGAAATTTTAGGCTCAGCGGGCATGCAAACGGCGTCTGAGAGACATCCTTCCAATACTAAAGAACTATGGGACAGTTCGTATCGATGATCTATAGATGGGAAGGGCATCCAAGCCAGGAGGCCGCAGCCTACCAAATTCTTTTGGAGTAGTGACATTTGAAAAGAATGTGCCGGGCAGTCTCAACATGACACATACATAACTGGCATGTCGGCTTTTGAGGCAAACCCTTCTTTGCAAGTTGATTCGAGGTCCAAAGCCTATTCTACACAACAAGACAAGAGAAGAAATGAAATTTGGGGGGCT
The DNA here is from genome assembly GCA_910589775.1 of Avena eriantha. Classification (NCBI taxonomy): domain Eukaryota; kingdom Viridiplantae; phylum Streptophyta; class Magnoliopsida; order Poales; family Poaceae; genus Avena; species Avena eriantha. The sequence continues at coordinate 43,292,337 of OU342745.1, forward strand.
CCAAGTCTTCCAAACAAGCTTGTCAAAGGAGTAAGGGAAGGAACCAAGGAATTGAGATTTGTAAGCAGAGGCCGATGAGAATGCTCCATAGGTCATGAGAGTCCAAATGATGGAGTCCCCATTGCCAAACGATAGTAGAATGTCTTGCACCATACCCCAAAGGCCGACATACTGGGAGATGTGTTGAACAGTGAAGCTATCTATATAAATATCAACAACCCATTGGTTGTTCTGCAGAGCATCATGCACGAGGTGATTTTCCTTTTTGATGCTGCAAAAATTAGGGGCTCCATAAACAGTGGGGAGGATCCGTTGAGCCAAGAGGAATTCCAAAAGGATGCCTTCTTCCCATTACTAATATTAACTTCCGTTGCTGCGTTAAATATCCCTCTATCAATGTCATCATTTGGGGTTTCCATGCCAACCTAGTTTTCTCCGGTGTTGTCCACTCAAGCCAAGCCACTGTATTCTGACAGCCCTAGAATATTTCTCCAGTATAAGAATTCCCAATCCTCCAAGTTTCTTTGCACGATAGACTTTTGCCCAACTCACTTTGCAGTTTCCGCCACTGATGGAGGCCTTCCAAGCCTAGAGCATTCCCCTCCGGATCTTGTCCATTCCTTTAAGGGTTGCATTATCCGCTTTGATAGCCGTGAGGATATAAATCTGGAGGGCCATGAGAAAAGATTTGACTAAATAAGAACAACACGCAACGTTCAGGAATCTTGCTTTCTAGGGATTAAGTCTAGCTATGGCCTTGTCAATGTAGGGCCGGAGGTCGATGCGACGCAACCTTCCAAATGACTAAAGCTAGTCCAAGGTACTTAATTGGGAATTGTGTCAAGGTTGCCGGGAAATCCTGCAGAATGTCTATAAGGTCAATGTCCTCGTAGAGAATAGGCACCACTGAGCTCTTCTCCACATAGTCACTAACCCAATGACCTCCCCAAAGTTCTACAAGATCGATGCTCGGTTAAAGATGTCATGTGCAGAGCCAGAAACATCACATCGTCATGAGCATATAGCGAAATGCGGGAATTTATGAAGCCCCCATGCAGCTGTTGAAGAAGGCCAACCTCGGTGGCCATTTCCAAAATATTGTGCAGAGGGTTGATTGCTAGATCGAATAGGAGTGGCAAAAGAAGGTCTCCTTGTCTTAGACCATGCCCATGGGAAATGTCTTTGCCTAGGTGGCCACTAAGAAGAACTCATGATGTGGCAATAGAGAAGATTAAGGCGGCCCATGCAAGGCATCTTGGAGGAAAACCCTTGCGCTGCATGAGATCAAGGATATAATCCCAGCGCACCGAGTCAAAGGCTTTACCAACGTCAAGTTTGATGAGGAGAGCCGGGGTGCGTTTCTTGTGCAGCCGACATGCAGCGTTTCTCACATACATGAATTTGTCATAGATGCTACGGGATTTGATGAAGACGCTTTGGCTACTTGAGATATGTTGGAGTTAATCGTTAACTACATTTTTCAGAAAGTTTTGCACGTTTAAGTTCAAATGGAAACTAACTGGATACTCCACAAAATTGGTTAGCTTTGCGACCAGCTCTCTTATTTATTTTTTCTCCTAGTGAAAGAAATACTTGAAATGCTCTAAAAGTATAGATGACGAAAACACAAGTTCATAATTTATTGTATTACTAAACCAAAATATGGCCTATATAAATGAAAATAACCAGTCACCTATCAAGAAGCCCGCTTATATTCCTAATTATTGTCTTACCAAGATAAGAATGAAGATAATATACACCGCCATCTGCAACTAACATTCTTATAAGAATCCAGTGATAGCTACAAATTGTTTAATTAGTTAGAACTGAATAGATGTTGCGTCGGAGGTTGAAAATGAACAAATTCGTAAAACATGAGGCAACCTTTACCTTTTATTAAAAAGCCATAAGATTGAAGTCTTATCTTTGCTAGACTCCGTCACATGTATGGTTTAATCATCCACAACCATTTTACATGCGTGAACATGAGTAAAAATAAAGTACGGATAGAGTAAGTGATTTGACCATCATGAATTCTAGGAGGCGTGGTTTATCTTGCTGGTTGCAAATATCTCAGCAGCCATGCATATATAAACATGAAGATACCAAAATGGTACAAGTCTGTGTTCATTTGATACACCAGTAGTATTTGTACACCAAGCATAAATATATGTTATCTGGTTGATGAATTATTTATGTTGGAGTTATTTGACCATTGGCTGAGTCGGAGGCGCACTCCACGTCCAGTCACAGCTGGCCTATATATTAATATATAGGTGCTTTGCTTTGCCTTTTCCTTACTGAAATGTAGGTTGGGGCGAGCAGGGATAGCCACATCCGAGAGCTATGTTTTTTCTACCGTCACCAGAGAGTTGTTCTAAGCACGGTGTGCATATTCAGAATGGAAGTTGCTGGGAATTTTAGTGGTACATCGACGCGATCACAATGTAGACTTCCTGTCCTATGAAGTTGCCGGTTTTGTCCAGGTGGCTAGCAATCTGTAGCATCAATGCATTTTTACATTTAGAGCACACTGTAGAGCAGTAGGCAGCCAACAATCCCCATCCAGTCTACTTCCACCGATGGGGTAACAACAGCACTCTTTTCAGCAACTCGATCCACACAGGCTAGGATTACTCCATACGGAGTACATCCTGATGAAGTTGTTAAACATGGCTACTTTCACATCTTGCTCTGTGTAGTCCTGACCAACTAAACCCACATGTTTCTATATAAATGTTTTATTTGGTGTTCTGTAAGTTGAAAGTTAACGCTTGCAGAAAATGTTGTTTATAAAGGATTACACGAATTGTTTATACTATACAAGCAAATCGATGCTTATGCTCAAGGCAAGCAAGCTGGGAACGCGGATCTTAAAGTGAACGGCACTCATAAGTTAACAGACCATCACTAACTAGTAGAAAATGAGCATTTCGTCCACCCCAGTTTAGAACATTAGTCCCGATTGTGGTTAAACCCGGGACTAATGGTCATATTAGTCCCGGTTCCAACGGAACAATCTTTAGTCCCAGGTCAAACGGGACCTTTAGTCCCGGTTGGAGATACGAACCGGAATTAAAGGGGTCGCGGCAGGCTGCGGCCCGTGCTGACCACTTTAGTCTCGGTTCGTATCATTAACCGGGACTAAAGGTGTGACCTTTAGTCCCGGTTCGTATTACCAAGTTCTGCCGCGGCAGGAAAACGGGCACAAATCCTGCCGCGGCAGGAGAACGGCTCTCCACCCCCCCCCCCCTCCCCGGTGGCAGGAGATTGCCTTTTCTAGTTTCAAAATCATGCTAAAAAATTATAAAAAGTTTAAAATAAAATCCTTTGAAATGTAGTTATATTAAGTGATTTAGTTGTTACGAAAATTAACAAACATGAATTTTGACATAATTTACAAAAAAATGTCATGAAAAATTCAAATGGCCATAACTTTTACATATGATGTCAGAAGAAAACATACAGCCTATCAAAACATGCAGAAAAAATTTCCTCTTCGATTTCAATGGCCTTTGGCCGTTTTGGATTCTTTTAGATTCTTAAAATTCGAAAAGAAAAAAATTTATTTCAAAAATTAAAAAAATACTATTTTTTATATCATATTTGAATTCATCAGATTTTTCTAATAATAATGCATATATTATTTGTCGAATTTCGATTTACAGATTTGAAGATATTATTTATGTCATATTAAATGAATAAATGGCAAAAAATGAATAAAATATTAATTTAATTATTTTTTTATTTTCATATGAATAAAATATTATTATTACTTGTTTATTATTTTTTACTTAAATAGTTGTTCGTAATTTCAAAAAATAAGACGGTTGACATATTGATATGAGTTAATAGGATTAATATACTAGTCTTAACAACAAGGTATAAGGGTCCTTCGTGCGAGGTGGGAGAGATTAAGTATAGTTAGTGTTAAAAATGAGAGATGTGAGAGATTAATATGTCACATAATTCAAAAGTTCAAGAAAAATTGAAAAAAAATCTTTAGTCCCAGTTCGTAAGGTCCCGCACGCTCGATGCAGCCTCGTGAGGACCTTTAGTCCTGGTTTGTGGCAGAACCGGGACTAAATTAAAGGGGGTGACCTTTAGTCCCGCCTTCGTAGTCCCGGTTGGCAAACCAGGACAAAAGGCCCTTACAAACCGGGACTAAAGGCCCATTTTCCACTAGTGACTGGCACTGAGGTCGCTGGCGGAGGTAGCGCGCGGGTTGGCGACGAGGTCGGCGGCGAGATCTGTGTCAACGAGCGAGCTACGTGCGAGAGGGCGGGATCAGAGAGGAAGGTCCTCGTCGGAAGTCTCTACATCGAGCACTCGAGGTTTGTTTTATGCACAAATCCCCCAATAAACACGCGATTTCGTAATGTATATGTGAAATTGGTTCTGAAGATGTGTGGTCGACATGCGGTGCACAATTCCCCTTACTCGATCTGAGGATGTGTGGGTTCAACTGGCTGTGCACAAATCCCCTCTCGATTTCTGTTCCTGCCACCCTACAACCGATTTCTTCGTATGAATTTGTATTCAATGGCATGGAGATCTTCATGGTTCTCATCTTTTGTGTTTTACTCGTGATGACCATATACAGCTGAATTTGTTTGCACAACATGATACAATTTTTAGTCTTTCGGCTTACATCCTCTACCTTTTTACCTTGGTTTACCTTGGTAAAATTGCACCACATATCATACTACCTTCATACCTTTGTTTATAGTTGGGTCAGGGCTTTGAGTGGAGTCAGGGCTTAGTAATTACTGGCACTGATTGAGTAGACTGGTAACAGTGGGGAACACGTCTCCAGTTTTCACTAGAACTCTAGAACTATTGTTGTTGTTTGCTGGTAGTCACAGTTCAGGGTAAGCTAGTGGATATGTGTATGCTACCATTTGGATCTGGAGTTAGGAACATTTACCGCTCGTTTTTCATGCGGTGAATTTCAGAAGGACCACCATCATTCTCTTTGATGAACATCTAGGACCAAATGAATGTTAGTACTGCTAACTAAGTTAAATGATGGTACCTATTGTTTAACTTGTACCTAGTTGCTAGTTTGTACATATTCACCAAGTTAACTTGCATTTTTTTGCAGTCTTGGGAATGCAAGTACCGTGGAACTAGAAATGCTCCACATCATATCAATAGTGTTCTAATTGTACATTTATACAGAGCTCTCAGACTAACATACATGTGCATTGTGCAACCTGCTCCTCCGCTGTTGATTATTTCATCATGCTTGGGTATTGGTATGATTATCTAGGCGTTCCTTTTGAGCACCTTACATAACTTGTCCACTGGTTTAATTAGTTGCCTTCTTAACATGGTTAAGTTGAGTACTGAAATAAGTTAAGTTAATTCTTTCAGTATGCTTAAGTTGTTGGGTATTGGTAACGATTTATCTAGGTGTTCTTTTTTGTGATAGGACCATGGTGAACATCCTCACAACTGGCACTAGATAAAATCCAATGGGATAGAACATACACAAATCAGAGACGTGTAGATCCCCATGTTTCATAGGGTTCTAGGCGCTATAGGCACACATTTAATTTGAAAGGGTATGTATGCCCCATGTGTGGTTTTGGTAATTAATGACAATCCTTATGGACAAATGTGCAAATTGAGTCGCACTTGTAGGTTTGTCCATTGGCATCGCTTGGACCATGTGTTGGTTTCAAGGATGAAAAGGAAGAAGCATTGTCCAAGGGCTTTGTACCTTTTGGAATCAATTAGTAGAAGAAGAAGATCAAGTATGTCTTGAAGAAGAAGAAGAAGAAGAAGAAGATGGAGTTCCTCATGGCTTTCTTCAAGACAACATCAAGAAATGATGTGCAAGCTCAAGATGCATCCTCTCTAGAAGATCTCATGCTTGAAGCTTGCCATCCTCGGCAATCATGGAATGATGAAAACAAGTTCGAAGAAGAGGCTTCCCCATGGAGTATGGGGGAGCATGTCTCAAGTCTTCATCAAGCAAGTGCAATCAAGAAGGGTGTTCCATCTTGAAGGTGACAAGATCGTCTACATCAAGCTCAAGTGGGATGCTTAAGGCAAAGGTATGATCTTGATAGGGTTTCTATTTTACCGGTCTCTTGTAGTGATGGGAGACCGGGTTTAGGATAGATAGCCGTACTATCAAGAGGGGCTCTCGAGTGGGTGACTCGTTCGTATCTTTCGGAGAGAGCTCAAACCTTTGCATACATAGCATCATCTTTCTTGGTTGTTGTTTGGTTCTTGTCCATGTGAAGATCTAGAGCTTGTGGTTATCTTCATAACAAGCTCTAGTTCATCAAAAATGGATTTCCCTTGCATATCTTATTGCGTTTTTGATCTTGCGGGTTTTTCCGGCTCCACACCTTGGGAGGTATCTCACATATATATTCATGGTATTTTCTCCCTTGGTGATATCCAATATCTACACGTCGTTATCTTTCCAACAAAATTGGTTTCCTCTCGTTTGGGGTTCGGATGCAAAAGTTGTGGAAGTTCTGGTTCTGAATTTTTTGCCTGACCGGTAGTTCCGGCGGGCCACCGGTAGTACCGCCAGGGCAGTTTGCCGCCGGTAGTACCGGTGTTAATTCCGGCCCAACTTCCGGTAAACCCATTTTTCGTTCAGTACTCTCTCTACCTGGTTAGCGCTATTTGATGGAACTTGGATCGGATTTTCAGGCGGTAGTACCGCTAGGACATTCTTGCCACCGGTAGTTCCGGCTAAGCGGCGGTAGTACCGGCCAGGCTCGTGTTTTTGTTCTTTCTCTCGCTGTTTTCTGACCGTTGGCTGGGTGCCACCAGTAGTACCGGCCACCCACCGGTACTACCGGCCGTGCGCGAATCTGTGAGTAACGGGCAGATCGGGGAGCCCTTTAAAAGGAGCTCCCCTTTCCCCTTTGGCCCTAACTTTTGTTCTTCTCGGTTTTTGGCTTTCTCTCTCCTCTATTATTGACCTTGAAGAGCTTGCTCTCTCTCCTTCCCCCTCCTATGATTCTTGCATCTTCTTGAGGGATTTGAGAGAGGAGAACTAGATCTACAAGCCCCACCAAGCAAAATCCCTTCTTTGTGAAGGAATCCTTGGGATCTAGATCTTGGAGAGTTTTGTGTTCTCCTCTTGTGTTCTTCCTCCCTTATTCTCCCAATAGCTTTTGTAGCTTTGGTGGAATTTGAGAGTGAAGGACTTGCCTCTTGCATTTGGTGCATAGGTTCGAGTTCTCCTCAGAGATTCAGCGAGTTCAAGCCCTTGGGCTTGTTTCTCTTGGGTTCTTGGAACCCTAGATGGTTGTGTGGTTGGATTGTTGACCTTTTGTGGTCTTGTAGCCTTGTGTCCTTATTGCCTTTTGTGGCTTTGTAGCCTTTATGGCATTGTTGTTGGGAGCCTCCAATTGAGTTGTGGAGATTGCCCCAACCTTGTACGGGTTCGGTGACCGCCCTCAAGTGTCCCATAGTGGAACGTGAGTAGGCCTTTGTGGCGAGCTCACGGGAGAATAGGGTGAGCCTTTTGTGGCGTCGGTAGGTTGCGTTCCTTCGTATCTTGGGGTGAGGCCTTGTGTGGCGTTGGGTGAGCATCGAGCCACCACACCTCGAGGTGAGCCACTTGTGGCGTTCGAAGTACATTGCGCCCCCGCACCTCTCCAACGGAGACGTAGCTTCTTTGGAAGTGAACTTTGGAAAACAAATCATCGTCTCCGCGTCCATCGGTTATCTCTCAACCGAGCCCTTTACTTATGCAATTTACATTGTGATAGCCTTCGTGCTTGAAGTATATTATCTTGCTATCACCTTGTTGCTTGTCGTGCTTAGCATAGGTTGTTGGTGCACTTAGTGAACCTAGTGGATATAGGTTTTGTCTTGATAAATTAAACGTTAAGTTTTATTCTGCATTTATTAGAGCCTAAACCGTAATATTTTTAAAACGCCTATTCACCCCCCTCTAGGCGATGTCCATTTCCCTTTCAGCATTTCATCTTGCAAGTTTGATTTTCTTCATTATCCGTGAAATAAAGTTTTCATATAAACCAGGCAAACAATTTTGGTTGCTTATCCCATGCTCAAATAACGAAGTTGTTTTTGGTACAAGTTTGTCTGGCCATGGATCCATATCCCCAGCACCAAATTCCTAATAGTAGGAAATTAGTGTACAAGATGATGATCATGTAGCCTTCACTCTCATGAGATGAGCTTCATGAATGAGTGGCAGTCACTTTATCCTAAGTTGTTTATTCTGTTTCATTAAGTCGATTATCCATTTTAGCTTAAGTTCTTTTATACTTTATCCTAAGTTACTTATCCTATTTCATTAAGTTGATGATTTTTTTAGATTAAGTGGTTTCCCATAACTATCTAAGTTGCAGCTTCTAGTTCACCAAGTTGCATGTAGATATCCACTAATTTTCTTCGCCAAGAAACTTGGTTATCAACTTACTCAAACAAAATAAATTGTTTATCCCATTTCCTTAAGTTGCTATTGTTCATTTTATTAAGTTGTTTTTTGCTAGGGGTTTTTGATTTTCTGTGTAAATAATCATGCAAATGGTTTAGTTGCTCGGCTCATCTAACTGAGCTTGTCGCGACACTTTAGTTGATTTTTAAGGAGCTGTTCATACATGTTACTTCTTACTTTACTAAAAACAAAAATTTCTAGGTTCCCTACTTCTTTTTTGATGTCAAGTTGTCTGTTTTTTAGTTTCTTCTAAGTTGCTCACTTTGTATTGTTAAGTTGTGTACAAAGTAGCTGCTAAGTTGCTGCCAAGACTATCTTAAGTTGCACCCTAATTGTTCTTAAGTTGTTACCTAAGCCCAACTTAGTTTTTCTAACAAGAAGCTTCCATGTTGCCTATTTTAAGGTTTTTGTTAGGTTGTTCATCGATTGCTGCTAAGTTGCTGCCCAGTTGATGCTAACTTGGCTACTAAAATGAATTAAGTTGTTTCGGCATGCTAAAGTTGCTTTCCCTAGTATTAGTCCCAGTTTGGATTTACTACAAATTTTTTAAAGTTGCTTAAGCATCTTTCTAATAAGTTGCTCAATTAACAAGCCTAAATTGTATGGCAATGGTTGCTAAAGTTCGTATTATCATCTGGAACCCTATTGACATTACATTTCCAGTTGTTTATCCAAGCTTTATCCTAAGTTGTTTATCCTATTTCATTAAGTTTTTTATCCATTTTAGCTTAAGTTCTTTTATGCTTTCTCCTAAGTTGCTTATCTTGCTTCCTTAAGTTGATGACTTTTTTATATTAAGTGGTTTCCCGTAACTATCTAAGTTGCAGCTTCTAGTTCACCAAGTTGAAGGTAGCTATCCACTAACTTTCTTCGCCAAGAAACTTGGTTATTAACTTACTCAAACAAAATAAATTGTTTATCTCATTTCCTTAAGTTGCTTAATGGTCATTTTATTAAGTTGTTTTTTGCTAGGTTTTTTTATGTGTAGCCAATCATGCAAATGGTTTAGTTGCTCAGCTCATCTAACTGAGTTCATCGTGACCTTTAGTTGAGTTTTAGGAGTTGTTCATACATGTTACTTCTTACTTTGCTAAAAACAATATTTTCTAGGTTCCCTACTACTTTTTTGATGTCAAGTTGTCTGTTTTTTTAGTTTTTCTAAGTTGCTCACTTTTTTATTGTTAAGTTGTGTACAAAGTAGCTGCTAAGTTGTTTCCAAGAAGCTCTTAAGTTGCACCCTAATTGTTCCTAAGTTGTTTCGTAAGCGCAGCTTAGTTTTTGCTACTAAGAAGCTTGTAAGTTGCCTATTTTTAGGTTATTGTTAAGTTGCTCCCCGGTTACTGCTAAGTTGCTGCCCAATTGCTGCTAACTTGGCTACTCGGGTTGATTAAGTTGTATTGTCTATATGCCTAAGTTGGATACTAAAATGAATTAAGTTGTTTTAACATGCTAATGTTGCTTTCCCTAGTATTATTCCCATCTTGGATTTACCGCACCTTTTTTTAAAGTTGCATAAGCATCTTTCTTCTAAGTTGCTCAATTAACAATCCTAAATTGTATGATTATGGTTGCTAAAGTTGGTATTACCATCTAGAACTCTATTAGCGTTATAGTTCCAGTTGGTTAGTTGAGTTGCATCAGTACCTTTTTGCAAAGTTGCTTTTTTGCATCATAAAACCCTAGTCATGCAAGAAAAATGAGAAGTAATTTATGCATTTCCCTCTACAACCCTAAACTATTACCACTGGTCTTATGTCATCACAACTCTTTCAGGTTTCCGAGACAAGAACCAGTGATGGGAGCGTCAACATGATCAGCAAGGGGAAGTTTTTTATCACTTATAATGACACTACAACACTATGTACAAAAGAAAACAGTAAATGTGGTCTACTGCATATATACTACCAGGTGTTAATTGTTTCAAACTACTAGGTGTTTCTCCTATTGACCTTCCAATCATATTAATTTTCAAGTTCCTTAATGTTATTACTGCCATCTACATAATAAATTATGCCAGGTGTGTTTTGCAAGTTTTTGGTTGTAAACATTTGACATGATTGAATTTTGTAAGTTATTACTGGTTGTTATTTTTTTACGTACACGATTGGGGAAACATGTAGATGCCCCCATATATGCAACTATGTCCATGTTATGTTGTCCTTGTTATGCCCCTCACGTTGTACCTAGGTCACAACTCAATTGTTGGACAATCATCCAATGTATTGTTAATACCATATGGTTTATGTATCGTATGGTTTCTAAATCCACTGTACAACTATGTATTTTTTGTTATGGGGATAACCTGTTGTATCTAACTTTTCAACTTTAGTTGCACCCTAGGTTTGTCCTCCTTGTATCTACAATACAGCTAGAAAGTTGTGGAAGAACTGATTGTTGTAGGGTTCTAGTATGCAGGATTTTTGCTGCAAAATTAACTGACATATGTAGCTCCTAGGATCTATCATGGTTTTCTTTGCACAATCTAGTTGTTGTAGTTTAAGGTGTCCACATATTAGCTCTATTTTTTCTTGAATTGGGGGTTGGGAATCCAATGGAGAGAAGGTGCCGAATGGTGGGTGAGCGATAGAGAAAGGAGATGCAATTTACCTTATGATTTTCTTTCTTGGAAGCAACAGATTTTCCTAACCTGCTACTTTGATTCAGAACTTGTGTCCATGGAGATTTAGATGAGGAAGAAAACAGGGATCCGTGACTTGCAACAGAAGGGGTCTGGGTTGGGGAGAGGAGAGGAGAGACATGTTTATATCTACACTCGAAGAAAACCTGGGGGTTAGCGTATAGGTAGCTCAGGATCATTTCCCGCGCGGGGTTGTTGGAGCCTTTCTAGGAAAGGATCGGCTGTTTTGTTAGCGCTTACCTTATTTGGGCGAGTGCTGGAGCAGACAAACTAGCATCTGGTTGCTATCTAGCCGCGTCCATACATTTTACTCCAAGAGATTTATTTAAATCAATTCACAAAAGAAAAAAATGTTCAAATTGTCTTTTTACTTATCCCTTTGTAGACACCTATAAGTCCTTAAAAATTATGTAAAAAAGCAATGACTTGATGTGTATGTGTCACAATCATAAACTTGCATGGAATAAAATGATAGCCAACTACTTTTTACTTCCTAATTTGGTAGAGCGGCTCGATTCAGTGATACTTTGGTACATTCGTTCTCTGTCATAAATAATATGAACTTGCTCAACTCAAACCAGCTTCTTGTCTCTTTGCAAAATATGCTAACTTACATGTGGTTCTTATGCAAGTCCAGGGATGGTGACCTTTTCTACAGGAAGCCGGGAGCTCTATACCAGATTAACTACGCAACGCAAGCTATTCATATATATCGAAACCTAGAGTTGTGAAATCTTTCTGACCCTTCCATGCAGCGTGCTGGAGGAGGCTGGCAGCGTGATGGCATGCGAGTCTCGCGAATAATGGCGGTGGTCCTAGGGTTTCTCCCGCGCTAGGACAAAGATCTGCTTGATGTCTGCCCTCGTTGATCTGGCTGAACTGTCGAGCTCCGGAAGGTTCCGTCGGCGAACTCCCATGGACGAATATGTCTGGAGATTGCTAGATCAAATTGAATTCGGTCGGACGTACCCATATTTTTGTCTGGCCGTTTGGTTTCAGCGGGAGCGTTGCGAAGCTCTGATATCTATTACCATCATGTGTCATGTCTTCGAGGATCCATGGTGAATCAGATGTGGAGAATGTCAGGAAAGCTAGAACATCAAGGAAGCGATGGTGATTTGAGTCTTTGTAATGAGGAACTGACTGCGTGATCTGTGACTCGCAGCAGTGATTGTTTGTGGAGGCGACAACACATGAGGAGTTCTCAATCTTACCTTGCATGGTGAAAATCCGAGGTTTGGCCTTCATTGGTTGTGTCTGACAATGATTTTGTTGAAGGCATTGTTTTGCGAGTGAGGACTTTCTCTAGGGTGAAAACCTATGATCTTTGATCGGACGACGACGGCTCTTGTGCACTGTTTCCTTCTTGAAGGAGTTGCTATTGAAGTGGTTGGACTAGTGGTGTTGTTTTGGTGGTGTTAGTATCGTTGCTTCGAGGAATCGTTCTCTATAGCGGGACTTTTCTTTTTGTAATTCTTTTTTTTCTGGGTTGTGTGCATCCGTAAGACCACTGGACATGCGTTGTTGCAGGCTGGGTGTAATTGGTATCTTCTGATATTAATATATACTCATTTCTAAAAAAATGCATGTTCAACAGCCGACAATAAACAATATGTTATATCCCTAAGACATACACTCAAATCTGATATCCTAAGGAGCTCTAAGCTCCCTTGTTTTGGAGCCATGTCCTTGCTTTGGCCGCTTTGTGCTAGGTGGGGCCTAGTTGTCTGGATCGAGGCGGTTTGCTGCTGCTCGACCGTTGATGGTATTGGGACTGCGTGATTGATTTGGTCTTTTCAGGTTGCTTGGGCCCATGTGCTAGGTCTCCGTGTAGGTTGTCGGTTCAGTCAAGGCACGTACAATGGTCTTATCTTAGCAATAACACGTAAGATAATTGCTGAGTTGGAGGAGAGATGAGCAAAAAAAAAGACTCATGTCTTATCTTAGCCAAGAGATGATCTCTTAGCACGATATGTCTCACCACGTATTTAGGGATATCTGTCGCTGAAGATAAGACTAAAAAATGATCCATTGCATATAATATTTTATCTTATATCAAGATTATGTGTTCAACCATTGTACATGTCCTCATGTCGTCATGTGTTGCCTGCCGCTCGCTGCGTGACAGATCGGGGAAAAGGCATGTAGGAGTCTTCCTCTCCTCCTGGCCCCTACCTCCTCTCTCTTGTTCGTGAAATCGCCGCTGCCGCCTGCGATTATGGCTGCCTCCACTTTGACCGGCGCCGCTCTCTCCAACATAGACATCAGTGGCAGTGGAGGGAGGTCAGTCCTGTGTTGTGTAGGCTTAATTTCGGGTGGTCACGGAGGATAGGTCAGCCTCTCCCACCATGAAGAACGCCATGGGTGGTGATGGTTGGAGGCTTGGAGCTCGAACTCCGGCATTCTTTGCATGGTGGTCGCTTGGATTCAGTCTAGATTTTCACGACGCCCTAGGCAGGGTGCAGTGCGGCGGTATCATTTCTAGATCTGTGATTTTATTTTCATCGTCTGTCCATCGCGCTTCCGTTTTACCATGTATCCTTTTGCTCTCTCTTCTCCTTTGCTTCCTCATAGGTACGGAACACAATCAAGGCCAGCTTGCAGTGGAGAGGATTTGGTGTATTAATCAATCATATTCTCGCAAGATCCCCAATCTAGCGGTGTGTTTCTTCTCTCTCAACCTGTAGTTCATGACTAGCTTTGGTCTTCCATCATCAGAGGTGCTAGACGATCTGATTGACCAGCCATAACATCTTCCCTTACTCTTCTGAGAATCACTGTGACCAGTACTGCATCCTCAATAGTGGTAGCTACCAATCGAACCTCATAATCATATGTGCTATATCTGCAGTGTGTTTACTTATTTCTTTTTAGATGAATTTGTTGAGACAACTTAGGCCCATCAACTTATGTGCCAGCCAAGGCCGCAGCCATCTCGATGTTGGGTCGTGGCAGGCAGGCGGCAGGGAACTTCCACAAGGTAAATAACATTTAGCATGTATTTTGATGTTAGTGAGCACTACAACATAGATTATATTAAATAGGATCACATATAGTCACTGAAAGAATTTTATATCCATATTACATATTTCTGTCTGCATCTCATAAGCATAGGTGTATTGTGTTTTTGGATGAGTTAGGAATAATTGTTATAATGCTTGGTCAGGTGCTGTTTATATGGTTAGCTTCTTATTATCCATAATCATGACAAAAACCATTGGATATACGCTCTGAGTATGACATTCCTTGGTGCTGAAAATAAGAACGAGTACAAAATGCATACTTTCCGTTAGCTGCAATTCGTTTGTAATTTTTTTGGAAGATTCAGTTTTAACCTTTTTCTCACCACATACTATCCATAATGCTAGAAAATTTTTCTATATGTACAAATTATCAGCTACTCCGTACTTTAGTCAAAGTAGTACATCTGGGCTGATTCATTTAAACCGAACAGAGCATGTAATGCAGTTTTGATATTTATCCGAATTTATGCATCGTCTACAGACAGTAGCATATAAGGCATAGGATGGCAATCAAAGAGTTATTGCAGCTCTTCAGCCACGCTTCTGGGCTACATGTAAACTACAACAAGAGCACCGCCTCCCTCCTCCACTGCGACCAACAGCTTGCTGCTATGGTGGCTAACCAACTTGGCTGCCCCATCGTGGACCTCCTGATCACATACTTAGGGATCCCTCTCACCATACACAGGCCCTCTGCTGCCCAGTTGCAGCCACTGGTCGAGAGAACTGCGTCGCGCCTACCCACCTGGAAGGCCCAACTGATGAACAAATCTGGACGCCTCGCGCTCATCAAATCAGTACTCAATGCCATCCCCCTCCACCAACTCATGGTACTGGGCCCTCCCAAAAAGGTACTGAAGCAACTGCGTAGGGTTGAGAGGACCTTCCTTTGGGAAGGAAGAAAGGAGGGCACGGGCGGACACTGCCACGTTAGCTGGGACAAAGTCTGCCGTCCCTAGTCGCACGGGGGCCTCGGGGTCCTGGATCTCGAGTGCGCCGGCATCGCTCTCCGTGTTCGATGGTTGTGGCTATCTCGGACAGATGACACCCGCGCCTGGCATGGCTTGGACCTCCAATTCTCTCAAGAGGAGCAGGAGATCTTCTTCGCTTCCACGGCTATGACGATTGGCAATGGTCAAAAGGCTCTGTTCTGGGAAGACAGATGGATCGAGGGGCGCGTAGTCCGTGAGATTGACCTCTCCTATACGAGTACATGCCGACCCGGAGACGCAACCAACGCACGGTTGTGCAAGGCCTGGCCAACAACAGCTGGGCCGGAGACATTCAAGGTACAATCGACCTTCAGGAGATTGGGCAATACCTACAACTCTGGCAGCGCGTGGCCAACACACAACTCTCAAATGATGGAGACCGCCTCATCTGGAAGTGGATAGCTGACGGCATCTACACCGCGCAGTCCTGCTACCGGGCCATGTTCCACGGATTCAATGCCGCCAGGGCTTGGAAACTCATCTGAAAGACTTGGGCGCCGCCGCGAGTCAAATTCTTCCATTGGCTCGCAGACCAAGACCGCTGCTGGACGGCTGAGCGCCGCGCACGCCACGGGCTCCAGCACCACCCACGTTGCTTGCTCTGTGATCAGTTGCCAGAGTTGATCCAACACCTGATCATGGCTTGCCCCTTCGTCCAGCAGGTATGGCACGATATCCTAGTATGGCTACGGATCCCATGCCTCCCCCCCTGACGCCAGCGACACCCTCGACGACTGGTGCCGCGCGGCACAGCTCGCAACTCCAAAGCCAATGCACAAAGGAATTGCCTCCATTGCCCTGCTTGTGCCATGAATGACATGGAAACACTGCAATGCCTACATTTTCGACAACGCCAGGCCCTCTTCGCTCACCGTCCTGAATGAGATAAAGGATGAAGTTGCCCTTTGGGCAAGGGCCGGAGCTAGAGGCCTCCGCGTCATTCTGCCCACCACCTAGGATGTGCATTGACTGTAATTTTTATTTTCATGTTGCGCACGTTGCGCTTGGCGTCCTAGGAGGTGTGTAATCAAATTCTATCTATCCAATGAAATGAAACACAAAGGTCCTTTGGGTTTTCCCGAAAAAATATAAGGCATAGAGCCTTCTGAATCGTATATGAAAAATATTTGCCTCACTTATACTGTATGGATTTTTTATGCCAAAGCTCATTGATCATTTCAGTTTGTACATTTCAATTTGTAAATATTTTTAAAGTAGAAAGGTTTGTTTCTACCATCCTGAATATGGATATTGATCTATGTATGAACATGCCCAAAAACGATAATCTTTTCAGTTCACAAACTAACTGATGTAACTGTATATATTTCATGAGTTTGATCATATTTATGAGTTTCTACATCAGGAAATCCAACTTAGCTCCAAGCTCCAAAGCTTCCTCATCTATGGAGCCCTAACCCTCTTGGATCAGCATTGACAACAAAATCATCTAAGAGCTCCAAAGCTTCCTCGAAATAGGGAGCTCTCCTTGCTAGCGAGTATTCATTCATGCGTTTTGGGGCTTGGCGGACCGTGTTTCTCTATTCTGCATTCCTTCTGCCGCTATTGACCTCAGGTCAGTTTCTACTCTATGTATCTTGGCATTCCATTATTTGCTTGATGTGCTCATTGCTTTTGGGAACTGGGACTGTGCTGATCGTAGCGAACATTCGGCCCAACGGTCGAACATGCCGGCTCTGGCTCCGCGCATTTTGCCTCCTTTTTTATTTTTCTTAGGCTGTTTTGGCACATATTCAATCTTTTTTTAGCTGTTTCGCCATTTGGGTGGAGTGCTCAGGAGTCTTATTGCGCGCTGGAGTTTCATTTTATACTTATCATCACAGAGACGGTGCCCAAGTGGTCAGAGGATATTTAGATCGGAAGTCTACTCATATTTGTTGCTTTTTAGATGGTGACCTATGCTTACTCTCTGTTTGCTTGTTCTTCTTGGTGCCTAAGAAGTGATAATTTCTTGTGTTCAAATTTCATGGTACATATGTTAACGTCATAGATGGCAGATGGTTATAGATCACGGATATCGTTGGCCGAAACATTGAAGAGGTGAAGAGAGGATTGACTTCATGGACATGACGGCGAAGGAGGGTTCGCACCAGTCGTGGTGAGGAGGATACTGTCGAGGTCTATGATGGTGCTGCCACCGAAAATGACGCTCACGGTAATAAGATAGTATTCGGTTGCCGAGATTTGGTATTAGCCCCGCGCCATCTTTGTTGTGCTTCAGCTAAACTACATTAGCTTTGCTCTACCATCGCAGGTTTTTTGTATTTTTCTCCTCATTGTTGTTTACCTAATATTCATTATTTTTCCTGTAGTTGAGATTTGGAGCTGTCGCATGATAGGTACTTGGTGGGTCAGTGTTCCTGCATTTTTCTTTAGAAACAATAATCAGGATATATATGCTTAGAATAAGGTAAATGGGATGGGGATGGGATGCATGATACACAGTCGGGGCTAGGATCTTAGATGAGAGGAAACTGAATAGATCGACACTAGAATTATCTTCGTCTGTAAGTAATTAGGAATTCGTTTCACAAACCAGCAGAACATAGCGCCAATGACAACAACAACCTACCTAAACAGACAGTTCCATACTGGCATTGACACTGGTGGGACAAATCTGATTTTCAAACATAAGATACTTGCAATGTTTAGTTGTATTTCATAGTGATTAGTGATTGCAGGTAGCATCTTCGAACTTGGTGAAAATCGTCACGGCTGCTATGCTCTATACATGAAAGTGAAGGTCAAATGTGCCACCCAAGACATGTTTTATGTCTTGCTCTCCAATGTCCAAGGTGTTGAATAATGGATGTAATTCAGAGACTTCAAAATTTTCCCAGTGATTGAACATACTCCCTCTGCTCAAAATATAAGATGTTTTAGTCTGTTTCTGAACATCTAGACGTTTTTTAGTATGTAGGTTCACTAATTTTGTTCTAAAGCTATACACTAAAAGATGTCTAAATACACGAGCTTTAAGAAAAGCTAAAACATCTTATATTCTGAAACGGAGGGAGTATGTGTGTAAGTAAAAAATCATATCCGCTTCAACATTTCACTGTAAATCAGAGGTGGCAAATTTCAGTTCAAATATTGAACTTTTTTTTTTGCGAAACAGTTCAAATATTGAACTTCGAAAGCCAGCAAACATATAGTGTCAAGTGTTCTGGGGTTGAATGAATAGTGTTTGGGTCCTTTTCTTAAGAAAGTCCAGTTCTAAAATTGGGTTACATTTTTTGCGTACAGTTTGTACATGTGGAATTGGGTCCAAATTTAATGAAGTTTCAGAGGGACACAATCCAGTGTACTCCATTTAACCTGCTGCCAAAATTCAGCGGCGCAGCAAAGCCGCTAGGTCCATCTAGTAAGTAGCTATCTTTGGAGCTAAGGTGCTCTCCTTTTTTGTTGTTTTCTTACGCTGCTTGGAAGCCTCGCATGTCTCCAGGTTCACCCGACTACCGGTAACTGGGCTTGGTGTTTTCTTCCAATTCCAGGAAGAACATTTCAGTACCAAGCTGTCTTTATTCAGGCTTCGATGGCGACAACTCACTCTAGTATTCAAGCAGAAGCTTCAGGCATCCTTGTGGCAAGAACCGCAGCCCTTCTTCAGCTCCAGCAGGTCATGTTTCTCACCGACAAACTTGTCACTTGCCAAGCTGCAGCTGCCAGGAGCCCATCTTGGGTCTTTGGGAAATTCGTGGGGACATAACCCAACACAGTTAGGTCATGCAGACGCTATCTCCATGTGCGTTTCACATTGGTAGGGATCTTAATGGCGTAGTTCACAATTGTGAACAGGCCATCAGATAGTTTACGTCCGACCCTTTCTTCTCTCGTATTAATTCAGCTCATTCAAACAGTCCTTGCCCAGCCTCTAGCTTTCCAGAAATTGGACCTTCAAGGTCTTGTATTGCACACTGTAATCTGCTCTTGATCTGAATAAACGTTTGGAGTCTCTAGTGCGTCTCCTTGTTAAAAAAGTGGTAAATTTTCATGAAATTTTCTGATTATATGTGATCTATGCAAAAGAAAAAATCATTTACTTTTCTATGATTGTTATGTTTGCAGGAACATATGGTCATATTTTTTAATACAGATTTGCATATTCAGCATAAACTACTTTGATCAATTTTTTACATGGAACTGCAGGGCAGCCACCATATAACAACAAGAATAAAACACAAGATTACAATCGAGCAAGATCCACTCACTTGCTGGAAGACATTAGAAAACAGTAAAGCATATCTGAACATGAGTGGTGTCAAGTAGGGATAGGGTAAGCGATTTTCGGCTTTGTGTGACTGAAACTTTCCGTCTATTCAAGAATTCTAGGTGGCGGTCTATCAAAGATTGCTGGTTGCCAACATCTTATTATCTCAACAGCCATTAACGCGAAAATAGCGAAATGGGCCGAATCTATGTTTATTTGGTACCACCAGTATTATTCATACACCAAGCTTGAATAGGTGTTGACTGGTTGATGAGTTATTAATATGGAGTTCATTGACCATTGGCTGAGTCGTAGGCCCCTTCTCCCGGTTCAGTAACAGCTGGCCGCCTATATATGTGCTATCCTTTGTATTTCCTTACAAAAATGTAGGGGCGAGTAGGGATGGCCAAAAGAGGGCCAACGACCAGGTGTTTTTTCTAGTGTTATCGAAAATCGTGGTAAATATTTGGAATGGAAGTTGCTGGGATTATAGTCGTAGTTCGGCCGGGTCACAGTGTAGAGATTCTTTGCCATATAGCTACCGTTGAGGTTCAGGTGGCTAGAATCATACTCCTACACACACACACGTATGATACTTCTTAATTTGCGTCAGTTGTACATATAGATTTGACAAAACCAAAAGTGCATTTTTAGAGTTTCAACACACAATACGGCAACAGTTTTAGAGTTATAGCAAACAATACGTCAGCGGGCAACAAATAATCACTCGTTCTAATACACCGACTCCAACACAGTCTACATCCACCGACGGGGCAACAACTTATTTCAGCAACTCGATCCGCTCATCCTAGATTACTTGCACACATCATATGTACGCAGCGCTTCTTATGATCAAGTTGTCAAACATGGCTTCTTTTACTCCTTGCCCCGTGGAGTCCTCACTGAACCAACATGTTTCTATATGGTCATTAATTTTTCAATTGGTTAATACTTGTAGAAAATGCTGTTTATAAATAATTATATGAATATTTTATTTTATGCAAGAAAATCGATGCTTTTTCGCACTGCAATGACGCAGGAAATAATGCAGATTCTAGACTGAGTGTCACTCGCAGTCCTAGAGGTGGTTAAAAGACCGTCAATACAGTTTAAATACTATTTTTTCAAACTGTTTTTTACCCTTAAGAGCATGTGCTCACATATTTTTTTTAGATACCTATAAGTTCTTTAATTTTACAAAATAGATCGGTGGCTTGATGTGTATGGTACAGACATAATTTTGCATTATTTTATGATTTTTTCAGATTAAATGTAACCAGTGAAGAAAAATCATTTATTTTGTTATTTGTTTTATAAATAACAGTATATTGATATCAAGACGATACCTAATACACCCAACATGTTCCCATCATAATGTCAAGAGCAAGTCAATACATTAAGGATGCACACAACAAAAATATTATAGAAGATAAAGAAAGACATGACTCCATCTCAACAAACAACGATTTGCATCCGCAAAACATCAACATCAACCACCACCATCAATGACACTAGAAAGCAAAAATGGCAAATGAAACCATGTATCGCATAACGCTCTACCAAAGTGATCCCACCACCACAATGTGGATATCTTAGCGCTCCCACTTACTTCCAAAATATCCACCATAAGATAAATTTCCATAATATGTTCTTCAATACTATAGTTCTTTATATTTTCATCTACATATTTGGTCAAACTTAGAAATGATTTATTTTTTAAATAAATTTATATGCCACATATTTGTGGAAGGAGGTGGCATATCACATTCACATGCAGACAAGATCCATAATACATTCACCATAAAAAGTACTAACATTACATGTTACAAATGCAAGGGATAAAAAAGGATCGCAAGTTCATATTTTCACCATCATCAAAGGATACTTTGTAACCAGGGGACTCTCACATCATCCGTTGTAGTGGAACTCTCCATCATCTTTGACCACTCCTTTAACTGAGAAGAAATCCATGTATGTTTGATCACAGGAGTTTTGATGTAAATTTGCGACTGTTGTAATGATTAAGGTCAAATGTATGCTAATAAAAATCAGATGTTCATATAAAACAAATATAAGATGTTTGATTACATTTTATGGTACTTTCAGTGTCAATATCATACCCGTATTTGGGTTCATAAAGAACCTACATGTGTCTGTCAATTATGATTGCTAGTAGCACTAAAACATGGAGGTTAAAGCATTTCAAAACTTTCTGAAACACATAGTTAATGCATTACATTTGCAAGTTCGAATGAAAGCTAATGAGACATTCCACAAAATGAGATAGCTTTGTACAGAGAGCCTCCTTATTTATTTTTCATCCCCATGAAAAATACTTGAAATGTTCTAAGAGTATAGATGAAAAAATAAGTATATCATGCTCCCCACAGTGGCCTTCACGTTTGATCAACATATCATGCACAATATCCTATAAGTCACAACAGGGACCAGTCATGTGATGATGTGGCAGCCATAGAAGATCAAAATCGCTAAGATAAATCATCTCACATATACAACATAAAAAATATATTCGTGACATAGACGAAAGTATATGCACCATAAAAACAACATTTGTAGTAGAAATTGAGAGTCATCGCAGTTCGCACCCTAGTAATTGCAGCAAACCAAAGCGAGCTTGTAACATGTCAAATCAATGCGTGAGAAAAACAGGGTCCCGGCAACCCGAGCTATAGCCTAGTTCATGGCCTATGTATCATTGATATATTCCCTAATATTTTTCCAAAAAAATTGGATCGTAAGAAGCTTAGACTATATTGTTAGGCCAGAATGGCGCGAGCTAGTTGGGAAATCCCACTAACTAACCATGGCGGCGAGCATGTAAAATGAAGTCTTTGGATTCCCTCCTAGATCCTGATTTTATCGAAGCTAACTAGGTACAATTTTTGGCCCTCTAGAGTTGTCCTAGAAGAACACATTTCTCTGTCTTGTCGTCAATCAAGATGACACATATCCCTTCATCCCAAAAGAGACGACATATAAATTGAGTAAAAATGCCAATGCTTTCTAAGTGACCAAGTATACATGAAAAAATATAAATATTTACAATACATGTCAAAATATCCACCATAAGACAAAATTTCCATAATATGTTTTTCAATAATGTAGTTCTTTATATTTTCATCTACATATTTGGTCAAACTTAGAAATGATTTAATTTTTAACTAAATTTACACGCCACATATTTGTGGAAGGAGGGGGCATATCACATTCACATGCATACAAGATCCATAATGCATTCACCATAGAAAATACAAACATTACATGTTACAAATGCATGGGATAAAAAAGAATCACAAGTTCACAATTTCACCATCATCAAAGGATACTTTGTAACCAGGGGACTCTCACTTCATCTGTTGTAGTGGAACTCTCCGTCATCTTTTATCAATCCTTTAACCAAGAAGAACTCCATGTATGTTTAGTCACATGATTTCCTTGATGTGAATTTGCAAATTTTGTAATGACGATGATCAGACGGATACAAATAAAAAGCATATGTTCATTGCCCGGCACTTTTAGTGTCGATGCCATACCCTTCTTTGGGTTCATAAACAACTTGCATGCGTCTGTCAATTGTGATTGCTGGTAGCACTAAAACATAGAGGATAAATCATTTCAGAACTTTGTAAAACATATAAGTAATCTATCACGCATGAAACTTCAAATGAAAACTAACCAGATATTATATTCCTTAAAATGGGCTAGCTTTGTACGACGAGACTCCTTATTTATTTTTTCTCCCCACAAAAATACTTGAAATGTTCTAAGATTATAGATGACAAAAACATAAGTATATCATTTATTGCATTACTAAACATAGTGTAGCTTATATAGATGAAAATAATCAGTCACCTGCCAACATGCTAAGATGAAAATAATCCTCACCTGCCAATATGCCAAGAAGTTTGCTTATATGCCTGGATTTTTGTCTTATTAAGAAAAGAATGAAGATAATATACATCACCAACTGAGATGATTATACGAATCTAGTAATAGCTACAAATGTTCTAAAGGTTAAAAATAAATAAATTTGTACAAGAAGATGTGAACTTTAACTTTTATTAGAAAGCCATAGGATTACATCCTTACATTTGCTCGACTTCATAACCTTAATGATATAATCATCAACAACTCTTCTCATACGAGAACAAATAAGAGATTTTCGGCTAAAGATATGATTGATATGCTCTATCCATTCATGAATTATAGTTGGTGGTTTATCTAGGTTCATTGGTTGCCAATATATAAACAATCATAAACATAAGGATTATAGAATGATCTAAAGTTTGTGCATTTCATACAACTTTTATTCTTACACCATACTTAAATAGTGCTAAATGGTTGACAAAATATTGATATGGAGTTAATTGACCACTATGTAAGTTGGAGGCTCCCTCCCTGCCCATCCACGACTAGCCTATATATGTTCTTTGCTTGCCTTTCATTCTAGAAATGCATGGCGTTGATAAGGATGGCCAGGAGAGGACCGACGATTATATGATGACATCACAAAGTGGTGTTTTTCCTGATACAAGGAGAGTTATATTAGTCATAGCAAATATTTGAAATGGAAGTTGCTGGGAGTTATAGTTGTACTCCGGCGTGCAATAGAGTAGACACTCCATGGCAAAGTTGTCTTTTCTGTCGATGTCGCTAGCAACCCGAGCAGGATGGTGCAATGGGACACTTGTATTGAATCATACTTCCGACGCATGATATTGTTTAATGGGAAACACGTTTTGGCGTGTAGATTTGACGGAGCACACATGCATTTCCAGCGTTAGAGCACCCAGTACAGTAGCGGGCAGCAAATAGTAGAACGGTCTGCTTCAATCAATGGAAAACAACAACATTAGGTTCAACAACTTGATCCACCAGCCCTAGCTTGGATTACTTGCACATGGGATATATAATGGCAGCCAGCGTGCCTGATGTAAGTTACTAGTATCAAACATGGCTACTTTCACTCCTTGCCCGCTGGAGTCCTCACCAGTTGAACCAACATGTTTTTCTATATGGTCAATGAATGTTTCCTTTGGCGTTTTGTAAAGTACAGAAAGTTAAAGCTTGCATATAAGTGTTGTTATAAAAAATTATATCAACAGATTAATTATACCATACAAGCAAATCGATGTCTACTCTCACCGCAAGAAAGCAGGGAATGCAGATTTAAAATTGAACGTCAATCGTAGATTAAAACACCATAAATACATTTTAATCTTACAAATTTGTCCAAACCGTATTTTACTCTTATGAGCATGTGCTCATATCTATTTTTAGATACATATAAGACCGAACATACTATGGAGAAAAAATGAATTGACATGTACGGTACAAACATAAATTTGCAAGTTTCCACGATTTTTTCCTATTATATGTGACCTGTGCAAAATAAAATTAATTATTTTTTCTATAATTGTTATGTCTGCAGGGACATATGGCCATATTTTTTGTATGAAAATCTGCGGATTTTCATATTCATATTCTCTCAAAAAATACTTTGATGATCTTCTTTTACATGGAAATGTAGGGGGGCCTTTTACAACAATATTAGAACACATCATTACAATGTGTAAGTGATTAGAGGGGATAAGTGCATTCACGGCTGCGTTTACTCCTATAGTGCTACAACATGGCAAGATGTACGTGGGCACCGATTGATAAGGAACTGGTCGAGCATATCAACTGCTTTGGCGTCAAAGCCTAGATTATTTCTTGAAAAAGACCATTTCCCATGATGATTTTGTCGAAGTCGCTGTTACTATAAATTATCTGAACGGCGAGAAAGAGAGCAATACACGAAGGAAAAGTTTAGAGCGCAATGTTCAACTTCAGGTTGATCGAGTCCTTGATAGATGATCTCAATGAGGCAATGCCCAAGAAGACCACCTCTCAACATAATACAACTTATTGGTCTTCGGCGAGATGGAATCCATTCCCTGGGCTGGTGTAAGATACATGCAGACACTGTTGTGCCAAAACCACCGAACCTTCAACTTTGGAGGTCACGCTGCTCGAAAGCACAACTAGGACTCTCATATGTAAAATCCAGAGAACTCGGAGAATGGAGGAAGTGTTTGTGTTGTGTGCAACCTTTCTGCTTTTCCGTGTTCTTCTCTTGCTTTTATTTCAATGAGGAACCAGTTATTGAAACATGCTATTAGAGCATGTCAATAGTGTACTTGTGGCAAACCAAAATGAGGTTATCTTTTTAACAAAACCAAAACAAGGTTGTAACATGTCAAACCAACGCAGCGTGGAACTGCGTCCCAAGAAACCCGACCTAAGACCAGTATTTTTCTATAAACTTTGGATCACAAGCAGCATGTCCCGTGTTTTGGCCATAATGACCCGGGCTAATTGGAAAAGCGCACTAACCATTAACAAATAAGTGCATCCATCAAGTAAAGGAAGCCTCCAGATATTTTCTCAGAACCATCCGATTTTTATCTAAACCGAGTAGGTATCACTCTTGACCATTCGGAATTGCCTTGGAATCTTTGGAATTCTCCGACCGATAACATATTTTTCAATGTTTGCATCAACCCAGACCACATATATATCACATTCACATACAAAACAAAACCCATAATGCATTACAAGAAACAATACAAACTTTAGAAGTTATAAATGTAAGGGATCAAAAAGGATCACAAATTCATAGTTTCACAATTATCAAAGGATAGTTTACAATAGAGGGGTCGGTTAGCCGTTGTGGTGTAGTTCTCCATTGATACGTCCATAACGTATCTATAATTTTTTATAGTTTTATGCTAATAATATGCTTTTGACACTCCATTTTATATAAAGTTTATGATTTATTTGGACTAACCTACTAATAGTTGCAAAAGTGCACAATGTTCTTGTTTTACACTTTGATGTGTAAGAATTACCAAGCATACAAGTGGAAACCTTGTTGGAGTCAAATTGAGATTTTTCTAAAAATCTGTCTCAGAACTCTTTTTGAAAATGGTCACGTTTCGGATCTAAGATGGCATCAAACGAAAAACTCTTCAACTACACAGTTGTTGGAAATTTCTCGACAAACGTTTTGGATATAAAATTTAGCTGATTCCGAGTCCGGACGGGCCTTTTATGCCGGATTTACTACTGCCCAAGATGGGTGACGGGAATCCGAGAAGCTATATAAAGGGAGGAAACCTAATTCGCCCAGGGCATCTCCACCCACGAATTTGCAGACACCAAAGTCATGTTTTTGCCTCCCCCATAGATCCCATCTCAATGGGGAGGGCTCCCAAGAAGCCATGAAGGAAGGGGGCTAAGGGGCGGTGCTCCCCCATGATACCGGCGGCGGGGAAGGAGTCCTCCGCGCCGCCGCCGCCGCCCTCTTCACCATCTTCACCGCCATGTCCATCACCTAATCCTCCTAGTATGCAGTGGTTCATCCTCCCACACACCTCTGTACCGTCCTATGTAAACATGGTGTTTGATGGTATAAGTTATAATCCTATGATCTATGGCATATTTGTGTAGTTTCTTTGTTCTTAGATTGAATGGTTGAACATCTTTGGTTCATTAGAGTTCTATGTTGATATAGTACAGTCCTTTGGTGTATATTATATTTGTGCGCGAATGAATTAAACATCATAGGGTTTGTAGTATATGTAAAAGGAAGGGGAGTTCTGCCGGAGTGACAGAAACCTAAGGACGTGAACCAGAACGTTGCACGTATGGGAGTAAGAGGACCATTAAACTTAAGGCTATGGTTGAGGAATCCTTAATGCATTGATTAGTACTTACGGATGTTTGCTAACAATCCAATCATATAGTATATGTAATTCCAAGTAGTGAAGCGCATGTATATTTAGCCTCTCCCATATAAAAAACTGCATCGAAGACAATGAATCCGATCTATTCGCTATTTAAACTTGGATAAAGCCACCACAATTACCACCACTATTCCACACTCATGGTTCTGTTAGTTTAGTGTATTTTATTGCTACAACAACTAGCTTTACTTTCTTGTTATTTATTATCATGCAAAGCTATCTCTATTACTCGTATTGTTGCTCTAGTTTTATTTCCTAGATAATGCAAACATTTAGTGTGCGTAGAGTTGTATTAGTGGTTGATAGAACTTGAGAGAATATTTATCCTACCTTTATCTCCTCGTTGGGTTCGACACTCTTACTTATCGAAAAGGCTACACACGATCCCCTATACGTGTGGGTTATCAAGACCCTTTCTAGCACCATTGTCGGGGAGCAATAGCGTGTGGGTGAATATTTTTGTGTGCACTTGTTTGCTTTATATCTAAGTAGATTGTACTTTCAGTTTTAAGTTGTTCTCTATCTTAGTATGGATAGGGAATGTGAATTACAAAAAAAATTAGTTGTACTCGTTACCTAAAAACGTTTTTAAAAAGGAAAGTGATTGGAAAGATGAGTAATGGTTAAGTGGGGTCGACCTTGAACACTTGTGTTCATGCCTATGAAACCAAAACAAATCTTTCCACGAAAGCTTTTCAGTTAAAAACTTGTAAGAATGCATGAAGCCTTGAAAAATAAATATATTTCTAGTATTGATCTTAATGCTTATTCATTCGAAAATACTTGAATCTTGCTCCTATGCCTAACTTAAAGGTGTTAAAGAAAAGTATTTATTGGGAGATGACCCAAAATTTTTAGTTGAGTCTTGGAAGTTATTGATTTAGTAATAACCTCTCCTTATCCTTTCTATTTTCTTTTTGTGTCAAGAGTAACCTGTAATGAGAGAGAAGCAATGCTTGGCAAAGTTGTTGTCGTGAAACAGATTTTTGTGCTTCGCTGTAAAAATTCGTGTAAAATCTCTGTACGTCAGTTTAAGCTGTAATGTTTTGTGCTTCTGCCCCAGGTTGTTACCCAACTTTCGTTAGTTCAACATGTTTCAACTTGAGCAACAGAAGGTCTTCGAATTTTTTTGTTTCTATCTGCTGGTCTATTTTGACAGATTTCTACTATTATTTGCATTTGCTTCTTATTGATTTCTTTTTGGGTTCTCTTTGGGGAATTGAGCATTTTAAGGGAAGTGCTACAGTATCTTGTGTTTTAATGGAAGTTTTATTAGTGTTGCAATTGAACCCAACGACTTATTATCTTGAGTACACTAATGTTGCTAATGAAGATTATGTGAAGTTTTGTATGAAGGAAATTTTTCAGATGTTAAGGAAAAAATGGTGTAATGAGATGAAGAATGGACTAAATATCAATCTTGGGGATGCCACCCCGTGTCACCCCAAGAAATATCCAAGAAGTACAAGCGTCAAAGCTCGGGGATGCCCAAGGCATCCCCTTCTTTATCAATAAAAATCTCAGATTTTTCCAAACACTTTATTTTTATTGTTTCATGCACGGTTGTGTTGTTCATGGAGAATCTTCATTTTTGTTTTTGGTTTTCATTTGCTCGGTTTGCTTAGTTTGCCTGAATAAATTGGGTGAACCCTCTCTTTCATACATTAGTTTTCAAATAAGTGTGGTTTGAATTGGAAAAGAGTAGGCAAAGATCATGCTTAAGTTGTAAAAAGAGCTCGTTTT
Organism: Avena eriantha; assembly: GCA_910589775.1. Taxonomy (NCBI): domain Eukaryota; kingdom Viridiplantae; phylum Streptophyta; class Magnoliopsida; order Poales; family Poaceae; genus Avena; species Avena eriantha. Next base: position 43,321,212 of record OU342745.1, read on the forward strand.
TTACGGTGGCCTATGCTTTGTCATGTCATGCTTGATATTGTTTTGGCTTTATTCTTAGTGATTTTTGCTGTAGCATGACATGTTATAAAAAATTGAGATTACTTAATGTGCCTTGAAAGAATTATGCATTGTTTTAGCATATTAAAGCATAGTATTGTGGTATTCTCCTTTGATGCTTTATTTGGGTTGACTTGGCGCACGCTCACACCATGTTATGACTATCCAAAGTCACCATAGCCTTTATGATTCTTTAGTTTTTGACTTGTAATATCACTTTATGCTTTAATTAATGACGTTTTGTCACGTTGTATGATTATGACTATTATTGCTCTTTTAGTTGGTCGCTCCCAGTCTTTTGCTGGCCTTCACCAAGTATGAGTTTCACTCACGCATCCAACTCCAAATAAAACCAAGTTATTCCAAAGAGTCCACCATACCTACCTATTAGCATTTTCTATTCCAAGTATATTCATGCTTTTATCTACCTTCCGAATTAAACTTGTTATGAGAAAACTAGTGATTAAAGCTCTCACAAACTTGATGGCACACTTTACTTTTCTTGCCCCTAATAAACGTGAACCATTGTGTCATCTATGTTATATGTGCTTGCACTTATATGTTGAGGATTAGCAGAACCATGCTGTCATGGGGAATGCTTTCAACATTGCACTTGTACATTGTACCTAGTTGATATCATGATCTTCTGTCTATGGATGTCGTCGGTGTGAAATAAAAGGGGAGCTTGTAAGTCCATGGAGTTATGTATGTGTGTTACAGAAACGCATGGGCCGCCGGTCTAATCCATACCTAATCATGGTGGAAACCTGCAGCGTAACCATAATGAGCAATCTATGAAGCATTCTTCTTATGAAAAAAGAGATAGAGATTGGAAAAAAAGAAAAAAAAAGAGAGATGAGAACAGAGGAAAGAGGGAAAAAGCACCATTTTCCCATGGTAAATAAGAAGATCGCTGAGATGCTCGTTGTCTTCTTGACTTGTCATTTTGATATGGGGATTCTTCTGTATCATCGGGCAAGGGGTACCCCATTGGCGGTTCTCTATGAGACACATGTACTTACTATGACAAGAACTTATCGGTAACTAAACTTGAGTAGCATGAGGAGCGGCCCTCGTATTCAAGGGACATGAGTTTTCCAATTTATACTTTGTCAAGCACATAGTCCATAGTTTGTTCATTTTAACCTTAATCACTTCAAGATGCTTATGATAGAGGCAATGAGAGCTGAAAGCTAATAAGTACCATAATTTTTGGAAGCTCTTTATGAGACTTGAATCCCTGCTTCCTTCTATGAAGGACTTTTTTTACTTTTATGTTGAGTCTCCATCTTCTATATTTATGCACCTATTAAGAGAGCATAGTGGCCATTCTTAGTTTAATGTGCATTGTCCCAAGACTTGTTGATTGATATATAACTTTGATATTGCTTGTTCTTAAACTATTTATATCTAGTCACCCTTATGAACTTTGAAGGTGTCCTATGAATTTATGTTTTGCTACTCTATGAGGGACAAGCTGAATACCATTCTCATTATGCTTTATTTATGTCAAACAAACGTCTTGCAATGCATTGTTATTCATGAATCTTTTGTTTGTACCTTTTCATGTTACAACATAGTTGCTATGTCTTATTGTTAGAACTCTATCTTTGATGATTCATGTTTAGAGTACCTTAGTCCTAGCTATCAATGCTTTTACAATAATGATGATCAAGATTGTGTTGTCTGCATGTCTCATCAAAAATTATATTGTTTTTATTGTTTACCTACTCGAGGACGAGCAAGACCTAAGCTTGGGGATATTGATACGTCCATAACATATCTATAATTTTTGATGGTTTTATGCTCATAATATGCTTTTGACACTCCTTTTTGTATAAAGTCTATGATTTATTTGAACTAACCTACTAGTAGTTGCAAAAGTGCACATTGTTCTTGTTTTACACTTTGATGTGTAGGAATTACCAAGAATACAAGTGGAAACCTTGTTGGAGTCAAATTGGGATTTTTCCAGAAATCTGTCTCAGAACTCTTTTTGAAGATGATCACGTTTCTGGTCAAAGACAGCATCAAACGGACAACTCTTCAACTACAAAGTTGTTGGAAATTTCACGACAAACGTTCTGGACATAACATTTAGCTGATTTCGAGTCCGGACGGACCTTTTAGGCCCGATTTACTGCAGCCCAAGATGGGGTGACGGGAATCCGAGAAGCTATATAAAGGGAGGAAACCTAATTCGCCCAGAGCATCTCCACCCACGAATTTGCAGCCACCAAAGCCACGTTTTTGTCTTCCCCATGGATCCCATCTCCATGGGAAGGGATCCCAAGAAGCCATGAAGGAAGGGGGCTAAGGGGCGGTGCTCCCCCATGATACCGGCGGCAGGGAAGGAGTCCTCCGCGCCGCCGCCGCCCTCTTCACCATCTTCACCGTCATCTCCATCACCTAATCCTCCTAGTATGCAGTGGTTCATCCTCCCACACACCTCTGTACCGTCCTATGTAAACATGGTGTTTGATGTTATAAGTTATAATCCTATGATCTATGTCATGTTTGTAGTTTCTTTGTTCTTAGATTGAATGGTTGAACATCTTTGGTTCATTAGAGTTGTATGTTGATATGATACAGTACTTTGGTGTCCATTATATTTGGGCGTGCATGGATTAAACATCATAAGGTTTGTAGTATGTGTAAAAGGAAGGAGGAGTTTTGCCGGAGTGACAGAAACCTGAGGACGCGAACCGAAACATTGCACGTATAGAAGTAAGAGGACCATTAAACTTAAGGCTATGGTTGGGGAAACCTTAATGCATTGATTAGTACTTAGGGATGTTTGCTACCAATCCAATCATATAGTACATGTAATTCCAAGTAGTGAAGCGCATGTATATTTAGCCTCTCCCTCATAGAAAACTGCATCGAAGATAATGAACCCGATTTATTTGCTATTTAAACTTGGACAAAGGTACCACAATTACCACCACTATTCCACACTCATGGTTCTGTTAGTTTAGTGTATTTTATTGCTGCAACAACTAGCTTTACTTTCTTGTTATTTATTATCATGCAAAGCTATCTCTATTACTCGTATTGTTGCTCTAGTTTTATTTCCTAGATAATGCAAACATTTAGTGTGCGTAGAGTTGTATTAGTGGTTGATAGAACTTGAGAGAATATTTATCCCACCTTTAGCTCCTCGTTGGGTTTGACACTCTTATTTATCGAAAATGCTACACACGATCCCCTATACTTATGGGTTATCACCCATCGTGATCACTCAATATTTAACTAAGAAGGAAGCTATGTCCCCGTGGACTATTTTAATCATATTTACAAATAAATTTTACGGAGCTAAAGTGTATTTTTAGAGTTATAGCACACAATAAAGAAATGGGCGAGCAATAATCCCTCAATTAAGATATGTCCCAACATAGTCTACTTCCACAGGTGGCGCAACATGACCACACATTTCAGCAGCTCGATCCACTCACACTAAGGCTACTTATACACATGATATATACTCACAAGCCTCCGGCCTCTCCATTCGAGCTTGATTCTTCCAAATTTTGTAACATGGTTTCTTTATTTTTCATTTTCATGAAATTTATATGCATGATTATATGTGACCCGTTGAGAAGGAAAATCATTTATTTTTCTATGATTGCTATGTGTCCAAAGAACATATGGTCATTTTTTTCATAAAAATACAAATTGGCATATTCAGCATAAACTATTTTGATTATTTGTTTTCATTAAACTATAGAGGAGCACCCCCTAAACAAAATATAACTTAGCAAAAATAAATTGGATGGGTTGTACATAATGCTATTTTTGTGGGGCATAAGAAACTGCCTAGCACATGTTTCTATATTGTCCTTCTTATTTGCCGTGTAGTGCATATTGCTTATGATATCTACCTTATCCAACTAATATCACAAATATGCTTGAGAATTGGTTGAATGGGCCGGGTTGATAGACTATCTAGGGCTGGGTTGATAGACAAATATGCTTGGAAATTCGTATTGGCATTTTTGTCTTATGTTGGTTAATTTGGAAATGCTGAAATGATATTGTGTTTAACAAGACAAGAAATTTTAAATGTATGCAAGTTAATTACATGATGGCTCACTGGTGTAGCTATGGGTGCTTCTTTCTTTTCTTAGGAGGAAAACACCCATTCATTACCCAAAGTATTAGGTACATGGTCTTGTTCACACAAAGAATAAACATCAATAGGAAGTGGTGACACCCAGCTGCAGCTTGAGCCACTACGTTTAGCAAGAATTTCTAGTTCGTGAGCAACGGTATTACCCATTCTCCCTATCTTCACTATCTTGAGACAGTCAATGTCCTTGTATACTTGCCAACATATGGATGCATTAGCAAAAGCTCTGTTTGTCGTAGCTACATCAATAACGCTATCAGATTCCAGAGAATCAGGCATCATGTTGTGATCGATCGCGAGTTGTAGCCCATCTCGAATAGCATATGCTTCCGCCTCTTTCGCATCCCAGTACCTGCCAACAATGATGCTCTCCGCAGAGACAACCGCTCCAGCGTGGTCGCGTGCAACAATCCTAGTAGTTGCCTCATTAGAGGATGGACATAAGGAGGCATCCACATTGAGTTTCAGCTTACGAACTTAAGGGGGATACCACCTTTTATTGGAGTTGTCTTCTAGCCTTCTCATGACAGAAGTCAGGTGCCCAGGAGTAGTTATAGGAATTGACATAGTAAAGAACATACCTTCACTCATAGTGTTATGCACATTCGGGTCCTACAGGAATTTGTCATAGTTAATCAGGAAGGAATAAAACCTATCTATAGACTCATATCCCTTTTCATGTGTGATATTGCAACGCAGATGCCAGGACCTCTAAAGGAGCATCAGGACGTGACATCTCTGTTTTGTGAAACAAATGGCTAGAAGATTCTGAAGCCAGTCTGGGCCAGTATAAGTGAAATTTTGTTCAGGAGGGAGCAACCAGTGTTTACGGAGCTCAAATATCAACGCTATTGGTTTAGTGCAGGTTACTGTGGCATGGAAACTATCTTCCTCCTCTCTACCACAAATATTGCACCTGCTATGAGTCTCAAGTGTTCTCTTAAACTTGTTTTTCTTCATGGCAAGATCATCACAAGCACTTCTCCACCCGAAAATCCTCACCTTGCTGGGCACATTTGCGTTCCAAAATAATTTCCAAGTTTTCCTAATGTTGTCTTGATTCTTTCTCCCTCATGCATGCCATCTGATACCATTCCTTAGGTTGTACGCCAATCTATAAGATCTCCTAATCGAGAATTCACCAGAGCGCTCGTAGTGCCATGTGATTAGGTTGTCACAGGGTTGGGTTGGGAGTTTTTGCTTCAGGATCCACTCCACATCTTCATCATGGAAGATCTTTTTTACCAATTTTTGTCCCACGTGTTTGTTCCTGGGTGAAGAAGCTCAGAAACCCGTCGTAATATAGTATTAGTTTTACCAGGGTAACCTTGAGGTTATAGTCTCTAGGGATCCATCCATCTCTCCAAATATTGGTGTACTTACTGTTACCGATTCTGTAGATAACACCTTTATGATTAAATCGAGCCCATGTTTGATGCCATGCCATGAAGGAGAGGCATCTTGCCTAAACACAGTGTCAAGGAAATTACCACTTCGGAAGTATATGGCTTTCAGTAATCTAGCGCAGACGCTAGTAGGGTTTTTGATGATCCTCCAGCACTGTCTAGCAAGAAGAGCCTGATTCATGAGTTTGAAGCCCCTAAAACCGACACCGCCAAGGTTTTTGGGGCTAGTTAGGATGTCCCACATAGCCCAATGCACTTTTCTTTTCTTTTCATCTTCTCCCCACCAGAAACTCCGCACCAACTTCATGTAATCTTCATGGAACCCAGCAGGGAGCTTGAACACACTCATGATATGGTTTGGGATGGCTTGGGCCATAGATTTGATAAGGACATCTGATGGCTCAATGCACGGCGCCCAGAAAAATGCTTGAAGGCGGTGTTGATGTAGAGCTCGTTGGGAACCCCAAGAGGAAGGTATGATGAGCACAGCAGCAAGTTTCCCTCAGTTATGAAACCAAGGTTTAATCGAACCAGTAGGAGCAAGGAAACACCCCAAAGGTGTTACTAGCTGAGCTTTGGCAGGGCGCACTACCGGTGCTAGTAGCAACGTGGAGACCTGCACAACACAACCACAGAACTTTGTCCCCAACTTGCGATGAGGTTGTCAATCTCACCGTGTTTTGCGGAAAACAAAGGATTAAGCGTATCGAATGGAAAGAAGTAAAAGTTTGCAGAAAGTAAACACAAAGCAATAAACAGTTGTAGATTGTATGTAAAGTAAAAGGATTGGGATCCATAATTCACTAGAGGTGGCTCTCCTTAGATAGATAACATGCTGGGTGAACAAATTACAGCGGGGCAATTGACAAACACCGAGAAAGCAATACATGCATATACTAATCATCTTGACTCCTTTGAGACTTGATTGGGCATTACAAGATAATACATAGACCGCCATCCAACTACATCTATGACTAATAATCCACCTTCAGGTTATCATCCGAACCCCCTCCAGTATTAAGTTTCAAGCAACATATTATTGCTTTACGAACTGCGTGTAAAGTAAACAATACAATTGTTCTATGAACAAAGGATCATTGTTTTCTCCCTAGTAGCAACAACACATCTAGTACCTTAGAGATTGCTGTCACTTCCCCAGATTACCAGAGGCATGAACCCACTATCGAGCATAAATACTAACTCTTGGAGTTGTCAGCATCTACTTGGCCAAGATAGCTACTAACAACGGAAAGCATGCAAGATCTCAAATAACAAAGACATGATAGAATCAATAATCAATCTGAAATAGCATCTCAATATCCATCGGATCCCCGCAAACACAACATGTATGGATTACAAATAGATGATCTTGATCATGAACGGAGCTCACAAGATCTAAACATGAAAGCACAAAGGAGGAGAAACCAGCCATCTAGCTACTACATGGATCCGTAGTCCAAAGATGAACTACTCACGCATCACACCGGAGGCTTGCATGGTGATGAAGAAGGCCTCCAGGGTGAATTCCCCTCTCCGGTAGGGTGCCGGGAAGAGTTTCAGATCCCCCCCTCGATCTAGGGACAGAGACGACGGCGGCTACAGACTCTTTTGTAGATTTTTTGATCGGGTACCTAGGTTTTTCGTCCCGAGGGCAACTTATAGGCGGAAGGAGAGGCCGAGGGGGTGCTGGGGTCGGCCAGACCACCCCCTGGCACGGGCCAAGCTGGCCGCGCGGCCAGGTGGTGTGCCGGCCCCTGGCCCCTCTCCTTCTCGTATTCTGGCACTTGATCCCTTCTAGAAAAATAAGCACTTTGGCTTTTGTCCCGTCCAATTCCGAGAATATTCATTTTCTGACTTTCCTAGAACCAAAAACAGCAGAAAACAGGCATCTGGCACTGTGGCTCTTGTTAATAGGTTAGTCCAAGAAATCATAATAAAAGTACTCCAAAGTTGGAATAAAACACAAGAAAGTGGATAAAACTAAGCATGGAACATCAAAAATTATAGATACATTTACAATGTATCAACATCCCCAAGCTTAACTCCTGCTCGTCCTCGAGTAGGTAAGTGATAAAAAGAAAGAATTTTTTAGGTGACATGCACCATAAAATACTTGATCAAAATATTTGCAAAACATTCAAAGCTAGGATCATAGTACTTCAATCATAACATGAAAGACAAAGTTCTAGCAATAAGCAAAGAAACTAAGATGCAACATGAAAAGGCACAAACAAAAGATCCATGAATAACAATCCTTTGCAAGACGTTTATTTGTTTCACATAAAGAAAACATAGCATAAAAGTATTCAGCTTGTCCCTCAATAGAGTAGCAAATATAAATGCATAGGACACCTTCAAAGTTCATAAGAGTGACTAGATATAATAGTTTAAAACAAGCAATAACAAGTTATGCATCAATCAACTAGTCTTGGGACAATGCACATAGAGCTATGAATGGCCACTATGCTCTCAAAGTAGGTGCATAAAGTTAGAAGGTGGAGACTCAATATAATGGTGGAAGAAAGGCCTTTTGTAAAAAGGAAGTAGGGATTCAAGTCTCATAAAGAGCTTCCAAAAATTATGGTACTTGTAGTTTTCAGCTCTCATTGCCCCTATCATAATCATCTTGAAGGTGATTAAGGTTAAAGTGACACAACTAAGAGGATATGCTTGACAAGTTATAAACCGAAATCTCATGCCCCTTACTTACGAAGACCGATCCTCATGCTACTCAACTTCAGTCACGAGTAAGCTCTTGTCATTGTAAGTATATGTGTATCATTATGAACCACCAACGGGGTACCCCTTGCACATGATACAGGAGCTTTCCCATAATCAAAATGACAAGGCAAGCAGACAATGAGCATCTCAACGATCTTTTTATTTGCTATTTGCATAGGTTTTTATTGAGGATGCTTCATAGAGTGCTCATTATGGTGATGCTGCAAGTTTCCACCATGATTAGGCATCGCTTAGGCTAGCGGCCCAGGCGTTTCTCTAACACACATACAAACTCCATGATCTTACAAGTTCCACTTTTATTTCACACCGTCGGGATCCATAAGCAAAAGAACGTAATATCAACGGGGTACAAAGTACAAGTGCAATGTTGAAAGCGTTCCCCATGAAACATGGTTCTGCTAATTTCAACTTATAAAGCGCAAGCATATACGCAACAAAGAAGGACCCAATGGTTCAAGTTTATTAGAGGCAAAAAGTAAAGTGTGTCATCAAGTTCGTGAGAGCTTTATTCACTAGTTTTCTCATAACAAGTGAAAGGTAAAAAAAGCATGAATATACTTGGAATAGCATAAGCTAGTAGGTAGGTATTGTGGACTCTTTGGAATAACTTGGTTTAGGGAGTTGGATGCATGAGTGGAACTCATACTTTGTTGTGAAGGCTAGCAAAAGACTGGGAGCGACAAACTAAGAAAGCAATAATGGCCATAATCATGCAGAGCGACAAAACATCATTGATCAAAGCATAAAGTGATACTACAAGTTGAAAACTAAAGGATCATAAAGGCTATGGTGACTTGAGATAGTCATAACATGGTGTGAGTATGTGCCAAGTCAACCCAAATAAAGCATCAAAGGAGAATACCACTATACTATGCTTTAATATGCTAAAGCAACGCATGATTCATCCAAGGCACATTAAGCAATCTCAATTGTTTATAACAAGTCATGCTACAGCAAATAATACTAAGAATAAAGCCAAAACGATATCAAGCATGGCACGACAAAACATAGGCCACAGTCAAAAACAAGCTCTTTTTACCACATAAGCATGAACTTTCCTACTCTTTTCCAAAACCAAACCAAACTATTTGCAAACCAATGTGTGAAAGAGGGGTCCAACCAATTTATTCAGAAAACCAAGCAAACTAAAAACCAAAACAAAAAAGAAAAAGAAGACGCTCCAAGAAAAACACAACTGTGCATGAAACAATAAAAATGAAGCGTTTGGAAGAAACCTGAAATTTTTATTGATAAAGAAAGGGGATGCCTTGGGCATCCCCAAGCTTTGACGCTTGTAATTCTTGGATGTTTCTTGGGGTGACACGCGTGGCATCCCCAAGCTTGAGCTTTAGTGCATCCTTCATCTCATGCTCATTCCTTCCATACACCTGAAATTTTTCCTTCATACAAAACTTCACACAATCTCATTAGCAACATTAGTGCACTTAAAGATAAATAAGTCTCAAGATTCAGTTCTAACACCAAATAAACTTCTATTAGAACACTAGCTACTGTAGCACTTCCCTCAAAAATCTCAATTCCCCAAAGGAACTCAAGAAGGAACTAACAAGAAGCAAATGCAGAAAATGGCAGAAATCTGTCAAAACAGACCAGCAGGTAAATACGAATTTTTTCGAAGACCTTCTGTTGCTCAAATCGAAAAGTGTTGAACTAACGAAAGTTATATAACAACCTGGGGCAGAAGCAAAAAAAAATTACAGCTCAATCCGACGTACATAGCTCTCTCAGGAATTTTTACGGTGAAGCATAGAAATCTATTTCGGGACAGCAACTTTTCCAATCATTACTTCACTCTCATTAGAGGTTACTCTTGGCACAAAAAGCAAATAAAAAGGATAAGCAGAGGTTATTACAGAGGTAATAACTTCGAAGACTCTTCTAAAACTCTTGGGTTATCTCCCAACAAGTACTTTTCTTTAACGCCTTTAAGTTAGGCAAAAGAACCAAAGAAAGAATCAAGTGTTCTCGAATGAAGAAGCATTAAGATCAATACCAGAAATATTTTCAACAAGGCAAGATATATCATCCAAATAGGTTCTAGAGGATCCTCTCTCAATGCTCTTAGGTTCACTATTCTCATCAAAAGGGTTTGCAGGAACAATCCAATTAAGATTCTTTTCTATGGCATCATGTATTGCTACTAGTTTAAAGGGTATTGGTATCTTAGGTTTCTCCCCATTAGGTTCGGTTTTGTTCATCTTTTCTTGCGTACCAACAACATCTACACATGAGCCTAGCATATTGAAATGTTCAAAAACTTTTCTAGCTTCCTTGGCAATATTATAGAACTCCTTAAACAAAGTTTCTAAAATAAAATCCCTCTTTTTAGGATCCTCAATTTCTTTTAGCTTAAGAAACATTACTTGCATTAAGGGGTTGAGGTTAACAAACCTAGCTTCTAACATGTGAATTAAAGAAGCTGCAGAAATCTCATAATTTGGAGCAAGTTCTACAAGGGATCTATCCTCAGTATCTTCATGTCTGCTAACATGATTAAAGAATTCTTCAATGTTATCTTTCCCAATTATAGAACCACTACCAATTGGAAGGTCTTTCAGGGTGAAATTGGGGATCAACATGGTGAGCTAAGGGAGAAGTGACAACTAAGGGAGACTTAATTTTTTTGTGTTTTTGATAAAGAAAGCAAACAAGTAAACTAATTTTTTTGTGTGTTTTTGAAGAACAAAACAAGCAAACAAAGCAAAAAAGAAACTAAGCAAAACAAAAACAACAAAGTAAAGAGATTGGTTATGAGGGACTCCCCTTGTGAATATGTCCTTGACTCCCCGGCAATGGCGCCATAAAAATGCTTAATGGCGTGTAGTTGACGTGGGAGTTTCTTCTTCTTCGTCCCCGGCAACGGTGCCAGAAAAATGCTTGATGGCTCAATGCACGGCGCCCAGAAAAATGCTTGAAGGCGGTGTTGATGTAGAGCTCGTTGGGAACCCCAAGAGGAAGGTATGATGAGCACAGCAACAAGTTTCCCTCAGTTATAAAACCAAGGTTTAATCGAACCAGTAGGAGCAAGGAAACACCCCAAAGGTGTTACTAGCTGAGCTTTGGCAGGGCGCACTACCGGTGCTAGTAGCAACGTGGAGACCTGCACAACACAACCACAGAACTTTGTCCCCAACTTGCGATGAGGTTGTCAATCTCACCGTGTTTTGCGGAAAACAAAGGATTAAACGTATCTAATGGAAAGAAGTAAAAGTTTGAAGAAAGTAAACACAAAGCAGTAAACAGTTGTAGATTGTATGTAAAGTAAAAGGATCGGGGTCCATAGTTCACTAGAGGTGGCTCTCCTTAGATAGATAACATGCTGGGTGAACAAATTACAGCGGGGCAATTGACAAACACGCCTGGCCGCGCGGCCAGGTGGTGTGGCCGGCCCCTGGCCCCTCTCCGTCTCGTATTCTGGCACTTGATCCCTTCCGGAAAAATAGGCACTTTGGCTTTTGTCCCGTCCAATTCCGAGAATATTCATTTTCTAACTTTCCTGGAACCAAAAACAGCAGAAAACAGGCAGCTGGCACTGTGGCTCTTGTTAATAGGTTAGTCCAAGAAATCATAATAAAAGTACTCCAAAGTTGGAACAAAACACAAGAAAGTGGATAAAACTAAGCATGGAACATCAATAATTATAGATACATTTACAATGTATCAGCATCTTTAGCACCCATAGACATGAAATGCTCATCCCAGTTGGCCAGTCTTTTAGCAAGACGATCTTTAGCAGGTTGGAATCTAACTTTTTCATTCTTCCTTCCGGGGTAGGAAAGCCTAAGTATTTGTCCTCAAATTTTTCCTTATTCACTTCTGAAATCTGCCTAACTTGTTGTTGGACCTGTTCTAGAAAATTGTCGCTGAACAAGAGTGAACATTTGTTTACGCTTAATAGTTGTCCTGATCCTTCCACAAACATGGAGATAGATGACTTGACAAATGAGGCTTAGTCTTTGTTTGCCTGGAAGAAGAGAAGGCATTCATCTGCAAACAATAAGTGGGAGATGCCAGGAGCTCCTCTACAAATTTTTGAATTCATGAAGAAGATTAGATCGGGTAGCTTCATTGATGATCAAGGATAGGCTCTCCGCCACAAAGAGGAAGAGGTACGGGGACAAGGGATCTCCCTATCTAAGTCCTCCTGTTTGTGAGAACTTTTCTATTAACTCACCATTGATCTGAAGAGCAAACTTTATAGATCTCATACATGTCATGACCCAGCTTACCATTTACTATCGAAACACCATCTCAGCAGTGCTCCTTCCAAGAAATTCCAGGCAACCCTGTCATAATCCTTGGATAGGTCTAGCTTATAAGCGCAAAAGAAACCCAGCTATGGGTGTTTCTTCTACCTATGGATCAGAGGGATGCTCTGGTTACTGGATACAACCGTCTACTGATGGTAGCTCAGGATATTTTCTCCCGGACTAGTTGGTGTCATATTAGTTGACCACATGATGCTTAGTGACTATATACTTTTTATCTTTAGTTGGTTGATCTTTGTGTCAACTTTGAGTGACCCATGAATTGTAATAAACGCTTTTGATACTCTAGATGATTGGCCTTAATAAAAGGTTGTGTGCATCACTTGATGTAGAGGCTGGGGATTTTACCTCTTTCCGGAAAGGGGAGCCCCCTAGCAAACACAGAACATTCCTGCAACATGAGTCTCTCCAACCCGAAGCCACCACTTCACACCTACAAACACGACAATAAGAGAGATCATGCCATCATAGACTTGTGACCTAAACACACAACAATGCATCACCAGTTAGATCCCAGGGCATCACCAAGTTACACTATGGCGAACTAGAAGCAAACGTCCAGTCAAGCAAACCTTCAACTTATGTCCCATGCACACTCTCTAGTAGCCCTCACCAGCATTGTACAATCAACCCATCTAAGGAAAGTGATTTGCATAACCCTTGCCAGGCCTGTCATCGAATCCTCCACGGCGCCGAACAGTGCGAACGTCTTGCGCTCGTCAATCGTATCGCATCCTCCACCGAGACTCCGTTGTGCCATTCTGCCAAGACCCGTCTACGCGGTAGATGTCCGTAGCACCTGCTTGAACACCATTTTCCATTGGTCCCACAAGTCAAGTCCAAGTCTCACATGCTTGTCCCCAAGGAGGAGAGCGACACTAGGCGCTGCCAACGTCTAACTTGGAAACCAGGTTTAGGGATTTCCTCTGAAACAATTTAGGCAGGAGTGCGAACTGTGTTACCAACACCCTCAACAAGGTTGCGACTCCTACAGGTGTTGCCATTGATGGCTCCAACCACTGCAAAAGCACCAACAATCTAGTGAGCGCACCTTGACCTAGACCAGCTTGCCCGCCTAGCCTGGGACAACCACTACTAGCTAGAATAGCGGCTACATGGTCCCAGACTTGCCGGCAAGAAGAGCTGGCACGAACCTAGACCAACTGGCCAACACCGTGCTCCCCACTGGCCGCTAGTGCAGGCCACACCTTGCCAAAGCCTCCCGCCACCTCATTCAGTCGATGCCGGTGTCGTGAATACTTAGCTCTGCAGAAGCGCGGCCAGGAAGAAGCACCCATGTGCCCCGGAGTTCCCAAGTACTAGAGCGTCTCTGAGTCTGGCCGCCTCGCCACCCTAGCGGCCACAGCTGCAGTCGCTAAAGAAGTGCCTCCGCCCAATATCCCACCACAACCCACACTACCACGGAAGGAGAGAGTCCCGATGCCCGCCCCGCCGCTGTCCAATGCGCAGCCAAACTAAAAATAGACCGAAATTCCTGTCATGACCAAAGGCCCACCCCTGATGGCAAGGTGGGAGTAGTTTGATTACCAGTTGCACTGACAATGGTTTATACGTGCACCTGTTCAGCAGTGTACCTGTTCAGCAGTGTTAGGTATAGCGAAACGTGTCTTTATTTGATATAACCAGTACAATGCGAGCACCGAGCTTTAATAGTTAGCGGCTGGTTGATGAATTATTTGATATGGAATTGATTGATCTTTTTTTTTTCTGGAGGTCCATTCTCGTTCATTTAGCCGGACTATGTAGTATATGCTTCGTTTTGCCGGAATGTAGGGGCAAGCATAGATGACCACATCAGAGAGGCCGTGTTTTCTAATTTCTAATGTCGCTGAGAGTCGTTGTAATCGTGGTGGATATTCGGAATGGAAGTTGCTGGGAGTTACAGTCGCGCACGTACTGGCGAGGTCACGATGCACTTTCTATGCCATACAGTTTCATATGCTGTCTAGTTCGCTGACAGCATCTAAACAACGTACTGTACGTGCAATCGGACCTCGTACTGGATCGTACTTCACACGTCTACTATTGTTGACGTACGTATAGATTTGAGTGAGGCTGAAGTGCATTCTCAGTTTTAGAGCTACCAATACAGCACCGGAAAGCCCATGATCCCTAGTCCTGATACACTGACTCCAACACAGTCTACTTACTTCAACCGATGGGCAACATCACGACTCATTTTAGCAACCAGATCCTCTCATCCTAGGATTACCTGCGCACGGGATTATATAGTACTCGCGATGCTTCTCTTGACCAAGCTGTCAAACATGGATACTTTTACTCATTTACCTGTGGAGTCCTCGCCAACTTAACCCAAGCGGTCAAAGTACACTTTTAAATAAATCTATGAACAGTTCATACTGGACAAGAAAACCGATGTTTGTTCTCAACGCAAGCACCGCACGCTACTCGTAGGTTAAAAGGCCATCACTTATGAACTTGTTTTTTACTCCCTCCGTTCAGAAATAATATAAGACGTTTTACCTTTATGAATCGAATGTATCTAGACGTCTTTTAGTGTACAAGTTCATAGAGGTTCGGAGTGAACTTATACACTAAAAAGCGTCTAGATACTTCACAAAGCTAAAATGTCTTATATTTCTAAACGGAGGGAGTACTTGCTACTTTGCTAGAGTGGCTTGGTTCAGTGTTCTGTAATCCGTACATTCGTTCTCTATCACAAAAAATTATGAACTTGCTCCCCTCAAATAAGCCTAGTGCCTCTTTGCAAAGTGTGCTATCTTTCATGTGGTGCTTATGAAAGTCCAGAAACGGTAACCTTTCCTGCATAAAGCAGGGAGCTCCATCGCTAGGATTGTGATATTTTTCCGCCCCTTCCATGTACTACTAGGTACACCAGCAACAGCAGACAACGAACAATGTGCTCCAGCCCAGGAACATACACTCAAATCTGATCTTGCTATTTCTGGGGCCAAGGTACGGTGTTTCTCTGATGCTGCTTGGAAGACCTGCGAGTCTCCAGGTTCACCGGGACAGCCAGCACCCGGGCTTGGTGTAGTTTCCAGGTTCACCGGGACAGCCAGCAACCGGGCTTGGTGTTGTCTGCCAATTCAAGGAAGAACATTGCACTACCAACATCTTCATTCAGGCTTCGATAGAGACAATCCATCTCCCAATCAATGTGAAAGTTTCAGGCCTCCTTCTTGCGGCAAGAGACACAAAACCCTTCTTTTCAGCTCCAGCATGTCACGTTTCTCACTGACGACTTGTCACTTGCCAAGATGCAGCTGCCAGGAGCCCATCCAACCCTTAGTCCCTTTAGGAAATTCGTCAGGGCATAGCCCAATATAGTTAGATCAAGCAGATGCTATCGCCATCTGTGTTTCACATTGGTAGGGATCTTTTTTCGTGGAAATGCAAAACACATTGTGTGCATTGATAGAAAAAGGTTTATGTACAACAGTACAAGTTTAGGATTGGACAAACACCACGGTGATACAACTCAACCCAAACAAGCTAATATAGGGGAGCAGCTGGCGAAGGCCACAATTGTGCACAACAAGCCATCAGAGAGTCGGTGCCCGATCCTATCTTTTCTTGTGTTAATTCAGCTCATTCAAACAGTCGTTTTTCCAACCTCTAGCTTTCCAGAAATTGGACCTTCAAAATCCTGTATTGCACGTGTCTCTCCTTGAGCTGAATAACAGTTCTGCGCCTCAGGTGTCTCTCCTTTTTTTTAAAGGCAAAATTTCATGAAAATTTATGATTATCTGTGACCTGTAAAAAAGGGCGTACCGAGTGTAGATAGCTCCCACATATTGTGAGGCTGATCATGGAAGGAAATTTCTAGGCAACCTTTTTCTTAATTTTCCATGATTGTTATGTATGCAAGAACATATGGTCATATTTTTGAATGAAAATTTACTGATTTGCATATTCCACACAAACTACTTTGATGCTTCTTTTCACATCAAACTGCAGAGAATCCACCCTACAACAATAGTAAAATAAAACACAACTATACACACTAGACAACAATCAAGTTAGATTCTCTAACTTGCTGAAGGGAAGTCAGTAGACATCACAAATCAGTAAAGCACACATGAACATGAGTAAAATCCAGTACATATAGAGTAAGTAATTGTTGGCTTTAGGTGTACCGAAACTCTATGTCCATTCGTAAATTCTTGGTGGTGTTATATCAACGATTGCTGGTTACCCATATCTCAACAGCCATAAACATGAGGATAGAGAAATGATCCAAATGTGTAATCATTTGATACAAACTGTACTATCCGTACACCAAGCTAGAATAGTTGTTGGCTTGTTCATGAATTATTAAAATGAAGTTAATTGACCATCGCCTGATATATGTCTTTGCTTTGCCTTTATAGCTGGCCTGTTGGGTCATAGCTGGCCTATATATGTCGTTGCTTTGCCTTTCCTTGCAGAAATGCAAGGATGGCCAGGAGAGGGCCGATAATTAGGAGAGAAGACATGGAGAGCGGGTATTTTTTTCCAGTGTTGTTCGGAGTCATAGTAATCATGGTGATTTTTTGGAATGGAAGTTGCTGAGAATTATAGTCGTACAACAATGAAGTTACAGTGTAGAGAGTCTGTACAATAGAGTTGCATCTGCCGTCCAAGTTGCTTACAATCGTGCAGGATCATACATCACATTTTTAAGACGCTGGTACTGGATCATACATCACAGTATGGTATCTTTTAATGCACAACACGTTTTGAAGTGACGATTTATTAGAGTTCTAAGTGCATTTTTAGAGTCAGAGAGCACAATAGAACAGCGGGTAACCAATAATCCCTCGTCCTAATGTGCTGACTCTAACAAAATCTATCTCAACCGATGGGCAACATTAGCATTCGTTTCAGCAACTCGGTCCAGTCATCCTAGCATTACTCGCACACGGGATATGTACTTGCAATGCCTCTCTTGATCAAGTTGTCAAACATGGATATTTTTAAATAGCTTGAAAGTTAACACACTGTTGTTTATAAACAATTATATAAATAATTAAAATACCATCAAATAAAAGTCTTGATTTTTAAGTGGCGCCTTTATTTTTCACATGTATTTAAGCAGCAACCTTGTGTCCATTAATCAAGTCAAGGTTAACCGAGAATACACCCAAAGAAGTCAGATTCCATTTGAAAGAATCTTTTTGTGCAGATAACTCAACGGGCATAAGACTCTGAAGTAAATGAATCCAAAGTTCCCATTTATAACCTATCAAAACCCTCCTAAACTCCTTTTCGTTGAGTGATGCTATATAGAAAAGGGCATCACTTGAATAAAGGTCTATCTCCTAACCAAGTATCCTCTCAGAACCTAGTATTCAAACCATTACCAACTTGAGAGGAGCCTCTCTATAAGAAATCATCCTTAACATTCATTAACCCCTTCTAGAAAGGTGAGTTAGTGTGTTTTGGTGAAACTTGAGATAACCATTTAGATTGAAGTTATTTATTACGAAGAAGCTCTTGCCACACACACACTCTGTTCGTTGAGAAGTTTAAGAATCCACTTACTAAGTAAACATCTATTCTTTACATCAAGAACATCAATTTCCAAACCCCCTTGGTCCTTTGGCCTTCTTATTATGTTCCACTTAGGGGATATATCTTTCTTCTTATGACCATCACTTTGCTTAGAAGAATATGGATCTAAAAAATTGAGTATCTTCCTTACACCTTTAGGTATTTCTAGAAAGATTTTCTATGCATGGCGGTAGCTACACACCCTTACATTTTATCTCGTATACATGATTTTCAAGTCATGTATTCCCATTTTATCTTGTTTTATTAGAACACATATTTCTAGTGTACAAAAGTAGTTTTAGAATTTTGGTTTGAATTTATTTTTGTAAAAGTCAACTCATGCGTTGACTTTTGGTTTGTCGAGTTGACTTTTGGGGGGAAAAAGACCAAAAGTATTTAAACCAGAAAATAGGCTAAAACAGGTTCATTCCTCTTGGATCAATGGGATGTGCAAATGTGTAGCTACCACCCATGACACAGAGTTATTTTCGTTTCTAGAAAATACAATATGAAACATAGGTAGACTAGCGAGGAACGAATTAAGTAAACTAGGTGATCACCTTAAGGTAATAATTTTCCAATCTAGCTTCTTAACTTCCGTTCAAAACGATCCTCCACATGCTTCCACTCTTCGTTTTTAAGATTTTGGTAGTGAGGGAATACCTAAAAGGGAGATATCTGGATTCACAACCATTTTTAATAATCCTCCTACTCTTTTGCTATTTTAGAACATTTAACTCTTATGGAAAGCTATGTTCAGCCTAGAAAGCTCTTAGAAAAGACAAAGTATAAGTTTCATATTAAGCGCCTTCTCAAGATCATGCTTCATCAAACTTACGGTGTCATGAGCATATTGAAGAATTGACACACCACCCTCAACTAGATGGGGAATGATCCCTTCTACCTGACCATCCTCCTTTGCATGAGAAATGAGGATATCCAACATGTCCGCGATTATACTAAAAAAATAGGGGATAAAGGATCTCCTTGGAGAAATCTTTTTTTAGACTGAAACTAATGACATGTGTCATTGTTTACATGAGTACACACATTCCCTTTCTCTACATAACACGGTATCCAATTAGACTGTTCTGGATCAAAACCTTTCATATGAATAGTTTGCTGCAAGAAAGGCCATTTTACCTTATCAGCATATGCTTTTTCAAAATCAATCTTAAAATACATCATCCAGTTTCTCTGTAGGGAGTTCATGAATAGTTTCAAAATATGTATGCCCATCATGGAAGTTGTTTCAGTAGTTCTAACAATTGTCTCAGCCATTTGAGTAATTAGATTTGTCCCTACTTTTGTAAAGATTTTAAAGTTAACATTAGGCAAACGAATTGGTCTATATTGCTGAATTTGAATTATATTTCCTTTTTAGAAATAAATAATTATGACAAAAATTTAATGGAAAAGAGGTAGATCCAGAATTCAGCAGGAATCATATGGTCCGGTGCTTTGTTCCGTTTCATTTGCATAATAGCATCATGAACTTCTTTTTCAGTTAAATCAGCAATTACAATCGGATTATATCCATAAGATCAAGCAAATAAGTTCCTAAGATCAATCTTATTCATTCGAAAAAAGGAAGAAAAATAGATTAAGGTTTTGGAGAATGGTTTTTATACAAGTTTGATGCAACATAAATAATTGACCATGCAGCCTAAGTGAATTTTCGTTCAAGGAACAAATGTCTAATTGTTTCGTGTTGATGAGAGAAACACCATAGTTTACTATTATGCCAATTCCTTTCAAAAGATTGTATTTTACAAAAGTGACACCCAGCCTGGGCCACGCGCATGCTCTGAGCCATGGAATGGGATGAGGGTGGGACGTCCAGCCAGTACCATGCACGTCACGGCCGGTTCTGGCGCCAGCCCGCACTCCGCCGCCATGGAATGTGATGAAGGTGGGCAGGGGCTCGATTGGTGGCACAGCCATCTAACGGCGGTGAGGCTGAGGCAGCAGTGCTGCTCGAGCCCTATTTGGGCCTGTAATTCTAGAGAGAGATAGGAAATGTGAGAGAGCAAAAAAGAAAGAAGAAAACGATACGCTCGGTTGCGATGGCATTCCTCCATAAATACTCTAGTCTATTTTGTCATATCATTGGAGAGATGTCAGCCGTCAGATCCAGAATAATGAATGTGTTGGTAGGACTCATTCACAGTAGTAGTTTTCCAGTAGGTACTAATATTAAAATGTATCATGTATATACACAGCAAAGGAGTGAAGGAATGGGAGACTTCCAGAAAATCTCTCTCCCATCCCAACTGAAACTTCCGGTCGCCGACTCCGTGAGAGATGCAATATGGTATCAGAGCTGTCGTGTGGTGCGGGCCCTAGTCGATGACTGGTCGTGGTGAGGAGGTGGTGTTGAAGGAGCGAAGGCTAGTTGCTATGGTGTCAGACGCCACGGAGATCAGAGCAGTGGCGGTGGCGGTGCAGGTGAAGGAGGTAACAGGAGTAGGATCAGGAGAAGAGGACTATCGGGGTCGTGGATCCGTAGGTGACAAGAGGCTGGAGGTATTCTCACTGGTGGATTTACAAGAAGGTGGAGCTCTGCCTGGTAAGAATTTGGGCATTTTTTCTATCGATTTGAGGTGAGTACTAGTAAGATTTAATATAAAGTGCTAGGAAGGACGAACATCAGGGGATTTGTGATTTCAGAAGATGGCGGGTGAAGGAGCACTCCTGCAGCAGTTTTGACTAGTGAACTTATTGATGTACTTCAGGCAAATGCCCTCAGTAAACAGCAAGTAGGAGGAGGAAGACAAGAAACTACAATTAGGGAGGAAATCCATCATTTGCAGATGCCATTGGTGAAGTTAGAGGGTCCAGGGAGCTATGCTAGTTGGGTAGCACGCCGAGACAATATTGGTCTCAAGAAAATTAGAGGGGTATATACAGGAGAAACTAAAATTATAGGCTCCTTGCTAAAAAAAATTATATATAAATATATGAAACGGTGAAAAATAAAGATTTCAAGTATATTCAATTTTCAATATTTATATAAAAATAACGGTTTTTACATATTACCTTAAAACTTTCTTCGTATATTTCTAGAAGCAAAATAGGTGACAATCGAATCAATATCAATCTTGTCCAATAACTTCTTCTCGGTGCAACAGTCACAGACATAGTAAATAAGATCCGATAAGCAATAGAAACATTAGGATAATAGTCCGCTTATTTGGCAAACTCAAAAATCTCCGTACAAAAAATTCTCGAGGTAGTACCATCTAGAGGAAAAGTAATATTTTCTTATCTAATAGACCTCTTCTCGACTAATGTGTCCCTTGCTTTGTTATTAAGACTAACCTAATTTGTTGGATCATAAATGTCTACACTGACTGGTTTCACATCAACACTAGAAGATTAGGAGATGAATTAAATACATGTTCATGATCATTCACATTGTCATCATCCAGGTTAATGTCAACATTGTCCTCTATACCGATATCATCATCTAGATCAACATTACTCTGTTCCCCAACAAAAACCAATGCCAACTCATCTAGATTACTCGAAGTGCCTCTTTTTCCTTTTATTCGTACCGCAATTAGTCACCATAACCAATTAATCACACTGAAAATAAGAAGAAAAACTATTAATCAGAAGTAGAATTAGGGCATAAACTAACGGTACCTAACCCAAGTTAGATTGGCAAAAGATGTTTCGATACCTTCCGAGTTCTGAGTTTCGTGTAGACAGCAGACTGGAATCAGACCTGCAATGCCTGGACATACTGTCCTTGCGAGCTAGACGAGAGGCAGGGAGAGGTGTCGGGCCGATGGCGTGTGTATGGAGGGCCGAGATGAAAGACGATTAGGCGAAGAGTTCAGAAACAGGCGAACGCCT
The DNA here is from genome assembly GCA_910589775.1 of Avena eriantha. Classification (NCBI taxonomy): domain Eukaryota; kingdom Viridiplantae; phylum Streptophyta; class Magnoliopsida; order Poales; family Poaceae; genus Avena; species Avena eriantha. Next base: position 43,343,234 of record OU342745.1, read on the forward strand.
GACCCGAACTTAGTAGTCGCGTGATCGATGCAATCAATGATGAGGTAATGACCGATCTGATCCCTTTTCCTGGACAGCTGGACTCCTGGTACATTTATTTTGTCTAGACTAGAAAACTAAAAGGAATAATCTATCCCAATAGAAAACTCTGAACTATTACTACTTTTGGGGAATCTATTCTAGGCCATATATGAAGCAATATGGGGAGGGTCCCCAAAAATTTTAGGCCCTGGGCGGCTGCCCCTCCAGACCCCCCTCAGGCCGGCCCTGAGTATATACTTGGCTCAGTGGAGAAGCTAGTGGAAGAGGAATCAAAGAAAGGACAAAGGTGGATAATTACGAATGCTCTAGTCAGGGCTTGGCTGCTGAGCTATCTATCACCCCAAGATTACAAAACAAGTTGAGAGGATTAAGGAAGCTTCAGATATCCGGAGGCTTTCGAAAGGTACCTTTTCAGGAATTGGTAATGAAATGATTGCTTGCAAGATACAAAAATAATTCCAAGCGTTGAGCCAAGGAGAACGGTCTGTGTGGACTATGTTTCTAAGTTGAAAAGGCTCTGAAGTGATCTGGATTTTTATGACTCAATAGACCTCGAGTGTGAGAGAAAGTTATGACTCAAAACATTTATGACTCAACCTAGGGTGTTGAGAAAGTTAATAAATGGATAGATAATAGGCGTGTGAGAGATTTTCTTAATGGTTTGAATTCAAAGTTTGAAAATAAGAGGGATACATTATATGGGAGTACAACGGTACCCACTATGGAGCAAGCAATTTCAGCTATAATTAGTAAATAAACTCGGCTAAATCTGGAGACACTTGGGTCAGCTATACAAGGAATTTCACAAAGAAGGTCAGCACTTTATGTCGTCCAGGGTAGAAATTATCCACAACCAACAACAGATTTGTTTGAGAAGAAAAGTTTTGAGTGTGGACAACTAGGACACTTCCAGATTGCATGTCCTGAGCTAACCGAAGGAGGACGTGGTAGAGGACAGGACTCGTGAGAACGGGGTCGAGGACATGGTTTTGATGGAAGAGGTCGTGGCCGATGATTCCGTCCAACAGGCACAACAAATATTTCTGCAATCTCTCAAGAAGCACCTCAATCATACGTGAAATAGGAAATTTCTACTGAAAAGTGGGAGAAGTGGTGTCAGTTTAAAAGCTTGCATCTAGGTGACAAGCAAACAATGGAGACAACATCGGCTTCCACCTCTACTGCCTCTACAAACTTCAGGGGTAACAACTCTTGTACTATGGATGTACATTGGTTAATTGATTCGGGCGCATCAAGGCATATGGTTGGTTCAAGGAAATATTTTAGCAGGTATAATCCTGAGACAAAATTGCAAAATGTTAAAATATCGGATGGGTCATCACTAAGCGGATGTTTGTCAACATGGATGTGGTGTTCCGAGAACATGAAGCCTTATATGGAGAGCCAGAAGATATAATTGAGGTATTCCCTGACTTGTTTGATTGCAGAACCAAGTAATGAGACAAGGGGAGATAAAGAGGAGGAGAACAACCCAAGCACTTTAAGGAAAATGATAATAGGTGCTTTACTAATAGAGGATTCACGACCCGTGATTGTGGAGAAGCAACCTAAGCATGGGAAAATGGTGGCCAGGGTCCTAAAATCCATGAGGAAACATTGGTGCAAGAACAAGAAATCCACACCCAAGATGTAGACTCAACATAGTTCCTGGTGACATCAGCACCAAAAAACAATAATGATGATTCATCTATGTGGGGAGATTTAAGCACACCAATAGTGCACAAAAAAACACCAAGAACCACATCTGGAAAATTACCAGGAAGATATGATCCATATAATGTTTCTCATAATGTGAATTATTATTCGGTTGGATCTCAATATCATGCTTTTATAACTGCTTTGCAGTCTACTTAACCTATTCCAAAATACTAGCGGAAAAGCAAAGTTGGATCCGTACTCGAGGAAGGAAATGGTGGAAGAAATGGAGGCACTTGACAAAAAAAACACATGTGTACTCACTAACTTTCCTTTAAATAAAAGGGCAGTAGGATGTAAGTGGGTTTTCACAATTAAACATACACCATATGGGAAGGTAGATAGATATAAGGCTAGACTTGTTGCAAAGGGGTACAATCAAACATATGTAGTTGATTATGACAAAACATTTTCTCTAGTGCAAAAACGAACACTATTAGGACTTTAATCTCAATAGAAGCCAATAAGGGATGGAAATTATATCAAATGGATGTTAAACATGCCTTCCTGCATGGTGGTCTGCATGAAGATGTCTACATGGAGGTACCCCTAGGATTTTCTAGCAAAGAAACTGAGGGTAAAGTGAGTCGGTTAAAAAAGTCTCTTTATGGACTTAAACGATCACCTAGAGCATGGTTTTGGAGATTCCAAAGGGAAATTTGCAATCTGGGGTATCTACAAAGCAATGTCGATCACACATTGTTCTTTAAGCATCAAGGGGAGAGGATAACAATCTTGGTAGTATATGTTGATGACATTGTAATTACAGATGATGATGAGATGGAGATACAATGTCTAAAGAAAATGCTGGCAAAATAATGTGAGGTGAAAGACTTGGGTCATATACATTATTTCCTGGGAATTGAGGTTGCTTATGGAACGCGAGGTATTTATCTCTAGCAGATAAAATATGTGTTAGATTTACTTGCAGAACTTGGCATGTTAGAATGTAGACTAGCAACAACTCCAATTGAACAAAACCATCATATATTAGCAGATTCAAGAGATCCAGTGGATAAATACCAATACCAAAGGCTAGTTGGCGACTAATCTACTTATCACACACTATAACAAATATTGCATATGCGGTTAGTGTTGTAAGTATATTCGTCCATGATCCGAGATCAGGACATCTACATTTTGTGAACAGAATTTTGAGATACCTCGAAAGTTGTCCTAGCAAAGGCATCTTATTTTCAAGCAATAGCCACCTAGACATAGAAGCATATACAGATACCCATGCCGATTTGGCAGGTTGTCTAGATGATAGGAGATTTACATCTAATTATTGTGTTTTTGTTGGCAAAAATATAGTGGGGTGGAGAAGTAAGAAACAAAGTATGGCCGCAAAATCGATAGCCGAGGCTGAGTTCAGATCCATGGCATATGGAGTGTATGAATTGATATGGCTTAAAGTCTTGCTAGGTGAAATTCATCTTTATAATGGTGCTCCACTTCAACTCTACTGTGACAATCAGGCTGCCATAAAAATGCCAATAGTCATGTTTATCATGATAGAACTAAGCATGTTGAGATTGATAGACACTATATTAAGGAAAAATTGGAAGAACTTTGCAAATTAGCTATGTGAGAATAGAGAGAGCAACTTGCCCGATGTACTGATCAAATTAGTGTGTGTGTGCGCGTGTGTGTGTATGTTTGTGTGTGTTGAACTTTACTGAAATCTGTAGCAAGAAGGGGATGTTAGATATCTTTGCCCCATCTTGAGGGGAGTGTTGGTAGGACTCATTTGTAATAGTAGTTTTCTAGTAGGTACTAATATGTCAATATATCATGTGTATACATAGCAAACGACTGAAGGGACGGGAGACTTCCTGAAAATGCTTCTCCCATCTCAACTGAATCTTATCATCGTCGACTCCGTGAGAGCTGCAACAGAAAGGTTGGGACTGAATGTTCCTGCCATAGTTTTGTCTTTATAAGTAGTCTAGATTTAGATTTAGATTTAGGTTTAGATAAGAATCAAGATGATATACACTGCCATCTGCAACTTAGATGTTTGCAAGAATCCAGTGTTAGTTACGACTATGTACTAATTTATAAGTGCATTGATGCTATGTGCAAGTTGACAATGAACAAATTCATGAAAGGAGATGCGACCCCTACCTTTTATTCAGAAAACCGGAATATTAATTCCTTATCTTTTGTAGACTCCATCACATGGCCACAGCCCTATCGTATACATGAACGCGAGTTAAACAAAGTATGGTTAGAGCAAGAGATTTTTTTGGCTTCATGTCCAGGTGACTCTTGTCCATTCATGAATTCTAGATCGTGAAACGATCTAAATTTGTCTTCATTTGGTACAACAACTGCTATTCGTACACCAAACATGAATAGATGTTGGTTGGTTGATCCGTTGTTAATATGGGGTTAGTTGACCATTTTTTAGTGTCTTAAGGCTCCCTCCTCGTTTGATCCTATCTAGCCTATATATGTGCTTTCCTTTGCCTTCCCTTGCAGAAACGTAGAGGGGCGAGCAGGGATGGCCACATAGGAGAGAGAAGTTTTTTCTAGTGTTACCGAGACTTTTTGTAAGCATGGTGGTTATTCAGAATGGAAGTTGCTGGGAAGTATAGTCGTACCTAGACAAGATCACTACGTAGAGACTATGTTCCGTCTAGTTGTGGATGTTGTCTAGGAGGCTAACAATCGTGCAATTGGACCCATGTGTTGGATCATAATTCACATGCCTTTTAATATTCTTTAATGCGCAACACGATTTTGCATGTAGATTTGACAGCCAAAAGTGCAGTTTTAGTATTAAAGCACACGGCAGCCAAAAGTCCCTCGCCCAAGTCTACTCACTGATTGGCAACATCATGACTCATTTTAGCAGCTCGATCCACCCGTCTTCGGGTTACTTGCACACACACAGGATGTGTACTCGGAATGAATCAAGTTATCAAATTGTACCCACATATTTTAAAATTGCAGAAATGTTTTCAGAATGCAGAAAGTTAACACTTGCAGAATTGTTTTGTTCTCACCACAAGCAAGCTGGGGACGCGAATGTAAATCTGAACACTACTCATAGGTAAAACTTTTAACATAAAAGGCGATTGGTACATTTTACTCCCATAATTTTGTTCAAACCAATTTTTTTACTCTTAAGAGCATGTGCTCATATTTTTGTAGATACCAATAAGTCCTTAAATATTATGTAGAAAAACAAAGATTTATGTGTATGGTGCAAACTTATATTTGCAAATTTTCATGACATTTTCTGATTATTTATGATTACAATTGAGCGAGATTCTCAAATATTTTGAAGGGAAATCAGAGGAAATAGTAACCTAACTCTAGAGCAATTTTATGTTTTATACCATTTGTATATAAAGTGATCTCCCGGGATTGATTGCAACAACTAGTGCTAAAAGAAAACATGTAGTGAGCGATACAATGTCGTTTTGTGCTATAGTACCTGACCTATAGCTCTGGCTAGATCCGAGCCTTTTACTTGTGATCTATTACATGTGTTCCTTAATATATCATGTTTTGTCAAATTAAATCGTGTTATACTCTAAGGTCCATAATGCAAACCAAATATATATCACATTCACATGCAGAACAAGATCCATAATGCATTCATAAGAGAATATACTGATAGTACAAGTTACAAATGTAAGGATCACAAGTTCCCGCTTCCACCATCGCCAACTGATAGTTTATAATCAGTAGACTCTCACATCAGCCGTGTTAGTGGAACTCTCTATCCTATTTGATCACTACTTTATATAAGATAATAAGTCATGTCCATGTGGATCATTGGAAGTTTGTTATTCAGCGATTCCTTGATGTCAGATTATGGATGTTTCAGTGATTATGATCAAAGTTGGTAGAGTAACAAAGAATATGTTTTATACAATGCAAATAGAACATGTTTGAATACGTCGTCTAATAACTTTAGTATTGCTGAATCCATACCCATCATTAGATTCATATGGTGAGCAACATAAAACCAACACATGTCCGTCAATCTAGTTGTTGCTGGCATTAAGGCATAGATTATACATACTTTTTTCATATTTTCTGTGAAATATAGTTAACGTCTTGCACTTGCAAGTGCCAGTGGAAACTAACCGGATATTCCATGAAATATGTAGCCTCCTTTTTTTCTCCCTCGTGAAAGAAATAGTTGAAATGCTCTATGTAGTATATTTGTCTAAATCCATTTCGGCTCATGGGTATATAGTTGAAAACGTATTTAAAAATAATTAAAAGCTCTGAAAAAATTATTATGGAGGTGTGCATCCAGACACTCTATGTTCGCACATAAAGTTTCATGAACAAAAATGGTATTTTTTGTGGCTTTTGTGAAAAGACAATTTTCAGCGCTCTAAGATAACTTTTTATGAGACATGTTTTGTCTCGTTATACATGCCACAAAAATGTCTCTCTCTCTCTCTCTCTCTCAAAACTTTAACTGAGAACTTAGAATGTTCAGATATACTCCTGGAATTTTTTTGACATTTCCCAATCCATTAAAAATGGTATTTCTTAGTGGGTGCACGTAGACCCATGAGCAAGTTTATCATTTTTTCTGTTCCTAAACAGAAGTTTATGATGAGGATTCACTGGTCCAGAAACATGTTTATAATTCTAAGATAGGAATCCATACAATAAACACTACTATCCGCAAGTGAGATGCTTATAATAATCCAAAGATAGCTACAAATGCGTACTTAGCTACAAGTGAATCGATGTTGTGCGAGAGGTTGAAAATGAAAGAAAAAAATCGTGAAAGAAGATGCAACACTTACCTTTTATTGCTCATAGAGTTAAGGAGGTTTGCTCCGGTGCTACCCGGGCCCCCTCCACCAAACTCGTAAAAATCTGTTCATGTACGTGTACAAGCTCATATCTGAACCCGTATTTCCACGTATAGGTATACGCCATTATTTTCATAGGCCATTCTCACGCACGTCCTACCCACCTCCGCTCTGATCACCGCCACCGCCACGGTCGTCCTTCTCCACCATCGCCGCCGCCATGCTTCTCCTCCGCTGCCTTCAGTCACATACTCGTCGCCCTTCCATACCGGAGGAGGTCGCCGTAGGAGGTAGTCCTTTTCCCAACCGCCGATCACCACATGCCGGATCGCCATGTTAGTTGCTTCGACGGACTGTCCGACGGGTCACCGGACAAGTGGCCGAACAATTCGCTAGACTATCCGGCGGGTCGTCGAACAAGTTGCCGGAGGGTCGCCGGACTGTCCAGCAGGTAGCCGGACAAGTCCCCAGACTGTCCAGTGGTTCGGTGCCAAGCACGCACACTGTCTCCGCGCCGCCGCCAATCCTACAAGCCGTCACGCTGTCGGTGCTGCCGCCATCCCTGCCGGCACACACCTACAAGGCCATGCATAGGCGTGTGCCGGCCAGATCCACCTTGAGTCATCGCCACTAACTCGCTGGACACAACCGTCACGGCCAGATCACTGTCCACGGCCGTCGCCGGCGATGAGCCGACGTACAGCCATAGTAGTACACATGTTTGGTAGAGACATATAATTTGGTTGGGCTATACGGTTTTCTACGGGACTACGTATACCCAACTAGTATTAATTATGAAGGGGTATCGAGCGATCTCAGTCGTTCTTATGTTTAATTTTGTCGAAGTTTTATACGAATTTGGTGGAAGAGGTAGCACTGGAGCAAAGCTTTTATTACCTTTGCTCGATTACATCTGTATCACATGAGTGATCAAATCTTGACAACTTGAACGAGCAAGCGATTTCGCATGTAGATCTGATTGATACGTTCATGAAATGTTGGTGGTGGTCTTTCTTGAAATTTTGGTTGCCAAGATCTCAACAACCATAACCGAAGATAGCAAATGATCCAAATATGTGTTCATTTGATACACCAGTACTATTCGTGCACCAAGCCTGAATAGTTGTTGTCTGGTTGATGAATTATTAATATGGAGTTAGGCTCCCTCCCTATTCAGCCCAGTCGTAGGCTGGTCTATATATGTGCTTTGCTTTGCCTTTCTTTACAAAAATAAAGGGGCGAGCATCAGGGATGGCCGGGAAAGGGAAGCCAACGACATCAGAGAGCGGTGTCTTTTCTACAAAGAGTCGTAGTAATCATGGTAGATATTGGGAATGGAAGTTACCGGGAATTATACCTGTAGCTCAACCAGGGTATAGTGTAGACTTTACACACCATACAGATGAATCGGAATCCCAGATCGCTAGATCGTGCAATCGTACCTGGATAGTACTAGCGCGCAACACGTTTGCCCTATGGATTTGATGGAGCCAAAGGTGTCTTTTCAGAGTTAGAGCACACACTGCAACCAAAATTTTAGAGTTAGAGCACACAATACAACCGCGGCCAGTAAATTATACCTCGTCTTCGTACACTGACTCCAGCACAGACTCAACGTCCATCGATCGGGCAACAAGTCATTCCAGCAACTTGATCCACTCATCCAAGATTACTTGCACATATGATATGTAATCGTAATGCCTCTCCTAATCACGTTGTCAAACATGACTTATTTTACTCCTTGCCCTGGGTAGTCCTCACCAACGACCAATAAATGTCTCATTTTGCGTTTTGTAAATTGCATAAAGTTAGTGTCTGCAAAAACGTGTTGTTTACAAATAGTTATGTAAACAGTTCATACTATGCCAGCAAATTAATGTTTGTTCTCCCTGCAAGCAAGCCGGGAACACAGATCTAAAAGTGAAGGTCACTCCTTGGTTAAAAGACCATCAGTACATTTTAGTCCTAGATTTTTTTTTGAAAATCGGTATTTACTCTTGAGAACATGTGTTCAATATTTTGATAGATACCTATAAGTCCTTAAATATTATTAAAAAATGACTTGATGTGTATGATGCAAACATAAATTAGCATTTTTCATGACATTTTTTTAAATCACCAATATATTAAGCAAACAAGCTGTCTCATTAAAAACCTTCTAGCTCCCTTAGGTATCCTGGTATGGAAAAGAGTGCGTAAAAAACTTTGCCGCTATGAGTTCAGCAAAGTTACATCATCTATTACATCACGAAGAAGTGAAAGAGGAGGATCTCTATCCCAACTAAAAACTAAGTCTGATTGATAAGGAGATCTTGCTAAATTATGAGCCACCTTATTTGCCTCTCGGGGACAATGCTGAAAAGTGATGTTGCTAATCTGATGAGCTATTTGGAAGCAATCAGATAAGATTGAAATATAAGAGCTCCAGATCTCCATCTCCCCATTACATGCCTTGATCAATTCCAAGTTATCAGAATCAATGATTACAGGAGTACACCCGAGGTTTTGCAGCATTGAAAGGCCATAATGAAGTGTTGTAGCCTCAGCAGTTGTAGCGTCGATAAGGTTAGCAAGAGGTTTTGCACCTCCCGTCGCTGCCTCACCTATAGAGTTCCTGATCACTACTGCCACCGATCCATCACCATTAGGGGGAAAAGAGGCATCAACATTCATCTTATAATGATTTAGCGGAGGCTTTATTCACGTTATTTCCTTGGGGGCTTGATTTTGAAGACACCGATCCATAATTAATAGTGAGAGCTTGAATAGAGAAAGCTGTATTATTCGGAGGAGCCACTCTTTCACCTTTAACCGCTTTTCGCCGCTGTCACCAAATATACCAGGCTCCCACAACGACAATCTCATGTAAACAAAGTTGGCCGACAACTGGGGATTTCTTTATATTGCTACGAAGGATTTCTTCTAAGACTATCGATCCTAAGCGATCGAGTAGAATAGCTTTTTTAATTACTTCATCCAGACCGAGAGCCTTCCAAACCTCCCGCGCTCTTTTACATTTAAACATAAGATGCTCCTCCAGAACATATGGGGCACTCAGGGGAAACCTTAATATGACACGAAGCTAAAACCCCATTCCGGGGATCAGTCCATGACAGCCCTCCTCCACGCGAAAATCTTTATCTTGGCTGCAACTTTGAGGTTCCAAAGGATTTCCCACACAGGGTTTGGGACAGACGTCGCCTGACCATCACTTCTTCTTGTCATCTTTCCATATTGATGTTCCCTTTCAGAATAATAGGTGGACCGAACAGTAAACACAGAGTTTTTTGACTTGTGCCGGTCTACAAAGTCCTCCTGAAAATTGCTGCTTAGAGCATCTTCACTTGGGTTCCCAGCAGGCCGTCCCAGAGCGTTTTTTGTCCGGACGCCAAAAATTGGTCCAGTCGCGTTCCCAGGACGCCAGTTTCGTCCAGGTTTAGTCCAAAATACGTCTGGAGATCCCAGGCCGTTTCCGTGGCGATGGGAACGCACTGGGAATGTCGGACGCAGCGAATTCGGCGCGTGGACCCGCCCATTCAGCGACTGAAGGCCAATCATCCTCATCATTCCGCCTTGGCTCCCGCGTCGGCGACGCGCCATCGCCGCCTCGGCTTCCCACCTTTTTTCCCTTTTTCCGCCACGCCGCTACACCCCTCCCGCCTTCGCCGCCCGCGCTCGGCCTATAAAGCACGGCTCCGTCGCGGATTCACAACACACTGCCCCCGGCCACCCCACTCCACCACGAACTCCGGCGAAAAGGACCACTCGGTGAAGACGATGGCCGAAAGCGGCGCCTTCGGCCGGCGGACGCTCCAGCCCTGGGAGGCGCGAATGCTCCGCGACACCGGCTACATGGTTCCGCCGGACATCCGCTGCCCGCGCGGGTGGAAGCTCAGCGCCGATGGCATGCCTATTTCGCCAGTCCCCAAAGGCGACGAATTGGTCAAAGCGATCCAGGCCGCCATAGCGGCAATGCTGTATCCCGAGCTCGCCGAAGACGCCGGCAACCTCACTCATTTGGAACAGTTCTTCGTCCAACGCCGGCTCGCCGAACTCGCCGCCCACCAAGGACCTCCAGGCTCGCCGCCGATGCGCAACAACATGGTAGGCCACCGTCGCCGCTAGTGGAGTGCGCCTGGCCGGACGCTTGACACCGTTCTCGAGCACATCCACGCCAGCAACAACCCCCTCGGCCTTTTTTAGTTTTTTAGCCTAAATGAAGTTGGAATTCGGGTGCCCGCCCGAATTCAACGTAATATGTATGAATCGGCCATCTATTAGTGAAATCGGCCTATATTCACCCAAAGTTCGCCGAGTTTTTTTAAAATTTGCCCAAACCTGGGAACGCGAGTGGAAAATCGGCCATTTCCAGACCAAAAACTCCCTCCGTTCGGCGCTATTTAGCTCCGGATTTTGGCCTGGGAATAGCCAACGAGTGGAGATGCTCTTAAGGGAATACGGAGAATATGCATTACCTCAATCATATGAAAGATGCTTTTCACTAGTTCATCCCATAATCCGGATCAATTAGCTCATCCATAATATTAAGAATTACTTGACCTTTCAGTGTTTCAATTTTTCTAGAAGGCATACCTGGAACCCAGTGATCCTTCCGGCTGTTTATGTCCCGTCCACTCCCTACTCTCCAAATATGGCCTCTTTTAAAAGTTTGCAACCCTGCAACAATGCTCTGCCAGGTAAAGGACGACCCTTTTTTAGGACCCGCATTCAGCAAATCACCATTAGGAAAATATTTTGCCTTCAAAACTTGAGCACAAATACTATTCGGTTTGTTTAATAATCTCCAAGTTTGTTTTGCAAGCATTGCAAGATTGAAAGAATGCAAATATTTGAAGCCCATACCACCTAATTTTTTAGGAATACACATCCGCCACCAAGCACTCCAGTGCATTTTCTTTTGATCCTCTGAATCTCCCCACCAGAAAGCAGCCATAGCATCTATGAGAGCTTTAAGTAGTTTCTTTGGAATTTTAAAAACTACCATATCATACACTAGAATTGATTGGATAACAGTCTTCAATAAGATCTCTTTTGCTCCCAATGAAAGAAGCTTTTACTTAAAGCCATTAAGCCGTGCAATTACTCTTTCCAGGAGATAAATAAATTCATCACTTCTTTCTAAACCGATCATGGATGTCGTCGGTGTGAAATGAAAGGGGATCTTGTAAGTCCATGGAGTTATGTATATGTGTTAGAGAAACGTCTGGGCCGCTGGTCTAATCCATGCCGTCATGGTGGAAACCTGCAGCGTAACCATAATGAGCTGTCTATGAATCATTCTTCTTATAAAAAAAGAGTCAGATATTGAGAAAAAAGAGAAAAAGAAAGGAAAAAAGAGATATGAGAAAAGAGGAAAGAGAGAAAAGCACCATTTTCCCATGGTAAATAAGAAGATTGCGGAGATGCACGTTGTCTGCTTGTCTTGTCATTTTGATATGGGGATTCTTCCGTATCATCGGGCAAGGGGTACCCCGTTGGCGGTTCTCTATGATACACATGTACTTATGATGACAAGAACTTACCGGTGACTAAACTTGAGTAGCATGAGGAGCGGCCCTCGTATACAAGGGACATCAGGTTTCTAACTTATACTTCGTCAAGCATGTACACCATAGTTTGTCCACTTTAACCTTAATCACTTCAAGATGCTTATGATAGGGGCAATGAGAGTTGAAAGCTAGTAAGTACCATAATTTTTGGAAGCTCTTTATGAAACTTGAATCTCTACTTCCTTCTATGAAGGCATTTCTTTTACTTTTATGTTGAGTCTCCACCTTCTATCTTTAGACACCTACTTTGAGAGCATAGTGACCATTCTTAGTTCTATGTGCATTGTCCCAACACTTGTTGATTGATGCATAACTTTGATATTGCTTGTTTTAAACTATTTTTATCTAGTCACTCTTATGAACTTTGAAGGTGTCCTCTGCATTTATGTTTGCTACTCTATGAGGGACAAGTTGAATGCCACTATGCTATGTTTTGTTTATGTGAAACAAACAAACGTCTTGCAAAGCATTGTTATTCATGAATATTTTGTTTGTGCCTTTTCATGTTGCAACATAGTTGCTTTGTCTTATTGTTAGAACTTTATCTTTCATGTTATGACTGATGTACTTTGATCCCAGCTATTAATGTTTTACAAATACTTTGATCAAGTTTATGATGGTGCATGTCACCTCAAAAATTATTCTTTCTTTTTATCACTTACCTACTCGAGGACGAGCAGGAGTTAAGCTTGGGGATATTGATATGTTGCTAACGTATCCATAATTTTTGATGTTTCATGCTTGGTTTTATCTACTTTCTTATGTTTTGTTCCAACTTTGGAGAACTTTTCATAAACTTTCTTGGACTAACCTATTAACAAGAAGCCACAGTGCCAGCTGCCTGTTTTCTGCTATTTTTGGTTCCAGAAAGTCAGAAAATAAATATTCTCGGAATTGGATGGGACAAAAGCCAACGTCAGTTTTTCACCGAGAAGGACACGGAGCCAGAATACGAGACGGAGAGGGGCCAGGGGGCGCGCGACCTAGCCTGGCCCGCGCTAGGGGGTGGTCTAGCCTCTCTAGTGATATAGCCCAACACATGGAAACTACCATTGGTCCACATCATGCTACGCAAACCATGCCAATCAATGTGAACTCCTTCCATCTCTTGCCTTTCTTCGGTTATCATGTGAATGGGATCCTACTTGAGATGAATTCCCATTGTATGACTAGGCCCATGACCATGCCGCTAAGAGGAGGAAACAAGGATGCACAAGGAGCCAAGACCCACAAGCATGAAGCCTGGAAGAGAAGACACAAGAAGCTGCTGGAAGCAGACCAGAGTCTCTCCTTGTACTTGTGCGGCATGAGCTTTTAGTCTTCGCTAGGCTTTCATTTGGTTCTTAGCTCAATTTTTCCGTCGCACAAGTCCCGCTCATACCACCGTGTGTGTTTCCTTGATCTTAATTGCTATCTTGTGGATCGACTTGTTTGCTTTGGATCATCGTGGTTCTCTACTTGCCTTTACATATCTCGATTTTCGGTTGTTCCATGTTGCATGCCACTTGACCTACCTAAGCTCCTCATAAGCCGTGTGTGTTTGGTGTTTCTTGTGTTTTTGGATATGACGCCACTTCTCCTTTGCATTTTGGTAGCTCTCGGTCCTTACCATTGATCCAATACTATCTACAAGGTGAGCTAAGGCGTAGCATCTTTGAACCCTTTTTCCACTATATCACACTTGGTCTTGTGAGCACAATCTCTAGGGACTTTGAAACCGATGAGGAAGGATCCATGATGAGCCACGACAACAACGACTACGCAAGCATAGATGACACGATGGAGCACTACACCGACACTGGCTCTGCATGCTTGGAGAACTTGGAGTACTACACCGACAATGATTCCCTAAGCATGGAGCACATGGAGCACCATGAGGACTTCGACTTCTCAAGCATGGAGCACATGGAGCACCATGAGGACTTTGACTCCCCAAGCATGGAGCACATGGACCACCATGAGGACTTCGAATTCTCATTCATGGAGGACATAGAACACTTCATCGACTATGATGGCAACATCCTCATGAGCTTTGATGACTTCTTCCACAACTTGGAGACCGAGAACTTCTACACCATGCAAGCGGAGGCACGTATCCAAGAGGACAACAACGACAAGCTCTTCAAGTCGACCCATAAAGAGGAACTCTATACCCTGAGGGTTGTCCATCAAGATATCCATCAAGCTCAAGAAGACATGACAACTCCACAAGCGCCAAGACACATGAACCAAGACAAGTGCGTCACCACCAACAAGAGCTCAAGGGCATCCATGCTATGCGCTATACAAGCTCAAGACGGTGTACAAGTCCTCTCCGCCATGAGAACAAGGAAGCAAGCTACCGTTCGCACCATCAAGCTACATCGACAAAACAAGTTCGACATGAGATGCCCAACTACAAGAACATCACCGAGACCACTTCTCCTTCGACGAAGACCACTACTCAAGCTTCAAGACCCTCAAGAGAGAAGACCTCATATGACGTTGGTGCTACCTCATGGACAACGAAGGTGACAAAGAAAACGTGTCGTCACCAACACCATGAAGCTTCCAACACCAAGAACTTCCAAGACAAACCTTCTTCAAGGAAGCCTCCTACGCATGCTACAAGATCGTCAACAAATGAGAAGGATGCTATGGATCTCTACTTCGCCAACTTGGATGAATCCTTCAAGATGCCCTCTCATGAAGTTGACGCCTTCAAGACATGGTGCAAAGCCTTGGATGATGACAAGCGTTGTGGTACAACCATGGAGGTGAGATATGATACCTTGGATGGCGATGAGAGTGATGATGCCCAACTTAAGGCATTCATCTTTGGAGGCGATAAGGTTGAGGATGGTGAGCATGGGATTTTCCCTTCACCAACGGAGGCGCTTGGAGTTGAGGAAACCGAGCCTATTTCCATATGCTTAAGTGATGATGCTCTACCAATCCCATGTGAGCATGAGAGCCACTTAGCCCACTTGAGTGAGAGAAAAGTGAGTTGAGTGACTCCACCATATGTGAGATTGTGTGCTTCCACTTTGAGGACATGAGTGATACACCTAGTGAGTTGAGAGTGGTAGTTGATAGGTCAAGTGAGGCCATTTCGATTTCTAACAACTTACCCTCTACCTCTAGTGTGTTTCTTCATGATGTGCTAGGTACCTTGGAGGATGAGCCGTCAAGCTTGGAGACGATGGTGCTTACTATTGAGAAGATGTACATGTGGATGAAGATGATGACATCCCCATATATGATGAAGAAGTTGCCCACATGGAGGCCACTACTACCACAACACCCACTTCACATGAGAGGTATGACCAAGGTAACAATATGGGTGTTGATGATGCCATGCTCCCACTAGTGGACATGATGAATTATGAGGATATGCATGCTATGGACACTACTTATGACATTTCATATGCTTCATTCATGTTCCCTTGTGATACTTTGCCTTTGCATAATGTTGATCATGTGGAATTATTTGAGTGCGATGATGTTTCCATAGACATGCCATGCTAAAAATCCTTCTTCTATCCTACAATTGTTGCGACAACCTTGATGAACAATTGCTCTTTCACTATGTTTGTCGGCAACCATACTCGTACCTTGGAAATGCTTGATCATGCATGTTCTTCATTTTCTCCCGTTGTTGCTTGCAATAATGATCCTATGTTTCATATTGAGATCCCCCCATAGCTTCCTCAAATTTTGGAGATTTTGATACTTGCCATGTTAAGCATGTTCCCTCCTTTTGCTCGCGTAATCACCATTTTTTCTATAATATCTTGCTTGAATCCAATGGTGATGTGCACAAAAGATGATGCATCATGATGGATGATGTGTTCATCTACCATGCACACACGTTCTTCCTTTTGTTCATGTTGTGTTTAGGTACCCACATTCCAATGTCAACCTCGATTGAGCACGAGTTGACAAAACGAGCTCTAGAGAGCATCCATCAAGATATAAAGGGTACATCTCCTTCCTTACAAGACGCTGACAAGATATCATCGAGGTCGACTCTTTTTCAAGAGGGGGGAGATGATGTAGCCCATGGAAACTACCATTGGTCCACATCATGCTACGCCAACCATGCCAATCAAGGTGAACTCCTTCTATCTCTTGGCTTTGTTCGGTTATCATGTGAATGGGATCCTACTTGAGATGAATTCCCATTGTATGACTAGGCCCATGACCATGACGCCAAGAGGAGGAAACAAGGATGCACAAGGAGCCAAGACCCACAAGCATGAAGCCTGGAAGAGAAGATGCAAGAAGCTGCTAGAAGAAGACAGGAGTCTCCGGTCTGCCACACCGGAGTCTCCGGTCTACCACATCGGAGTCTCCGGCCCACCTCCGGACCGGCCCCCGAATTGAGGCTTGGGACATTCTGCATGCCCCTCCGGAGACTAGACTAGAGTCTCTGGCCCAGACCGGAGTCTCCGGCCAGCACACCGGAGTCTCCGGACCGAGCATCGTGGGCATGCGCACCTCAAGCTGGGCTTGGCCCATGTAATGCCCCAAACTCCCCCTTTTATGCCTAAAGTACCCCTAGCTCGTGGCTGGCCTATATATATGCCCCCACCCCCTCCTTAGAACCCTAGAATGGAATGGATGATGAATTGAGGCATGTGCCTAACCCTGGATGGGATCCCCCTCTCTATAGTTTATCTATGAGTTGTACAAGGCCTTCTTAATTGAAGTCGTCAAGGCGCTCTTCTAGTTCATGGTCTCTCCCACATACGGATTCTAGTAGTGCTAGGTCTCTCCCCCTTGGGATTCTACTTGGTTGCTACTCTCTCCCTATGTGTGATTCTATCACGATCTAGCCAATATCTCTCATGGGATTCTACCTTTGGTCTCTCCCTTGAGATTCTATTGGGTTGGTGGTTCGGGCCAACGAGAGCAAACCGGAATTGTATCGGGTGTGGTGTGCGTTTGTATCGATTCCCCTTGCGTGTTCATCGTGTTCTTCGCTCCCTCCCCCAATTCCCCCTCAAATATATGAAGATCCGGCCTACTCCAAGGGTAAAACAAATCCACAAGGAGACCCATAACATCTGGTATCAAGAGCTTTTGGTTGCCATGGATTCGAGTTTGTGTTGAGTTTCTAGCCACCAATTTCATTTTTCTTGCCTAAATTCAAAAAATTCCACCAAAAATAGCCATATTCGTGATTTGGATCGATCTGGATTTTGAGAGCGTTTTGGTAGGTTTTGATCCATAGATCCGCTTCTATACTCGCTGATCTACCTTCCTTTGTGTTCCCATGGCCTAATTCCTTGATTTCCCCATCAATTTTAAGGTTTTGGATCGAGTTTTCCGCCCAAAATCGCGCCACGGACGAGTTCTGGACGTTCTGGAAGTCCCAGACCAGAGTTTCTGGCCCAGGACCGGTGTTTCCGGTGTAAGTGAACTTAGACCGGAGTCTCCGGACTCCCAGACCGGAGTCTCCGCCCCTCCTGCAAACAGAAAAAACTATTTCACCGTTTTGCGCATAACTTTTGCATTCGAACTCGGATTTTGGTGTTCTTTAGCTAGTTTTTAAGAGGAGAAGGAGCACTACACCATTATCCATGTTGTTCATTCTATCTACTTTAACCAAATCTGTGAGCAAGGACGGATCCACCAAATAAAGGGTGAAGATCGACGAAGAAAGGTATATCAATTCCGCGACCTCACCCCACTTGCTTTACTTTGCGAGCCACACTATCTTTGTGATACAACAAATACCTATTGAGACTAGTTACTCCAATGATTGCTTGGGCTTTGCACATTTGACCTTGTAGAATTCCGAGCAAAAGTTGTAAGCGCTATCTCATAGAGTTATCTTGTATAGTTGTTGGCACAAGAAAAAGCAAGTGAAAAAAAGAAAAAGAAAAGCTTCTAAGCAAAAGAAAAAAAGAGAAAATACAAAAAGAAAAATAAAGATACAAGTGCCATAAGGAATAGGAAGCGCAAGCTCGATGAACATATTGTAGGTGGTACTTATTGTGCAAATCTTGTAGCCCTCCAATTTTATGCAATCGAACTAGCGTCTCTCCTTGTACTTGTGTGGCATGAGCTTTTAGTCTTCGCTAGGCTTTCATTTGGTTCTTAGCTCAATTTTTCCGTCGCACAAGTCCCGCTCATCCCACCGTGTGTGTTTCCTTGATCTTAATTGCTATCTTGTGGATCGACTTGTTTGCTTTGGATCATCGTGGTTCTCTACTTGCCTTTACATATCTCGATTTTCGGTTGTTCCAAGTTGCATGCCACTTGACCTACCTAAGCTCCTCATAAGCCGTGTGTGTTTGGTGTTTCTTGTGTTTTTGGACACGACGTCTCTTCTCCTTTGCATTTTGGTAGCTCTCGGTCCTTACCATTGATCCAATACTATCTACAAGGTGAGCTAAGGCATAGCATCTTTGAACCCTTTTTCCACTATATCACACTTGGTCTTATGAGCACAATGTCTAGGGACTCTGAAACCGATGAGGAAGGATCCATGATGAGCCACGACAACAACGACTACGCAAGCATATATGACATGATGGAGCACTACACCGACATTGGCTCCGCATGCTTGGAGGACTTGGAGTACTATACCGACAATGATTCCCCAAGCATGGAGCACATGGAGCACCATGAGGACTTCGAATTCTCAAGCATGGAGCACATGGAGCACCATGAGGACTTTGACTCCCCAAGCATGGAGCACATGGACCACCATGAGGACTTCGACTTCTCATTCATGGAGGACATAGAACACTTCATCGACTATGATGGCAACATCCTCATGAGCTTTGATGACTTCTTCCACAACTTGGAGACCGAGAACTTCTACACCATGCAAGCGGAGGCACGTCTCCAAGAGGACAACAATGACAAGCTCTTCAAGTCGAACCCATCAAGAGGAACTCTATTCCCCGAGGGTTGTCCATCAAGATATCCATCAAGCTCAAGAAGACGTGACAACTCCACAAGCGCCAAGACACATGAACCAAGACAAGTGCGTCGCCACCAACAAGAGCTCAAGGGCATCCATGCTATGCGCTATACAAGCTCAAGACGGTGTACAAGTCCTCTCCGCCATGAGAATAAGGAAGCAAGCTACCGTTCGCACCATCAAGCTACATCGACAAAACAAGTTCGACATGAGGTGCCCAACTACAAGAACATCATCGAGACCACTTCTCCTTCGACGAATACCACTACTCAAGCTTCAAGACCCTCAAGAGAGAAGACCTCATATGACGTTGGTGCTACCTCATGGACAACGAAGGTGACCAAGAAAACGCGTCGTCACCAACACCATGATGCTTCCAACACCAAGAACTTCCAAGACAAACCTTCTTCAAGGAAGCCTCCTACGCATGCTACAAGATCGTCAACAAATGAGAACGACGCTATGGATCTCTACTTCGCCAAGTTGGATGAACCCTTCAAGATGCCCTCTCATGAAGTTGACGCCTTCAAGACATGGTGCAAAGCCTTGGATGATGACAAGCGTTGCGGTACAACCATGGAGGTGAGATATGATACCTCGGATGGCGATGAGAGTGATTATGCCCAACTTAAGGCATTTATCTTTGGAAGCGATAAGGTTGAGGATGGTGAGCATGGGATTTTCCCTTCACCAACGGAGGCGCTTGGAGTTGAGGAAACCGAGCCTATTTCCATATGCTTGAGTCATGATGCTCTACCAATCCCATGTGAGCTTGAGAGCCACTTAGCCCACTTGAGTGAGAGCAAAAGTGAGTTGAGTGACTCCACCATATGTGAGATTGTGTGCTTCCACTTTGAGGACATGAGTGATACACCTAGTGAGTTGAGAGTGGTAGTTGATAGGTCAAGTGAGGCCATTTCGATTTCTAACAACTTACCCTCTACCTCTAGTGTGTTTCTTCATGATGTGCTAGGTACCTTGGAGGATGAGCCGTCAAGCTTGGAGACGATGGTGCTTACTATTGAGAAGATGTACATGGTGGATGAAGATGATGACATCCCCATATATGATGAAGAAGTTACCCACATGGAGGCCACCACTACCACAACACCCAATTCACATGAGAGGTATGACCAAGGTAACAATATGGGTGTTGATGATGCCATGCTCCCACTAGTGGACATGATGAATTATGAGGATATGCATGTTATGGACACTACTTATGACATTTCATATGCTTCATTCATGTTCCCTTGTGATACTTTGCCTTTGCATAATGTTGATCATGTGGAATTATTTGAGTGCGATGATGTTGCCATAGACATGCCATGCTAAAAATCCTTCTTCTATCCTACAATTGTTGCGACAAACTTGATGAACAATTGCTCTTTCACTATGTTTGTCGGCAACCATACTCGTACCTTGGAAATGCTTGATCATGCATGTTCTTCATTTTCTCCCGTTGTTGCTTGCAATAATGAACCTATGTTTCATATTGAGATCCCCCCATAGCTTCCTCAAATTTTGGAGATTTTGATACTTGCCATGTTAAGCATGTTCCCTCCTTTTGCTCGCATAATCACCATTCTTTCTATAATATCTTGCTTGACTCTAATGGTGATGTGCACAAAAGAAGATGCATCATGATGGATGATGTGTTCATCTACCATGCACACACGTTCTTCCTTTTGTTCATGTTGTCTGTAGGTACCCACATTCCAATGTCAACCTCGATTGAGCACGAGTTGACAAAACGAGCTCTAGAGAGCATACATCAAGATATAAAGGGTACATCTCCTTCCTTACAAGATGCTGACAAGATATCGTCGAGGTCGACTCTTTTTCAAGAGGGGGGAGATGATGTAGCCCAACACATGGAAACTACCATTGGTCCACATCATGCTACGCCAACCATGCCAATCAAGGTGAACTCCTTCCATCTCTTACCTTTCTTCGGTTATCATGTGAATGGGATCCTACTTGAGATGAATTCCCATTGTATGACTAGGCCCATGACCATGACGCCAAGAGGAGGAAACAAGGATGCATCAGGAGCAAAGATCCACAAGCATGAAGCCTGGAAGACAAGACGCAAGAAGCTGCTGGAAGCAGACCGGAGTCTCCGGTCTGCCACACCGGAGTCTCCAGTCTACCACACCGGAGTCTCTGGCCCACCTCCGGACCGGCCCTCGAACTGAAGCTTGGGACATTCTGCATGCCCCTCCGGAGACCAGACCGGAGTCTCCAGCCTAGACCGAAGTCTCTGGCCAGCACATCAGAGTCTCCGGACCGAGCATCGTGGGCATGCGTGCCTCAAGCTGGGCTTGGCCCATGTAACGCCCCAAACTCCCCCTTTTATGCCTAAAGTACCCCTAGCTCGTGACTGACCTATATATATGCCCCCACCCCCTCCTTAGAACCCTAGAATGGAATGGATGATGAATTGAGGCATGTGCCTAACCCTGGATGGGATCCCCCTCTCTATAGTTTATCTATGAGTTGTACAAGGCCTTCTTAATTGAAGTCGTCAAGGCGCTCTTCTAGTTCATGGTCTCTCCCACATACGGATTCTAGTAGTGCTAGGTCTCTCCCCCTTGGGATTCTACTTGGTTGTTACTCTCTCCCTATGTGTGATTCTATCATGAGCTAGCCTATCTCTCTCATGGGATTTTACCTTTGGTCTCTCCCTTAAGATTCTATTAGGTTGGTGGTTCGGGCCAACGAGAGCAAACCGGAATTGTATCGGGTGTGGTGTGCGTTTGTATCGATTCCCCTTGCGTGTTCATCGTGTTCTTCGCTCCCTCCCCCAATTCCTCCTCAAATCTATGAAGATCGGGCCACTCCAAGGGTAAATCCACAAGGAGACCCATAACACCTAGGCACCCCCCCGGCCTCCCCTTTCGACTATAAGATGCCTCCGATACAGAAACCCTGAGTACCCGATCAAAATTCCACAAAAGAGTCTATAGCCGCTGTCATCTCCATCCCTAGATCGGGAGGGATCTGAAAGCTCTTCCCGGCACCCTGTCGGAGAGGGGAATTCACCCTGGAGGCCTTCTTCATCACCATGCAAGCCTCCGGTGTGATGCGTGAGTAGTTCATCTTTGGACTACGGGTCCATGTAGTAGCTAGATGGCTGGTTCTTCTCCTTTGTGCTATCATGTTTAGACCTTGTGAGCTCCGTTCATGATCAAGATCATCTATTTGTAATCCTACATGTTGTGTTTGCGGGGATCTGATGGATATTGAGATGCTATTTCAGATTCATTATTGATTCTATCATGTCTATGTTATTTGTGATCTTGCATGCTTTCCGTTGTTAGTAGCTATCTTGGCCAAGTAGATGCTAGCAACTCCAAGAGTTAGTATTTATGCTCGATAGTGGGTTCATGCCTCTAGTAATCTGGGGAAGTGACAGAAATCTCTAAGGTGCTAGATGTGTTGTTGCTACTAGGGAGAAAATAACAATCCTTTGTTCATAGAACAATCATATTGTTTACTTTACACGCAATTCGTAATGCAATTATCCGTTGCTTGCAACTTAATACCGGAGGGGGTTCGGATGATAACCTGAAGGTAGATTATTAGTCATAGATGCAGTTGGATGACGGTCTATGTATAATGTTGTAATGCCCAATCAAGTCTCAAAGGAGTCAAGATGAGTAGTATATGCATGATTGCTTTCTCGATGTTTGTCAATTGCCCCGCCGTAATTTGTTCACCCAACATGTTATCTATCTTAAGGAGAGCCACCACTAGTGAACTATGCCCCCCGGTCCTTTTTTTTACTATCGATCTACAATCAACTGTTTACTGCTTTGTGTTTACTTTCTGTAAACTATTACTTTCTTCCACTCGATACGTTTAATCCTTTGTTTTCAGCAAAACCGGTGAGATTAACAACCTCACTGCAAGTTGGGGGCAAAGTTCTGTGGTTGTGTTGTGCAGGATTCCACGTTGCTACTAGCACCGGTAGTGCGCCCTGCCAAAGCTCAGCTAGCAACACCTTTGGGGTGTTTCCTTGCTTCTACTGGTTCGATTAAACCTTGGTTTTATAACTAAGGGAAACTTGCTATTGTGCTCATCATACCTTTCTCTTGGGGTTCCCCAACGAGCTCGAGATATCTTGGGCCATCACACAAAATGGTGATGTTTTTCTTCTCCCTGTTCAGTCACATCCCCTTCACCTGCAGGGTAGTAAAGCTTGAGATGCCCGAATCCATTCATAACTTCATCCACCCCAGCAATAGCGTAGCCTTGTGGAACCGGACAATAATGGTAAGTTGGTACCGGTCCAACTAATGGTAAGGCATAGCCGATTGCCACCTTCATGGTTATGTTCACTACTTTCACATGTATCTCACAATGTGTCAACTCTGTGATATCATCCACTAGGAGCTCCGTGGAAGCCACGCTGCTTTTTTGATTTTAGTGGATGGGCCGGTAGCATCGAAGGCATCTTCGTCTACCATGTTCCGCTGAGATGGACCGATAGTACCTTGCTGGCTAAGTGCATCAATTTGAATCTGCTACCGCTTTAATTGTTCTTCTATGTTATGCATCCGGTCTGGCTACTTCATTACTTCAATTTCTTCCCTTTCATTTCTCCTCTGAAGGCTTCTATCGGGATATTTCTTCCTGTCGACCGGAAACCCAAGTTTCCATGGTTTGAAGCCTTCTGTGCCTCATGTTCGTCCCTCGTGTTCAGGGTTCCCAAGAGCGAGTGTGAGCTCATCATTCTCTCTATCGGGAATGAACGTCCCCTCTTCAACAGCCGTTACTGCATTTCTAATGTCTTCGATGGGTATGGGAGTTTCTTTATGTTTTATGTTATATATGCACTTCCCTTCTGAGTCCAACGTTCCCTCATGCCTGTAAAACCAATTCCTTACCCGTTCGATCGAATTGTATGGCTCTAGAGTGATCCCTTTAGCAAGTAGGTCGGATCGATACATCAAGGTTAGGAGTCGTTCAGATACAGCGAGGTGACATCGTTATTGATATGTCCTACCTCATTGATCATATCCTGGAGCACCATTTTCTTTTCTTCGTCTTTACTATGTGGTTCCATAGTTTCTGCAAAAGGGGAAAACTGGATGAGTCGAATTTGACAACGAGATCACCTTAAATGTAACCCTAATACATGTTTGACAAGTTAAACGGGGTCCGAGGGATATAAACCGTAATTCGAAGAAACCCTAATATATGGCGCATGTTGCCGCATCCGTCTATCGTTCCTAGAGGGCGCGCGTTTCTGCACCTATCCATCGTCCCTATATGGTGCGCGTTGCCGCAACCGACCCGAAGACATTACTCCCCCGAACAAATGTGAATATATGGCTTTGTGCTCACATTTCACATAATAATCCAAATATATACATACACTACATGATAAAAATATATATACATACACAATACTAATCCTTTATTACAATTTGTACATATAGTAACCGTAATATATTCTTGAAATTTGTACATAGATTATTTGTACATATAGTACAAAAACCTTAAGCCTAACCCAAATGTATAAAAAAATTATCTTGGCGATTTTATAAATGAGGAGAATCCTCCAGACAAACAATATACTCTTTGTTAATGATTTTATAAAGGTTTACATAATTTTTATGAAGTAAAATACAAGGAAAGGGTTTAAACAAGATTCATCAACCTTTACCTTTTATTTTTCTCCAAGCATGGTAGATGATACTTTTAGTGTGTAGATGTTGTTTTTGTGAGCATTTTGGTATATTATATGTATTTTCGTGATTTTTAAATAATAAGATATGATTTTTTATAAGTTTTATCACTTTATAATTACTAATAAATAGTAGCTACTAGTTAAGTGACACAAAAATGTATGAAATAAGTTTATAATTTTATATTTCGTGTTTCTAAGAAATTTGATATATTATACCTATTTTTGTGAATTTTCAATAATAAAATATACTTTTTAAAATATTTATCCTAATAGGTTATTCACTAATTAATAATGATTATTTTATTTAATTTGGAAAGTAAAGTATAATAATAAGTGTAAAGTATTGATTTTATTTTTTATGAATATTTTGATATATAATATATATTTTTATGAATTATAAAACAAAAAATACTGAATTAATAAGATTTAATCATTTTCTAAAAATAAATTCTAAATAAGGAATACTTTTTACACCTAACTGTTATCTAGCCTAAGTCACAGACATGTGGGCCAGTGGCCACATTGGATGCCACCTAAGCATGGACTAGTCAACGATGATGTCGCCCTTCACTTAATTCTTTTTACACCACAACCAACTGTAGTCCCTAGTCACTAACGAGTGGGGTCTCCACCACGTCATCAGCCACACGAGCAGAGAATGGGTCAACCCTGGGGAGGGTGACATGAGCGCGGCGTCGAGGTGACATCAGCTAACCCGAGCACGGCGACGACGCCAGTTTATGGCACCCGAGGCATCGCGGGAGGGTGTGTTCGATATAGGGGAATAAGGCTAACCTATCTGGGGCGGCACCGCTCGGTTAAGATCGCCGGAGTAACCTCTACCACGGTGAACAGCGGCGGTGGTGGTAGGTACACGACGGGAACACAATATCGGAAGCAATCGGAAAAATGGGAAGCACTATCGTTCCTAGAATCTTACCAAGAACGCAATAGGACCGAGGTCAGGGCGACACGTGGTCGGAATCGAGGAAGACGATGATGAAGCTACGGATGACGGTGCGGGTGATGACGGCGCGACTGCGGACGATGGCGCGCGCGATGATAGCCGTGGCGCTCGCGGATAGCCTTTCGTTCCGGTTGTTGCCAGAAACTTGGACGAAAAGGTCTTCAGTTCCGGTTGGTGGCACCAACCGGGATGAAATACCAGAGCATACGTCCCGGTTGGATGTTTATTTTTTCTGGCCACCAAGCGGCACGCGCAGAGGACCTTTAGTCCCGACTGTTTGCATAAACCGGGACTAAAAGTCCTTTTTTCAAATATTTTTCAAACTTTTCAAATATTACAGCCTTATTTCTTATTTATGTGTTTAAATTTGTAATGGTTTGAATTTGAAAAAACTTTTTGTTTTCTAAAATAATCATTCTAACTATTCAAACTATTAAATTTGAAATGGTTTGAATTTGAAATTTATGAAATGGTTTAAATTTGAATTTGAAAAAACTTTCAACATGAAAAGTGTTTTAATGTGAATCATTAATCCAGAACCATTTTCCGTTTTCTAAAATAATTGTTGAAACTATTCAAACTATTAACTATTTTGCCATTCTCAAATAAAAATGGATTATCTAATAATTTTTGCATACTTTGGAATCTGATAAAACTTTCAACATGAAAAGAGTTTGAATTTAATAAGTAATTGAAAATCATTTTCTGTTTTCAAGGTGACAAGAGAGGCAGGGTAAAGGTAGAAATAAAAATAGTGGATCTCGACAAACTTGGGTACAAAGAAATGTTTGCCTTTCTTTCTTACTTGATTATTGGTAGGAAGAACTCGACGATTCCCCAGGTATACAACCTTCTTATGTTTATGCAAATATGTAGCTTCAGTATCATCTAAACAGTATGTGCATGTCTTGTATCTCTTGTTTGTCTGTCCTAAAAGGTTACTAAGAGCAGACTAACCATTGATGGTTACGAAAAGCAACGCTCATAGGTCAAATAACTCATGTTTATGCTCATCTCACACACATACACCTGGTTTTCTCCACAACTGTAAGAGTTCTTCAACTAATGGCTTTAGGTACACATCAATGTCGTTGCTGGATTGCTTCGGGCCTTGGATGAGCACTGACATCATAATAAACTTAGACTTCATGCACAACCAAGGAGAAAGGTTGTAGATACATAGAGTCACATGCCTAGTGCTGTGACTGCAGCTCTGCTCCCCCAAAAAATTCATGCCATTTATACTTAAACCAAACCATAAGTTCCTTACGTCACCTGCAAAGTCCAGAAACTCTCTCGATTTTTCTCCACTGCGACCCATCAGCGAGGTGTCTCAAGTTCTCGTCTTTCTTACGGTCTTCATTGTGCCATCGCAACAACCTGACATGCTCTTTATTTCTGAACAGACGTTTAAACCTTGGTACTATAGGAGCATACCAACCTTAGCAGAAACCCTCTTCCCAGGGGCTCATCATCGCCATCAACATCACCAGGGTCATCTCGTCTGATCTTATACCGTAGTGAAGTGCATACCGGACATTTATCTAAATTCTCGTACTCCTCACCATGGTAGAGGATGCAGTCATTAATGCATGCATGTATCTTATGCATATCTAATCCTAGAGGGCAGAGAGTCTTCTTTGCTTCATATGTACTCTCGGGCAATTCGTTATCATTTGGAAGTTTCGGCTTCATTATTTTCATTAACTTCTCAAATCCCTTGTCAGATAAATCAGTCTTTGCTTTCCATTTTAATAATTTCAGTGTGGTACCGAGCTTTGTGCTGTCATCTTCGTAATTTATGTACAACAATATTTTGTGATCCTCTAACATGCCCTCTAACTTTAACTTCTCCTTTTCTGTTTCATAGTCTCGCTTTGCATCAGAAATGACTCGACCAAGATCATCAGCGGGCTCATCTGATGCCTGTTCTTCACCTCCTCCTTCTTTTTTATTGTCTTCCATTGCAGTATCACCGTATTCAGGGAACATAGGATGATAGTTGTCATTATCCTCTTCTTCTCATTGTCTTCCATCATAACCCCTCTTTCTCCGTGCTTGGTCCAACAATTATAGCTGGGCATGAAACCTTTCCGAACCAGGTGACCGCGAAGGATTTTCGAGGAAGAGTACTCCTTGCAGTCAACACATGGACAACACAGAAAACCATTGTCTTTGTTTTTCTAGGCCACATCGATAAATTTATCCACGCATTTAATGTACTCGGAAGTGCGTCAGTCACCGTACATTCATCTGCATCATATAATTAAGTTTATTAAAAACCATTACAAAACATTATGAATAGTGAAATAACCAATTTACATCGACACATGCATTGTATCAATGATAAATGAAAGGATAAAATTGCTAACCTCGATCGAGGAGGAAAGAAAGAGGAGAAAGCTTAAGTATGGCTCGAGCACCTAATATCATTTTTGTTTTGTGTGAAATAAAACGGCATCATTCTCTTAGACATTTCATCGAACACCTAATGTGCATAGGAAAAAACTAGCACACACCTCACACCTTCCACCAAGAAAAAACAGAGAGAAGGGACTGGCTGGGGCGAGATATTTATTAGACGGACTATTCGTCCGGATTTATATTACGAACCGGGACGAAAGGTGTGCGGCAGGCCACGTGTCTAACGCACGACATTTAGTCCCGGTTCGTAACCGGGACGAATAGTCCCGTACGAGCCGGGACATATGCCCCCAGCTTCCGTGCGACGCCCCGGTCGTCCCGGTTATGTACCGGGACGTATGCCCCCGGCTTCCTTGCGACGCTCTGGTCACTCGAACCGGGACGAATGTTGTCCTGTTTCGTGGCACAACCAGGACGAATGTTCCGAACGAAAAGCTCTTTTTCTACTAGTGATGGCTAATCGAGACCCTACTTTTATAAGCCAATGTAGCTGAAATCGACGGACAAATAATTCCTGCTCACTAATGCTTAATAATCAAGAAATAGTCAATCAAGAGATATGCACCGACCGGCGTCTAGGGATAGGAGCCGTCAAAATCCCAACAATAAGCAATCTGTAGCAAACATCACCCTAATCTGTAGCAAACATCACCCTCTCGAAGCCTTCCTTCCTGGCCAAAGAAACCGCTCTATGGAGAGCAAGTGCTTCTACATACTCAGGGGCTGCCAGACCATCTAGACGCTCCCTACAATCAACGAGACACTCGCTAAGATAGTTGCGGATTATGGCACCAGCTCCCATACAACATTGTGCCTTGATGAAATTGGCATCAGAATTAACCAGAACCGTACCCTGTGGTGGTGAAGAACATTTTGGAGACGATGAATTGGGCTCACACCATTGCATTAGAGCATCTCTAGCAGATACCGGCTGCATATCGCGGTACTGCAAAAAGCGGATGCGGTAAATCGGAAACGTAATTTGCGATATGGAGAAACATGTTGCGGAATAGATGCACTAAATCTAAACCGTATATTTAAAAATCATCACACATTGGCGCCAGATTACATAAAGGTGGGTTTGATCATCTAGATCTACGTAGAAAGTTTAGCAGAATTCGATGCTGCGTCCTGCACCCGGACTTAACCTATCATGTACGGAGCTTTGCCGGCGGTACCTACTCACCGGATCATCAACGACGGCGGCGGCGCACGCTTACTCCTTGTCGGTTTCGGCTTTGCCGAAGTCGTCCGTCATGAAGTACGCGCCGGGTAAGTGCGCTTCCTGGTCCTTGGTCCATCCCATGTACTCTCGGAGGGAGACGCGACAGACACAGAGAAACTCGCGCTTCTCCACCCTGCGCGCGTCGTAGCGGCACTGCACGATCTGCATGACCGCGGTGCACAACGAGTGGTACTTGGCCTCAGTGAGCAAGACCGCCTCCTGCTCGTCGTTGACAACAGGCTCGCGTACGACCGGCGGCAGGGCGCACATATCCGCCAACAACAACTCTTATGCCTCATCCGCGGCAACGTCGGGTGGAAACAGGGGGCGCAGGTGCGCTCACGGGCGCCGACGCCATGTCCCTGCACCGTGACGCGCTCGCGCTCCCCCTCCACCGACAAAAGCGGACGATGAATTGGGCTCACACCATTGCATTAGAGCATCTCTAGCAGATACCGGCTGCATATCGCGGTACTGCAAAAAGCGGATGCGGTAAATCGGAAACGTAATTTGCGATATGGAGAAACATGTTGCGGAATAGATGCACTAAATCTAAACCGTATATTTAAAAATCATCACACATTGGCGCCAGATTACATAAAGGTGGGTTTGATCATCTAGATCTACGTAGAAAGTTTAGCAGAATTCGATGCTGCGTCCTGCACCCGGACTTAACCTATCATGTACGGAGCTTTGCCGGCGGTACCTACTCACCGGATCATCAACGACGGCGGCGGCGCACGCTTACTTCTTGTCGGTTTCGGCTTTGCCGAAGTCGTCCGTCATGAAGTACGCGCCGGGTAAGTGCGCTTCCTGGTCCTCGGTCCACCCCATGTACTCTCGGAGGGAGACGCGACAGACACAGAGAAACTCGCGCTTCTCCACCCTGTGCGCGTCGTAGCGGCACTGCACGATCTGCATGACCGCGGTGCACAACGAGTGGTACTTGGCCTCAGTGAGCAAGACCGCCTCCTGCTTGTCGTTGACAACAGGCTCGCGTACGACCGGCGGCAGGGCGCACATATCCGCCAACAACAACTCTTATGCCTCATCCGCGGCAACGTCGGGCAGAAACAGGGGGCGCAGGTGCGCTCACGGGCGCCGACGCCATGTCCCTGCACCGTGACGCGCTCGCGCTCCCCCTCCACCGACAAAAGCGGAGGAGCTCGTAGCCCGGAGCTCCTCCTCCTCAGACGGCAGAGGCACCGATAGTCGCATCCGCCCAAATCGCTGCTCGATTGGCCGGCCATGGCAAGAGGGGAGGGGTGCACACGGAGGTTGGCGGCGGCGATGTGCTTTTCGTCGGCGGAGTCGGCCGGAATCGGAGACGAATGCGGGCGGCAGCGAGGGTTTCTGGGCGGGGGAGGAAGGGAAAACAGATGCGGTATCC
Organism: Avena eriantha; assembly: GCA_910589775.1. Lineage (NCBI taxonomy): Eukaryota > Viridiplantae > Streptophyta > Magnoliopsida > Poales > Poaceae > Avena > Avena eriantha. Next base: position 43,373,975 of record OU342745.1, read on the forward strand.
AGCCCCCCCCCCCCCCCCCGGCGCACCAAATATATACGGGTTGGATGGGCCTCGATACGGGAAACCGCAAAAAAAATTGCGGTACGAGCCGTTTTGTTTTATCCGGAAAGACCATTTTTTTTGCCGCGATACCGCATATCGGACCAAAATTTTGTGGGTCAGTGGATATGCGGTATTTGCTAGAGATGCACTTATGACGGGTTTGTTAAGATGCTCTTTGATCAACTCAACAAAAGCAATTGCCTTGCCTTGCCTATCCTCGTGGCTTGGGGAAAGCGGTGCAGGCAGTGGTGCAATGGAGTGGCGCTTCTGTAGAAGAGACGTAGTACTACTTGGGAGGATCTCGACTCCTTGAAGCAGCAGTTTCGGCATACTCCTGCTTGAGGACAAGTAGGTTCTCGAGAGGGAGGAATGTCGGCCACCCAACCCCACATGTCACGGACACCAATAGAGGAGATGACACCTACTACTGCTGCAGAGGAACCTACCATGAGGTCAATCCAAGCGATTCAAGTGTGCACCTCGATGGCTTGCACGCCATGTCTTGGGCTGAGCCCAGCCAATGTAATACTAGCTCGCCATAATGAGAGATATAAATAGTGTAGTGGTTGCTAGCTTTAGACTTGGCTAGGAATTGGATGGTTCGGACGTACGGCAGTGTCGTGGATTGTGGAACAAGCTCGCGGGGTGGTTGGGGGATCGAGCTAATGCCAGTACTCCAGCGTGGATGGCTAGTGACGTTACAGAGCGAGCGAAGCTTCGGTGTGTGGTACGCTGCAGCGGTTTAAAACGTGTGGTACGTACGTTCCTCACACGAACCAGAATCTGTGCATTACAAACGTGTATGTTACAGCTCAAGTCTATAAACGTGAGAAAAAGAGGCGGCGGCTAGGGTAAAAACCCTAGCAGCCGCCACGATCTACTTCGTTCTCGCCGTCTGCGACCGAGCATCGACGGGTCCCCGCCTCCTCTGCTTGCCGCTCCGGCGGCGGGAGGAGGTGGGGACCTCGGACCTGCGCTCGGCGATGTAGGAGGTCCCTAAAGTTAGAGTTTGGTCATCCGGCATCGTCGTTATGGTGACTATGGCGGCGTTGTGCTGGACAAGAATAAGGTATACCCGCCTCCTCTTCCACCTCGTCGGCGACGATCCTGCTGCTGGTGTTGAGGAGTGTGGGGATTCGTCTGGTCGCCGCTTCCATGGAGTGGTGGATCTCGTCCAGTCTACGTGTGTTCTAGATCTCGTCCAGTCTACGTGTGTTTTAGGTTTGGTGTTACAAGTTTCGGATCAATTCAAGGGTTCAATGGCGACAACTTTATCTCTGTGGCGCTGGTCCTTAGGGGCACGTGCACGAAGACTTCCTGACTATCATCAACAATGGCATGCCGGCTCCGGTAATGTAGCGGCGACAGTGGCGCGTCGGCGGCTCGCTCTGGCGATAGTAGTATTTGTTAGGTGATTCAAAGACCTCGATGTAATTTTTATTATGTTTATGATACTTTATACTTCTTATGAACTCATGAAATAGATCCGGATCTTTTTTTAAAAAAAAAGTCTATTAAACAACAAGCCTCCATCGGCTCGCGTGCCATGAGCATGAGTTTGCACTAGTACAACTATGTGTATGTGCACTGGTGCGCCGGTTCGTTCGAAGGTTATCGGTTGTCGTACCATCAGAGAATAGAAAACGAAACATTGCACACTTTACATCCACGCACCCACCCCCGACTTCGACAGTCAAAACCCTGTCTTCGACCACAAGTCATGATATCCCCACCCCCACCCCCACCCCATACACACACAGCGCTCCACTCGCAGTTAGTCCCTCCCGTACGTGTATTCGGCGAGAAATCCATCTGAGCTCCGGCGAGGAATCCATCTGACCTCCAGCTAGCTGCTAGCTGCTACCTGACTCGACGACGCACATCTTCACGACAGGTAAATATGCTACTCTACTACTAGTACCTGAACTTGTTCTTCGAGTTAATAGTTTCTTGGACGGATGCGCACCGCGCCGGTGTGCGTCCGGTGGGTGCTTGCTTGTGAGCTTTGGTTCGTCGTTTTCGTTTTCTCGTTTGGGAGAGGCTGGGAGCACATGACACCGTCGGAGCGCTGGCGGAGCGACCAAATCTAGGCCGTGCAACGGCCAGAACGGCTCACATTCGGGGTATAGGTAAGGCAATTGCTAGGCGCCGCCGGAGTACGTTGGCTACTACAGCATAACAGCTAGGTCTGGGAGTCGCCGTATAGGATTAGTCCTGGGTAGTCCTGGCTATGTATAAATATACATGCAGACTGCCTTAATCAAACCGTGTGGCAATCCAAATCGCAATCTCGTTCGTGTGCGTGACTAGGACTCCTTCCGAAAAAGAAGATGTTTTAGCTTTTTTTTTTAACATATGTATTTTAGACGTGTTATTTTGTTCCGCGCATACACACTAAAAAATCTCTATATACATATGATTTTTAAAAAAAAAGCTAAAACATCTTATATTTTAGAATATAGAGGGAGTACTAGTTAATCATAGTTCAGGATAGTCGAACGTGCATATCACACGGCGGAAGTATTGGTATGCGTGTCTCTGCGAAATTGAAAGTACTTGGCATCGAGCTGGTCCAACATAAAATTCTCATAGCTATTTTAATTTTGAACAACCTTCGAAGGATGTTTGTTTTACGGCACAAACCGAAGCCTAAACGTTTGAGGTTCAGTTAGACTTGGTAAGTACTCCCTCCATTTCAAGGATATTTTAGCCATTTTCTGTAACACATGTATCTAGACGTTTTTTGTTGTATAAGTTCGGAGTAAAATGAGTGAATCCATACTCTAAAAGGCGTCTAGATACATGTGTTAAAAATGGCTAAAACATCTTATATTTTGGAACAGAGAATCTCATAGCTATTTTAATTTTATTTGAACAACCTGCAAACAATGTTTGTCTTTAAGGGCCCCGTTTAGAACACGGGATTCTCGTAGTAAATTCAAAGGATAGGATTTCTACGGGATATATTTCCTTTGTACCCTTTGGATCACAGGAACAGGAACGGAAATTTCACAGGATTGGATTCCTAGGCTTCACGTTTTACAGGAAAGTAAATATTCGGTCCGATCTCTTGAAAACTTTCCTACGCGGAAGGAAGCGCTTCGCTTCTCTCTATTCCGCCCTCGAGCGCAAAAAGACCAGGCAAATACGCATAGTTGCCCTCGTATTAAACCTAGCTTGTACCAACACAGAAAGGAATCTCCCACGCAACAAGCCAGATTATCACTCCGGTCGCTAGCAGGATTAACAAAAATTGCTAGTTCATGTGTTATGTCCATGCTGTGCATGGCTAGATCGATAAAGCTCCTACTTGTATCCACCGTGATTGTATCACTTTTTTTTAAGTGAGATTAGTACTTTGTCTCCTCATTTTTTATTCTTGTTTCCTGTGATTAGCACAATTTCTTGCATAGTCTAGTATGCCTGCAATTCAAATTAGTTGACTCAGATTTGTCTAGATTTAAATGTATCTAGAGTTATTTTACTGTTAGATACGTCTGAATCTAAACAAAACCAAGTCATAGTTCGGAGGGAGTAGTTCAAACTCAAAAAATTCCTACATTTTTCCTATCCTGCAATTCAAGTGACTATAGTTTTCCATTCCCGTGTTTCAGACTTCCATAAGATTGTTGGGGTGTGACGTCTCAATTCCTGTGGTTTTCCTATTCCTATATTTTTTCTATTCCGCGTTCCAAACAGGTCCTAGACAGTTAGCAAAGCCTAAACGTTTTCAGCTGGACAAAGTTTCCTAAGGTGAAAGTGGTCAGGGTGGAGATGGTGGTGATGGACATAATCTATATAAGCTAATGAACGTCTACTGTCGTCAATTTAAGAAGCCAGTACATACATTAGCCATTGCATGTACTCCCTCCGTTCGGAAGTATAAGATATTCTAGCTTTGTGAAACGAATATCTAGACACCTTTTAATCTATAGGTTCACTCTAAACCTTTACGAACTTATACACTAAGAGACGTATAATACATTCTATTCACAAATCTAAAATATCTTATGTTTTCGAATCGGAGGGAGTATTAGCTAATGAAGTTCTACTGGGCTGCATGGTGTCTGTCACGCTGGGTAGGGCGGAATGCATTAATTAGCTTTACAAACAAGACTATCACGCCTAATCATAATTTATTTTTCTTTTGGCCAATAATATAACAATGTATTGATTAGGTGGAATAGCTACATTGGTATCCCTCGAGGGTCACTAGAGGTGCTTTTTCTTACGTGTTGTGTGACTAGGCTAAGGAAACCATGTCAATCCTTTTAGCCGCTGCCCGTTCTCGAGGGTCCTGTTGTACGAGGTGCTTTCCTTGATTTTATCAACGATGTCCCCTCCCGGGGACAACTTTACAAATATGTTACTGCCAACACCACTAGAAAGAACACCTCTTCGCTGGTCATGCTCATGTCTTCATGGATTTGAAAACAAGGCAATGCGATTGTCTTCGGTCCAAGATGAGATCCGAGATTGGGCTAAGACAGGAGTGAGGGGCTTGCCTCTCTTCTACGGCCGGTACCTAGTGGCTAGGATTCTTGGGTGGTAAATGCGGTTGTCTCATTTCTGTGGGCTTATACATAACTCTCTCATCAAATTTATGCATGTATAGCGAGAGTGGGAAACACCGACCGTGCAGGAATCCGGCGCTGGTGATTGGCGACGTCCCATCGCCATCGTCAAGCGTTGACAGCGGGAGGGGCGGTCAAAATGCGACGGGCCACTAGGCGCACCCCTCGACCTGGCCGGACTACGACCCATTTTCTGTCTATGGGCCGACCCATCTGGACAGAATCAGACGGTTTGATTCGCCGGTTTGGGTCAACCTGCTGGAGATGCCCTAACCCTCCATCCGTCCCATTTCATCTAACTGGGTAACATGCTTATGTGCCGTTGGGCATGCTCAATGCAGAGTGCCATGTGCACTCTTTTTTGTGCCGCTTATAGCTTGCCCTCATGGTTTTCTCCTTGGTTCTGCACTCTTTTGGCCAAGAATATAACATTGTATTTATTAAGACAACATTATCATGTTTAAAGTGTAATTTTAAAGTGTTCAAGAGTTGTATAATTCTAGTATATACATTAGACATAAATCTTTTAGTTTAGTGATCCCTTTAGTTTATGCATTACTTTTCACTCTCTAAAAATGGTTAATTTTCAAGATTTTCTTAGGACAACATTATCATGTCCCAAGTGTAATTTGAGTGTTAAAGAGTTGTATAATATTGCTATATGCATAAGACATAAAGATTTTGGTGAATCCATTACTTTCCACCCTATAAAAATGATAAACTCTCTTTTTTACCTCAAGAGTTGTATAATATTTTTAATTTGGAAGTGTTCAAGAGTTGTGTTATTTTGTTTCTTATTTCTTGTACTTCCATCTTCCTAAATCTTAAAGTTTGACTTTCACCTCATAGATTTACTTGATTGCAACCAAGACACTAACTCGATAAAAAAAATTGAATTTTACCTAGGAACCCAAACTAGCATTGGAAATCATTGGAACAACCACTCTGTCTGCCCGAGCTCCCTAGTTGCGCCAATTGATTCCTCCAATCAGCCTATCAGATCCACTCGAAATGCTCGCATTTCTTCAGGATCTGAAAATGGTAACATGAATCCGAAATCCCAAATTCCGAGGAAACAACAAAAAAATAGAGAGAAATCAGAACAATATGGTATGAATGGGAGGCCGAAGTGAAGCTACACATCACTCGCCGACCAGAGAAGGGCTGCCGTCGTCGGAGAAGAAGCGGAATTGGGTGCGGGAAAGGAAAGGGGAGCCAACGGCATGGGCACGGGCGCGAGGCTGGCTCGTGCTCCCATCTTGGAACGTATCCTGGATAATTTGTGGGTCCGACGCTCACGTGGATAAGATGTGGGCCCCATGCTGATCTGGATAAGTGGAGAGACGTATCCACTACAGACCCGACCCAACGCAGACTCACTCGTTAACACGTAATAGTAAGGCTGACGGACAAACTCTGCAGGAGTTTTAGACAAAAGGTTGGGCAAAAGTGAGGAAAATTTTAGCGGCTGGGGAAAAGTAAGTACAACTAAGGAACCAGGGGCACGAAAATAGAAATCCTTGAAAAGAACACCTAGTTGCAACTTAGGATAAAACACTCAGTTGCGTCCAGCCAAGGATAAAACACTCATTTGCATCCATGGTTGCAACTGAGGAGAAATCACACAATTGTAGTAACCAGGTTTATGTTTACTTCATTAAGAAAAGTATTGTAAACAACATGCATTAAGAACTAACAATCATATTGAATTGCATGCACTAGCCAATGCAACTAAAAGTCCGAACTGATGGAAAGGACTAGGCAATTTATTTCAACACTCACCCTATGTCTTTGCCCTTTGTCTTGTTGTGGCATTTGTTTGGGGAGCCGCAATATTTGTTTTTAATTTTTGCGTTGGCCAGGATTTGATCCTAGGACCTCCTGCTCTAGTACCATATTGAATTGCATGCACTAGCCAAAGCAACCAACAATTCGAACTGATGGAAAGGGCTAGGCAATATATTTCAACACTCACCTCACGTCTTTCGCCCTTTGGCCTATTGTGACATTTTTGTGGGGAGCCGCAATATTTTTTTTAATTCTTGCGTTGGCTAGGATTTGATTCTAGGACCTCCTGCTCTGATACCATATTGAATTGCATGCACTAGCCAACGCAACCAACAATCCGAACTAATGGAAAGGACTAGGCAATTTATTTCAACACTCAAACCAGGGGCACGGAAATAGAAATCCCTGAAAAAACACCTAGTTGCAACTTAGGATAAAACACTCAGTTGCGTCCATATTTGCAACCGAGGATAAGACACTTATTTGCATCCATGGTTGCAACTGAGGAGAAATCACACAATTGTAGTAACCAGGTTTATGTTTACTTCATTAAGAAAAGCATTGTAAACAACATGCATTAAGAACTAGCAATCATAGCCAAGTATCAGAAATAAGATACTTGATAACTATATAAGATAAAACCGCTACTCTGTTGGAAACAGGGAAATTAACTCTATTATTCTAACCAAGAAGAGACCAATTGACTCACAAAATCCTTTGACACATCATTACTAAATGTGAGAGCAAAAACATACCTTCGTATCCTCAAAGCCATACATCCACAAAATGTCAAGAAAAATGCATGTCGCTTTGTTTAACGGAAGTGCGACGATGGCTGGAAACACACGATGCATTCAAGGGGATCCGTTCCGTCAAAGAAAATTCAAGGGGTTCCACTGTTCTAACAAAATCAGGATCCCTACAAAATGAAAAATGAAACAGTATATAACATGAGTAAAGAAGAAAAAAGGAAAATGCAATTGCAGCTAACCACATAAACATATAACACCGGTAACAAACTTGCAATTCCGGATAACATAGATTAGGAAATCCTAGTTGCTACTTGTTGCTACCTTTTTACACTCATTATGCAATCAAAAAGAAAAGGAACTTCCATTAAAGTAGCTATTTCAATCCAGGGTCCATCATAGATATGACATATCAAATTAAAACTGTGATGTGACAAATAAAAATGAGTTATGGTGGCAATAGCATGGAATTGAGACCAAAACTCATGTTGCAATTAACTTGCAACTCAAACTTAAAAACTTAGTTTCAAAAGATGACGCAAAACCTAAAAAAATAGCTTCCGAAGGCAATCAAGCTAACGTGTTAGTTGCAAACTGGCTAGAAATTTCAGTTGCAAGTAGTATGCAACTGGGATGTTAACACAACTCCTTTGACAACTCTGTGTCAGGTCTAATTGATACTCCTTCCGTTTTAAAATATAAGATGTTTTAGTTTTTTGAAGAAAATGTATTTAGACTTCCTTAAATGTACAGGTTCGGAGTAAACCTCTATAAACCTACACATTCCTTCACAAAGCTAAAACATCTTATAATATGAAACAGAGGGAGTTGTTTCCCTCAGATTCCAGCTCTTGAACATAGTAGTATTTGCCTTCGCGACCTTGATCACTACCGAGTTGGTTTCCTTCTCCTTCCATATCTTCCAACCAATCTAGGAGCAAGTCTATGATGTACAATCTCTATGGTAGTTCTTGTTATCCTTACCACCGCCGCCCCTTAAATAACAGACACATTTTGATATTTAAAGGAAAAACATATGTCCATAAATTTGAAGAAACCATCAGGAAAGCCAAAGAATAAATATATGCTTCATACAGAGGATACATGCATATTTTTAAACAACCTCCGCATACCCTGGCAACATGTCAACATTAAAAATATATAGCTGGCATCTCATAATGATCCAATAAGGTAAAAAAATCCACAGAAAGAAAACAATCCATACTTAATTAGTACATCGTTGTTGCTTCACACAGAATCTATATAAAAGGTGTGTGTGACGATCGTTTACAAAAATTCATTACGGGCAAAAAAATATCATTGTAAACTCTACTATACGAAGATATGTAAACAAACTCATAATTATGAAAAAGAATCTTGTGACACCGCACACAACATGTGCTTCAGCAGCATTTTTAACCCCATCACCCTCGAATTAGTTCTATACGATACTACTCCTTTTCAAAATATAAGATGTTTTAGCTTTGTGAAAGCAGTGTATCTAGACCCCTTTTAGTATATAGGTTTATCTAGGTTTGGAGTGAACCTATACACTAAAAGAGGTCTAGATTCACTTCCTTCACAAAGCTAAAACATCTTATATTTTAAAACGAAGGGAGTACTATTCAACTTTGTACTATACTATCAGCAAAAAAAAACTTTGTACTACACTGATGAATGTTGAAATATATTGTCTAACCCTTTCTATCAGTTTGAACTGCTGGTTGTGTTGGTTAGTGCATGCAATTCAATATGGTATCAGAGCAGGAGGTCATATGATCAAATCTTGGCCAATGCAAAAATTAAAAACAAATATTGCAGCTCCCCAAACAAATGTCACAATAGATCAAAGGGCGAAAGACGTAGGGTGAGTGTTGAAATATATTGCCTAGCCTTTCCATAAGTTCGGACTATTGGTTGCGTTGACTAGTGCATGCAATTTAATATGGTATCAGAGCAGAGGTCCTAGGATCAAATTCTGGTCAACGCAAAAATTAAAAACAAATATTGCGGCTCCTAAAAGCATACGTCATAATAGGCCAAAGGGCAAAGACGTAGGGTGAGTGTTGAAATATATATTGTCTAGCCCTTTCCATCAGTTCGGACTGTTGGTTGTGTTGACTAGTGCATGCAATTTAATATGGTATCAGAGCAGGAGGTCCTAGGATTAAATCCTGGTCAACACAAAAATTAAAAACAAATATTGCGGCTTCCTAAACAAACGTCACAGTAGCCCAAAAGGCGAAAGACGTAGGGTAGGTGTTGAAATATATTGCATAGCTCTTTCATAAGTTCGAACTGTTGGTTGAGTTTGCTAGTGCATGCAATTTAATAATGAAGTCTCTATGAATTAACACATTTCAGGACATGCACACAGTCAATTGAAGCATGTATTTCTCAAGTACTTGGCAATGGTGGAATGAATACCAGCTTCAAGCCCTTGTCCTTGTCAGCCTCGTATGCCAATGCTTCCTCGTTATCGCTGGTGGCCTGCGTAGGCACCGTACGCCGCCCTACTTCAAACTTTTCATTTGGCTGTCATTCTTAGGCAGTGACGCAATCGCATTGTTGGCTCTTGCTGCGCCAACGCTCCAATGGAGACTACAGCAGTGCAGCTCTGCCCAGAGGAATCATGATCTGGAGGTGTTCTGGGCACCGGTTCTATTGATGCACCTCGGCGGGCAGAAGTGCATCAGCGCCTACAACCTTGAAGACAATGAACTATGGAGCCGACATGCCCTAACATCATTGGCTAAGGTCAGCTTAAGTTCATGTGATCATGTGTTGCCGCTTTATTTTAATAGTCCCTCTGTTTCAAAATATATAAGATATTTTACCTTTTGTAAAATGAATGTATCTAGACGTCTTTTAATGTGTAGATTCAGGGTGAACCTATACACTAACAGACGTCTAGATACTAAACCCGAAGAAGTATATGTCTTGACTTTTCTTTATGTTGGTATCTATGTGCATTAGCCCTGACTACCATATGTACTTTATCGGAAACTAAAACGATAGGAAAGTGATTGTTGGGGGGATAACCCCGGGTAGGGTCACGCCAGGGTATGATGACCATGTTAGCTGAGGTACGGCAAGGTCAAAGCATAAGCTGGCCCAGTCACCTCAAGGCAGGCCGACTTACGGTAAGAACCGGCCTGAAGGATGTTCGTCTAATGTTACCCCGACCGACATAAAACATATGTCGGCTAGCTCTTTGTAATTTGTTTGCAGGTACCCACATGGTCGAGTTAACCAGGCCTGAGCCGGGTTACCACTTGGCTTACGAGGGAAGAAAGGAATCTTCTTGGTCAAAGGTTTTCTCTCTCCGATGTAGCATGAGCGCAGCAGACAGAGGGATGGACCAGCGAGTACGTGCCGACAAAGGTGACGTTGCCTATGTCGGGTGACGTTGGCTATGTCAGATCACGTCGTGCCGCAGAGGGGCTCAGAGAGGCTTATGCCATGGGTCCGGATTAACTTAGATAGAGAAAAAAGGAGCACCGCTTTACTATTTTGGGAGAGGCATATTCTCCGAATATGCCTTTCAAATATGCCCTAACTTGTAACCTAGCCCCCTATAAAAGGAGGGGCAGGATCTCCATAGAGAGGGTCGGCCATTTTTACTAAGGGAAAACCCTGGAGAGTTGTACGGGTAGTAGAGAAGCTAGTCCTCTACTTTCCCAAGAACAGCTCAAGGAGCCCTTGTAATCCACCATTGAGAAGAGAGAATACAAACATCTGTGTGTGTAATCACCATGCTATCCCTCCCTAGATACCTCTAGTGCTCATTCAATATTTAGCCTATACATGGCATCTGCCGTGCTACCACCACGACAGTTGGCGCCAACCGTGGGACTAGCGGCGCTAGCAGGAGTGAAGATCCGGACGGGAAACATCATTGCTACCGGTGAACGCATCGTCTCCGGGCTCATTCAGTGCTTTGGAGCGCTGGACTACGTCAGCGACAATGTTGGTAGCTTCGATAGGCGCCCTCCACCGCGCAACGGCCTCTTCATGAACCTTGGCGCCCATAAGAGCTACCTCGGAGTCGACGAGTCCTGCATTCACCCGCAGCACGTCGTCGAGGGAGGAAAACCACCTCTCAGCGCGGCTCGCGTATTACTCGCCCCGCTAGCTGCGTTGAGGTCATGATGACAGCACCAGATGTAGGAGCAAGAAAGGATCCAGCACCAGATCCGGACGCTACACCGAAGCAGGCAAAGTCAAGATTCCCTCCACTAGAGAGGCCAGGGAATATGCTGCAATAGGCAATAGATAGCTTAGCTACTCCCAGAGCACATGTAGTAGATCCAGCTTAGGCAGAAGCTGAGTTAGAGGAGACCCGACAGAAAGTGTTAGCAAGGGCAAAGAAAGTAGCTGAGTTATAGCAGTCACTGAACATCACTTTGAATGAGTATGCAAAAGCAAACCATTTAGATGGAGTAAAAATTAGAGGTAGAGACTTGATCACTGAGATAGACAAGGAGTATGTGCCTAAGCCGGGGCGAACAACTACACTAGTGACAACAGGGCTGGAGAGGTACAGTATCCCGACGAAGAACCTTAGGGCTATAGAGGCAGCATCGTCCGAGTTAGAGGGTCTAACTGGAGAAGCCCAGGAGAGGCAGCAAGAGAGAGTAAACCACTTAGTGAGAGTGGCGAATAAGCACAATGAGGAGATACTCAAAGCAAACCCGGCGATGCCAGGAGGATCACACATAGTTCATTCGGTGAGGGGTAACCCGGCGAAATCCACTAGGGCTACATCATCACCTCATGATGGCCCTAGAAGAGAATAAGTGGTAACCTCAGGGAGAAAGGACAAACAAATGGTCTCCTATGACCCGGCAAGGGCAGGGAAAGGAAAAGCAGTGCAAGTTGATGAGGATCATCACAGTGCCAGCCGGGGTGAGGCTGGCCGAGGTAACCGCGACCAAGGCAATGCCGGTCAAGGAAACGCTACCAACGGCAATGCCGGACAGCGTAACTCGGTGGAAGCAGGGCAAAACCCACCTCGGCAATAGCAGCAGCAATATGTATCTCGGCAGGAGAGAACTGCTGGCCTGGCAATGCAGCAGCAATATGCTCGCCCGGGTCAAGATAGATATAATGATGGTTATTCGGCGATGGCTGATGATGGGTTTCCGAGGCCAGAGCATCATGTGATTGGATCAAGAGTGGGAAACAGGAACTTGCAGCCAGATAATGCAAGGCTGAAGTTGGACCGAATCTATAGGTCGGAAATGATTGAGGTACAAGGTCCTCCAGGTCCAGCATGCTATGGACCTCAGATCATGAGAGAACCCCCTATGGCGAACTTCCAGTTAGCCAGAGGAACGAAGATATATGACGACAGCACAAAGCCAGATGATTGGCTCATTGATTACTCCACTGCAGTGAACATTGTCACGGGCAATTTGAGATGGGCTATGAGATATGTACCATAGATGTTGGAGGGGCCAGCAAAGGTCTGGTTGAACAACGTGCCACCAGGAAGCATTAACTATTTATTAGATTTTGAAGAGTTGTTCATCAGCAACTTCGCAAGCACATACAAGAGGACGAATAGGACGTAGACTTTGGCATTATGCAAACAAAGACCGAATGAGTCGGACCAGGAGTTCTTGACTCGCTGGTGAAATGTGCGTAATTCCTGTGAAGGGGTGATTGAGTCACAAGCTATTGCGTGGTTCGCCCAAGGGTGTAGATATGGGAGTATGTTGTGGCATAGGTTGCAGAGAGATATGCCAACTACCATGACTGAGACTATCCGGATTGCTGATTCGTATGCCTTGGGTGATCCAACCCAACCTCGGCTGATGTCGAGTGAGTCAAATGAAGAGTACTACAACAGAGATGGAACCAGGTCTTCCTGGGGGAATGATTTTTGAGATAAAAGGAGAGATGAGTGGCCGGATTACCGGTACAGCTCGCAGCAAGTTACGACAGTAAATCAATATCAGCCCAATGCCGGTGCTAGTCAGCGTCAGAAAACCGGAGGACAACAGTGGCAACAGAGAAATGATGGCAAGAAAACTTAGAATCCAAAACAGAAGAAACAATGGCAGAAAAACAAGGATAGACCGAGATACACATATGAGTCCATGCTGGATCAGCCGTGCAAGTTCCACATGCTAATTTCGAGTAACCCGGCGAATCATATGACTCGGCAATGTGAATGGATGAGGAAAATAGAGCAAAGTGGCTCAGGAAATGCTCAGGCACCTCAGCATGATGGACCTTGGCATGACGCACCTCAGAATGATGCACCTCGGCAGAAGCAACTTACTGGGGGAATTGGACAACAACTGATGTTGCCACCACCTCCACCGAGGTATGAGAACCATGAGAGAAGGGATGCAGTGCATCAGGTGAATAATCAGCAACAGCAAGACCAAGGGTATCACGACAATGATGGGAGGAATGAATACAGAGAGCATCACCAGAGTTACTGCGTATTCACCACAAAGTAAACTGATAGAAAGACTTTGCAGCGCCGACATATGGAGGTGAATGCAGTTATGCCGATTGTGACGAGATATATGCCTTGGGCGGATCAGGAGATTATTTGGAATATCAAGGATCAGCCAGGCTCATGTCGAGTTCTGGATCATATGCACTAGTGCTAGACCCAACATTCATTGGACCAAATATCAATGTGAGATTCTCCAAGGTGATGATTGATAATGGAAGTAGCATCAACATCATGTATAAGGATATAATGCACAAGTTGGGAATATCGAAGAATATGCTCCAAGCAACGTGGACAACTTTCCATGGTATTGTGTCGGGTATCTCCTGTGAGCCCATTGGCAAGGTCCAGGTTGACGTGTTATTCGGCACAAGGGATAACTGCTGGACTAAGAACTTGGAGTTTGAGGTTGTGAACTTGCAAAGTGTGTATCACGCGTTACTCGGCAGGCCTTCTCTCAACAAGTTTATGGCAAGTACTCACATCAGCTACTTGAAGATGAAATTGCCTAGGCCAAATGGCGTGATCACCATAGTTGGGGACTTCATGCGTTCCATTGAGTGTGCTTCAACCGGGTCTAATCTGGCCGAGTCACTTGTGATTGCACAAGAGAAAAGAAAAATCTAGGAGGTGGCGGCATTAGCTCGGTCCGCGTAGCAGCATATGTCAGCTTTGACTAACCCATATGGAAGTGTCTTGTTTCAAGCGACAAAGGATACAAAGAAAGTGCATATTGATGATCAGTTCCTAGAGCGCACCGTAACCATTGGTGCCGGGTTAAGTGACAAATAGGAAAGTGAGCTCGTCCACTTCCTCTGTGAGAATTGAGATATCTTTGCTTGGTCCACACATGATCTGCAAGGTGTACCGAGGGAGTTGGCCGAGCACTCTTTGCATGTGAGACCCAGAGCTAAGCCGGTGAAGCAACCTCTCCACCGCTTCACCGAAGATAGGAGAAAGGTGATTGGTGATGAGATAGCTCGGCTCCTTGTAGCCGGGTTTGTCATGTAAGTACTCTATCCAGATTGGCTCTCTAATCTGGTGCTTGTGGAAAATAAAAAGGATGATCCGAATGTGGCAGTGGTGTGGCGTATGTGTGTTGATTACACAAACCTGAATAAGGAGTGTCCAAAAGATCCACTCCCACTGGCAAGGATAGATCAGGTCATAGATTCGACCGCTGGGTGTGAATTGTTGTCATTTGTAGATGCGTATTCTGGTTTCCACCAGATACCCCTAAACCCGGATGATCAAATAAAAACTGCTTTCATTACCCCGTATGGGGCTTATTGCTATCGCACGATGCCATTCGGCTTACGTAATATAGGAGCCACGTATCAAAGGTGTATGCAAAAATGTTTACACGATCAGATTGGGAAAAATGTTCAAGTGTATGTAGATGATGTTGTGATAAAAACTAAGGAAAGCAAAATGCTCCTGGATGATATCCGGCAGACATTCGCAAACCTAAGGAGATTCCGAATGAAGCTTAACCCGGAGAAGTGTACCTTTGGTGTGCTGGCTGGGAAGTTACTCGGTTTTCTCGTGTCCAGCCGAGGTATCGAGGCCAACCCCACTAAAATCCGAGCTATAGAAAGAATGGAATTGCCAAAGTGCCTTAACGATGTGCAGAAGTTCACTGGATGCCTGACATCATTAAGTCAGTTTGTATGTCGGCTAGGAGATAAGGCTTTGCCCCTCTACTAGTTAATGAAAAAGGTAGATAAAATCATTTCGACACCGCAAGCTGATAACACGTTTCATGAACTGAAAAGGATGCTAGCCTATGCACCAGTGTTATCTTCACCACTGTTCAAAGAGCCAATGTTGCTCTATATAGCAGCGACCAACCGAGTCGTAAGTGACGTGGTTATGGTGGAGTGCGATGAAGAAGGTAAGTTGGTGCAGAGGCCGGTGTATTCCCTAAGAGAGGTACTGTCTACTTCGAAGCAGAATTACCCTGATTATTAGAAGATTGTGTATGGTGAGTACATGGCAGCTAAGAAGCTCAAACATTACTTTGAAGAACACCCCATAAAAGTGACATGTGAAGCGCCCATATCTGAGATAATGAGTAACAAATATGCAAGTGGCCGAATTGCAAAATGGGCAATTGAGTTAGCCCCTTATGCACCATAGTTTGATAGAAGGGTGCCATCAAGTCTCAAGCAGTGGCTGATTTTTTCGTGGATTGGGCCGAGATGCAGTACGAACCCCCTTTGCCAGACTCCAACTATTGGAGGATGCACTTTGATGGGTCAAAACTGAAAGAAGGATTAGGGGACGGGGTAGTACTTACCTCTCCCGAGAAAGATCAACTAAAATATGTTCGCCAGATCCATTTCAGAGCATCAAACAATGTGGCCGAGTATGAAGCGCTCGTGCATGGACTTAAGGTGGCAAAGGAAGTGGGAATACGTCGACTACAGTGCTTTGGTGACTCAGATTTGGTGGTGCAACAAGTGTCTGGTCATTGGGATGCCTTAGATGCAAATATGGCCCTTTATAGATTCCATGTGCAAATGATATGTGGGTTCTTTGAGGGATGCGAATTCCATCATGTACCTCGGCTTGAAAATGAAGCTGCTGATGTATTGTCTAAACTAGGGTCATCTCGGCAGCCAATCCCCCTAGGAGTTGCTTTGGAACACTTGAGAAAACCATCTATCACACCTTCACCAGAATCCGAGTCAATCTATGTCCCGGTGCACTCTAGATCAGAAGCTACCCCTATGGATATTGACTGGGGGAACACCTCAACAAACCCGGGGACTACTAGGGCAAACCCGGGGACTACCTCGCAGAACCCGGGGACTGTTCATCTTGATCCAGCGGGAGTTATGTTGGTAGATGCAACGGAAATTGACGAGGAGATTTTCCCAGTTCGTGTTGTACCAACATGGGCCAAACCTATATTTGAGTTCTTGAAAGATGGAACTTTGCCAAGTGATGGGATACTTTCAAGGAAAATCCAAAGGAGGGCAAAGGTATACACCATTATCACTGTCGAACTATACAAAAGAAATGTCACAAGTGTTCTGTAGTGATGTGTTGATCCGGAAGAAGGGCTTGACATCCTCCGAGATATACATCAAGGGGAATGTGGGCATCATGCAACATCTAGAGCCTTAGTAGCAAAAGCTTTCCGGCATAGATTTTACTGGCCAAGTGCCTTGGAGCAAGCTGAGGATCTAGTAAGGAAATGCAGTGGTTGTCAGAGGTATGCCACTAAGACACACATGCCAATGTCGGAGCTGAAAACTATACCTATCACTTGGCCATTTGTTGTGTGGTGCTTGGATATGGTTACCCCATTTAAGCCGGCAAAAGGAAACATGACCCATATCTTGGTTATGGTGGACAAATTTACCAAGTAGATTGACGTGAAGCCAATAAGAAAGTGTGATGGAGCTACGGCCATGACATTCCTCAAAGACATTATTCTAAGATATGGCTATCCTCACAATATCATAACATATAATGGCACCAATTTTGCTGAAGGAGCATTTGCGATATTCTACTGATAAAAGAAGATCCGGCTAGATATTGCATCAGTAGCCCACCCTGCATCGAATGGATAAATGGAAAGATCCAACGGACTAGTTTTGTCCGGGATAAAGCCCCGGCTTATTGAGCCACTACAAAGATCAGCGGGGTGCTAGATAGAGGAGCTACTAGCGATATTGTGGAGTTTAAGGACAACTCTAAATCAATCAATAGGCTATACACCATTCTTTTTAGTATATGGGGCAGAAGCTGTATTACCAGCCGAGATAGAGCATGACTCGCCTAGGATCGCCCAATACATAGAAGCCAAAATGCAAGAAGCCCGACAAAATGATGTCGATCTGCTGGAAGAAGCGAGAGAACTGGCCTTGTCCAGATCGTCCATATATCAACAAAATCTTCAATGCTACCATAGCCAGAAAGTAAACCCCCAAGCCTTCCGGAAAGGTGATCTGGTACTTCGGCTGGTGCAACGCACTGTTGGCATGCATCCCCTCCATGGGAAGGGCCATTCATTGTAAGCAAAGCACTGCACAATGATGCCTATTACCTCATTGATGCACATCCACAGGAGAAAAACAAGGCAGACAGCTCCGGTGAGGAATCTAAGCGTCCATGGAATGTAGCTCTACTTCGCCCGTTTTACACTTAGCGAAAAGTGTATGTATCCCAAACTCTCATATGTCGGCCTGTATGTCGGCAGTGAACCTATCAATGAAACCTCGGCACCTCAAGCAGAAACTCAGGGACTGCCTTAATAATAATTGTCTTTTCTACATTTACTTTTTTATATGTCGGCTGGCTTGAATTACTTACACCTTAGCCGGATTAGTAATGTGTAGGCACCAAAAACGTAACACTTCGACTTGCTGCTGTCCAACAAGAATTGGCTTCATGGCAAGCAAGAGAACAAGTTTGAAATTGCTAATCACGTGAAAAACGACTAAGGAAAGGAACGTAATCGGGCCGACATTTGTTATTTCGACTAACCCTATATTTACTTTATTTTTTTATGTTGAGTTATTTTGAGCTAATCCTAAAGTTTCAAGTATTGTTAAGTCAATTTTTTGAACCTCGGACTCGTAAGTCAAAAACCGAATCAAGGTAGACGCGAGCCGAATCACAAAATTGGGAGAACAAGAAAATGGAACTCGGGGACTCCGCCCAAGTTAATCCGACATTAAAAACTTAGTTGTAGCAAAACAGAACCATTATGCATATTACATCTGCGCCCAACATACTGGGGATTTAACAAATTTAAAGTGTTTTTGCTCAAAGAGCAGCAACATCCGGATCATCTATTGCAGGTGGAGGCAAGTCGGAATCGGTAGGGGGAACCTCGGTTTCTGCCTCATCGTCCGGGTTAGGCTCTGCCTCTTCCGGATATTTAGTTTCCTCGGCAAAATCCGAGGCTTCTTCCTCTTTGCCGCCCGATCCATCTTTGACATAACCGTCATCGACAGCGTCAAGGAAGCTCGGTCTTCATTCCACTAGTGGAAAAAGGCCTACTAGATAAGGTTGTAGGCGCAAGCTTTGCATTGAGAGATGCAATCCGGGTCATTAGTCCACTTAGATCTAGTGCGCATGCGGTCAAGAACCTTCAAGTCCAGGCCCTCGTACCACGACAGCACGAAACTCAGGGCCGTGTTAACTCTAGTGCGCGCAGCAGATTCCCTCTAGAGGTCCAGCTGAGTATCACACTCCATCAATTTTGCAATAAAGGGTGTAGAACCTTCGGGAGCAGGCTCATTGGGCCAAAGGGCATTGAAGATCCGGATAGCTACGGTCATGATATCCGTGCCATAGTTCTTCATGGTTTCAACTAGGGCCGCGAGGCTAACCAGCATGTCCTCCATATCATAAGGAATAGATTCAATGCCAGGACCAACAGGAGTGCCTCTCTTCAGGCGGAACTTGGTAACGACAGCGGAAGCGATGGCATCGCTCTCCAGAAATTTGCCTAAAAATGAGACAAGTAACATTAGTAAGTAAGGGCGCAAGACCTGGAAAAATGAATGTCGGTGGAAGAGGAAAAACTGGCGAGAGATAGATCCATGGATCCGGATCAGCTCCATGAGCCAATCAACGTTCCTCTTCTTGAGCTTCTCATATTCTGTGTTCACCGACTCAAACTTGACGTCGGTGTTCTTCAGCATACCTTGGTCCTTCTCAAGATGGGTCTTTAGCTGTTTTTTTCCTCGAAGAAGCTCTAGTCAACCTTGTCCAGCTCGACCTTGTGGAGATCTTTTAGCTTTTTCATCTCGCCATTGAGCCGAGTAATCTCATCATCCTTGTGGCGAAGTTTGGCAACCTCGTCATCCTTCTTCTTGAGTTCGGCCTAATGTTGTCCTGCTTGTTCGAGAAAGTGGAGCATCATGTCAGGCAAAGGCATGATATCTTGAAGAGACACTGCAATAGTTTGTTGACCCGGCAGAGCCGAGATATAATTATCTGCCGAGTCAGGAGAAAAAGCACAAAGAATGAATAACCATGACGAGTTACCTTTGATCTCAGCCAGATTTTTCCTCATGATGATGTTCTCAGCCTCCACATCGGCTGAGCAATCCGAATAACAAGTTAGTTCGGACAACCAATGATGAAGAGAAGTAAAAGTAAAAATTGGAGCGAGATAACTTACACTTCTTCTTCAGCTCAGTGATCAACCCACTGTGCTTCGAGCGAAGATCATTGTGTGTGTCCAGGAGCCGCTGAAATTTGGTGGTACGACGGTTGGTTGTGATGTGAAAAGAACAATGTTAGCTCATCTATCATGAAGAATATTTGAAGTTACTCAAGACCTAGGCCAAGCGGAACTTAACCCGGCTCTAGGTGAGTGAATATTTGAAGTTACTCAAGACCCGGGCCAAGCGGAACTTAACCCGGCTCTAGGTGAGTGAATATTTGAAGTTACTCTAGGCCCGGGCCAAGCAGAACTTAACCCGGCTCTAGGTGAGCGAATATTTGAATTTAATCAAGATCCAGGCCAAGTGGAACTTAACACGGCTCTAGGTGAGTGAATATTTGAAACTACTAAGGAATTTAGTGCAACTAGAAACACTTCGGATTGGAGCATCCGGCCGAGTAACGCGTTACTCCACTAGAGGCTCGGGGACTTGAGGATATATCTATAATTACTTGCGCATATGTAAAGGCATGGCGAAAAGGGCTTACCTCCATCATGCAGCCAGCAAGGGAAATAGCCTTGGAAGCTCTGTTCATCTAGGCGCTGAACTCGGCTAGGCCAAACTTCTCCGGGGTATCAAAATTAAGGTCGACAAACTCGGCGTCATTCCAATTATTAACATATTCAATCAAAGGGCCATAGCTCTCCCCGCTGAGCGTTTGGGTGGTGACCAAACCCTTGGGATGAGCTGCCTTCCTAGCGGATTGTGCTGCAGCTGGGCTGGTATGTAGAGTAAGCTGCTTACTGCTAGCAGACCCAGAACCAGTAGAGCCGGAGGCAGTGCCCCCTTTTTATCATGGACGCGAGAGTACGTTGTTCAGACTCAACAGTTGATCCTTTAGGGGTTTGATTCTTGGCAGAATCGGTAGCTTGTTAGCCTTTGGAGGCATCGGCACCTTTCTTGGCCTTGGTGCCTGCTTTGGGCTGTTGCTGTGAAGGTGTGGCTTGTGCTCGGGTTTGGCCTGAGGTTTCTGCTAGAATACATCTTTGGCAGAAGCAGCTGGCGCGGGAGATTTGGCTGAAAGTTTGGTCTTGGTCTGGTCTTCTCGCTGAGTCTTGGGAGACTCGGACAAGGTAGGAGGAATTGGAGCAGCAGAACTTGTAACTGGAGCAGGAGCTAGAGCTAATTTAGGTAAAACTTGGGTCGGTGCCAGAGTAACCGGCACCTCGGTGACAACTGGTTCGACACCAACATTGTTGGCACCATCATCATCTTGTTGCTGGGTAGACGAATCACTGGGCTGGTCCGGCATAGCTGTATCCTCGGCCGCACGACTTCCCTCTACGCCGACATTGCACTTCCCTTGACGAGATGGGCTAAGATCCGGAGCGACCGTTGAGCTCTCCAGAATATGGCTCAGGGGGCGTGCATCGTCATTGCGAGGAGAAGGTGGAGCATCCCGGAGGGGTGAGGCAATGTTCAAAGCACTCTGGGGGATCTCCTTGGGGGCGCGGCCAAATCAAACAAAATAAACTACAAGTTAGAACAGAGAGAGAAACAAGAAATACATGAAGATAGTGCAATACAACTCAAAGGATAAGCAAGGAAGGAAAAAGAGGCTTACTCGGAGGAAGTAGGTGGCTCCCTAGGCTTTGGGGCTCTTCGGACCGTGGCCTTAGGAGCGAGCTTGCCGACACCCTTGACACCGGATTTCTTTTGCCTTTTCTTAGTCTGGGGCGGCTCAGAAGAGGGAGCTGAGGAGGCCACATGTTTCTTGGAAGGAGCAGGAACCGAATCACCCACAG
The DNA here is from genome assembly GCA_910589775.1 of Avena eriantha. Lineage (NCBI taxonomy): Eukaryota > Viridiplantae > Streptophyta > Magnoliopsida > Poales > Poaceae > Avena > Avena eriantha. Next base: position 43,395,536 of record OU342745.1, read on the forward strand.
CAAGAGGAGGATCGTCGTGGACCTGACCAGTAGGGTTAGCTGAAGCCGAGTCAACGGGAAAGGCATATGAGATAGGCATATGATCATTTACCTCCAAGATCTCAAAATTAGGGTCTTCGTCGTCATCCGGCCAATCCCTTAAGCCAGAGGTCTTACCAGAGGGTCGTCTGAAGGTTGGATACGGAGTGGGTAGGAAGTCCTCAGGGTCCGGCTCCACCGTGTCCGAGATAGTTCGGTCCTTCGCCCACTTAAGGGATGGTTCCTTGCTGTCTTCAACTGACTGTTGAAGAAACATCTGAAAGCAATGTTGCAAAGAGATCAAGTAAGAGATATCATCCGACATAAAACATAACTCGGAGAAAGGGTCAAATAAGGAACATACCTCGGGAGGCAGCTTATCCTGGCAGAAGTGCTCAAATCCCCACTCCCAGTCTTCGTTGAAGTCCTTGTCTATCTTGAAGCTAGCTTTGACCCGGTGGAAGATTTGGGTATTATTAAGTTCGAAAGATTAGGTCCGGTTGGGGTCGAGGTGCCCACCCATATGGCCAAGTTTGTGAGTTTGCTTCTGTAGAGGGTAGATTCGGCTGTACTCAAAGGTGATCATGATATCCTTGTTGCGTAGCCTCAACTAGTTCAGTTCCTTGATCCGTTTTTCTACCTGAACCGCCAAGGCAGCAGATCTCCTTGGGATTCGGCCCCATAAGGTTATGTCGGGGACACCGGGTGTGAAGGGGAGCAGTCAAATCAGGTCCACCTCGGTGTCGTTATTCATGTAGAAGAATGTTTTGGCCCACCCCTTGCAGGTCTCGAGGTCAGTGACTCGGGGGAAGACATAGTTTTTTCGAGGAGAGATAGAGGCCACCCCGCATTGAGTCAGGCATTTGTCGGCAGGGGCAACCAGAGGATTCGGGATAACATTTTCCCTAAAGCCGAAGAACTTGTACCAAAGTTGGACAGTAGGCCAAAGGCCGAGGTAACCCTTAATCCCGGAAGCAAAAGAGGAGAGGGAAGTGATGGCGTTAGTCGGTAGATGGTGTGGTTGGAGCTCGAAGGTAGTGATGAATGCATGAAAGAAATCGCTAATAGGATGGCCAAAGCGGCCTGGAAGTGCGAGTGGAAAACCACGAACTCACCCGGGTTAGGCGAGGGAGTGATCTCCTGGCAGGGGAGGCGACACGAAACTCCGGCAGGGATGCGGTGGGTCCGGTACAGCCAGTCGATGTCATCCTAGCAGACCCAGGAACCGGCCCAAGCTCCTCGCTCGTGGGCCTCACCGCCCTCCTCGTGTTCTTCAATGGCGACGACCTCCTCCGACTCCGCCATTTCCAGATCTCTACCCTCATAAATCCAATCCGTAACAGGGGCAGAGGCATAGATAGACGGGGCCTCGTGGCAGCGTGGCTACGCTAGAGTGGCGGCGCTGCTAAGGTGGAGAAGCACAGCGACGAGGCACGGCAGCGGCGGCGGCGGCGGTGTTGTGGCGCAAAAGAGGAAGAAGAAGAAGAGGCAATGTGCGAGCGGGTGGGGGAAATGACCAAGGGGCGTCCCTCACCTCCTATTTAACCACGCCCCTAAGTGGGGTAGTGGGATCAGGCTGTGCAGCGAAGCCACACGATGTGGCCATGTATCAGCCAGATCAACCAATCAGAGGTGAGACACAGGAATGGCCATAGGGCGCAGCAGATCTCATGACGCGACGTGGTGTTACGGTTAACGAGGAGACAGCCACGACGTGACGTTCGTAGCAGTTATCCCTAACAATGAATACAGTAACTGGCGCGAGCCCTTAAAATGAGGCAAAACAATGATTACCATCCACGTAGTACGTGGGGAAGCATACGAGAGAAGGAAAGGATCTAAGTGGGTAACCCGGATCTGAGGAAATAACCCGGCCAGCGAGAAGTATCCCTGGATGAGCCAAGGGAATGTCAAGTCACAAAAATAAGAAGGTCTGAGTTATAGAGTGACTCAGCAAGAAGAGCAAAGAACTTAGTAGGTTGAACCTGTTGTGGCCTTACCAGCTGAAGTTGCTAAGACCGCACCAGTTTCAGGGACTAATATATTGGGGGGATGACCCCGGGTAGGGTCACCCCGAGGTATGATGGCCATGTTAGCCGAGGTATGGCAGAGTCAAAGCGTAAGCTGGCCGAGTCACCTCAAGGTAGGCCGACTTACGTAAGACCCGGCCTGAAGGATGTTCGTCCAACGTTACCCTGGCCGACATAAAACATATGTCGGCTAGCTCTTTGTAACTTGTTTGCAGGTACCCACAGGGACGAGTTAACCAGGCCTGAGTCGGGTTACCACTTGGCTTACAAAGGAAGGAAGGAAACTTCTTGATCAAAGGTTTTCTCTCTCCACTGTAGCATGAGCGCAGCGGACAGAGGGATGGACCAACGAGTACGGGCCAACAAAGGTGACGTTGCCTATGTCGGGTGACGTTGGCTATGTCGGATGACTCCGCACCGCAGAGGGGCTCAGAGAGGCTTACGCCCTGGGTCCGGATTAGCTTGGACAGAGAAAAGAGGAGCACCGCTTTGCTATTTTGGGAGAAGCATATTCCGCCTTCCACGTATGCCCAAACTTGTAACCTAGGCCCCCTATATAAGGAGGGCAGGATCTCCATAGAGAGGGTCGGCCATTTTTACTAAGGGAAAACCCTAGAGAGTTGTATGGGTAGTAGAGAAGCTTGTCCTCTACTGCTCCAAGAACAGCTCAAGGAGCCCTTGTAATCCATCATTGAGAAGAGAGAATACAAACATCTGTGTGTGGAATCACCACGCTATCCCTCCCTAGATACCTCTAGTGCTCATTGGCCCATCTTTAGCCTATACATGGCATCTGCCGTGCCACCACCACGACAGTGATGATACAAGAAAATAAACTTTATTTCAAGAAAGGAACTACACTTATTATATATGCACGTGTTATGGACATGTTTTTTTTGAAAGTGGAGTAAAACCCTGGCCTCTGCATCGGTCGATGCAGATAGCCTTTTATTAATAATTTATCATCGAAAGGTTTTACAAACCAAGGATCACATAAAGTTGATACATGCACCAACCATCGGAACAAGAGAGACATACAATCACTGAACATCCTGTATGTGACTAGTATGCCACCAGCACGACTGGGTAAAGATATCTCGAGCGCCCATCCGGAGACGGCTGCACCCAGTAGCCATAATATTTCAATGGTCTGGCGCTTCGAGAAAAGCTAATAGCTGCATCTAATGTGCCACCATATGGATCACCTACAAAAGATCACATGTTTTGTTTCTTTTATGGCCATGGTTGCTATCTCTATTGTCACACTCACGATTATATGCTCACTGTAGCCACTAATGCTGGCCCTCGTCTCTATTTTTTCCTTCACAGGTCGCGTTAGCCATGTATGTGTTTTGGAAGTCATGGTCGCCATCGGCCGACAATTGGCTATTGGCTGCAGCAATTTTGCTCTTCATCTCTGGGGTTGCCAAATGTGTTGATAGGCCATTAAATCTCAGGAGCTCTACCTTTGGGACATTATCCAAGTTTGTGAATGAAGTAGCTCAGAGGTCTCCGAGGACAGGTAGCATACTTGGAATGGATGAATACATAAGGAGAGCAAGACATGTCTTTCAGAGCGCTGAGGCCAACAATGGGCAACTGCAAACTAATATAATAAGAAGATTCCTCGATATGCCAACAAGGCTATTTGTGGACTTTTCATATAGCTATTCTGACCGCCTCGATAACCTAAGATCCTTCTGGCCACTTGACGACGATCACATGTACTTTGCGCTCAGAGCAGGACTGGCTGTCACTTTCGATCTCCTCTACACCGGAACAAACGCGCCACTCATAGGCAATTTTGCAGTGCGCTCAAAGCATTATTTCTCGGTCACACTTGGATCAGCTATAGTTGTCCCAGTCGTGGCCATTGTTCTCTTCCACGTTAGCAGCAAACAAGCATACAGGGTTGCCGATGTCGTTGTCACATTAGTGTTACTGTATGGCACTGTTGCTGTGGAGATCATTTCCGTTTGGCTGACATCACGTTCGCAGTTTATGTGGCCTGACATGGTTGCTCAACACAACATTTTTGGATTCTTTGCACGCAATAAAAGGCACACCATGTTGATGAGATTCGCAGGCTGGTTCCAGTGCAAGGACTTGATTGACAAATACTGGTGCATGGATCCCTGCTATGATTCCCGGCACATTACCGGACTTGTTCGTGCGCACATTATGGTAATGTGGACGGGTCACATAACTAATGTTGAGGATTACATTGACCACACCAATGTTAGGGGTCAATGGATACTTGAGGGCATGAACTGTGTGCACCTGCGCTGGAGCGTAGAGATGCCATTTGACGAGAGTGTCATTCTCTGGCACATCACGACGGAGTTCTGCTGCTTTCTCTCCGGTGAATCCGTATCATCTTCCTGTCAGGCTCGATGCAAGGAGATGTCCAATTATATGGTGCATCTTCTGTTCGACGATCCTGAGATGCTATTGCCAGGCAGCAGAAAGGGTATGTTCACAGCCGCCTACGACCAACTCGGTGACATCCTCTTTCGGCGAGAGGAGGGGGCATGGGATGATGCTAACGCACTTGTAGGGAAAGTAATTGCTGAAGTGCAGTCTGGTGAAGCCCCGAAAGAAGCAAATTTCTTTCATGATGCTTGGTTTCTTGCTGAACAGTTGATGGAACTAGATGGCATGGACACGTGGCTTGTGATCCAAGGCATGTGGGTTGAGTTGCTATGTTTCTCTGCCAGTCGATGCCGAGGTTACCTTCATGCCAAGAGCCTTGGTTCTTCGGGTGGAGAATACCTCTCCTTTGTCTCGCTCTTACTGGCTTTCACAGGAATGCCGACGTTGGCCGACAGGCTTCAAACAGCGCGTGCATTTCGACCATCTCCACCTGCCTCTGGAAGCCAACCAGGTACGCCTGATATCCCGCTGGAGACTGCACCCCAAGTTGACGAAATTGTTGTCGCGCCATAAGTAAGAGCTCCAGCAGCGCTGCTCTGCTCTCCTGTCCGTGCGTCTCGGCCCAAGACTGTCATCCCTTGTAATTGTTGACATATATATGTAGGATTTGTGCGTGATTCCGTCCGGATTCTGGAAGTCCATTGCTGTTGTGTTTTATTCTGCACTTACACAGGGGACTATCAACTATCATGTGTTTGGGCTGCTGTTGTTTTTCTTCCAAATCCAGCAAGCTATTTGGCTCAACTGTTGTCGTTCCAGCGTTTCTATATCTCCCCTCCTCACTCTGTTCAGTTGTTAAGCTCCGACGCCAAGTTACCAAATAGTAACCGAGTTTTTTTCGTAGTGACGCTTCTGTGCTTGTGCCATTATTGCAAGGTTTCAACTTTTACCAAATAGTAATGAGTTTCTTGTGTGGCGATGCTTCTGTGCCGTGACTACTGGTTTTACCAAAGGACACCAAAAATTGTACAGTCTACTACTCTTCTGAAGTTGCAGGAGGGGTGCATGTTCACTACTGGTTTCTTGTACAGATTCTGACGGCTAGTTCAGATCGGTATGTTTCACAACTATCTCCAATCTCCATGTCATACTGCTGCTGGTTTCGTTCTGAGCACGATGTTGTGCGCTGCCTCAGAAAAGGAATGATGATGTGTGATCTGGAATAAGAAGGCATATTCTCTCGGAGGGTTAAAAAAAGCTTTAACAATAGTAGATTAGAAAGTGGTGTGGGATCATAACAGAGACGTTAAATTTGTACAAGGGCACAGATTCGTTTGGACATGTTCTGTGCTGAAACATTCATCAGTCGACAGACAGACATGCATCCATCAGAAAGAAAAACAGATGAACTACGAAGCTAATGCTAGTGACTTAGTTACGCTGAGAAGTCAATCAGCGACGGAGTGCTCCTTGCCATTGGCCTTGGCGACCGTCTCCTTGGGCGTGTTTGCTAGGCCGGAGCCCAATTGGCATGCTCTTGTTCAATCTTTTGTGTTTGAAGGTAGCGTAGATATTAATGTCAATGGTGACATTGGTAACTACTTAAAGAAAGGATTACAACAAGGACATCCACTATCCCTTATACTATTTAATATAGTGTCAGATATGCTGGCAATCCTAATAGAAAGAGTAAAGGCCGATGGCCAAATTGAAGAATTAATGCATCATCTGGTGGATAGAGGACTTTCTATTCTTCAGTATGATGATGATACAATCTTATTTATGGAACACGATCTGAAGAAAGAAAAAAAATCTGAAACTAATATTATCAGTATTCAAAACATTTTCCGGATTGAAGATAAATTGTCATAAGAGTGATTTGTATTATTTTAGCGAGGCTCAAAACGAGGCCCATCTCTACGCTGAATTATTCGGTCCTGGACAAGGGTTCTTTCCAATCTATTGTCTGGTAATTCCGATTCATTATCAACACCTTATAATTGCTGAATAGAAACTCGTAGAGGCAAGATTACAAAAATGTCTTATGAGTTGGAAAGGTAGATTACTATATCTTCGAGGAAGACTTATACTCATAAATTCAGTACTTAGCAATATTGTATTGTATATGATTTCATTTTGCCAGTTACCAAAAGGGGTGTTACATAGATTGGACTACTTCTAATGATTCTTTTGACAAGGGGATAGTAAAAAAAGAAATATCGACTCAAAAATGGAATGTCGTTTGCCGACCAAAGGAACAGGGTGGCGATACACAAGTCAAAAATATTGTGTTTCTCGGTAAATGGCTTTTTAAGCTACTCATTGAAGACGGTGTTTGGCAAACCATTCTGTGGAGAAATTACGTTGGCTCCAAAGCGGTGTCACAAGTGTTATGGAAACCTGGCGACTCTCACTTTTGGGCTGGCCTCACGGCAACAAAAACACTTTTTCCGATTTGGTGCTTTTAATATCAAGGATGGATCTCAGATATGCTTTTGGGAGGATAAGTGACTAGGCCACGCTACCTTGCGCGAGCAATATCCAGCTCTATACGCTGTTGTTAGACATAAAGGGGATACAATTTCCATAGTGATGAAATCCAATCCTCCGAATGTGTATACTTTCAGAAAAGATCTCATTGGACCTCGGTTGAAAACTTGGAATAACCTTGTACTAAGGTTATCCTTGGTTCAGTAGATGAAGATACCTTTGAAAACGATTTTTTTGCATGGTATATCTTCATCATCACGGTGTAATTCTTACTAAAGATAATCTTGTCGATAGAAATTGGCATGGAAGCAAATAATGTGTTTTCTATCATCATGGTGAGACGATTAAGCATCTATTCTTCCAATGTAAATCCACAAAGTCTATATGGTCAATCATCCAAGTAGTATCTGGTTTATCTACCCCACGAATGGTTACCAATATTTTTGATAACTAGTTATATGGGATAAATGATAAGTACAAGATTCTATTTAGGGTGGGGGCGCTTGTCATTATCTGGTCGCTATGTCTATGTAGAAATGATAAGATTTTTAATAAGTTATCCTCTAACTTGCAGGTTATCTACCGGACTACGCCTACTCTCTGTTTGTGGTCACCTCTACAACGTGTGGAGTTTTGTGACCTGTTTATGGAGGGTTATACACGATTGGAGAATACGGCTAGGGATATTTTCCCAACTTGGATGGCAACATGATTTGATAATTGATCTTCCTTCCTCCTAGGAATAGAGTAAAACACACTTTTTTGTAACAGTTGCCTAGTTTTTTTAGTTGTTGGTTCAACTATTGTCGATTGTATGCATCTTGGTTATGTAGAGATCGGGTTTAAACATTATTATTCGTAATAAAGCTCCCATTTCCAAAAAAAAGGGGGGAGGGATGGCAGGAGCTAGCCCGCATACGGAAAATTCTGTCGGGAGAAACTGGGGTCACTGCCCACCAATTCGCACCGCCTATTTAGACTGTTGTATGTCGCCTCCAATTTCCATGCCACCATTTCTCCCCCATTTCGGACTCTCCCTCCAAATCCTTTCCTTCACTGACGAGCAGGTAAGCGACGCCTCCTACACCGGTGGATCGAGCTCATATCTGGCAAGTCTTCTTCCTCGGCTATCGCCGACATGTCGTTCTCATCGTCCGATGTTTAGATCATTGTAAGAGACACCTAACCCTAGTTGTCCGAGCTTAGATCTGTTACCATTTTATTTCTCTTAGTTTGTATGTTCATGTGGCACGCTCCTACTAGATCTGGACCTTTTACAGTAGATTTTGGTAGTCATTATTTATGTTGTACTAGGACTGAGTGCTACAAGTATAGTTCTTCCCCTTGAACTGAACACAATGTGTATCTATGGTGCCGTAGGAGAAGGTTGTGTCCCCTGATCTATTGGAAACTATGTGATGCATCTGTGTTATGCGTCGATGCCCGATAAAGTTTTCAAAAATAAGTTGGCCATATCATGGACAGCTTCCTTGTCCACCTTCATCCTGAATAGGGTCTCCCAGATGATCTGGATAGGAGGTTCAGTTCATCAGGGATTTAGAGAGGTGGACATGCGATTGATTGTGTTGGAAATATACCCTAGAGACAAATAATAATATGGATTATTATCATATTCCACAAAGTTTATGATTAGGTTTTATACCATGCTATAACTGTATTGAAAGAAAACGTCAATACACGTGTGATATATAAACAACCAGGAGTTACCAGTGAATCTCTAGTTACTGGTTCATTGGTCAACAAATGATCAAGGTTTCCTAATCATGTGGCATTTATGCCAGATGGCAATGGAGTCACCTCATTGGGAGAATGAGATGATGAGCAATACCCAATCTAAACATCATGACACGATCATGTTACAAAGTTCAAGTTACGATGATTAGGAAACATAGTGTCTTGTTTCATAGACCGTGAGACCATATCAATCACTATCACCCGACAATACTTTGATACCATCAAACATCACTCGGTTAAACGGTGATCATAAAGGTGTGTTCAGGTATTCAGAGGGGCATGTAGAGGCATTATGTGTCAAGAGTGGTATTTGTCCATCCGCATGACGAAAAGATACTCGAGAGCCCACTCAGAGAAGTTATATCCAACAACTGCGCAGTGTATGACTAGGTCACGGGGATATCACTTGTCGGAACGAGTTAAGTAGCATTTGTCAGTAACGAGATTGAACATAGCATGATGATGTCATTGATCAAGTCTCGAACAATGCAAGTATCACAAAGACAAAAGGAACATGACATGATGTTCATGGTTCAACGACACGGATTCGTGGAATGCTCAGGGGTCATCATGGGCATCCAGGTCCCGCTGATGATCATTGGTATGAGAGGGGTCTTGACCACATATGGAGTGTTCCCGAATTGTGGGGCATCACACTTAAGCACTTGATGATGCTCGGAGATCATTTTGCTATTGGTAGAATCACCGAATAATAGAAAGAGAGAAAACTGGAAGGAGTTTGGAAAGTCCAGAGGATGTCTGGAGTGGGGTGGAAGGAGTTCCATAGCCATAGAGATTGAATAATGTGTAAGTAAATGTTAAATATTGATTTAATCATTTATTTAATAAAATAAAAGGAATTAAAATGGTCAAATTCACTATTGGGCCAAAATCCCTAGGGAAAAAAGGCCCATGGGGAAAAAGACCAAAAGGGAGAAAGGGAGGAGGGTCCGCATGGGCCTCATGCACCCGTCAGCTGGGCCCATGGGGGCCTTGGCTGGATGTGCACCCCCTCTACCTCTCCTCCCCCTTTGTTTAGTCCCACATGGCTAAGCTAATTAGCCATGGGGTGCATTTTCCCCTATATATTGTGAGGCATCTTGAGAAAATAAACACCAATAATCAATAAAGGTTCTCTCTCTTTTGGAGAGACCACCAGTTGATCCTCTCTCTCTCTCTCGTGACCGTGGTCCCAAGTCTGGATTGCACGAATAGGAGACTTCTTCACCGCGGAGCATCGTCACGCTACGGGATTCGGATCCAGAAGGTCTACTTTCGCAACTGCTAGTGGATCGGAGGAACGGGAGTCATCGTCATGCACCGGATGTGTGTAACTCCCTCAGAGGTGCAACACTTGGGGCACTAGAAGTCATCAGAGCCGTTGGACTTCACACGACCCCGATGTCGGCGTCGGTACGACTACATCAACCACGTTCTCCCAGACATTGACAATGCTTTTTGGTTTTCAAGGGTAAGATCGTGAAAAGCCCCTCCCATTACTGCATTACTAATAGATAGGTCCTGGCATTAGGGTTCTTGGCATCACGTCGGCGGCAACTAGTCCGACACAATCCCTAGGATCGGTGGCGGGCAATGATCTCTCTCTCTCTCTCTCTCTCTCTCTCTAACCGGCATGACGAGCGGGAGGCTTGGTGAGATCTTGACAACTTGGAGAAGGGACACCGACTCCAATGCCTTGTGCAACTTGAACGTGCTAGGAAAATCTCAAGAGGTGGGGGATAATTATGCTCCTTAGCAAAGGAGCTAGAACTAGATAGATCAACAAGGCGCTTCTTCTAATTCAATTATCTAAGTCTACGGTTACAATATGGAGGAGGTGGTCTATATATAGGCCAACAACTAAACAGGGGTTGTTTGGGCATAAAAAGTAGGGTTCTATATGGAATAGAGGGATACACGGGCCAAAGGCCCAACTGTGGCACGCGGGCCCATTAACTTAGGCAGGAGATTCCGGGATCTTGGGGTCGGAGACTCTGGACTCATTCCAGAGGCTCGCAGAAGTGGCCTAGCGTGGGTGAGCCAGAGATTCAGGTGCCGTGCAGGCGAAGACTCTGGAGTAGGCCGGAGACTCCGGAATCGAGATGGAGATTCTAGGCAACTTCTAGGGGCTTGCAGCCGGGTTGTAGTGGGTGGATACTCTGGTGCTGAAGTCGACTTTGCATGTTCTTCTTCCGGTATGGCTTGCGGAGGTGTCAGGGCTTCGTACGTGAGTATGCACAGTGTAGTGGCATGAAGTAGCAAGCCATCCAAGGATATATCAAAATCACATGAGGAGAGGAGCGAGTTAACATTAGCTTGTAGGAGCTTGGCTCGAGCACGGGTCATCGATCCACTTGGGGGACTTGGTGGTGAGGATGTCAGGACGTCCGTAGGACGGGCTGCATCAGCTTTCCCCGTGGGAAGAGTCATCGTCGACTCTTCAATCATATCATCTTGATCATCTCCATGAAATGGTAAAAGATCCTTGACATTGGACGTATTGCTAATGAGGTACTTTGATGTCGGAATGTCGATGGCATAGGCATTGTTGTTGATCTTCTTTAGGACCTTGAATGGACAATCTCCCCTTGGCTTGAGTTTTGAGTTGCATTCCTTGGGGAAGTGGTCTTTACTTAGTTGTATCCACACTGAAGGGTTCGCAGCATAGAAAACAAAAAAACTCCTATGATGAGAACTATACGCCAAGATCTATCTACTAGATACAAGCAACGGGTGGATATACATCCATGGAGAACTTACCCTCGAAGACAACAAAGTTTTGTTAACGAGTAGGAACTCATGGATGATGTAGTCGTACGCTTGCCGATCTCAAGATCGTGTGGAAGTCCTAGCGCCGCAAACCAGTAGTGCATCCGCACTCGCACACATGTTCAGGCCACCGAACAACCTCTGCCTCATCGCTCTAGCGATGCAGCGGAAGCAGCAACTCCTTCCGGACGAAATGCTACCGGGAACATGTATCTCGCTAATTCGAGACCATGGGGAAATAATTCTAGAGGGGGAGAGAGATCCTTCACGAGGAGTGATACGTTGCTAATGTATCCATAATTTTTGATGTTCCATGCTTGGTTTTATCTACTTTCTTATGTTTTGTTCCAACTTTGGAGTACTTTTCATACACTTTCTTGGACTAACCTATTAACAAGATGCCACAATGCCAGCTGCCTATTTTCTGCTGTTTTTGGTTCCATGAAGTCAGAAAATGAATATTCTCGGAATTGGACAGGACAAAAGCCAAAGTTGATATTTTACCAGAAGACTCACGGAGCCAGAAGACGAGACGGAGAGGGGCCATAGGGCAGCCTGATAGCTCAATGCACGGCGCCTAGAAAAGTGCTTGGTGCGTGGTGTTGATGTAGAGCTCGTTGGGAACCCCAAGAGGAAGGTATGATGAGCACAGCAGCAAGTTTCCCTCAGTTATGAAACCAAGGTTTAATCGAACCAGTAGGAGCAAGGAAACACCTCAAAGGTGTTACTAGCTGAGCTTTGGCAGGGTGCACTATCGGTTCTAGTAGCAACGTGAAGACCTGCACAACACAACCACAGAACTTTGTCCCCAACTTGCGATGAGGTTGTCAATCTCACCGTGTTTTGCGGAAAACAAAGGAATAAATGTATTGAATGGAAAGAAGTGAAAGTTTGTAGAAAGTAAACACAAAGCAGAAACAGTTTATACATTGTATGTAAAGAAAAAGTACCGGGATCCATAGTTCAATAGAGGTGGCTCTCCTTACATAGATAACATGCTGGGTGAACAAATTACAGCGGGGCAATTGACAAGCACCGAGAAAGCAATACATGCATATACTAATCATCTTGACTCCTCTGAGACTTGATTGGGCATTACAACATAATACATAGACCGCCATCCAACTGCATCTATGACTAATAATCCACCTTCAGGTTATCATCCGAACCCCCTCCAGTATTAAGTTGCAAGCAACAGATTATTGCTTTACGAACTGCGTGTAAAGTAAACAATACGATTGTTCTATGAACAAAGGATTGTTGTTTTCTCCCTAGTAGCAACAGCACATCTAGTACCTTAGAGATTTATGTCACTTCCACAGATTACTAGAGGCATGAATCCACTATCGAGCATAAATACTAACTCTTGGAGTTGCTAGCATCTACTTGGACAAGATAGCTACTAACAACGGAAAGCATGCAAGATCACAAATAACAAAGACATGATAGAATCAATAATCAATCTAAAATAGCATCTCAATATCCATCAGATCCCTGCAAACACAACATGCAGAATTACAAATAGATGATCTTGATCATGAACGGAGCTCACAAGATCTAAACATGAAAGCACAAAGGAGGAGAACCAGCCATCTAGCTACTACATGGACCCGTAGTCCAGAGATGAACTACTCACGCATCACACCGGAGGCTTGCATGATGATGAAGAAGGCCTCCAGGGTGAATTCCCCCAGCCCTTCTCCGTCTCGTATTCTAGCATCTGATGACTTCCGGAAAAATAGGCACTTTGGCTTTTGTCCCGTCCAATTCCGAGAATATTCATTTTCTGACTTTCCTGGAACCAAAAACAGCAGAAAACAGGCAGTTGGCAGTGTGGCTCTTGTTAATAGGTTGGTCCAAGAAATCATATGAAAAGTACTCCAAAGTTGGAACAAAACACAAGAAAGTGGATAAAACCAAGCATGGAACATCCCCAAGCTTAACTCCTGCTTGTCCTCGAGTAGGTAAGTGATAAAAAGAAAGAATAATTTTTGAGGTGACATGCACCATCAAAGACTTGATCAAAGTATTTGTAAAACATTCAAAGCTGGGATCATAGTACTTCAATCATAACATGAAAGACAAAGTTCTAGCAATAAGCAAAGAAACTATGATGCAACATGAAAAGGCACAAACAAAAGATTCATGAATAACGATGCTTTGCAAGACGTTTGTTTGTTTCACATAAAGAAAACATAGCATAATAGTATTCAGCTTGTCCCTCAATAGAGTAGCAAATATAAATGCATAGGACACCTTCAAAGTTCATAAGAGTGACTAGATACAATAGTTTAAAAGAAGCAATAACAAGTTATGCATCAATCAACTAGTCTTGGGACAATGCACATAGAACTAAGAATGGCCACTATGCTCTCAAAGTAAGTGCATAAAGATAGAAGGTGGAGACTCAATATAATGGTGGAAGAAAGGCCTTTGTAAAAGGAAGTAGAGATTCAAGTCTCATAAAGAGCTTCCAAAAATTATGGTACTTATAGCTTTCAGCTCTCATTGGCCCTATCATAAGCATCTTGAAGTGATTAAGGTTAAATTGAACAAACTATGGTGTACATGCTTGACGAAGTATAAGTTAGAAATCTCATGTCCTTTGTATACGAGGGCCGCTCCTCATGCTACTCAAGTTTAGTCACCAGTAAGTTCTTGTCATCGTAAGTACATGTGTATCATAGAGAACCGCCAACGGGGTACCCCTTGCCCGATGATATGGAAGAATCCCCATATCAAAATGACAAGGCAAGCAGACAACGAGCATCTCAGTATTCTTCTTATTTACCATGGGAATATGGTGCTTTTTTCTCTCTTTCCTCTTTTCATAGTATCTCTTTTTTTCTTTTTCTTTTCTCTTTTTTTTCTCAATATAGGACTCTTTTTTATAAGAAGAATGCTTCATAGACAGCTCATTATGGTTACGCTGCAGGTTTCCACCATGTAAGCATGGATTAGACTAGCGGCCCACGCGTTTCTCTAACACATATACATAACTCCAAGGACTTACAAGCTCCCCTTTCATTTTACACTGACGACATCCATATACAAAAGAGCATGATATCAACTAGGTACAAGTACCAAGTGCAATGTTGAAAGCGTTCCCCATGAAAGCATGGTTCTGGTAATTCCCGACAAATAAGTGCAATCATATACAACACAGAAGACACAATGGTTCAAGTTTATTAAGGGCAAGTAAAGTAAAGTGTGCCATCAAGTTTGTGAGAGCTTTAATCACTAGTTTTCTCATAACAAGTGGAAGGTAAACAAAAGCATGAATGTACTTGGAATAGCATAAGCTAGTAGGTAGGTATGGTGGTCTCTTTGGAATAACTTGGTTTAGGGAGTTGGATGCATGAGTGGAACTCATACTTTGTTGTGGAGGCTAGCAAAAGACTGGGAGCGACAAACTAAGAGAGCAATAATGGCCATAATCATACAGAGCGACAAAACATCATTGATCAAAGCATAAAGTGATACTACAAGTTGAAAACTAAAGGATCATAAAGGCTATGGTGACTTGAGATAGTCATAACATGGTGTGAGCATGTGCCAAGTCAACCCAAATAAAGCATCAAAGGAGAATACCACTATACTATGCTTTAATATGCTAAAACAACGCATGATTCATCTAAGGCACATTAAGCAATCTCAATTGTTTATAACAAGTCATGCTACAGAAAATAATATTAAGAATAAAGCCAAAACAATATCAAGCATGGCATGACAAAGCATAGGCCACAGTCAAAAACGAGCTCTTTTTACCACATAAGTATGAACTTTCCTACTCTTTTCCAACCCAAACCAAACTATTTGCAAACCAAATGTATGAAAGAGGAGGTCCAACCAATTTATTCAGAAAACTAAGCAAACCAAGCAAACTAAAAACCAAAACAAAAACGAAAAAGAAGACGCTCCAAGAAAAACACAACTGTACATGAAACAATAAAAATGAAGCGTTTGGAAGAAACCTGAGATTTTTATTGATGAAGAAGGGGATGCCTTGGGCATCTCCAAGCTTTGACGCTTGTACTTCATGGATATTTCTTGGGGTGACGCGTGTGGAATCCCCAAGCTTGAGCTTTAGTCCATCCTTCATCTCATTACTCATTCCTTCCATACACCTAAAATATTTTCCTTCATACAAAACTTCACACAATCTCATTAGCAACATTAGTGCACTTAAGATAAATAAGTCTCAAGGTTCAATTCTAACACCAAATAAACTTCCATTAGAACAATAGATACTGTAGCACTTCCCTCAGAAAGCTCAATTCCCCAAAAGAACTCAAAAAAAAACTAACAAGAAGCAAATGCAGAAAATGGCAGAAATCTGTCAAAACAGATCAGCAGATAAAGACGAATTTTTTCGAAGACCTTATGTTGCTCAAATAAAAAAGTGTTGAACTAATGAAAGTTAGATAACAGCCTGGGTCATACGCACAACAAATTACAGCTCAATCTAACATACAGAGCTCTCTCACTAATTTTTACGGTGAAACACAGAAATCTGTTTGGGACAGCAACTTTCCCAATCATTACTTCTCTCTCATTAGAGATTACTCTTGGCACAAAAAGCAAATAAAAAGGATAAGGAGAGGTTCTTACAGTGGTAATAACTTCCAAGACTCATCTAAAACTTTTAGGTTATCTCCCAATAAGTACTTTTCTTTAACGCCTTTAAGTTAGGCATAAGAAGCAAAGAAAGAATCAAGTGTTCTCAAATGAAGAAGCATTAAGACCAATTTTTTTTTCATAGGAGAAGCAAAAGAAATCTTTTCTCTCTTTTTAGGAAAGTGTTCTATACCTTTCTTGAGTGGGAGTTGATATATAATGGTGCCTTCTTTCATATCAACGATGGCACCAACAGTTCTAAGAAAAGGTCTTCCCAAAAGAATAGGACAAGAAGCATTGTATTCAACATCCAAAACATAGAAATCAACGGGGACATAGGAATCGTTAACCATAATAAGAACATCATTAAGACTCCCCATGAGTTTCTTTTTAGCATTAGCATCAAGTGGGACATTCAAATAACAATCTTCAAGAGGAGGCAAATCAAGCATATCATAAATTCTTCTAGGCATAATAGAAACACTACTATCAAGATCACACAAAGCTTTGAAATCAAAGTCATTCACTTTCATATTAATGATGGGTTCCCAACCATCTTCTTGTTTTATAGGAATAGAAGCTTTATATTTCATGTTTTCTTCTTTAATCTTTATGAGAGCATCAGTAATGTGTTTTGTAAAAGCCATGTTCATAGCACTAGCATTAGGACTTTTAGCAAGCTTTTGTAGGAACTTAATAACTTCAGAGATAGTGCAACCATCAAGATCAAAATCAACTTTATCATCTAAAGTAGTAGAACTATTACTAGCCTCAACACTAGTGGTGGTGATAGTAGAAACACTAATGTTTCTAGCAATTTCATCTTCTCTTTCCCACTTAGCATGTAATTCAGCTAATAGTCTAACATTTTCATCAATTCTTACTTGTATAGCATTAGTGGCTGCAAAGGGATTCTCATTAGTTTAAGGTTTAGCAGCCATTTTATTCAAAGTAGATTTAGCTTCTGCCAAAGATGCTATATTTCTTTCAGCATTAGAGAGTTTTTCCTCAATAGTTTTATTGAAAGCAGTTTGTTTACTAATAAACTCTTTAAGCATAACTTCAAGTTCAGAGGGATCACTCTTATTATTGTTGTAAGAATTTCCATAAGCATTACCATTGTTGGGAGGATATGGCTTATAATTGTTGTTACCAAAATTGTTCCTATAAGCATTATTACCATAAGCATTGTTGCCAAAATTGTTATTTCTTATGAAGTTCACATCAACTTGCTCTTCTTGAGCAACCAAAGAGGCTAAAGGAACATTATTTGGATCAATATGGGCTTTCCCATTAACAAGCATATACATAATAATATCAATTTGATCACTCAAGGAGGAGGTTTCCTCAACAGAATTTACCTTCTTACCTTGTGGAGCTCTCTCAGTATGCCATTCAGAATAATTAACCATCATATTGTCCAAAAGTTTTGTCGCAGCACCGAAAGTGATGGTCATAAAGGTACCTCCAGCAGCAGAATCCAATAGGTTCCTTGAAGAATAGTTCAATCCTGCATAAAAAGTTTGGATGATCATCCAAGCAGTCAGTCCATGAGTGGGACAATTCTTAACTAAAGATTTCATTCTTTCCCAAGCTTGAGCAACATGCTCATTATCAAGTTGTTTAAACTTCATTATTTCACTTCTCATGGATATAATCTTAGCAGGAGGATAGTATTTTCCAATAAAAGCATCTTTGCACTTAGTCCAAGAATCAATACTATTCCTAGTTAAGGAATTCAACCATTCTTTAGCTTTTCCTCTCAAAGAGAAAGGAAATAATTTCAGTTTAATCATATCACCATCTATATCCCTATGCTTTTGCATCTCACAAAGTTCAACAAAGTTATTTAGATGGGAAGCAGCATCTTCACTACCAATACCAGAAAATTGCTCTCTCATAACAAGATTGAGGAAAGCAGGTTTTATCTCAAAGAAAGTATTTTCAGCTACAGGTGGAGCAATAGGTGTGCTCATAAAATCATTGTTGTTGGTGCGAGTGAAGTCACACAACTTAGTGTTTTCAAGAGTAGTCATTTTTTTGGGTTTTCAAATAAGAAAGCAAACTTGTAAAACTAATTTTTTGTGTTTTTTGAAGAACAAAACAAGCAAACAAAGCAAAAAGAAAACTAAGCAAAACAAAAACAACAAAGTAAAGAGATTGGTTATGAGGGACTCCCCTTGTGAACATCTCCTTGACTCCCCGGCAACGGCGCCAGAAAAGATCTTGATGCGCTCGACTTTCGACATAGAGCTCGTTGGGAACCCCAAGAGGAAGGTATGATGAGCACAGCAGTAAGTTTTCCCTCAGTTATGAAACCAAGGTTTAATCGAACCAGTAGGAGCAAGGAAACACCCCAAAGGTGTTACTAGCTGAGCTTTGGCAGGGCGCACTACCGGTGCTAGTAGCAACGTGGAGACCTGCACAACACAACCACAGAACTATGTCCCCAACTTGCGATGAGGTTGTCAATCTCACCGTGTTTTGCGGAAAACAAAGGATTAAACGTATCGAATGGAAAGAAGTGAAAGTTTGCAGAAAGTAAACACAAAGCAGAAACCGTTTATAGATTGTATGTAAAGAAAAAGGACCGGGATCCATAGTTCACTAGAGGTGGCTCTCCTTAGATAGATAACATGCTGGGTGAACAAATTACAGCGGGGCAATTGACAAACACCGAGAAAGCAATACATGCATATACTAATCATCTTGACTCCTCTGAGACTTGATTAGGCATTACAACATAATACATAGACCGCCATCCAACTGCATCTATGACTAATAATCCACATTCAGGTTATCATCCGAACCCCCTCCAGTATTAAGTTGCAAGCAACAGATTATTGCTTTACGAACTGCGTGTAAAGTAAACATACGATTGTTCTATGAACAAAGGATTGTTGTTTTCTCCCTAGTAGAAACAACACATCTAGTACCTTAGAGATTTCGGTCACTTCCCTAGATTACCAGAGGCATGAACCCACTATCGAGCATAAATACTAACTCTTGGAGTTGCTAGCATCTACTTGGCCAAGATAGCTACTAACAACGGAAAGCATGCAAGATCTCAAATAACAAAGACATGATGGAATCAATAATCAATCTGAAATAGCATCTCAATATCCATCGGATCCCCGCAAACACAACATGTATGAATTACAAATAGATGATCTTGATCATGAACGGAGCTCACAAGATCTAAACATGAAAGCGCAAAGGAGGAGAACCAGCCATCTAGCTACTACATGGATCCGTAGTCCAAGGATGAACTACTCACGCATCACACCGGAGGCTTGCATGGTGATGAAGAAGGCCTCCAGGGTGAATTCCCCTCTCCGGCAGGGTGTCGGGAAGAGCTTCAGATCCCTCCCGATCTAGGGATGGAGATGACGGCGGCTACAGACTCTTTCATGGATTTTTGATCGGGTCCTTAGGGTTTTCGTCCCGAGAGCAATATATAGGCGGAAGGAGAGGCCGAGGGGGTGCCGGGAGCGGCCACACCACCCCCTGGCGTGGGCCATGCCTGGCCGCGCGGCCAGGTGGTGTGGTGGCTCCCTGGCCCTTCTCTGTCTCGTATTCTGGCACTTGATCACTTCTGGAAAAATAGGCACTTTGGCTTTTGTCCCGTCCAATTCCGACAATATTCATTTTCTGACTTTCCTAGAACCAAAAACAGCAGAAAACAGGCAGCTGGCACTATGGCTCTTGTTAATAGGTTAGTCCAACAAATCATATGAAAAGTACTCCAAAGTTGGAACAAAACACAAGAAAGTGGATAAAACCAAGCATGGAACATCAAAAATTATAGATACATTTGCAATGTATCAACATCCCAAAGCTTAACTCATGCTTGTCCTCGAGTAGGTAATTGATAAAAAGAAAGAATAATTTTTGAGGTGACATGCACCATCAAAGACTTGATCAAAGTATTTGTAAAACATTCAAAGCTAGGATCATAGTACTTCAATCATAACATGGAAGACAAAGTTCTAGCAATAAGCAAAGAAACTATGATGTAACATGAAGCACAAACAAAAGATTCATGAATAACGATGCTTTGCAAGACGTTTGTTTGTTTCACATAAAGAAAACATAGCATAATAGTATTCAGCTTGTCCCTCAATAGAGTAGTAAATATAAATGCATAGGACACCTTCAAAGTTCATAAGAGTGACTAGATACAATAGTTTAAAACAAGCAATAACAAGTTATGCATCAATCAACTAGTCTTGGGACAATGCACATAGAACTAAGAGTGGCCACTATGTTCTCAAAGTAAGTGCATAAAGATAGAAGGTGGAGACTCAATATAATGGTGGAAGAAAGGCCTTTGTAAAAGGAAGTAGAGATTCAAGTCTCATAAAGAGCTTCCAAAAATTATGGTACTTATAGCTTTCAGCTCTCATTGGCCCTATCATAAGCATCTTGAAGTGATTAAGGTTAAAGTGAACAAACTATGGTGTACATGCTTGACGAAGTATAAGTCAGAAATCTCATGTCCCTTGTATACGAGGGTCACTCCTCATGCTACTCAAGTTTAGTCACCGGTAAGTTCTTGTCATCGTAAGTACATTTGTATCATAGAGAACCGCCAATGGGGTACCCCTTGCCCGATGATACGGAAGAATCCCCATATCAAAATGACAAGGCAAGCAGACAACGAGCATCTCAGAATTCTTCTTATTTACCATGGGAATATGGTGCTTTTTTCTCTCTTTCCTCTTTTCATAGTATCTCTTTTTGTCTTTTTCTTCTCTCTTTTTTTCTCAATATAGGACTCTTTTTTTATAAGAAGAATGCTTCATAGACAGCTCATTATGGTTATGCTGCTGGTTTCCACCATGTCAGCATGGATTAGACCAGCGGCCCAGGCGTTTCTCTAACACATATACATAACTCCATGGACTTACAAGCTCCCCTTTCATTTCACACCGACGACATCCATATACAAAAGAGCATGATATCAACTAGGTACAAGTACCAAGTGCAATGTTGAAAGCGTTCCCCATGAAAGCATGGTTCTGCTAATTCCCGACAAATAAGTGCAAGCATATATAAAATAGAAGACACAATGGTTTAAGTTTATTAAGGGCAAGTAAAGTAAAGTGTGCCATCAAGTTCATGATAGCTTTAATCACTAGGTTTCTCATAACAAGTGGAAGGTAAACAAAAGCATGAATGTACTTGGAATAGCATAAGCTAGTAGGTAGGTATGGTGGACTCTTTGGAATAACTTGGTTTAGGGAGTTGGATGCATGAGTGGAACTCATACTTTGTTGTGGAGGCTAGCAAAAGACTGGGAGCGACAAACTAAGAGAGCAATAATGCCCATAATCATACAGAGTGACAAAACATCATTGATCAAAGCATAAAGTGATACTACAAGTTGAAAACTAAAGGATTATAAAGGCTATGGTGACTTGAGATAGTCATAACATGGTGTGAGCATGTGCCAAGTCAACCCAAATAAAGCATCAAAGGAGAATACCACTATACTGTGCTTTAATATGCTAAAACAACGCATGATTCATCCAAGGCACATTAAGCAATCTCAATTGTTTATAACAATTCATGGTACAGCAAATAATATTAAGCATAAAGCCAAAACAATATCAAGCATGGCATGACAAAGCATAGGCCACAGTCAAAAACGAGCTCTTTTACCACATAAGTATGAACTTTCCTACTCTTTTCCAAACCAAACCAAACTATTTGCAAACCAAATGTATGAAAGAGGGGGTCCAACCAATTTATTAATAAAACTAAGAAAACCAAAGAAAACGAAAATCCAAAACAAAAACAAAAAAGAAGACGCTCTAAGAAAAACACAACTGTGTATGAAACAATAAAAATGAAGCGTTTGGAAGAAACCTGGGATTTTTATTGATAAAGAAGGGGATGCCTTGGGCATCCCCAAGCTTTGACGCTTGTACTTCTTGGATATTTCTTGGGGTGACACGCGTGGCATCCCCAAGCTTGAGCTTTAGTCCATCCTTTATCTCGTTACTCATTCCTTCCATACACCTGAAATTTTTTCCTTCATACAAAACTCACACCATCTCATTAGCAACATTAGTGCACTTAAGATAAATAAGTCTTATGGTTCAGTTCTAACACAAAATAAACTTCCATTAGAACACTAGATACTGTAGCACTTCCCTCAAAAAAAGCTCAATTCCCCAAAAGAACTCAAGAAGGAACCAACAAGAAGCAAATGCAGAAAATGGCAGAAATCTGTCAAAACAGACCAGCAGGTAAAGACGTATTTTTTGGAAGACCTTCTGTTGCTCAAATTAAAAAGTGTTGAACTAACGAAAGTTAGATAACAACCTGGGGCAGAAGTAAAAGAAATTACAGCTCAATCCGACATACAGAGCTCTCTCACTAATTTTTACGGTGAAGCACATAAATCTGTTTCGGGACAGCAACTTTCCCAATCATTACTTCTCTCTCATTAGAGGTTACTCTTGGCACAAAAAGAAAATAAAAAGGATAAGGAGAGGTTATTACAGAGGTAATAACTTCCAAGACTCATCTTAAACTTTTGGGTTATCTTCCAATAAGTACTTTTCTTTAACGCCTTTAAGTTAGGCATAAGAAGCAAAGAAAGAATCAAGTGTTCTCAAATGAAGAAGCATTAAGACCAAATTTTGTTTTCATAGGAGAAGCAAAAGAAATATTTTCTCTATTTTTAGGAAAGTGTTCTATACCTTTCTTGAGTGGGAGTTGATATTTAATGGTGCCTTCTTTCATATCAATGATGGCACCAACAGTTCTAAGAAAAGGTCTTCCCAAAAGAATAGGACAAGAAGCATTGTATTCAACATCCAAAACATAGAAATCAATGGGGACATAGGAATTGTTAACCATAATAAGAACATCATTAAGACTCCCCATGAGTTTCTTTTTAGCATTATCATCAAGTGGGACATTCAAATAACAATCTTCAAGAGGAGGCAAATCAAGCATATCATAAATCCTTTTAGGCACAATAGAAACACTACTATCAAGATCACACAAAGCTTTGAAATCAAAGTCATTCACTTTCATATTAATGATGGGTTCCCAACCATCTTCTTGTTTTATAGGAATAGAAGCTTTATGTTTCATCTTTTCTTCTTTAATCTTTATGAGAGCATCAGTAATGTGTTTTGTAAAAGCCATGTTCATAGCACTAGCATTAGGACTTTTAGCAAGCTTTTGTAGGAACTTAATAACGTCAGAGATATTGCAACCATCAAGATCAAAATAAAATTTATCATCTAAAGTAGTAGAACTATTACTAGCATCAACACTAGTGGTGGTAATAGTAGAAACACTAATGTTCCTAGGAATTTCATCTTCTCTTTCCCACTTAGCATGTAATTCAGCTAATAGTCTAACATTTTCATCAATTCTTACTTGTATAGCATTGGTAGCTGCAAAGGGATTATCATTAGTTTCAGGTTTAGCAGCCATTTTATTCAAAGTAGTTTGAGCTTCAGCTAAAGATGCTATATTTCTTTCAGCATTAGAGAGTTTTTCCTCAATAGTTTTATTGAAAGCAGTTTGTTTACTAATAAACTCTTTAAGCATAACTTCAAGTTCAGAGGGAGCACTCTTATTATTGTTGTAAGAATTTCCATAAGCATTACCATTGTTGGAATGATATGGCTTATAATTGTTGTTACCTAAATTGTTCCTATAAGCATTATTACCATAAGCATTGTTGCCAAAATTGTTATTTCTTATGAAGTTCACATCAACTTGCTCTTCTTGAGCAACCAAAGAGGCTAAAGGAACATTATTTGGATCAATATGGGCTTTCCCATTAACAAGCATATACATAATAATATCAATTTGATCACTCAAGGAGGAGGTTTCCTCAACAGAATTTACCTTCTTACCTTGTGGAGCTCTCTCAGTATGCCATTCAGAATAATTAACCATCATATTGTCCAAAAGTTTTGTCGCAGCACCGAAAGTGATGGTCATAAAGGTACCTCCAGCAGCAGAATCCAATAGGTTCCTTGAAGAATAGTTCAATCCTGCATAAAAAGTTTGGATGATCATCCAAGCAGTCAGTCCATGAGTGGGATAATTCTTTACCAAAGATTTCATTCTTTCCCAAGCTTGAGCAACATGCTCATTATCAAGTTGTTTAAACTTCATTATTTCACTTCTCATGGATATAATCTTAGCAGGAGGATAGTATTTTCCAATAAAAGCATCTTTGCACTTAGTCCAAGAATCAATACGATTCCTAGTTAAGGAATTCAACCATTCTTTAGCTTTTCCTCTCAAAGAGAAAGGAAACAATTTCAGTTTAATAATATCACCATCTATATCCCTATGCTTTTGCATCTCACAAAGTTCAACAAAGTTATTTAGATGGGAAGCAACATCTTCATTACCAATACCAGAAAATTGTTCTCTCATAACAAGATTGAGCAAAGCAGGTTTTATCTCAAAGAAAGTATTTTTAGCCACAGGTGGAGCAATAGGTGTGCTCATAAAATCATTGTTGTTGGTGCTAGTGAAGTTACACAACTTAGTGCTTTCAAGAGTAGTCATTTTTTGGGTTTTTGAATAACAAAACAAGCAAACAAAGCAAAAAGAAACTAAGCAAAACAAAAACAACAAAGTAAAGAGATTGTTTATGAGGGACTCCCCTTGTGAAGATGTCCTTGACTCCCCGGCAACGGCGCTAGAAAATCGCATGATGGCTCAATGCACGGCGCCCAGAAAAGTGCTTGGTGCATGGTGTTGATGTAGAGCTCGTTGGGAACCCCAAGAGGAAGGTATGATGAGCACAGCTGCAAGTTTCCTTAGTTATGAAACCTAGGTTTAATCGAACCAGTAGGAGCAAGGAAACACCTCAAATGTGTTACTAGCTGAGCTTTGGCAGGGCGCACTACCGGTGCTAGTAGCAACGTGAAGACCTGCACAACACAACCACAGAACTTTGTCCCCAACTTGCGATGAGGTTGTCAATCTCACCGTGTTTTGCGGAAAACAAAGGATTAAACGTATCGAATGGAAAGAAGTAAAAGTTTGCAGAAAGTAAACACAAAGCAGTAAACAGTTTGTAGATTGTATGTAAAAGAAAAGGACCGGGATCCATAGTTCACTAGAGGTGGCTCTCCTTAGATAGATAACATGCTGGGTGAAAAAATTACAACGGGGCAATTGACAAACATCGAGAAAGCAATACATGCATATACTAATCATCTTGACTCCTTTGAGACTTGATTGGGCATTACAACATTATACATAGACCGCCATCCAACTGCATCTATGACTAATAATCCACCTTCAGGTTATCATCTGAACCCCCTCCGGTATTAAGTTGCAAGCAACAGATTATTGATTTACGAACTGCGTGTAAAGTAAACAATACGATTGTTCTATGAACAAAAGATTGTTGTTTTCTCCCTAGTAGCAACAACACATCTAGTACCTTAGAGATTTCTGTCACTTCCCCAGATTACCAGAGGCATGAACCCAGTATCGAGCATAAACACTAACTCTTGGAGTTGCTAGCATCTACTTGGCCAAGATAGCTACTAACAACGGAAAGCATGCAAGATCTCAAATAACAAAGACATGATAGAATCAATAATCAATCTGAAATAGCATCTCAATATCCATCGGATCCCCGCAAACACAACATGCAGAATTACAAATAGATGATCTTGATCATGAACGGAGCTCAAAAGATCTAGAAATGAAAGCACAAAGGAGGAGAACCAATCATCTAGCTACTACATGGATCCGTAGTCCAAGGATGAACTACTCACGCATCACACCGGAGGCTTGCATGGTGATGAAGAAGGCCTCTAGGGTGAATTCCCCTCTCCGGCAAGGTGCCGGGAAGAGCTTCAGATCCCTCCTGATCTAGGGATGGAGATGACGGCGGCTATAGACTCTTTCGTGGATTTTTGATCGGGTACTTAGGGTTTTCGTCCTGAGGGCAATATATAGGAGGAAGGAGAGGCCGAGGGGGTGCCTGGGCTGGCCACACCACCCCCTGGCGCGGGCTAGGCTTGGCCGCGCGGCCAGGTGGTGTGGCCGCCCTCTGGCCCTTCTCCGTCTCGTATTCTGGCACTTGATCACTTCCGGAAAAATAGGCACTTTGGCTTTTGTCCCGTCCAATTCCGAGAATATTAATTTTCTGACTTTCCTAGAACCAAAAACAACAGAAAACAGGCAGCTGGCACTTTGGCTCTTATTAATAGGTTAGTCCAAGAAATCATATGAAAAGTACTCCAAAGTTGGAACAAAACACAAGAAAGTGGATAAAACCAAGCATGGAACATCAAAAATTATAGATACATTTGCAATGTATCACGGCCACACCATGTAGTGGCGCGGGTCCACCCTGGCTGCGCCACCTAGTGGTGTGGGCCCCCTGGCCGCCCACCGACCTTGCCTCTTCGCCTATAAGATGCCTCCTGATGCAAAAACCCTAGATAGTCTAGCCTCCAGCCATGAAAAGTTCCGCAGCGCCGCCACCACCGAAGGGGAGATTCGGGGGACAGAAAGTCTCTGTTCTGGCACCCAGCCAGGACGAGGAAGTGCCCCCGGAGCCATCTCCATCGACTCCACCACCATCTCCATCTCTGTTGCTGATTCCCATGATGCAGAGGGAGTAGTTCTTCCTCGAGGCCGAGGTTTCTACCGGTAGCTATATGTTTATCTCTCTCTATGCATGATTATATTGTGATCATGAGCTTTGTAATCAAGTAGATCTACCTTGTTACTCAAGTGCTTTAATAAATCTCTGCTCTCCCCATGTGTGTGAAAGTGACAGCGTGCACACCATGGTGGCACTTAGGCTGGAGATTACAAATACTTGTTATGAGTTATATTTGGAGTTGGATGTCTCTATGAAATTGTGGTTTTTGTTGGAACCATCTAGTGTTCAAGGTGATAGTGTGGGGTTATCTAGATACGGAGAGCGAACTTTGAGGTGTGCTGTTATAGCCCTACCATGGATTAGAGTGTCCAACCGGAGAGTAGTTTAGAGTAGTATCATAAAGAGAATATATTTATATGAGAGTGTTTACTAGTGAAAGTATGATCCCTAGGCCTTGTTTCTAAGCATTGAAACACCGTTTGCAACTAGATCTGTTACATGTTTGCTTGCTTCCATCTTTATTTCATTTTGCCTTTAGTCTCTTCCATGCCATCAAGCTATTTTCCGGCACCGTTGTCTTATATCCATACCACTTCTGTTTCACTATCTCTTCATCGAACTAGTGCACCTATACACCTGACAAGTGTATTGGGTGTGTTGGGGACACAAGAGACTTCTTGTATCTTAATTGCAGGGTTGCTTGAGAGGGATACTTTTGACCACTTCCTCCCTGAGTTTGATAAACCTTGGGTGATCCACTTAAGGGAAAACTTGTTGTTGTTCTACAAACCTCTGCACTTGGAGGCCCAACAACTGTCTACAAGAATAGAAGTGCGTAGACATCAAGCTTATTTTCTAGCGCCGTTGCCGGGGAGGTAAGGTAAAAGGTACTCACATCCTCCGGTGTGAGTGCTCAAAGTTATTTCCTTTAGATTCTGCAATTATATCTTTTTGTTTCTTGTTTTTGTTTTTGCTAGTTAGGCTTAACGGAAAACAACAACAAAATCAAGAGCTTTATAGTATTTATCTTGAGTTAGGACATGAAGTGTTTGAAGAGAAAATTAAAAAACATATGGAACATTATTTGCATGCTAATTGCAATGTTGTTACTATGAATTCTTTGGACACCATTATTGCTAATGCCATGGAAAAGTCTAAGCTTGGGGAAGCTAGTTTTTATGAAAATGATGTTTTTAGTTCCCCAACTTTGGAAGATAGCTATTCTATTGCTTATGATGATACCAAACCTCCAATATATGATGATTACAATGAATATGATATTTTCAGTCCACCTACTATTGAGGAGGCAATTAATTATGACTACAATATGCCTCCTATATTTGATGATTATGGTGATGAGAATAATAATGATAGCTATTTTGTCGAATTTGCTCCCACTATAATTAATAAGAATGACTATGCTTATGTGGAGAGTATTAATTCTTTTATGCATGTGTCTCATGATAAGAATGTTTTATGTGATAGTTATATTGCTAAATTTATTCATGATGCTACTGAAAGTTATTATGAGAGAGGGAAACATGGTTTTATGCATCTCAATAATATTAAGTTTCCCCTCTTTATGTTGAAAGTCTTGAAGTTGCACTTGTTTTGCTTTCCTATGCTTGTTCCTTCGTGCTTTCATGACTTGTTTCTTTACAAGATTCCTATGCATAGGAAGTGGGTTATACTTAAATTTGTTCTATATTTGCTTTTTGATGCTCTCTTTTACTTCAATTCATATTTCCTATGTGAGCATCTTCTCAAACTATCATGCCTAACTTAAAGGCGTTAAAGAAGAGTACTTATTTGAAGATAACCCAAAAGTTTTAGTTGAGTCTTGAAAGTTATTGCTTCATTAATAACCTCTCCTTATAATTTTTGTGTGGTTTTTGTGCCAAGAGTAACATCTAATGAGAGAGAAGTAAGACTTGTGAAAGTTACTGTCCCGAAACAGATTTTTGTGCTTCGCTGTAAAAATTCGTGAAATATTTCTATATGTCAGTTTTAGCTTTAAATTGTGTGTGCTTCTTCCCCAGGTTGTTATCCAACTTTCATTAGTTCAACACTTTTCGATTTGAGCAACATAAGGTCTTCGAAAAAATTGATTTTTACCTGCTGGTCTGTTTTGACAGATTTCTGCCATTATTTGCATTTGCCTCTTAATCTCTTTCTCTTTGAGTTCTCTTTGATCACTTGAACTTTTTAAAGGAAGTGCTACAGTATCTTGTGTTTTAATGAAAGTTTTACTTGTGTTGAAACTGAACCAAAAGACTTATTATATTGAGTCCACTAATGTTGCTAATGAAGATTGTGTGAAGTTTTGTATGAAGGAAAATTTTTAGGTGTAGGAAAGGAATGATGTAATGAGATGAAGAATGGACAAAAGCTCAAGCTTGTGGATGCCACCCTGTGTCACCACAATAAATATTCAAGAGGTACAAGCCCCAAAGCTTGGGGATGGCCAAGGCATCCGCTTCTTCATCAATAAAAATCTCATGTTTCTTCCAAACACTTCATGTTTATTGTTTCATGCATAGTTGTGTTGTTCTTGGAGCGTCTTCATTTTCGTTCTTAGTTTTCGTTTTCTTAGTTTGCTTGGTTTGCTACAATAAGTTGGTTGGATCCCAGCACTTCTTTTGGAGAGAGACACACTTTGCTTTCATTGTTTAGAACACTCTAGTTTTCATTCTTATTGTTTTGTGAGTGTTCTCTTTTGCTAGCACTGGGTTTAGCCTTAGTTTTCTTGTGCTTTTAGCTTAGAAATTTTTAGTTCTTCCTTTTGGATTTGTGAGACAAGCTCACTGATCTTTATTTATTATTATCTTTGTGAGTTCTTTCAAATAAGTTGGTTTGGATTGGAAAAGAGTAGGAAAGTTCATGCTTATAAGTAGTATAAAAGGAGCTTGTTTTGACTGTGGCTTAGACTTTATCATGTCATGCTTGATATTGTTTTGACTTTATGCTTAGTGATTCTTGTTGTAGCATGACATCTTATAAACAATTGAGATTGCTTAATGTGCCTTGAAAGAATCAGGTGTTGTTTTAGCATATTAAAGCATAGTATTGTGGTATTCTCCTTTGATGCTTTATTTGGGTTGACTTGGCGCATGCTCACACCATGTTGTGACTATCCCAAGTCACCATAGCCTCGATGATCATTTAGTTTTCGACTTGTAATATCACTTTATGCTTTAATCAATGATGTTTTGTCGCTTTGCATGATTATGGCCATTATTGCTCTCTTAGTTGGTCGCTCCTCGTCTTTTGCTAGCCTCCATAACCAAGTATGAGTTCCACTCATGCATCCAACTCCAAATAAAACCAAGTCATTCCAAAGAGTCCACCATACCTACCTATTAGCATTTGCTATTCCAAGCATATTCATGTTTTTATCTACCTTCCGAATTCAACTTGTTGATGAGGACATCCCTACAATTACACCTACCCCAATGACTACTGAAGATGCTACAACTATCGCAAGACAGGATCAGTCCAATGAGATTAGAATTGGACCTATTACTAGAGCTCGTGCTAAGCTATTAGATCAGCAGGTGAATTTACTCCTAAACGAATCTGGTACTTTGATTGATGAGAACTTTATACTGCCTAAGTCTATGCATTTATGTATGATCAGGTTCATTAGAGAAACAAGCATGGCGCGAGGAGGAGAAGGGCTACAAGAGAAGCCCAATATGATGATCGCCCAAGGATGCACGAGGGAGGAGCGGGAGGAAGGCGCAAGAGAAAATCATCAAGACGGAGGCAAAAAGATCTGCCACGACCGGAGTGTCCGGCCGGATCCACCCGGACTGTCCGGCCTGGTCGAGAGGCAAACTGGCGTCGACATTCTGTCTGCCAGTTCGGACACTACCCGGACACCACCCGGAAACTTCAAAGTTTCCGGCCAGACCGGACTGTCCGACACACTTCACCCGGAGTGTCCGGCCTGACCGGACTGTCCGGCCGATTTCGACCGGAGTGTCCGCCCGCCGACCGAATCTGGTCCGAGTCGGTTTGTATCAGTTTGAGTCATTTGTGTTTAGTTTCGGTTTCTCGCCGCCCCGGCTGCCCTTATAAGCCCTAGGACGACCCCTAGTTAGGTTTTAGACCACGTTAAAATATTTTGGAGTTGTTTCTTTCATAGAACCTCTGGTATTACCCTGTGTTCGAATCGACCAACTATAATTGAGTGTGATATGTTGTTACATTGGGAATTAGTAGATTGCATACTACCGTTCGTGGTCACGGCTGCGTGCGCAAGAGTGTGGTGTTGTGAATATCCTACAAGGTTCGAGATCTGTTGCACTGGCATCAGGGATCGAGCGAGAGAGATCATAGCTACGCACTAGTTATCTACCATCTACCATCATCATCGCCATCCGCTTACTGAGAAGATCAGGCCACCCCATATCATCTTGGTATCAGATTTCTAGTGTTGCCTCGGTAAGCATCCACAAATCCATCCATAGATTAGAGAGTGTTTTTCGTCCTATACAGAAAAAGCCTTACAAAAAGATTTGCCATAGACTAGATTGTATCGTTTTCGAGTTTTAGTTGCTGATTGTATCTTCTCGTAGATCCGATCTGTAGGTTTTTCCTCGTAGGAGTCTAGTTTCCGTTTGTGTTTAGGTTTAGGGTTTGAGCTTGTTTTTTGCTATTCCCACCGTTACCGTTTCCGCAAGTCTTTATCGTTTTTTACGAGTCCACATAGCGTACTTTTGTTTGCATACCATAGACATAGCCTATCTACAGCATCTGTGCCTAGGAACGTACCCACGAGACTAGTTGCTTTGCTCCGACAGGCTGCTCATTAGGTTTTTGAAGTGCTGAAATTTTCGACATGTGAAACCGGACTATCCGGCCCAACCGGAGTCTCCGGTGCATATCAACCGGACTATCCGGCCCAGTTCTGTTATACGTTGTTGTACTCGTTTGCATTGAGTAATATAGTTGAAAAAAAAGAAAAAAAAAGAGAAAAGAAACGAGAATCAGTATTAAAAAAACAGAGAGAAAGAGCTACAAGCCTAACAAAAAGAGATATCGAAGTGTGCAATATTGGAGGCCTTGTTGTGTATAGCACTAGTAGATTGAGCAATCTTGTGCCTGTTCTATTTGAGCTATTACTAGCGTCTCTCTTGTGCATTGCAATATTCCTTTTCATAAGTTGCTTTGCCACGTTTATCTCCACTGTGTGTGTTTCTTGGGTATTTGTACGATCAGCACTAGGACTTGTTTGCGGTGTAGATAGGATACCATACCTATAGCTCCACCTTAAATAACATGGGTGCCCTACGATCGTTCTCTATACCTTTGATATTCACTTCATCACATCAAGTGCATCAGTCTTTGATTTCGTTTGGTAGCGCATCTCTATTCACTTTGGAACGGTAAGATCTCCTTTCTTATTAGTTGTGAGTGAGTTGTGAGAGTTTCCACCATACAAATTCTGATTTTTGCACTAACCTACTAATCATGTCTACTAGTGATGATGATGTTGTGTTGCAGAAAAAGAAGGATGTGGAGCTCGTCAATTGGCGTGAATATGAGGCTTTGAAATCCCACTTGACACGTGTGTTCACTAACACGATAGATGCCATTGACAAGAATCTCCAAGATATGAATATGACATTGGATCAGCATGTTGGGACGGTTGATACTATCCAAACGCAAGTGGCTACGCTCAATGTCAATGTCATCGCTTTACAGCAGTCCATTGAGGGTTTGACAGCCGCCTTACATAGAAGGGAAGATCCTCAACATGATGATGCCTTTGATGATTTCGATGAGGGTAGCGCTGTTGATGCTGCTCCACATGTTGGCAGGGGATGTGCTATTCCCCCTATCCATGCACCTGCTCATGGTCGTGGGTTTGTGATGGGTTCGTAGCATGGAAAACAAAAAATTTCTACCGCAAGAACGAACAAAACCCAGATCTAATCTAGATAAAAGCCAAGATCTAATCTATTAGACATGTGCAACGAGATAGATCGGTACTAACCCTTGTAGATCCGAAAACCTTGTGCGAGATCGGATCTCGTGGTTAATGTAGACGATCACTTGCCGATCTCAAGATCGAGTAGACGATCCTTCTGGCGCCGCGTTCCGGCAGCGCTTCCGCAGTCGGTCACACGTGCGGAGTCGATGCAGACCTTCCTCTCCCTGTTCTAGCGAGCAACAGAGGTAGTAGATCTCTCCACGGAATCCCAGCAGCACGACGGCGTGGTGGTGGAGTAGATAATTCTGCAGGGCTTCGCCTAAGCCTGAGCAGAAGGAAGGAGGAGGAGAGAGGCGGCTAGGGCAAGAGTGGAGGGGCAAGGGGGGTGGTGCCTCCACCCCTCTATATATAGAGGGAGGGGTGTGGCCTAGGGTTCCCACCCCTAGGCCCACCTCCTAGGGCCGGCGCACAAGGGGGGCTTGGGGGGAGTTTCCTTCCCCCCCAAGTTTCCCCTTTTCCTTTCTTGGTTTTCAAGTAAACTCCATAGAAATTTCTAGAACATTCTGAAACCTTCTAGAACCCCCATATAAACACTCCGGGACATTTCCGAACCTAGAAAATGATCTCCATTATATGAATCGTATTCTCCGGACAATTCCGGATCTCCTCGTGATGTCTCAGATCCAATCCGAGACTCCGAACAACATTCGGTCTCCAACGCATATTCCATATCTACCTAAACAGCATCAAACCTTAAGTGTGTCACCCTACGGTTCATGAATATGCAGACATGATGGAGACACCTCTCCGATCAATAACCATCAGCGGGATTTGGAGATCCATAACGGCTCCCACATACTCAATGATGACTTCGTGATCGATAGAACCATTAACATACGAAACCAATTCCCTTTGTCACGCGATACTCTACTTATCCGAGGTTTGATCATCGGTATCTCCATACCTAGTTCTACCTCGTTACTGACAAGTACGCTTTACTCGTTCCATGATATGTCATCCCTTGTGACCTAGTCACATGCTTGCAAGCTAACTAGATGACATTCCACCGAGAGGGCCCAGAGCATATCTATCCATCATATGGATGGACAAATCCCAATCTTGGTCCATGCGCTTCAACACATACTTTTAGAATACCCAATGACACCTTTATGACCACCTAGTTACGAAGCGGTGTTTGATGTCATCAAAGCACCCTTCCGGTGATGGTGATTAACATAACCTCATGGTCAAAGGATTAGGTTACTATGCATTTGAAAGCTTGTAGCAATACGAACTTAATGACTTGATCTTATGCTACATTTACTACGGGTGTGTGTCCATCACATCATTCTCCTAATGATATAACCTTGTTATTAATGACATCCAATGTCCATGATCAGGAAACCATGATCATCTATTAATCAACAAGATAGTTCAACAAGAGTCTTACTAGGGACTCTTTTACGTTTACAAAACACACATGTATTAGTGTTTCCTTATAATACAATTATAGCATGGGATGTAAACATTCATCATAAACACAAAGATATAATAATAACCACTTTTATTATTGCCTCTTGGGCATATCTCCAACAGTCTCCCACTTGCACTAGAGTCAATAATCTAGATTACATGGTAATATACCTAACACCCATGGCGTTCTAGTGTTAGTCATGCGTTTCCCTAGGGAGAGGTTTAGTCAACGGATCCGCCACATTCGGATCAGTGTGTACTTTGCAAATCTTTATGTCACCATCTTGGACATACTCACGAATAGCATGGAAACATAGCTTGATGTGCTTCAGCTTGCTATGTGACCTTGGCTCCTGTGCATTAGCTATGGCACCTGTGTTGTCACAGTAGATGGCCATCGGGTCCAACGCACTAGGAACCACGCCAAGTTCAGTAATGAACTCCTTCATCCATATGGCTTCTTGTGCAGCCTCCGAAGCAGCTATGTATTCCGATTCAGTTGAAGATTTCGCCACAACGCTTTGCTTGGCACTCCTCCAGCTCACTGCAGCACCATTCAAAATAAATACGTATCCAGACTGTGACTTCGAGTCATCTGGATCGGTGTTCCAACTAGCATCAGTGTAATTGTTTACAACAAGCTATTCATCACCTCCATAAGAAAGAACCATATCCTTAGTCCTATTTAGGTACTTTAGGATATTCTTAACCGCTATCCAGTGCTCCATTCCAGGATCACTTTGATATCTGCTAGTCAAACTAACAGCATGTGCTATATCCGGTCTTGTACACAGCATGGCATACATGATAGAACCTATGGCCGAGGCATAGGGAATATTATTCATTTTCTCTATCTTCTGCCGTAGCTGGACTTTGAGTCTTACTCAAGGTCTTACCTGACAACATGGGCACGAACCCTTTCTTGCTCTCTTCCATTCTAAACTTCTTTAGAACTTTGTCCAAGTATGTACTTTGTGAAAGCGCTATTAGGCGTCTTGATCTATCTCTATAAATCTTGATGCCTAGAATATATGCCGCTTCACCAAGATCCTTCATTGAAAAACTATTATTCAAATAGGCTTTGACACTATTAAGAAGTTCTATATCATTCCCAATCAACAATATGTCATCTACATATAGTATTAGGAATGCTACAGAGCTCCCACTCACTTTCTTGTAAATACAAGCTTCTCCATAAGTTTGTATAAATCCGAAGTTTTCGATTACTTTATCAAAATGTTGATTCCAACTCCGGGATGCTTGCTTTAGTCCATAAATGGAGCGCTGAAGTTTGCATACCTTGTCAGCATCACTAGGATCGACAAAACCCTTGGGTTGTACCATATACAACTCTTCCTCAATGTCACCATTAAGGAACATCGTTTTGACATCCATCTGCCAAATCTCATAATCGAAAAATGCAGCAATTGCTAACAAAATCCTCACAGACTTTAGCTTTGCTACAGGTGAGAATGTCTCATTGTAGTCAACTCCTTGAATTTGTCGGAACCCTTTCGCGACAAGTCGAGCTTTATAGACGGTAACATTACCATCAGCATATGTTTTTCTCTTGAAAATCCATTTGTTCTCGACAGCCTTACGGCCATCCGGTAAGTCAACCAAAGTCCACACTTGGTTTTCGTACATGGATCCCATTTCGGATTTCATGGCTTCTAGCCATTTGTCGGAATCTGGGCTCACCATAGCTTCTTCATACGTCACAGGGTCATCAGTGCTGTCCACCAACATGACGTTCAGGAGTGGTATGAACCCTCGTTGACCTGCGAGGTTTAGCAGCAACTTCGTTCGAAGTTTCATGATCACCATAATCAGCTTCCTCTCCAATTGGTGCAGGCGGCACAAAACCATCTTCCGGTGCTGCGCTACTCTCAACTCCGAGAGAAGGTTCAATAACCTCGTCGAGTTCTACTTTCCTTCCAGTCACTTCCTTCGAGAGAAACTCCTTCTCAAGAAAGGATCCATTCTTGGCAACGAAAACTTTGCCTTCGGATCTATGATAGAAGGTATACCCAATTGTTTCTTTAGGGTATCCTATGGAGACGCATTTCTCCGCTTTGGGTTCAAGCTTATCAGGTTGTAACTTCTTTACATATGCTTCACAACCCCAAACTTTAAGGAACGAAAACTTAGGTTTCTTACCAAACCACAATTCGTACAGTGTCATTTCAACGCATTTAGATGGTGCCCTATTTAAAGTGAATGCGGTTGTCTCTAATGCATAACCCCAAAACTATAGCGGTAAATCTGTAAGAGTCATCATAGACCGAACCATATCTAAGAGAGTTCGATTATGACGTTCGGACACACCATTACGCTGTGGTGTTCCCGGCGGTGTCAATTGCGAAAGTATTCCACATTTCTTTAAATGCATGCCAAACTCATAACTTAGATATTCACCTCCGCGGTCAGAACGCAAAAACTTAATCTTCTTATTACGATGATTTTCCACTTCACTTTGAAATTCCTTAAACTTCTCGAAAGTTTCGGACTTATGTTTCATAAAGTAGACATACCCATATCTACTTAAGTCATCCATGAAAGTGAGAACATAACGATATCCACCACACGATGCTACACTCATTGGACCGCACACATCGGTATGTATTATTTCCAATAAGTCCGTAGCTCACTCCATTATTCCAGAGAATGGAGTCTTAGTCATTTTTCCCATTAGACATGCTTCGCATCTTTCAAGTGATTCAAAATCAAGTGATTCAAGAAGTCCATCAGAATGGAGTTTCTTCATACGCTTCACTCCAATGTGACCAAGACGACAGTGCCACATGTATGTAGAATTATCATTCAATTTTGTCCGTTTAGCATCTATGTTGTGAACATGTGTATCACTACTATTGAGATTCAGTAAGAATAAACCATTCATCTCAGGTGCATTACCATAAAAGATATTACTCATATAAATCGAACAACCTTTATTCTCGAACTTAAAAGAGTAACCGTCTCCCAATAAACAAGATCTAGATATAATGTTCATGCTTAACGCAGGCACCAAATAACAATTATTCAAATTTAAAACTAATCCCGAAGGTAGATGTAGAGGGAGCGTGCTGACGGCGATCACATCAACCTTGGAGCCATTTCCAACACGCATCGTCACCTCGTCTCTCGCCAGTCTTCGCTTATTCTGTAGCTCCTGTTTCGAGTTAAAAATATGAGCAACCGAACCAGTATCAAATACCCAGGCACTACTACGATTACTAGTAAGATACACATCAATAACATGTATATGGAATATACCTTTCTTCTTGATGTTGCCGTTCTTCAGATCCGCCAGGTACTTGGGGCAGTTATGCTTCCAGTGACCAGCACCCTTGCAGTAGAAGCATTCAGTTTCAGGCTTAGGACCAGCCTTGGGCTTCTTAGTAGGTGCGGCAGCTTTCTTGCTGTCCTTCTTGAAGTTGCCCTTGTTCTTAGGCTTGCCTTGTTTCTTGAAATTGGTGGTCTTATTGACCATCAACACTTGGTGCTCCTTCTTGATCTCCACTTCAGCAGTTTTCAGCATGGACGATAGTTCAGGCAATGTCTTGTTCATGCAGTGCATATTGTAGTTCATCACAAAGTTCTTGTAACTTGGTGGCAGTGATTGGAGGACATGGTGAATCCCTAACTCATTAGGAATCGTTATCCACAACTCTTGGAGCTTGTTTGCATGCCTAGACATGATGAGCACGTGCTCGCTAACGGAGCTACCCTCTTCCATCTTACAGTTAAAGAACTTTTCGGAGGCCTCATAGCTCTCCACGGCCGCGTGAGTCTCAAAAATCAGCCTGAGCTCCTTAATGATCTCGAACGGGTCGTGGTGCTCAAAGCGCTTCTGAAGCTCCATTTCTAAACCGTATAGGATGGCACACTGAACTGTGGAGTAGTGATTTTTCCGAGTGGCGTAAACATTCTTTACGTCATCGGTGGCATCTTCTGCGGGTGGGTCACCTAGCGGTGCTTCGAGCACATAGGTCAACTGACCAGCCCTGAGGACAATCTTCAGTCCACGGAACCAGTCTGTGAAGTTGCTTCCATTGTTCTTAAGCTTTTCTTTCTCTAGGAATGCATTGAAATTGATGGAGAGGTTCGCCATAATCAACAACAATTTGCAAGTAGTTTAGACTAAGTTTATGATAAATTGAGTTCAATCTAAATTCTCTAAATAAACTAGGTGAACCCCCACTCAAAACAACATCCCTCACGTTGTCTTAGTGATTACATGAACCAAATCCACTACACCAAGTCCGATCTTCACGAGAGAATATGTAGTTTCATCGGCGAACAATCTTCATGTTCATCATATCATTTATATGACTCATGCTCTACCTTTCGGTATTCTGTGTTCCGAGACCATGTCTGTACATGCTAGGCTCGTCAAGATTAACCTTAGTTTCCGCATGTGCAAATCTGGCTTGCACCCGTTGTATGCACACGTAGAATCTATCACATCCGATATCACGAGATGCTTCGAAACGACGAGTCTTAGCAACGGTGCCAACTAAGGGCGAACACTTTATTACTTGATATTTAGTGAGAGGGATCATCTTATAATGCTACCTTCGCGATCTAAGCAATACAAGATGCATAAAGGATTAACATCACAGGCAATTCATAAGTAGTGTGATATGATATGGCCCTTTCTTCTTATGCCTTTGATCTCCATCTCCAAAGCACGGACATGATCTCCATCATCACCAGCATTGCGTCAAGGTCAGTGGCGCCGCTTCATGGTTGTCCATCATCACTAGCAACTATTACAACTACTTGGAATAAAGCTATTACAAGATGAATAGACACGCAGGTCTCAACGGAATTAAAGACAATCATTAGGCTCCTGTCGGTTTCCATATTACAACAAGGGTCATTGCATACATCAAATATAATCATAATCACATGATGTCCATATCACATCACAAAACCCCTGCAAAAACAAGTTAGACGCCTCTAATTTTCTTTGCATGTTTTACGTGGTTTGGGGCTTTCGAATAAGAACGGATCTTACCTACGAAAATGAACCACAACGTTGATACAAGTGCTATCAAGTGCAAAGTGTAAATTGGATCTATACTATGGTGAGAGAGACAGACACCCGCAAAGCCACTTGTGCAAAGCAAGTTACACGTCAAGCGTGGAGCAAGTCTCATGTGTGATGACATGTAAGGTTAGCCCGAGCCGCTTCATCCCACCATACCGCAAGATGCAAAGTACACAAAGCAAAAGACGGCACGAGCACCAACGCCCACAAAACCATTGTGTTCTACTCGTGCAACAGATCTACGCATAAACCTGCCTCGTGATGTCTCAGATCCAATCCGAGACTCCGAACAACATTCGGTCTCCAACGCATATTCCATATCTACCTAAACAGCATCAAACCTTAAGTGTGTCACCCTACGGTTCGTGAATATGCAAACATGATGGAGACACCTCTCCGATCAATAACCATCAGCGGGATCTGGAGATCCATAACGGCTCCCACATACTCAACGATGACTTCGTGATCGATAGAACCATTAACATACGAAACCAATTCCCTTTGTCACGCGATACTCTACTTATTCGAGGTTTGATCGTCGGTATCGACATACCTAGTTCTACCTCGTTACTGACAAGTACTCTTTACTCGTTCCATGATATGTCATCCCTTGTGACCTAGTCACATGCTTGCAAGCTAACTAGATGACATTCCACCGAGAGGGCCCAGAGCATATCTATCCGTCATATGGATGGACAAATCCCAATCTTGGTCTATGCACTTCGACACATACTTTCAGAATACCCAATGACACCTTTATGACCACCCAGTTACGAAGCGGTGTTTGATGTCATCAAAGCACCCTTCCGGTGATGGTGATTAACATAACCTCATGGTCGAAGGATTAGGTTACTATGCATTTGAAAGCTTGTAGCAATACGAACTTAATGACTTGATCTTATGCTACATTTACTACGGGTGTGTGTCCATCACATCATTCTCCTAATGATATAACCTTGTTATTAATGACATCCAATGTCCATGATCAGGAAACCATGATCATCTATTAATCAACAAGCTAGTTCAACAAGAGGCTTACTAGTGACTCTTTTACGTTTACAAAACACACATGTATTAGTGTTTCCTTATAATACAATTATAGCATGGGATGTAAACATTCATCATAAACACAAAGATATAATAATAACCACTTTTATTATTGCCTCTTGGGCATATCTCCAACAGTTTGCCCATCTTGGTTGTGGTCAACGTGTGCCCAACCAAGCTGCTGATGACGGTTTGGGCAAGCCAAAATTTTCAATTCCTAAGTTGGATGGTTCCATTGATCCTGAAGACTACCTCACATGGGAGTTGAAGATTGAGAAACTTTGGCGCTTATTTGACTATCCAGAAGATAAGAAGGTCAAGCTTGCAGCATCGGAATTTGATGGTTATGCTTTACATTGGTGGGATGCTCTTGTGCACCATAGGAGGGAGGACAATGAACTTCCTGTGAGGGATTGGCGCGAGATGAAGCAAATCATGAAAGCTCGTTTCGTACCAACCAACTACTTGCGATCAGTTTTTGATAAATTGACGCAACTGAAGCAAGGCACCATGACAGTTGATGAGTACTACATGGAGATGGAGATGCCTATGCAGCGTGCTAGAATTCGTGAGTCCATTGAGATGACCATGCAGTGATTCCTAAACAATTTGAAGTTACCGATCAAGAGCATTGTTCGTCATCACTAGTATGAGACCATGAATGAGTTGTTGCATCATGCTAGAGAGGCCGAATCCCAGTTGGCAGAAGAGGCGAAGTCACAGGCTCGTTTTCCATCCTCCAGCAGATTTTCGGCCAGGTCCACACCTTCTACAGCCGCGCCACCAGCTGCTGCTCCTTTTACACCATCGGCCAAGCCAGCAAGTACACCTTTGTTTGGTTCAAATGCTCGGAAACCCGCTGCTCCTGATGCTAGCTCGGGTTCCAACATGTCTACTGCACGTACTCGTGATGTGGTGTGCCATACTTGTGGAGGTAGAGGTCACTACAAGAAAGATTGTCCAAACAGCAAGGTCATGTTTCTTAATGAACAAGGTGAAGTAGAAAGTGGAGATGAAGCTTCTGATGATGATATTGATGACGGCGAGGTTGGTGCTGATGCATATGCTGAGCGTGCACCCACTATTGTCGTATCTTCACGTGTACTTAGTGTGCAACCGGTTGAGGAATCCCAGCGTTGCAACTTGTTCCAAACAAAAGCTCTAGTTGGACCAAACAAAGCTTGCAAGGTAATTATTGATGGAGGTAGCTGCAGAAATCTTGGAAGTAAGGAACTATGTGCCGAACTGAATTTGACATACTTACCTCATCCCAAGCCATACTACATACAATGGTTGAGCAACAATGGTGAGATGAAGGTAAATCATATGGTACGTGTGAATTTTCAAATAGGGCCATACAAAGATTCTATTGATTTTGATGTGGTTCCTATGACTGTTTGTCACCTACTATTGGGTTGGCCTTGGCTCTATGATTGCTTTGTGCAACACAATGGCCGAGCCAATACATATCACTTGGAATTCAAAGGAAAGAAGATTACTATGCAGCCAATGACATCACAAGAAATTGTGAATGATTCTTGCCAGAAGATAGAGGTGAACTTGAAGGAAGATACTACCACTCGGTGAGACTGTGTCACAGCTGCTCCTGATGTAATTGAGCCTAAATTGAGTGATATAACAAAAAGTGACAGAGTGCCTGGGTTATTGATATTAGCCACCAAGGAGGATATGCGAGAGTTTCGTGAGGATCCTACAGCCATGCCACTTGTGCTCATGTATAAAGGCGAGGTATTGGTTTCTAATGACATGACCCCTATTTCTCTTGGTGTCTCTTCTGTTTTGTAGGACTTTGGGGATGTGTTTCCAGAAGACGTACCCGCAGGTTTGCCTCCATTGCGTGGTATAGAACATCAAGTGGACCTGATTCCTGGCGCCACACTTTCCAACCGTGCACCTTACAGGACTAATCCCGAAGAAACTAAGGAAATTCAGAAGCAGGTACAAGCGTTGCTGGATAAAGGGTACATCCGTGTCTCTCTTAGCCCTTGTGCTGTTCCTGTTATTTTAGTTCCTAAGAAAGATGGTACTTGGCGCATGTGTGTTGATTGTAGAGCGATTAATAACATCACTATTCGATATCGTCATCCTATTCCACGCTTAGAGGATATGCTAGATGAATTGAGTGGTGTTGTTGTTTTCTCTAAAATTGACTTGCGTAGTGGTTATCATCAAATTAGGATGAAAGAAGGGGATGAATGGAAAACTGCTTTCAAAACTAAATTCGGTTTGTATGAGTGGTTAG
The DNA here is from genome assembly GCA_910589775.1 of Avena eriantha. Taxonomy (NCBI): domain Eukaryota; kingdom Viridiplantae; phylum Streptophyta; class Magnoliopsida; order Poales; family Poaceae; genus Avena; species Avena eriantha. Next base: position 43,437,983 of record OU342745.1, read on the forward strand.
TCATGCCGTTTGGTCTTACTAATGCACCTAGTACTTTCATGTGTTTGATGAATCATGTTTTGAGAGAGTTTATTGGTCATTTTGTGATTGTTTACTTTGATGATATACTTATATACAGCCACACCGAATATGAACACTGCACTCGTATTAGACAAGTTTTGCAAGTGTTACGTGATAATAAACTGTATTCTAATCTTGAGAAGTGCAAAAGTTAAGGTCATATTCCTAGGATTTGTTGTTTCTAAGCATGGAGTAGAGGTAGATCAATCTAAAATTGAATCAATTCAGAATTGGCCTACTCCAATAAATGTTAGTCAAGTGCGTAGTTTCCACGGTCTCGCTGGTTTCTATAGGCGCTTTGTGAAAGATTTTAGCACCATTGCTGCACCATTAAATGATTTGACAAAGAAAGGTGTTCCTTTTGTGTGGGGTGCGGCCCAGGACATTGCATTTGATACATTAAAACGTTTGCTTACGTCTACACCATTACTTGCATTACCTGATTTTTCAAAGCAATTTGAAGTTGAATGTGATGCTAGTGGTATAGGCATAGGTGGCGTTTTGATGCAAGAGGGTCGGCCTATAGCTTATTTTTCTAATAAATTGACTGGTGCTCGTTTGAATTATTCTATCTATGATAAAGAACTGTATGCACTTGTTCGAGTACTTGAGGTTTGGCAACATTATTTGTGGCCAAAGGAATTCATCATACATTCTGATCATGAAGCATTGAAATACTTGAAAGCTCAATCAAACCTGCATAGAAGATTAGCTAAATGGGTTGAGTTCATTGAGTCTTTTCCTTACATCATTAACTATAAGAAGGGAAAAGAGAACGTTGTTGCTGATGCTCTATCTAGGAAGAACATGCTATTAACCAATCTTGATGTTAACATTCCTGGATTAGAAGCTATTTGTGCACTTTATGCAACTGACCATGATTTTGCTGAACCATATCGTTTGTGTGCTCTTAGAAACGCATGGGATAAGTATCATATACATGATGGATATTTGTTTCGAGCTAACAAACTATGTATTCCAGAATCGTCGTTGCGTTTGTTCTTAGTGCAGGAGTCACATGCTGGTGGTTTGATGGGTCACTTTGGGCGTGATAATACATTGCGCATGCTTGTTGATCACTTTTATTGGCCCAAGATGAGGCGTGATGTGTACAGATTTGTGAGCTGATGTATTACATGCCACAAGTCGAAATCTAAGCTGAAGCCTCACGGTTTGTATACACCTCTCTCTACACCTACTACTCCATGGGAAGACATTAGTATGGATTTTGTGCTAGGTCTACCTAAAACTCAGAGAGGTCATGATTCTATATTTGTGGTAGTGGATAGGTTCTCTAAGATGGCTCATTTTATTGCCTGCCACAAAAGCGACGATGCGTCACATGTTGCTAACCTGTTTTTCAGGGACATCGTGAGATTACATGGAGTACCAAAGACGATTGTTTCTGACCGGGATGTGAAGTTCATGAGCTACTTTTGGAAGACCTTATGGGGAAAGCTAGGAACGAAGTTGTTGTTCAGTACTACATGTCATCCCCAAACAGATGGTCAAACGAAGGTGGTGAATCGAACATTGTCACAGCTACTAAGGACCATGATTAAAAAGAATCTGCGGGAGTGGGAAGAGTGTTTGCCACATGTTGAATTTGCTTACAACAGGGATGTGCATTCAACTACTCAGCTTTGTCCTTTTGAGGTGGTGTATGGTTTCAAACCATTGACGCCACTTGATATGTTGCCTCTACCATTACATGAGAGAGTTGATATGGAGGCATCAAAACATGCTGATTATGTGAAGAAAATACATGAGAAGACTCGAGAGGCTATTGAGAAGAAAGACAAGAACATTGCTGCTGCAAGGAATCAAGCAAGGAAAGAAGTGTTGTTCGAGCCTGGAGATATGGTTTGGGTGCATCTACGCAAGGATAGGTTTCCATTACTTCGAAAGTCCAAATTGAAGCCACGTGGTGCTGGTCCTTACAAGGTGTTAGCCAAGATTAATGATAACGCCTACTCGGTGGATATACCTATTGAGGAGTTTGGTGGAGTTAGCAACAGCTTCAACGTTGCTGATTTGTCACCATATGTTGGAGAAGACCTTGGAGCGTCAAGGTCGACGCCTTTTGAAGGGGGGAGCAGATGAGGACATCCCTACAATTACACCTACCCCAATGACTACTGGAGATGCTACAACTGTCACAAGACAGGATCAGTCCAATGAGATTAGAATTGGACCTATTACAAGAGCTCGTGCTAAGCTACTAGATCAACAGGTGAATTTACTCCTAAAGGAATCCGGTACTTTGATTGATGAGAACTTTATACTGCCTAAGTCTATGCATTTATGTATGATCAGGTTCGTTGGAGAAACAAGCATGGCGCGAGGAGGAGAAGGGCTACAAGAGAAGCCCAATATGATGATCGCCCAAGGATGCGTGAGGGAGGAGTGGGAGGAAGGCGCAAGAGAAGATCATCAAGATGGAGGCAAAAAGATCTGCCACGACCGGAGTGTCCGACCGGATCCACCCGGACTGTCTGGCCTGGTCGAGAGGCAAACTGGCGTGGACATTTTGTCTGCCAGTTCGGACACTACCCGGACACCACCCGGAAACTTCAAAGTTTCCGGCCAGACCGGACTGTCCGGCACACTTCACCCGGAGTGTCCGGCCTGACCGGACTGTCCGGCCGATTTCGACCGGAGTGTCCGCCCGCCGACCGAATCTGGTCCGAGTCGGTTTGTATCAGTTTGAGTCGTTTGCGTTTAGTTTCGGTTTCTGGCCGCCCCAGCTGCCCTTATAAGCCCTGGGATGACCCCTAGTTAGGTTTTAGACCATGTTAAAATATTTTGGAGTTGTTTCTTTCATAGAACCTCTGGAATTACCCTGTGTTCGAATCTACCAACTATAATTGAGTGTGATATGTTGTTCCATTGGGAATTACTAGATTGCATACTACCGTTCGTGGTCACGGCTGCGTGCGTAAGAGTGTGGTGTTGTGAATATCCTACAAGGTTCGAGATCTGTTGCACTGGCATCAGGGATCGAGCAGGAGAGATCATAGTTATGCACTAGTTATCTACCATCTACCATCATCATCGCCATCCGCTTACTGAGAAGATCAGGCCACCCCATATCACTTTTTATGTGAAAATTAGTGATTAAAGCTCTCACGCACTTGATGGCACACTTTACTTTTCTTGCCCCTAATAAACTTGAACCATTGTGTCACCTATGTTGTATATGCTTGCGCTTTATAAGTTGAAATTAGCAGAACCATGTATCATGGGGAACGCTTTCAACATTGCACTTGTACTTTGTACCCTGTTGATATCATGTTATTTTGCTTATGGATCCCGGCGGTGTGAAATAAAAGTGGAACTTGTAAGATCATGGAGTTTGTATGTGTGTTAGAGAAACGCCTGGGCCGCTAGCCTAAGCCATGCCTAATCATGGTGGAAACTTGCAGCATAACCATAATGAGCACTCTATGATGCATCCTCAATAAAAACCTATGCAAATAGCAAATAAAAAGATCGCTGGGATGCTCATTGTCTGCTTGCCTTGTCATTTTGATTATGGGATAGCTCCTGTATCATGTGCAAGGGGTACCCCGTTGGCGGTTCTGTATGATACATATGTACTTACAATGAAAAGAGCTTACTCGTGACTAAAGTTGAGTAGCATGAGGTTCGGTCTTCGTAAGTAAGGGGCATTGTTGTTGAGCTTCTTTAGGACCTTGAATGGACCATCTCCCCTTGGCTTGAGTTTTGAGTTCCGTTCCTTGGGGAAGCGGTCTTTACTTAGTTGTATCCACACTGAAGGGTTTGCAGCATAGAAAACAAAAAAAATTCCTACGATCAGAACTATACACCAAGATCTATCTACTAGATACAAGCAACGGGTGGATATACATCCATGGAGAACTTACCCTCGAAGACAACAAAGTTTTTTTCACGAGTAGGAACTCATGGATGATGTAGTCGTACGCTTGCTGATCTCAATATCGTGTGGAAGTCCTAGCACCGCAAACCAGCAGTGCATCTGCACTCGCACACACGTTTAGACCACCGAACAACCTCCGCCTCCTCGCTCCAGCGATGCAGCGGAAGCAGCATCTCCTTCCAGACGAAATACCACCGGGAACATGTATCTTGCTAATTCGAGACCATGGGGAAATAATTCTAGAGGGGGAGAGAGATCCTTCACGAGGAGTGATACGTTGCTAACATATCCATAATTTTTGATGTTCCATGCTTGGTTTTATCTACTTTCTTATGTTATGTTCCAACTTTGGAGTAATTTTCATACACTTTCTTGGACTAACCTATTAAAAAGATGCCATAGTGCCAGCTGCCTGTTTTCTGCTGTTTTTGGTTCCAGGAAGTCAGAAAATGAATATTCTCGGAATTGGACGGGACAAAAGCCAAAGTTGACATTTTACCGGAAGACTCACGGAGCCAGAAGACGAGACGGAGAGGAGCCACAGGGCGGCCACACCATGTGGTGGCGCGGGTCCACCCTGGCTGGGCCACCTGGTGGTGTGGGCCCCCTGGCCGCCCACCGACCTTGCCTCTTCGCCTATAAGATGCCTCCCGATGCAAAAACCCTAGATAGTCCAGCCTCTAGCCATGAAAAGTTACATAGCGCCGCCGCCACCGAAGGGGAGATTCGGGGGACAGAAAGTCTCTGTTTCGGCACCCTGCCGGGATGGGGAAGTGCCCCCGGAGCCGTCTCCATTGCCGTTGCTGATTCCCATGATGAGGAGGGAGTAGTTCCTCCTCGAGGCTGAGGTTTCTATCGGTAGCTATATGTTCATCTTTCTCTATGCCTGATCATATTGTGATCATGAGCTTTGTAATCAAGTAGATCTACCTTGCTACTCAAGTGCTTTAATAGATCTCTGCTCTCCCCATGTGTGTGAAAGTGACAGCGTGCACACCATGGTGGCACTTAGGCTAGAGATTACAAATACTTGTTATGAGTTATATTTGGAGTTGGATGTCTCTATGAAATTGTGGTGTTTGTTGGAACCATCTAGTGTTCGAGGTGATCGTGTGGGGTTATCTTGATGCGGAAAGCGAACTTTGAGGTGTGATGTTAAAGCCCTACCATGGATTAGAGTGTCCAACCAGCGAGTAGTTCAGAGTAGTATCATAAAGAGAATATATTTATATGAGAGTGTTCACTAGTGAAAGTATGATCCCTAGGCCTTGTTTCTAAGCATTGAAACACCGTTTGTAACTAGATCTGTTACATGTTTGCTTGCTTCCATCTTTATTTCAGTTTGCCTTTAGTCTCTTCCACGCCATCAAGCTATTTTCTGGCACCATTGTCTTATATCCATACCACTTGTATTTCACTATCTCTTGGCCAAACTAGTATACCTATACACCTGACAAGTGTATTGGGTGTGTTGGGGACACAAGAGAGTTCCTGTATCTTGATTGCACAGTTGCTTGAGAGGGATACTTTTGACCACTTACTCCCTAAGTTCGATAAACCTTGGGTGATCCACTTAAGGGAAAACTTGTTGCTGTTCTACAAACCTCTGCACTTGGAGGCCCAACAACTTTCTACAAGAATAGAACTGCGTAGACATCAAGGAGGTGTGAGGAAGAAGGGTGAGAGGGGTGGCCTTTTATAGGTGGAGGGCGGTACCCCTCCCCATGGTCGGCGCCCCATGGGGGGTGACCAATCACCTTCCCCATTCATGTGGTGGTAACCCCCTCCATATAAAAGTCACCCTTAACATTCTCTTTTAAAGTCTCCACTTTGAATGCATTAAATTTCTCCAAATTTAATGCTCTCTCAGTTAATAAAACTCTTTTATTAAATTTATTCAGAGTTTTGTTAATTACTTTAATTGACAAACATTCACATAAAACCCCCTGCAACATTTCAATATTACATGCAGAACCAATTTCTGTAATTTCACCCGAAACAGTTTCGGTGTCTATTGAAATAATTCCAGCGATTTGCAATTCGTTCGTCTGAAACACATTTTCTCCAAATGGTGATGGTGTCCCTTAAGTGTGTCACCCTACGATTCGTGAATAATGAAGACATGATCGAGACCCCTCTCAGATCAATAATCAGAAGCGGGACCTGGAGATCCATACTGACTCCTACACATTCTACGATGACTTCTGTGATCGTGAGAACCTTTAACATTGGTAACTAAATCCCTTTGTCTCGTGATATATTACATGTCCGTGATTCGATCATCGGTATCTCCATACCTAGTTTGATCTCGTTACCGACATGTACTCTTTTCTCGTTCCCGTGATATAACATTCTAGTGATCTTATCACTTGCTTGTAAGCTAACCGATGTGATATCACCGAGAGGGCCTAGAGTATATCTATCCGTCATCGGGATGGAAAAATCCCACTCTTGATCCATGAGCCTCTACATCACGCTTTCGTAGCACTGAACCCACCTTTATAATCACCCTTTCATGGTGTGATGTTTGATGTTATCAAGATACTCTTCCAGTGTTAGTGATTAACATTATCTCATGGTCTAAGGACTAGGATTACTTTGTTAGATGTTATAGCAATATAAACACAATGAATTTGATCGTAATGATATACTTCGGATGAATGTTCATCACATCATTCCACTAACGTTGTGACCTTGTTATTAACAACATCCAATGTCCATGATCAGGAAACCTTGATCATCTTGTTAATCAACGAGCTAGTTTATAAGAGAGGAATAACTAGGAACTTTCCTTTTGTTTATTAAACACACATGTATTAATGTTTCCAAATTAATACAATCATAGCATGTAAAATAAACATCTATCATATACTTGGAATATGTATAATAACAACTTTATTATTGCCTCTCAGGACATATTCCCTTCATTCTCCCACTTGCACTAGATACAATAATCTAGTTACATGGTGATAAATCTAACACCCATGGAGTTCTGGTGTTGATCATGTTTTGCTCTAGGGAGAGTTTTAGTTAACGGATCTGCTACATTGAGATCCGTATGTACTTTACAAATCTTTATATCTCCATCCTTGGCATGCTCATGCATGGACGCTTAATATGTTTGGAATTCTTGTGAGACCTTGGTTCCTTTGTGTTGGCTATGGCTCCATTATTGTCACGATAGATCACCATTGGATCCAACGCACTAGGAACCACACCTAGTTCGGTAATGAACTCCTTCATCCAAACCGCTTCCTGTGATGCTTCTGAAGCAGCAATATATTCTGCCTCCGTTGTTGACCTTATTACCACGGGTTGTTTGGAGCTCCTCCAACTAACTGCTGCTCCATTCATGAGAAATACATATCCAAATTGATACTTAGAGTCATCCGGATCAGTGTTAAAGCTAGCATCGACATAACAATTAGCGACCATCTCTTCTTCACCTCCGTATACAAGAAACATTTCCTTAGTTCTTCTCAAGTAATTGAGGATATTCTTGACCGCTATCTAGTGTTCCAAACCTGGATCAGATTGGTACCTATTAGTCAAACTAATAGCATGTGCCACATCCGGTCTTGTACATAGCATGGCGTACATTATAGAGCCTATGGCTGAAGCATAGGGGATCTTATCCATCATCTCTCTTTCTTCCACCATAGCCGGACTTTGAGTCTTACTCAATGTCTTGCCTTGCAACATAGGTAAGAACCCCTTCTTACTTTTGTCCATTTTAAACTTCTTTAAAATCTTATCAAGGTATGTACTCTGTGATAGCCCTATTAGGTGTCTTGATCTATCTCTATAGATCTTTATGCCTAATATATATGACGCTTCACCAAGGTCTTTCATAGAAAATTTGCTGTTTAGATAACTTTTAACACTGTTTAAAAGATCTATATCATTTCCAATCAATAATATGTCATCCACATATAATATCAGAAATGCCACATTGCTCCCACTCACTTTATTGTAAATACAAGCCTCTCCATAAGTTTGGAGAAATCCAAACTCTTTGATCACCTCATCAAAGTGGAGATTCCAACTCCGTGATGCTTGCTTCAGTCCATAGATGGATCACTAAAGTTTGCACACCTTGTTAGCATCCTTAGGATCAACAAAACCCTTTGGTTGTATCATATACAACTCTTCTTCAATGTTAGCATTGAGGAACGCAGTTTTGACATCTATCTGCCATATTTCATAATCGAAATATGCAGCAATTGCTAACATAATCCTAACTGATTTTAGCATCGTTACGGGAGAGAATGTTGTTGGAGATATGCCCAAGAGGCAATAATAAAGTGGTTATTATTATATCTTTATGTTTATGATAAATGTTTACATCCCATGCTATAATTGTATTATTAGGAAACACTAATACATGTGTGTTTTGTAAACATAAAAGAGTCCCTAGTAAGCCTCTTGTTAAACTAGCTTGTTGATTAATGGATGATCATGGTTTCTTGATCATGGATATTGGATGTCGTTAATAACAAAGGTTATATCATTAGGAGAATGATGTGATGGACACACACCCATAGTAAGCGTAGCATAAGATCAAGTCATTAAGTTCGTATTGCTATAAGCTTTTAAATGCATAGTAACCTAATCCTTCGACCATGAGGTTATGTTAATCACCATCACCGGATGGATACTTTGATGACATCAAACGCCGCTTCGTGACTGGGTGGTTATAAAAGTGTCATTGGGTATTCTGAAAGTATGTGTTGAAGCGCATGAACCAAGATTGGGATTTGTCCATCCATATGACGGATAGATATGCTCTGGGCCCTCTCGATGGAATGTCATCTAGTTAGCTTGCAAGCATGTGACTAGGTCACAAGGGATGACATATCACGGAACGAGTAAAGAGTACTTATCAGTAACGAGGTAGAACTAGGTATGGAGATACCAACGATCAAACCTCGGATAAGTATAGTATCGCGAGACAAAGGGAATTGGTTTCATATGTAAGTGGTTCAATCGATCGTGAAGTCATCGTTGAGTATGTGGGAGCCATTATGGATCTCCAGATCCCGCTGATGGTTATTGATAGGAGATGTGTCTCTATCATGTCTACATATTCACGAACCGTAGGGTGACACACTTAAGGTTCGAAGTTGTTTTAAGTAGATATGGAATGTGCTTTGGAGACCGAATGTTGTTCGGAGTCTCGGATTGGATTCGGGACATCACGAGGAGATCCGGAATGGTCTGGAGAATAAGATTCATATATAGGAGAACATTTTATGAGATAGGAAATGTTCCGGAGTGTTTGTATGAGAGTTCTAGAAGGTTTCGGAATGTTCCGGAAGGTTCTGGAAGATATCTTGGAGTTTGCTTGAAAATCAAGATAGGGATCAAGGAGTCCTGGTGGGTCAAGACACGGATTCGTGGGGTAGGAGGACTCCTCCCCCCACCTCCAACCTGCCGGCCTAGGGAGGAGAGGAGTCCTACAAGGACTCCCCTCCCCATGGCGCCATCCCCTCTTTAAATAGAGGGGCAGGGGGCGCCCCCTCCTCCCCTGCTCTCATAACACCCAATCTCTGCCGCCTCTCTCCTCCACCATCTTCTGCACAGGCATAGGCGAAGCCCTGCAGAATTCTCTACTCCACCACCACCACCACGCCGTCGTGCTGCTGGGATTCCGTGGAGAAGATCTACTACCTCCGCTGCTCGCTGGAACGGGGAGAGGAAGGTCTGCTTCGACTCCGCACGTGTGACCGACTGCGGAAGCGCTGCCGAAACGTGGCGCCGGAAGGATCGTCTACTTAACCAAGGGCGGAAGCGCTGCTGGAACACAACGCCGGAAGGATCGTCTACTTGACCGAGGGCGGAAGCGCTGCTGGAACGCGACGCCGGAAGGATCGTCCACACGATCTTGAGATCGGCAAGTGATCGACTACATCAACCACGAGATCTAATCTCGTTAACGCTTTCGGATCTACGAGGGTTAGTTCCTATCTATCTCGTTGCTCATGTCTAATAGATTAGATCTTGGCTTTTATCTAGATTAGATCTGGGTTTTGTTCGTTCTTGCGGTAGAATTTTTTTGTTTTCCATGCTACGAACCCATCAGTGGTATCAGAGCCGTATCTATGCGTAGATCTATTGCACGAGTAGAACACAATGTTTTTGTGTGCGTTGATGCTTTTGTTGTCGGTGTCTTAGCGTGTACTTTGCATCTTGCGGCATGGTGGGATGAAGCTGCTCGGGCTAACATTACATGTCATCGTACATGAGACTTGCTCCACGCTTGACGTGCAACTTGCTTTGCACAAGTGGCTTTGCGGGTGTCTGTCTCTCCCACCATAGTTAAGATTCAATTTACAATGAGCATCTTGACAACACTTGTATCAACGTTGTGGTCCTTGTTCGTAGGTAAGATCGGTCTTATGCGAAAGCCCCAAACCACGTAAAACATGCAAAGAAAATTAGAGGCGTCTAACTTGTTTTTGCAGGGGTTTTGTGATGTGATATGGCCATCATGTGATTATGATTATATTTGATGTATGCAATGATCCTTGTTGTAATATGGCAACCGGCAGGAGCCTAATGGTTGTCTTTTAATTCTGTTAAGACCTGCATGTCTATTCATCTTGTAATAGCTTTATTCCAGGTAGTTGTAATAGTTGCTAGTGATGATGGACAATCATGAAGCGGCGCCACGGACCTTGACGCCACGCCGGTGATGATGGAAATCTCGTCCATGCTTTGGAGATGGAGATCAAAGGCACAAGAAGAAAGGCCATATCATATCACATATTATGAATTGCCTGTGATGTTAATCCTTTATGCATCTTGTATTGCTTAGATCGCGACGGTAGCATTATAAGATGATCCCTCTCACTAAATATCAGGTAATAAAGTGTTCGTCCTTAGTTGGCACCGTTGCTAAGACTCGTCGTTTCGAAGCATCTCGTGATGATCGGGTGTGATAGACTCTACGTGTGCATACAACGGGTGCAAGCCAGATTTGCACATGCAGAAACTAAGGTTAACCTTGACGAGCCTAGCATGTACAGACATGGTCTCGGAACACAGAATACCGAAAGGTAAAGCATGAGTCATATGGATGATATGATGAACATGTTGATTGTTCGCCTTTAAAGCTACATGATCTCACGTGATGATCGGACTTGGTGTAGTGGATTTGGTTCGTGTAATCACTAAAACAACTCGAGGGATGTTGTTTTGAGTGGAAGTTCATTTGTAATTTGGATTATTCGAACTCAATTTATCATAAACACAATCAAAGTGAATTTGCATAGTTTGTTGTAGTCATTGGCATCCGTTCACCACCTTACGCTTAGTTATAGTTGAGATAGTGGAACTATAGAAATTCTGGATATTTGGTTTACGAACTGGTATCGTATTGTTTTGAGTGTCAATTAAAATTTATAAGTCCTATTGCAAACTTTCAGCAAACTCAATTTACTCCATGAAGTTTAATAAATAGTATTAAATCAAGAGTAACAATTCCAGTGTTAGTATCTAATGTATCATGTTAGCCTCCATGATTCTTGATACTCAAAAGATTGTTTTTAATATCAAGTTTATCTAAGAGCTGAAAGCAATGTTTCAGAAACCATCATATGTGAAAGGTATTGCGATATCTAAAACAATGTGTTGGTTACAACATGATAGAGTATACGTCCTCATACTTGATGAGAATTTGTGAAGGTTGGAGACGCTAGTCGTCCTAATCCTCCAAAAGGTTTTGAAAAAGAAACATTATACTCACAATTCACCTTTATAAGCTATAGCAGCTTGATCATGAAAGTTGTCATGATAAGGATGAATAGAAGATGTAAGTAAAATGTTTACTACGCTAAAAGATTACTAAAGAATGGATTTTTTGAAAGAACACCAAACATTTGATGATGGTGATCCACCTCAAAGTGCAAGTCCAAAGGTATTAGTAGTTGACTATATACGCTTTGTACCATGTGTCATGTTGATGACACCGCTATTGATGTTAATAGATTCTTTTAAAAGAAAAGAAATTGCTGAAAGAGAATCTATAAAATATTTGGCAGAAAAGAAAAGATTGGAGATGTCCAACTTAGGCACATAGAAGATATACATGTTATGGTTGTATTCCTTGCTTGTTAAACAATGTGGTTCTCCGGTATTGGATACCGAATTGGTTGGTATGCTATGTCATACAGGACAACGTAATTCATGAACTACAATGGCCTAAGTAACTAGCAAGAGAATAAGTGATGATGTTCATCGAAAACAAACAAAGGGTTGTTGTGTTGCTCGTTAACATCAAAGCTTGCCTTCAAGATTTGTTTCAATAATTGTTATTTTGTTCCGGTATTACGAAAACAATGGTTGTTCAAATAATTACCGTATTCCATAAAGGATGGATGAACTTTTACAAGTCTTGTCGGAGAAATCACATCCATAAACACTATTGCTAAAATGTCGCAAGACAAAAGATTGAAAGATCACTTGCGAAGTGACATCGCCGTTTAAATTATATTGGAAAGAAAACATGAAGAAATTCCATGTTGATGGAATTTTGGAGTCCTTTTGATTTTGATCAAATGACGCTTGTGAAACTTTCTACAGATAATTAAAACTTCGTTCATAGGCCAAAAGGAACGAATGAATGGCTTATTGGAACTTGTACATATAGATGTATGAAGCCCATTATGTAGTCAAGAGCGATGGATTTCAACTTCATATGCTTTCTCCGAGAATTTGAGTGAATATATGTATATTTACTTAATAAGGAGGAAGTATGAAACATTTGAAAATTGATCAAAGACTTTCAAGATGAAGTTGAAAATCATTGTAACAAGAAAATAAAGAGTTTATGATTCGATCATAAAGGAAGATATTTGAGTTACATGTTTAGCAAAAACACCTAAGACTTGAGGAATTGTTCTGTGATTTGTGTTTCCCGATAAACCATAGGATTATGGCATATTCGAGAGATAAAATCAAACCATGTTTGAGATGGTAAGATCAAGGGTGTCATTTATAAAACTGCCATTATGTTTTTAAAGATTAAAGCTTTAGTGACTACCGCTTTTACACTGAAAAGAGCTCCATCGTGATCCGTTGAAATGACACCATATAAGTCATGGTTTGGGATAAAACCCGAATTGTCTTTTCTTAAAATTTTGGTATGTTATGCATAAGTAAAATGTTTACAACCAAAGTCAGATAAGCACGTCTTTGTAGGTTATCCCAAAGAAATTGTTGGGAATTTCTCCATAACACTGAGGACAAAAGAGTTTGTTACTTGGAACGTCAAGTTTCTTGAGAAGGAATTTTTCATGAAAAATTAAGTGGGAGGACAATAGAACTTTGATAAGGTTGTGGAACCTTAGCTATATGTGCTAAGTAGCGCAGCGCCAGAAAGTGTCCCGGTGACGGCCACAATGCTCATGGCTCTCGTGATTACAAAAGGTGTGATCTCGGAGATTGGAGTTCCTATAGAACCATGTGGGTCAGTAAGAATCAAATAGTACGATTTGATAAGCAAGTCGTTATTGTTTTGACAATGATGAACCGACTACATGCAAAGAAGCGATGATGGGCCCTGGCTCCATAAAATGACTAGAAGTCATGGAATCCGTGATAGCATCCATACACGAGAAATCAAGTTTCCGAACTTTGAAGACCCTCCGGAAAGGCGTGAAGCCTATCGGTCGTGTTTGGATCTATAAAGAAATAGACATGGATGTTTCAAATCTATGAAATAGTCGACATGTCGGAAAGAGTTTACGACAATGTTCAAGGAATTGACTATGATAAGATTTGATCTTTCATAGCAATATTTAGTCTGGACGGATTAATGTAGCAATCACTACATATATTTTGGTATATGGTAGTTGAATAATAAAAACAAGTTCTTCTAATAGAATGGTTACCTAGGACGTGTACATGACACGATCCAAAGGGTTTTGTTAATTCAAAGGATGCTAAAAGAGTATGCAAAACTTCAATGGTTGAAGTAAGCATAGCGGAGTTGGAATCTTCACCATGATGAAACTGTTAAAAGAGTTTAAATTCATCGGAGATGATGAAGATGCTTGCATTTGCAAGAAATTAAGTGGGAGCGCTGAGACATATTTCTAATACATTATGTAGAGGACATATTGTTGATTGGAAATGATGTATCTTGTATTGACACAGGTTAAGAATTTCATTTCGATGAAAGACTTAGGCATAACCCAAGAATTAGGCATCAATGTCTATATGGATAGATTGAGATGCTAATATGGTTTTGCCAAATGTACATAGATAAGATGTTGAATGAGTTCAATATGGAAACAACAAGAAAGGTTCTTGACACATGGAAAGGACTGAATCAAGATTCGAGTGTGTTGACACGAGATTCAAGTGTTTTGACACTTGGTGAAATCACAAGAATATTTTGATCAATCATTCTTTGAGATGTACACATCCAGATATGTCCTATGCTCTAAATGTTATGAGCATATACCAGAATGACTCATAAGATGATCATTGGACAATAGTAGGGATATTCCTATGATCTTTGGAAGAACTAAGAATATATTTTTATATAGTGGTGACAAATAGTTCATTGTAAATTGTTACATTAATACTAGTTTTGTCACAAGTTAAGTTTATCTCAATTTAGACTATGGGTAGCACAATGTAATGGAAAGGATGTTCCATGATGGATTTGGATGAGTTCCAAAGTTGAGACATTGTGACGGATACTACAACAAAAGGCTAAGTATATAAACTGCTATAGTAGCAGCAAAGGAGGGCATTTGTGTTAAGTAGTTTGTTATCAAACTAGGTGTGGTTCATAGAGGGATAATACTATGAAGATACATTGTATGACAATTGTATCAACATGATTTAATCCCGAGGAACTAAAGGTCTCACCAAAGGACCAAATTTATACAATGCCATCTCATTGGAGAATGAGTAATGCGTAGAGACGCAAGGACATACAAATACACACGGACCTGGAAGTGTCAAATCCAAAGATTATGTTTACCACTAGCAATAGTGTCTATACAACACCAGAAAGCCATAGGTGTTGAATGCATAAGTTTTTAACTAGATTATTGACTCTAGTGCAAGTGGGAGACTGTTGGAGATATGCCCAAGAGGCAATAATAAAGTGGTTATTATTATATCTTTATGTTTATGATAAATGTTTACATCCCATGCTATAATTGTATTATTAGGAAACACTAATACATGTGTGTTTTGTAAACATAAAAGAGTCCCTAGTAAGCCTCTTGTTAAACTAGCTTGTTGATTAATGGATGATCATGGTTTCTTGATCATGGATATTGGATGTCGTTAATAACAAAGGTTATATCATTAGGAGAATGATGTGATGGACACACACCCATAGTAAGCGTAGCATAAGATCAAGTCATTAAGTTCGTATTGCTATAAGCTTTTAAATGCATAGTAACCTAATCCTTCGACCATGAGGTTATGTTAATCACCATCACCGGATGGATACTTTGATGACATCAAACGCCGCTTCGTGACTGGGTGGTTATAAAAGTGTCATTGGGTATTCTGAAAGTATGTGTTGAAGCGCATGAACCAAGATTGGGATTTGTCCATCCATATGACGGATAGATATGCTCTGGGCCCTCTCGGTGGAATGTCATCTAGTTAGCTTGCAAGCATGTGACTAGGTCACAAGGGATGACATATCACGGAACGAGTAAAGAGTACTTATCAGTAACGAGGTAGAACTAGGTATGGAGATACCAACGATCAAACCTCGGATAAGTATAGTATCGCGAGACAAAGGGAATTGGTTTCATATGTAAGTGGTTCAATCGATCGTGAAGTCATCGTTGAGTATGTGGGAGCCATTATGGATCTCCAGATCCCGCTGATGGTTATTGATAGGAGATGTGTCTCTATCATGTATACATATTCACGAACCGTAGGGTGACACACTTAAGGTTCGAAGTTGTTTTAAGTAGATATGGAATGTGCTTTGGAGACCGAATGTTGTTCGGAGTCTCGGATTGGATTCGGGACATCACGAGGAGATCCGGAATGGTCTGGAGAATAAGATTCATATATAGGAGAACATTTTATGAGATAGGAAATGTTCCGGAGTGTTTGTATGAGAGTTCTAGAAGGTTTCGGAATGTTCCGGAAGGTTCTGGAAGATATCTTGGAGTTTGCTTGAAAATCAAGATAGGGATCAAGGAGTCCTGGTGGGTCAAGACACGGATTCGTGGGGTAGGAGGACTCCTCCCCCCACCTCCAACCCGCCGGCCTAGGGAGGAGAGGAGTCCTACAAGGACTCCCCTCCCCATGGCGCCATCCCCTCTTTAAATAGAGGGGCAGGGGGCGCCCCCTCCTCCCCTGCTCTCATAACACCCAATCTCTGCCGCCTCTCTCCTCCACCATCTTCTGCACAGGCATAGGCGAAGCCCTGCAGAATTCTCTACTCCACCACCACCACGCCGTCGTGCTGCTGGGATTCCGTGGAGAAGATCTACTACCTCCACTGCTCGCTAGAACGGGGAGAGGAAGATCTGCTTCGACTCCGCACGTGTGACCGACTACGGAAGCGCTGCCGAAACGTGGCGCCGGAAGGATCGTCTACTTGACCAAGGGCGGAAGCGCTGCTGGAACGCAACGCCGAAAGGATCGTCTACTTGACCGAGGGCGGAAGCGCTGCTGGAACGCGACGCCGGAAGGATCGTCCACACGATCTTGAGATCGGCAAGTGATCGACTACATCAACCACGAGATCTAATCTCGTTAACGCTTTTGGATCTACGAGGGTTAGTTCCTATCTATCTCGTTGCTCATGTCTAATAGATTAGATCTTGGCTTTTATCTAGATTAGATCTGG
The DNA here is from genome assembly GCA_910589775.1 of Avena eriantha. Taxonomy (NCBI): domain Eukaryota; kingdom Viridiplantae; phylum Streptophyta; class Magnoliopsida; order Poales; family Poaceae; genus Avena; species Avena eriantha. The sequence continues at coordinate 43,454,785 of OU342745.1, forward strand.
GTTTTGTTCGTTCTTGCGGTAGAAATTTTTTGTTTTCCATGCTACGAACCCATCAAATGTCTCATCGTAGTCAACTCCTTGAATTTGTTGAAACCCTTTTACGACAAGTCGAGCTTTATAGACGGTTACATTACCATCAGCATTAGTTTTTCTTTTGAAAATTCATTTATTCTCAACGGCCTTTCGGTCATGAGGTAAGTCCACCAAGATCCAAACCTGGTTTTCGTACATGGATTCCATCTCAGATTTCATGGCTTCTATCCATTTGTTGGAATCCAGGCTCATCATCGCTTCTTCATACGTTGCAGGGTAATCCATTTCATCAACCATGAAATTAACAACATGATTCCCATACAGCTCAGGAGTTGCACGTGCCCTGCTTGACCTACGAGGTTCGGTAGTGTCCTCTTTCGGAGTTTCATGATCATTATCATTACTTCCTTCTTCATTTGGTGAAGTCAACTCTGGAACAACTTCCAGCGCTGTGCCACTCGCCATTCCATGAAGAGAAGGTTTAATAACCTCTTCGAGTTCTACCTTTCGACTACTCACACCTTTCGCGAGAAACTCTTTCTCTAGAAAGGATCCATTCTTGGCAACGAAAACCTTGCCCTCGGATCTGTGATAGAAGGAATACCCAATTGTTTCTTTAGGATATCCTATGAAGACACATTTTTTTGCTTTGGGTTCGAGTTTATCCGGTTGAAGTTTCTTCACATAAACATCTCATCCCCAAACTTTAAGAAATGACAGCTTAGGTTTGTTTCCAAACCATAATTCATACGGTGTCGTTTCAACGGATTTAGACGGTGCCCGATTTAAAGTGAATGCAGCGGTTTCTAGTGCATAACCCCAAAATGACAGTGGTAAGTCATTCAGAGACATCATAGATCGAACCATATCCAATAAAGTACGATTACAATGTTCCGACACACCATTATGTTGTGGTGTTCCGGCAGGCGTGAGTTGTGAAACTATTCCACACTCTTTCATGTGTGTGCTAAACTCGTAACTTAGATACTCACCTCCACGGTTGGACCACAGAAATTTGATCTTTCTATTACGATGATTTTCCACTTCATTCTGAAATTCTTTGAACTTTTCAAAGGTTTCAGATTTGTGTTTCATCAAATAGATGTACCCATATCTACTCAAATCATCCGTGAAAGTAACAAAATAATGATATCTACCTCATGCTGACACACTCATTGGACCGCATGCATCAGTATGTATGATTTCCAATAATTTTGTCGCCCGTTCCATTGAACCGAAAAACGGCGTTCTAGTCATCTTGCCCATAAGGCGTGGCTCACATGTATCAAATGATTCAAAATCAAGTGATTCCAAAAGTCCATCGGAATGGAGTTTCTTCATGCGTTTAACGCCAATACGACCTAAACGGCAGTGCCACATATCTGTAGATATATCATCATTAAGTTTAATTCTTTTAGCATCAACATTATGGATGTGCGTATGAGTACTATCGAGATTCAACAGAAATCAACCATTCATCACGGGTGCATGACCATAAAAGATATTATCCATATAAATCGAACAACCATTGTTTTCGGATTTAAACGAATAACCACATCGCATCAAACAAGATCTAGATATAATGTTCATGCTCAGTGCAAGCACTAAATAACAATTATTTAGGTTTATAACTAATCCCGATGGTAGGTGGAGAGGCAGCGTTCCGACGACGATCACATCAACTTTTGATCCATTGCCGACATGCATCTTGACCTCACCCCTTGCTAGCGGTCGCTTGTTCCGCAACCCCTGATTCGAGTTACATATATTAGCAACCGATCCGGTATCAAATACCCAGGTACTACTGCGAGTACTAGTAAAGTACACATCAATAACATGTATATCATATATACCTTTGTTTGCCTTGCCGGCCTTCTTATTCGCCAAAAACTTGGGGTAGTTGCGCTTCCAATGGCTAGTCCCCTTACAATAGTAGCACTCGGTATCAGACTTAGGGCCAGCCTGGGTTTTCTTGTTAGGCGCAGCAACAGATTTGCTGCCCTTCTTTCCGTTATGTTTACCCTTCTTGTCTTTCTTGAAACCAGTGGTTGTATTGACCATCAACACTTGATATTCTTTCCTAATCTCCACTTCTCCAGTTAGAAGCATTGACAGAAGCTCGAGGAGAGTCTTCTTCATGCCTTGCATGTTATAGTTCATCACGAAGCTCTTGTAGCTAGATGGCAGAGATTGGAGAACACAATGTATACCTAAGTCAATGGGAATCGTTATTTCCAAGGACACAAGCTTATCGGCGTACACAGACATTTTGAGTACGTTCTCACTTACGGAGTTGTTCTCTTCCATCATGCAGCTAAAGAACTTTTCTGAAGCATTATAACTCTCTACAGCAGCATGGGTATCGAAAATCATTTTTAATTCACCCATGGTATCATAGGCATTGCCATTTTCAAAACGCTTTCGAAGTTCTGGCTCTAGCCCATACAGTATGCCGCAATGAACTAAGTTGTGGTCCGCCTGACGAGTTATATAGACATTCTTTTCCTCATCAGGGGCATCAGGAGGTGGGGGGGCCTAGCGGCGCTTCTAGCACATATTGCTTTTGTGCAGCAAAGAGGAGAATCCTCAAATTCATAGCCCAATTGGTGAAGTTGCTACCATTCGCATCAAGTTTCTCTTTCTCCATGAACACATTGAAATTAAAAGCAGGTGGTGCCATCTACCACAGAATTTGTAAATTTTATTTAGACTAAGTTTATGATAGATTAAGTTCAACTAAACTCCCACTCAAAAACAACATCCCTCGTGTCTTTTTGGTGATTACATGAACCAAATCCACTACACCAAGTCCGATCATCATGTGAGTCGGTGTAGCTTCAAAGGCGAGCATCTATATGGGCATCATATCAACTATATGACTCATGCTTAACCTTTTGGTCTGTGTTCCGAGGCCATGTCTGTACATGCTAGGCTCGCCAAGTAAGAGCCTTAGTACTCGCGTGTGTAAAACTGTCTTACACCCGAAATATGATCGTGGATTCAAGTACACCCGATCATCACGTGATGTCTTGAAGCAGCGAAACAATGCGTACTTAAGGAAGAACACATTTTTATCTTGATATTTAAATGAGGGATCATCTTATAACGCTACTAAAAACGCCAAACTAGCAATATAAGATGCGAACATCATATGTGTAAAGTGAAATGATATGGTTCTTGCATTTGATCACTATCATATGCATCATGGTATGATCTCTATCATTCCTTTGTGTGTAAGGCCAAGGTCTATGGAACTTACACGTTAAGTGTGTTGTAGGTGTATCAACTTACAACATTACCATATCATGACACAAGCCCAGCAACGATCTAAACTAGACGCCTCTAATTTACCAATTACAAGTTTTACGTGGCTTAGGGCTTTCGAAGATAGAACCGTTCTTACCTACGAACATGGAACCACAAAGATGATAACCAAATTATTAGCAACTCGTTGTAAATCAGATATTGACTATAGTAGGAGAGACAGACACCCGCCAGCCACTTATGCAAAATCAGTTGCATGTCAGTCGTGGAACCGGTCTCATGTGCAATGACATGTAAGGTTGGTCCAGGCCGCTTCATCCCACTATGCCACCAATATCCAAAGTACATATAAGAAGCAATAACATGATGATCACCGCCCACATACTCTTATGTGTTTTACCCGTGCAAAGCATCTACGCATAGATCAGGCTCTGATACCACTGAAGGGTTCGCAGCATAGAAAACAAAAAAAAATCCTACGATGAGAACTATACGCCAAGATCTATCTACTAGATACAAGCAACGGGTGGATATACATCCATGGAGAACTTACCCTCGAAGACAACAAAGTTTTGTTAACGAGTAGGAACTCGTGGATGATGTAGTCGTACACTTGCCGATCTCAAGATCGTGTGGAAGTCCTAGCGCCGCAAACCAGCAGCGCATCCGCACTCGCACACACGTTCAGGCCACCGAACAACCTCCGCCTCCTCGCTCCAGCGATGAAGCGGAAGACGTAACTCCTTCCAGACGAAATGCCACTAGGAACATGTATCTCGCTAATCCGGGACCATGGGGAAATAATTTTAGAGGGGGAGAGAGATCCTTCCCAAGGAGGTGTGAGAAAGAAGGGTGAGAGGGGTGGCCTTTTATAGGAGGAAGGGGGTACCCCTCCCCATGGTCGGTGCCCCATGGGGGTGACCCCTCACCTTCCCCATTCATGTGGTGGTAACCCCCTCCACATAAAAGTGACCCTTACCATTCTCTTTTAAAGTCTCCACTTTAAATGTATTAAATTTATCCAAATTTAATGCTCTCTCATTTAATAAAACTCTTTTATTAAATTTATTCAGAATTTTGTTAATTATTTTAATTAACAAACATTCACATAAAACCCCCTGCAACATTTCAGTATTACATGCAGAACCAATTTCTGCAATTTCACCCAAAACAGTTTCGGTGTCTATTGAAATAATTCCAGCGCTTTGCAATTCATTCGTCTGAAACACATTTCTCCAAATGGTGTTGGTGTCCCTTAAGTGTGTAACCCTATGGTTTGTGAATAATGTAGTGTCGTGGTGGTGTCACGGCAGATGCCATGGATAGGCTAAATGTGGGGACTAAATGCACTAGGGGAATCCAGGGAGGGATAGTGTGGTGATTCCACACACGGAAGCTTTGTATTTGATTCACCTTCACAGATTACAGGTGCTCCTTGAGCTGTATTTGAGAGAGGAGAAAGAAGGGACTCTCTTACTCTCACCACAAGCTAACCAGCAGGAACTCACTAGTAACCCGCAACACACTAGAGCTCATCCCCGTAAAGACCAACCCCTTCTACAGAGGCCCTAGCCCTCCTTATATAGGGGTGGCTAGGTCTCCACTTAGGGCATACGCGGAGGCATATTCCAGGAAATATGTCTCCTCCCAAAATAGTAAGTCGACCGGGTCTCTTTTCCCCCGCGTCATCCATGCAGAGACTACGTGAGCCTCTGCGGCGCCTGCGTCATCCAACATAGGCTTCGTCACCTTTGTCGGCCATGCCTCGGTGGTCCTGCCTCTGTCCGCTTCGCTCATGCTCTGCGTATAGTGGTCACCTTTGACCAGCGAGATACCTTCCTTCTCTTACAAGCTTGATATAACCCGCATCCCACATAGTTGATCCGGCCATACCTGTTCCTGCATACAAGTTAGATACATCTTTACCGACATACGGCTTAAGTCGGTTGAGACCAAGTTAGGTGGACGTCCCCTGGTCCGGGTTACTCCGTGATCCGGCCTGCCTTGAGGTGACTCGGCCAGCACTTGCTTTGACCTTGCCGTACCTCGGCTAACTAGGCCTTTATACCCCGGCGTGACCCTACCCGGGTGTATCCCCCCAACATTAGTCCTCGAAGCTGGTGCGGTCTTGGCTGTATTAGACGCTAAGGCCACAGCAGGTTCAATTTTACTGAGCTTCTTGCTCCTTCTCCGAGTTACCTCCTAATCTGAATTTCACAGGTTTATTTTCTCTTGGCACATTCCAAGTTTTTACTTGCTGGCCGGGTTACCTCGTACTCATCCGGGTCATTCTTCCTTCTCTCGTACGCTTCCCCACGTGGAGGCTAATCATAACGTTGCCTCATTTTAAGGGCCTGCTACAGTAACCGCCACAGTAATTGTCAGAAGTTACTGTGGCAAACGTCACGTCACGCTTGCCTCCTCGTTAACTGTATCATTATGTCACATGATGGGATCCGCTGCGCCCGGTGGCCCTCTGTGTGGCTCGTCGCTGATTGGCTGATTCGGACCATACACGGCCACACCGTGTGGCTCGCCCGCAAAACGCGATCCCACTACCCCCTTACGGGAGTGGTTAAATAGGGGAGGGGCGTGCCCCTTGGGTCATTTCCCCGCTCCCGCGCCCCTCTGCCTCTGCCTTTTTCCTCTTCTTCTTCGTTGACAGCGCCGCCGCCACCACATCTCAGCAACAGCGCCGCCGCCGTACTGCTTCCACGCGCTCCAGCGCCGCTGCCACCTCCGCACATCTCCTCCGCCACGGGTCCCCGCCAGTCCAGGTCGCTGCCTTCCTCCGTCGCTAGCGCAAGTGAGGAGAGCGACCTCGAAATGACTGAGGAGGAACCCACCGTCGCCGAGCAGGAGATGGAAGAAGACGCGGTGCACGCCGACCGCGGCGCGTGGGCCGGATCCTGGGTCTGCTAGGATGACCTGGATTGGCTTTACCGCACCAGGCGCATCTCGGAGCGCGTCGCCGCGCGCCTGGCTTCCGCCAAACTTGCCCCCTCACCCAATCCGGGTGAGTATGTTGTGTTCCTATCACACTTCCAGCGGGGGTTTGGTCTGCCAGTTAGCGATTTTTTCCATGACTGGCTAAACACATATGAGCTCCAGCTGCACCATCTTCCGGCTAACGCCATCACCTCTCTCTCCGCGTTTGCCTCCACCATCAAAGGTTATGCCGGACTGTGGCCCACGAAGGAGCTCTGGATCCGGTTCTTTGGCCTTCGCCGGAACGTGATTCCGAATGTAGATCTAGATCCGGAGGACAAACAACTCACGCAGTTCGGTGCTGCGTCAATCTGTCCCCAGAAGCTGTCTGTCTTCCCCTGAGTCACTAGGCTTGACTCTTGCAAGGGATGGGCTCGGACTTTCTTCTATGTCCAGAACAGCACCACCGAGGATCTGATCCGGTTGCGCCCCTATACTCCGGGTCCTCCTAACCCGGATTTGTGGGACGTTATCCCCAAGAAGCCCACAGTTTTAGCGAACCAGGTCAACGAGAGATTCAAGGAGCTAAAGGATCTCGGATTTTGCAACGAAGACGACATGATCACATTCGTCCGCAACCGGATCTCCCCTCTCCAGAAACGCACACATAAAGTGTGTCACATGAGCTGGGGCCGCGACCCCAACCGGACCTCGTCTTTCGAGTTGAGCAACACAGAGATCTACCGTCGGGTCAAGGCCATCTTCACCATCCACAAGGACTTCTCCTCTGAGTGGACGTGGGGAATTGAACATTTTTGCATAGGCTTCCTCCTTCGGTAAGTCTCGTGCCCTAAAATTTTTCCGTGTTAAATCTTATGCCGGTCATTTGTTGCAGGTTTTAATCCTGTTGCCTTTTCTTTCCCTTAGATGTTTCTTCAGCAAACCATCGAGGATGCCACCGAGCCTTCCCTCAAATGGGCGCCTGACCAGGATACCTCGGACGAGGAGGAACCGGATCAGGAGATGTTCCTTCCGATGGCGGATGCGACGAAACGACCCACCGGTAAACTCTCTTCTATTAGAGATTGGCCCGATGATGAAGATGATTCGGATGTTGAGGTGATGGAAGCATTTGACGATGTCCCCCTTTCTTATGCTTTTCCGGCATCAACTAACCCCGGTGGGCAGATCCATGAAGACCCTCACCTTGCCGTGGGTGAGCCTGTGCCGGTCGCACCGAAGAAGAAAAGGGGAGCTGCATCCACTTCTTCCTCTAGACCTTCTCAGCCAGCCAAAAGGCGAAAGAAGTCTGGGGACAAAGCTGCCACCAAGCCTACAACCAAGGCCACAGTTCGGAGGGCTCGGAAGCCCAAAGAGCCTCTGACTTCGGATGAGTAAGCCTCTTCACCCTTTGCCATTCACTTGTTCTTCTTGTGTTATAGTTTCTCATCATACATTATTTGATTCGGCAGGGCCGCGGTGGAGGTCCCACAGAGTGGATCCGGCATTGCCTCGCCGCTCCGACACAACCCATCTCCCCCTCGTGGCGATGATTCACGCCCGTTGAGCCCCATTCCGGAGGGTTCAGCGGCTGCTCCGGGTTCCAGCTCACCTCGTCGAGAGGAGGGCAACCTCGGAGTGGGGGAGACTGGCTCTGTCGAGGTAGCAGCAACCACCACTTCGGCTCCGCCGCAACCAGCTACCATCGAGGTTCCTTCAGCACCTCCGCCAAAGCAAAAATCAGCACCAGTACCAGCACCAGCCCCAGCACCAGCAGCAAAAGCAACAGCAGCAGCACCAAGCCCTTCCACCTCATCCGAGTCTTCCAAGCCTCGGCGAGAAAGCACCAAGGCAGCTCCTAAGGGCAAATCCGCTGCAGCCACCTCAACTTCTCAACAGCAGCCCAAGGGAAAAAAGGCTCCTGACGCCACCAAGGCAGCATCCATAGAGGCTGGACAGCGCACATCGCGTCCATGCTTTCGAAGAAAACTCCACCACCGAAGGATGCCCCTGCCGAGCCAGCTGACGTGCAACTTGTGTTGCACACCAGCCCCGCCATTGCCTAGGTTGAGAGGAGAGAAGCGCATGCCAAGGGTTTAGTGGCGCCCCATATGCTTAGCGGCGAATGATACCCTTCGACCTTGATCGAGTTTGTAAATAACTGGAACAAGGCGGAGTTCGTCTACAACGACGATCTCCCGGAGAAGTTCGGTCCCGCCGAATTTTCTGTGCAGATGAATACTGCCGCCAAGGCCATTAATCTTGCAGGTCAGATGATGAGGTACGTTACTTCGTCTTTTCCTTAACATGCAGTAGACATTAGTGATATAACCATTAGTCCCCGAGCCTCCGGGGGAGTAACTTGTTACTCGGTCGGATGCTCCTTAGAGATCTAGCGTAGCTCCTTAACAACTTCGAATATGCACACACCTAGAGCCAGGTTAAGTTCCACTTGGCTTAGATTATGTACACTTCGAATATGCACACACCTAGAGCCGGGTTAAGTTCCACTTGGCTTGGATTCTGTACACTTCGAATATGCACACACCTAGAGCCGGGTTAAGTTCCACTTGGCCCGGATTTTGTACACTTCGAATATGCACACACCTAGAGCCGGGTTAAGTTCCACTTGGCCCAGATCTTGTACACTTCGAATATGCACACACCTAGAGCCGGGTTAAGTTCCACTTGGCCCGGATCTTGTACACTTCGAATATGCACACCCCTAGAGCCGGGTTAAGTTCCACTTGGCCCGGATTTTGTACACTTTGAATATGCAAACACCTAGAGCCGGGTTAAGTTCCACTTGGCCCGGATTTTGTACACTTCAAATATGCACAGGACTAAGCTATCTTTTGGTACTCTTTTCAGGTGACCACCAACCGTCGGAGCGCTGAGTTTCAGCGTCTCCTTGATACTCACAAGATGCTACGCACAAAACATAATGCACTTCTCGCTGAACATGAGAAAAGGGGTAAGTTTCTTACTTGGTATTTTTATATTTTCTTTCATCTTTTTCTACCGAGCTAACTCATCATTCGGTTTTTCGCAGCTGGGGTGGAAGCTGAGAATACCATCATGAGGAAAAACTTGGAGCAAATCAAGGGTGAGTCATTGTTGCTCAATTTCTCTATGCACCCTATCCTCTTTTCTTCTTGGCTCAGCAAACATTCATACCTCGGCTTTGCCGGGTCAACAAACTATTTGAGCATCTCTTGAAGATAGTGTGCCCGTGCCTGATATGATGCTGCATTTTCTTGAACAAGCAGGGCAGCATCATGCCGAACTTAAAAAGAAAGACGACGAGCTTGCCCTCCTCTGAACCAAAGATGACGAGATCGCCAAGCTCAAGGAAGATATGAAGAAGTTGAAAGCACAGCACCAATCCGAACTTCAAAAGGCTAGCCAGGACTTTACTGAAGAGCACGAGCGCCTCAACCTCCAGATTTCCAAGGACCAAGCACTTCTCCAGGAGGCCGACGTCAAGCTTGAGTCCGCGAATACTGAACTTGTGCAGCTTCGAAAAGGCGTGATGACTGTACCAATGAGTTGACCCGGATCCACAGCCATATTTCACGTAAGTTCCTTTCACGTAAGTTCCTTTCTCTGGGTTACTTCACATGTATTTTCTTTACTTGCTTCTCTTGTCTTTTTTTAGGCAAATTTCCAGAGGGCAACGCCATTGCAAGCATCGCTGTTGCTAAGTTCCGCCGAGATAGGGGTACCCCCATTGCTCCTGATGCTGAAGAAATTCCCTATGACCTGGAGGAGTTGTTGGTCAGTTTGTCTTCTCGCGTGGAAATCGTGAAGAACTATGGCAAGGATATCCTTGACGTGGCAATCCGGATCTTCAACACCTTTTGGCCTGATGAAGATACTCCGGAGGGGACCGCAGTTCTTGTTGATAAGTTGATGGAATGCGAGACCCAGCTCGACCTTTGGAGGGAATCCGCTGGACGTGCCGGAGCTGAGACCGTTCTCCACTACGTGCTTACGTGGTACGAGAAGCTCGACCTCAACCTCCTAGCGCGCATGCGCACCGGATCCATATGGTCCAGCGACCCGGAGTGGATTGCCCGGCGCAAGGCTTGCGCCCATAGCCTCATTGAATATGCCCCCATTCATGAATGGAACGAGGGACCAAGCTTCCTAGATCGGCCGATGCCGAAAACACTGACAACGTTGAAGATGGCTCGGATGAGGACAAAGAGGTTAATGCCTCGGACGTCGAAGACAGCGAAGATGACGCCGAACTTCCTCCTCCTACTGCTCCTTGAGCGAAAAAACTTTAAAGTTTATCAGATCCCCGGTATGCCGGGTGGAATTGTATTAAGCACATCAGTTATGTTTTGCCACTAAGTTTTTATGCCGAATTAACTTGGGCGTAGTCCCCGAGTTTCATTTTCTTGTTCCTCCAATTTCTTGGCTCGGCTCGTGTCCACCTTGGTTCGGTTTTATGACTTATGAGTCCGAGTTTCAAAAATTGACTTAACAATACTTGGAAACTTTAGGATTTAGCTCAAAATAGTTCAGCATAATAAATTTAAAGTAAGCACAAGTTTAGCCCGAAAAACAAACGTCGGCTCGATTAAGTTTCTTTCCTTAGTCGTTTTTCATGTGCTGCGCAATTCCAAACTTGTTCTCTTGCTTGCTATGAAGCCAATTCTTGTTGGACAGCAGCAAGTCAAAGAGTTAGGTTTTTGGTGCTCACACACTACTAATCCGGCCTAAGTAGAAGCAACTTACGCCAGCCGACATATAAATAATAAATATAGAAGACAACTAAAATTACTAAGGCAGTCCCCGAGTTACTGCTCGAGGTGCCAAGATTTCATTGATAAGCTCATTGCCGCCATACATATCGACATATGAGAGACTCGGATACAAACACTTCTCTGCTAAGTGTAGAAAGGACGAAGTAGAGCTACATTCCATGGAAATTTGGATTCCTCGTCGGACCTGTCCGCCTTGTTCTTCTCCTGTGGTTTTGCATCGATAAGATAATAAGAATCATTGTGCGATGCTTTGCTCACAATGAATGGCCCTTCCCATGGGGGATAATTTATGCATGCCAGCAGTACGTTATACCAACCGGAGTACCAGGTCACCTTCCCAGAAAACTCGTGGGTTTACTTTCCAGCTATGATAGCGTCGGAGATTTTGTTGATACATGGCGGATCTGGACAATGCTAATTCTCTCGCTTCTTCCAGCAGATCAACATCATTTTGCCGGGCTTCTTGCACTTCGGCTTCTATGTATTGGGTGACCCTAGGCGAGTCATGCTCTATGTCGGCTGGTAATACAGCTTCTGCCCCATATACCAGAAAAAATGGCGTATAGCCTGTTGATCGATTCGGAGTTGTTCTTAAACTCCACAGTACCGCTGGTAGTTCTTCTATCCAGCACCCCGCTGATCTTTGCAGCAGCTCAATGAGTTGGGGTTTTATCCCGGATAACACTAATCCGTTGGATCTCTCCACCTGTCTGTTCGATGCGGGGTGGGCTACCGAGGCAACGTCTAGCCGGATCTTCTTATCTCGGCAAAAACGCGCAAATGCTCCTTCAGCAAAATTTGTGCCATTATCTATTATGATACTGGGAGGATAACTTTATCTCAAGATGATGTCTTTGAGAAATGTCACGGCCGTAGCTCCATCACATTTTCTTATTGGCTTCACTTCAATCCATTTCGTAAATTTGTCAACCATGACCAAAATGTGAGTCATATTTCCCCTTGCTGGTTTAAACGGGCCAACCATATCCAAGCACCATACGGAAAATGGCCATGTAATTGGTATGGTCTTGAGCTCCGACATTGGCATATGTGTTTTTGTCGCATATCTCTGTCAACCATTGCATTTTCTCACCAGATCTTCTGCTTGTTCTAAGGCACTTGGCTAGTAAAACCCATGGCGGAAAGCTTTTGCTACCAAGGCTCTGGATGAGGCATGATGCCCACATTCCCCTTGATGTATATCGTGGAGGATGTCAAGTCCTTCCTCCGGGTCAACACATCGCTGGAGGACATTAGTCACACTCCTTTTGTATAGCTCGGAATTGATGATCCTGTATGCTTTTGCTCTCCTCTTAGTTTGCCTGGAAAGTACCTCCTCAGTGGGTAAGGTTCCATCTTTTAGGAATTGGAATATTGGCAATGCCCAAGCTGGTATAGCTCTCACTGGGAACACATCCTCATCAATTTCCATTAGATCCACCGGCATAACTTCTACCGGATCACGCTGTGTAGTCCCCGGGTTTGTCGTGGCAGTCCCCGGGTTTGCCAAGGAAGTCCCCGGATTTCGCGAGCCACTCCCTACATCAATGTCCATGGGCACAGCCTCTGATTCCGGATTTGCCGGGATAAAAATTGAGTCGGACTCCGGGGATGGCCTGATGGATGGTTTTCTGAGGTGCGCCAATGCTACGCCTGGTGGAATTGCTTGTTGGGTTGAACCGAGCTTCGACAATACATCGGTAGCCTCATTTTCCACCCGAGGTATATGGTGAAATTCGCATCCCTCAAAGTAACCAGATATCTTCTGCACATGAAATCTGTATAATGCCATGTTTGCGTCCAAAGCATCCCATTGCCTGGAGACCTGCTAGACTATGAGATCCAAGTCACCGAAGCATTGGATCCAACGTATTCCAACCTCCTTTGCCACTTTGAGCCCATGCATAAGTGCTTTGTATTCTGCAACATTGTTTGATGTAGTGAAGTGGATCTGCAGCACATATTTCAGTTGGTCCTTCTTTGGCGAGGTAAGCACAACTCCAGCACCTAACCCGGTTTTTGTTTTTGATCCGTCAAAGTGCATTCTGCAGTAGTTCGGATCTGGCAATGGTGGCTCATATTGCACCTCGGCCCAATCCACAAAAAAGTCCGCCATAGCCTGAGATTTAATTGCTTCTCTTCTGTCATATTGTGGCACATAAGGTGCTAGTTCAATTGCCCATTTTGCAATCCTACCACTTGCATCCTTGTTACTCATTATCTCGGATATGGGAGCTTCACATATTACCTTGATTGGGTGTTCCTTGAAATAGTGCTTCAGCTTCTTAGCTACCATATACACACCATATGCCACCTTTTGATAGTGAGGATAGTTCTGCTTTGAGGCTGATAATACCTCGCTCAGATAATACATTGGCCTTTGCACTAACTTACCCTCTTCGTCACGCTCTACCACAATTACTGCACTTACAACTCGGTTGGTTGTGGCTATATAGAGCAACATTGGCTCCTTTGATAGTGGAGAGACTAACACTGGTGCAGTTGCTAACATCTTCTTTAGTTGGATAAAGGCTTCATTGGCCTGCAGTGTCCAAATGAACTTGTCCGACTTTTTCATAAGTTGATAGAGAGGCAGTGCCTTTTCTCCCAACCGACATACAAACCGACTTAACGATGCCAAGCAACCAGTGAAGTTCTGGACATCATTAAGACACTTCGTCAACTCCATTCGTTCTATGGCCCGGATTTTAGTTGGATTGACCTCAATACCTTGGCTGGAGACGAGGAATCCGAGTAATTTTCTAGTCGGGACACCGAAGGTACATTTTTCCGGGTTAAGCTTCATCCGGAACCTCCTTAGGTTTGCGAACGTCTGCTGATATCGTCAAGGAGCATTTTGCTTTCCTTGGTATTTATCACAACATCATCCACATACACCTGCACATTTTGACCAATTTGGTCATGTAAACATATTTGCATACATCTTTGGTACGTTGCCCCTGCATTACGTAAACCAAAAGGCATGGTGCGATAGCAATAAGCCCCATACGGGGTGATAAACGCAGTCTTTATTTGATCGCTTGGGTTTAGAGGTATCTGATGGAAACCAGAATATGCATCAATGAACGACAACAACTCACAGCCAGCAGTGGAATCTATGACTTGGTCTATCCTTGGCAGTGGGAATGGATCTTTTGGACACGCCTTATTCAGGTTCGTGTAATCGATACACATACGCCAAACCACTGCCACATTCGGATCATCTTTCTTCTTCTCCACTAGCACCGGATTACACAACCAATCCGGGTAAAGTACTTCCATGATAAATCCTGCAGCCAACAACCGAGCTATCTCATCTCCTATGACCTTTCTCCTGTCTTCGGTGAAGCGGCGGAGAGGTTGCTTCACCGGCTTTCCTCCGGGTTTGACATTCAAAGAGTGCTCGGCCAACTCCCTCGGAACACCTTGCAAGTCCTGTGTAGACCAAGCAAAAATATCCCGATTCTCACGGAGGAAGTTGACGAGCTTGCTTTCCTATTTGTCACTTAACCTGGCACCAATTGTTACGGTACGCTCAGGGAACATATCATCAACAGGCACCTTCTTGGTATCTTTTGTCGCTTGGAATGATACACTACCATGCGGGTTACTTAGCGTCGGCATATACTATTGCGCGGACTGAGCCAATGCCGCCACTTCTTGGATCTTTCTCTTTTCTTGCGCAATCACGAGTGACTCGGCCAGGTTAGATCCGGCAGATGCACACTCAATGGAACGTCGGAAATCCCCAGCTATGGTAATTACACCATTTGGCCTGGGAAGCTTCATCTTCAAGTAACTGATGTGACAACTTTCCATGAATTTGTTCAGAGCTGGCCTGCCGAGCAATGCGTGATATGCGCTTTCCAAGTTTACAACTTCGAACTCCAAATTCTCAGTCCGGCAGTTATCCCTGGTGTCGAACAACACGTCGACCCGGACTTTGCATATGGGCTCACAAGAAATGCCTGGTACAATGCCATGGAAAGTTGTCCTTGTAGCTTGGAGCATATTCTCCGAGATACCCAATTTGCGCATCGTGTCCACATACATTATGTTGATGCTAGTGCCATTGTCGATCAGTACCTTTGAGAACCTCACATTGATGTTAGGTCCAATGAATGTCGGATCCAGCACTAGCGCGTACGAACCAGGACTTGGCATAAGCTTGGGATGATCTTTGATGCTCCAGGTAATTTCCTGGTCCGACCAAGGCATATACCTCGTCACGGCCGGCATTATTGCATTGACTTCCATATGTCTGCGCTGCAAGCTCTTTCTGTCTGTCTCCTCTGTGGTGAACACACAGTAACTCTGATGATGCTCTCTGTACTCATTTCTCCCCTCGTTTCCGGGGTACCTCTGATCCTGTTGGTTTTGGTTCTCTACCTGATGCAATGCATCCCTTCTCTCATGGTTGTCATACCTCGGCGGAGGGGGAGGCAACATTAATTGTTGCGTGTTCGCTCCGGAGAGCAATTGCTGCCGGGGTAACTCCTGCCGAGGTTGATCATTCCGAGGTGCCTGAGCATTCCCCGAACCACTTTGTTCTATCTTTCGCATCCACTCACACTATCTGGTTGTGTGACCCGCTAGGTTACTTGGATTAGGCGTGTGAAATTTGCACGGCTGATCCAGCATTGCTTCATAGGTGTACCTCGGACGGTCCTTCTTCTCTTGCCACTGTTTTTTCTGCTCTGGCGTCCAAGTTTTCTTTCCATCATTCTTTGGTGTCCACTGCTGTCCTCTGATTTTCTAACGTTGACTGCTTCCTGTTCCGGTTTGGTCCTGATTCACAGCTGCAACTTGTTGCGAACTGTACCGATAATCCGGTTTGTCATCTCTTCTTTTACCTCGGTAATCATTTCTTCGGGATGACCCAGACCCATCTCGTTGACAATACTCCTCGCTTGACTCGTTTGTGGTGAGCCTAGGCTGCGTCGGATCACCCAAGGCATATGAATCAACAATCCGGATTGTCTCTGCCAAGGTGGTTGGCATATCTCTTTGCAACCTTTGCCATAGCATGCTTGCATATCTGCATCCTTGCGCAAACCAAGCTATGGCATGTGACTCAATCACACCCTCACACGAGTTTCGCATAGTGCACCAATGGGTTAAGAACTCCCGGTCTGTTTCGTTCGGTCTCTGCCTGCACATTGCTAGGGTCTGTGGCCTGTTAGGTCTCTGATACGTACTTGAGAAGCTGCTAACAAACATCTCCTCAAAATCGATCCAACAGTTAATACTTCTGGGTGGCAAATTGTTTAGCCATACCCTTGCTGGCCCCTCCAGCATCTGGGGGACATATCTCACAGCCCACCTCAATTTGCCCGTGGCAATTTTCACAGCAGTTGCATAGTTAATCAACCAATCTTCTGGCTTAGTGCTGCCATCATACGTCTTTGTGCCTCTAGGTAACTGGAAGTTAGGTACCGGAGGTTCCTTCATGATCCGGGGCCCAAAACCTGCTGGACCCGGAGGACCTTGACACTCAATTTGCTCCGACCTATACAGCCGATCCAGTTTTAACCTAGCGTCATCATGCATCAAATTTCTGCCTCCCAATCTTGACCCTATCACGTGATAGTCCGGTCTGGGATAGCCAGCGTTCACCATCTCCGAATCTCCATCATTGTATCTATCTTGCTCCCGTGGAGCTGCTCTCTGTTGCATACCTTGGCCGGCACTGCGCTCTTGCCGTGGTATATTCCGCTGCTGCGGTTGACCTGCACCTACCGAATTACGTTGTCCGGCATTGCCGTTTATAACATTTCTTTGACCGGCATTGCCTTGGTCGCGGTTAGCTCGGCCAGCTTCACCTCGGCTCACACTCCTTCGATCCTCATTTCTTTGTACTTCTTTTCCTTTCCCTGCCCTTGCCGGGTCATATGGGACTATCTGCTTATTCCTCCTGGCTGAAGTTACAACCTCCTCTCTCCTAGGACCACCATGAGGAGATGATGCGGCTCCAGCGGATTTCTCCGGGATACCCACCGCCGAATGAACGATCTTGGAGGCCCCAGCTCTCTCCGGGTTTTCCCTAAGCAGCTCCTCATTTTGCCTGTTCACGATCCGAACCAACTCATTGACTCTATCCTGCTGTCTTTGACGGGCTTCACCCGTCAGACCTTCTAACTCAGATGCAGCTGCATTTGCTGCTCTGAGGTTTTTTGCCGGGGTACTGTACTTTGGCAGCCCCACGAATAGACAGTTCTTTGATTCCTCAATCCTAGTATCACCCTCTCTGTTCATTTCACTCATGAGATTTCTCCCCTTCACTTTTACAGCATCTACTTTATTTGCCTTTGCATACTCACGCAGTGTCATGTTCAACGACTGCTGAGCCACGGCTATCTTTTTCGCACCCTCTAGTATTTTTTGCCTAGTTTCCTCTAGCTCGGCCTGTGCCTGAGCCGGATCTACTGCTGCTGCTACTGGGTTTGCCAAGCTATCCATCGCCTGCTGCAGCACATTCTCTGGCCTCTCTAGTGGAGGACCTCTACTTTTCCTCGGTGCCTTGGGCGTTACCTCCGGATTTGGTGCCGGATCCTTGCTTGCGCCTGCACCTGGCGCAGTCATCATCACCTCTGCACGGTCCGGGGAGCGAGTGATACGCGCCCCGTGAACCACGCTAAGGGGTGGCTCGCCTCCTTCGACAACGTGCCGCGGATGAACGCACGACAGATCGACAGCAACGTAGACCTTGTGCGCGTCGAGCTTGATGAAAAGGCCGTTGCACGGAAGAGGACGCTTGCCGAGGCAACCAGCGTTATCGCTGACAAAGTCCAGTGCTCCAAAGCGCTGAACGAGCCCAGAGACGATGCGTTCGCCGGTGCCGATGAGGTTTCCCGTCCGGATCTTCACCCCTGCTAGCGCCGCTAGCCCCACGGTGGGCGCCAACTGTCGTGGTGGTGTCACGGCAGATGCCATGGATATGCTAAATGTGGGGACTAAATGCACTAGGGGAATCCAGGAAGGGATAATGTGGTGATTCCACACACGGAAGCTTTGTATTTGATTCACCTTCACAGGTTACAAGTGCTCCTTGAGCTATATTGGAGAGAGGAGGAAGAAGGGACTCTCTTACTCGCACCACAAGCTAGCCAGCAGGAACTCACTAGTAACCTGCAACACACTAGATCTCATCCCCGTAAATACCAACCCCTTCTATAGAGGCCCTAGCCCTCCTTATATAGGGGTGGCTAGGTCTCCACTTAGGGCATACGTGGAGGCATATTCCACCTCCCAAAATAGTAAGCCGACCGGGTCTCTTTTCCCCCGCGTCATCCATGCAGAAGCTACGTGAGCCTATGCGGCGCCTGCGTCATCCGACATAGGCTTCGTCACCTTTGTCGGCCACGCCTCGGTGGTCCTGCCTCTGTCCGCTTCGCTCATGCTCTGCGTACAGTGGTCATATTTGACCAGCGAGATACCTTCCTTCTCTTACAAGCTTGATATAACCCGGATCCCACATAGTTGATTCGGCCACACCTGTTCCTGCATACAAGTTAGATACATCTTTACCGACATACGGCTTAAGTCGGTTGAGACCAAGTTAGGTGGACGTCCCCTGGTCCGGGTTACTCCGTGATCCGGCCTGCCTTGAGGTGACTCGGCCAGCACTTGCTTTGACCTTGCCGTACCTCGGCTAACTAGGCCTTTATACCCCGGCGTGACCCTACCCGGGGGTATCCCCCCAACATGCAGACATGATCGAGACCCTTGTCAGATCAATAATCAGAAGCGGGACCTGGAGATCCATACTGACTCCTACACATTCTACGATGACTTCTGTGATCGTGAGAACCTTTAACATTAGTAACTAAATCCCCTTGTCTCGTGATATATTACATATCCAAGATTCGATCATCGGTATCTCCATACCTAGATTGATCACGTTACCGACATGTACTCTTTTCTCGTTCCCGTGATATAACATTCTAGTGATCTTGTCACTTGCTTGCAAGCTAACCAATGTGATATCACCGAGAGGGCCCAGAGTATATCTATCCGTCATCGGGATGGACAAATCCCACTCTTGATCCATGATCCTCTACATAACACTTTCGTAGCACTGAACCCACCATTATAATCACCATTTCACGGTGAGACGTTTGATGTTATCAAGATACTCTTCCAGTGTTAGTGATTAACATGATCTCATGGTCTAAGGACTAGGATTACTTTGTTAGATGTTATAGCAATATGAACACAATGACTTTGATCGTAATGCTATACTTCAGATGAATGTTCATCACATCATTCCACTAATGTTGTGACCTCGTTATTAACAACATCCAATGTCCATGATCAGGAAACCTTGATCATCTTGTTAATCAACGCGCTAGTTTATAAGAGAGGCATAACTAGGAACTTTCCTTTTGTTTATTAAACACACATGTATTAATGTTTCCAAATTAATACAATCATAGCATGTAAAATAAACATCTATCATATACTTGGAATATGTATAATAACAACTTTATTATTGCCTCTCAGGGCATATTCCTTTCACACACAAGGTCACCTTCGAAGTTCATCTCCTTCTTAGTCTTGTTTAGCCTTTCAGCTTGGCGATGCACTTGTTCCTTGATTGTAGTTCTTGTCTCTTAGTTTCTTCATAATTTGGATGCGCTTATCGACGTCCATGTTGGTGCACTTGTAGAGAGGAAGTGGTAGGATGTCAAGCGCGGTAAGGGGCTCGAATCCATAGACAGTTATGAATGGGCTCATCGGTGTGGTGGAGTGTTTGGCTCGATTATTGGCGAACTCGGCATGTGGAATACATTCCTCCTAATCCTTCATATTCCTCGGACCAGTGCCTCGTCTTCATCAGCTTCGACATGGTCTTCCTCGGCATCGCCCCTCCTCTATGACTATCTCAACCGCGTCACCAATGAGTTCCTCATTGCATACTCCGTTCTGGCAAAAACCAGAGTGTACGTTCGTCCCTGACGTGCGCCTAGTTCTGGCAAAATTATGGCCACACCTTGTCCTCGACGGCTCGGACTACATCAGCTTCGGCATTGACACCCTCGACGACTGCCTCGACGCGTCTCCGTCATTCTCCTCGCACACTATGCGCATGCAACTTCATGTGCGGCTACTTCGACACCGGTACCCGACCATGACATCGACCACGACAACCCCTCGCACGTCTACCTAGACCAAGGTTGCAACGCTCACCATGCCCAACGCACTCGGTTCCCTCGACATCGGCACAAGGCTAACACTCCACTTGAGCATCATCGGCTTCCTCTATAGTGCCAGCTACCGCGCCGCGACACCGTCCACGACGTTCCTGCTCCTACCGTGGGGGATGTCAGTCCACTGGTTCTACTTTGGTTTATCTCAAGTCTGACTGTCCGCGATGTTCCTGTTGTTCACGATGCTACCGCTAGGACTACGGGGTGTGTTAGAGTATATGTGTATATGTTTATTATGGTAGTATAGGATAGAGGCAGAATACGTTTCCATACTATCCTAACTTGACTTGTATTTCAAGATGATTCCCTTTACGCCAATATATACTCATCCATTAGGCTCAATAATATATTCTACATATTTCGTCAATCCCTCTCCCTCTATCGTTCTACAAAGTCACAACACATTTGGAAAAAAAAAGTCAAAAGTGCAATTATGGAGAGACGCGCTTCACTGATTAGCAATGCTGATGCGAACGTACCCGATTCCGGCCCGTTAAGTCGGAGCTGCACACATTGTCCTACAAAATGCATGATCGACTTGATCTTCGCATGTACTATCTCTGTTTGGAATTATTAGTCCTAAGGGCCAAGTTGCTAATACCAAGACATTACATAACTCTGTATTAATATATGCACGCACCAATAGTTTTACATGTACAAGAGAAGTGAGAGAAAAATGAGAACATGCATTGAGCAAGAGGGACTAATAAATGAGATAGCCCTTATAATTTCAAACAATATAAAAAAACTCGTATCCTAAACAGAGGTAGTATGGCCCAAGCCTAGGGCTGGAATTATAACTCGAAACTCGCGAACTATATGAGTAACTCGTGACTCGGCTCGAACTCGGTGCCTAACACCAAGTTTTCGATTTGAACTCGTTTGTTCACCCAAGCTAAATGAGCTACTCGCGAGCTACTCATTTACCTCGCTAAACTCGTTCCAATACAGAGTTTGAAAAATTTTCATAGATGAGTGCTATATTGTTGGTGTTAGTTGTAATACTTAAAGCTATAGGGATTAAACTAGAAAAATAGCTGAACAATGTAGAGCCGGGGAGAAGCATCGAGAGATTGGGGTATGTGTGTATATTAGGCTACCTCTCCCCTTCCTCTTTAAGGAAAAAAAGACAGAGAAATTATTCCTCCAAAAATTAGTGAGTGCTCTTGGCAAAAATCTCATCATGGTATCAGAGCAGGACGAATCCAGCGTGGTTCCCCTGCGATTTTGAGCGGATTTGCGGCCTCCCGTGAGGAATTGGATCGAGGAGGATCGGGCTGTCGTGAGGGTGCTGTGACGCCTGCGCAGATCGGCCGCCATTGATTCGCTGCGGAGCTGCTCCAAGTTAATCTTCCTCTGCCGGCCTCGTCTTTCTGGCTTTCGTTCCAGCTATTGTCCCCGCCGTCGGCGTGCATCTGTGGGAGCGGCGCTGGGATTTCCACTTGTGCAGTTGGCTATTAGACTGGACTGAAGCAAAGTCCCTACCCGCAGTTGCCAGCTACCGTGGAGTGGGTCCTGTACTCCTGTGAGACTCGATTTGAACAAATCAAGCTTGGCTAGCTTATGCCGTGAACAATCAAAGGTATAACTTGCTAGTGCTCCTATTTACTTCCAGCGAGACTGTTTATTATTGTTCTGCTTAGTGGAGTAGAGAAATGGCAGAATCAGAGGTACAGAAATCAGGTGACACAGGCGTTGATAAACTGTATGAAATCTTCAGTAAATTATTGGAGCAGCAACAACAAATCAAGGTATTTCCTGAAGCAACTAAGTATGCACTTGAGCCCAATCCGGTTAAACTATCAGGTCCTACCAACTATGTTA
Source organism: Avena eriantha (assembly GCA_910589775.1). Taxonomy (NCBI): domain Eukaryota; kingdom Viridiplantae; phylum Streptophyta; class Magnoliopsida; order Poales; family Poaceae; genus Avena; species Avena eriantha. The sequence goes on from OU342745.1 coordinate 43,476,818, forward strand.
GTTGGGCACGTCATGCTCAGTTAATTCTGAGTTCACATGGCTACGAGAATTTGCTGGTTGGTGATGATGAGAAGCAGAAGGGTGGTGACATTTGTATGAAACAAATCAACGACAGTGTTAGTGTGGCTGCTGGCAAGTATGGAACCCATTGTTCGGCAACAAGTGGAGATAATGCAGACTGTCTATGAAGTGTGGTCAGCTCTAGAGAGACAGTTTGCTGGCAAATCAAATAAGATGCAAGCTACCCGTATCATGGATGAGCTAACACATTTGAAGCAAGGGACAAAAAATGTGACTAAATATGCGGGTGAAGTAAAAAAGGCTTTATAGAGACCTGCACTATTACCACCCATTTCAGCCAATTGACAAGAATGATTTGGCTATTCATCACAGATGGTTTGAATCCATTGTATCGAAACTCTTTCTTGATGGTTTAAATCAGGAGTTCAACCTTCGGAGACAACTAATATTTTCGCAACCGGAGTGGCCAAGCCTAGATGATATCATTTCAAGTGTAATTGAGGAAGAGACACGTCTATGTCAACCGAAGGAGGATGGTCCAAGATGCATCGATGATCGTGCAGCCTTGTCAATGCAGTCTCGACATACTGCTGGGTCCTTCATCAAGACAGATAAGAGAAAATTATTTTGTGAGCACTGTAGAAAGAATGGACACAGTAAAGATACATGCTTTGAGTTGCATGGCTTCCCATCTCGGTGGGAAAGAGGGAGATCAAAGCAAGGGGGAGTTCAGGGAGCAGGAAAGAGACAGTCAACCCATGTTGCATCCGTCCGAGAGCAACCTGTGGTAGATGTTCGAGCTCTACATGAATTCACTTCCAAACTCAAACTCTCAGAATGCTCCTCTTCCTCCCAAGAAACCTCCAAAGCCGACTCCAGTCTCATTGCCACTTCCCAACGAGGTATGGAACTTCATCAGGCCCACTCTTCCATAACACATTCGAATCCCTGGATCATTGACACTGGAGCCACTAACCATATGATAGGAGCAGCAAACCTTTTTACCAGTTATAGTCCATGCTCTGGTAAGGACAAGGTACGTGTAGCTGATGGATCCACGGCACCCATTGTAGGACGTGGATCCATCAGGTGCACCAAGACATTGTCCTTATCGCCGGTCTTACATGTTCCTAAATTTCCAGTCAATCTATTGTCGGTTAGCTCAATTACTAAATCCCTTAATTGTAGAAGTTGGTTTGATCCTACTTGTTGTGGTTTTCAGGAGCTAAAGACAGGGAGACTTTTGGGGACTGGGACCGAGCATGATGGGCTCTATTATCTTGATGAAGGAAGTGAAGAAGTTGCCCTTGCATCCAGTTTGTCTCCAAGCCAAGAACTTATGTTGCATCATCGCAGGCTTGGACACCTCTCTTTTGCTGCTTTATCTCGTATCTACCCTGCCTTGTTTAAGTTATGTACTAGCGAGTCGTTGGTATGTGATGCGTGTGAACTAGCAAAACATACTAGGGGCACCTATCCTAGTATTGGTTTAAGAAGTAGTAAACCTTTTGAAGTAATCCACTCTGATGTATGGGGACCCTGTGAGGTTCATTCCATTTCTGGTCACCGTTGGTTTGTAACCTTTATTGACTGTTTTAGCCGTTATACATGGCTTTATCTCCTAAAGCATAAGAGTGATGTATTATCTGTGTTTAAAGATTTGTGTGCTCTTATTAAAACCAACATGCAACAACAGTTAAGTTTTTTCGTTCAGACAATGGCACCGAATATATTAACCAGGATTTTGACCAATTTCTTGCAATAAATGGCATAGAATACCAAACTACATGTGTTAATACTCCAGAGCAAAACGGGGTGGCTGAACGTAAAAATAGGCATTTACTTGAAGTTGCTCGCTCACTCATGTTTACTATGCATGTTCCTAAATTTCTTTGGAGTGAAGCAATTAAAACTGCAACTTATCTCATAAACCGTATGCCTCTTGGTGTTCTTGGTTATAGAACTCCTGCTGAGTGTTTGTTGGGTTCTAATAACTTTATTGTTTCCCCAAAAGTCTTTGGGTGTTTTTGCTTTGTGCATGATTATAGAAATTCTGTAGGTAAACTAGACCCACGTGCCTTGAAATGTGTTTTCATGGGCTACTCTACGTCTAAGAAAGGTTATAGGTGTTGGTGTCCTTCCGAGCGTCGGTTTTTTGAAAGCCTGGATGTAACCTTCCGTGAATATGAGTCTTATTATGGATCATCGTGTGACACTGGCATTATCTCGCTACCACCTGATGGGCAACAAGAGGGGGAGGATGGAAGTAATTCCGTGATTCCTATTCTTGCTCCCCCTTAAAGTGGTACATGTGGATCTTTAACTCATGATAATATGTCGTCCCTTGATAATAATTTGTCTAGTAGTAATGACTTAAGTCAAGGGGAGGAGACACACCATGATGATCCCGACAGTGATTCTTGTCCTGGAGACACTATGGATGCAACAGTAGTTCCATCACTTCCATCTCAAGGTGAAGAGTCTACTATGCATGAGGACCCAGGTACCGACAATAGTTACCCTAACTCTGTAGCTCCTATTAGCAACGCAGGTCAGAGTGACAACCAATTATCTACTATTAATCCGCAAGCTAATTTACCTATTGCCTTGAGAAAACCAACTAGGACTCGCACCACTCCAGGACATCTTAGAGATTTTGTTGGGTATAGGCATAACATAGCAAATTTCATTTCCTACAAATATTGTAGCCCTAATTTCCAAAGTTTTATTGCCTCTTTAGACTCTATCTCCATACCATCTCACTGGAGAATAGCTTTAGAGGACCCTAAATGGAGGGAGGCAATGCTTGATGAGATGAGAGCTTTGGAAAAAAATGAAACATGGGGAGCTCGTCGATCTACCACAAGGTAAGCAGCCTGTAGGATGTAAGTGGGTTTTCTCTGTCAAACACACTCCCGAGGGAAAAATAGACAGATATAAAGCCCGCCTGGTAGCTAAGGGTTATACACAAACTTATGGTATTGATTATGAGGAAACATTTGCTCCTGTTGTAAAGATGAATTCAGTGAGGACATTAATTTCTTGTGCTGTAAATCTAGATTGGAGTATCTATCAGATGGACGTAAAAAATGCTTTTCTCCATGGGGATCTTCAAGAGGAAGTCTATATGGACACTCCACCTGGTTTCGAATTAAGTGAGAATACAGGAAAGGTGTTGCACCTCCGTCGCTCGTTGTATGGCTTGAAACAATCACCACGAGCATGGTTTGATCGTTTCAGACAAGCGGTGCTCAAAAGAGGCTTCAACCAAAGCAATGCAGACCATACACTATTTTACAAGCATGCTGATGATAAAGTTGCAATTTTAATAGTGTATGTCGATGACATTGTGATAACAGGTGATAACCACCGGGAAATTGAAGACCTGAAGTGTCACCTAGCACAAGAATTTGAAGTGAAAGACCTTGGGCACCTAAGATATTTTCTTGGCATAGAGGTCTCACGTGGATCAAAAGGTATATTTCTATCACAAAGGAAGTACACTCTAGACCTTCTTAAGGAAACGGGTATGCATGGTTGTCGCCCAGTTGCAACTCCCATAGAACAAAATCATCGCCTCCATAGTGATATGGGAACTTCTGTTGATCGGGAGCGTTATAAGCGACTTGTTGGAAAACTGATATATCTCTCCCATACCCGTCCTGACATTGCGTTTGCTGTGAGTGTTGTTAGTCAATACATGCATGACCCTAAGACAGCACACTTGGATGCTTTGAATAGAATTTTAAAGTACCTTAAAGGGTGTCCAGGGAAAGGTCTCTTATACACAAAACAAGGGGGTCTACAAGTTGAATGCTACACCGACGCTGATTGGGCAGGGTCTTTAGATGATCGACGGTCCACTTCCGGTTATTGTGCTTTTGTTGGGGGTAATCTTGTATCATGGAGGAGTAAAAAACAATCTGTGGTGGCCAGATCAACTGCGGAGGCTGAGTTCAGATCTATGGCTCATGGTATATGTGAACTATTGTGGCTGCAGGTTCTCTTAGTAGAACTGAAACTACATTTACATGGGCCGCTGATGCTTTATTGTGATAATAAGGCTGCCATTGATATCGCAAATAACCCTGTCCAACATGATAGGACTAAGCACATCGAAATTGATCGTCACTTTATCAAAGAAAAGCTCGATAAAGGAATAGTGTGCTTACCATATGTCACTTTAGCAAGTCAGGTAGCTGATATACTTACTAAAGGTTTGCCTGAGAGGATGTTTTCTGGATTTTGTAGCAAGATGGGTCTATTTGACGTTTTGCCCCATCTTGAGGGGGAGTGTTGGTGTTAGTTGTAATACTTAAAGCTATAGGGACTAAACTAGAAAAATAGCTGAACAATGTAGAGCCGGGGAGAAGCATCGAGAGATTGGGGTATGTGTGTATATTAGGCTGCCTCTCCCCTTCCTCTTTAAGGAAAAAAAGACAGAGAAATTATTCCTCCAAAAATTAGTGAGTGCTCTTGGCAAAAATCTCATCATATACTATGAATATTTCTTGAACCTGTAATGTTCTAGAGCTACTATATTTTTTATTGATCTTGCTTCGTGTTATTATGAAAGTACTATCAGTGTTCTAGTTTCAATTTAGTAGAATAATTACTAGTTTTTCTTATATGTGCTTCTGTTCGTAACTTATAACAAGCTAAATGAGCTACTCGCGAGCTACTGGTGAGTTTACCGAGTCGAGCCGAGTTTCAAATATGAGCTTGTTCTATAAATGAGTCGAGTCGAGCTAACTCGTTAGTTGAACGAGTTTTAGCGAGTCAAAACGAGTTGGCTGGGCTTGGCTCGATTCCGGCCCCACCCAAGCCGAACGACTACCTGGCGCGAAGCGGAGAAGGCGGGCGGCGAAGCAGCTCCCCACTCGGAGAAGGCCGAACTGATGCGGGCGCGCCGCGCGCCGCACGACGAAACGAACGTGCCGCGGATTCTGGCGCGCGCCTTGGGAGAAGGATGATTGGAAGGAAGTCGCACGTCACGACGTCACACACGGCCGGGACGCTGGCGGTGAGGTGTGAACGCCATGTGTCTCAGACACGACCGAGAGGATGTTGAGAGAACCGGGGCGAATGCGCAGACTAGTGGGATGGCGGGGTGCGCGGCTGGCTGATCTTGACGTAGCGGGCAAGGCGGAGCCGGGCACACGAGCAGCCGGCCCGGCCGGCGTGCCTGCCTGTCCGCGGCCGTAGGTGCGACCCGGTCAAACAGAACCGGTGACTCCCTGTAGGGAGGGAAGCAAAGTCAACCTGCATGTCCAGGCAACGTGAACGCACATGCATACTATGGTTGCGAGCGAGAAAGTCTAAAATCTGGAGAGTGCGTCGCAACAACTTCGCCCTGAAAAATTGGTTTCTAGTCAGTCAACGAGTCCGAATTAGTGGATACGTCTACATCGGCTACCGACGTCTACGTACGGGGCACTACTCGTGATCTGCTGTTGGCGTAGGGGAGCATCAACGGATCTTGTTGTCTATAGTATGCTTTTCTTCTTTCCATTTTCTGTTCTAGCTCTTCTAGCCATTGTTTAGTGATGTTAGATATGTGTTTCTTTTGTTATTACGATGTTGACCGACCACACGAGACATTAGGTACAACGAGCGACAAGAGAAAGATCAGCTTCACTGGATCTCCATGCGGGTACCAACTTCAGGTTTTCATCTTCCAAAATATACTTCATCATGCAATGGTGCAGTACAGTTATGGAGCAAAACCATCCATCCACCGGGAATGCAATTCCCCCTGTTGGAGATTAGTGCTACGCGTTTGACAAAATAACCCTCCCACCTCACTTTTTTTGTCTATTGCAGTTTTGCTGTTTAGCCCCCAGTGTTTTCAGGTTTTATACATATATCACCGCTGATTTGTCAACTCAGATAAAATATTCAACAATATTTTTCACATGTATACAAAATATTTTAACAGATTTTTCCAACATGTATGAATCTTCACAGAATTTTTTCACAAATATTTTTCAAACAGCCATACGAGCATTCATATTAATTTTTCCAAGGGGAAATTTTATCAAGGATTTTGCATCACTATTTCAAGAGAACTTTTTCAGAGAATAAACATCGTACATTCAAAAATTCACCACTTTTTCATATAAATTTCGAGGCACCCATCATATGATATTCATGTCTCATCCTAGATTCGAAAGATTCATAAGATTTACACGTGTTTCAGACAAGATTCATAAGATATATAAGCGTTTCATACTTGTTTCTGCCAAGAAACACACATAATCCAAGAATATTAGTACTGCATGCATTCAAGCCTTGGGGGCAGAAATTTGAAAGAACAATGAAATAAAGTTGAATTTTTTTTGCAAGGAATAATGAAAGAAACCTTAACTGATTCATCAAAGATTCATCCAACATCAATTTTGCAAGGACCGAAATCCCAGAATATTAGTACTGCAAGCATCCAACATCAATTTTGTATAGATCCATCAAAGATTCATCCGAAAAACAAGAAAACATTAACTGATTCATAGAAGTTCCAAATACAATTAAAAGAACCTGGATCGAGAGATTCAATCAAGATTCATAGAACCATTAACACAGAGATTCAATCGAGGTTTAACAAGAACTAGATCCAAACAAAAAATACAAAACCATGAAGAAAAAAAGAAGAAAAAGGGCGGCCTCGGATCCAGGCCCTACACGTCCAAATCCCAGATGCGTGGTCGTCGTCCTCCATGCCCAGATGTGTGGTGGTGGGGTGTGGCGCGGCGGCCGGTGGGTCAAGAAGGAGGGCCGGCGGCTCCGGCAGACGGACGCGGAGGCGCGGCGGCCGGTGGGTCAAGAAGGAGGGCCGGCGGCTCCGGCAGACGGACGCGGAGGCGCGGCGGCCGGTGGGTCAAGAAGGAGGGCCGGCGGCTCTGGCAGACGGACGCGGAGGCGCCTGGCCGTGGCTCCGGCTCCGGCAGACGAATGCGGAGGCGCCTGGTCGTGGAGGCTCCTTCGAAGGCCCGAGACGGGAGTGGCTGGGAGCTCGAGATGGCGAGCTGCTAGTTGCTACCGTGGTGGCATGGACGAGCTGGAGGTCGTGGCGGCGCACGACACGGGGGTGGTGGGTGGCGCACGGCACGGGGGTGGGTAGCGATTTAGGGTTAGGTGTGGACCTGGGCTTCTGTGGTTATCCTCTCCCCTAGACATGGGGCTAAATTCGAAAAGGTGGGAGGACTAAAATATAAAAATGCTGCGACGATGACTGGGTTGACTTCACACGAATCTCCAACTAATATGCGGTAGAGATGGTGCCTGGGACCCAACTTACATGTGGTAAATCCCTGTTGATCCATCCACTAGTTGATCACACACCACATTTTGATTTTGTTAATGGAGTACGATCCCTCAAGCTTAGCTTAGCACTGACAGAATGCATTGTTTGTGCCCTACTACTCCTCGCTGGACTACTGTAGTAAATTACCGAGTACGCTTTGCAACAAACAACCAAACAAGCTAAGCATGCGTCATAAATCCGGGAAGGCAACCGCGGGAAGGCACCACTTATATCACGGCTCACTTTTAAGGATACAATTCTGACCGTTCACATGGGCACGTCCGACGATCCAGTTCCCCCACGTCTCAAATTTCGGAGCGGACAAGAGATATCAATAGACTTCAATGCAAGCGACGTGTCAGCTGAAAATACAAAGTGGATACAGGTTTCAATAACTTCAGTGCAAGTTTTTTAACTAAAAATTGCCAAGCGGTCAGAAGGTGTAGCAATAGGTGGATGTGTCTATGCCTGTGCAATTGTCCAAGATCAAACGCTATTGCGTTTCGAGGAAGGATCTAGCATGAAAATGATTGTTATACTACTGTCACCATTATTCTTTGTTGTTTTAGAATATGTCATGCCTATAAAATTGGTTGCTCCTCAAATTTTAAGAAGAGAATATATCAAAAAATCTTACAAAGAAGAGAATATGTTAAGAAATTGCAAAATTGTGTCCATAAGGGTACTCGTAGTTTTTTTTTGAACCGTGCTAACGCACGAACGTGAGTGATCTGGCGCGACGGGTATCCCAACCACACGATCAAGCATCAACGTCCACTTTTTTCGCGAAAACAATAAATGTAAATCAAAAATTGCCAGGGAAAAAACGAAATTAGGCTGGCAACTTAGAGTTTCCATCGCTCTGAGAAGCAGGGGCGGGCACGTTCTGCCCTTAGATTTAGGTTTTTTTTGTTTTGCTAATGAAATCGGGGTCCACGGTTTTCTCTAAAAAAAAAAAGAAGAAGAGAATATATTAGCAGTTCCATGGCCGGAGAAACTTAACAGAATAGAAAAGGATTAAATTTTTAATCTTAAGTTTCTGAATGATCCGGTAAGAACAATTTCCAGCACAAATTTATTTGAATTTCTTACTGTACTAGAAGTTCGGTGAATATGAATACTACTCATTCCGCCAGCCATGCCCCCCGTCCCCCGATACTCGGGTTGAGATTCGTAATTTTGTTGGATGCCATCCAACAGCAGACGAAATAAAAGACCGAAAAGAAAGGAGCTTACGCGGCTGCTCAAGAACTCCAACCCTTTTTTCCTGCGGAGCAACGCAACCAGTTTGCGCTAGTTCGGCGACACGAACGGCGGTGCGTGCGGCCACTCTCCCTTTCTTCTTCCACGATCCCCTGTTTGTTCGTGCCCCAGATCTTCCGATCTCCGAGCACACGACCAACTACTAAAATAATCCTCCGGAGTTCGTGCCCGAAGTTGCGCCGAGACTTGGCTGGGAGATTGACGCCGGCCGCATTGACCAGGCCGCATGCCATGATCATGGCGTCTCGCGGCGCAGCGCCTCTCCTCGTGCTCTTCTTCCTCGCGTTCGCGTCCCTGCTCGCCGTCCAAAATGCGTCAGGTGCGTAACTTCGTCCAGCATCCCAATCACCGAACCAATTTTTGACGAATAAATAACGAGGGAATATTTTCGACGCGTCCAGAGTTGTGTTAGTTAACTTGCGTGAGATGATCATCTGCAGCGGCGGCGGCTGGCGGCGCGGAGTCGCCGTTCGCGCTCGCGGCGGCGCGAACGCAGCGGAAGGACCCTCTCGCCGGGCTGAGGTACTACACCGGTGGCTGGAACATCAGCAACGAGCACTACTGGGCCGTGAGCTTCTCATCTCGATCCGTCCTTCTTGCCAATCGCCGTCATTCTGCTCTTTACCTGAATTCTGTTCTTGCTTTTCCGTGACGCAATCTGCAGTCGGTGGGCTTCAGCGCGGCGCCGGTCTTCGCGGCGGCCGGAGTCTGGCTCGCCGTGTTCGGCGCCGCCCTCTTCCTCGCCGGCTGCTGCTACTGCTGCTGCCCGAGCCGAAGCGCCTCCTACTCCCGCGCGGCCCTGGTCATCTCGCTGCTGCTCCTCCTCGTCTTCACCGCCGCCGCCGCGTAAAATTCACCCCTCGCCGACCACCGTTTCGTCTCCCGCACTCACCGCTGCCGCTCTCCTAATTAACCGGTGTCCCGTTGTTGCAGCGTCGGGTGCGCTGTCCTGTACGACGGGCAGGGCCGGTTCCACGGCAGCACGTCGGGGACGGTGGACTACGTGGTGCGGCAGTCGGGCGACACGGTGGACAACCTGCGGACCTTCACGGGGTTCCTGGAGGCGGCCAAGGCGGCCGGCGTGGGGCCCGTGACGCTCCCCGACGACGTCAAGGGGAGGATCGACGACGTCGTGCGCAAGGTGAGCTCTGCCTCCGACGAGCTCGCCGCCCGCACCGCCAGCAACTCCGCCAAGATCCGAGATGCCCTGGACACAATGTACGTTACTAAATTTTCAGTAATTTACTCATTCGATTGATCCTTTATTAAACCCATCACATCCAGAAAGAAATTCCCTGCTCATAAATCCTGAACATCGCAGAAGGAAGATTCTGATTGTTCTTGCAGCCGCGATGCTAACCCTTGCCTTTGTTGGTCTCGGTGAGCACTGTTTACCATGTATTTACATCTGCAAATGACCACATCACCTGATGATCTTGCATTTGCTTGATGATTTCTCGCAGTGTTCTCGGCGTGTGGATTGGAGTCGCTGGTCTACGTGTAAGCATAAGAATCATAGGCATAGTTAATCTAATCCAAATATATTTCAGCTGCACGGTTGGTTTGAGACTTGGGTGTTAAGCTACGCTTGTACTACTGCAGGTTGGTGTTTCTTGCGTGGATCATGGTCACGGCGACGTTCGTGCTGTGCGGTACTTTCCTCCTGCTGCACAAGTAAGCGCTGTCCTCTTGCTTGCAAGCGATCTGCTGCGGTACAGAGCAGAAAGCAGAGCTGCCATGGCCTGGCCACCTACCTGAGTCCTGAACTCTGAATCTTGTTCATGTCTGTCCGGCAGCGTGGCGGGGGACACGTGCGAGGCGATGGGGGAGTGGGTGCGGCACCCGCAGGAGCACACGGCGCTGGACGACATCCTCCCCTGCGTCGACACCGCCGCGGCCACGGAGGCGCTGGGCCGGGGCAAGGAGGTGAGCTACCGGCTCGTGGACGTGCTCAACGCCGTCATCTCCAACGTGTCAAACGCCGACTTCCCGCCGAGCACCCCGCCCTCGCCGCCGCTCTACTACAACCAATCCGGCCCGCCCGTGCCGCCGCTCTGCAACCCCTACACGCCGGACCTCCGCGACCGCGCCTGCGCCCCCGGCGAGCTCGTCGGCCCGGACGCCGCGCGGCAGGCCTGGGCCACCCACGTGTGCAAGACCAACGCTTCAGGGGACGTGTGCGCGACGGCCGGCCGCGTGACGCCGTCGATGCTCGCGCAGATGGTCGGCGCCGCCAACGTGAGCTACGGGCTGTCCCGGTACGGGCCCCTGCTGGCCGACCTGGCCGACTGCGCGTTCGTGCGCCGCGCGTTCCAGGCCGTGGGCCAGGACCACTGCCCCGGGCTCGGCAGGTACAGCGAGCAGGTGTACCGGGGCCTCCTCACCGTCTCGGTCGCCGTGCTGCTGTCCGTCCTGCTCTGGGTCGTGCACTCGAGGGAGAGGCGGAAGAGGAGCGACGCCAGGGAGATGGAGCTCGTGGCCCCAGCGCCCCCGCCGCCGTACCGGCACGGATACCCCGTGGAGGAGAAGGCGCTCCTGTACAGCCCGAGGAGGCCGTCCATGTGAGCGTCATCAGTTTAAGCCGATGTTATTATGTTGGTGTCCAAACTGATACTACTGTAGAAGCTTTCAAGGTTATGCTTTTGTAGCCACCTGCGAGATTGCATTAGCAGTATTGATATGATAGCAAACCACTAATTCGAACTTGGAACTGTTTGGATGGATCGATCAGCAACTATTCTGTTGCTGCGAACTGTTCCAAAATATAGGGTTTTTTAGCCGTTCAGTTTAAACTCCAAGTACTGGTTAGAAGGAATTCAGCCTAAGAAGACTGAAAATTAAATAAACCACACCCTTCCTAAGTAAATATTAAACGTTTTACAAGTTCAAATTAAACTCTCAAAATGTCTTATATTTAGGAACATAGATAGTACATTGGAGCTTGGTGGTATGCTTTACATATATGTGAAAAAGTGGATGTTCTCTTACCTCCTCGGAGGGGTTGTTTGTGGTGTCGTCCCCTCTATTGGGTTAGATGATGGTGTGACTTCCTTTCTTGAAAGCATCACTTTTGGAGTAGAATCTCAATGGCAAGTTTGGTGGTCCGCGGCTTGTGGGTCCAGTGGTTATCGTTGACCGGTTGCGTGGCAAGGGGCAAGGATGATGGTGTTGAGCGATGCTCGGTTCACAACAATGTTTTGGTAGTTTGGTGTCGACATGTCTGCAAGCTCTCTCTGATAATTTGAATGGTTGTGAAGTTGGAGATTTATGTATGCGGTGACTAGGATACCGATGGGTGGTCTGGTTGCATGAATCCCCTTTGCTTCGGCGTGAATCTAGCATATTTTCCATGTTGTACTTGCCATGGAAATTGGAGCAGCTTGGCTCGCATGGTATGCCGACGTGGGCTTTCTACGGCGGTTACACCGAGGGCTCCGATAGGGGTTAGCGACGGTGAAGTTGGAGCCACTCGGTCGAGCACGAGTGACGATAATCCCCCCGGCGGAGGACTTCTCATTGGCGTGTAGAGTTTATTTGGTAGTCCGGTTGGTCGGTGGTGCCTCCTGTTTCATGAGTGCGCGGTTTTGCGAGTGCGTTACGGCGGTTTTTATCCGGTTTTTCGCTAATCGGCTAGACATTTATTTCTAGTAAAGGATAGAGTTCCATGGTCTCCTTTTTCAAAACAAAACAAAAAAAACCTAGCTAAGCGACATTGTCCGATCATCAGCAGCAAGATAAGAGACTAGGATTATGTGTACGATTCATATGCCCCCAGTCCAGTTTAGTGTACTTCACAAATTGTCTTTTGCCCTTTTGGCCCCATTCCCTTCGGTTTGGATAAAAAGGGAAACCATGTTTCTAGGATCGCGTTCCTCTTGTGTTCACCTTGTCATCCATGTACGCCTCCAAACGAGGAGGCAGTTGCGCTCCACAACAAGAGCTCACGCCATGCATGCACACATGGGATATATGGATAAACGCGTCCACGGACCTCTAAGCCTCTCCAACGAAATTACCCCGACTGACAGCTCCAGTAGTAGCGCGCCCACCCATGGCCACCGTGAACTCCTCCTCTTCTCCTTCGGCGTGCCCCGATAAGGACGCCGCCAAGCCGGCCAGGTACTGCCTGTGCGCGCCGAACGACGCACCCCGGCTCGTTCCGCTGCAGGCTGCACCGGCCGAAGGCGGATCAGAACGCGCCGACGCCGCCCTCGGATCAGGCGGCGAAGGAAGCCGCAGCCGCAGAGAAGAAGAAGAAGACGGCGGCGGCTGCCGCTGCACGAGCATTGCTCGCGCGCGTGGCGCGGACGTCGAGGAAGAATGGCGGTAGGGTCAAGGGGTTTGAGCTGGCGCCGTCCAGGCTGCGGATCATGGACGGGTGAGTCGGTAAAGAGGGTACTCTTTGGGTCGCCATAAATTAAGTGGTCTGACGATGGTATTTTCTTCCAAACGGATCGTGCTGTACATATTGCCGTCAACATAAACAGAGGCTACGTACTAGGATTGTGTGGTAGCCTCTTCTAGTAGCTAGTGCTTGATTTGCTTCGATCAGTTCCTTATGTGTAAAGGATTGTCAACTTTGGAGTCATGAACTGCCTATTTAAGTTCTGGACAACATTTTATTGTTCAATTTCTTGCATTCACAAATATGGAACGGCGACCTATAGAAGTATGCAAATAAGGCAGGAAAGCCTCTATGAAATGCACATATATTAACTAAGTGAACTTTTATTATCAATCCTCAAAAGCACCGCCTATTTTCTGTACCAAAAAACAATGTGAATATAACTTAGAAACCCCATTTAAAACATGTAAATGATCAATCCCCAAAAGATATCCGATGTTAGCGGTCTATCGCTCGCAGCCGGGTAAGCTACCATCTTGTAAGTTTACTGTTTTCCAGAAAAAAAACATGGGCGTTCCGCTCCTTTGGAACAAAGTAGAAGAACTCTATGTTGGCGTTTTCCACACCCCCACTAGCATTGTGTCCAATGTTGGAAAAGGCGACGACTAGGTGCCTCTTAAGCATGCTTAGGCACTACGAGATGGGAAAATGCCTCGCTTAGGGTATAGGCACAAGTATAGGCAGGGAAAGCACCAAATTGTGTTATCTAGAAAAAATCATACTATATTGTAATGATGTGACGAATGGGTCATATTCCAATGGTATTTGTTAGTATTTTACTAATTAAAATACTCCAATTAATGTGTTTTCACATATAATAACTTATGTACACACTTGATGGTAAAAACTATGCGAATGCTACCCGCCTACGCCTAGCGCTTTTTTCCAACCTTGCTTATGTCCCACCAATCCAAAATAGAGTCAGATGATCTCTGCCTTTGGGGCATGAGCTCAACCTATAAAGGTGCATGAGATCCTAGCACACCTTTGAGAACAAGCAATCCTTTCTGGGAGAACAAATGTAAAGGAGTAATACTCAAAACATATTGACCATGTGAACTTTTATTAGCAATCCTCAAGAGAATCGGCTATTCTCTAAACCAAAAAAACAATGTGAATATTACTTGGAAAACCCATTTAAAACATGTAATGGATTAATCCCCAAAAGATATTTGATGTTAGTGATCCATCTCTCGCGAATTTATGTTCACAATAGCCGGGTAAGCTACCTCCTTGTAAGTTTGCCGTTTTTCGGGGAAAAAATGGTGGTTTTTCTCCTTCCAAACAAAGTAGAATAACTCTATGTTGGTGCTTGGTCCCTTTCCCTACCCCCACTAGAATTGCATCGCACCAATCCAAAATAGAGTCAAATGATCTCTTTCCTTGGGGCATTAGTTCAACCTCCAAAGGTACACGAGATCCTCGCACGCCTTTGAGAACGAACAATCCTTGTGCGAGAACTAGTTGAAAATGGATAACCCCCAAAAGATATGTGTTGTGAGTGGCCCATCTCTCGCGGGTTGATTTCCCCAAAAGCATGATAACCGTCTCCTTTTAAGTTTGTCGTTTTACGGAGAAAACATGGAGATTTCTCTCCTTCCAAAAAAAGTCGAAGAGTGCTAAGTTGGCACTTGGTCCTTCCCCCATGCCCACTAGCATTGCGTCCAAAGGGAGTTGATCTTGGGACGTGCGCTAAGTCGTCCAACGGTACACGATATGTCCCTACGCTTTGAGAACAAGCAATCTTTCTAGAAGAACCAATTTAAAATGGAGTAATACCCAAAAGATATGTTTTGTAAGTACTCAATCTCTCGCCAAATGATATCACCAAAAGCCAGGTAACCTGCCTCATTTTATGTTCTAGTCCGTTCCTTCCAAACAAAGTTCAAGAACCCTATGTTGGAACTTGGTCCCTTTCCCCACCTCAGGGTGCAGGCGGGAGTGGGCTGTCCACGGAGCCCACTACCCAAGCCCACATAAAAGGCTATGCGGTACACCCGCGGGTAAACAAGAAATATTAGTGGGTTTTCGTGGGAAGCCCGCGATCGAGCAAACATCAAAACAAATTATTTCGATTCAAATTAATATTTTTATATTTGTCTAGATTCAAATATATCTAGTCATATTTCGCGGGTATATGTGGACATACGTGGGATAGTGGACACCCACATAAGTTTCGCGGGCTCCTGCGGGACACCCACTTAAATTCTGTGCGGACGTATGCGGGCCTCCCGCCGGCAGTCCCACCTTGCACCCTGATCCCCACCACACTAGCATTGCCTCCCGCCAATCCAAGATAGATTCAAAGGATCGTGGGGTTTCATCTTGGGGTTTGAGATAAATCGTTTGAAGGTACACGAGATGCACTTGCACCTTTGAGAATAGGTAGCTCTTTTTACGTGAAACAATTAAAAATAAATTAAGCCCCAACACATATATGTTTTGAGTGGTCCATATCTCACAAACTGATTTTCCCAACAGCCATGAAATCTCCCTCCTTTTAATTTTTCCCATGGCAAATTTTCTCATTCCAAACAGAGTCAAAGAAGGCTATGTTGGTGCTTGTCCATTCCCCACCTAGTATTATCACGTCCCACCAATCCAAGATAGAGCGAAATGATATCGGGGGTTGATCTTGGGGTGTGATCTAAATCGTCCAAAGGTACACGAGATCCATGACATCTTCGTGAATGAGCAATACTTTCCATGAACAACCAATTAAGGTTCTGAGTGCTCCATTTCTCAAGAATTGATTTTCACTGAAACCCGAAAAGATACATTCTTTTAACTTTACAATTTTTTGGAGCAAACATAGTGGTTTTTCTCAGTGGCGGCAACAGGGGTATGCACCTGTATTCAGGTGAATACCCAAGTTTCTGTGCAAACAATTTATTATACATGTATTTAGTCAGCCCATAGCGACGTACTAGGTCCATAAAGCCCATCCCACTAAGCTAGGCCACCCGACAGACACATGGGCCAGACGCACACATCTCTGCATGCACGGACGCACCGCTGGTCACCTCCTCCACTTGATCAGAGGCACACTCGCACAGGATCACAGCGCCAGGGGCAGAGGCCCTAGCAAAGCGACTGCGCTGAGCGGGCAACCGGCGGCGGTGGGAAGCAGAGCGGAGCAGAGATACCTTCGCTTCTTCCTAGCGGATTAGCCTGATTTTAGTAGAAGATCTAATTTGTTTGATCCCCTTAATTGAATGTGATGCAAGTTTCTAATTCCGAATTTCTTCCTTGTTTTTTGTACTCCCTTCATCTCAACGTAGACTTCGAAAATTTTGTCTAAATTTACAAGTATCTATATACTAAATAGTTTCTACATACATCTAAATTTAGACAATTTTGCGACATATATTTTGAGACTAAGAGAGTAATATAGATGAATAAGTAGGGTGCTGATGGTAGTAGCATCCTCTTGTAATATTAAGGATGGCAATGAGCAGGGTAGCGCAATATCATACCCTTACCCGTGTAGTTAGCGGGTACAAAATTTTATCCGTACCCGTACCCGTGGATATAAAACTTTACTCATACCCATACCTGGTGGGTAGCCATACCTAGTGGGTATCCAGTGGGTACATCCACTAGTACACAAGTTATTCACAATTTTAGTTTCATCAATAACATATTTTAAAAAAAGGCAATTATCTATACTTACTAATAGATAGATGAGTACATAAAAGTTTTAAAGTTTAGAAGTTGTAATCTCATACTCATCCCTAGGCTTCTCAAATCATGGGTTGAAACTCTATGGTAAGTTTGATATGTCAATTTAAAAGGGCTGGATATAGGTATACCCATGGTACAAGTCTATACACATGTCCGTACCAGTGACTAACGGGTAGG
Source organism: Avena eriantha (assembly GCA_910589775.1). Taxonomy (NCBI): domain Eukaryota; kingdom Viridiplantae; phylum Streptophyta; class Magnoliopsida; order Poales; family Poaceae; genus Avena; species Avena eriantha. The sequence goes on from OU342745.1 coordinate 43,493,668, forward strand.
GTATGGGTATTACGCGTGGATATAAAAGTGTGCGCATACCCTACCCATACGGGTATGGTACCCGCAGGTACCCATACCCGTGGATAAAAATGACACCCTTAATAATATAGTTCATATATTGCATTAGCAATTTTTTTGCAATGAATAGCCAGTGCTTATAACCTGGCGCCACCACTGGTTTTGCTCCTTCCAAATAAAGTCAAAGAACCTTGCGGAGGGCTGGAGGCGTTTGGTCCCTTTTCCCACCTTACTAGTATTGTATCCCACCAATCCAATATAGAGTCAAAGGATATCGGGGTTGATCTTAAGACGTGAGCTAAACCATCTGAAGGTACACGGGATCCCATACAACTTTGATAATGAGCAATCCTTTCTAGGACTCTGGTGAAGTAACAAATGCTCCCTGAAGAAATTGAAAGAATGAAAGAAGTTACTAGAAAACTGAATCATATATATGACAATGAAGAGATTAAAGCAAGGCAGAGATCTAGGGAAAGAGAGATTTTAGAGAGAGATAGGAATACAACATATTTTCATGCAGTATCTAATCAGAGGAGACGTAAGAAGAAAATTATTGTGTTGAAAGGGCCTTTAGGGCATGAAGTTGTTGAAACACAGGAGATGTTAAAGTTGGCAGTAGAATACTATAAAAATTTATTTGGTAAAGAAGATAAGCTAGATATATCTTTGATGGACTCCTTTTGGAAGTAGGATGAGTTGGTTAATATAGAATAAAACACTATGTTGGATGCTCCTTTCTATGAGGAGGAGATTAAGGATGCAGTCTTTGGTTCTTATGCAGAAGGAGCCCCTGGTCCTGATGGGTTCTCCTTTTTGTTTTACCAGAAGTTTTGGGAAGTTATCAAAAAGGATTTGGTCAATATTTTTAGAGATTTTGACAATGATTTGGCAGATTTGTATAGACTAAACTTTAGTTTGGTCACCTTGATTTCGAAAGAGAATGATGTGAAAACCTTAAAAAAGTTCAGACCTATAGCCCTTACAAATTGTTGTTTTAAAATTTTCTCCAAAGCTTGTACTAACAGGTTGGGAAAATGTGTTGATCGTCTGATTTCTTCAAACCAAACTGCGTTTTTTAGAGGGAGATATATTCTTGAGAGTGTGGTTACATCTCATGAAGTTATTCATGAATTGCACCATAATAAAGAAGAAGGGATTATTCTAAAGTTGGATTATGAAAAAGCATATGGCAGAGTAGACCTTTCCTTTTTAGAGGAAATGCTTAGACAGAGGGGTTTTAGCCAAAAAATGGTTAAGGAAAATTCATAGTTTGATTCATGGGGGCTCGGTGGGGATAAAAATTAATGATCAAAATAGTAATTTTTTCCAGACAGGTAAAGGGTCGACAAGGGGATCCCTTATCACCTATTCTTTATAATATGATGGCAGATGTTTTTTTCCAAAATGCTCACTAGAGCAGCGAGGCACGGTTTGATTTTTGGATTACTGACTAGATTAAGCCTGAAGGTGTCATCATCTTACAATATGCTGATGACATACTGCTTTTCCTAAAAAACGATGTAGAATCATCAATGAACCTCAAATGGATCTTATCTGTCTTTGAACAAATGTCATGAATGAGAATACATTTTTAGAAATGCGACATGGTTCCTATTAATATACCTACACATCAGGTGAATTGCTTCCTCAAATTTTTGGATGTAAAATTAGTTCTCTTCCTTTGAAATATCTGGGAGTTCCTTTACATTTTTCCAAACTTAGGAAGGAGGATTTACAACCTATAATTGATCAAGTAGTTACGAGGGCAGGGGCTGGAGAGGCAGATTACTGTCTTATGCAGCCAGGATTACTCTTATTAAGTCATGCTTGGCTAGTATTCCTAATGTATCCCAACACATGGAAACCACCATTGGTCCACATCATGCTACACCAATGACTACTAAGGTGAATTTTTTTCCATCTCTTGCCGTCCTTTAGTTATCATGTGAATGGGATCCTACTTGAGACGAATTCCTATTGTATGACTAGGCCCATGACTATGACACCAAGAGGAGGAAACAAGGATGCACAAGGAGCCAAGACGCCGAAGAAAGAGGCCTAGAAAATAAGATGCAAGAAGTTGTTGGAGCAAGACCGGAGTCTCCGGCCTGCGACCCCGCAGTCTCCAGCCTAGATTACGGGCAAGACTCCAGACCCACGCCAGATGCATTCAGTACACCACCCCAAAGACTGCCCTAGAGACCACAGCTGACCCCGGACTCCCTGGCCACCCCGGAGTCTCTGGCCCCCAGACCTCGGAATCTCCGGTGTAAGTGATTCGGGCCTACGCGCCTTGAGCTAGGCCTGGCCCATGTAACACCCCCCAAACTCCCCTTTATACCTATTTTACCCCTAGCTCATGGCTGGCCTATATATATGCCCCCATTCCCTCCTTGAAACCCTAAAGAGATGATGATGAATTGAGGCATGTGCCAAACCCTGGATGGGAACCCCCCCTCTATAGTAAATCAATGAGTTATACAAGGCCTTGGAGTCGGTGCCCTTCTCCAAGTCGTCAAGACCCTCCTCAAGTGTTTGGTCTCTCCTTGTTAAGGATTCTAGTAGTGTTTGGCCTCTCCCCTTTGGGATTCTACTTAGTTGCTACTCTCTCCTTGATTTGGATTCTACCATCCGCTTACCGATCTCTCCTTTGGTGATTCTACTGCAAGGTCGCTCATCGAGGATTCTATTGGATTGGTTGTTCGAACTAACGGGAGAAAATCGAATCGGGTGTAATTTGGCGTGTGTTTGTATCTTTACCTTACATTAGAGTTGTGTTCATCGTGTTCATCATGTGTCCCTGATACGTTGCTAACGTATCCATAATTTTTGATGTTCCATGCTTGGTTTTATCTACTTTCTTGTGTTTTGTTCCAACTTTGGAGTATTTTTTATACACTTTCCTGGACTAACCTATTAACAAGATGCCATAGTGCCAGTTGCATGTTTTCTGCTGTTTTTGGGTCCAGGAAAGTCAGAAAATCAATATTCTCGGAATTGGACCAGACAAAAGCCAAAGTCGATATTTTACCAGAAGACTCACAGAGCTAGAAGACGAGACGGAGAGGAGCCACAGGGTGGCCACACCATATGGTGGCGCGGGCTAGCCCTAGCCGCGCCACCAGGTGGTGTGGGCCCCCCTGGCCACCCACCGACCTTGCCTCTTCGCCTATAAGATGCCTCCCGAGGCAAAAACCCTAAATCATCAAGCCTCCAGCCACAAAAAGTTCCTCAGCGCCGTCGCCACCGAGGGGGAGATTCGGGGGATAGAAAGTCTTTTGTTCCGGCACCCTTCCGGGACAGGGAAGTGCCCCCGGAGCCATCTCCATCGATCTCCACCACCATCTCCATCACCATTGCTGATTCCCATGATAAGGAGGGAGTAGTTCTCTCTGGAGGCTAAGGGTTCTACCGGTAGCTATGTGTTCATCTCTCTCTCTCTATGCATGATCTTATTGAGATCATGAGCTTGTAATCTATAGATTTACCTTACTACTCAAGTGCTTTAATAGATCTCTGCTCTCCCCATGTGTGTGAAGTTGACAGTGTGCACACCATGGTGGCACTTAGGCTAGAGATTACAAATACTTGTTATGAGTTATATTTGGAGTTGGACGTCTTTATGAAATTGTGGTGTTTGTTTGAACCATCTAGTGCTCAAAGTGACAGTGTGGGGTTATCTAGATGGGAAAGGCTTACTTTGAGGTGTGCTGTTATAGCCCTACCATGGATTAGAGTGTCCAACCGGAGAGTAGTTCAGAGTTGTATCATAAAGAGAAGCTATTTATATGAGAGTGTTCACTACTGAAAGTATGATCCCTAGGTCTTGTTTCTAAGCATTGAAACACCGTTTGCTATTAGATCTATTACATGTTTGCTTGCTTCTATCTTTATTTTAGTTTTACTTTAGTCATTTCCACGCCATCAAGCTATTTTCTATCATGGTTACCACTTATAATTATCTATAACACTTGTATTTCACTATCTCTTCGCCGAACTAGTGCACCTATACACCTGACAAGTGTATTGGGGTGTGTTTGGGACACAAGAGACTTCTTGTATTTTGATTGTAGGGTTGCTTGAGAGGGGATACCTTTGACCACTTCCTCCCTGAGTTCGATAAACCTTGGGTGATCCACTTAAGGGAAAACTTGCTGCTGTTCTACAAACCTCTGCACTTGGAGGCTCAACAACTGTCTACAAGAATAGAAGTACATAGACATCAAGCTATTTTCTGGCGCCGTTGCCGGGGACTGAAGAAGAAGAAGCTCCCACGTCAACCACGCGCCAGCAAGTATTTTCTGGCGCCGTTGCCGGGGAGGTAAGGTAAAAGGTACTCACATCCTCCGATGTGAGTGCTCGAAGTTATTTCCATTAGATTCTGCAATTTGGTCTTTTTGTTTCTTGTTTTCACTAGTTAGGCTTAATGGAAAACAACCAAAAAATTAGAGAGCTTTATAGTATTTATCTTGAGTTAGGACATGAAGTATTTGAAGAGAAAATTAAAAAACCTATGGAACTTTATTTGCATGCTAGTAGCAATGTTATTAGTATGAATTCTTTGAACACCATTATTTCTAATGCTATGGAAAAGTCTAAGCTTGGGGCAGCTAGTTTTGATGAGCATGATATTTTTAGTCCCCCAAGCACGGAGGAGAAAATTTACTTTGATGATACTATACCTCCGATATATGATGATTACAATGATGAGTATGATACTTTCAGTCCACCTACTATTGAGTAGAAAATTAATTATGAATACAATATGCCTCCTATATTTGATGATTATGGTGATGAGAATAATAATGATAGCTATTTTATTGAATTTGCTCCCACTACAATTAATAAGAATGACTATGCTTATGTGGAGAGTAATAATCATTTTATGCATGTGGCTCATGATAAGAATGTTTCGTGTGATAGTTATATTATTAATTTTATTCATGATGCTAGTGAAAGTTATTATGAGAGAGGGAAACATGGTTTTATGTATCTCAATAATATTAAGTTTCCCCTCTTTATGTTGAAAGTCTTGAAGTTGCACTTGTTTTGCTTTACTATGCTTGTTGCTTTGTGCTTTCACCACGAGTATCAGTCTTATGTTGCTCAGAGGCATAGTGTCCAAAAGGAGAAGGCCATCATGAGGAAGCTTGATATTGAGGTATCTCCTGAGTACAGCTCCGTCACCGCGCCCAAGGATCAGTGGGTCAACATACATTGCAGGTGGACTGATGGCGATGATGAGCCTGAGGTCACCGGTCCGTTTTCGCCCACTTGGAACAATGCCTCTTGGGACCCCGAGCCTCCTCCTCCATTCGTTGGTGGGTGGGGCGCATAGATTCTCTACTTTGTCCCTTTTGGCGTCTTGATGCCAAAGGGGGAGAAAGTATTCCGTTAGGACTTCGGGATTTGCATGAGTTGTGTCTCGAGCTTGCTCTTTCTTTGATCCTTTTATGCTCATGCACACTTTTCTTCCGTTATGTATGCTTGTGGACCTACGTTATGTATATGTCTTTGGACCTCTTGTATGGTTGCTACTATGTTGGTGCGACTATGTGTTAAGGTATCTTTTTGATGTTCGTATGATTAGCTGTGGTGGGATAAGTTGTCTCATGGAGGTATATTCACTATGTTCACTTATCCAAATATTGTCTCACCACAATGGTATTGGTGCAAGGTATGAGTCCCCCTCTCTCTCGCATTTACTTCTTTGCACCCTTGTTGGTCTGTCTAGTGAGGGGGAGATCTCTCCCTTGTGTGTGCTTGTTGTTTCCAGAAACTCTTGTTCCTATGCCTTGCACACATCTAGGGGGAGCTTCTCATTTCTTTTTTTTGCCTACAGTTTCTCCTTTTGTTATCCTCTATGCAAATCTTGTAGGGTTGTCATCAAGCACCAAAAAGGGGGAGATTGAAAGGATATTGTTTTTCTCCTTGTGTTTTTGGTATTGATGACAACTTCACTTGTGGTTTAACTGTATGTCCAAGTTGCAGGGTTTATCTACGGGCGTGCTTGTTGGCGGACTTCTCTCTAGAAGAAGCTTGAAGGCAGCAGCGCTTATTTACACTTTCTCTTGTTTTTGTGTTTTAGGCTACCATACTATCAAGAGGGGGTCCACCTTGGAAGGTTGGGGTAAATCACCTTTTCATGCACAGACCATATCTGCACATCCACAGCCTTTCCAGTTTTCCTGTGAGAGAGTTCCCTGTAGTGTTTGAGTGTTTTCTGCCCTGACCGGTAGTACCGGCCAAGCGGCGGTAGTACCACCCAAGGGGGTTTTCAGGGGTGATCGAGCGGAACTTCCGACAGAAGTTCCGGTCCTAATTCCGGCAAACCAAATATCGGCTCAGTAATACTTCTGTATCCTTTTGCCTATTTGTCGGAATTAGCACCAGAACTTGGATCGGTTGTACTGGCCAGATCTTGTGTTGTCCAGCCCCTGTCCCCTTGAGCGGTAGTACCGCCCCCTGTCCGGTAGTACCGGGCACCCTCTAGCGCACGGTTCTTCTGGCCCTAGTTCCGGACCAAGTTCTGGCAACTAGGCTTTGTGGCTTAGATATGTCTGTGCCTCGAAATGCCTATTTGCCGGTAGTTGGACCAGAACTAGGACCGGTAGTTCCGGTCAGCTCGTGAGGGCACGCTGACTGGTCAACCTAGCCGTTACGTGGGCTTCTTTGAGCCGTTGGTGGTCCATTCACTGGAACTATCGGCCCGCCACTGGTAGTACCGTTGGTGTCAGGGCAGGGCAAAAAATGCCCGTTTGGGGGTGGCCTATTTAAGGCCCCCTTCTTTCTCCTCTCATCTTATCTCTTCGTTTTCTCTCTCCTCCATTAATACAAGAGCTTGACTTGCCTAGATCTCTCTCCCTACCCACTCAAACCTCTTGATCTTTTGAGGATTGGGAGAGGTGACCTAGATCTACACCTCCACCAAAGGAATCGTGATTTCCCCCACCCATCCTTCGTGGATCTTGTTACTCTTGGGTTCTTGGAACCCTAGACGGTGTAGGGAATCCTCGGAGCTGGGGCAATTGTTGTGAAGCTTTGTGGTGTCATTGAGAGCCTCCAATTGAGTTGTGGAGCCTCCCCTCAACCTTGTTGTAAAGGTTTTGGTTGGCACCTTCAAGGTCACCGGTTAGTGGATTGTGAGGCCGCCTTTGTGGTGGTGCTCACCGGAGAAGAAGGTGAGGCCTTTGTGGCGCTCGGGTGACCTTGTGTGGCCCCAACACCTCTCCAACATAGACGTAGCTTCCTTGGAAGTGAACTATTGAAATTACATCTCCGTGTCCCCTCACCGGTTCTTTCATTCCACTCCTTTACTTCTTGCAATTACCGTCTTGTTTACTTATCGTATTGTTTACCATATAGGATATCCATCTAGTTGCATCTCTAGTGAACTTTACTTTGTAAAAATCCTAAAATTGCAAGAAAAGATTAAAAGTTGGTAGCATCCTATTCACCCCCTCTAGTTGACCAAAGTTGGGCCTTTCATCATGGATATTAACACAAGATCTAAATCCTCTCATGGCTATGAACCAAGAAAGATGATGCCGAGTATGTAAAGGTTTGAGATCCCTCCGAAGGATATGATCAAGTTCTTCACTTGAGAGCCCCTCATGATAGTACAATTGCCTATCTTATAAACTGATCTATGCAACTAACACCATGAAACCAGTAAGAAAGAAACCCTACCAAGATAATACCTTTGCCTTGAGCATATTCCACTTGAGCTTGATGATGACGGTCTTCTCCACCTCAAGATGGAACACCTTTCTTGATTGCGCTAGCTTGGTAAAGACTTGCAAAATGCTCCCCCACACTCCACTATGGGAGAGCCTCTCTTTTAAGCATATCTTTACATATCCATGATCACCATAAGGATGGAAAGCTTCAAGCATATGATCTCTCCAAGATGTCTCATCTTGAAATTGCACTTCATTCTTCTTTCTTTATTATGTTGGTGTCTTGAAGGTATACTTGAGATATCACTCCATCTTATTCTTCAAGACACACTTTCCATAGGCTCAACTCTCTCATGACCAATATTTGGATCACTCCTTCAACATCTTCGTCATCACTTGATCTTCTTCATTTTCTTCTCCTTTCAACCTTAAGACCACCATATGGATCAAGCCTTTCCTATGGACATATCCTTAAGTATAATTCAATGCAAACATTAGTCCATAGTGATTGTCATTAATGACCAAAACCACACATGGGGGCAAACATGCACTTTCAATCTCCCCCATTTTAGTAATTGATCACAATCACTTGAGAGGGTTTATATAAGGAATTTAACAAACAAAAATGATTACACCAACATAAAATACTAAACAAGTATGTGATGTTGGTACACCCATAATATATATAGCAAGCTCCCCCACAATGAATGCATGTGCGATGAACTTGAATTTCATTGCATATATTGCTAACCATTATCGTTGGTGGAGTTTCCTCTATATATTCAACATCCAAAGCAACAACAAATATGCAAGAGAATGAGGTGAAAATGTTTAAGAAAAAACTCAAAGCATAAAACAAATTCCCTTAAACCCTCCAAAACTTCTCCCCCATTGGCATCGATTGCCAAAATGGGTGAAAAATTCTAGACGACATATAGTGAGATTTCCTCCAAAGTTTTGCATTTGAAATTTTTTTCTTATGATTGGGCAACAATTGCACATATACAATGATGAATACTTAGGAGGAAGTCAAACAATATTGAGGATCAAAAGATTGCAAAAATATAACAAGGTGAAGACGCATCAACGAATGAAGCAAACAATCAAAAGATCCATAGAACAACTTGACAAAAGTAAGATACCAAATGAAAGATAGATATTATGATAAGATCAAAAAGAGAGTGCTCTAAATAATATGAGGAGGCTCACCAAGGTTTGTGCACAAATTATAATTTGCATTTGAATACAATATGCACAAACATGGCAAACTCACTCCCTCGATATCATTTATCACTAAAAAACATACCAAAATAGATAAAATAAGATGAGCATAAAGTGGTGTTGTAAATAAAATTAGGAAGCTCCCTAAGGTATATGCACAAATTAGATTTTTTTCATTTGAATACAATGTGCTCAACATGGAATCCTCACTCCCTCTATTTTATTTAAAGCACAAATATGTACAAAAAATCATATACCAAGGCATAAAACTTGCAATAAACAAATGGTTGAGCAACGAGTAAGATACATCATAAAAACAGGCTCAACCACAAGGATGTGTGAGAGGCATGACAAAGCATATTATAAGACTAATACAAAGATGGTCATTGTGCATCAACATAGTCTTCAATGAATGATATTACTTAGTATGACCATACAACACACATGAATCAAAGAAGATATCATAAATATAGAAAACTCTCTCATGTGCATAGGTTTATAAGTAGACAATATCACGTAGATATTTATCCAAAAAAAAACATGTACACACAAAATAAATAGATCACGATATCCAAAACAAATTCATACAATACACCAATAAGATCTTTGCTTGATAGCATGGCTAAAAGGCTCAATTTTATCTTATTATATATTGAACTTCAACCACAAACATATCAAATACATCACAAATATCACTAAGGGAAAAAGAGATAGTTGGAATGTATTGAGAAAGGTAACAAGTATCACAAAGTAAGAATCCACTTTGCAAATTCATCAATATTGCACATGAGAGTACTTGAGGAAAAGATAGGAAAAATAATTGCTAGATTGACATATTTGGGATTGGTGAATCATGAGCATGATTTTGTATAGTCCCCATTATATGCACTCATATCAACTCACATATGCAATAGAGAGCTTTCCTTAAAACAATAGGAATAACCACAACAATTGCAAATAAAAAAATTCATACGTAGATGCAACCTACAAGAGGTTGGAAGCAAGATACGTATGCATGAGTAAGAGATACTTATTACCGAGATATCATTGGTGTGATGAAGTAGATAGGACTTCGTTGATCATCCTAGCTTGTATCTAATTATCATTAGGTCATCGCTTATTCCTTATGACGGAAACAAGCATCCAATGTATCTCTAGTTTACCTAAAAAAAATACAAGTAAAATATGGTCCACTAACTTATTGGGTCGAAAGTAGTTATAGCAACTACAATACATAGGAGAGACTCCACATAAATATGTGCATATTGATATGAAATTGAATTTGATGCACATCTTAGACAATTAGGATTTGGTGGAGTTTCCCCTATATATTGGATCAAGGAAAGCAAGCATGCCATAATATATACATATAGTAAATATGCATGCATAATACTTTCAAGAACCAAACTAGATACAATTTGTAAATGAGATATGATCTAGAGGAAAATAATAAATGTATTTTATTACCATATCTCAATTAGTTCGTAATAGTTTCATAATGTGCTATAACTGTATTAATTAGAAACATTGATATGGGTGTGGTATGAAATAGACCAAGTCCCTAGTAGTCGCTATTTATACTAGTTCGTTGGGAAACCGATGATCAAGGTTTCCTGATCATGGAGCATTTATGATAGTGGACAACGGGGTCATGTAATTGGAGAATGATATGCTGGACATTACCCAAAGATAAGCATTGCGACTTGATCAAGTCACATAGTTCATCGTTGCAATAGTTAGAAGTGTAGTATCCTTCTCCTTTGACCTTGAGATCATATTAATCACTATCACCCAAGGCTTCTTTGAATGCATCAAACATCATGATCATAACTTGGTGCCTATAATGGTGTACGTTGGGTATTCTAGAGGAATATTTGAGGCCTATGTATCAATATCAGGATTCGTTTGCCCGCATGATGGGAAGATACATAAGGCTGACTCGATGAGATTACATCTATAATGTTGCAACATGTGACTAAGTCACGAGGATGGAATATCACGGGGAACGAGTGAAAGAGAACTTGTCGGTAAGGATATTAAACTAGGTATAGTGATAATGTTGATCAGATCTCAGACAAGTCAGTATCGAAGTAACAAATGGAATTGGACTCGACGTTTATGGTTAAAATGACATTAATAATCATGGAATGCACATGGGTCATTATGAGCATCCTAGTCCCACTAATGATCATTGATAAGGACAGGTGTCTCGAGATCATGTTTGTGCCATTCCCGAGTTGTTGGGGTAACACGCTTAAGGGCACGATGATGCTTGGAAATCATTATGGAGTTGACGGAATCACATGATAAGAGAGAATAGAAAAATCGGAAGTGTTCCGTGAGAGAACCAGAATCATTCTGGAGGATCCGAAGTTGTTCGTAGTGAATAGAAATGTGTTTCAGGTCAAATGAGGTTTGATAATATGTATTTCATATTAATTAATGTAACTAATATTAAATATATATTTAAAATTGATTTCATAGGGAAACTTCCACTAATGGGCCAAATCCTCGAGGGAAAAGGGCTAATGAGGGAAGCCACCAAAGGGGACCAAGCCAAGCCTCCCAAAGGGGGAAGCCGCGGGGCAAGGGAGGCTCACCCAGCTAGCCTAGGGATACACGTGGGGTGGGGCCCACCTGGCTCGGCTGGCCGGCCCACTCCACTGGGGGCCACCTCCTCCTACCACCTCCTCCTCCTTTAGTCCCCTAGGAGTCTCCCATTTTCCCTGTATAAGAAGGGGCATAGGGGTAGGGAAAGTACAACAATAATTCTCTGATGTCATGGTCCCTAGAAGGACTGCACACGCAAGAGACTACACACCTACAACACGTTGTTGCGCTACAGGGATTCTAGCCAGAGGATCTACTTCTGCACTCTCGGCAGGGATCAAAGAACCGGAGGTTGTCACCGTACATCGTTTGTGTACTAAACCACAAGGGTGCTGCCACTTGTGGCACCTTGGATGTCGTGAGCTGAACTTCTGCATGATGGAGCAAGGATGACATGCGAGGAGCTTCACAACCTTGAGGTCGGCTACGAGTACAACTACGTCATCCGCATTCCCCTTAGAACATTAACCGCTTTCGGACTACAAGGATATGTATCCGAAACCTCTGTTGTTACAACATTACTCCTAGATAGATCCTGGCAATTAGGTGTGTTCACGTAGGAAAATTTTGTGTTTTCTGCCCCGAACCCATTCAGTGGTATCCGAGTCGATCTATGCGTAGTAATGGTTGTATGTCTAGTATGAACGTGGATTGTGCGGGAAAATATCGTATAGTTGTTACGCTCTAAATATACTTGCTAATATCGTGACATTGTTTGATAAACCAGCTCAGACCGACCTTACGCATAATTTTACACAAGACTAGTTCCACTCTCAACATACAAATTGTACCGTATAAGTGGCTAGCGTATGTCTATCTCTCATTCAATAGTTGATATGGAATTTACAATGGGGGCGCGAATGGTGTGTAATAGAGACAACTATTTGATCCATGTTGTGGTTGGAAAGTTCGTAGATAGGTAACAATTCTATCACGAAAGCCCTAGAAGCCACGTAAAACTTGCAAAAGATAAAGTAGAGGCATCTAACTTTATTTTGCAGGAGGGCCTATGATTTGATATGGTCATCGTCGTAGAAAAGGTAAAGTAGTTTACTTTTCTGTTACTAAGTAGTATAGTAATAGTCATCATTTTGATGGATGACCAACTAGTGGTGTCGTGGACATGGCGCGGTACCGGGGGCAAGATGGAGATCATGCTGGAGCACTTGATGGAGATCATGCTGGAGCGCTTGATGGAGATCAAGGCGCGAGAAGAAGGACCATGTCATATCACTAATAATATACATGTGATGTTGATACCTTTACATCTTATTGTGTTCTAGTATTAGGTACTCAACGGTAGCATTATAAGATGCTCCCTATTAATACCAATATAGTGCTCTCCCTTAGTGTGCACCACCAACAAAGTCCATTGTTATGGAGCAGGTCGTGATGATCGGGTGCAAACATATCAACATTCACATATGGTGTGTGCAAGCCATGTATGCACTACAGATACACTAAGGTTGGATTGGCGAGCCTAGCATGTACAGACATGGCCTCAGTACATAATAGATCGAAAGGTCAAGCACGAGTTACATGGATGATGTGATTGACAGGTTTTGTCCACCTTGGCAGCTATATCAAAGGCCATGACGATCAAGGATAATAGTGTAAAGGGATCGTGTGATCGCTAAAATCGTCCAAGGGATGACAATTTTGTGGGAGCACAATTTAATTGAACTCATATTATGAACTTAGTCTAGATGTCTTTGCAAATATATTTTGTAGATCTTGGCCTATCCCATTGAGGTATTTTGTGACCATGGGAATTTTCTTGCTATGAAACTTTAGAAGGGTCAAACTTCATATATTGATACCCACGCCTGAGGGATAACCTCAATATAGAAGATCTTCTCTTCTTGATACAAGAACCATTAGGAGATAGTCCGATGAGCCCACAAGGTCGTGTGCTTTCTCCATTACCATCTAATGAAGCTACGCTCCATTCGATGGAGGCTAGGCCATCGTGATTATGTTTCTTCGACACCAACATTTGGTCGATGAAGAAGGAACTCTTCGCAAGACAGACTCATTAAGTATGAGCCGTTGGATGAGTTTCCTTCCAAACAAGGTGGAAGAAAACGGATGATTGGAGAATCACTTAGTGATCATGCATGAGCATTATGAAACACCACACATGCGATGTGAACTACTTAATTGATGGACAACTTTGCGTTAGATTGGGCATTGCACTCGCTTTCCCCAACTACAAAGACGTCTTCATGGGCGATATCATGATAGATGAATCATGAGTTTGTGTAGAGTTGATAATTCTTAAAGTAGTCTTGATCACCGTGGGAGTCATAGATGAAGAAAGTAATATTGGATATACAAAATTATAAATGTTATTCTTGCAAAACTCATTGCAGTTTACAAGTATTTGATACTTGTCCTACTTTATGAAAAACATGATGGTCTGCTTGAGAATTGCTGAAAGAAATGAGGCAGTGTGGCATGGTGACGGCAATCAAATATTTGATGGCTGACATCACTCCTTACCTCAACATTTATCATTTGGATTAGTCGATTTGAATAAAGTTCATATTCGTTGTGTTTTGTGACTTTATTACTGTGGTCTTGCTTTAGCGAGACTATTATTCATATAAGTGAGAGACAATTCAGTTGTACCACTATTATTAATAATATCTTTTATGGTAACATTATGATTATAAATGAGTTATTCTCATCATTATGTTAATGATAATAGCTTAAGCATTTATAAAGAAATAGAATGTTGAAAGATATCCAAGTTTAAACGATGACATCATTTTTGAATGACATTATTGTTCAAGTCATGTTTGTATTTAGGGATTTCTATTTTCGTGCCCTTGGTTCCTTAGTTGTACTCATTTTCCCCAGCCGCTTAAATTTTCCTCACTTTTGCCCATCTCCTTCTACAAAACTCTCACACGGTATGAAAACTCGATATCCGCCAGCCTTGTCGTTACGTGTTGATAAGTGGGGCCGCGTTCAGTTGGGTCCTGCAGTGGACCCTCGCCGTTACGTGCTGACAAGTGGGGCCGCGTTCTGTCGAGTCCCGTAGTGGACCCTTGCCATTACATGCTGATAAGTGTGGTCGTGTTCAGTCGGTTCCTGTAGTGGACACCTCTCTCCACTTATCCAGATTAACATGGGACCCACAGCTTATCCACATGAGTGCTAGAGCCACAACTTATCTAGGTTGGCATTGCAAGACGGGACCCCAAGCCAGCCCCGCGCCCGTGCCCGTGTCGTTGCCTCCCCTTCTCCAGCGACGGCGACCCTTCTCCGACGATGGCGGCCCTTTGTCTAGCTTCATTTTCATATAGTGAAATGTAATGCATAAACTTGCATATACGAAAATTATAGACCTTTGAACTCTTTGAAATCACACTTAGGACATGATAATAATGTTGTGCTAATAAAATCCTAATCATTTATCATTTCCATGGAGTGAAATATAATGCATAAACTTGCGTATACAAAAATTATAAACCTTTGAACACCGTGAAATCGCACTTAATATGTGATAATGATGTTCTAACAAAATTTTGAGAGATTGTCATTTTCTCCCCCATTTTCATAGAGTGGAATGTAATGCATAAACTTGCATATACGAAAATTATACACATTTGAACTCTTTGAAATCACACTTAATACGTGATAATGTTGTGCTAAAAAATCTTGAGAGATTATCATTTTCATAGAGTGGAATGTAATGCAAAAAATTGCATATACAAAAATTATACACCTTTGAACACTTTCCCTTCAAATTATATTCAAAATCATTTGTTTATGGAGTTAAAGTACCGGTGGCAAACTCGTTATTTTGCATGGATACAGGGGTGCCCCCGATAGATATAGGGGTTATCCTATCCGCTAGATCACAGAGGATCAACGGTTGGTGGGCACGATCCACATGACAACTATCTCAACTAATCAGAGCGTAGCAGCTAAGATGAGCACATGTGTGAGAGTTTGTGACTAAGAGAGAGGGGGAAGCTGAGTAGAACTTAAAAACCAAGGGCAAAACTGAGTAGAACTTAAAAACCAAGGGCAAAACTGACAAAGGGATTCATATACAAAATAGAAAGAGATCTCAAAAATGGAAAATGCGTATTTTATGCAATAAAATACATCTTGGCATACATCAAACTATTTGCAATTCAAATATACACCAGTTTGACAAGTATTTTCTCATTCAGACAAACTATGTTTTGGGGAGGGATGTTTTGGTAAGAGGCTTGAGTAGAAAGCCATGAACCTTCATAGATAGTAGGTGATTTGAGAAGTGGTGATTTAGGTTAAAACTTTATTTCTATACATTTCTTATGGTGGCAAGTCACATAATAAGACCCCCTAGGTAGATGCCACTATGTTTTGATCTTTTTGAATTTGTTGTGCATAAAATGACTCAATTAGCTAGCTAAAACCCATCCATTGAATCTCTGTTGACTAGCCACCAGAGGTTAAAACTGAGTATATTGCACATAGCGAGTGTTAGTACTGGAGGGAAAAACTGAGTACAACCAAACTGCCAGTATTACACTCGAGGGTATAACTGAGCACAACTAAGTCATCAGGGTTAGACACGATGGAAAACGTGACTCACGATACACATGTCACGGTGCACGAGGCGGTAGCGGACACGTGTAGCCGTGCATGGTGTAGCAACGTATGCAGTTATGCGGTGCACAGTGGTGCAAAAAAATGTCCCTTCCCTTCTCCTTTATAGAGGCCTCCTCACTCTCACTCATCACTCACTCGCTCACTCACGGAACCGTCTCCACTATCCCATCACCTTCTGCAAACCCCCAAGAAAACCCCAACCACGCCGACAACGGAGAAGAACGACGCGGTGGCCATCATCGCCTCCAAGGCCACCAGCGAGAAGGCCCCGTCCCCATATAGGCCCTTGTCGAGGCATCGAAGGCGGCCGTCATCCCCATCCCTGCTTTCGTCGTAGCCACCGGCGAGGAGGCCCCCACTAGTCTCGGGCAGATCCCGCTCGGCTGGGACCCCTACGAGGAGGAGGATTACATCAGGCCCTAGAACCCCTACGCACTAGCATCACCGACCCATGGTTGGAGGTAACTAGGGTTTTCTCCCCTTCCCTTGTTCTGCCCCCCTTCCCATCGTTGGATGCTAGATCGTATGTTATTAGGGTTTGGCTGTTCGTATGTTTAATCGTTAGATGCTAGGTATTTTTACAGTAGCTAATCCTCTTGTGTTAGATCTCGTATTTCGATGAATCCCCTGTTCTTATTTCAATCCTATTTTATTTGTCCTCCGAGTTGCAGTTAAGGGATTCCCTAGTTAGTACTAGCGCTAATCTGTAGTTGGGATCAATATTCGATTTGGTTTGATATTTGGGGATTGGGGAATAATCAGGGGATTTCAATCGGTTAATTTATGCAAATAATAAATCCCGATAATCAAGGTATCTCAATCATGTCCTTATTGCACTCTACTTTTTTCCAACAGAAGGATAGCAACGACGTCTAAATCCAAGGACACCAACACTCATTAGGTACTGAGGAGGCTGAAGTCCAGACAATACGACAACTTCTTCGCTGGCGACGTCTACAGGTACCCCTTCTGCACTAGGAGGAGCCTCGCCACTGACTTCAACTCCCTTGTGAAGCATGCCGAGGACATGAGGACCTGTGGCGAGTCCGTGAACGTCCACGACTTCAGAGCCAAGCACCAGGCGCTTGGTTTTCACCTCCGCAACCTCCAGAAGGTGGCCATCGAGGAGGGTCGCATGCCCCGATCAAGCCCAAGGCATCCAATGTCAAGGGACTGGGCAGAAAGAAGTGGAGGAGGTGCTAGAGGAAGGAGGCAGAGGCCATGAGGGGCCATTGATCTTGTGCTGCTACTGCTGTTGTAAAGCAGCTTCTTTTATATTGTCTATATTGAACTTGTCTGCTGTTACGGAGGACCCTAATTGCCGGACCTCATTAAGTACCATACTATATATCCTATATTAGCTACTTTATCTACATCTGCTCTGTTTACTGAATATATTTATTGTGCTGGTTAGATTTGCTGCACTAGATTTGCTATCAAATTGGGGAAAATGAGGGCCAAAAGGAACAATGAATGTAGAGAGAAGTTGCTCTAGATTCGCTACCTTTTTGGGAAAAAACACAATTGTTAGTGATAGAGAGGGGAAAAGGCGCTCTTAAAAAGGTCAATCATAAAAATAACAAAAAAGAAAACCAGGGTGCACGTAACCACCAAACACGCCCCACATGGTCCTACACCACATCCCCCATAACGCATTCCTAACAAACCAGCCCCACGGAGTCCCACATGGCATGACCCCACACATCAGTATAACGCGTTCCTGACCAACCGGCCCCACGTGGTCCCACACTGCATGGCCCCACACATCAGCTAATGGTCAACCTGACGGCAACTGTCGTTTGAGCTCTTTGATGAGTTTCCAAGAAGGAGATCAATAAAAGTGAGGAAATGTTAAGTGGTTGGGGAAAACTGAGTACAACTAACGAACTAGGGGCACAAAAATATAAATCCCTTGTATTTAATGCATATTTTATTTCTGATGGAAATAAAGTCTTGAGATATATGATCTTTTGACTCATGCAAAACTAGGCCTCGTTAGGCAAAATGACTAAAATTCGACATTATGGTAAAATGGTTATATGCGAAGAATTGTTGAATACCATACATAATGATGTATTTCATTTCAACGAAAATAGTGGAAATCATTATGTAGTAAACTTCATTGTGAGTTTAAGTGTATATGTGTATTTACTTAATGAAACACGAGTCTAAAACTATTTGAGTTATTCAAATGATTTCAGAGTGAAGCAGGGTATTGAATTAATAGAATATAAAATCTCTACAGTTTGATCGGTATGACTAAGTATTTAAGTTAAATTTTGGCATGAAGGACTTGTGAAAGATGTTTTCACAAATTAGGATGATTGGATAACTCAAAGTATATTGATATGTCTAAATATCATAATCATATTGTATTAGATACACATGGTCTAAATTTATATCTTACTGGGCTATATTTTTAAGAGTTAGATATCAAATAGCAAACACTCATTTGAAATATAAGGACCATCTAGAAGATTAATGGAAACAATACCATAAGAGTTATGACATGTTCAAGTTTCTAGAGATTTGGATAATTTGAAGTCATGGCGAATAAACAAATCTTTGTAGTGTATTCTTAGTAAACTATGAATACATATTCCACAATTAGAACCAAAAGGGCAAACCTGCTATTGCCTAAGGTATTGTTTTTTCCTCGAGAAGCAGTTTCCTCACGAAGATGCGAGTGGAAGAAAGTAAAAGTTCAAAAACAAGGTATTTGACCTTACCTCCAAATTGTCGAGTGGTGCAGTGGAATATGTTTCGGAAACCAAACTCTACAAATAGAGGAGAAACTTATGATAATGATCATGAAGTTTTAGCTGATACTTTTACAAAAAAAAGTAGGATTCAATAATATATTCTGCAAGTTTGTGGAATTATATTTTTTATTCACTTGTCATGTTAATAAAACAAGACATACCTACGAACTACAAAGAAGTGTGATGGACCTAAGTGCGAGAAATGACTAGAAGTCATAAAATCTTATATTAAGTTACATTTAAGATTGAAAAGTAATATGTTACTTGATCTTATTAAGTAAATACATTTACTTGATCTTACCAAATGACTACAAAGTTATCAGGAAGAAATGAAACTTAAAGATAGACTTAAAATCTCAATTTGTCACAAAGTATGTTTTGAAAAATTCAAAGGATTGACTATGCTATATAGCGATGCTTGAGTCTATTGGATTTACACAAGCAATTACTCCAATTTTGATAATTGGTGGAAGTTTTTCAAAACTGTGTGTTCTTCAATGATAAGATTGAAGACAGGGTTGTAATTGGTACATGAAAGCATGTTTTGTCAAACCATATGGATGCTAGTGTCTCGTGGTTGGAATTCTAGATTTGATGGATGACCAAAGGAATTTTGGAAATTACCAAATTATTGAGAAGACCTGTATTTGAGTGAGAGCTAAATAGCTTGCCTAAATCTTAATTTGTAAACGACATATTTAGAGTGGGAGCTAAGTGAAATCCCTATATCTCATATATGGATGTCATATTTGAGTGGGATCATGACAACATTCTTGTATATATGTATGACATATGATGAATGATGTGATTGGTATTAATGATATTTAAGTTAATAAATATTCTAGGGATGGCACTACAAGAAAAGTTTCCTTTCGCAACGACTTGGCCCGACGGTCGTCGTAGAAGGCGCGTCTTCCGCGACGAAATTCTTTGCTCGGCCGTGGCTGATGGAAAACTTTTTTTCCAGTTTCGCAGCCCTCTACTATGACGGATCCGCTAAAAACGTGGGGGAAGCTCGGCCAACGTATGGCAGAAGCAAGAGTTTCGTTTCCTTGCGCGATGTTGACTCGCCAAAGTCTTTTGAGGCATGTGGGTCCCAGACATTAGTGTCTCTAGTGGACCATACTTTTTGGTCGTGCCTCCCTGATTTGAACTCGATAACATTGCTCGATGCATCTGCCGTTTAGTCAGGCTGTTAGGTCCCACATGTCAGCCTCTCATTAGAAAGATCATGTGTATGATGGAATTTTTTCCTTCGCTCGTGCTACCCTATTCTGAAGTTGATAGCACTACTCGACGCATCTACCGTTTAATCAACCTCCTAGAACCCACATGTCATTCTCTCATTAGAAGAAACATGTGTATGATGGAATTTTTTCCTTCACTGGAGCTACCCTGTTCCGAAGTTGATAGCGCTGCTCGACGCATGTACCGTTTAACAAACCTCCTGAGCTCACATGTCATCCTCTCATTAGAAGAAACATGTGTATGATGGATTTTTTTCCTTCGCTCGCGCTACCCTGTTCCGAACTTGATATAGTTGTTCGACGCATCTACCGTTTAATCACGTTGTTGGGCCTCACATGTAATTCTCTCATTAGAAGAAACATGTGTATGATGGATTTTTTACCCTCTATCGCGCCTTCGTGTTCCGAAATTGATAGCGTTGCTCGCTGCATCAGCCGTTTATGCAAGATGGTGGGTTCCTTATATCAGCCTCACATTAGAAGAATCGTGGGTATGATGGAATTTTTTTCTTCTATAGCGCTACCCTGTTCCAAACTAGATAGTGCTGCTCGACGAATCTACTGTTTGCTCACGCTGCTGGGTCCCCCATTTCAGCCTCTCATTACAAGAAATGTGTACATGCTGAAATTTTTGCTCGCTCCCGCCTCCCTGTTTCGAACTGGCTACGTTGCTCGATACAGCATCTGTATAAGGTCGTGCTGCTAGGTCCCACATATCAGCCTCTCTGTAAATGGAACGTGCGTATGATGGACTTTTTTTTGGCCATGTCCGCTATTTTGACCTTGGCAACTTGCTGGGTCCCAGATGTAAACCACCTCTATGCAGGAAACGTGTCTATGATGGGTCCCAGCTGTCAGCCTCTATTTGAAAGAAACGTGTGTATGTCGGACTGTTTTTTCGGGTCCCAAATGTCAGCCTCAGAGTATAAAAAATGCTCATAAAGGCCGAATTAAAAAGATTCTAGGCTAACTCGGGGCGGATGCCCTATTCGTCATGGCTTATATTCCATGGGCTCACTCCTAAATTGAATGTGCTATGGTCGGTGGCCACAAGACCACGAAAAGGCCGAATTAGAAGGTATGGGGCTATGCTTGGGGCTGAAAGGCTAATTTCATGGGCTATGCTTGGGCCTGCTGGGTCCGACATGTCAGCTTCTCTGTAAGTGCAACATGTGTATGATGGACTTTTTTTCAGCCACGTCCGCTATTTTCACTGTGGCAACCATGTATGGTCTTACTGCTGGGGCCCTTATGTCAGCCTCTCTGGAATGTTCTGGCTTGTGGGTCCCTGATGTAGCCTTATATGTTCTGTCTGGTGGGTCTGCGATGCAAGCCTCTCTATACAAGTATTTAAACTTTTTTTGAACCCACCCTCAAAACAAACTCTAGGGACGATGCATGCTGGTGGGTCGTGATGCCAGCCTCTCTGTAATGCGATATTGCTAGAAGAATAAAATGTAAACCCAAGATACGATTCGAATGAAAGACCTTCAAATCAAATAAATGTAAACTGGGTGCATTGCCACTACAACAAATATATTTATAGAATAAATATCATTAAACTTTTATTAGTACTACAATTTATGTATTAGTCTTCTTAAAAATATTTTGTGTGTCTATGTTTAGCCCTTTTAAAATATAAAAGGGCAGCGCTCCTGGCATCTCAATTTATAAAATGCCACATAATAGAGTATTTTCTTAAAAACATGGGTAGACAGAGTTTTTTTATTTTGAGAGGTGGGGGGCAATGCCCAAAAGGCCGAATTAAAAAGAGTTTGGCTATTCTATATAGGCTGCTCTAATTGGGTTATACTCCATAGGCTATGCTCCATGGGCTCCATTCTCAAATTTTAGTGGGCTATGCTCAGCAGTCCCTTGACCCCTAGAAGGCCGAATTAATATGTTCTCGGCTATGCTCCATGGGCTCCTTTCTCAAATTTCACCGGGCTGTGGTAAGCAGTCCCCTGACCCCGAAAAGACCGAATAAAAATGTTCTGGGCTAAAGAGGGGCCGAATGAGCTACTCCCTTCGTTTAGAAATATAAGACATTTTAGCTTTGTGAAATGAATGTATCTAGACGTTTTTTTAGTTTATAGTTTCACTCCGAACCTGTACGAATCTATACACTAAAAGATGTCTAGATACATTTGATTCACAAAGCTAAAACGTCTTATATTTGTGAATTGAGGGAGTACTAGATTTCTTCTCCTGGTTAATAAAAATTGAATTGTGATGTTCTCGGCCGGATTCGAAACAAAGACCTCAGATAGGGAGGGAAAAATCGATAATTATTTTTGGCATCTATTCATGTCAAAATTTAGTAGTACAGAATAAGGTAGAAAAAAACCTGGTGCATGATCAGTTTGCCCTGTTCTTCGAAGAGACCACCAGAGCAAGCAAAACTGACGATCAAGTCTGCTTCTGTGTGAATACCTCCTCCTTACATCAATGCATGTGTGACCGCCCATATGCAGCCCAAACTGCCAAAGACTAATGTAGATAATTTTGACAATGCTAAGTTTCAAAAGAAAAGCAAGACAATCTGATGCATTTCATCTAAACAAGTACCAGTACATCACAATTCATTCTACAAAATAGTGTACTAATAGTAACGACAGAGCATTTGAAAGATTTAGTAGCATTTGAAAGATCCAGTAGTACAGAATAAGACCGTGAAAATATCAGACAGATTCCTGGTTGATATTCAGCAGCACTTGACAGAGTCAGCACAACATTCAAAGTGACCGGTTGGCAGTACACAGACAGTGACCAAAAGAATTGACAAATTCAGCAATGCAGACATTGAAATTCAATAGATGTAGCAAGGCCTGATTCAAAAGGAAAGCGAGACCATATCCTGCACTTGGCCGGTCAATCTGAACAAGTACCAAACAAAACTTTTGATAGGTTCAGTATCATTTGAAAGATTCAGCAGTACATAATAAGAAAGAAAAATATCGACAGATTCCCAGTTCACATTCAGTGGCACTAGGATATATTCGGCATCATTTCAAAGTGACAGATTCAGTTTGCCCTTTTCTCTGAACACTCGTCATTGGAAGAAACAAAACTGACGATCAAGTCTGCTTTTGTGTGCATGCCTCCTTCTCACGTCAATGCTTGTGTGTGATCTCCATAGGCAACTCAAAATGGCCAAAGCCTTGTCTAGATTATGAGTTTATGACAAGGCCAAGTTACAAAATAAAAGCAAGACCATCTACTGCACTTAATCTAAACTGAGTTATCATATTACATGGTATTACGATTACTTACGGTAGTTTGGTTCCAATCGCGGGTATTGGCGAAGCTTGGGATGAACCATAATGGAGTATCTAGAGATTTCCATGCAACGTTGGTTGAGAAACCAACATCTGCTTCTTCGGTATTTAGACTAAAGCGGCATATTTCAGGAAACAGTGTATATCCAAGTCCTATTGCATGATGGGAGGTGTAGACACAGTTGCTTCTCGTTAGATATCCTGGGGCAACATCTGCACCGCCTACCACAATGTTAATCGGATAGTTCAATCCAAGGAAAAGAGAATATGCTCCTAGGTTAGCAATCGCTATTCATGGCTTAGGTGGATACAAGTAAGCAGTGTTCTTTGAGTACACCTTGCAGCCAAACCCAATAGAATAGGTGCCACAAGTGTGACCGCAGCGATCAACACTATGATCAACAACAGGATTGCCATGACCATAATAAGTACCGCCATAAAACATCTCATCAGTAACGCCCACGGTATGGATAAGAAAAAGGCGAGATTCATCTGCAGATATTGCTAAGAACCATAAACTAGGTTCGTGCTCGTCATCAGCTATGGCATCAAGGTTGCCCTCCTCGATATGCGCGATAGGTGGTGATGGGAGCAGAATAGGAGCTTCAAAAATAAATGCCAGCCAAATCATCCAACACTAGTTTACATCCATTAAAACTGAAGCTAGTGTTTAGAACAGGAATGGATCAAACTTACCAAAATACAGATGATTCTAGACATAAACACTGCCACTCTCAGTGGCTGCAAACACTAGACCCTTGTGGATAAGTGGATTGCTGTATCTGAAATAGCACTAGAACTGGTTCTCAAGAACTGTCCATGCATACTCATCACCATCAAGGGTAGCAATTGAGTAGTCGAACATAGCGGCAAGAGAGAAATCTAAATAATCCGCTGCAGCTATGGGAGCTCGACAAATAGCAATCTTCCGAAGGATAATAGGGCGATCATTATGCATGAATGTAAACGGATCATTGGTGGGTACAAACTCATTGACTTGTGGGAGAGGCAATAATAAAGTTGTTATTATGTATTCCTTATATATGATAGATGTTTATTTTGCATGCTAGAATTGTATTGATCGGAAACATCAATACATGTGTGTTTAATAAACAAAAAGGGTTCCTAGTTATGCCTCTCTTATAGACTAGCTTGTTGATTAACAAGATGATCAAGGTTTCCTGATCATGGACATTGGATGTTGTTAATAACAAGGTCACACCATTGGTGGAATGATGTGATGAACATTCATCCGAAGTATAGCATTACGATCAAGTCATTATGTTTATATTGCTATAACATCATACGAAGTAATCTTTATCCTTAGACCATGAGATCATGTTAATTGCTAACACCTGAAGAGTATCTTGATAACATCAAACGTCACACCGTAACAGGGTGACTATAAAGATGGGTTCAGTACTACGAAGGTGTTATGTTGAGGCTCATGGATCAAGAGTGGAATTTGTCATTCCCGATGATGGATAGATATACTCTGGGCCCTCTCGGTGATATCACATTGAGATAGCTTGCAAGCAAGTGATGTGATCACTAGAATGTTATATCACGGGAATGAGAAAACAGTGCATGTCGGTAATGAGATCAAACTAGGTATGGAGATACCGATGATCGAATCTCGGACATGTAATATATCGAATCTCAGACATGTAATTAGGGAACACAACGTCGGAGGAGGACATGTCCAGCGATGTCAGCTTGCATGTCATGCCCTTGCCCTCAAAGTACTCGTTGCATTCCCATGGTTTCTTAGTCGGGTGAGAATGAAGAACACAGGGGAGGCCAAACGGCTAAGAAGCATGTAAAGTTGCACTATATTTTGCTGAGTCAAGAAGATGTTTGGACGAACCGGCGAGGCTCACGGCGGTGATGACATCGCATCTGGTTATGAGTTCTTCAAGCGGGCCTTCGGTAAAAACATCCTGGAACAGCTTAGAATCATCAATGTCCTTGCTCGGTCCTGCCATCGCAAGGGAGCTGATGGAAGCTGGGGGAAGATCGATAGCGGCTGGCAAGACTAGGAGAAGAACAAACACTCTCATACTATGCGGTGAACGGGATCGGAAAGCGGCATTGTGGAGGAGAAGAACATTGGCGTTTGGCGTAGAGGTAGGGTAATGGGGAACTGGGGATAGAGCGTATAGGCGAGGTTGAATAAAATGAAAACGGACGCATGTTCCTCTGCTCTAGTTCCCTCCAGAATAGTACTACTCTGCTCCAGTTTCCTCCATAATAAATCTTTCTTGTAAATCAAAGAGGAAGTAGTATGAAGAGTAGGGCTCGATCATCTGCTCTCTCGAGGAGCCGAACCCGACTGTTTTCTTTCCTAAATTTTATGGTCCTTTATGCTAAATGCATGGACCTCAGTGTAATTTTACCTTTTTTAGGTCCTTGGTGTAAAATGTACCCCCACCATCCATGTAAAATTCTAACCAAAAAGTGTAAGTGGTGAAATTTGAACAAATTTAAGCTTAGTTGTCAACGAGTATTAAAATTCTTAGATTTCAAGTCGAACGACCAAGGTCAAGGCCATATCAACATCATACTTTATGGTGATGATGCAATGTCCATGAATTAGCATGCCGATAGATTTGGACATATTTTGAAAACAATCGAAGATGAAGTAGTATGAAGAGTATGGCTCAATCAGCTGCTCTCTTGAGAAGGAGAGATCGCCACCATGATTGAGCTTATATGCACTCTAGAGGTAGTAACATAGTCTAGTGTTATATGTATGAGACTAGTATAAATTACTTAGTCTTGGCGGGGAGTAACTTGGACTAGTAAAAATGCATACAATACTAGTCCAAGTTACTCTAGCAACACTAAAGGGTGTCTAGATACATTCGTTTCACAAAAGCCATAACATCTTATATACTGAAACGGAGGGAGTTCTATCTAGACTACTCATAGTGAGATTGTCATAGCTATTATCATCTAATATGATCTCCAGTTACTATATATATGTACTATAACCGTGTTAATATGATTTGGAAGTCTATCGTGCACCTGTTGTTTGATTGCTTAATTCACTACCTCAATAGCTACTCTACATGATGCACATATAGAGTCTATTGCCAATTTGATTCTTTAGTTTGCTCATGATTAAAGCAATGTAATGATTTTCTTAACTTAAACGGTCAGAGCACCGCCCTGTCAAGGTGGAAGCTGCGGGTTTGAGCCCCATCAGTTCCAAACTAAGGATGGCAATTTCTGTGAGAAATACAATGTTTGATTAATAATAAACAAGGGATTTTCATCTATACATGATCAGATGATCTTGCGAGTTTAATATTAGCCACCATATGGTTCAATTGGTTATGGTTCCTATGAATTTTTAGTTGACTTGTGATTGCATCAATGCTATATTCTGACGTGGTTCCCAGATATACATTGTTTAAATACTTCATTAACCTTGCAAGGTGCATAATGTATCATTTGCTTGTTTGTCTACTTGATTTTCTTGCCTGGTTATATGTACAATGATACTGTTAGCAGTTGGAAATACAATAGCTGTAGGCATTACAAAGAAGGTTTGTGCTACTTTTTGGATGCATCCAACTATTGTTTTGGCAGCAAATGACCCATCTCTTTGCTTCTCTTCTTTTTTTATTTACTGCCCGATGATCAAAATATTTAAATGATCTGGCTACTAAAAAGGAATGGTTGATATCTTGTTTGTCTGAAATGATTCTGGTAGTCTATTTAAGACACTTGATCTATTGCTTGTTTTTCCAAGATACTATCATAGTTCCCTGATGATTAAAGCAATGCCACCTATGGTTGGAGGTCACTTTTTTGGCTAGTTCATACTATAGACTATTTTTAAACGGTATTTTTATATTTTAGGTTAATTCTTTGTTGTCCCGACCAGTTCTAAGCAGCTGAAGGAATCTCATGCACCTGTTTTTTATATTTTCTATATGTCTGTTATGTAGTGATATGATTAGTTTATGAGGAAAAGAGTCGAGTTGCTTGATTCCCTACATTCATTGCCACACTAGTTTAGTTAGTCTACATGAGACACACATGTTGATGGCTTGATTTTTTATATTAGGACAATGCCAATTTTGAAATTCTTTGACAACAAACATGGTGTTTTTTCGCCTGCTTTGCTGCTCTAACTTAATATGTCTTAGTTTCAGCATGCAAATAACCTGTAGTGTTTGTTCCAGAGTGGCTATGATACTGGCACATGTACGCATCGGTCCAGGACATCGATAGTTCCTGTTATTCCGGAAAGAGATGTATGAGGCACATCACTGATTATTCCTGACCAATGATGAATTAGAATTATTTTACATATAAGATGGCCACCAGTTAGATGGTATACTGTGCTGACTTGTTTTCTTTGTTTCAGGCTGCACATGAAGCTATGGGGGCAGAAGGGAGGAATCCTATGTTAAGTATTGAGGTCATTTCACAAAGCAGCAGTGACAGTGATTATTGCTTGCATCGGCCCACGGTTTCAGTTTTTTCAGCAGAAAGAGGTGTTACAGCTGCACTCCAAACAATTGATTTAATTGAACTAGAAATAGAGCAAATAGATGGAATAATCACGATTACACGTGAACCGATACAAGAACTGAAAAATCAACAAGATTTGACGGGCCGTCTACTTGATAATCTCTTCTAGAGCTGTCATGGTATGCCAGTTGTTACTTGTATGGGGATGTAAGCTCCGTAGTAGAAACCCTGTTCCAACCCATGTCTAGTGATGTATCTATAATGCTTCATCTTGTTTTTGTTGAAATTCTGGGTTATAATAAATTCCAAACAATATTTGTTGATGTAATAGGGTGATCCTAGCGCGGCCATTAGCGGGTAGAAATATTAACGGACTGTTTAAAACCAGAATTGCGCCATAGTTATAGAATATGCAAATATGCTGACCAGCAGATGGGCCTAATAAACAGTAAAAGGCCGTAAGTGGTAGGTCAGAATATTGGTGGGCCTCATAAGCGGCCAAGGCCCCGAAAACGTACATGGCTGAACAGCAACAGGCCAGAACAATAAAAGGCCCGAACAGTAATGGGTCCGAATATTAATATACCTGAACAGTAAAAGAGCTGAAATAGTAAAAGACCTGAACAGTAAAAAGCCTGCGCAGTAGAGGGCCCGCAGAGCAAAATGGACAGAAAAGTAAAAAGGCATGAATAGTAAATGTCCGGAATAGTAGAAGGCCATAAGAGCAAAAGGCCTAAACAGTGAACAGCCGGAACAGTAGAAGGACAGAACAGTGAAAGGTCAGAACAGTAAATGATCCTAACACTGGCAACCTAGAAATGTAAAAGGCCATAACAGTAAATGGGTAGAATAGGAGCGGACCCCACGAGCTATAGGAACAGTAACGGGCTGCCTGCAGGCCTTAATAGTGCCTGACCTACTGGCGCAGACCCCTAATGGGCCGCATATTATTCTACCAAAGTGGGCCTTCTTTAGGCTGAAACTGTAATGGGCCTGAAATCGTACAGGCCCTGCATGGATTCATTAATGGGCCACGTCAAACAGTACACGGTGTAAGAGTAAAGGGACGTAATCTTATTAGGATCTCCTCGTGGGCCAGCCCACTTAACAATTAGCAAGCCTTATCTGGGCCAGGCTTCTGCCACTATTTTTATGACCGTTAACGGCGGTAATCGTCTGTTAATAGCGGGTGCCACGTGGCATTTAGCATGACGTCAGTAGTCAACGCGACTGGCAAACAAATCTACGACGGAATAAGTTTTCATGGCTAAAGAGTGTGATCCGCCACGGTCAGAAAAAACCATGGCAGATTCTTTTGTGACGGGGCTTTTACCACGAAGGGCATCCGTTGTAGAAGACTTTTTAGCCACAGAAAACAGGCCTTCAACCACAAAAATCATCCGTTGTAAAATCCAAACTTTTATTGTATTGTGAAGTTGAACAAGTTATTAAACATTGAAATATATTGAGATAGATCGATACATTTAATAAACAAGTGTCGAAATGCTTCCTAGATTTGATTCTGAAGATGTTCAAAATATCCTAGATGAGATTCTGAAGAAGTTTAGAATGGAACAAGTAAGAAAGTAGTTCTTAATTGTATGTCTAGATGAAGCATTGAGTTAATCTCAGTATTACAACCATGAGTTTAAAAGAGAGAACATAGATGTGTTGCATCTTCTATGCCCGAGTCATAGGTTCTACCGTATAACCATGTGTATACTCAACGTAATGTGACCTGGTTGGAAAACAAGTTCTTAGGAACATGCCTTGAAGTGATTTCTAAGTTAATCACTGAACCAGAATTAAGTTTATCCTTAAATTGTAAGGAGAAAGATTAGGCATAGAAGTTGCATTCTATGCACTGTCGAGAAGGATCTACACATATATAGAAGTATATGGCTTCTTCTATAGTTTTTGGGTAATGAACTTTGACTTCTACTAAGTGTGTTTCCTGAGTTTACATGAAAATAGTGAAACTCCAATTGACTGATCGACCGTCATTATAAACACTAGAAACAAAGCCTCACTCTATGCCGAACGAATACTTCAACGCATTCTGTGATACTGGTGTAAATGTCAAAATTAGGAAGATATTGATGATTTGCAAAAGACATACGGATCTAGTAAAACATATCAAGGACAGGATGTCCCCATGAGCGAGCATGATTATTAAACGCATATGTGATATGGTTTATGATTAGTAGAAAATGCAAGCCAGATTATTTGTACTCTAGTGCAAGTGGGAGACTGAAGGAGATATGCTCTAGAGGCAAATAATAAATGGATTTTATTATCATATCTTAGTTAGTTCGTAATAGTTTCTTACTAGGTTATAACTGTATCAATTGGAAACAATGATATAGGTGTGGTATGAAACAGACCAAGTCCCTAGTAGCCTTTATTTATACTAGTTCGTTGGGCAACCAATGATCAAGGTTTCCTGATCATGGAGCATTTATGTCAATTGACAATAGGGTCATATCACTGGAGAATGATATGATGGACATTACCCAAACATAAGTATCATGACACGATCAAGTCACATAGTTCATCATTGCAATAGTTAGAAGCATATTATCCATCTCCTTTGACTATGAGATCATATTAATCACTATCACCCGAGGGTGCTTGACTACATCAAACGTTATGACCGTAACTAGGTGAATATAATGGTGTATGTTGGGTATTCTAGAGGAATAGTTGAGGCATATGTATCAAGATCAAGATTTATTTGCCCACGTGACGAGAAGATACATAAGGACGACTCAGTGAGATTACATCTATAATGTTACAACATGTGACTAGGTCACGAGGATGGAATATCATGGGAACGAGTAAAAGAGAACTTGTCAGTAACAATATTGAACTAGGTATACTGATACCGTTGATCAGATCTTGGACAAGTCAGTATCGAAGTAACAAAGGGAATTGGACTCGACGTTTACAGTTCAAACGACATTAACAATTGTGGAATGCACAAGGGTCATTATGGGCATCCTGGTCCCGCTAATGATCATTGATAAGGAGAGGTGTCTCGATATCATGTTTGTGCCATAGCAGAGCCATAGAGAGAACACGGTTAAGGGCACGATGACGCTTGGAGATCATTATGGAGTTGTCGGAATCATAGGATGAGAGAGAAGAGAAAAATCGGAAGTGTTCCGTGAGAGATCCAACATCGTTTTGGAGGATCTGAAGTTGTTCGGAGTGAACCAAAAGTTGTTTCGGGTCAAATGAGATTTGATAATATGTATATCATATTAACTAATGTAATTAATATTAAATATATATTTAAAATTGATTTTGGAGGGCAACTTCCACTAATGGGCCAAATTCCTGAGGGAAAAGGGCCCATGAGGGAAGACACTAAAGGGGACCAGGCCAAGCCACCCAAAGGGGTAGCCGCTGGCCAAGGGAGGCACCCTTGGCTAGCCTAGGGCTGCATGCAGGGTGGGGCCCACCTAGCCCAGCCGGCCGGCCCACTCCCCTAGGCACCACCTCCTCCCACCTCCACCTCCTTTAGTCCTACCCCAGGACTTGATGGAAGGGAGTCTCCCCTTTTCCCTATATAAGGAGGGGCATGGAGTGGGGAAATACAACAATAATTCTTTAAGGCATTTTCCTCAGGGAATAAATCTCTCTCTATCTGTCGTTGCCTTCTTGTGATGGCGCTATCCCTAGAAGGACTGCACACGCAAGATACGACACACATATAGCACATTGTTGCGCTATAGGGATTCCAGCAAGATGACCTACTTCCGCACTCTCGACAGGGATCAAAGAACCAGAGGTTGTCATCATACACCGTATGTGTGCGAAACCGCGCGGGTGTTTCCACTTGTGGAACCTTGGATGTCATGAGCTGGACTGCTGCACGATGGAGCAAGGGGTGACCTGTGAGGAGCTTCATGACCTTGAGGTCGGATACGAGTATGACTACGTCATCCACTTTCCCCTCAGAATGTTAACCGCTTTCGGACTACAAGGGTATGTATACGAAACCTCCACCGTTACAACATTACTCCTGGATAGATCCTGATAGTTAGGTGTGTCTGCATAGGAAAATTTTATGTTTTTTCCCAAACCCCTTCAATTTGAACAAAACACAAAGTAAACCATGGAGGTACACAAAAGTGTGACACGACTAACAGTTGTCCAAATTATATCAAAGACCAAATCAACACGTGAAAGATCATGAGTTCAACAAATTAACTAGCCAAAAATAAAAGAGCAAGGGATAAATAAAAACGCAAATGCTTAAGGGTTTATCTTATTCTAAAAGGTCAAAATAATAAACATGGAATGAGACAAAGTCAACTCCCCAAAAGAGCAAGGTTCCAAAGACCAAAGCAAACTCTCAACACTTTTCAATATGCACAAAGTACTAAAGAAAATATCAAACTTCCAAGCATATAAACCATGATATGGATCTAAACAAGAAGCAAAATAAATGAGTGTTCTAAATAATTTAGGAGAGCTCCCCCATGAATAGTGCATTATTTAGAGTTTTGCTTTTGAATGTAAAATGCACATAAATGGGATCCTCACTACTACATATATTAAATAGAATACTAGACAAGGTTAAGAAAGACTAAAAGGATCCATAAGAAGCAAGGAAGACATGTGAGTCAACACAAAATATTTTCTTGGCAAAAGATAGGTCGATGAAACAAAAGCCAATGTGAAAAAGATCAATAACCTCTACCACCTATTATAATACCCATTGTCCAAGGACAAGGAATATTCAATTATTTCCGGGTGGTAGTTTGCTAGTTTGCAAGGATATCCAATATCATATTCACGACAAGAAGCATATTGCGAAATATAAGAATTAGGCATGATGTTTGGATGGATATTCTTGCTAGCTTCGAATAGTCAAACAATCATTTATTATTATAGTAACTTGAAGCAAATGGTTTCCATGGAGGATATAGAGATCCAAATATGAGGAAATACATATAAAGAAAAACTATCACATACAAGATCCAAAAGAAGAGCAATAAAGGCATTAAACGCAAATAGGAACTTGTTTGAGCTCACATGCCACATAGGAACTAGATAATTTACAATATCAATTCTATGTAACACGACCTCAAATATACACATTTCCATGGCATGTAATATACACAAAGCATATTACTCCCCCATAATGTGATAAAGCATTTCTTCTCACAAGAGGCAAGTAAGATATAACTAGAAAACATCAATGGACATTATAGAATTTAAATTTCTCATGAGTATGACATATCACATAGAGACTAGATAATCTTAAAATATTAATACTAAGTGGTATTCCTCATGTACATATATTTTTAAGATTGTGGAATTCCCAAATCACACCACTCCCCAAAAATTGGATAGTCTATTAATTTCTCGCAAGAGCCAATATGAGATAACAAGTAGGTTCAATAAAGGCTCAACACAACAAAACACGTACATGGTGTATAAACCAACATACACAAATAAACTTGATAACTCAAGATAAGTAAGTGATAAGCATACATATACAAACACATGCAAGGTACAAAATCAACACATGTACAAGGGGCGAGTAACTTTCAATGTAAATGATTTGAGTACATATTACTGCAAGGAGGAGCAATGGATATATGATAGAGATATGATAATCCAAATGACTTGGCCTAAAAAATATAATTGATGAAGTTCTCTTAATTCTTCATGATGTTGCCAAGTCTCCAATACCCTCCAACCAACACCTACTGATCATTTTTTAGCTAGATGGTCCCCAACCAGGTTGGGTCCTAATAAGTTAGTCACAATAGGCTTGGTAACCCACATTGTTCTTTTCTTGACACCACTTTAAGAACTAACATATTTGGCAAATACATTGCCAACCTCATCCTTCCAAAGAGAATACACATCATTAATTATGATAGGGTTGGATGAAGCACCAATAGCACATGAAGAAGATAAGTGGTCCTTTTCACGACATATGTAACAAGTTCTTCTCTTTCCTTCTTTATTCTTAGTTGATACCATAACATGAGGATTGGCTTGATCCTTCTTGGAAAGTGGCCTATCTTGAACTTGAGATGGAACTTGGGGTCGCTTCCCTTGTTGCTTCACACTAAGAGGCTTATTCTTCTTATTCTTCAATGGGAAAGATCTAACATGGTGCCCTTCCAACTACTAAGACTTTTTTGTAGTCTTTCCTCGACGGGTTTTCACTCAGTATTTGTAAGTCTCCGATACTGAATTGGGATACCAAAAAAGTTGATTGGAAACTGACCCTGCTTGTAGCCAAATAGATCGGCATACATGTGAGCCTAGTCCTGGGACTCGCCAAAGCAATACAACTCACTTTTATAAAAGTTTATCTTCAATCTAGAAATCTGATCGAATACTGATAAGATTAAGAGAGCGACTAATAAAAATACACGCTCTGCAACGCGCGGCCTAGCCCGAGAGGTCGGGATAACTTCTTGATCGACACGTGAGTGGCAGCACACGAGAAACAGTCAAAATGCAGCCACAAGCATGCGAGCACGCGGGAGCCAAGCCAAACCGAGATAGCTTTCTCTGTCACCCTATCGGCAGCGTACCGCCCCGCCGGCACACACGAAGTAGTCTTGGCCTAATTGCACCACACTGATACATGCATGCAAAAAAAGAGAAAAAGAGCAGTGCACCTGGGAAATAAAATGGTGTACAGTCTAAGAGTAAAAAAAGGCAGTGCACGAGGCTGGTGCACTATCAAATCAACCTTTCACGCGTTGTGTCCCAAGGAAGTGCAACACAGTATAAATATGCAGTACATGTATGGTGCGCTATCAAGACAGCCGCCGTGCACTGCAACCGAAGGCAGTGCAATACAGTACAACAAGACAGTGCGCGTTGGTGCACTGCCGGGTCGCCATACCGTGCAATACGACTGAACGTAGTGCAATGCGGTACAACAAGGCAGTGCACTGCGACCAAAGGCAGTGCGTGTCGGTGCACTGTCGGGTCGCCACGTCGTGCACCGCGGCCGAAGCAGTGCAATGCAGTATAACAAGATAGTACACCGCCCGTGTCCTGCCAGGTAGCCACGCCGTGTACTGCGACCGAAGACAGTGCAATGCAGTATAACAAGGCAGTGCACGGGCGGTAAAAACAAAAAATTAAAAACCTATTAACATGAGATCTAGTTTTGTAGATCTCGACGTGACTAGCTCAACTGTGAAAACGGATTTTTATTTAGATATATAATTTTTAATATATTTCATTATTAATAATCAGATCTAACCCGGAGCAGCCTAGGAGGATGTGCCCAATATATTGTTGCTCACACACGGCCGTCATCCACGGACCACGTGTCACGTCCGGGGATAGCTAGAAAAACACGGGAGCAACCAGAGCATGCCACTTGTCGTGGAGTATTTCGGGCCGTGCTCTAGGGAGGGCGTCCTTTTCCTAGTGTTTTCATAAGATTAATTTTAGATTTTAGGCCTTTTCCAAACCGTGTTTTACAAATAAAATTGTATCATCAGCATATTGAAGAATGGAGAGTCCTCCATCTACAAGATGAGGGACTACTCCTTCAATCTGGCCATCAGCCTTCGCTCTCTCAATCAAGATAGCTAACATATCAGCCACTATATTAAATAGTATTAGGGATAATGGGTCACCATGTCTCAATCTTTTTTTGTCTGGAAGTATTTGCCAACATCATCATTGACTTTTATGGCCACGCTCCCTCTAGACACAAAGGATTGAATAAGAGATCGCCACTCCTCTGAAAAACTTTTCATACAGAGTGTTTGCTGAAGGAAAGACAAGTTAACTTTATCGTAAGCCTTCTCGAAATGAATCTTAAACAATACCCCATTCAACTTTTTACTATGTAATTCATGTACTGTTTCA
Organism: Avena eriantha; assembly: GCA_910589775.1. Classification (NCBI taxonomy): domain Eukaryota; kingdom Viridiplantae; phylum Streptophyta; class Magnoliopsida; order Poales; family Poaceae; genus Avena; species Avena eriantha. The sequence goes on from OU342745.1 coordinate 43,529,448, forward strand.
TGCAGAATTACTACACCATTGAGGATGTTTATTTCTTGCATAAAGGCAGTCTGAGAAGGACAAACTACATGGCCAGCAACCGAATTTAGTCTGATTGTGACAACTTTAGTGAATATTTTAAAGCTAATGTTAAGAGGACATATATGACAATAATGTTAAGAGGACATATAGGACGATACTGTTGTATCCTTTCTGCTTCATTAACCTTAGGTAATAAAATAATCTTACCAAAGTTTAGCCTAAATAAGTCTAGTTTCCTAGAATACAGAAAGCCGAACAAATCTAGAAGATCATCCTTGCTAATCTCCCATAAATTTTGGTAAATTCTACGGAGAAGCCATATGGACCTTGTGCTTTGTTGTGTTTCATTTGGAAAACAACTTTCTTGACTTCCTCCTTAGTATAAGGAACAGTCAGAAAGTTATTTTCTTCTACGTAAACCTGGGGTATATCATCTGTTCATGACTCATCCATCGAGAAGAAACCTTTCTCTAGGCCTCAAATAGATAGTTATAATAATTTGTAATATATGACTTGAGTTGTTCATGTCCCTCAGTCGTATCTTCATCATGTATTAGAGAATGAATAAGTTTTTTCTGGTGTCTGCCATTGGCCATACCATAAAAGTATCTTGTATTCACATCTCCTTCTAGAATAAATATGGCTTTAGAACGTCGATACTATTTGAGTTCCTATTCACGCAGAAGTTGTGCAATTCCCGCATCAGATTGGCTCTTTAGCTCAATTTCCTGTGCGAATAACGGCCCAACTTCCACAGAAGCCTCTAAGTCATTGATGATAGATGAATGATGGATTTTTTCTTTTTTAAGGATGCATGCAGTATGTATAGCCCAACCCCGAACGAATTTACACGTGGTACGCACTTTATTATTCCATTGTGTAAGACCACACACTTCCTTATCCCAAATACCTTTCACTATATCATGAAATCCTTCTCGATGCAACCAACCAAGTTTAAATTTGAACTCATGTTTATACTTCGGTACACGCAAACTAAAAGATAAAAGAATAGGTGCATGATCTGATAAAGCCTCGATACGCTCTAGTGCGCGAACGGTTACCATGGGAAATTTATCTTTCCAATCGGTATCCATTAACACTCTATCAAGCTTCTTGTATGTTGGCTCGGGAAGACCGTTATCCCAAGTAAACCGTCTTCTCAACATAGAAACCTCACAACATTGAATAAGAAATACCAATGTTCATCAAATCGACCTCTACTTTTCTCGTGAGGAAACCTTAGTAAGTTGAAATCATCGCCTATAAGAATACGATACGGATTATCCTTTGTCAGGTTTACCAACTCATGCACAAAAGCAGCCTTAAAGCATATAGTAATCAACTTCTTGAACTATCTAAAAGTCATCAACTAGGAAATTGTTGCTGAAATCTTATATAGCCAGAGTAAGTGTAGGTCTGTAGCAGATCCCTAAAACACCCCATAGACTAAAAAAATGCTAGATATGAAGGGTGAGGTGCAAAAGAAAAACCTCCACTACCTTATCCTCTATCTGTAGGGGAACTTTTCAGAGGACACTAGGGTTTAGTGATCCTCTAAATTCCCTAGAGTGGACTTTTAGAGGATTTGCTACTCTCACTAGGTACCATATACACGGAAAAAGGCATCTAAAAAATTCAAAAATAGACAGTAAATCTGTAGGCCAAATCGCCCAGCAAAATGGCATCTTCTCCATGGATCAAACATGCAGTTCATTCACCTATAACATTAGTTTGATTTCTCAAGAATCGATATGGCCTTTTCTTCAATTAAGCAGAAGCTAATCAGTTTGATCATTTTACCCATCTTTCAGAAGAATGAATCATAGTTTGATCATGTATCCATCTTCACAAGAATTGTAAGCTGATGCACTAACATTGATGTCATCTACTGTGTAAAAAATTATGTCTAGCGTGTTGTAACGTGCTTGTATCAAGAAACAGTGTAGAGCAGATTGCCATACTGGCAGCGTGTCGTAACTTGCTTGTACTCCCTCCGTTTCATAATATAAGATGTTTTAGCAGCTAAAACATCTTATATTATGAAACAGAGGAAGTATCTATGAACAGTGAACAGATTGTCATAGTGGCAATTTAGTAAGCAAAATACTACTAGTCCAGAAGTGATTCGTTCTAGTACTACCGGAATGGACCCAAGTACTTTGCACAAATTTCCTAATGTAACACCACCGAAACCACATGAATTTTGGTATCAGTCTGTTGTCATACAGATAGCAGCAACTACATGCAGACTCTCCATAGACTACATTACATATAATTTAGCAATATAGCAGCTACTGGAAGTGGAACCCTATCCACCTGAACTCTGTCACCAAAATACAACTCTTTCCAGTCTTCAGAGAACACATACCAATACCCCTATCCAGTCTTCAGAGAACACATACCAACACCCCTATCCAGTCTTCAGAGAACACATACCAACACCCGACACCAGCGCCTAGACAGGATACTGCGACACAACACTTGCAACACAGCACAACATCGCCTATTCTACTCCACCGAAGGCCTCAAAAGGATCATCAAGCGACAAATCTGATACTGATCGGAGACCCCAGGTACCAGCTCCTACGGGATATATACTGATCTTGTATTGCACGTTGCAGTCCCTGCTAGCCCAATTAGCAGAGTAAAGAGTCCCCACCCCGGCAACCACCACTTGCCTCTCGGCATAACTAAGTTTACTTTTGACCATGATGAACATCCTCTCCAGCCTCCGTGCATTCTCTGCGACGAACGTGAGGAAATCGAACTCGTTATGATTACCTTGTAGCTCATGGAAAGCCAAAATTTTGAGGCGCAACTGGACACACTCAATAAGACTTGTCTCCCGAAAGATCTTCAGACTAACGTTGCTAAGAGTTTCACGGTGTGCCCGAGACTGCAATTGAAATCAGCGAACAGCTTAGCTGCACATAATGGGATTATGAAGCAGCGATCTTATGCAATATAGTGATGATGATCTGAATGCTAATGTAAGGGCGAGGCTAGGGGTTGGTTACCTCGACAACCAGAGTCTCAACGCTAGGAAAGCATCTTAGGAAGCTAGGAAGCATCTCGACTTCACCACAGAACCCAAACTGCAGTTGCACAGCCAACATCTGGATGCTTGGCACAGTGGTGTGCGTGCTTACCTTTGTTCCAGCCTACAATGCATCAAAAGATCACAAATCAATCACACACGGAATTGGCATCAAATCTTTCAAAAACTCAACAAAAGGTTAGTTGCTCAGCCTTACCAGCCCACATGTAGTGATTATACAGTGATCGACTGGGTACTCAGACTTTTACTTGGCTCCTCTATTTAGAATAGCAGATTAATGTATATAGCTTTTTAGGTGAGCGTGATTTATTTTGGACCATTCATTTTGGATCATCCACTGGTTATTACCATGTAAGGTAGGAGGAGTTCACAACTTACCAATCAGGCAAGGGCAGAGCTATAATGGGGCCAACCCAGGCCATGGCCCGCCCAACATTTTTCATCTTACATGTAGTGTAACTATGTATGCATGCTTATTAGCCTATAAATTACTTTCATTACTACTAATGGCCCGCCCTAACATTATGTTCAAGCTCCTCTGGTGCGATCAGGTGTAAACAAGCACTAACACGTTAAATACAAAAGGTGTATACATTGTTGATCTCTGAAAGATGCATTACCAGCATTGCCATATCAAAAACAAACATAAATAATGATTAAAAGTAAGCACACATTTGTATAATTTTGGATTCTTAAAAAATAGAAACCAAGACCACTAAATAATGTATACCAAAACAAACATATGGAGTTACAAATATCTCCAAATAATTGACTAAGTATTCAGAGCATCGTAAATTCAGAACAAAATAAAATAATTTGTAATGTTAGGATAATGCGATGATAACAAGCTTTTTCGACACCCTCACTATATATTCCAATTCAGTGGTAAGAACGAAAAAAAATAAACTATTCATTAGTAACGCATAATGTATGTTACTTTGAATCACATACAGATTGTACTCATTTATTTTTACTTTGAACACTCCATGAGAATAGGTAAAGAGATAGAATAAAAAACTTAGATACCTCCGAGGAATTAGGCATCATTGATAGAAGAAATAAGCATCGAAATATCAAAGAGATATATGTTCTGTACACGTTAGCAACTATATTGTGGCTCACCTAAAAGACAAGAGAAGTCACCTGGTCTTTAGGGAGAATCCCTAATATATGGAAAGCGATAACTAAATGCAGCTAAAATATTTGTATCTTTCTAAAAGGCGATGTAAAATGATATAAATAAAATGACCAAATGATAAACTTAAACTTGATCAACTAACAGCTAAGATTCTATAATCATCTTACCTCCTAAGAGACAAGTAGAGTAACTTAAAGGGTTCTTATATATGTATACATTCTAACAGAATCAAAACGATTATGCTGTTTGGATGTATACTAGAGGTTGTAAAGTAATAATACATTAGTTTGGTCCTAGTAGCATGAAAAGTGAGAAGTCATCTCATGAAAGAAATGGATAACTGTATATAAATGATGCAGACTTTCAACTAGAAGGAATGAATAAGGATAAACTTGAGAAAAAATATTATAATCAATCATGTAATGGAAAATCAGGATGAGCAAGCTCTCACATATAACTGCAAATCAGCAACAAAAGCACGGCAAATCACAGACAATAAGTTTCAACCATCAATTGATATCATCCTAAGGTAAAAGTACGATTAGCAATGTTCTGAATCCTAAACGGACAGTCATGTATAATCACCTTATACCCGGCCGGCTAACTGATTTCCCGAGTAACTCCCCGGAATTTCAGCTTATCCTGTTACTTGCTCATTTTTGCTAATCTTTACTCGTGGCACACCTACTACGACAAGTTGACTGAGTAAACTGAGTTTTAGAACATTGTTGCCTCTAAGCATTTGACTCGTTGCTTCACACAGACTGTACCTTGTTCCGTCCATATCATGAAAAGCCATCAAAACTGAGATATGAGTAGACATGGCAATGCACGTACCTCTAAGATACGTTACTAGCATTACCATATCAAATGCAAACATAAAAAATGAAAAAAAAAACAAGAATTTATTAGAATTCTGGATACTTAAAAAATAGAAACAAAAAACATTAAAATAATGTTCAACAAAACAAACATCTGGAGCTAAAATTATCTCCAAACAATTGAATAAGTATTCAGAGCAATGTAAATTCAGAACAAAAGAAAATTATTTGTAATGTTAGGATAGTGTGATGATAACATGTTTTTTAGGCACCCTCACTATACATTCAAATTCAGTGGTACCAACGAAACTATCAATTCGAATAATAAAATAAAATATTTATTAGTAATGCATATGCAGATAATGTATGTTACTTCGAAGCACAAGCAGATTGTATTTATTTATTTTTACTTTTAACACTACATGAGAATATGTAAAGAGATAGTATAAAAACCTAGATTACCTCCGAGGAACTATGCAACTTGTCATTGATAGAAGAAATAAGCATTGATATATGTTCTGTACACGTTGGCAACTATATCGTGACTCACATAAAAGACAAGAGAAGTCACCTGGTCTTTAGGGAGAATCCCTAATATATATGGATAGTGATAACTAAATTCATCTAAAAAATTGTATCTTTCTAAAAGGCGATGTAAAATTATCTAAATAGAATTTGACTATATGGCAAACTTACCCTTGATCCATTGATGGTCAAGATTCTATAGTCATCTTACCTCCTCAGAGACAAGTAGACTAACTTAAAGGGCTCTTATATGTGTTCATTCTAACAGAATAAAAATGATTATACCGTGTGGATGTATACCAGAGGTTTAAAAGTAAAAAACACATTACTTTGTTTCCTAGTAGCATGAAAAGTGATGTCACCTCATGAAAGAAATGGATAACTTTTATATCACTGATGCAAAAAATTCAACTAGAAGAAAGGATAAGAACTTGAGAAAACATATTATAATCAATCATGTAATGTTAAGTCAAGACGAGGAAGCTCTGACATATAATTGCAAATCAGCAACAACTGCATGGCAAATTGCAGACAATAAGTTTCAACCATCAATCTATATCATCCCAAGCCAAAAGTATGAATAGCAATGTTCTAAATCCTAAACTGGCAGCCATGTATAGTCAACTTATACCCGGCTAGCTAACCGATTTCCCAAGCCCCGGAATTTCGGGTTATCATGTTAATTACTCGTTTTTGCTAATCTTTACTCACCTAGCATTTGAATTGAGATATGAATGGACACGGTGATGCACGTACCTTGATGATAGTGTTTCCTATCTGGAGCAAGTGCATCCCTGGCTCAAGGTATCCCAGCACACGCAGCTTAGGGACATGGCCAATCTTGACTGTCGTGATAATGTTGCTCAAACCATGGCGCTGGTTCCAATTCTTCCACAGTAACAGACGCTCCAGGCTCGGGGTGTCTACCACGGCGATCTCCTCCATGAAGGACAGGGAGAACTGCACGCAGCGTAGGCTGTGGTTGGTGAGACGAGCACGCAACGGGTTCAGGCTTCCGGTGACCGTGAGGATCTCCAGCACGGGGCTGACGGCGAGCACGAACTGCAGGTCCTTGTCCTCCATGACGACGCAACCGAGGAGGAGTTCACGAAGGTAGGGGAAGGCGGCGCGGCGCCGGAGGACGGCGGTGTCAGGGAGCACCCAGGCGCCGATGCAGAGCCGGCGGAGTGAGGTGCAGCTGAAGATTGCAGAAGGGAGGTGCAGGCCTGGGATGGGCGAGGGGCGATTGACGAAGACGAGCTCGTCGACGCCCTTGGTGGCGAGGAGCTGGAACCAGCGCGCAAGCAAGCCGCAGTCGGCCTCGACCATGAAGCTACAGGTAAGGCTGGCGAAGGGGAAGGGCCCAGGATGCGCCTCGAGGGCCGCGGAGACGGCGTTGGTGACGGCACGCGAGGCCTTGCCGACGCGGGCGGGCCGACGCTCCGAGTCGCCCCGGGGGAGGAGGTGTGTGTCGACGAGGATGAGCGGGGCGGAGCGCCAGAGGTGGCGCCAGCGCGACGAGAGCACGGTAGTGCGCGCGCCGTCCTTGGCGGGGAGGAGGGAGACCACGTGGCGGAGGAGATCGTCGGGGAGGCGGCTGACCCGGTCGGCGCTGTCGGTGGCGGCGGCGCAGCGGAGGGAGGCGGCGATGGAGACGGGGGGTCGGGGGAGGTAGGCGTAGAAGAAGTGGAGGACGATGTCCATGCCGTTGCCCGTGCCGCGTCGTCGGAGGCACCATCGCGTCCTCTCCAACGGAGTCGGTGGTGGGGCAAGAAATGGGAGGAGGGAAGTTTCTGGTCTCTGGGGAATACTTAGGTTAGACAAAAAATGGCTCAAAAGAAAAACTCTCTCGGATTCATATTATTGTTCTCAACTTTATCTAAAATCGTACCGTATCTAGTTAAATATTGACTAGATCTATTTATCTAGATAAAGTTAAGTACAATAATATAGATCAGAGAGAGTATAGTAACTATATTTCGGTTATTTTGGTGTATGTCCCAGCTAAAAATAATATTGATAAAACTTTGTACGCATACTATATTTAAATGTAACTTTTGTCAGAATTTAAGGTCTCAAAACAGAGAACAGATTTGGTGTACATGGCACAGTGCTCTCTTCACTTTCAGATTTTTGAAAATTTCACTTTAAAAATCTTACTACTATTTAGTGACAGACATTTTACTACTACTAGAAGTGTGAGGTTTTGAAAATTTTACAAATCCGAAAGTTAAAGGAGCACTGATGTCCATGTGCGAAAGACACTTTCCGTTCAAATTGTTGTTTTGATTTCTTTAACAAGCTCCATGTAGCTCTATTTCCATTTATAGCCTCCTCGCGTGGATTGTAAGAAATTGTTTTATGATTTCCAAGAATTTTGGAGGATTGGTTGTTACCTATGGAGAAAAAAAATTAAAGCATTCCTATTTCGTGAACTCGCATGCACTTGATTTTACTTTTATTTGCAGTAGTCCAATGTGCTATCTTCTCTCTATATATATTTATGTTGTTTTACTTATATAGAATTCATAGAGAATTTATGTCCCTTGAACTATGAAAAGACATCAACCGCAAAATTCATGTGATCCAGATAGACCTTTGTTGTAAAAAGAAATCCCTCGGCAATAACCATACTTCAAGTTTATGCATCACATGGTCCAAACGTTTATATCCTCGTTTCTCCTATCTTAGTCTAATATTTGATTTATTCGGCAAAAAAAATCTAATACTTCCCTATGTTCCAAATTAATTGAATCGCGGTTTCACCGAAGCTAGTCATATTTAGGCAGTATTTTGTTAAAATCTGCGCCAATTAATTTGGAATGGAGAGAGTATTTACTTTCTCAATATAGTTCATCTTGTTCATACAATTTGTTATTGACTTAAGCTATAATTAACCAGTTTGATCATTTTACCCATCTTCCAAAGAATGAAGCATACTTTGATCATTTTATCCATCTTCATAACAATAGTAAGCTTTTGTATTAACACTGATGCCCAAAATTCACATCTGAACCTGAGCTCTTATGCTCATGCTCCAATTTCTTTTCTTTTTGGAAAAAATCGCATTTTTCTTACAACGAACATGAGAATGTTTTCTAACCGAATGCAACATTTTGCAGAGAAATAACATGTTTGGTGGTCTGGCAATAAAGTAAAATTGGTGTATTTTTAAGAGAATTCAGATTCGTTTTTTGTGGCACTCGGATTTGTCTTTATTGCACAAACCACTACATAAACTATTTAGACAGGAGCAAATGAGCTGGGATCAGAAACACCATGTCCCCTTTTTTTGCACGGGAAAGAGAGATTTTGTTAGCTTGGAATAAAGTTACAATCAGAGTTTATGATTGTGGCAATCTCCAGGGGAAAGTTTCCTAAGCCACGAAGTTCTACCTTGTACTCTTAACCAGCTCGGCCATCTCGTGACTAGCACAATTTGCTTCACGATGAATCTGGACAATAGTTATTTCTCTCTCCCTTACATCTCTCGGATGACTTGAACTCTAATAGAGGCGCAAATGGATGTATTCGGCGTGCTTCCCTTGATCAAATGCAAGGCTTTGGCGCAGCCCGTCTCGACTATGAAGTTTAGCTGCGTCTAGTTCATCGTCGAAGCCACACCTTCCTCAATTGCGGCTAGTTCGTTCTGCTTCAGTGGCATCGGTACAGTTTCTTAGTTGTCTTGCACAAATCACTGTTCCATTGTGTTCTCGCAGCACCATGCTTGTACGTAGCTGCCTCCCGCGAATTCACAAATGACCCATCAATATTTAGTTTGGCCTGGTCCTGTTCCGGGGCTTCCCATTTGATCGCGCCTTTCTGTCTACGACGTTACAGCTAAAACCGTGTCCATATGATATCTTTCCCTTTTGGGTTAGCGTTAGGAGCTTACTTTATCACAAGGTGTGAGTCCAGATAGCTAATCATGTAGATTCTTCCATTCATGGCGTTGGTTTCTCATGGGTAATCTTACCGGGCTCTTACTAGCTGGGTGTCATATTCTTTCAAAAATAGCTACCAGGCTCTCTGATTGGGGTTCTAAATAGTTAGCTGCCAGATTCTTTCAAGGAAAGCTACTGAGCTCTATGATTCACCGGATAAAGTGTTTGTGTTTTTTATACGAGTAGGATGCGAGGGTCCACCGCGCGCGCAAGTTACGCTAGGGGCGATCGAGAGGCGACCACCAGGCGACTAGGGTTTTGCGTTCGAAGGTGGTTGCAAGTCCGGCGGCGGGGGTAGGTCGCAACGGCGCGAGCGATCCCTGCTGGTTGAGGAAGGGTTCTAACTCTCTATGAGGGCGATCTCGCGGGGGAGGAGGGTTGAGGTTTCATGGCTTCGGCGTCATCATCGTCGAAGAAGATCGGCACCAAGGCTGCGGCGACCGGCAAGACAAGGGCGGAGTCGGAATCGCCTGCAAAAGGAGACGAGGGGCTCTCGGCCTCTCTGGCGGTGAAGCTAGGCGACATGGTGCTGACGAAGAAGGAGGCTACGGGCCTGGTCATCAGGGATCCTAGGATGGCCCAGATCCCAAAAACGAAGTGGGTTATGGTTGGAAAATCCTGCTCGCCGCAGAAGCTGGTTCTCGGTGCACTGGAACGGGCAATGCAGCAAGCATGGGGTCTTCATCGACCATCTCAATTCAGGGAGATCGGTGATAACAGGTTCGTGGTCAAGTTTGGCTCAGAAGGTGATTACAACCATGTTCTTAGGAATGGACCATGGCAGTTTGATTTTAGTGCATTAGTTCTGGAGGAATACGATGGATCCGTCAGGCCATCGGATATGGTTTTCCAATTTCTGGATGTGTGGGTTCAGGTTATCAATTTTCCACTGGACATGATGAATAGGGCTTATGGAGAGCTGATCGGCAACTGGATTGGCAAGTTCCTTGCAGTGGATGTTGATGATGATGGTACGGCACGGGGGAGGAACTCAGAATTAGGGTTCGTACTGATGTTGTGAATCCGCTGCTAAGGGGGGTTAATCTGAAGGACCCCTCTGAATTGGATGATCCGGTGGACCAGGAAGTTGCTGCATGTGAGAAGAAAAAGAAGGTGGGGAATTGGTTCGATTTGAAATATGAGAAAATACCCCACTTTTGTTTTGAATGTGGCATGTTGATGCATCGAGAGGAAGGATGTCAGGCTGTCAAAGAAGAGGTTCACCAATGGGGTGGCTGGCTGCGTGCTTCCCCGGGGAGGCCTAAGCGAGCTCCGGCTAAATAGAGGTCGTCTGCCTCTTCCGACAATTACAACAGCCGGTCGTACGAGAGAGCACCGTCACAATTTTCGAGAGGTGTGGTCAGGGATCTCCCACCAAAGAGAGCGCTTTTTCGTGATCAGGAGGAGTCGGGATTGTCCTACACTGGGGGACGAAACCAGCATAGAGGGGAAGGCTACCGTCACCAGGACAAAGAGGTGACAAGCCCAGCAAAGGATCACAGATCACGGGGACCTGATAGATATGTGAATGCTACGGGAGGAGGGCTAACGAGGGGTAACCTCGGCAATGCCTATGGTGATGGACTTGGGGTTTCGCGGAAAGAGAACGCTGGGGATTTCGTCGGATGTCAGGGAAAACAATGGAATCAAAGTCGTCTGAATATTGGGAAAACACACTATTACAAGTTATCGTCTAGATTTCGGTACCCTCGCTTGGGCTTATCCCGTCCTATATATAATAGGTCAGGTCTCAAAGTTGTATGTGGATAGGTTTCACACACGCTTGATTATAATACCAACACAATGTCGGTTCGTAGTTTCTTTCCTAATATGATCAATGTCTCTGTCGGTTGCTTCATTGGGCTGTTTATCTGGAATCTTCATGGGCTGTAGGCCTTTTACCCAATGTAGGGTAGCGACTAATGAACATCCGAGTAATCATACCCATGTCAGTAGCCCCCGAGACTCTATCTTAACCACGGTTTCAGGTTGAGTCTCAAAGTTTTCTTTCTTCCTTCTCTCTTGTTTCTTGATTTTTATTTTTGTAGGGATTTTGGTACAACGAGTCTGGTGCTTCCGACGGATCAGGAATCAATTAATTGCTCCTAGGCAAAAACAAGGTTGACCTACATCAAACTCAAGTCCCCAGGCTCGAATCCTGAATTTGTAACTGGTGTAATTTAGTCCGAGCCGCTGAGGTCTTACCGAATGCTGAATTCCAGTTTCTATTTTATCGGGTACCCAACGCGTCCGACGGGATTTTTCATCGTATCGTTCATACGGATATTTTACTAGCAGAGCGCATTCTTATGCGATTACCAGGCCACACAGGACGAATCCTGGGGTCTTACCTTCATGTTTCTGAACACGACATTCAGATTTTTGGCGCGTCGGGTGCAATCCGAGAGTTTTATTTTACTTTTTGTAACTTGCTCCCGATAGGAGTATCTATCGTTGAATGTTTCCTTTGTTTTTCTTTATTGGGTGCACGCCAGCACTCCTGATAGGAGTAGCCCCCGAGGCTATGTTTGGATATATGTATCGAAACATAGGCTCGAATTTTTTTGCGTCATTGCTTCTGTAAATTTTGTCGGATGCACGACCAGTGCTCCCAATAGGAGTAGCACCCAAGGCTACAGTCGTAATATTGTATATTCGAGTGTAGTCTCAAATCTTCTCCCGGAGGAATTTACTTTGACTCCAATTGAATTTCTTCGGGTCATACTCTTAAAAAAACGCAATTTTACTGCAGTGCGTCCGTTGTGATGTCAGTGATGATGTATCTGATGCGGTTAATTTCTAGAGAACACGCCTTGACGGGACGTGTCGAACGTGGGCCCATGCAGCAGTAATGATGACGCGTGATAGCATATTCAACGGAGATTCTTGACTGCACGTCCCCTCTCTGCGTGAAAATTGAGGCGTCACGCGCTATTCACCGTTTTTACCGCAGCCATAACTTTTCTTTATTTTTTCCTTTACAGAATCTTTGCAACACGTGTCATCATCGTGCGACCTTCTATCGGTTCGATTTTGCATCGAACGGTTTAGTCCTTTCGTCGTTGCTCTTTATAAGGGAGGAGGGGTGTGATTTACTGTTTTACCTCACCTCCCCTTGCCACATATTCCTCCTTGCGCTCTTGCCCCCTAGCGGACTCATGTTCTTGCTCCCCTGCAAAAACCCTGGTTCTTGTGCTCTTGCTCCCCTTTGCTACCATGGGGAAAAGCAAAGCTGCTGGAACTTCTGCTGCCGCCGTGATGGCCACCAGGAAGAGGGCCGTTGGATGGGCCCCTACCAAGTGCACGTCGCGAGAACTCCGTGAGGTGCGGAAATCTGGTCATCTGATAGAGGGTTCCTTCAACTCCCTGGGGACGAGGCTGCTCCCATCCCCGAGCATGGCTAGAGGGTAATGTTCCTCTCTTTCCTCTTCCACGGTCTTTCCCTTCCTGTCCATGAATTTCTTCAGGGCCTTCTGTTTGTTTATGGCATGCAGCTGTATCAGCTCACGCCCAACTCTATTCTCCACGTCGCTTGTTTTTTCACTTTTTGTGAGTGTTTTCTTGGGATTCATCCCCATTTGGGCCTTTGGAAACACTTCTTCTATGTTCGTCGCAACGCCACTGACACCATTGTCCATGACGTTGGTGGCGCCATTTTTCTCTGTCCGATCAGATGTTGATTACTTTGATTTCAAAATCATGAATTTTGTCGAAGGATGGAAGTCCAAGTGGTTTTATGTCAAAGATCAACCACCTGAAGGCTAATCTTTCGAGTTAGCCCCCTTTGACCCAAAGAAATCCTACCACAAACTTGATTCCTGGGACCAGCGTCCTTCTACCGAAGAAATGGCGGAAATCCAGCCTTTTGCTGATCGTATTTCCGAGCTGCGGCATGAGGTTGGCAAAGAATTGTCGGGTCTCCAGATCCTGGCGTATTTTTTGCAGATCCGCGTCTAGCCGCTCCAAGCTCGGTTGCCTGGTATGTGGGCGTATACCGGGAAGAAGGATCAGATGAGGATTTCGTCGGAGGACCTCACCCTCAAGGTGTATGAGAAGAGAGTCCGGAGCTTCACAACTTTGATGGCAAAAATCCCGGTTCCTTCAACTTGCCTTGTGGAGCCTTATGGCAAGAAGAAACGGCTTCCTGAGGTACATTTCCTTCGCCTTCGTCTTTTCTTGTCTTCTGTTTGTAGATACATTTTTCAAGTCTTCCGCTTTTTGTAGGATTTTGATCACCTGAGCTCACTTCCTCCCCTTCCCGGAAGTGGTGAGCCCCCTGTCCACCCCTCTACATTTGACGATCTCCCTATGACTGGGACTACCGCGGATGAGGAGGGGGAATTATCTGCGTCTAATTCTTCGTCAAAGACGCAATCACTTCCTTCGGCCGGCTCCGGAGATTTCTGCATGGAACATGCTGGCGAGAAGAGGAAACACCCTTGTGATGTGGAAAGGGTCGACGATTCGGATGACTCAACTGCTTCCAAGCCTTTCGGTGCTTCTCCGATCGCAGCTGCTCCTGCCCAGATGAACTTGTTTCGTCTTGCACAGGATGTGTCTTCGTAAGTATTTGCTTTCGTCTTTTTCTGTTTCATCGGATGATTTTACTACTGATGCTCGCTCTTGCGTGTGTTGTACTATTGTAGTGATGATGAAGATCTTCCCGCTTCTCCTCTTCCCACGTATGTGGGCTGCTCCACAAGGAAAAATCCTCCGCCATCAGCGGAGCTGAAAGAAAAACCTCTGTCTCCTATGGAGAAAACAGTCCAGAAGGATGTTGCCACTTCATCCAAGCCACCACCGCAAAAAAGGAAGAAAACGGTGGGTAAAGGGGTGGTGATATCTGAAGATCCTGTTGATGTGGGCATGAAGTATGTAAGTCATTTTTTATGCCGGAATTTTTCCTTCCCCGTATACTTATTTTGCCCTCATATAATTTTGCTGTGATTTTTCTTTGCTCAGCCTTTGATGCGCGAGATGGTCGGTATGGCCTCTCATTTTATAAGGATCCGCGATGATGCCAAAGAACTAAAAGGTATGTGCTGATCATCTTTGTAGTCTCCTTATGAAAATGTTCATCCTTATTTTTGTGATTCGCTCCTACAGCCGCTACCAATCAATCCAGAATTATTCAGGATGAGGCGATGAAGCGTGCCGATGAGCTAGAGGGCAGACTCCAAGCCGCCGAAGAGGCCAATCAGAAGGCGAAAGCTAATGCTGAGGAAGTGCCCAGGCAAGCCGCTGATCGAGATGTGAATCTACGGCAGCGCCTAGAGGCCCTAAATAACTCACCGACCCATAAGTTTTGTGCATGTTTTTTGTTTTGTTTCTTTCTTTTGGTTTTCAACCTCTTCTTCTCTCTTTTTGTTTGTCAGAGCTGACTGGCCACAACCTGACGCTAGATGATGATAAGAAGGTTGATCCTTTGTTGGATGTTGTTAGCACTTTGGAGGCTAATAGCGTTCGTGGGCGCAATGTTCTTGTCCGCTCGTGTCGTGCCATCAAGAAGCTCCATGCCGAAGTATTTCCAACCATGGATGTGCCGGAGGACCTGAATGATCTTGTCGCCGTTTTTGGTGCTAATCCCGGCCTCCTTGTTGGTTATAGTTTGACACAATCAAGGAGCGGTGCCGAAACTTTGATGGCCCTGGCGATGGCGCACGACGAGAAGGTCGACTGGGAGAAGGTTATCTCCTCTGTCCCAGTCACCCCCCAGTGGCAAAGCAATTGACCTGAAGCCGCATATTAAAAAGGCCGGAAAATATTCTCGACTGCTCCTGGGTCTAGTCTCGGGTTCGGGGAAACTGGCTGCCCCTTCTTAAGTTGCTCTTACTGTGATAGGTGCTCCTTCTTCGGCTACTCCTACCGCTGTTGTAGCTAGTGCTCCTTCTGCTAGCGCCACCTTGTCTTTGAAGGACGTAGCCTCATAGGCCCTATTTGGTAATCGTTTGTCGTGTCTCCCTTGATGTTTGTCATGAACCTTGACTTTATCTATCTTTCCCTTCTTTTTGCAAGGAGGCAACTTTTGAATATATGTGTTCGAGCTTGGTTTTGTATGCTGAATGTTTCACATCTTTTTGTCTTGTCAGATCTTGAATGATTCTTCGGCTCCTTCTGGACCCGTGCAATTGTCGGATGTTGTTCCGTCCTCCGTTCTAATAGGCGCATGGTGGACCCGCCATTGTATGCTGAAAAGATAGAGAAGGTGAAAAAACTTGAAGGAAAACTGTGTGTTGTTCAATCGATGGTGGATGTTTCCTAGTCAAAAACACGCCAAGCTCTCAACCACAAGGCTTTTTTCTTGGAAGAAACTCCAGGGCGAGCGGGAGGCTATTATGTAAGTACTCGTCCTCTCTTTTTTCTTTGGTTGCCTTTTCCGTGTTGCGGGAAATTGATATTTTGCCTCCTTGATTTCTAGGCATTAAATTGTGCGAGAGGGATGAGACCCAACGTCTGCGCAACCGAATGCAAGCTCTTGTGGCTGCTTCCCGAAGTTCTGAGACGGACTTTTGGACTGATCATCACCGCGTCTATACTATAGCGTTGCTTCAGGATCGCCTGTTGGAGTTGGAGCAATTCGTCGAGTGTTGCCGCAGATCTCTGGCCATTACTTATAATGCCATGTTTCCTCGGGATCCTCAGCCTCAAACCTTGGCAGACTTGATTGCGAAGTTCCAACAGGGTGAGAAGATCCATCACTTTGTGAAGCTTCAACTTGTGGCGGGTGCTAAGCTTGTGCTTTCCTGGGTGCATGTGCATCATCCGACGCTGGACTTGGACGATGTATCTTCGTGGCTACCTTCTCCTTCCGATGGTGACCTTATTGATATGGTGCCTCGTTACGCCGCTGCTCATAGACCTGCCATTAGAATTATCCAAAAATGTTTGGAGGCAGATGAAGATTTTTTTGTAAACCTACCTATCTGATTATTTACTTGCTTTGCCTTTGTACTTTGTATAGAACTACTTTATACTTGTCAAAAAGGTTGTATGTTTTATACGAGAGTTTGATTGTATGCTGTATTCTCTTATGGGGGATCTGACGAACTGATGTGCCATAGAAGTTTTATGTCGCGGAATACTTTCTTTAGTTATTCATAACAATGGGTAGGAGTACATTGCGATGGCGTGATCGCCTGGCCGCTGGACTTTATTGAATATAGGTGTATCTAAATAGAGGTTTTCTAAAGGAATCTTCGGCTTCTGTTCCTGGGGATCTTCATCATCTTCCGTATTATGGTGCTCGTGACTTGTCAATTAGTGGATCTTCTTATGCGGGACCGTTATTGAAGGCCGCATATGTTGCTTTTTGCGAGGTTGATGTGTGCTTGCTCTTCCGATACTTTCTTTTTGAGGGTGTGCCCTTCATGTGTCGACTCTTGATCCACCAATTTCAGTTGTCCAAGTTCCGACTCCATCCCAAAAGATTCCGAGATTTTGTTGAATTCTCGATCGCAGCTGTCGGCGCGGCTAAAGCTTCCTTTGACTGTGGTGACCCCGTTGGGGGCTGGCATTTTTAGCACTAGGTATGCGTAGGGAGGTACTGCCATGAATCTGGCGAAAGGTGGTCGTCCCAGGATCGCGTGGTATTGAGATGGCCAGTCCATAACTTCAAATTCCAGCTTTTCTCGTCTGAAGTTATTTTTGGACCCGAAAACTACGTCGAGGTTGACTTTGCCCAATGGAATTTCGGCTTTTCCTAGAACTATCCCATGGAAGGTTGTGTTTGTTGGTGTTAAGTTCGTTATGGACCATTTCATGGCCCATAGAGTTTTGGTGTAAATCAGGTTGATGCTGCTTCCTGCATGCAAGAGAACCTTGCTCACGTCGAACCCGCCTATTAGCGCTTCCACTATTAGCGCTGACTGGCCTGGCTAAGGGACCTGTAATGGATGGTCAGCTCTGCTGGAAGTAATTTCTTGTTCTGGCCAATGGAGCTACTCCGGTGTAGGAGGTGGCTTTGTTACCGCCAAATTTACTTGCCTAGTGATCAATTTCTGTGTTCTATTAGAGGGTGGCCACTTCTGGATCATTGACATCGCTCCTTTTGACCAGGGATATTCATTGTCTTGGTGTATTGTATTTTGCAGCCGTCCCGCTGGTGGAGGCCCCTGTGGTGGAGGTGGAGCGCCAATGGCCAAAGTGCCTGGTGTTGGGACGTAATTTCTATTTGTTGCTTTGGCTGCCTTTGCGTTGCATAGTTCTTGCATCTTTAGGAATGTCCGACGGTCCTTTAGGAGGTGATTTGATCACCTTTTCACTGTTGAGTCGACGTAGTAGTGCATATTGCAGGGTCCTTCCAACATTTGTCCTGCTGACATTGGTGGGTATTGGTTCGTCAACTGGTATCGTTGTCGCGGCTGGCTTTCACCGATGTTGTCCCTGCTGCCGTGATATTTGCTGCTGTAGTCATCACTTCGTCAGTTGTCCGTTCCATAAAAGCTCGCAGTATCGTAACTGGGTGTGTGGTACCCATCATTGGTTCGTCGTCTCCGGTCGTTGTTACGCCAGTCTCTGTCGTCGGGTGAACGGGCTCTTTTGTTGTGTATTGCATCCTCTCCATCGGCCCAACAATTGGCTATTTCTTCGAACGTAGCTATGAAATTGTCCTTGGCTTGGTTCGTCCTAGTTCTTCGATGAACTCTTGTCGACGAAGACCATCATTGAAGGCGTCGACTGCTCTTTCGTCAGATATTGCTTCAGCTTAATTTTTGGTAATGTTCCATCGTAGGATGAAGGCTCGTATTGATTCTCCTGGTTTTTGCTTCCAGGCACGCAATTGCTCCAAGGACGCGGGTCGCTTGAATGTGGATTGGAAGTTTCTGATAAATTTTTCTTCAAGATCATTCCAACTACTAATAGAATCTTCTAGTAGTTGCTTCAACCAGGAGCGTGCCGCACCGGTTAGGTGGAGCTGCAGGCTTTGCATCACCGTGGCTTTGGATGCCTTGTAATCTGACAGTCGCTAGATAATCTGTCAGCCAAGCTTCGAGTTCTTGGAGGCTGTCGTATTTTTGTCGATCTTGGGGTAGCTTAAAATCTTTCGGCACCAGAGTTTTGCGAACCCGTCGGGTAAAGCAGCTGGCTCCGCATAATTCTTGTTCGTCCTTGCTTTCGCCGTCACGGTACCCTCGGGTGTTGCGCTCTTCTCGTGATCGATCGATCCTTTGCTGGGTGATGTCATTTCTCGCGTCGTTGTGCGGTTCTTGTTCGGAAAAGTGGACCCAATGTGGTGACCGCGATCGTCGGGTGTGACCTCCTTGCCGAGGGCTGTTGCGACGGCATGGGGATCGGTCATGTTGCCTCGTCGTTTCTTTGTCTACTTGCACAAGAGTTTCTCCCACCAAGCCGAGGTTCACCAAGGCGGATCGGTCGAGGGCTGCATGATGATCGTCAGGTGCAGGTTGTGTTGTGATTAGGTATTTTTGTGTGGCCACAATAGCTTCTGAGCTATTTTTGCCTTGATATTTCCATCTTGGTCTATCGACATAAACGAGAGATCAAGGTCTCGAATTAATCTGCTTCTCTCTTCTTCGGTATACCTCATAATCTAGACGTTCCTCTTCTTGGCGATGCTCCTCCTGTTATGCTTCTTGATCCTCGGGTGGGGTTTAGCTGTGCCCGCCGTAAGCTAGATTCGTCGGCTACCCTTTTCCTTTCGTCGAGCTGCCTTTGCATCCCGAGGATGTCTCTCTTTTTGTGGTGTAGTAGATACTGGTATGCCAATAGATCTTCGTGGGTGGCGCCCGTTGTCATTGGGACCGCACCCTAGATTGCTGCTCTTGCCTTTTCCCATGCACTAGCTGGTAGGCTAAGGGTTCACCTCTCATCTTCACATGGTTGTTCTTCTTCCCGATTTTCCCGGTTGACTGTTGGGTCTGCCCCATTTCCTCGACTTCCTTCGTTGTCATTACTTCCTGCACTATGGCTTGAAAGAATATCATCGGGGTTAAGAATTGGGTTACTATTGGAGTCTTGCTGGGTCGTGGCGTCTCTGATGATCACGCACACTTGGTGCTGAGTGGCATATGGACTGGTAACGTCATCGTTTTCGCTGATGGAGACACTATCGGATGAGCCAGTGAAGTCCATCAGTTTTTGCTCTAGATAGATTTCCGCCATACGAATTCTAAACTCGATGCTTTTACTATTTTCTTCAGGTTCTGAATTGGCTAGGCTTGCTTCACTTGGTGGTGTGAACGGCGGGGCCGATCCGAAGGAGAGATTGTCATAGAGACCATCAAGATCCCCTATATTCGTATCGATTTGCCCGTGTTTGTTGCCTTCTTCGATCTGTCCTTCGACTTCCATTGAGGATCCGATGGAAGTTTCCTATACTTCTATTGGCGTAGCTGTTCGGGTGGGCGGGCGTGGATTTGCTTTCGTCTAGTTGATGCTTGGTGGAGAGCGTTCCGCCGAATCCGTGCTTCCAGCATTCAAGTTTCCCACAGACGGTGCCAATTGACGAGGGGTAACCTCGGCAATGCCCATGGTGATGGACTTGGGGTTTCGCAGAAAAGAGAACGTTGGGGATTTCATCGGATGTCAGGGAAAATAATGGAATCAAAGTCGCCCGAATATTGGGAAAACACACTATTACAAGTTGTCCTCTAGATTTCGGTACACTCGCTTGGACTTCTCCCATCCTATATATAATAGGTGGGGTCTTAAAGCTTTATGCGGATAGATTTCACACACGCGTGATTACAATACCAACACAATGTTGGTTTGTAGTATCTTTCCTAATACGATCAATGTCTCTGTCGGTTGCTTCCTTGGGCTGTTTATCTGGAATCTTCATGGGCCATAGGCCTTTTACCCAATGTAGGGTAGCGAATAATGAACATCCGAGTTATCATACCCATGTCAAGGGCCTAAAATGCCGGGGACGTATGTGCGTCGTCCGATAAGATATACGGGTAGGGACCATGGTGGACGGGGAGGTGGACAACCATCTAGCCTGGGAAGTAGCAAAAGGCGCACACGTCAAGTATGGATGCGTGTTGGGGAGAATCACAAGGGAGAGGGAGACGATGACTCCACTGGGAGCAAGAAGCAGAGGATAGCGTCCGTTTTTGACAGAATCCAAGAACCAAATGGCACATCGGCGAGTCCTGCGAGGCAGGACCGCCACGCCTAATGAATAATTTGGCCCAAAACTGCCGAGGATTGGGGTTGGACTCGGCAGTAGAGGAGCTCAGGGATCTTATGAGGTATCTCAATCCAGAGGTGGTTTTCCTATGTGAGACAAAGTTAAAAGAGAAAGCGATCGATCGGTTGAAGTGGTCGCTAGGTTACAAGAATGGTGTTGTTGAGTGTAAAGGGAAGAGTGGTGGCCTAGCCCTGTTATGGAAAGATGGTGTGGAGGTATCGGTCTGACCATGGAGCCAATACTACATCGATGCCAAAATTAAATTGGGCACCCATGAGTTTAGATTCACTAGAATCTATGGAGAGCCACGGGTGGAACTTAGGCAAAAAACATGGGAGGTCTTACAATATCTGAGGAGACAAGATGACTTGTCGTGGATAGTTGCTCGGGATTATAATGAGATTTTAAAATCTGATGAGCAGAAGGGGGGAATGCTAGAGCGCCAGTTCAGATGGATATATCCAGAGACTGCCTAAATCTATGTGGCCTAGCTGATCTAGGATTCTCTAGCTATCCGTACATGTGGGCCAATAGGAGAGAGGGGCAAGATCACATTCAGTGCAGGCTAGATAGAGATACATGCAAAATGAGCTTCTCAGAGATGTTCCCGGTGACGAGTGTTGAGCATATTATGTTAGAGGAATCGGACCATCTATCCCTGCTAGTTAAGGTTCGTTAGCCTTCCCCTCCTCTCAATAATGGGGCCCACGGGGGTTCCGTTCTGAGGAAATGTGGACTCGCCATGAAGGGTACACGCAGATGGTGGAGCAGGCATGGAGTGATGAGGATCATGGGAGACATGGTCTGCAAGGTTTGTGGCACAGGCTGCAAAATGTGACCAAGTGCATGCAACAGTGGAGCAAAACCAAATTTGGTTCGGTCCATAAGGAAATTCGTCACCTAAAATAGCAGCTCGAATGTGCGGGTGAATAGGAGAATAGGTCGGCCATCTCACTGGAGGTCCGACAGATCGAGAAAGACCTCCACAAGTTGTATGAACGTGAGGAGATCATGCATAGATAGAGGTCAAGGGTGGAGTGGCTCCAATCGGGTGATAGAAACACTCGATATTTCCAGAATAGGTGCTCATAAAGAAGGAAGAAGAACACTATCCAGGTTATTCGTAGGCCAGATGGAAGCCGCTGCACCACGGACACTGAGATGCTAGCTGAAATGAGACGATTTTTTGCCAACCTATACTCGTCAGAGGGTGTGAACAATATCGATCTCATTTTGAATACTATCGAAAGGTCGGTGTCTGACGAAATGAATGATCGCCTGGGCCAGCAGATCTCGGATGAAGAGATTACTTCGGCTCTATTTCAGATGGGCCTGACAAGGCCCCTAGGCTGGATGGGTTGCCAACCCTATTTTACCAACGCCACTGGGTGACGTTTAGAGAGGATGTGTGTTGGGCGATGCGAGAGTTTCTTAATGGGGGCGACATTCCTGAGGATTTCAATGATACAGTGATAGTGCTGATCCCAAAATGTGACTCATCGGAGTTACTTTGGCAATTTAGACCCATAAGCTTATGCAATGTCATTTACAAGATCGGGTCCAAAGTGATGACAAATAGGCTAAAGGACATTCTTCCATTCCTAATTTCAGAGGAGCGGAGTGCCTTCGTGCCAGGAAGGCTTATAACTGACAATGTGCTCATTTCTTACGAGTGCATACATGCAATTAGGACGAAGAAGACGAAGAGCCGTTGTGTGCAATCAAGCTAGACATGATGAAGGCCTACGACAGGGTTGAGTGGATATTTCTTGAGCAAATGATGCTCAAAATGGGGTTCTCCCAGGCTTGGGCTGCAAGGGTGATGAGGTGTGTTACAACGGTCCGGTTTCCAGTGAAAGTGAATGATGGTTTAAGCAATGGCTTTAGACCCTCTCGGGGTTTGAGATAAGGGGATCCGCTGTCCCCCTATCTCTTCCTTTTTTGTGTGGAAGGTTTTTCCAAGATGCTCAAGAAAGTTCAAGCGGAGAATATGCTGAGGGGTGTTCAATTTGGTACGGGTGGGCCCCACATAACCCACCTACTGTTCGCGGATGACAACATCGTTTTTTCTTGAAGTAACAGTGGAAAACATGCATGCCTTAAAGGAGGTGCTGGGAGACTATGAGGCTACCTCGGGATAGCGAGTTAATTTGAGCAAATCGTCTATCTTCTTTGGTAAATGTTGTAGATATGAGGACAAGGAAGTGTTGAAACCTGCTCTTGGTATTTATTCGGAGGCTCCAAGTGAGCGATACCTCGGCATACCGACAACGGTTGCCCACTCTAAGAATGGCACGTTCAAATATGTGATAGAGCGGGGGGATTGCAAAACTAGTGGATGGAAAGGCCAGGGCCTGTCTAAGAAAGGGAATGAGATTCAGGTGGAATCCGTGCTGCAGGCCACGGCCACCTACCCAATGAGTTGCTTCAAGTTTAATAAGAAACAATGAAAATAATTAGCTCAATTGCCTCGGATTTTTGGTGGGGTGATTTAGATGGCACCCGGCGAGTTCACTAGATCTCATGGGATAAAATATGCCTACCAAGGCAGTCAGGAGGATGGGCTTTTGAAAAATTGAGGTGTTTAACCAAGCTGTTCTGGCGAAACAAGCATGGTGGATCCTTACGGTGCCTGACTCCTTGTGTGAACGTCTATTCAAAGTGCGTTATTTCAAGAACACTAACTTTATGCGTGTGGGGTGCCCTGGTGGAGGCTCGTTCTTGTGGCGCAGCATTATTCATGGGCGAGCACTGCTGAAACTCGAGCTGATCTGGCGTGTCGACGATAGGGAGTCAATTGATGCATGGTTGAGCAACTGGATTCCCAGGGAGGGAGCCCAAAGGCCACTGGGCTAAAAACCTGACGCACCAGTAGAAGGGATTCGTAAGGTTGCTGATATGATGACGGCAAATGGTGAAGGATGGAGTGAAGCGAAGCTTTAACAATATTTGTATGATTTTGATGTGGCTGATATGAGAAAGATTAAGATCGGGGGCCCCGGTGTTGAGGACTGCCCAGCCTGGAACTACACAAAGAGTGGGCTATTTTCGGTTAGATCAGCTTACAACTTACAGATGAAATGCTAGGGGAGCCCTTGTTGTCGGTTGATGAACACAAGGGGTGGTTGGCTCTGTGGGCTACAAATATTCCGGGCAAAATCAAGGCGCACGTGTGGAGACTGCTTTGCAATGGGCTTGTTGTCGGCTCTGAGCTAGTGAGGAGGAATATCAAGCACGGTGTGTGTTGTGTAGCCTGTGGACGAGAGGAGATGGCGATACATCGGTTTTGGACATGTCCACATGCAAAGGTGGTTTGGAATCATATTAGGGAGGTGGTAGCGGCTAAAGCCCTGGTTTCGCCGTCTGACGTGCGTCGACCAGGGACCTATCACGATGGATGCTGGAATGGCTGGGAACTATGAGAGACTCAGAGATGGAGATTACCCTCATGACGATCTATCAAATGTGGTTAGCAAGAAATGATGTTAGGGATAAGTGCATCAAGGACCCAATTTCCATAGCTAATCGATCACTCCAGCTGCTTGAGGAGTGGCACAATGTGCAAGTGGAGCGTAGCCCGAAGCCGCCAACGCCGATGGAACATTGGTCACCTCCGCCGGAGGGGTGGTGCAAGGCAAACTCAGATGGGGCAACTGACAAATCGTCGGACAAGGGGGTGCTGGAGTGGTTCTTCGTGACCACGATGGATGGTTCCTATGTGGGGCATGCCATTTTTTCTAGTACTTCACGATGCCGAGGAAGCTGAGCTCCATGCGTGTAAGAGAGCTATTGAGCTAGTGAAGGAGATGGGCCTGTCCAAAGTGATCTTCGAGCTGGATAGTGCATGTGTTGTGGCTAAGTTGAACAGTAAGGAGAGAGATAGATCAGTGCATGGTATGCTGGTCGAAGATCTGAAGAGAGCCCTTCGAGGTGTCGAGGAACATGTAGTAAAATGGGCAAGGAGAACTGTGAATTTTGCTGCTCATACGTTAGCAAAAGAGGGGTGCAACCTAGTTCTTTGTAAGGTGGGGGTTTCGTTATTTCTAGACTGTATTCAGAGCTCTCTAGCTAGATACTTGGTTGTTAATTAATAAAGGCCGCGAGTTTTACCCTAAAAGTTTTTGGGTTTTCCAAGTTTTTTCAAAAACATCTAACGGGCTATCGGATGGAGCTATCATATTGTTCGATACTACTACCCAGATTATTGAAGGCAATTACCAGGTTCACTCTATAACTACATAAAAGGTGTAGTGAAACAACTAACACATTTTTCCGAAAGAGTTGCCAATAGCTACCACATTTTTCCTGAACAATTACCAAGTTGTCTACTTCAGCACCCAGGGAATCCTAAATTATAATTTGCGTGTTGTTTTTATTTTGTGCATCATCATGTTATCATCATGCATATTTTAGTCCTAAAAATAGTTTTTGCTAAAAACCTATTTTTGTTCTGACATTACTCCCCTCATTTTATTACAAATTAAAAACCTATGTTTGTCTAAACCTATTTGCAAAATGTTTTAAAACAGAAGAGGAAAATAATATAAGAAAAAATGTTTTCTCGGGAGGCATCCCAGCCATTCAGGACAGGTCACCTACAACCCCGACCCAACCTAACCCTAAAACCCTAACCCGACCACACCCAGCCTCCCAGTTGCCTCCACTCAGGCGGCCCACACAACTCAAAACACACACACCTAGCACCATGCAACACCACCCCAACCCACACACACCAGGACCGGACCCACCTCTATGCCGCGACGCACCATCGCACGCACACATGGCAGTAACACAAACACATGCACACCCCACATCAACCACCACACGCACGACCGGATCCCGCATGACCCAATCGATCCTCTCGTCCCTTCGCCACCAACCCCGTGCCATCCCTCTCCCTCGATCCTGACCGCGCCGTCGCTTGCTCCCTGCAACTCCGGCACCAACAGAATCTCGTCGCTCACTCACAGGCACCATTTGCCTTGCTCTCTTCCTCCCGAGTGTGGCTTTCCTGCACGCCTCCATCATCGGCGACCTTAGCTACCAAGGAGAGGAACTCGTCGCCCCGCAGCCTCCTCTACACATCACCCTCGCACGGGCGAGCCACTTCTACTCCAATGGGTCGCATCGACCTCTACACGTCCTCGGTTGTGTGACTGCTTGCAAGATCTCCTCTGCCCTAGAGGCTCCTGCTCCAGCCGGTGAAACTCGTCTTTTCCAACAGCACCCCTTCGACCCTCCTTTTCGTGTGACGCCTGAGCAACAACATCCAGTGCACCATGCCACTGGCCACATATCCCTCACCCTCCTCTCCGGTCCTCATCAACCTTGACCATGGCATCGCCCCGGAGCTCCGGTGTCGCGTCGCCCTCTATGGCCTCCAAGCCCTGCAGCTAGCCATGTTTTTCTATACGTGTGCCCCTAGTTAACCTAAAACCTTGTTGTGTCCCTTTGTTGTCTGATGCCAAGATCTTCCCGGTGTCGTTTCGTGATAGGAGTCACATGAAGGGGTTCATATCATAAAACAAAAAATTCTTGACTAGTGTAATACCAAGATGTTCAAGATCTATCTATGAGTAATGATGTAACAGAGAGAGGCTTTGGTAACATACCCTTGTAGACCAAAGCATTTATCATTGTGGAACATGGATTATGTAGTCGTACTCGTCCGACATCAAGGTCATGAAGCTCCTCGCAAGTCACCCTTGGTCCTTGCACAACGATCCTGGTGCCACTAATGGAAGCACCCTCGAGGTCTCACACACGTTTGGTGCTCGACGATAACTCCTGCCATCCTTGATCTATCCAGGATTGCAGAAGTAGACCTTCAGGCCAGAATCACCGCAACACAACAGCGTGTCATAGCGAAGCAGTCTCTCCCACCTGCGCATCCCTTACTTGGGGCCATAGTCACAAGAGAAGGGAGATAATTCCTAAGGAAATTGCCTTAGAAATTATTGGGTTACTTTTCCCTCCCATATAAACCTCTATATATAGGGAAAAAGTGGGCACCCCAAATACTAAAGTCTCAGGGTGGTACTAAAGGGAGGAGAAGGTGGGGAGTAGGCGCGCCAAGGGTAGAGGGACGACCGGTCGGGGGCAGGTGGGCCCCGTACATGGCCCATAGGGGGCTAGCGGCGGGGGGAGGCCCTGATACATTGCAAACGTATCCATAATTTTTGATGTTCCATGCTTGGTTTTTATCTACTTTCTTATGTTTTGTTCCAACTTTGGAGTACTTTCTATACACTTTCTTGGACTAACATATTAATAAGAGCCACGGTGCCAGCTGTCTGTTTTCTGCTGTTTTTGGTTCCAGGAAAGTCAGAAAATGAATATTCTCGGAATTGGACGGGACAAAAGCCAAAGTCAGTTTTTCACCGAGGGAAACAAGGAGCCAGAGTACAAGACGGAGAGGAGACAGGGGGCACCACCGAGGGACACAATGCTATTTCAGATTGATTATTGATTCTATCATGTCTTTGTTATCTGTGATCTAGCATGCGTTCCATTGTTAGTAGCTATCTTGGCCAAGTAGATGCTAGCAACTCCAAGAGTTAGTATTTATGCTCGATAGTGGGTTCATGCCTCTGGTTATCTGGGGAAGTGACAGAAATCTCTAAGGTATTAGATGTGTTGTTGCTACTAGGAGAAAGCAACAATCCTTTGTTCATAGAACAATCGTATTGTTTAATTTACACGCAATGCGTAATGCAATTATTTGTTGCTTGCAACTTAATACTGGAGGGGGTTTGGATGATAACCTGAATGTGGATTATTAGTCATAGATGCAGTTGGATTATGGTCTATGTGTATTGTTGTAATGCCCAAACAAATCTCAAAGGAGTCAAGATGAGTAGTATATGCATGATTGCTTTCTCGATGTTTGTTAATTGCCCCGCTGTAATTTTTTCACCCAACATGTCATCTATCTTAAGGAGAGCCACCACTAGTGAACTATGGACCCTGGTCCTTTCTTTTATCATCAATCTACAATCAATTGTTTACTGCTTTTTGTTTACTTTCTGCAAACTATTACTTTCTTCCACACAATACGTTTAATCCTTTGTTTTCAGCAAAACCGGTGAGATTGACAACCGCAATGTAAGTTGGGGGCAAAGTTCTGTGGTTGTGTTGTGCAGGTTTCCATGTTGCTGCTGGCACCGGTAGTGCGCCCTGCCAAAGTCTAGCTAGAAACACCTTGGAGGTGTTTCCTTGCTCCGATTGGATTGATAACCTTGGTTTCATAACTGAGGGATAACTTGCTGCTGTGCTCATCATACCTTCCTCTTGGGGTTCCCCAACGAGCTCGATATATTTTGGGCCATCAAGCTATTTTTCTGGCGCCGTTGCCGGGGAGTCAAGGACATCTTCACAAGGGGAGTCCCTCATAACCAATCTCTTTACTTTGTTATTTTTGTTTTGCTTAGTTTATTTTCTACTTTGTTTCTTGTTTCTTTTATCAAAAATACAAAAAGAATAGTTCCTACTATAGTTGTTATTTTCGTTGGTATGTTATTTTCTTGCTTTATCATGCTTTCTATCAATGGTTGGTTTCTTTGAAACTGAATCTAATTGTTCAGGTGGGTTCACGGAAGAACAAAAATATTATTATAATGAACACCGCTTGTCACAAAAAGGGAAACACTTGTGGGAACAAATTGATAAATTGTATACCATTGCTAGAAACATGTGCTCTACTTATAATGTTACTTATTGCTTTGATAAATCTTGTTGCTGCAAGAGGTATAAACACCTCCCTTTTCAATGCGAGTATAATGATGATGTTACCAGATCTTCTTATGTTAAGGGAAATTATGACTTTTATGATGTGGAACAAATTGAAGAAGTTATTGCTTGGAAGGGTGCATTCGAACTAGCTTATTTGCTTGAAAATACTAATGATGCACCTTATAAATATGATGTTTATGATATACTTCAATTTTGCTTTGATAATTACAAGGAAGAAAATGGCTATATTCTTGAATATCTTAATAGATTCTCTCCACCAGCGGAAGAGACTAATGCCTTGCAGGAGCCTATGGAAGAAGAAATTGCTGAAACTGGAAGCTCATTGGATGAAAAAGAGGAGCAGGGTGATGATCAAGATGATGAAGAATGGATCTACCCATTCCTACCTTCTAATGAGAGTAACTCTTTACCCCCTATAATATTTGATTGTCCCCCATGCTTACTAAAGAAGGATGAATGTTATGTTCCTGAGGATTCTTTTGAAAATGTTTATAATAAAGCTCTAGTGTTTGTAGATCATGAAAAGCATGCTTTATGTGATAGTTATATTGTTGAGTTTATTCATGAGGCTGCTGAAAATTATTATGAGAGAGGAAAATATGGTTGTAGAAGTTTTCATAGTATTGAAACATCTCTATATGTGCTGAAAGTTTTGAAGTTACTCTTGATTTATCTTCCTATGCCTGTCACTTTGTTCTTTCCGAATTTATTTGCACACAAGATTCCTATGCATAGGAAGTGGGTTAGACTTAAATGTGTTTTGAATTTGCTTCTTGATGCTCTCTTTTACTTCAATTCATATTTCTTATGTGAGCATCCTCTCAAACTATCATGCCTAACTTAAAGGTGTTAAAGAAAAGTACTTATTAGGAGATAACCCAAAAGTTTTAGATGAGTCTTGGAAGTTATTACTTCAGTAATAACCTCTCCTTAACCTTTTTATTTGGTTTTTGTGCCAAGAGTAACCTTTAAAGAGAGAGAAGTAATGGTTGGGAAAGTTGTTGTCCCGAAACAGATTTATATGCTTCACCGTAAAAATTTGTGTAAAATCTCTGTACGTCCTTTTGAGGCGTGAATGTGTGTGCTCCTGCCCCAGGTTGTTATCTAACTTTCGTTAGTTCAATACTTTTTGATTTGAGCAAGAGAAGGTCTTCGAAAAAATTCGTCTTGACCTGCTGGTCTGTTTTGACAGATTTCTGCCATTATTTGCATTTGCTTCTTGTTGGTTCCTTTTTGAGTTCTTTTGGGGAATTGAGATTTTTGAGGGAAGTGTTACAGTAGTTTGTGTTTTAATGGAAGTTTTATTGGTATTGGAACTGAACCTAAAGACTTATTATCTTGAGTGCACTAATGTTGCTAATAAAGATTGTGTGAAGTTTTGTATGAAGGAAAAATTTCAGGTGTATGGAAGGAATGAGTAATGAGATGAAGGATGGACTAAAGCTCAAGATTGGGTATTCCACGCATGTCACCCCAAGAAATATCCAAGAAGTACAAGCGTCAAAGCTTGGGGATGCCCAAGGCATCCCCTTCTTCATCAATAAAAATTCCAGGTTTCTTCCAAACACTTCATTTTTATTGTTTCATGCACAGTTGTGTTGTTCTTGGAGCATCTTCTTTTTCGTTTTTGTTTTGGTTTTTGGTTTTATTGGTTTTCTTAGTTTGCTTGAATAAATTGGTTGGACCCCCTCTTTCATACATTGGTTTTCAAATAGTTTGGTTTGGATTGGAAAGAGTAGGAAAGGTTCATGCTTAAGTGGTAAAGGAACTTGTTTTTGACTGTGGCATATGCTTTGTCATGCCATGCTTGATATTGTTTTGGCTTTATGCTTAGTGATCTTTGTTGTAGCATGACATGTTATAAACAATTGAGATTGCTTATGTGCCTTTGAAGAATCATGCGTTGTTTTAGCATATTAAAACATAGTATTGTAGTATTCTCCTTTGATGCTTTATTTGGGTTAACTTGGCGCATGCTCACACCATGTTATGACTACCCCAAGTCACCATAGCCTTTATGATCCTTTAGTTTTCGACTTGTAGTATCACTTTATGCTTTGATTAATGATGTTTTGTCGCTCTGCATGATTATGGCCATTATTGCTCTCTTAGTTGGTCGCTCCCAGTCTTTTGCTAGCCTCCGTAACCAAGTATGAGTTCCACTCATGCATCCAACTCCTAAAACCAAGTTATTACAAAGAGTCCACCATACCTACCTATTAGCATATGCTATTCCAAGTATATTCATGTTTTTATCTACCTTCTGAATTAAACTTGTTATGAGAAAACTAGTGATTAAAGCTCTCACAAACTTGATGGCACACTTTACTTTTCTTGCCCTTAATAAACTTGAACCATTGTGTCATCTGTGTTGTATATGCTTGCACTTATATGTTGGGGATTAGCATAACCATGCTATCATGGGGAACGCTTTCAACATTGCACTTGTACTTTGTACCTAGTTGATATCATGCTCTTTTTTCCATGGATGTCATCGGTGAAATGAAAGGGGAGCTTGTAAGTCCATGGAGTTATGTATGTGTGTTAGAGAAACGCCTGGGCCGCCAGTCGAATCCATGCCGTCATGGTGGAAACCTGCAGCGTAACCATAATGAGCTGTCTATGAAGCATTATTCTTATAAAAAAAGAGTCAGATATTGAGAAAAGGAGAAAAAAAGAAGAGAGATATGAGAAAAGAGGAAAGAGAGAAAAAAGCACCATTTTCCCATGGTAAATAAGAAGATTGCTGAGATGCTCGTTGTCTTCTTGCCTTGTCATTTTGATATGGGGATTCTTCTGTATCATGAGGCAAGGGGTACCCTGTTGGCGGTTCTCTATGATACACATGTACTTACTATGACAAGAACTTACCGGTAACTAAACTTGAGTAGCATGAGGAGCGGCCCTCGTATTCAAGGGACATGAGATTTCCAACTTATACTTCATCAAGCATATACACCATATTTTATTCACCTTAACCTTAATCACTTCAAGATGCTTATGATAGGGGCAATGAGAGCTGAAAGCTAATAAGTACCATAATTTTTGGAAGCTCTTTATGAAACTTGAATCCCTACTTCCTTCTATGAATGCCTTTCTTTTACTTTTATGTAGAGTCTCCACCTTCTATCTTTATGCACCTACTTTGAGAGCATAGTGGCCATTCTTAGTTCTATGTGCATTGTCCCAAGACTTGTTGATTGATTCATAACTTTGATATTGCTCGTTTTAAACTATTTGTATCTAGTCACTCTTATGAACTTTGAAGGTGTCCTATGCATTTATGTTTGCTACTCTATGAGGGACAAGCTGAATGCTACTATGCTATGTTTTCTTTATGTGAAACAAACAAACGTCTTGCAAAGCATTGTTATTCATGAATCTTTTGTTTGTGCCTTTCCATGTTGCCACAATAGTTGCTTTGTATTATTGTTAGAACTTTGTCTTTCATGTTATGATTGAAGTAATATGATCCTAGCTATCATTGTTTTACAAATACTTTGATCAAGTTTATGATGGTGCATGTCACCTCAAAAATTATTCTTTCTTTTTATCACTTACCTACTCGAGGACGAGCAGGAGTTAAGCTTCGGGATGTTGATATGTTGCAAACGTATCCATAATTTTTGACGTACCATTCTTGGTTTTTATCTACTTTCTTATGTTTTGTTCTAACTTTGGAGTACTTTCTATACACTTTCTTGGACTAACCTATGAATAAGAGCCACAATGCTAACTGCCTGTTTTCTGCTGTTTTTGGTTCCAGGAAAGTCAGAAAATGAATATTCTCGGAATTGGATGGGACAAAAGCCAAAGTCAGTTTTTCACCGAGGGACACAAGGAGCCAGAGTACGATACGGAGAGGGGCCAGGGGGGCGCCACCCCACCTGGTCGCGCGGCCTAGCCTGGCTCGCGCCAGGGGGTGGTCTGGCCGCCTCTAGCACCCCCTCGGCCTCCCCTTTCTCCTATAAGATGCCTCCGATACAGAAACCCTAAGTACCGGATCAAAATTCCACGAAAGTGTCTGTAGCCGCTGTCATCTCCATCCCTAGATCAGGAGGGATCTGAAGCTCTTCCCAGCACCCTGCCGAAGGGGAGAATTCACCCTAGAGGCCTTCTTCATCACCATGCAAGCCTCCGGTGTGATGCGTGAGTAGTTCATCCTTGGACTACGGGTCCATGTAGTAGCTAGATGGCTGGTTCTTCTCCTTTGTGCTATCATGTTTAGATCTTGTGAGCTCCGTTCATGATCAAGATTATCTATTTGTAATTCTTACATGTTGTGTTTGCGGGGATCCGATGGATATTGAGATGCTATTTCAGATTGATTATTGATTCTATCATGTCTTTGTTATCTGTGATCTAGCATGCGTTCCATTGTTAGTAGCTATCTTGGCCAAGTAGATGCTAGCAACTCCAAGAGTTAGTATTTATGCTCGATAGTGGGTGCATGCCTCTAGTAATCTGGGGAAGTGATAGAAATCTTGTCAACACCCGGATTTTTAATCCCAGATGCCCGTTATGCCATACCTCGCAATCCCAGGATTACCATTTTTGAGAGACATAACAGATTGGATATCACAGTACATCATCCATTACAAACCATACATAAGGTCTTACACAAATAAGGATCTCATGGTCCAGTCTTACAACAAGTAGCGGAAATAAAAGATAGCATAGCGGTGGGGTCCATCTT
Source organism: Avena eriantha (assembly GCA_910589775.1). Lineage (NCBI taxonomy): Eukaryota > Viridiplantae > Streptophyta > Magnoliopsida > Poales > Poaceae > Avena > Avena eriantha. Next base: position 43,562,555 of record OU342745.1, read on the forward strand.
CAGGGGCACAGGCAATGCTGACGAAGGCAGATAGTCCTAGTTATCATAGCCGTCCTGCTGACCATCATCTTGATAATCTCCTTCATAGTCTGGCCATGATAATAGCCAGGGACAAAATCCATGAGTACTCTTTAAGTACTCGCAAACTACCACTAACAAGTATGATAAATCTAAGTTAAAATGCTAACTCTATGCTTAACTATCAAGTTAAGTTTGAAACCTAAGCTGAGTTCTGAAGCAAAGAAAGATAAGTTAAACTCTAAAATCACTTAAGTTGGGGAAACTATTGTCATAAACACAACCCTGTTGTGGTCAAGTCAAGATTCATCATTCTTTTCAAAGTCTTTAGAAAACATCTGACAACGAAACAGTATGGCCATTCCAACTGTCCATAACCGCGGACGCGGCTATTCGAATAGTTCGACACTCTACAGAGGTGGTACACTTTCACCACAAGATTCGATACATCTGTCAGGGATAACCCTGAATCATCATACTTAGTATGCAGATAATCAAACATAACCTTCCCTTTACACACCCTAGTATAAGCACCTCTCCTATGAGCATGGCCTCCCAACCATGACCATCAGTCATCTTGGGCACTGCATAGGTGGACAACATTGAGAGGTAGCCTCAGCTCAAACCTCTCCTGTGAGGGAACTAATACTAATGCATATAAATTTCCAGCTAAGCCTTACCCAATTCAGGTAATTTGTTTGTACGGTAAATTTGGAATGGTATCGCATTCGAATCCAACCATCAGTTTTATAAAAGGGTTAAGGCTCATGCCTCAACATTTTCATCAACATCAATCCTTTGTGTTTCTCAACACATGTCAAAACATCTCAATAGAATGACTCATCATTCCAAGGTTTTCATAATTCATTTTCACCAAGTGTTCCCATCTAAAGTGACTCAAGTTTTTGATCTACTCTAACTACTAGGTTAAGAGTGTTCACTAAGGTGAAAAAGATGGGTTCAATCTCATGCCATAGAATGACATCTAAAGGGTTCTAAATAGGTCAAGTTTTATACTTTTTATGCTACCTTCAAAACAAGTAAAGAACTTTGTATAACCTAAGAAGGGTAAAACTTGTAACTAGGACTTGGGGTACTATTAGTTAAATAAGGGGGGGTGTGATCCAAGCATGCTTAAGGAATCTTTGCTAAACCATCTAGTTTGATTCTAGTTTGCTAAGTACTACACTTGCAAGTGCTAACTTGCAAGGGTTAATCTTGGATAGTGCTAGATTGCTAATAGTAGCTGGCATTGTTAATGGTGGCTTGCCTTGGTTGGTGCAGTGGTTGAAGTTTTCTTCTTCTTCTTCTTGGTAGAACTCCTCCTCCTCGAGAGCTTGGTCGGTACTATCGTCTATAAATACATAGGGAGTGCACAATCACCAAACAATACTTCACTAGGCTAGATAGAATTATAAGACACACAATTGATGATCTATTATCATCACAAGCCTCCCAAGTTTAAATCAAAAGTTTCCTTCTTTTTATTTTAGAAAAGTAATTTCTACTCATTGAAAAATTAACTAAAATTTAATATTCACCACCAAAATATGGGATCATGTGGACACATGTCCTCACCACATACTCTAACATGTGGGAATGAGATTTAAGGGTTGGATCAATATTACTTTGGTTTAAGTTCCTTATTTAATGATTTAAAGTGACTAGAAATGCCTATATAGCATTATTTTGGTACTAGTCCAAAGTCACCGCATGTAATCCTTAATATTATTACATATTTGGATAGATATGGTAAAATGTGATTTTTGAGAGTTGGAATTAACTCAAAAGCTAACTTGGTTGATTTTATAAAAATGTTGCAAGTTGCAAATGCTTCTGTCTTCTTATTTTTATTAGGAGAGATCTATAACTCTAATTGAATTAAATCCAACAGGCTTGGGTAGATTACTTCCATACCTTTCAGGCAAAATTAGATTCATGCAATTTGGATTTGTAAAACTCATAGAATTGATTTTTGAAATACTGGACAGAAACTAGATTTAACAAAAAAAGAAAAATCCAGATTTGAATCGGTGGGCTAGCGCGGGAAAAGGAATGGGCCGGTCCAGTGGCGCTCCGCGGCGCGGGGCTCAGTTGACAGGGGGGTCCCATGTGTCAGCGGCACTTAAAACGCGAAACGGTACGCGCGCTGTGGGCCGTGCGATTAGAAGCTAGATCTACGGCTGAGGGTCGTCGTCGACGACGAACAGGTCACCGGCGAGCTCGAACCCTAGCGGCTCGGTGGGGGTCTGCTGGGGCCGTACCAGGGCTCCCGCGCGGTCGACAAGGCAGGCAAACGACGTGGAAGACGAGATCGAGGCGAGGCGTGGCCGCGGTGGAGCTTGGGGCGGTCGAAATCAATGGCGCCCTTCTCCTCCTACCGCGGCTGCTCCGGCTCCAATTTCGGCGAGCTGCTGCTCCACTTGCTCCGGCTAGAGGTGGGTAAGGTCTAGAGAGGTGAGGGGAGTGGAATGGTGTGGAGAAAAGAGGCTGGGGAGGGATCCTTTTATAGGCTCGACAGTGAGACCGAGCGGGATGGGCGGTCGACGGTGGCGACATGGCTACGGCGAGGTAGAGGCATGGCTGGGGGTGGCGATCGGTGGGCGGTTCTCTGGCGGTGATCTAGAGCTTAAATGCAACCATAGGGGCGGTGGCACGCGGTCAGGGCAAGGTGGCACTCTGCGCGGCAGAGGCGGCGGTGTCCATGGCGAGCGGTGGCTGTGGTGCGTTGGGCGGCGAACGGGTGTGTCCATCGTGTTCCCTGTGTCGTGGCGGAGCGGTAGGCGCGGGCTGCGGTCGCGGCGGCTTGTGCACGCGTGCCAGGTGTGGTGCTCTGGCGTGCACTCGGCATGGTGCGGTGGCACTGGGCGCGGTTTGTGCTCGGTGGTCCACTGCACTCCTGGGCTCGGGCAAGGGACAGGGGGTGGCGGTGAGGTGCTGGCTACCTCCTAGACATGGAGAGAGAGGGGGAGGTGGTCTGCTGGGGTGAGGGCAAGGTTGGCCGGCGAGTTGGGGCTCGGCATGGCTTGGCCTTGCCACTAGGGTGTAGGGGATGGGGTGGTAATGGCATGGTTTGATCAAGTGGAGACAGAGGGAGTGTTTTGTGGTCAATTGGGTGGCAAAAGCCTGTAGAAATAATAATCTAGCTAGTTGTGTTTGATATTGCCTGCCATGTGTTTGATAAAATGGCCGCAAGAGAAAAAGTTTTGAATTTTGAGTTCAAATTTTTTGAGTGATCTCCCCTAGTGCTAGGTAGTCTCTGGTTGCAAGGGTTTTGAAAGTGGAGGTCAAATAGATGGGTTTTGAAATAGGGGTGATCTATGCATATGCATTAGATTCAATTTTCCAATGCAATTTAAAATAAGTAACAAAATGTTTTTAGCAGATCCAAAGATGGGCCTTGGTACCTCATTATGTGTACTAGCAAGGGGTGCAAAGATCAAGAATTGTTTCTGTTAAAATTTGAGTACTAGGAATAGCCAAAGTAGGCATGAGAGTTCAATTTGCCAAAATGACCATTCCTCCTCTTTAATTATTTTTGATTTGATTTTCTTTAGGAAAAGTTTGGGAATGATGTAGATGATGTTTAAATCACCTAAGAAACATTTTACAAGCATTGGATCACTCAATCATGGCAATTCAAACAACTCCTAAATTAAATGCACACATATATGAATGCTTTCATTTTAAATTTGGAAAAGTTTTTGTTAACCCCAAATTTGATTGATTTGATCTTGATAAGCTTGGATTGAAGTTTTGGGATGTTACAGGAAGGTTTAGGAACCAAGTTGAATTTCAGTACCGCATATCACCCACAAATAGATGGACAGACTGAGAGAGTCAACCAAATCCTAGAGGATATGCTTAGAGCTTGTGTGTTGGAATACGGATCAAAATGGGAAGACTGCCTGCCTTTCGCAGAATTCTCATATAACAACAGTTATCAAGCTAGTTTGCAGATGGCACCATTTGAATTCCTTTACGGAAGAAAGTGTCGTACCCCTTTGAATTGGTCGCAAGTAGGAGAGAGTCAGATCTTCGGACCCGACATTCTCCGAGAAGCAGAAGAGAAAGTTCACAAAGTCCGTGAGCACATCAAGACCGCCCAATCCAGACAGAAGAGCTATGCTGACAAAAGAAGGAGAGACCTGACTTTCAATGTCGGATATTTTGTATATCTCAAGGTTTCACCCTTGAAAGGAACTCAACGCTTTAGTCTGAAAGGAAAGTTAGTCCCCAGATATATCGGACCTTTCAAGATTCTGAACCGCCGAGGAGAAGTGTCATATCAGTTGGAACTGCCTGAAGAGATGTCAGCCATCCACAATGTGTTCCATGTCTCGTTACTTTGCAAATGCTTGGAAGTGCCTGAGAAGACTGAAGTTTTCAAGAACATCGATCACAGAGCTGTGGAAATCAACAAGGACCTGACCTATCGAGAAGTACCCATCCGTATCTTAGAAGAAGCCTATAGAACCACCAGGACCAGAAGTATCAAGTTTCTCAAGATTCAATGGAGCAACCATACCGAGGAGGAAGCTACTTGGGAGCGAGAAGATTACATTAGGACGGAGTTCCCAGATCTCTTTAGTTCCTAGTTTTCTTTGTAAATCTCGGGACGAGATTTTGTTTAAGGGGGGAAGGTTTGTAACATCCCAAAACTTCAATCGAAGCTTATCAAGATCAAATCAATCAAATTTGGGGTTAACAAAAACTTTTCCAAATTTAAAATGAAAGCATTCATATATGTGTGCATTTAATTTAGGAGTTGTTTGAATTGCCATGATTGAGTGATCCAATGCTTGTAAAATGTTTCTTAGGTGATTTAAACATCATCTACATCATTCCCAAACTTTTCCTAAAGAAAATCAAATCAAGAAGAATTAAAGAGGAGGAATGGTCATTTTGGCAAATTTAACTCTCATGCCTACTTTGGCTATTCCTAGTACTCAAATTTTAACAGAAACATTTCTTGATCTTTGCACCCCTTGCTAGTACACATAATGAGGTACCAAGGCCCACCTTTGGATCTGCTAAAAACATTTTGTTACTTATTTTAAATTGCATTGGAAAATTGAATCTAATGCATATGCATAGATCACCCCTATTTCAAAACCCAACTATTTGAGCTCCACTTTCAAAACCCTTGCAACCAGAGACTACCTAGCACTAGGGGAGATCACTCAAAAAATTTGAACTCAAAATTCAAAACTTTTTCTCTTGCGGCCATTTCATACATGGCAAGGAGAATCAAACACAACTAGCTAGCTCATTATTTCTACAGGCTTTTGCCACCCAATTGACCACAAAACACTCCCTCTGTCTCCACTTGATCAAACCATGCCATTACCACCCCATCCCCTACACCCTAGTGGCAAGGCCAAGCCATGCCGAGCCCCAACTCGCTGGCCAACCTTGCCTTCACCCCAGCAGACCACCTCCCCCTCTCTCTCCATGTCTAGGAGGTAGCCAGCACCTCACCGCCACCCCCTGTCCCTTGCCCGAGCCCAGGAGTGCAGTGGACCACCGAGCACAAACCGCGCCCAGTGCCACCGCACCATGCCGAGTGCACGCCAGAGCACCGCACCTGGCACGCGTGCACAAGCCGCCGCGACCGCAGCCCGCGCCTACCGCTCCGCCACGACACAGGGAACACGATGGACACGCCCGTTCACCGCCCAACGCACCACAGCCACCGCTCGCCATGGACACCGCCGCCTCTGCCGCGCAGAGTGCCACCTTGCCCCGACCGCGTGCCACCGCCCCTATGGTTGCATTTAAGCTCTAGATCACCGCCAGAGAACCGCCCACCGATCGCCACCCCCAGCCATGCCTCTACCTCGCCGTAGCCATGTCGCCACCGTCGACCGCCCATCCCGCTCGGTCTCACCGTCGAGCCTATAAAAGGATCCCTCCCCAGCCTCTTTTCTCCACACCATTCCACTCCCCTCACTTCTCTGGACCTTACCCACCTCTAGCCGGAGCAAGTGGAGCAGCAGCTCGCCGGAATTGGAGCCGGAGCAGCCGCGGTAGGAGGAGAAGGGCGCCGTTGATTTCGACCGCCCCAAGCTCCACCGCGGCCACGCCTCGCCTCGATCTCGTCTTCCACGTCGTTTGCCTGCCTTGTCGACCGCGCTGGAGCCCTGGTACGGCCCCAGCAGACCCCCACCGAGCCGCTAGGGTTCGAGCTCGCCGGTGACCTGTTCGTCGTCGACGACGACCCTCAGCCGTAGATCTAGCTTCTAATCGCACGGCCCACAGCGCGCGTACCGTTTCGCGTTTTAAGTGCCGCTGACACATGGGACCCCCCTGTCAACTGAGCCCCGTGCCGCGGAGCGCCACTGGACCGGCCCATTCCTTTTCCCGCGCTAGCCCACCGATTCAAATCTGGATTTTTCTTTTTTTGTTAAATCTAGTTTCTGTCCAGTATTTCAAAAATCAATTCTATGAGTTTTACAAATCCAAATTGCATGAATCTAATTTTGCCTGAAAGGTATGGAAGTAATCTACCCAAGCCTGTTGGATTTAATTCAATTAGAGTTATAGATCTCTCCTAATAACAATAAGAAGACAGAAGCATTTGCAACTTGCAACATTTTTATAAAATCAACCAAGTTAGCTTTTGAGTTAATTCCAACTCTCAAAAATCACATTTTACCATATCTATCCAAATATGTAATAATATTAAGGATTACATGCGGTGACTTTGGACTAGTACCAAAATAATGCTATATAGGCATTTCTAGTCACTTTAAATCATTAAATAAGGAACTTAAACCAAAGTAATATTGATCCAACCCTTAAATCTCATTCCCACATGTTAGATTATGTGGTGAGGACATGTGTCCACATGATCCCATATTTTGGTGGTGAATATTAAATTTTAGTTAATTTTTCAATGAGTAGAAATTACTTTTCTAAAATAAAAAGAAGGAAACTTTTGATTTAAACTTGGGAGGCTTGTGATGATAATAGATCATCAATTGTGTGTCTTATAATTCTATCTAGCCTAGTGAAGTATTGTTTGGTGATTGTGCACTCCCTATGTATTTATAGACAATAGTACCGACCAAGCTCTCGAGGAGGAGGAGTTCTACCAAGAAGAAGAAGAAGAAAACTTCAACCACTGCACCAACCAAGGCAAGCCACCATTAACAATGCCAGCTACTATTAGCAATCTAGCACTATCCAAGATTAACCCTTGCAAGTTAGCACTTGCAAGTGTAGTACTTAGCAAACTAGAATCAAACTAGATGGTTTAGCAAAGATTCCTTAAGCATGCTTGGATCACACCCCCCTTATTTAACTAATAGTACCCCAAGTCCTAGTTACAAGTTTTACCCTTCTTAGGTTATACAAAGTTCTTTACTTGTTTTGAAGGTAGCATAAAAAGTATAAAACTTGACCTATTTAGAACCCTTTAGATGTCATTCTATGGCATGAGATTGAACCCATCTTTTTCACCTTAGTGAACACTCTTAACCTAGTAGTTAGAGTAGATCAAAAACTTGAGTCACTTTAGATGGGAACACTTGGTGAAAATGAATTATGAAAACCTTGGAATGATGAGTCATTCTATTGAGATGTTTTGACATGTGTTGAGAAACACAAAGGATTGATGTTGATGAAAATGTTGAGGCATGAGCCTTAACCCTTTTATAAAACTGATGGTTGGATTCGGATGCGATACCATTCCAAATTTACCGTACAAACAAATTACCTGAATTGGGTAAGGCTTAGCTGGAAATTTATATGCATTAGTATTAGTTCCCTCACAGGAGAGGTTTGAGCTGAGGCTACCTCTCAATGTTGTCCACCTATGCAGTGCCCAAGATGACTGATGGTCATGGTTGGGAGGCCATGCTCATAGGAGAGGTGCTTATACTAGGGTGTGTAAAGGGAAGGTTATGTTTGATTATCTGCATACTAAGTATGATGATTCAGGGTTATCCCTGACAGATGTATCGAATCTTGTGGTGAAAGTGTACCACCTCTGTAGAGTGTCAAACTATTCGAATAGCCGCGTCCGCGGTTATCGACAGTTGGAATGGCCATACTGTTTCGTTGTCAGATGTTTTCTAAAGACTTTGAAAAGAATGATGAATCTTGACTTGACCACAACAGGGTTGTGTTTATGACAATAGTTTCCCCAACTTAAGTGATTTTAGAGTTTAACTTATCTTTCTTTGCTTCAGAACTCAGCTTAGGTTTCAAACTTAACTTGATAGTTAAGCATAGAGTTAGCATTTTAACTTAGATTTATCATACTTGTTAGTGGTAGTTTGCGAGTACTTAAAGAGTACTCATGGCTTTTGTCCCTGGCTATTATCATGGCCATACTATGAAGGAGATTATCAAGATGATGGTCATCAGGATGGCTATGATAACTAGGACTATCTGCCTTCGTCAGCATTGCCTGTGCCCCTGAAGATGGACCCCACCGCTTTATTTCCGCTGCTTGTTGTATTAAGACTGGATCATGAGATCCTTATTTGTGTAAGACCTTATGTATGGTTTGTAATGGATGATGTACTGTGATATCCAATCCATTATGTCTCGCAAAAATGGTAATCCTGGGATTGCGAGGTATGGCATAACGGGCATCTGGGATTAAAAATCCGGGTGTTGACAAATCTCTAAGGTACTAGACGTGTTGTTGCTACTAGTGAGAAAACAACAATCCTTTGTTCATAGAACAATCGTATTGTTTACTTTACACGCAATGCGTAATGCAACTATATGTTGCTTGCAACTTAATACTGGAGGGGGTTCGGATGATAACCTGAAGGTGGATTATTAGTCATAGATGCAGTTGGATTACGGTCTATGTATAATGTTGTAATGCCCAATCAAATCTCAAAGGAGTCAAGATGAGTAGTATATGCATATTGCTTTCTCGATGTTTGTCAATTTCCCCGCTGTAATTTGTTCACCCAACATGTCATCTATCTTAAGGAGAGCCACCACTAGTGAACTATGGACCCCAGTTCTTTCTTTTATCATCAATCTACAATCAACTGTTTACTGCTTTTTGTTTACTTTCTGCAAACTATTACTTTCTTCCACACAATACGTTTAATCCTTTGTTTTCAGCAAAACCGGTGAGATTGACAACCGCAATGTAAGTTGGGGGCAAAGTTCCGTGGTTGTGTTGTGCAGGTTTCCATGTTGCTGCTGGCACCGGTAGTGCGCCCTGCCAAAGTCTAGCTAGAAACACCTTGGAGGTGTTTCCTTGCTCCTACAGGATTGATAACCTTGGTTTCAAACTGAGGGAAAACTTGCTGCTGTGCTCATCATACCTTCCTCTTGGGGTTCCCCAACGAGCTCGATATATTTTGGGCCATTAGGCCCTACCCGCGCGCCCTCCAACATGGCTTGCCCTAGGAAGCCTTCCCTCTTGGGCCTTGTTCCCCATTAAATTTAATTACAATAATTAATATAAAATACATATTCATTAATTCTATTTTGATCCGAAACACCTTTCGGCTCACTCCAATTTCCTTTGGGTCTTTTCAGAACAATTATGGTTCTCTCGAAGAACACTTCCGGTGTTACTTTCTCTTTCTTCCTGTGATTCCATCAATTATAGAATGATCTCCAGGCGTCGTAACCCTTAAGTGTGTTACCCTATGGTTCGGAAACATCACATAAACGATCAAGATTACTCTCGGATCAATGACCAATAGCGGGACTAGGAAGCCCATAATGACTCCTATGCATTCCATGATTTCAACATCCTTTGAACCACAAACGTCGAGTCCAATTCCCTTTGTTACTCTGATATCCTACTTGTCTAAGAACCGATCATCGATATGATGATACCTTGTTCAATGATGTTATCAACAAGTGTTTATTTACTCGTTCCCGTGATATTCCATCCCCGTGACCTAGTCACACGCTGCGCAACTTATGGATGTAATCTCACTGAGTGGGCCTAGTCTATATTCTCATCACACACCTGAACAAATTATGATATCGATGCATATGCCTCAACATTCCCCTTTGTAATACCCAACATATAACTTTATGATCACCCTATTACGGTGTGACGGTTGATGCAGTCAAAGCAGCCATAGGTGATAGTGATTAAATATGATCTCACAGTCTAAGGATTATGATATTTTGTTTCTAACTATTGCAACTATGAACTTTGTGACTTGATCATGTTGCAGCACTTATATGGGTAATGGCCATCACATCATATTACTAATGATATGACTTCATTATCAATCAGCATAAATGCTCCATGATCAGGAAATCTTGGTCATCAGTTGCCTAATGAACTAGATGTATAGAGGATACTAGGGAATGTTGGTTTGTTTATATATCACACATGCATCAATATTTATGATTGATATAGTTATAGCAGAAGTATTATGAACTAATGAGATATGATGATAAACACCTTTATTATTTGCCTCTATGGCATATCTCCTTTAGTCTCCCACTTCTATTAGATTACAAATAATCTAATTGTATTTGTTACTAATCATAAAACCATATCATATAGGTGTTTATTGATCATGCTTGATCATGGAAAACTTCAAGTCTTTAATCTGTATTACAAGATTTGTATGTCTTTCTAAATCGTTAATGTCTCCTATTTTTACACTAACACCATTATCACATAATGTGTCAAAGTATTCATTTGTTGATAGAGTGAGACTTTTGTTTCCTAGTGTTTACAATGACGGTCGATCAGTCAATTGAACTTTCAATGTTGTCATGTACACCTAGAAACACACTTAGTCGAAAGTTGAACTTTCTAAACCAAATATCATATTTACTAGTTTGAGGTATTCTAGTACTTCTATATATATGTAGATTTGATCGATAGTGCATCATTTGCATCTTTGATTTCTAACCATGCTTCCTTTTAGTTTAAACTTAACTCTGATTCATTGATTAACTCGTGAATCACTTTGGAACCTATTCTTCCAACAAAGAACATGGATCTCATTATGTCGAGTGTACAACATGGTTTATGTGGAAAACATATGACCGAGGCATAGGAGGTGCAATGCATATCTTTTCCTTCCTTTTAGCCATTGTTGTTCATACCAAGTTTCCACTCAATGCTTCTCCTAGTTTTACAAGTAAGAATATTTTCTTTGCTTGTTTCATTTTGAACTACTTCAGAATCTTTACTACGTTATTCTCAACTTCTTTCAGAATTCTTGAAACTTTTCGACATTTATGTTTATCAAACATGTTGATCTATCTTCATAGATCATATATGTTCAACGTGTATTCAACTCCGTCCATCAAATGATCTAATCATTTTTTATGCCAACCCAGTCATTCATAATATGTCATCTTACATATATAACACCACACTCCCACTCAAATATGGTAGACTAGGATATCACACTCAACTCCTACTCAAATATGTCATCCACACATTTGACTAGGAAAACTACTTAGATCCCACTCAATTTGTTGTAAATGTAGGTCCTCTCGATAATCTTGGTAACTCCGAAATTCTTTGATAATTTATCAATCGAGAATTCTCTGCTACAAGACACTAGCAACCATATGATTGAATAACCTCTGCTTGTTGTACAAATTACAAACCTTTCTTTAATCTTGACATCGAAGATCGTGCAGTTTAGACAACCTTTCCCAAATTACTAAACTAGAGTAATTGCTAGTGTAAATCTAATATACTTTAAGCATCGCTACATGTTGTAGTCAATACTTCTTGAATTTGTCAAAACATACTTTGTGACAAATCAGTTTTTTATGTCTTCCTTTAAGTTTCACTTATTCCTTTTAACTTTGCAGTTAGTAGGAAAGATCAAGTAAATATCTTTACTTAACAAGATCAAGTAACATTTTACTTTGCAATCTTAAATGTAACTCAATATAGGATTTCATGAATCTTAGTCATATCTTGTACTTAGGTTCATCATTCTTTCTTCATAGTTCATAGGTATGCCTTGTTACATTAACATGACATGTGAATCAATAATGTAACTCTGCACATGGCAGACAATATCCTTGAATCCTACTTTATTTTAGTAAAAGTATTGGATGAAACACCATGATCATAATAACTAGTTTCTCCTCTTATATTCATAGAGTTCAGCTCCCAAAACACAATCCGTTATGCTACTCTAATATTCTGAGGTAAGGTCAATGACCTTGCTTTGAACTTTCACCATTTTCCACTAACACCTTCCTTGAGAAAAAATAATCTATGAGGAAGCACCATGCTAAGGCGACACAAGTTTTGCCTTCTTTGATTTTAGTTTGGAAGATATATTCATAGTTTCCTATGAATACTTTACAAATATTTGCTTATTCATCATGATATCAAATTATCTAAATCTCTAGAAACTCAAACATGCCATAACTCTTATGATGTTGTTTCCACGAATCTTTAGATGTTCCTTATACTTAAAATGAGTGTTTACTATTTCAATATGTAACTCTAATTTATAACGTTAACCCAGTGGAAGATCATTTGTAGACCATATGTATCCAATATATTACGATTATGATGTTTAGACATGTGAACATGTTTTTATTTGTTGAATTTTCATAATTTGTGAAACCATTTTCCACAAGTCCTTATGCCAAGGTTATTAACTTGAATACGTAGTCACTTTGATCAAATCATAGAGACTGTGATATTCTTGTTAATTTAATATCCACCTTAATTCTAAAGGTCTTTGAACAATTCAAATAGTTTCATGCTTATGTTTATTAAGTGAATACATATATTTGCTTAAGTCCACAATAAATCTTACGAAATAGTAATATCCACCAGATGTTGAATTATAGTCATCATGCATGACATTCAACAATTTAATCTGCAATCTGTCTTACCAAAACACAGAGTTTTAGTCAGCAAGTCATCAAAGTTTTTGAAGAAAAGGTTGTAACTAGTACAACGGGCAGGTTTTGAGCAATCGTGAGATTTCTAATATCTTCTAACCAAAAATTATCGATTTTATGAAAGATCAAAGAATTTTGTATTTTCTAAGATTATCGAAAAAGTCTGTAAATTGAGTGGGAGCTAAGAAATTTTCCAAGTCGAATATGTGGACGACATACTTGAGTGGATATGAGTGATACCCTGACATATCAAATATTGATATATTTGAGCGTGAGCGTAACAATGTTCTTAAAATATGTAATTGGCATATTAAATTATAATGTGTTTGGTATTAGAAATGATTAGATCATTAAATATATGAAATTTAACTGAAATTAAACATGGAGTATCTATATGAATATATCAGGATGTATAGTAAAAACTAAATGTCAAAATACTTCAAGTAGAATGTCCTAATTTGAGATAACTGAGTAGTTCAGAATGGATTCAAGTGAAGAATTGATTCTTACTTGAGAAACTAGGAGAAGTATTAAGTAGTGAATAGGTATTCATGACAAGGGTTAAAAGGAAAGAAAGATTCATTGTGTCACTTGTGCCTTGTCCATAGGTTTTCTAGATGAACCCATGGGGTGTGTACTTGACATAATGTGACCCAAGTTCTTAAATGTAAGAACATGTTTCTAAGTGATCAGAGTTAATCACTGAACCACAATTAAGTTTAGCGCAAAGGAAGCATGGTCAGGGATGAAAGTTGCGAATATTACACTTTGATCAAAGTATATATAGATACAAAAGTATTAGAATACTTTAGAATCAACAAGAATGGTTTTGGTTTAAAAGAAAGTTTGAGTTTTGACTAAGTGTGTTTATATATACACATGACATCTTGAAAGTCCAATTGACTGATAGACTGTCATTGTATATACTAGAAAACATAAGTCTCACGTTGTCACCAAAACGAAATGCTATGAATGTCAAATATGTGACATTAATGATTTGCAAATAGGACCTTATGAATTTGGTAAAACAGATTTAGGAAAGAAAGTTTTCCATGAGCAAGCATGATTAATAAAACATATAAGATATGGTTTTATGATTAGTAGAAATGCAACTAGATTATTTGTACTCTAGTGCAAGTGGGATACTAAAGGAGATATGCCCTAGAGGCAAATAATAAAGGTGTTTATTATCATATCTTATTAGTTCATAATTAGTTTGATATCATGCTATAACTGTATCAAAAGGAAACAATGATACATGAGTGGTCTATAAACACACAAGAAGTCCCTAGTAGCATGTATTCAACTAGTTCATTGGGCAGCTGATGATCAAGGTTTCCCGTTCATGGTGCAATTATACCGACTGAAAATAAAGTCATATCATCTAGATATGATGTGATGGACATTACCCACTGATGATTATTGCAACATGATCATATCACATAGTTCATAGTTACAATTGTCTAAAACTGAGTATCTTAATCTTGAGACCATGAGATCATATTTAATCACTGTCAGCCGAGGCTGCTTTGACTACATCAACCACCATGTCCGTAACTGGGTGACCATAAAGGTGTACGTTAGGTATTCCAAAGGGGAATGTTTAGGCATATGCATTGAGATTGGGATTTGTTCTCCTGTGTGATGAGAAGAATCATTGGACCCACTCGGTGAATTACATCCATAAGTTGCACAATGAATGACTAGGTCATGAGGATGGAATATCACATGAACGAATAAAATGGTACTTGTTGGAAACGAGATTGAACAAGGTATCATGATACCGGTGATCAAATCTCGGACAAGTAAGTATCGAAGTAACAAGAGAATTGGATACGAAGTTTATCGTTCAACATGACGCAGTCTCATAGAATGCATGGGGTCATTATGGACATCTTGGTCCCGCTATTGATCATTGGAGATCGTCTCAATCGTGTCTGTGACGTTCCCGAACCTTAGGGGTAACAAACTTAAGGGCATTACGCCGCCTAGAGATCTTCCTATAGGATGGAATCATAGAAGAGAGAGAAACTGGAATCATTCCAAAAAGAATCCTAAGTTGTTCGGAGAAAGAAAGAAGGGAAATGCCGAAAGGTGTTTCGAATAAATGGCAATTTATGCTATGCATTTATTATATGTTAATTATGAATTAATATATATTAATAAATATTTAAATTAATATTTATAGGGCAACTTCCTCAATAGGGACAAAACCCTGGAGGGAATCGGTCAAGGAGGAAGCCACATAGAAAAGGACTGCAAACATCACAAACAATCGTTGATGGGCCACCTCGAGGTGGCCCACAGTGGTAGGCTAGCGCTAGGAGCTGCACAGGAGGGTGGGCGCCATAGTTGGCCATCGCGCACTAGCGGGCCGGCACAAGGCGGGGCTCGGCTCGTGCAGCGCACCCGCTGGCTCGCGTATTGGCGGTCTACGGCTGCGTGCTAGCCCACCCGGGCCTGGCTGCTGTGTGTTGTTGTTGGTTGCTGCCGCTGTGCTGGGCCACACACCGGCAACCCACCCGGGTGCTGCAGCTGATTCCCCAGCTGGCCTAGCCAACCACCCTCTCCTCTTTATTCCTTTGTCTTTTATTAGCCCACATTAGAAAGCCTTTGGGAAAGGTACACCACTTCCGGCTATATACAGGGGTGCCCATGGCTGGGATTAAATGTAACATCCCAGCATTAGAGCTTAGAAATAAGTTGAGATAAGGTGTGTGCATTACATTCATGGATAGAAAATCCGAGAAATTTTCACGCAAAACTAAAGAAGCTAGTTAGAGATCGAGATCTCTCTTGCTCTCATGAAAGCATTCGGGCAAGTGCGATAGATTTCGACATAACCTCTACGGTATCTTTGCTCTTAAGGGGGAAAAGTCATTCAAATTTGAACATTTAAAAGATGTGTTTGAATTCAAATAAAATTTGAAATGAGCATTCAAGATAATACAAGTACAAATAATAACAAGTCTTAAACTCAAAAAGGAGAAGGAATATAACTTTATTAAATAAGGAAGGTAACATTCCATTGTTCCTTTACAATTAATAAATAAAAATAAAATTACAATCAGAATAATATAAGTAATAGAAAAGATAAAGTTGAACTATAAAAAAGGAAATTCAACTTTATTATTTCAAACAAATAATAATACATTGTCTTTACAAATAAATAAAAGAATAAGTAAATTATAAAAGAATCAAAAATAAAGATTACAATCAGAATCAATACAAAGGAAGTCCTAAACTAAATTCCTAATCATTTCTTAATCTTCATATTTGAAGATTGTCCTCCTAAGCTTAATACCTACAAAACAAAGACAAAAGAATAGAGAAAGGAAAAGAGAGGTTAGGGGTTAGTTGTGCTCTCAGAATTAATAGTGAGGTGCACCGTTACTATTCATCATTGAGACTTTTATATGGGAGGCAGGTTTCACCAACTAGAGGATCTGTTCTTATCAGTACATTGTGCCTCAGTGCAACCTCATAAGCCAAGGGGCAAATTTTACCAAATTAGTAAAAAGGTAGGAAGTAAAATAGTACTAACAATCAAAAGATCTAGTTGAGTTGATCCATAAGGGAAGGGTCCCACTTGCAAGCAGCATACACATAGCATGCATATGTTGTGCTGTCAACAGCAGGGAGAGAGAGGAAGAGTTAAAACCATAGCTGTTCATAGCAAAGCAGCCGGAGCTAACTAGCTCAATACAAGTTTCTCCACAGCACACTAGCCAAACTGCACAGCAATATGCATCCTCTCTATTTTCATGCTAAGAGAACACCACACCATAGTTCATCCCAGATTTACCAATCCGTCCACCAACATCAATATTTAGTATTACCAGTAGTAGATTCATCTAGGAGGAAGAGTAAAAGATCAGAATGACAAGTTCCAGTTGAACCAGTGAACTCAAAGGACATCAACACCACTATCATCTCCACTTAGAAGAAAAGAAGTGGATCAAGATCTAGAAGTATACATCATAAAATATCAAGCCTCAGGTTAATCATCACCTCAGATTATAATCATTGTTTCTATCAGACTTGATCAAAGAATAGTTTGGGTGGGTAGAAGAATTACTCTCAGTCTTGCATACTAGTGGTATGCAAGACTCCTCATTGATTATTTAGAGAAAGAAAGTAGCAGGTCATGCTACTTAGACCTACTATTGCACACACTCTACATGGGAGGCACCACAATAGCAGGTATTGTAGCGATAGAAGCCACCAAGTTGGTTAAAAACAAAACTAGTACCAAATATGCTCTTATTTAAATTATGTGCCTTAGCCTTTGCATCATAGGCCAGGCTAAGAAATCAAGCACATAAATCTATTCTTATGTAAATTTAAGGCCTTAGTCTATGCATCATTGGCAGGGACATAGCAGTAGATCATGCTACCTAGGCCATCACCGTACATACTCCAAGACTAGAGGTACCACAACAACAGCCCAGGGCACCATGAGCCAGTAAAGCGATTTTTTACACTGGCTAATCAACCTGTGCAAATTAACAGTCCAATTTAAATCATTTTCTTAGGCTAGAACTCTAAGAATCATCTGAATCTTCACTATCATGTTGACAGTAATAAAAATCACAAGCAAGCTAAGGAATAATTCCTAGTTTTTGTTGTAATATTCACAGTATAATTCCCAAAGCCACTATGGGGTGATCTTCTATAAATCTTCTTATCATCTTCCTAGAAAAGGTCTAGGAATCAAAGTTTTTTCTTGTTCTTGTTATTAGAATGGTCAGGAACTCAATCAGTCCAATATCTACACAAGACACCAGAGCTAATAGCCAAGGTATCAAGGTCAATGTTAAACTGACAACAACAGACTCTAAAACCTGAACATTAAATCATCCCTACAAGTCACTGGGAATAATGCCACAAGCCATAGGTCATATCACGTGCAAAAAGATCTAGGAATTGTTCATTAGACTTCTAAATAGAATAGAGCATCTATTCATATAAGTGCTACTCGTAGCAGCAACACTAGAACTAAATCATAGATTCTTGGATGAGTAAATCATCCAAAGAAGAGCATCATACACATGATTAACCTTTTGCAATTGATCAAGAGAGATAGGCAAAACCATATACCATGAACCGGTAGTTCATCACTAGCACCAGCGCCCGTGTCCAAGAACACTACTTGTTTACAAGTAATCCCTAGAACTAGCAAAAATATTGCCAGGCCCTGATCCAATCAGTACCATAGATCAAATTCAAGATTTCCAAAACCTAAACTTATGTCCTATACCTGAACTAGTGCATCGGCACAAAGGCCGGTCACAAAAGAAAAATACCTGAACCAGAGGCGTGTCGATTGAAGGAGATATGCCCTAGAGGCAAATAATAAATAGGTTTTTATTGTCATATCTCAATTAGTTCATAATAGTTTCATACTGTTCTATAACTGTATTAATACGAAACGTTAATACACGTGTGTATGTAAACAAACCGTGTCTCTAGTTACCTCTAGCGAACTAGTTCATTGGTCATGAGGATGATCTAGGGTTTCGAGATCATGGGCATTTATGCCAATTGACAATGAGGTCACATCAATAGTTGAATGGTGTGATAGACAAACAACCCAGCCAGTTGTATCTTAATGAGATCTAGTTACAAAGTTCACCATTAATGATAAAACTAAGGAAACCTCGCGACCTGTCCTTAGACTGTGAGATAATGCAAATCACCATTCTAGAGGGAGATTAGATGGTTATCAAGTATCACTCCGTGACTGGGTGATCGAAAAGGGGCTACTCAGGTTTCCCAAAGGAGCGTGTAGAGGAGTACATATCAAGACTAGGATTTGCCAATCCATGTAACGGATAGATACATATGTGGCCATCTTGGTGACGTTGCATTAACGAAGCTTGCAAGCGTGTGACTGGGTCATAGAATGCAATGACACGGAAACGAGAAAACAAGTTCATCGGTAATGAGATCGAACGAAGGTATGGAGATACCATAGATCAAATCTCGGATGAACTAGGTATCAAGTGGCAAAGGGAATGGGAAATGACTGTTTACGGTTCAAACGACATTGTCATCGTGGAATGCACAGGGGTCAATATGGGCATCCCGGTCCCGCTATTGATCATTGATGGAGATCATGTCTGTGCCATTCCCGAGCCGTGGGGAAATACACTTAAGGGTACAATGAGCTAGAGATCCTTTGTAAGTTGGAATCATCATATGAAAGAGAAAAGGAAACCCGAAAAGTTCCGTGAGAGAACCGGAATCGTCCCGAGAAAGTTTCGAAGACGTTCGGAGGAAATCGAAAGGGAACCGAAAGGTGTTTCGGGTCAAATCAGATTTTGTAATATGTATTTACATATTAATTAATGTAATTAATATTAAATATAATATTAAAATCTAATTTGAAGGGGTATTCCACTAATGGGCCAAACTTCCTAGGGAAAAAGGGCCCATTAGGCAAAACCAAAGGAGAGAAGGGCCAAAGGCCAAAGGGCCAAGGCCCAAGCGCCTCAAGGGGGCCCACCCGGCCAGCCTAGGGCTGTGCACGGGGTGGGGCCCACCCCAGGCCAGCTGGCCCATGAAGGCCCATGCGCCCCCCTCTCCCTTGTTTAGTCCCACATGGGAAACCCAATGGGGAGGGCACACCCCCTCCCCCTATATAAAGTGGTGCCCATGGGTGGGAATAGACACACCAATAACTGGAGAAGTCCTTTGGTTGACTTTCTCCTTCCCCCTCTCTCTCTCGTCTGTATGCATTGGTATGGTCCCAAGTAAGGACTGTCCGAGCATGAGACACCGCACCTACAGCACGCCGTTGCGCTGCAGGGATTTCAAGCCGGAGATATACTTCCGTACTCCCGGCAGGGATCAAGGAGTCGGAGGTCGTCATCGTACACCGTATGTGTACGAAACCATGAGGGGCCTCACTTGAGGCACCTTGGATGTCGTGAGCTGGAGCTGCTACACGATGAAGAAGGAGCAAGGGGTGACCTGCGAGGAGCATCGCGACCTTGAGGTCGGCTACGGCTTCGACTACTTCAACCACGTTCCCCTCGGAACGTTAACCGCGTACGGTCTACAAGGGTATGTATTCTATACGCTTTGGCAGTTACTGCATTACTACATAGATAGATCTTGGGCGTTAGGAGGTTCCAACGTAGGGATTTTTTTGTTTTCTGCTGCGGAACCTTCAGTGGTATCAGAGCTGATCTATGTGTAGGAGTGCTGTACGGCCAGTACGCACATGTATTGTGCGGGTATCGATCCCTTAGTTGTTACCCTCTAACGTGTACTTGTTTATATCGCGATATTGTTTGATGAAGCGGCCTGGACCGACCTTACGCGTATTCGTACGCGAGACTGGTTCCACGCTCAACATATGGCTTGTACCGTATAAGTGGCTAGCGGGTGTCTGTCTCTCATTCAATAGTTGATATTAGATTTACAATGGAGGGCCCCGAAAGGGGTGTAGTAGAGACAACTGTTGGATCCATGTTGTGGTTGAAAAGTTTGTAGATTAGAAATGGTTCTATTGCGAAAGCCCTAACAACCACGTAAAACTTGCAAAAGATAAAGTAGAGGCGTCTAACTTTATTTTGCAGGAGGGCTTGTGTTATGATATGGTATTGGTCGTTAGAAAGGTAAAGTAGTTTACTTTTATGTTACTAAGTTAAGTAGTAATAGCCATCGTTCTGATGGACGACCGGGTGGCGGTGTTGTGGACTTGGCGTCAAACCAAGGGCAAGATGGAGATTATGCCAGAGCGCTCGATGGAGATCAAGGCGCAAGAAGAAGGACCATATCATATCACAATACACATGTGATGTTGATACCTGCTTTATATCTTATTGTATGCTAGTATTAGATACTCAACGGTAGCAAATAAGATAATCCCTATATAATTCCAATGATAGTGTTCCCCTTGTGTGTGCACCACCAAGAAAGTTTGCCGTTATGAGGCGATCCAGGGTTACAGGCCTGGGTGTTAGACATATCTACATTTGCATACAGTGGTTGTAAGCCATATTGCACAGCAAATACACACAAGTTAGATTTGGCGAGCCTAGCATGTGTAGACATGGCCTCGGAACACAAGAGACCGAAAGGTCAAGCATGAATCACACGGTTGATGTGATTGACATTGGGGAATGTCTACCTTTGATGCTGCACTGATGGCCATGACGATCGGGGGAGGTGTAGATGATTGGGATCATCTGATCACTAAAATCGTCCAGGGGATGACAATTTTAGTGGGAGCTCAATTAGGATTGAACTCATATTATGAACTTAGTCTAGATGTCTATTTGCAAATATCTTAGTAGATCATGGCCTATCCCATTGAGGTCCTTTGCGACCATGGGAATATCAACTTCATAGATTAATACCCACGCCTGAGGAATATCCTCGTAAAAGGTGATCTTCTCTTCTTGATACTATGACCATTAGGAGATAATCCAATGACTCCACAATGTTTGTCTGTTCTCCGTAATCATCCAATAAACCATTCTCCATTCGATGGAGAGTTGGATTACAATCTTGTATTCTGCAAGATTAGGCACATAAAGTATGAGCCGTTGGATGAGTTTTCTTCCATGATGGATGAAAAGGAGAATATTTGGAGAAACACTTAGCAATCTTGAATTAGAGTTATGAACTCTCAGAAGGGCTTGATTGCAATGGAGGTCATGAATGAAAAAGGGTATATGTTAGATATACAAAGTTATAAATGTAATTCTTGCAAAACTCGTTGTAGTTTATATAAGTATTGGATACTTGTCCCGTTTTGTGAAAACAGGATGGTCTGCTTGAGAATTTCTTGAATTGAGGCAATGTGGCAAGATGACGGCAAGCAAAACAGTTGATGGCCGACATCACCCGTTTCCTCAAAGGTTTATCATTAGTGGACTTGAATATAATTTGTAATCCTTGTTTGTGTGTCATGCTTTTAGCAAGGCGATTGTTCATATGAATAAGGTACAAGCCAGTTGTACTATTCTTATGAATAATACCTTTATGGTCACATTACGATTATAAGAGTTGTTCTCATCACTATGTTAATGATAATAGTTTAAGCATTTATAAAGGATTAGAATGCTAAAAAGATATCCAAGGTTTAGTAATGACATGACACTATAGTTTAAGTCATTTTGGTTACTGCATGTTCTTCATTCTAAATGAAGATCGGGGTCCTAGATGCTTTATCTAGAGACTTTGCAAAACCATTCCTCTTGGGTAGAGTGACTAAAACTCCGCATTCTGGTAAAACAGTGATATGCGAAGAAATGTTGAACTTTATACATAATGATGTATTCTATTTTCAACAAGGTAGTGGAAATCATTATTTATACTTAATGTTGAAACTTATACATAGTGATGTATCGTATTTTCAACAAATAGTGGAAATCATTATTTCACACTTCATTGTGGATTTAAGTGAATATGAGCATTTGCTTAATGAAACATAATTTTGAAATTGTTCAAAAGATTTCAAAATGAAGGAGGATATTGAATTAACAAGAATACAAAAGTCTCTTTGATTTGATCGACATGACTAAAGTATTTAAGTTAATTTTAGCATAAATGTACATGTGAAAGAGGTTTCACAAATTATGATAATAAGGGCAATTTCAAAGTGTATTGAAATGACTAAACATCATAACCATTATGTATTAGATACATATGTTATAATATTATCTCTTATCGGGGTTATAGTTATCTTTAGAGTTAGAGATCGAAATGAGCGAACACTCGGTTGAAATACAAAGGAACATCTAAAGATTCGTGGAAACAACACCATAAGTGTTTTGGCATGTTCGAGTTTCTGGAGATTTCGATAAGTTGAAATCGTGGCGAATAAACAAGTCTTTGTAGAGCATTCTTAGGAAGCTATGAATACATCTTCCACAAAGGACAAACTTGCTATTGTCCAAAGTTGACGTGTCTTGATGAAGATACAAGTGGAAGAAAGTAAAAGATCAAAACAAGGTATTTGACCTTGCCTCTGAATTGTTGACTGGCGCAACAGAATTTGTTTCGTGAAACCGAACTCTACAAATAGAGGATAAATTAATGATAATGATCATAAAAGTTTCAGCGAATACTTTTACTAAATACAGTAGGATTCAACAATATATACTCTGCAAGTTTCTGGAAATATATTATTGATTCACTTGTCATGTTTATGAACAAGACATACCTACGAATTACAAAGAAGCGTGATGGACCTAAGTGCGAGAAATGATTAGGAGTCATAAAATCCTATATTAAGTTACATTTAAGATTGCAAAGTAATATGTTACTTGATCTTATTAAGTAAAGTAGTTTACTTGATATTTCTGAATAACTTCAAAGTCATAAGAAGGAAATGAAACTTAATGGAGACGTAAAGCTCGATTTGTCACACGGTATGGACACATTCAAGGAGTTGACTACAAATGTAGCGATGCTTGAGTCTATTGGATTTACACTAGCAATATATGGATATTGAAGTCTCGTAGCTGGAATTCTCAATTTGATGATGATCCAAGAATTTTGGAATGTCCAAGATTATCGAGAGGACCTGCATTTGAGTGGGAGCTAATTAGCTTTGCCAAATCTTAATATGTAAGAGACATATTTTGAGTGGGAGCTAAGTAGCTCAGCTGAATCATAATATGTATCAGACATATTTTGAGTCGGAGCTAAGTGAAATCCCTGGATCTCAAATATGGATGCTATATTTGAGTGGGAGTGTGAAATCATTCTAGGGTATGTGGACAACATATGTGAATGATGTGATTGGTGTCAATAACATTCAAATAGATAAATTGGGATGAAGTTGAAGTTATTAAACAATGAGATCTATCGAGATAGATTGGTGAGTTTAATAAACATTGAATGTCGAATGCTTCTTGGACTTGATTCTGAAGAAGTTCAGAATGTCCTAAGCAAGATTCCGAAGAAGTTCATAATGGAACAAGGTAAGAAAGAAGTTCTTACTATATGAAGAATTGTCTTAGTATTACAACGATGGTTAAAAAGGAAGAAAGAGATGTGTTGCATCTCCTATGCCTCAGCCATAGGTTCTTCCATACAACCATATTGTATACTCGACGTAATGTGACCCAAAGTTTTGGTTGGAAGGACATGCTCTTAACTGTAAGAATATGTCTTGAAGTGATTCTTGAGTTAATCACTGAACCAGAATTAAGTTTGTACTTAAATGGCAAGAAGCAAAGTAAGTGGCATAGTTGCATTTCATGCACTAGGATCTACATAGATATAATGATGTGATGTATATTGTTATGGCAGGGCTAGTTCGCTTTTAACGTAGAATGATGTGTCCCAGGGCACAATGCCCATGAGAAAGCCCTCGAGGTTGATCTAAAGTCACTGTAGGCTCCTGGAAACCGGCCTCGTTCTGCTGCCATAACTGCCGTATATACACAAAGGATTGCAAAGTGTGTTTCGAAGTTTAGATGACAACAGTGAAAATGACTGTCATTTTAAACAGTAGAAACAAAGTCTCACTTTGTTGCCAAACGAATACTTCGACCCATTATGAGATAATGGTGTGAATGTCAAAGTTAGGAAGACATTAACGATTTGCAAAGACATAATCATCTGGTAAAACAGAACATGGACAGGACGTTTTCCATAAGCATGCATGATCAATAAACACATATGTGATATGGTTTATGATGAGTAAAATGCAAGCTAGATTATTTGTACTCTAGTGCAAGTGGGAGACTAAAGGAGATATGCCCTAGAGGCAAATAATAAATAGGTTTTTATTGTCATATCTCAATTAGTTCATAATAGTTTCATACTGTGCTATAACCGTATTAATACGAAACGTTAATACATGTGTGGTATGTAAACAAACCGTGTCTCTAGTTACCTCTAGCGAACTACTTCATTGGTCATGAGGATGATCTAGGGTTTCAAGATCATGGGAATTTATGCCAATTGACAATGAGGTCACATCATTAGTTGAATGGTGTGATAGACAAACAACCCAACCAGTTGTATCTTAATGAGATCTAGTTACAAAGGTCACCATTAATGATAAAACTAAGGAAACCTCGCGACCTGTCCTTAGTCTGTGAGATAATGCAAATCACCGTTCTGGAGGGAGCTTAGATGGTTATCAAGCATCACTCTGTGACTGGGTGATCGAAAAGGTGTTACTCAGGTTTCCCAAAGGAGCGCGTAGAGGAGTACATATCAAGACCAGGATTTGCCAATCCATGTAACAGATAGATACATATGTGGCCATCTCAGTGACGTTGCATTAACGAAGCTTGCAAGCGTGTGACTGGGTCACAGAATGCAATGACACGGAAACGAGAAAACAAGTTCATCGGTAACGAGATCGAACGAAGGTATGGAGATACCAGAGATCAAATCTCGGATGAACTAGGTATCAAGTGGCAAAGGGAATGGGAAACGACTATTTACGGTTCAAACGACATTGTCATCGTGGAATGCACAGGGGTCAATATGGGCATCCCGGTCCCGCTATTGATCATTGATGGAGATCATGTCTGTGCCATTCCCGAGCCGTGAGGAAATACACTTAAGGGTACAATGATCTAGAGATCCTCTGTAAGTTGGAATCACCATATGGAAGAGAAAAGGAAACCGGGAAAGTTCCGTGAGAGAACCGAAATCGTTCCGGGAAAGTTCCGAAGACGTTCGGAGGAAATCGAAAGGGAACCGAAAGGTGTTTCGGGTCAAATCAGATTTTGTAATATGTATTTACATATTAATTAATGTAATTAATATTAAATATAATATTAAAATCTAATTTGAAGGGGTATTCCACTAATGGGCCAAACTTCCTAGGGAAAAAGGGCCCATTAGGGAAAACCAAAGGAGGGAAGGGCCAAAGGCCAAAGGGCCAAGGCCCAGGCGCCTCAAGGGGGGCCACCCGGCCAGCCTAGGGTTGTGCGCGGGGTGGGGCCCACCCCAGGCCGGCTGGCCCATGAAGGCCCATGCGCCCCCTCTCCCTTGTTTAGTCCCACATGGGAAACCCAAAGGGGGGGCACACCCCCTCCCCCTATATAAAGGGGTGCCCATGGGTGGGAATAGACACACCAATATCTGGAGAAGTCCTTTGGTTGACTTTCTCCTTCCCTCTCTCTCTCTTGTCTCTATGCATTGGTATGGTCCCAAGTAAGGACTGTCTGAGCATGAGACACCGCACTTGCAGCACGCCGTTGCGCTGTAGGGATTCCAAGCCGGAGAGGGATCAAGGAGTCGGAGGTCGTCATCGTACACCGTATGTGTACGAAACCACGAGGGGCCTCACTTGAGGCACCTTGGATGTCGTGAGCTGGAGTTGCTACACGATGAAGAAGGAGCAAGGGGTGACCTGCGAGGAGCATCGCGACCTTGAGGTCGGCTACAGCTTCGACTACTTCAACCACATTCCTCTCGGAACGTTAACCACGTACGGTCTACAAGGGTATGTATTCTATACGCTCCGGCCGTTACTGCATTACTACATAGATAGATCTTGGGCCTTAGGAGGTTCCAACGTAGGAAATTTTTTGTTTTCTGCTGCAGAACCCTTCATCGATGCATCAGGGGAATCATAGATAAACTAGGCAAGGAGCTCGATGTCAGAGTTTATGCCACATCACTGTCCCGCCGGCTGTCGAGGTAGTGGTTGGATGACACTGCATCGTCATCACAGCAGAAGCAACACCACATCTACACCACCACTAGAACAACACCACCGTGGTGCCACAACCAATCCCTAGCGGTAGCAGCATATAATGGTCGAGGACGAAAGGGGCGCAACAAGAGCACCAGTTGTTATGGCATGGAAGGGGAGGCACCGGACCCGTAGAGAAGCTCCAGCCCATCACCACCATTAGTACACCAACATAGCGAGTCAGCGCATTGAAGGACGTCAAGGTTGCAGTCGGCCATTGTCGTCCCGCCGTCGTCAGGTGGAGAGGGGCGTGACAAAGATGGAGAAAGAGAGATGTAGGGAAGGATCCACGAGAGAGCCGGGTCGTTTCAACCTCGACGCCGGACTAGAGCGACACATCCTAGGGCTGGCAGCAGGCCACGCAGGGTGGTGGCCAAGGTCGAGGCAGAAGGAGGCAAGGTAGAGGCTAGCCACCTGGTCCGGATATTGGTGTCGACGAGGACCGGAGATAGCCAGAGTAGTTGGTGGCAGCGACGTCACAACTGAGCGAACGAATCATAGGGGGTGAGCTCAAGAGAGCCTTAAAATTAAATCAAACTAGAGTTGGAGAGGCACCAGGGAGTGATGGAGCATTGACGGCCGGTGGTGGCAGCCGAAAACGGCCGTCACTCGCCGAAATTGAGCCAGAGATGGGTGGCGACATCTGCATCGCCAGAGAGAGAGCGAGCGTCGGGGGAGAGGATCTGGTCGACGTCAACCGGCCGAATGGACCTGACCAGGTGGTCTAGCCCAACCCAGTGGGCTGGACTGACGTGTGGGCCCAAATCTGAAAATATAAAGGAAATTAGAATAAATAAATAAATGGGTAAATAAAATTACTAAAATGACCCCTAAACATTTTGAACCCTAGAAAAATATAGAAAAATAAATATCTTTTATCAACTGGATCACAAAAATAATATCTACCTAAGAAAAATACAACCTTACTTATTTAAGTCAGGTAAACTGCAAATAAATATTACCACTATTAAATCCTAAATGAAATTTCAAAAATAAAATAAGTAAAAGACTAAATGGATAAAAAATCATTTTTAATATAAAAATAAGTCTGCTTTTTATAAAAATACTAACTTACTTTTTGTACAAATAAAACTTGAAGCAAATATTTGAAGACATTGACTCCTTTGTGGAATTTTATTAAAATACAAATAATAATTAAAAAATAAATAAAAATCAATTTTGAAATCTTGAATAAATATAGTTTGCTATTAAAATGCTAAATATATTATTCGAAAGGTTTTTAAGATTTTAAAGTAATAATCTTTATCTATTTTATAAAATACCTATTTTATAAATTCTTTAGAAACATTTCTTAAATAAGAAATAATCACAATTTAGTACTATACTTAACTCTGTTATATCTGAATACTAATTCCAAACCCATAACTTGAAATCTATAATAAAAATTAAGTGTAATTTATTAACTTTATAAAACTATTTTAAGATCATAAATCCAAACTAAACCAACAATTTAAGTAAAATTTTAAACATCACAATTAAAGTGAATGCTACTTATCTCTTAACCATTCTTAAACATGATTTCAAACCTTAATAGTTCAATAAGATCATCTAAAATTGGTTTCTTTAATAAGTCACATCAATTTCCTAATAGCAAATTGCATTTAAGCTCATCATTCACTTAAGTTGAAAGTGAATGAGCTCACACTCTTAAATAAACTTGTTACAAAATTTGAAACTTATTAATACTCTTATTCCACCTTTATGGAACATTATGAAGTTAACTACATACAATATGATGTCATATTCCAAGCATATAAGTATTCGCTACATGTGTTATGATTATTTAAATAATGATTTCCTTTTTAATAATTATAATTAATAAGAAAACCAAAAAGTGTAACTTCAAGTTGAAATGATTTTCCTTTGTAAAATATGTTTTTCTTCAAAGTGTATTCTTTTGAAGTAATTAAAAATGAACTCTAAGCATATATTTAAGTCTCTAAGTTTTAAAAGCTTGTAAAGAATAATCCTCTAACCAAATATCAAAATTTTGGGTCTTACATGAATGTGTGTTACTTTATTGTACCTGTTATTTATTTCACACACTCACAAACCTTAATAAGAAGCATAAGTGTGAAGGTGGTATAAAAGTGCAGCACATTTTAAAGAACTCATCACAAGCTTCAAACCCTAGATCAAATACAATTATTCTGGGGATTCATGTTTATCAAACTGTGTTACATTGCTTACGCATAATTGCATCTTGCTTCTTTAAACATTCGTCCTTACCAGACCAATGATGTTGTTTGCAGAATTTGGATCTTCAAGTATCTTGAAGACCGTGAGTGCATAATATTGCAATCATAAAAGGCAAGTTCACACTTGCTCATGTCCTTTGATTATTTTCTATGCTTGTAACTCAACTATTGTCATCACCTGCATTTCACAAAGGTCGAAAACACTATTTTCATAATTAACTAGAAGTATCGGTTACTAATCTAGGGTGATCATCTAACCTATTATAACTGGCAATGGAAACGCCATTGTACATGAATGTATCATCTAGGACTTAATAACCAATGTTGCCAGTGGTTCTAGCGTCATATATTACGCGTTAACCATGAGATTTGGAATGGGACGGAGAAGTCAGTTGAATCTTCTTCCTTTCGCATGGACGGATGACCTTATCGTGAAGCTGCAGATTTCTCATGGAGAATCCAGCACATGGGTGGGACCCCTCAGTACCCCGCCATCTAGGTGTCTAGATTATCTGTGCATAGCTGTCTTGTGGAGGTTCACCATAGCTGATGGTGGCTGCCAGGCAGAGCTGCTTACAGAGTCATCGAGAGGCTACCCGGATTGTACTCATGGTAAACCTTCTTGGGGGATCATGTCTTCATGCGGGGTCGCGGAGAGGGCAGTGATTAGCTTGGATCTTAGGTTGGGCCTCAAACCAAGGAAGTTTGAATGGGGATATACTGCTGGCCGTGCAACAAAGCTTAAGGTCTCTCATGGGAAAAGTGACGCACCTCTGTAGAGTGTAAGAACTGTAACTTGTTACTCCCTGTTCCGAGAAGGAGATATCAACACGGCAGGAAAGGAACTCCATGAAAGTTCTAGTCAACCTATGAAGGCTGTCGGACATAGTTTTTAGAATAAAAGCAACCTTTAAAGAAATCTTTACAAAAACCTGCATTGCCTATGACCTCTGGTATGTGGCTGTTGTTAGTGCATCAGACACTCCTTTTTAGTGAACTTGCTAAGTACGC
This sequence comes from Avena eriantha, assembly GCA_910589775.1. Lineage (NCBI taxonomy): Eukaryota > Viridiplantae > Streptophyta > Magnoliopsida > Poales > Poaceae > Avena > Avena eriantha. Next base: position 43,592,327 of record OU342745.1, read on the forward strand.
TTGTACTCAACCATACCTTGTTAAGCCTTGCTAGGTTCTAAGATGTTGAAGACGATGTCAACACCAACTTATGCTCAAGAAACCATCATCGACAGCTCAAGTTCTTCAATAAAGTCAATGAAGTCAACATATACATCAACCAAAGTGAAGATGGGGTTCCTGATTAGATAGGAGTAGATACTCTAGCTATAAAACCTACTTCTTGATACGTCCAAAACGTATCTACTTTCCCGAACACTTTTGCTATTGTTTCTCCCCTAAACTTGTGTGATTTGGATGCAACTAATGCGGACTAACGCTGTTTTCAGCAGAGTTGCCTTGGTGTCTACTTTTTGTGCAGAAAACCAACTATCAGGAAAAATCCCGGAAAATATGCCAAAAATCCTATTTGACCCGAAGACTCCAGGAGCCAGAATATGAGACGGAGAAGAGCCCTAGGGTGGCCACACCACCTGGTGGCGCGGGCCAGGCCAGGCCGCGCCAGGGGGTGGTGTGGGCCCCCCAGGCACCCCCTCGGCCTCTCTCTTCGCCTATAAGGAGACTTCTGACCTAAAAACTTCTGGGGGTTTGACGTTTTTCCAGAAGGAGTTCCGCTCCGCCGCCACCACCAGATTCCACGAAACAGCACTAGAAACTCCGTTCTGGCACCCTGCTGGGACGGGGAATTAGAGGAGATCATCGCCATCATCATCACCATCGCTTCTCCATCGACCATCCATGTTTCCCCCATCTATGAGTGAGTAATCCCCCGCTGTAGGCTATGGGGATGGTAGGGATTGGATGAGATCGTTCATGTAATGGCATCAGATTGTTAGGGCATGGTGCCTAGTATCTTTTATTAGTGCTTTATGACTTTTTTGCGACTTGTTGTGCTTAATGCTTGTCACTAGGGCCCGAGTGCTATGATTTCAGATATGAACTTATTATTGATTCATTATGATAGTATTGTTTCTGGTGTTATCTACAATTTGTATACACACGTTATTGTCTGGAACCTATGGCCCCGAAGTGACAGAAATCGGTATAACCGGAAGGGAATGGCTTTGATGTGAGGATCACATGTGTTCATGGAGTGTTAAGGCTTTTCTCCGGTGCTCTATTAAAAGGAGCACCTTAATTGCCAGTAGTTCCCTAGAGGTCCCGCTGCAAACGGGCTGGCAGGACAAAAGATGTTGTTCAAGTTCTCATTGCGAGCACACATGACTATATATGGAACACATGCCTAGGATTGTCTAGTACTTGGGTGCTTTATCTTATTTATATGCAATTCCCCTATGTTCTGATTGCTATGTGAATTGTCTTGTCCATGGAACGCTCGTCCATCCATATGCCTACCGCACTCGAATCCCACTGTTTACTGCTTTTGTTACTGATGTCTTTGCTTTACTATTGTTGTTACTTTACTATTCTTACTAAAAAACTGTTGCTACTAATAAACTGCTGTGAGCAAGATTGTTTCCAGGTGCAGCTGAATTGAAAACTCAGTTTTTAAGGCTTATAAATATTCTTTGGCTCCCCTTGTGTCGAATCAATAAATTGGGTTTCACTTCCCTCGAAAATACTGCGATACACCCCCTATACTTGTGGGTCATCAAGACTATTATCTGGCGCCGTTGCTGGGGAGCATACCTTTATTTATCAAGTTCACTTGGATTCTCTATTGTTCGCTGCTATCCATCCATCATGGGTAAGTCTCGTGATGGCAAGGTTCCTATTTTACCATCCACTACAAGAAGAGGTATGGTTCTGAACACCTCTGCTGCTCTTGATTCACCGTCTGTTTTGAGTAAGTTCCTTACACCACCACATACACATGCTACACACACTTCTACTACTGTTGAATCTGAAACTTCTCATGCTTATGATGCTGCTTCTACTGTGCTTGATAAGAGTGGTTCATTAGGTCCTTTCCTAGATGCTACGATTGCTACAACTATAGCTGGAAATACCAAAACTCCTAATGAAGACACTACCATACCTGTTAGCTCACCTGAGTCTAGTGAGAGTTATGATATTGAAGATGGTTATGTTGAGATGACCAATGAGTTTATTAAAGAATGTAAGAACACCCATGATAGGAGCGCTGCTAAGAGTCTCCTTGAGAGGCGTACTATTAGACCCAAATTATCTCTTGATGCTAAGTTTGCTGCTTCTCCCATAAACATTATAGATGAAGATTATGATTTCTCTCTCGATCAATCTTACATAGCTATTGTCAAGAAAGAACCTTTTTGTGGGACTAAGAATGAAAGTGCGGTAGCACATATGAATGAACTTTCTACCATGAGTGGCTTGTTTTCTGATGAAATTAAGATGCGTACTTACTTTGTTGCTAAGATTTTTCCCTTTTCACTGAAAGGAAAACCTAAAACTTGGTTTAGTAATTTACCTCCTAGATCTATTGATAGCCCTGAGTGCTTGATTAGTACTTTCCTGCATAAATATTTTCCTCCCAGTGCTAGACATGCTATTTTGCAGGAACTTTTTGATTTTAAACAGGGAGAAAAAGAGGTATTGCTCGAATCCTGGGCAAGGTTTTGTGCTTTGATTCATGCACAGGCTGGAAGTCCACTACCTAAGAATGAGCTTCTTGATATAATTTATAATGGACTAACCGAAGAATCTAGGACATACCTAGATAGTTGTGCTGATTGTGTTTTCAGGAATAGGACTCCTAAGGAAGCTGAGGAATTAACGGCTAAAATAAGCAAGGACTATGAAGATTGGACTCCTCCTAAACAAGCTATACCTGAAGTAATTGTACCTGAACCATCTATTCATGTGCCTATTCCAACATCAAAGAAGAGGGGAGTTATTGAATTAATGATGAAGTGATGAAGGAAGCTAAGAAATGTCTTAAGGAGAAGGGAATTAAAGCTGCAAATGTCAAGAATTTACCTCCTATAGAAGAATTATGTAAGCCTATTCCCTAATCATCCACTGTTGAGGTACACTCTCTCCAACACTTTGATGAAGGTGATATCCCTTACTCTAAACCTCCTAATCAATGCTTAGAAGAATTTGATATCTTTATTGTTAAGAAAGATAACTTTAATAAAAGGGTGCAAAGTCATCTAATGGAAAACACTAGAGCTATTGTTGAGTTGAAAGATATTGTAGAAAGAACCTCTAATGATGTTAAAATGATTGTTAAACACTTTCAAATGGTTCAAAATCAAATAGATCAACTCGTTAAAGTGCAAAACGACTTGCTAGTTAATGCGGCTAAAGAAAAACATGCTTATGAAATTAGAACTAGAAGTGGAGCTGCTACCCAGGATCCTCTATATCCTGAGGGCATCCCAAAAGAATTGAGCAGGATTCTCAACAAGCTGAAAATAGTGGTTCTACTCGTAAGAAAAGGAAAAAGAAACATAAAACTGTTGTATAACCCTCTAAACTTGCTATAGATCCTAATAGTATATCTATCTCTAATGCTGAAACCGAAAGTGGTAATGAAGAAAATGAAGTTCCTAATGAAGAAAAAGTTGAAGAAGAACCTGAAAACCAAACTAAGAATACTAAATACACCAAAGAAGATTTTATTGCTAAGAAACATGGTAGTGAAAGAGAACCTTGGGTCCAAAAACCTATGCCTTTCCCTGATAAGAAACACAAGTCAAAGGAAGATGAACACTACAATAAGTTTTGTGAGTGGATGAAGCCTCTATTCTTGCAAATTCCTTTGACTGATGCTATTAAATTGCCTCCTTACTCAAAGTATATGAAGGACATTGTCTCGAATAAAAGGAAGATCCCTAATGAAGAAATTTCTACTTTGCTTGCTAATTATTCCTTCAATGGTAAGGTTCCTAAGAAACTTGGAGACCCAGGGATTCCAACTATCCCTTGCTCTATTAAGAACAGTTATGTTAGAACTGGTTTGTGTGATTTGGGAGCTGGAGTTAGTGTTATGCCTTTCTCTCTCTATAAGAGGCTTCAACTTGAAAAATTAATACCAACTAATATATCTTTGCAAATGGCTGATAAATCTACCACTATTCCTGTGGGTATATGTGAGGATGTACCTGTTCAGGTGGCTCACAATTGCTTGATATTAACTGATTTTGTTGTGCTTGAAATGCCTGAAGATGATAATATGTCTATTATTCTTGGGAGACCTTTTCTTAATACTGCAGGAGCTGTTATTAATTGTAATCAAGGAAAGGTGACCTTCAATGTTAATGACAAGGAACATACTGTCTATTTCCCCAAGAAGATTGAAAGGACTTATGGCTTGAATTCAATTGAACATGTTGAAGGCATTCAAGTTGGAGAAATATATTGTCCCATACCAAGAGAAAAATTTGAAACTATTATGATTGGGACCATTGCTATCAAGGTTGAGGTAACATAATCATTAGTGGAGTACAAAGTTTTGTCTCATATGCAATTTTTTTGGTAGCAATACTTGATCAACTTTGCTAACAAAAGGATTCCATTGAACAAAACAATGTTTTCATTATGATTATCTCCGTTTATTTCTTTCCTTTGCATTTTAGTTTTTGTTTTCATTTAGTTTTCTTTGTGTTGTTAGTTGCTTGCATGTTAGAACTTCTGTAGTTCTAACCTTGTTTTGTCCTTGCATCATGTTTTCAAAAAGAAAAAAAATCTGTCTGTCAGAAAAATCATTCTTCTATTTCTGAAAAATGCCCAAAAATAAAGTGTCTCGAAAAATTCCAGAAAATTCATATTAAATTTTTACGTGAAAAAAGGGGCAGAGGAGTACCTGGTAGGTACCAGGGGGGCCCACCAGGCAGGCACACCACATGGTGGCGCGGCCAGCCTTGGGTGGCACCATGCCCTGGTGTGGGCCAACCCTGGCCCCCCACTAACTCTCTCACCTGCCACTTTCTTCTCTCTCCCGAGTAAGCTCCAGTTCATAGCTCAAAATCGCGTTCTTGCTGTGCTTGCTCTCAATTTTTTCGATCTCCTTGCTCAGCCCATCTTTCTTGCCGAAATTTGGAGCATTTGTTCCCTGGTATGTGACTCCTCGCCTTGTCCTAGTAGATTTGTGTTTAGTGGATTATATGTTGAGTATTTTGCAGCTGTAGGTGACTGGTTATGGAGCTTGTAAGCTTGTTTGATTCTTAGAGATATAGTTTTCATGCATGTTTAGGCCTCTTGCAAGTCCCTATGAGTAGAATCCTTTATTATATTTACTTTGCAATCACTTGTTTAATAGGTGTTTAAATTTCAGAATACCAAGCATGAACAACCATACTTTTGGAGAGATATTTGAGAGTGATGCACCTAGGAGGTCGAGGCCCTCAAGAGCAGCCTCTCAAGCTAGGTTATCATACAATGAAGACCTCATTGTAACCCGTATTGGCAGTGAAAGGGATGATGGGGATGCTCACCCATTTTTTTCCTTGTTTTACTTTTTTGCAAGCTGCAGGTATTCTTGATGATTTCTTGCTACTGATTGAGAGGGTTGGTTTGACCTCATATATCCAAGATAAGAGCGCACAATATGCTATGCTCACCAAAACTTTTGTTGAGAGCTTCACGTTTACTAACACACCCTATCAGTCTACTGTCTCTTTTAAAATCTATGATATGCCCTTCACCATGCCTTTGGAGAGATTTTCCAGTATTGTAGGTGTGCGTATGACAGGGACCATGAATAAAATTCAAGGGCGACCTGCTGATTTGTTGGAGCTTTACCGAGGGGTGACCAATGATGATGACCGCATAGCGCAGCGTGGAAAGATAAGAAATATCCAACTCCCTGCTCTTAGATACTTTGCATATTATCTTGCCACTAGTGTATTGGGTAGGGAGAACACTAGTAACATCTCCAACTATCATTTAGCATTCCTTGCTGCTGCACTTAACAATGATACTCGGTACAATCTTGGCTTGCTTATTGCTCGCCGCCTAGCTGCTAGGGGGCCTATCTATGGGGGCATCATTGCATCGCGCATAGTCAATGCATTAGGTCTTTCAGTGGATCCTGATGATGCTATGCTGGCACCACAGAGGCTTGACCTTGTTGCCATGAAAACTCATCACTTTGTCACTGCTACCTCTGATTTGAACAATCTAGTATATAGGATGCTTTTCACTGACGGGGATGAAAGGGAGATCCTTTTGCCACAGCCTGCTTTGTTTAGTATTCATAGGAGACCATGGTCGCACTCCAAGGAGGAGGTGGACGAGCAGCTTCGCTTGCTGGGTTTCCACGAGCAGCACTAGGAGGATGTGCCCTCCTATGATTACTCCACGCATTACGGAGGGACGTACTCGAGCTCGCACCAGGACGAGGGTACCTCCTCGTCGTACCACGGTGATACTTCATCCTGGCCAGCTTGGGATTGATACCCACTTAGGCCAAAAGCCTAAGCTTGGGGGGAGGTACGCCGATACCGCACTCATCTCCATATCATGTTGCGTCGGTACTTTGTATATTCATGTTTTCGTTCTCTTTTTAGTTTTCGTTCTTCTTTGTTTTTGCTTTCTAAAAACACAAAAAGACCAAAAATATTTCTGTTGTTTCTCTTTGCTTTGCTTCTTCTTTTTGCCTTGGTTTGCTTTTCCCTTTTTGCTTTGTTTGAACTATTCGAAAAAACCAAAAAGATTTTGCTTTGCTTGTTTTTCTATTTTTGTTCTTGTTTAAAAATCGAAAACACCAAAAATATTTGTCGTTCTTCTTTGGTTTTTGTGAGTCTACAGGGTTCGGTAGTCCTCAGTGGATTATTGGGTTTCATATTATTATTCAAGCCACACAAGTGAAGAGCAATAATGAGTATTAATGACAACTTGAGGCGTGGTAAGAGGCTGGTAACGAACTCTGTTTGTTTTCATTTTGTACATATACTCATCACTGTGGGCATGCTTAGTCCGTTCATGTAGAGTGTATGTTTTCTTTGGATCCTTAGTAGTTCTTGCTTTCTGATGATTAGCTCCAGCTCGCTAATAGTTGGTAGCATGTCTTATGAATGTTTGCTTGCATTGCTCTATTCATAAATTAGTATGACACTATGGTTTCCTCCTCTGAATGTTTCATTTGATTGACTTGGAACATGCTCACGCATGCACATGCTGTAATAATCAGTTAAGCCTCGCTGAATTATTTTGCCTTCAGGATCTTGAATCACTTTCATGCCATGAGTAGTTCTGTTTTGTTGCAAGCATGATAATGACAACTATTGCTCTCACGTTTGTTGCTACCTTACTATTTCTAGCCTTCACTTTCACTGAGTATGTTTTACTCAAGTTCCCAACTCCCTAAACCAAATATTTCCAAAGTGTCCACCATACCTACCCATTAGCATCATTTGCTACTTCCGTGCATATTCAATATGCCTTGTTTTCTTCCGAATAAAATGTTTGCTTGTTATGATAAAGTTAGTTAGTAAAGCTCTCACGAACTTGATGACACACTTTATTTTCTTGCACTTAATAAACCTGAACCATTGCATCCTTCTTTGTTGTGCATATGCTTGCACTTTATGAGTTGACGTTAGCAGAACCATGTATCATGGGGACCGCTTTCAACGCTTCTTAGGTACTTTGTACCTAGTTGATGGCATGTTCTTTTGCTTATGGATCCCGACGGTGTGAAATAAAAGTGGAACTTGTAAGATCATGGAGTTTGTATGTATGTTAGAGAAATGCCTGGGCCGCTAGCCTAAGCCATGCCTAATCATGGTGGAAACTTGCAGCATAACCATAACGAGCATTCTATGAAGCATCCTCAATAAAAATCTATGCACATAGTAAATAAAAAGATCGCCAAGATGCTCATTGTCTGCTTGCCTTGTATTTTGATTATGGGATAGCTCCCGTGTCATGTGCAAGGGGTACCCCATTGGCGGTTCTCTATGATACGTATATACTTACAATGACAAGAGCTTACTTGTGACTTAAGTTGAGTAGCATGAGGATCGGTCTTCGTAAGTAAGGGGCATGAGACTTCGATTTAGAACTTGTCAAGCATATCCTCTTAGTTGTGTCACTTTCACCTTAACCACATTAAAGATGCTTATGATAGGGGCAATGAGAGCTCAAAGCTAACAAGTACCATACTTTCAGCATTTGGAAGCCTTTCAAATTATTCAAAACCTTTTCTTCTTGTTGTTGAGTCTCCACATATTCTTTGAGCACTTTCTTGAGAGCATAGTTGTCATTCTTTGTGTTTGTTCCATTACTTGATTATTTGTGTTATGACGTTGATGCTTGTACCCTTGATATCTTTACTTCTAGTCATCACTTGAACTTCAGAGGTGCCTTGGCATTCATAATCAAAGGCAAGCGAGATACCACTCTATCATACCTTTCTATGAGCATTGTAATGTTGCTTATGTTTGTGCCTCATGCTACTTATTATTCTTGAGTTGGAATCTCTTCATAGCTTGCAAAGACTATTAAGTAGACTTGGTTGCATACTCTTTATTATGAATTGTCCAAGTAGTTGATCACATTGTTGAGAATATTTACATCGTATGAAGCAAATGTGTTCGTGAAAATTCTTTTATCGCACTCAGTTTTCAACTGAATTGCTTGAGGACAAGCAATAAGCTAAGCTTGGGGGGAGTTGATACGTCCAAAACGTATCTACTTTCCCGAACACTTTTGCTATTGTTTCTCCTCTAAACTTGTGTGATTTGGATGCAACTAATGCGGACTAACGCTGTTTTCAGCAGAGTTGCCTTGGTGTCTACTTTTTGTGCAGAAAACCAACTATCAGGAAAAATCCTGGAAAATATGCCAAAAATCCTATTCCACCCGAAGACTCCAGGATCCAGAATACGAGACGGAGAAGAGCCCTAGGGTGGCCACACCACCTGGTGGTGCGGGTCAGGCCAGGCCGCGCCAGGGGTGGTGTGGCCCCCCAGGCACCCCCTCGGCCTCTCTCTTTGCCTATAAGGAGCCTTCTGACCTAAAAACTTCAGGGGGTTCGACGTTTTTCCAGAAGGAGTTCCGCTCCGCCGCCACCACCAGGTTCCACAAAATAGCACCAGAAACTCCGTTCTAGCACCCTGCCGAGACAGGGCATTGGAGGAGATCATCGCCATCATCATCACCATCGCTTCTCCATCGACCATCCATGTTTCCCCCATCTATGAGTGAGTAATCCCCCGTTGTAGGCTATGGGGATGGTAGGGATTGGATGAGATCGTTCATGTAATGGCATCAGATTGTTAGGGCATGGTGCCTAGTATCTTTTATTAGTGCATTATGACTTTGTTGCGACTTATTGTGCTTAATGCTTGTCACTAGGGCCCGAGTGCCATGATTTTAGATCTGAACTTATTATTGATTCATTATGATAGTATTGTTTTTGGTCTTATCTACAAGTTGTATACACACGTTATTGTCCGGAACCTATGGCCCCGAAGTGACAGAAATCGGGATAACCGGAAGGGAATGGCTTTGATGTGAGGATCACATGTGTTCACGGAGTGTTAATGCTTTGCTCCGGTGCTCTATTAAAAGGAGCACCTTAATTGCCAGTAGTTCCCTAGAGGCCCCGCTGTAAACAGGCTGGCAGGACAAAAGATGTTGTGCAAGTTCTCATTGCGAGCACGTATGACTATATATGGAACACATGCCTAGGATTGTCTAGTACTTGGGTGCTTTATCTTATTTATTTGCAATTGCCCTATGTTCTGATTGCTATGTGAATTGTCTTGTCCATGCAATGCCCGTCCATCGATCCATATGCCTACCGCACTCGAATCCCACTGTTTACTGCTTTTGTTACTGCTGTGTTTGCTTTACTACTGCTGTTACTTTACTATTCTTACTACAAAACTGTTGCTACTGATAAACTGCTGTGAGCAAGATTGTTTCTAGGTGCAGCTGAATTGACAACTCAGTTGTTAAGGCTTATAAATATTCTTTGGCTCCCCTTGTGTCGAATCAATAAATTAGGTTTCACTTCCCTCGAAAATACTGCGATACACCCCCTATACTTGTGGGTCATCACTTCTGCAGAGCATTACATTAGTAGCAATTACAAGTCAGATAGATTAGTTGCTAGTCTTATTAGCCAGATAGTTCTGAGTTATTATTTCTGGCTCTTCTTTGTAAGAAGTTATTTTCCTCCTCTTTAACCTAGAGTGTTCTCTGGATATTTTGTAAAGAGTCAAGTTGTTATCTATAGTCATGTCTTGGACCTGCTGTGTTTTTGTTGTACTACTCCGAGGGATGTAATACTAGTGAATGGTGTTTCATTGGTGTTATGTCAATGACTCTAGTGTACTACATCATGCAGTGGTATGCTGGGTCACCACAGCCGGTATCAGAGCATATGCTTTGACCTTTGGATTAAAACCCTTTTAGGAAGATATGTAGGTTGGATAGTGACTATAGGAGCCATCTTATCTAAACCAAGACTTGTGATGGGTATCCACTTGAGGATAAACCTTTTCACACTTAAGTAAGATATTTTAATCATCTTTCTTAAAGAGTAGTTGTCTATCTTCTATAGGGAAATGTCATTTTAGTGTAGCTCTGAATAGGTATAACACCACTAAGATGTCTTAAGTAAGTAAAATATCAAAGAAGATTAGGACTAATAATAGGATATCATGTGGAGTAGTTTAAATGGTGTAGTCTATCCTTAGGATCGATTTAAGGTAGCAAAATATTATCATTAGATGGTAATGATAGGCTACCCGATGAAGACCATTAGAACATGTATAGATGTAGTGGGAAGTAAATCATGTGGGATTCACTTGAGAATTCTACGTGATGAAGTAGGCTTAATATCGTAAGATAAAAAGAAGAGTCTCCATGGTGAGATTAGCTCTTCAATCATGAGGACTAGGTAAGCCTTAATGAGATCATGGTGAACTTAGCTCCGAGACCATGATAAGTTTGTAATTAGGACAAGTACTCATTAACAAATCTTGTAATAATAGTAAGTAAAGAACAATGTAGGTCTATGATAGAAGTCATAGGTATCATATCATTATGATAATTTTTGGATTAAGGTAGTAACTACAATTTTGTTAGTAGTTTTGAGAGATCATGTGAGGATAGTTTACGATAGAATGAAATTTGGTAGTCGATATATCCAAAACGTATCTACTTTCCCAAACACTTTTGCTATTTGTTTTCCTCTACACTTGTGTGAATTGGATGCAACTAACACGGATTGACGCTGTTTTCAGCAGAATTACCTTGGTGTCTAGTTTTTGTGCAGAAAATCAACTATCAGGACAAATCCCGAAAAATATGCCAAAAATCCTATTTCACTAGAAGACTCACGGAGCCAGAAGACGAGACGGAGTAGGGCCACGAGGGGCCCACACCACATGGTCGCGCTGGCCAGGCCAGGTCGTGCCTGGGGGTGGTGCGGCCACCTCGGCTGCCCCCTCGGCCTCCCTCTTTGCCTATAAGTTGCCTCTTGACCTAAAAACCAAGGGGGGTTCGACATTTTTCCAGAAAGAGTTTCATTGTGCCGCCACCACCAGATTCTGCGATTCAGAACCAGAAACTCCATTATGGCACCCTGCCGGGATAGGGAATTGGAGGAGATCATCACCATCATCATCACCATCGCTTCTCCATCGACCATCCATGTTTCCCCCATCTATGAGTGAGTAATCCCCCGCTGTAGGCTATGGGGATGGTAGGGATTGGATGAGATTGTTCATGTAATGGCATCATATTGTTAGGGCATGGTGCCTAGTATCTATTATTAGTGCTTTTTGACTTTGTTGCAACTTGTTATGCTTAATGCATGTCACTAGGGCCCGATGCCATGATTTCAGATCTGAACATGTTATTGATTCATTATGATAGTATTGTTTTGGTCTTACCTACAAGTTGTATACACACGTTGTTGTCCAGAACCAAAGGCCTCGAAGTGACAGAAATCGGGATAACCAGAGGGAATGGCTTTGATGTGAGGATCACATGTGTTCACAGAGTCTTAATGCTTTGCTCCGGTGCTCTATTAAAAGGAGCACCTTAATTGCCAGTAGTTCCCTTGAGGCCCCGCTACAAATGGGCTGGCAGGACAAAAGATATTGTGCAAGTTCTCATCGTGAGCACGTATGACTATATATGGAACACATGCCTATGATTATCTAGTACTTTGATGCTTTATCTTATTTATCTGCAAATGCCCTATTGCCATATGAATTGTCTTGTCCATGCAATGCCCATCCATCCATCCATGTGCCTACCGCGCTTTAATCCTACTATTTGCTGCAATTGTTACTACTGTGTTTCCTTTTACTACTACTATTACCTTACTATTACTACTACCAAACTATTGCTACTGATAAACTACTGTGAGCAAGATTGTTTCCAGGTGCAGCTGAATTGACAACTTAGTTGTTAAGGCTTATAAATATTCTTTGGCTCCCCTTGTGTAAAATCAATAAATTGGGTTTCACTTCCCTCGAAAATACTGCGATACACCCCCTATACTTGTGGGTCATCAAGACTATTTTCTGGCGCCGTTGCTGGGGAGCATAGCTTTATTTATCAAGTCCACTTGGAATCATTATTGTTCGTTGCCATCCATCCATCATGGGTAAGTCTCGTGATGGCAAGGTCCCTATTTTACCATCCACTACAAGAAGAGGTATGGTTCTGAACACCTCTGTTGCTCTTGATTCACCATCTGTTATGAGTAAGCTCCTTACACCACCACATACACATGTTACACACACTGCTACTACTGCTGAATCTGTAACTTCTGATACTTATGATGCTGCTTCTATTGTGCTTGATAAGAGTGGTTCATTAGGTCCTTTCCTAGATGCTACGATTGCTAGAACTATAGCTGGAAATACTGAAGCTCCTAATGAAGACACTACTACACCTATTAGTTCACCTGAGCCTAGAGAGATCTATGATATTGAAGACGATTATATTGAGATGACCGATGGATTTATTAAAGAATGTCAAAACACCCATGATAGGAGTGCTGTTAAGAGTCTCCTTGAGAGGTGTACTATAAAACCCAAATTGTCTCCTAATGCTAAGTTTGCTGCAGCTCCCATAAACATTAAAGATAAGGACTATGATTTCTCTCTTGATCTATCTTACATAGCTATTGTTGAGAAAAAACCTTTTTGTGGGACTAAGAATGAAAGTGCGGTAGCACATATGACTGAGCTTTCTATCATGAGCGGCCTGTTTTCTGATGATATTAAGATGCACACCTACTTTGTTGTTAAAATTTTCCCTTTTTCATTGAAAGGAGAAGCTAAGACTTGGTTTAATAATTTACCTCCTGGATCTATTGATAGCCCTGATTGCTTGATTAGTACTTTCCTGCAGAAATATTTTCCTCCTAGTGCTAGACATGCTATTTTGCAGGAACTTTTTGATTTTAAACAGGGAGAAAAAGAGATATTGCCTGAATCATGGGCAAGGTTTTGTGCTTTGATTCATGCATAGGCTAGATGTCCATTACCTAAGAATGAGCTTCTTGATATATTTTATAATGAACTAACTAAAGAATCTAGGACATACCTGGATAGTTGTGTTGATTGTGTTTTCAGGAATGGGACTCCGAAGGAAGCTGAGGAATTAATGGCTAAGATAAGCAAGAATTATGAAGATTGGACTCCTCCTGAACCAGCTATACCTGAGACAACTATACCTGAACCAACTATTCCTACGCCTATACCAACATCAAAGAAGAGGGGAGTTATTGAACTAAATGATGAAGTGATGAAGGAAGCCAAGAAATGTCTTAAGGAGAAGGGAATTAAAGCTGCAGATGTCAAGAATTTACCTCCTATAGAAGAATTATGTAAGCCAATTCCCCACTCATCCACTATTGAGGTACACTCTCTCCAACATTATGATGAAGGGGATATCCCTTACTCTAAACCTCATGACCAATGCTTAGAAGAATTCGATATTTTTATTGTTAAGCAAGATAATTTTAATAAAAGGGTGCAAAATCATTTAATCGAAAACTCTAGAGCTATTGTTGAGTTAAAATATACTGTGGGAAGAACCTCTAATGATGTTAAAATGCTTGTTAAACATTTTCAAATGGTTCAAACTCAAATTGATCAACTTATTAAAGTACAAAAAGACTTGATAGTTAATGCTGCTAAAGAAAAACATGCTTCTGAAATTAGAACTAGAAGTGGTGCTGCTACCCAGGATCCTCTAGATCCTGAGGGGCATCCTAAAAGAATTGAGCAGGATTCTCAACAAGCTGAAAATAGTGGTACTACCCCTAAGAAAAGAAAGAAGAAACATAAAACTATTGAAGAACCTTCTGAACCTGCTAAAGATCCTAATAGTATATCTGTCTCTGATGCTGAAACTGAAAGTGGTAATGAAGGAAATGATGCTCCCGATAAAGAAAAAGTTGAAGAAGAACCCGAAAGGCACACTAAGAATACTAAATACACTAAAGAAGATTTTGTTGCTAAGATACATGGTAGTGAAAGAGAGCCTTGGGTCCAAAAACCTATGCCTTTCCCTGATAAGAAACACAAGTCAAAGGAAGATGAACATTATAATAAGTTTTGTGAGTGGATGAAACCTTTATTCTTGCAAATTCCTTTGACGGATGCTATTAAATTGCCTCCTTATTCAAAATATATGAAGGATATTGTCTCGAATAAAAGGAAGATCCCTAATGAAGAAATTTCTACTTTGCTTGCTAATTATTCCTTTAATGGTAAGGTTCCAAAGAAACTTGGAGACCTAGGGATTCCAACTATTCCTTGCTCTATTAAAAATAGTTATGTTAGAACTGCTTTGTGTGATTTGGGAGCTGGAGTTAGTGTTATGCCTTTTTCTCTCTACAAGAGTCTTCAACTGGAAAAACTAATACCAACTGATATATCTTTGCAAATGGTTGATAAATCTATGACTATTCCTATTGGTATATGTGAGGATGTACATGTTCAAGTGGCTCATAATTGCTTGATATTAACAGATTTTGTTGTGCTTGAAATGCCTGAAGATGATAATATGTCTATTATTCTTGGGATACCTTTTCTTAATACTGCAGGAGATGTTATTAATTGTAATCAAGGAAAGGTGACTTTTAATGTTAATGACAAGGAGCATACTGTCTATTTTCCCAATAAGATTGATAGGTCTTATGGTTTGAATTCAATTGAATATGTTGAGGGCATCCAAGTTGGAGAAATATATTGTCCCATACCACGAGAAAAATATGAAACTATTATGATTGGGACCATTGCTATCAAGGTTGAGGTAACATAATCATTAGTGGAATACAAAGTTTTGTTTCATATAAAATTGTTTTGGTAACAAGACCTGATCAACCTTGTTAACAAAGGGATTTTAATGAACAAAACAATGTTTTCACCTTGATTATTAGTTGAAAATTTTGTAACAAAACTATTATGATTGGGATTTTCACCTTCGAGTGTCTTAGAACTTCTGACGTTTTAGCTTTGTTTTGCTTTTGCATCATTCCAGAAACCTTTTTCTGTCAGAAAATCATTCATCTATACCTGAAAATTGCTCAAAAATAAAGTGTCTCGAAAAATTCCAAGAAATTCATATTAAATTTTTACGTGAAAAAAGGGGAAGAGAAGTGCCTGGAGAGTACCAGGGGGGCCACCAGGCAGGCACACCACCTGGTGGCGCGGCCAGCCCAGGGGCGCGCCTGGCCATGGTGTGGGCCACCCCTGGCCCTCCACTCACTCTCTCACTTGCCACTGCTCTCTCTCCCGAGAAAACACCAGTTCATTGCTCGAAATCAAGTTCTTGTTGTTCTTGTCCACGATTTTTAGATCTCCTTGCTCAGCCCATCTTTGCTGCTGAAATTTGGAGCATTTGTTCTCCAGTATGTGACTCCTCCGCTTGTCCAAGTAGATTTGTGTTTAGTGGTTTATATCTTGAGTATTTTGCTGTTGTAGGTGACAGGTTATGAGAGATTGTAAGCTTGTTCAATGCTTAGAGATGTTGTTTTGATGCATGTTTAGGCCTCTTACAAGTCCCCGTGAGTAGTGCCCTTCATTATATATTCACTTTACAATGAACTGTTTAATGGATGTTTAAATTTTAGAATAGAAGATGAATGAGCATCAACTCAAGCAACATGACCTAAGGGTGCCTGAGGTTATGAAGGTTCACCAAGAGGAGGAAGTTTTTCCTTCCATCTATCCATGCTTCGAATTCATGAGGGCTGCAGGAATTTCCCAAGACTTCCACACCTTAGTTGCTAATGCAGGATTGGAGCACTTTGTGGAAGATGAACCTTGTCAATTTGTGAAACTAACTATGTCTGTAGTGTAGGACTTTTGATTTAGTCACTCTTTGCCTAACCCCATGGTCCACTACAAAATTTACAATATAGCTGTCGACCTTCCTCTTGATGACTTTTGTGCAGCTATTAAGGTACCTCAGTGGGGATCATGTGGAAGGATTAAAGAGTAACCTTCACCACTCATGGACTTGTATGTGGAGATTTGCCAAGGGAGCAACTTCTCAAAGGAGAGTGGCAAAATCCCTAAAATTCATCTCCCATCTATTCGCTACTTTGCTTACTTTATTGCCAAGTGTGTTCTCGCTAGGAAAACTGCTAATAAGCTATCCTCATATGATCTAGCATTCATCTCAGCTGCTTTAAAACGAGATAGAAATTACAACTTGGGTGCCTTGATAGCTTTCCGTCTTGCTGCTAACCGCGAGAAAGGTGTAATTTGTGGAGGCCTCATTGCTTCTTGTTTATTAGCGTTGCATGGTTTAGTGCCTCATCATCTAGACCTACAGTTTCCCATAGAAAGACTTGACCTTAATTCCATGATACAGCATAAATTTGTTTCTTCTCGGGCTAATTTGAGTGAGTTATCTTATGAAATAACCTTTCTCAAGGCTGGTTGGAGAAGGAGTAAGTCCGAGTGACATGGGTATGCCCAACAGGCACCCAACTACAACCTACCTGGTGTGGCTCGACTGAAGGCCCACTCGACGAATTGCCAAGGTCCATGACGTCTATGACGGTTCGAGTGGTATGAAGCCCTATGGACACAGACTCCCAAACGCACAAGACAAGGAAGTCTCAATACTAGAGTTTGAATCTAACTTGTAACCAACTCGTATTGGTGCCTGAGACCTAGCCTACCCATATATAAAGGCTAGGAGGGTCCAACGAGAAGGCAATCTCTCAATCGCGACTCCCACAATAGATATAGACGACACACGCAACCCTAGTTTCCACAACCCTCGCCAGATTGCATCTGCGCATCATTGTAATCTTCGATTCCTTCAATAATTCCACGAGCAGACAAGCAGGAGTAGGGACCTCTGCGAGGCCTGAACCTGGGTAAATCTTCGAGTCCCCTGTGTGCTTGTTTGCTAGCCGATAGATGTCTCCAGCGCTCCCTCCTTCTCCAAAACCCAAGTCCATAACAATGGGCATTGATGAGTTAAACCCTCGTCAATTGGCGCCGTCTGTGGGAATTGGGAGTGCTGATGTTGCGGCTTCTTCGACCCCATCAACCGCGATCTACGACTCGATGACTACCGAGAAACGGATCTACTTGGGCTCTCATGTGTCATCATCCGGGCGGGATTCCTCATCGTCAACGGCAGCTAGATCGCAACTGGTCGATCCATCCGTGTGGTCGCACGGAGCTTCGTTATCAATGTATTCGCCACGATTGGCTCCATCTACATCAACAAGGTTGTCACGGGGCTCTAGGTCAGTGCTTCAGTTTCACTCTACCGATTGGATCTATAGGGACGAGGTGTCTTTTGGGCGTACTGCTCAAAAGCCTAGATCACCGGGTTCAACAAAAATTGAAATCGTGTGCACTCGACTTGCCTCGGGAAAGGCTGGCAAACTCGCCGCTTTCGACATGCAGTCAGGAGCCACAGGAATCAGGCCACCGATTAGAGAAGCAATATTCCTGCAGATCAAGTCCCGAGAAAAGTCATCGATAAAAGGTGCCAAGGGAAATTCGCTTGCAAACCAGACATCCATCCTTGCTCATGCACCACAAAAGAATTAACTAGAACATGACATTGTACCCACCAGCGAGATCCCATGTGACTGCAAGATTGCATTGCTCGTGAATCCCCGTCGAATTCGCAGCCTCGAGCGCACGTGGCTGGGTCCATCTGACAAAAGAAAAGGGCCGCGCATCAAGGGCCAAAAGAAAATAAAAGATCAGAAACAGCAACGGGCATTGGGGAAAGATCCTAACGGTGCATGCCTCCACTTATATCGAGCTCAAACTAATCAATGGCTTCACGAGAAGGCATGGGACCACCTGAGATTGATGATTTGTCAATCTTTCTGAATAAGTGAGTCAACTTGGAGAAGAATTGACCAAACCATGTGGATTACGTGCATGCACTTTGATTTCCAAGATAAAGTCTGATACGGATCATCTTTAAAAAAAAGAGAACCGCATGCCAGATTTTTTCCGACCAAATCATTGAGCCGACATGCACCCAGGCCGAACTTCCCACGACTTCGGTGGCCACGACACAAGCCGCAACATCAGTCATGTGTTCGGTATAAAATATTGACCCATGTCGGCTCAGTTCTACGAGTATGGCGTGTCAGAACCAAATGACAAAATTCCGACGGTTTCACTGTGTTGATTCCGTCCGCTGTGTCATCCGCGTTAACTCTACATCCGGGGCTATGCCGATTCCGCCACGCGACCCACTACAATCTCTGGCTCTGGCGAATCGAGAGTCTCCCTCAGCATCGACGACCCGTTGCGGTCTTCGACTCTGGTGAACCACTGTCATCATCGGCTACGACAAATCACTACAGCCACCGCCCTCGATGACCCGCTGCCGTGTCGACTCCGGTCTAATGCATTGGCTCTCGAATGCCGCCTCGGCTACATCGGCCACATCTACTCTACACTCGAGGGCTCCTTTGGGTCCAGCGACCCGCTGCGATCTCTGGATCCAGCGACTCGGGGCTCCCTCGGCTCTAGCGACCGGCATTGGTCTTCGACTCGCTATGGGTTTTGACTCCGGCGACCTATTGAGTCTTTGACTCCGGAGACCCGCTGCGACCTTCAGCTCCAGCTACTCGGGGGCTCCCTCCTCTACGGCGACCTATTGAGTCTTCGACTCCGGAGACCCGCTACGATCTTCAGATCCAACTACTCGGGGGCTCCCTCCTCTACGACGACCCGTCGCGTCCTTTGACTTCGGCGACCTTTCTGCGGTCTTCGGGTGAGGTGACCCGATGCGGTCTTCGACTGCTATGGCCTGTTACGGTATTCGGATGCGGCAACTCGTCATCACCACGCAACTTCGGTCCGCCAAATCGACTACGTTCACCACGTAACCTGCTGCCACGTCGACTCCGTTTACCTCACGAGTCGCCGCCGCGTCGACTCTATCCGTTGTGTGACTCCACGTCCACCGTTTCGGGAGTCGGCCTCGACCACGACCCGCCGCTACAATCTTCGGCTCCCGCGATCCACCGATCGCATCGGCTCACGCGACCCATTCACCTCGTCAACTACCAATAAAGCTAAGTTTTCCCTCTACTTAGAGCTTATTCCTTTTTAATTTGCACTCGAAACACTCGGGGGCTGCGCCCTCTTCGAGTAACCTAATGTGCCGTCGACTTCACGCACTCGAGCACCTCATACGCAACAGCCCGAGTAGCTGATTCTGCCTGATCGTCGAATCCTTGAACTTCGAGTATCTCGGCAAGGTACTGAGACTAAGGGTAATCAGGCTAATGAAAAGGCCTAGCATGCAGTGCAAAAGTGTCAACTCGACTGGCACTAGAAATTTTACTTTGCCAACCGACATGCAAATATGCTTTACGAGATACAAGTACTTCACAATTCTTAATGATTTATGCAGCTTACAAGGACGTCGACTGCGTTGAGCTATTCTATCGGGTCCTCCAACAGGAGTCGACAAAACAACTGGCTACGACATATACTCAAGACCCGAGTCGAGTACCTCCTCGGATGGTTGCACCACTTGATGCTACACACATGCGACATTGGTCACCTGATAGAAATGACTATGTTGACTCCATCTGCATCAGTGACTCACTCGGTGGTTTCTCCTCACGTGATTGTCGACTACAGCTGCAAGATACAAGACTCGAGTCTCTGCCTGTTAGGGGGATACCCCCGGGTAGGGTCACGCCAGGGTATAAAGGCCAAGTTAGCCGAGGTTCGGCAAGGTCAAAGCGGATGCTGGCCGGGTCACCTCAAGGCAGACCGAATCATGGGATAACCCGGACCGGGGGGCGTTCGCCTAACTAAGTCTCATCCGACTTAAGCAGTAAGTCGGAAGTGCATGTTTTACTTGTATGCAGGAACAAGTGTGGCCGGATCAATCATGATCCGGGCCATATCTAGCTTCCAGGAGAAGGAAGGAATCTCGCTGGTCAAAAGAAGCCCCGGTACGCACTACCTGAGCGAAGCAAGCAAGGACAGGACCACCGGTGTGTGGCCGACAAGGGTGACGACGCCCATGTCGGCTGGCGTGGGCGCCGCAGAGGCTCACGTAGCTAAAGCATGAGTGACGCGGGGGAAAAGCACCCCAGTCGGCTTGCTACTTTGGGGGGAAGCATATTCTTAGGAATATGCTTCCACGTATGCCCTAGGCAGAGCCCGAGCTCCCTCTATAAAAGAGGGGCTAGGGTTTCAGTAGGAGGGGTTGATCTCTAGTTGATTGGATTTTCTCTATTGGTCCTAGGGTTTTAGGTGCTATCTGTGGGTGAGAGTAAGAGAGCTCCTTCTTCCTCCTCTCACCAATACAGCTCAAGGAGCACTTGTAATCTTGGAGACAGAGCAATATAAACATCTGTGTGGAGAATAACTTCACTATCCCTCCCTGGATTCCCCTAGCGTGTATTAGTCCCCACCTTTAGCCTATCCATGGCATCTGCCGTGACACCACCACGACAGTTGGCGCCCACCGTGGGGCTAGCGGCGCTAGCAGGGGTCAAGATCTGGACGGGAAACATCATCGGCACCGGTGAACTCATCGTCTCCGGGCTCGTTCAGCGCTTTGGAGCGTTGGACTTCGTCAGCAACAACGCTGGCTGCTTCGGCACGCACCCTCTTCCGCGCAACAGCCTCTTCGTCAGGCTCAGCGCGCACAAGGTCTACGTTGTTGTGGACGTGTCAGGTGTTCATCCGCGTCACGTCGTCGACGCGGGGGAGCCTCCCCTCACCGTGGTCCCCGGGACGTGTATCGCTCGCTCCCCGGACCGCGCAGAAGTGATGATGACTGCGCCTGATGCGGGCGGAAGCAAGGATCCAGCGCCAGATCCGGAGGTAACGCCTAAGGCACCAAGGAAAGCTAGGGGCCCTCCGCTAGAGAGGCCGGAAAATGTGTTGAGAGAGGCAATGGACAGCTTGGCAAACCCTGTAGTAGCAGCGGTAGATCCGGATCGAGCGCAGGCCGAGCTGGAAGAAACTAGGCAAAACATACTAGAGGGTGCAAAGAAAATAGCCGCGGCTCAGCAGTCGCTGAACATGACGCTGCGTGAGTACACGAAAGCAAACAAAGTTGAGGCGGTAAAGGTAAAAGGGAGAAATCTCATGAGTGAGATGAACAGAGAAGGTGATAATGGAGTAGAGGAATCAGAAAACTGCTTCTCCGTGGGGCTACCGAGGTATAGTACCCCGGCTAAGAACCTTAGAGCAGCGGATGCAGCTGCGTCCGAGTTAGAGGGTCTGACGGGTGAATCCCGGCAAAGACAACAAGATAGGGTTAACGAGCTGGTTCAGATTGCAAATAGGCAAAACGAGGAACTACTTAGAGCAAACCCGGAGAGGGCTGGAGCCTCCAAGATCGTCCATTCGGTGATGGGTAACCCGGAGAAATCCGCTGGAGCCACATCGTCCCTGCATGGTGGTCCAAGGAGAGAGGAGGTAGTAACCTCGCCCATACGGAATAGACAGATCGTCCCGTATGACCCAACGCGGGCGGGGAAAGGAAAAGAAGCACAGAAAAATGATGATCGACGGAGTGTGAGCCGAGGTGAAGCTGGCCGAGGTAACCGCGACCAAGGCAATGCCGGTCAAGGGAACATTGTCAACGGCAATGCCGGACAGCAAAACTCGGCTGGAGCAGGACAACCGCAGCAGCGGAATATACCAAGGCAAGAGCAAAGTGCCGGCCGAGGTATGCAACAGAAAGGTGCGCCACAAGAGCAAAACCGGTACAACGACGGTGAATCAGAGATGGCAAACGCGGGATACCCAAGACCGGACTATCATATGATAGGGTCGAGATTGGGAAGCAGGGATTTGATGCCGGATGATGCCAGGTTGAAACTGGATCGACTGTATAGGTCGGAACAGATCGAATGTCAAGGTCCACCGGGTCCTGCCTGTTTTGGACCCCGGATCATGAAAGAGCCACCAGTACCCAACTTCCAGTTACCCAGGGGCACGAAGACGTATGACGGTAGTACCAAGCCGGAGGATTGGCTGATAAACTATGCTACAGCCGTGAAAATTGCCACTGGCAACTTGAGATGGGCAGTACGGTACGTACCCCAGATGTTGGAAGGCCCGGCAAGAGTATGGCTGAATAATTTGCCACCAGGGAGCATCAACTGCTGGATAGACTTTGAGGAAATGTTCATCAGCAATTTCTCGAGTACATATCAGAGGCCAAATAGGCCGTAGACCCTAGCTATGTGCAAGCAAAGACCTAATGAGACAGATCGGGAGTTCTTAACCCTGTGGTGTACCGTGAGAAACTCGTGTGAGGGAGTGATAGAATCACAGGCCATAGCGTGGTTTGCATAGGGGTGCAGATATGCAAGCGAGCTGTGGATGAAGTTGCAAAGGAAAATGCCAACTACGATGGCTGAAATGATCCGGATTGCAGATTCGTATGCTTTGGGTGATCCGACTCAACCTAGGCTCGCGTCAAACGAGTCAAGCAATGAGTACTATCAGAGGGATGGACCCGGATCATCCCGGAGGAATGAGTACAGGGGGAAAAGGAAAGATGATAGACCAGATCATCTATACGGTTCGCACCAAGTTGCAGCTGTGAATCAAGATCAGCCCGGAGCAGGGGGCAGTCAACGCCAAAAAACTGGAGGGCAGTGGACTCCGAGAAATGATGGCAAGAAAACTTGGACACCAGAGCAAAAGAAGCAGTGGCAAGAAAGGAAAGACCGTCCGAGGTATACTTATGAGTCGATGTTGGACCAGCCGTGTAAGTTTCACACGCCAAATCCGAATAACCCAGCGGGTCATACGACGAGGCAATGTGAGTGGATGCGCAAGATTGAACAAGGTGGTTCGGGGAATGCTTAGGCACCCCGGAATGATCAGCCTCGGCAGGAGTTACCCCGGCAAGAACTCCTCTCCGGAGCAAACACGCAACAGCTAATGTTGCCTCCCCCTCCGCCGAGGTATGATAACAATGAGAGAAGGGATGCAGTGCATCAGGTAGAAAATCAGCATCAGCCGGATCAGAGGTACCCCGTAAATGAGGGGAGAAACAAGTATAGGGAGCACCACCAGAGCTACTGTGTGTTCACCACTGAGGAAACTGCCAGAAAAAGCTTACAGCGTAGGCATATGGAGGTGAATGTGGTGATGCCGGCAGTGACGAGGTTCATGCCTTGGTCGGACCAGGAAATTACCTGGAGCATAAAGGATCATCCCAAGCTTATGCCAAGCCCTGGTTCGTATGCATTGGTGCTGGACCCGACGTTCATTGGGCCTAGCATTAATGTTAGGTTCTCAAAAGTACTGATCGACCATGGCAGCAGCATTAACATCATGTATGCGGACACAATGCGTAAGTTGGGCATCTCGGAAAACATGCTATAGCCCACGAGGACAACTTTCCATGGTATTGTGCCCGGTATTTCTTGCGAGCCAATAGGCAAAGTCCGGGTTGACGTGTTGTTCGGCACAAGAGACAATTGCCGAACTGAAAATCTGGAGTTCTAAGTGGTGAACTTAGAGAGCGTGTATCATGCGTTACTCGAAAGGCCAGCGCTGAACAAGTTCATGGCAAGCTGTCACGTTAGCTACTTGAAGATGAAGTTGCCCGGACCAAACGGAGTGATTACCATTGCTGGGGATTTCCGACGTTCCATGGAGTGTGCGTCGGCCGGGTCAAACTTAGCCGAGTCACTTGTGATTGCGCAGGAAAAAAGGAAAATTCAAGAGGTGGCGGCATTGGCTCAGTCCACGCAGCAGTATATGCCGGCGCTGAGTAACCCGCATGGAAGTGTCTCTTTCCAGGCCACGAAAGATACCAAGAAGGTTCCTGTTGATGACATGTTCCCAGAGCGCACCGTAACAATTGGTGCCGGGTTAAGTGATAAATAGGAAAGCAAGCTCGTCAGCTTCCTCCGTGAGAATCGAGACATTTTTGCTTGGTCCACATAGGACTTGCAAGGTGTTCCGAGGGAGTTGGCCGAGCACTCTTTGAATGTGAGACCCGGAGCTAAGCCGGCGAAGCAACCTCTCCACCGCTTCGCCGAAGATAGGAGGAAAGTCATTGGGGATGAGATAGCTCGATTGCTAGCTGTAGGATTTATCATGGAAGTACATTACCCGGATTGGTTGTCTAATCCGGTGCTGGTGGAGAAGAAGAAGGATGACCCGAACGTAGCAGTGGTTTGGCGCATGTGTATTGATTACACGAACCTGAACAAGGCGTGTCCAAAAGATCCATTTCTGCTGCCAAGAATAGATCAGGTCATAGACTCAACTGCTGGATGTGAATTGTTGTCATTCATTGATGCATATTCTGGTTTCCACCAGATACCTCTGAATCCAGATGATCAAATAAAGACTACGTTTATTACCCCGTATGGGGCTTATTGCTATCGCACCATGTCGTTTGGTTTACGTAATGCAGGGGCAACGTACCAAAGATGTATGCAAAAATGTTTGCACGACCAAATAGGTCAAAATGTATAGGTGTACGTGGATGATGTGGTTATCAAGACCAAGGAAAGCAAAATGCTCGTTGACGATATCAGGCAAACGTTTGCGAACCTAAGGAGGTTCCGGATGAAGCTTAACCCGGAAAAATGCACCTTCGGTGTCCCGGCTGGAAAATTGCTTGGTTTTCTTGTTTCCAGCCGAGGTATCGAGGTTAACCCAACCAAAATCCAGGCCATCGAACGAATGGAACTGCCGAAGTGTCTTAACGATGTCCAGAAGTTCACAGGTTGCCTGGCCTCGTTAAGTCGGTTTATATGTCGGTTGGGAGAAAAGGCGCTGCCTCTTTACCAACTCATGAAAAAGTCGGATAAGTTCGTTTGGACGCCACAGGCCGATGACACCTTTACCCACCTGAAGAAAATGTTAGCCACAGCACTAGTGCTAGCTTCACCACTATCGAAGGAGCCAATGTTGCTCTATATAGCCGCAACCAACCGAGTTGTAAGCGCAGTGATAGTGGCGGAGCGCGACAAGGAAGGTAAGTCGGTGCAAAGCCAGTGTATTACTTGAGCGAGGTGTTGTCAGCCTCAAAGCAGAACTATCCACATTACCAAAAGGTGGCATATGGCGTGTACATGGCTGCCAAGAAACTGAAGCACTACTTTGAGGAGCATCCTATCCGAGTCATATGTGAGGCCCCCATATCCGAGATAATGAGCAACAAGGATGCAAGTGGCAGAATTGCAAAATGGGCAATTGAGCTAGCTCCTTACGCGCCGCAATATGACAGAAGAGAGGCAATCAAATCTCAAGCTGTGGCGGACCTTTTCGTGGATTGGGCCGAGGTGCAATACGAACCGCCACTTCCAGATCCGAACTATTGGCGAATGCACTTTGACGGATCAAAAACCAAAACCGGGTTAGGTGCCGGAGTTGTACTCACATCGCCAAAGAAGGACCAGTTGAAATATGTGCTGCAGATCCATTTCACCGCATCAAACAATGTCGCTGAGTATGAAGCACTTGTGCATGGGCTTAAGGTAGCAAAAGAAATTGGGATACGTCGGATCATATGCTTTGGCGACTCGGATTTGGTGGTGCAGCAAGTGTCGGGAGTGTGGGACGCCCTTGATCCAAACATGGCACTGTACATATTTCATGTGCAGAAGATATCTGGTTACTTTGAGGGATGCGAATTTCATCATGTACCCCGGGTGGAAAATGAGGCTGCCGACATGCTGTCGAAGCTCGGGTCAACCCGACAAGCAATTCCACTGGGTGTTGCATTAGAGCACCTCAGGAAACCATCCATCAAGCCCTCCCTAGGAACCGACTTGATCTATGTCCCGGAGGACACGGAATCCAGAGCTGTGCCCATGGACATTGACATGGGAAGTGGTGCGTGAACCCCGGGGACTGCCTCGGCAAACCCGGGGACTACTACAGTAAACCCAGGGACTGCTTCACAAGACCCGGGGACTAATCAGCGTGATCCGATTGAAGTTATGCTGGTGGATTAGATGGAGATTGATGAGGATGTATTCCTTGTGCGAACGATACCAGCTTGGGCACTACCTATATTTCAGTTCCTGAAGGACAGAACGTTACCCACTGAGGAAATGTTGTCCAGGCAAACACAGAGGAGGGCAAAGGCCTACACGATCATCAATTCCGAACTATACAAAAGAAGTGTGACCAATGTTTTCTAGCGATGTGTTGACCCGGAATAAGGGCTTGAAAGCATCCGAGATATACATCAGGGGGAATGCGGGCATCACGCCTCATCCCGAGCCTTGGTAGCAAAAGCTTTCCGGCACGGATTCTACTGGCCAAATGCCTTAGAGCAAGAGGAAGATCTGGTGAGAAAATGTAACGGTTTTCAGAGGTATGCTACCAAGACACATATGCCAATGTCGAAACTCAAGACCATACCAATCACTTGGCCCTTTGCCGTATGGTGCTTGGATATGGTTGGCCCGTTCAAACCAGCAAGGGGAAAAATGACTCACATTCTGGTAATGGTGGACAAGTTTATGAAATGGATTGAGGTAAAGCCTATAAGAAAATGTGATGGAGCTACGGCCGTGACATTTCTCAAGGATATCATCTTGAGGTACGGTTATCCTCACAGTATCATAACTGATAACGGCATAGATTTTGCGGAAGGAGCATTTGCGCATTTCTGCCGGGATAAGAAGATCTGGCTGGACGTAGCCTTGGTAGCTCACCCCGCATCGAACAGACAAGTGGAAAGATCCATCGGATTAGTATTATCCGGGATAAAACCCCGGCTCATTGAGCCGCTGCAAAGATCAGCGGGGTGCTGGATAGAAGAGCTACCAGCGGTGCTGTGGAGCTTAAGAACAACTCCGAATCGATCAACAGGCTATACGCCCTTTTTTCTGGTATATGGAGCAGAAGCTGTATTACCAGCCGACATAGAGCATGATTCGCCTAGAGTCACCCAATACACAGAAGCCGAAGTGCAAGAAGCCCGGCAAAATGATGTTGATCTACTGGAAGAAGCGAGAGAACTGGCATTGTCCAGATCCGTCATATATCAGCAAAATCTCCGACGCTATCATAGCCAAAAAGTGTGCCCCCGAGTCTTTCGGGAAGGCGATCTGGTGCTCCGGTTGGTACAAAGTACTACGGGCATGCATAAGTTATCCCCCCATGGGAAGGGCCGTTCATCGTGAGCAAAGCATTGCACAATGATTCTTACTATCTTATAGATGCAAAGCCATAGGAAAAGAACAAGGCGGACGGGTCCGGAGAGGAATCCAAGCGACCATGGAATATAGCTCTACTTCGTCCTTTCTACACTTAGCTAAGAAGTCTATGTATCCGAGTTATCTCGTATGTCGGTATGTATGTCGGCAATGAGCTTATCAATGAAATGTTGGCACCTCGAGCAGTAACTCGAGGACTGCCTTAATAATGTTTGTTGTTTTTTGTGAGTCAGCTGGAATAAGTTATTCTATTTAACTCGGATTAGTAGTGTGCGAGCACCAGGAACTCAACTCTTTGACTTGCTGCTGTCCAACAAGAATTGGCTTCATGGCAAGCAAGAGAACAAGTTTGGAATTGCATAGCACATGAAAAACGACTAAGGAGAAGAATTTATTCGAGCTGACGTTTGTTTTTCGAACTGACTCCGCATTTATTTTCAAGTTATTATGTAGTTTTATTTTGGTGCTAAGTCCAAAAGTTTCCCAGTATTGTTAAGACAATTTTTGAAGCTCGGATTCGTAAGTCATAAAACCGAATCAAGGTAGACACGAACCGAGCCAAGAGATTGAACGAACAAGAAAAAGAAACTTGGGTACTACGCCCAAGTTAATCCGGCATAAGAACTTAGTAGCAAAATATCACGTGTGTTTGGAATACAACTCCACCCGGCATACCGGGGATCTGATAAATTTTTAAGTGTTTTCGCTCAAGGAGCAGCAGGAGGAGGAAGTTCGGCATCGTCCTCGCTGCCCTCAATATCAGAGGCATCATCTTCTCCTTCATCATCTGAGCCATCTTCACCGTGCTCAACCTCATCGTCCCCAGCGGCTTCCAGGAAGCTCGGCCCCTCAACCCATTCATGAATGGGAGCGTATTCAATAAGGCTATAGGCACAAGCCTGGCGCCGAGCTACCCACTCCGGGTCATTGGTCCATCTGGATCCTGTGCACAGACGTGTCAGGAGGTTGAGATCAATCTTCTCGTAGCACGTGAGTATGTGGTGAAGGATGGTAACAGCTGCGGCACGTCCAGCGGACTCTCTCCAGAGGTCAAGCTGAGTCTCGGTTTCCATTAACTTCTCAATGAGAAGTGCGGTGGTCTCCGGGGCTTCTTCGCCGGGCCAGAAAGTGTTGAAGATGCGGGCTGTAGCGCTGAGGATGTCCTTGCCGTAATTCTTGATGAGCTCCACGCGAGATGATAAGCTGACCAACAGATCCTCTAGGTCATAAGGAATCCCTTCACTATCAGAAGAGGCCGGAGTACCCCTTTGTCGGCGGAAGTTGGCAACTGCTGCGCTCACAATAGGAGTGCCCTCTGGAAATTTGCCTGGAAACGAGACAAAGGAGAAAGGTCAAGAAAAGACATATGAAGTAACCCGGAGAAGTAGCTCGGAAAAGGGAAAGAAACTTACGTGATATATGACTGAGGATCCGGGTCAACTCCTTGGTGCAGTCGTCACGTCTCTTCCGGAGCTGCTCAAGCTCAGCGTTCGCCGACCCAAGCTGGATGTCGTACTCCTTGAGAAGATCCTGGTCCTTGGCGATCTAGAGGTTGAGGCGCTCGCGTTCTTCTGTGAAATTCTGGCCAGCCTTTTGAAGTTCGGGTTGGTGCTGGGCCTTCATCTTCTCCATCTCAGCCTTGAGCCTAGAAATCTCATCGTCCTTGGTCCAGAGGAGGGCGAGCTCGTCATCTTTCTTCTTTAGCTCGGCTTGGTGCTGCCCTGCTTGTTCGAGAAAATGCAGCATCATATCAGGCACGGGCACACTATCTTCAAGCGATGCTGAAATAGTGTGTTGGCTCGGCAGAGCCGAGGTATGAATGTTGGCCGAGCCAAGGAGAAAAGGGAATGGAAAGCATGGCAAAGTCGGACATAAATGACTTACCCTTGATCTGCTCAAGATTTTTGCGCATAATGATGTTCTCAGCTTCCACCCCAGCTGCAAAAACCGAATGATGAGATTAGTTCGGCAAAGGAAGATGAAGAAAAAGGAAGAAGTGATAAGGAAGAAATTTACCCCTCTTCTCGTATTCCGTGATAAGTGCGGCCTGCTTGGCGCGTAGCGTCTTGTGAGTATCCAGCAAGCATTGGAATTCTGCACTCCGGCGATTGGTGGTCACCTGAAAGGGATACAGAAAAACAAGTTAGCTCGATGCATATTCGAAGTGTACTAAAATCCGGGCCAAGTGGAACTTAACCCGGCTCTAGGTGTGTGCATATTCGAAGTGTACTAAAATCCGGGCCAAGTGGAACTTAACCCGGCTCTAGGTGTGTGCATATTCGAAGTGTACTAAAATCCGGGCCAAGTGGAACTTAACCCGCCTCTAGGTGTGTGCATATTCGAAGTGTACTAAAATCCGGGCCAAGTGGAACTTAACTCGGCTCTAGGTGTGTGCATATTCGAAGTGTACTAAAATCCGGGCCAAGTGGAACTTAACCCGGCTCTAGGTGTGTGCATATTCGAAGTGTACTAAAATCTGGGCCAAGTGGAACTTAACCCGGCTCTAGTGTGTGCATATTTGAAGTTCTCATGGAGCTATGTTAGTTTTCTAAAGAGCATCCAGCCGAGTAACAAGTTACTCCCCCGGAGGCTCGGGGACTAATAGTTATTATCTACAGCATGTAAAGGGGAAGCGACGTACCTCCATCATTCGCTCAGCGAGGTTAATTGCATTTGCGGCTGTGTTCATCTGGGCAGAAAACTCGGCGGGGCCGAACTTCTCCGGGAGATCCCTGTCTTGAACCACCTCTGCCTTATTCCAATTCATGACGAATTCAATTAAGCTCGGAGGGTACCGTTCACTGCTGGGCATATGGGGCGCCACCAAGCCCTCTGCATGCGCTTCTTTCCTTTCGATCAAGGCAAGGGCTGGGCTGGTGTGCAGAACCATTTGTTGTGCGTTAGTTGGCTCGACAGGCGCGTCCTTCACTGCTGGTGCTTTCTTGGGAAGCATTGACATGAGGGTACGCTGCCCGGCTTCGACGGATGGTGGCTTGGTAGTGTCCGGAGCCTTCTTTCCTTGGCTTGCTGGGAAGAGGAAACCGTCGCAGCGGATTTCCCCTTAGGAGCGGCCGGAGTGGTTCCTCACCGAGGTTGAGAAGACTCGGACGAGGCAGAGGAACTAGGTGCAGGTGCTCTTGGTGCTGGACTTGGTGCTGCTGCTGATGTTTTTGCAGCCGGAGTTGGTGTTGATGCCGGAGTTGGTGTTGGTACGGGTCTGGTTGTTGATACTAGAGCTGGAGCCGAGGTTGCTTCAGCGGATGCTGGTTGAGGCGATGCCGAAGTGGTGGATGCCATCGCCTCGGCCGGGCCGGTCCCCTCCCCCCCCCCCCCCCCCCCGCTCCAAGGTTATCCCCCTCTTGCCGAGGTGGAGCAGAACCCGGAGCGGCCGCAGAACCCTCTGGAATAGGGCTCAGTGGACGTGACTCGTCGTCGCAACGGGGAGAAGGGCTAGGTCGAAGAGGTGAGGAGATGCTCGATCCACTTTGAGGGACCTCCACCGGAGCCCTGCAAAAGAGAATAATGTTAGAAGAGAAATCACAACGATGCAAGGGAGGGCAAGTTACAGAAGGCAAAACAACTTACGCATCCGAGGTTTGGGCCTCCTTGGGTTTCCGAGCCCTTCGCGCTGGGGCCTTGCCTGCTCGCTTGGAGGCAGTCTTATCCCCGGACTTCTTTCGCCTTTTAGCAGGCTGAGAAGGTCCGGAGGATGAACTTGAAGCAGCCCCGCGCTTCTTCTTCGGAGCCACCGGAACAGGTTCGCCCGTAGCAAGGGGAGGATCCTCGTGGATGTGACCACCGGGGTGAGCTGATGGCAGAAAAGCAAAAGAAAGGGGGACAGCCTCAACAGGTTCAATCACCTCGACATCCGAGTCATCTTCATCATCGGGCCAATCTCTAATGGAAGAGGATTTACCCGTGGGTCGTTTCGTGGCGTCGGTCATCGGGAGGAACATCTCCTGGTCCGGCTCCTCCTCATCCGGAGTCTCCCGATCCGGCGCCCACTTAAGGGTCGGATCGGTGCCGTCCTCGATGGTCTGCTGAAGAAATTGCTGAGGAAAGGAATGAACAAAAGAGTCAAAATGCAATAATAACCGACATATAATTGGTCCGGGGTGAGTTCGCAACATGAAGCTTACCACGGGAGGAAGCCTATCGCGGCAGTAATGCTCCATTCCCCAAGTCCACTCGAAGGAGAAGTCCTTGTGGGTGGTGAAAAGAGCCTCAACCCGGCGGTAGATCTCCGTGTTGCTCAGCTCGAAGGATGAGGTCCGGTTGGGGTCGCGGCCGAAGCTCATGTGGCACACCTTGTGGGTGCGCTTCTGGAGAGGGTAAATCCGGTTGCGCACGAAAGTGATCATGGCGTCCTCATTGCGTAGCCCGAGCTTCTTCAGCTCTGCGAACATCTTGTTGACCTGATTGGCCAAGGCAGTGGGCTTCTTGGGGATCTCATCCCACAGATCTGGGTTAGGTGGACCCGGAGTATAGGGGAGCAACCGGATCAAGTCTTCAGTGCCCGTATTCCGGACATAGAAGAAGGTCCGGGCCCATCCTTTGCAGGACTCTAACCCGGTGACCCGGGGGAAAATGGAAAACCTCCGGGGTGAAATGGAAGCCGCTCCGAATTGAGTGAGTTGTTTGTCCTCCGGATCAGCGTGGATGTTGGGGATGACATTGCGATGAAGGCCGAAGAACCGGATCCATAGCTCCTTCATGGGCCACAGTACGGCGTAGCCTTCGATCGTAGAAGCAAAGGCAGAGAGAAGTGATAGCCTTGGTTGGAAGATGGTGCGGCTGGAGCTGGTACGTACTGAGCCAGTCCCGGAAAAAATCGCTCACCGGCAACCTGAAGCCCCGTTGGAAGTGGGACAAGAACACGACGAACTCACCCGGATTGGGTGAGGGGGCCAGTTCGTTAGAAGGGAGACGAGCGGCGACGCCAGCGGGGATGCGCCTGGTTCGGTAAAGCCAGTCAAGATCATCTTGACAGACCCATGACCTGGCCCACCGCCGCGGTCCACCGTCATGGCGTCCTCCTCCATCTCTTGCTCAGCGACGATGAGCTCCTCTTCAGTCATCAGATCTTCGCTGCCCTCGCTGGCGCTAGCGGCGGCGGGGGGCAGAGGCCTGGATTGGCGAGGACCCGTGGCGAGGAAGTTGTGCAGCGGTGGCCGCGACGCGGAGGCACGGGGAAGCAGTGCGGTGGCGGCGACGCAGAGGTGCGACGGAGAAGCGCGGCGGCGACGCTGCTATTTGGTATCACTGGCGGTGGCGCGGTCGCGAGGAAGATGAAGAAAAAGGGCAACGGGCAGAGGGGCGCAGAAGGAGAAAGATCCTAAGGGAAGCACCCCTCCGCTATTTAACCACTCCCACCAGCGGTGAGTGGGATCATATCCTGCGGACCCGCCACACGCAGTGGCCATGTATCCCCTGTCCGGACCAATCAGCGGGGAGCCACACGGAGGGCCACAGAGCGGAGAGAATCCTATGACGTGACACTGTGATGCGAGAAACGAGGAGGCAGGCATGACGTGACCCGCGCGCAGTGATAACTGACAATTACTGCGGTGGTAACTGTGCAGGCCCTTAAAATAAGACGACAAAATGATTACCCATCACATGGGATGGCGTACGAGAGAAGGAAACAAGACCCGGATCGAACCATGGTAACCCGTCCAGCAAGTGAAAACTTGGCATGAGCGGAGGGAAAGTAAAACCATGAGGTCCGAGTTGAAGTGGTAACCCGGCCGGCAAGTGAGAACTTGGAATGTGCGAAGGGAACGTAAATCCATATAATCTGAGGTAAAGAGGTAACTCGGAAATAATGACTGGAGCTTGAAATTGAACCTGATGTGGCCTTCGCGGCCAAGGCAGCTAAGACCGCACCAGCTTCGGGGACTAATGTTGGGGGGATACCCCCGGGTACGTTCACGTCGGGGTATAAAGGCCAAGTTAGCCGAGGTTTGGCAAGGTCAAAGCGGATGCTGGCCGGGTCACCTTAAGGCAGGCCGAATCACGGGGTAACCCGGACCGGGGGGCGTTCGCCTAACTAAGTCTCATCCGACTTAAGCAGTAAGTCGGAAGTGCATGTTTTACTTGTATGCAGGAACAAGTGTGGCCGGATCAACCATGATCCGGGCCATATCTAGCTTCCAGGAGAAGGAAGGAATCTTGTTGGTCAAAAGAAGCCTCGGTACGCACTACCTAAGCGAAGAAAGCAAGGACATGACCACCGGGGCATGGCCGACAAGGGTGACGACGCCCATGTCGGCTGACGCGGGCGCCGCAGAGGCTCACGTAGCTAAAGCATGAGTGACGCAGGGGAAAAGCACCCCGGTCGGCTTGCTACTTTGGGGGGAAGCATATTCTTAGGAATATGCTTCCACGTATGCCCTAGGCAGAGCCCGAGCTCCCTCTATAAAAGAGGGGCTAGGGTTTCAGTAGGAGGGGTTGATCTCTAGTTGATTGGATTTTCTCTATTGGTCCTAGGGTTTTAGGTGCTATCTGTGGGTGACAGTAAGAGAGCTCCTTCTTCCTCCTCTCGCCAATACAGCTCAAGGATCACTTGTAATCTTGGAGACAGAGCAATATAAACATCTGTGTGGAGAATAACTTCACTATCCCTCCCTGGATTCCCCTAGCGTGTATTAGTCCCCACCTTTAGCCTATCCATGGCATCTACCGTGACACCACCACGACACTGCCCGAGTCTATGACTCCGCCAGAAACTCAGGGGCTACTCCAAACTGGAGCGTTGGTTGCGCATATACAAGATCCTCGAGTGACACACTCTGAATCCTCACTCGAATCCACGATTCGACTAAGGACTCGGGGGCTATTCCCATAGGGAGCGCTGGCCGCGCACCCAAAGAAATTTGTGAAGATATTCAAGCATTATGAAAACCCTTCACTCGAATCTACGATTCGATTGTGGGCTCCGGGTTACTCCCATAGGGAGCGCTGAAAGCATATTCGACTGAAACAAGCAAAAGATGACAGTAGTCGCAAAATACTTATAGTCCCCATTAGAGTCTACGACTCGAATAGGCACTCGGGGGCTACTCCCATAGGGAGCGCTGGTCGCGCACCCTATGATTATTTTTCCTTGCACATCGTATTGTGTGTCGATAACATCCACACTCGAATGCTATGGCGACTCCGCCTCATATTTTCCCTACAAAGAGATT
This sequence comes from Avena eriantha, assembly GCA_910589775.1. Lineage (NCBI taxonomy): Eukaryota > Viridiplantae > Streptophyta > Magnoliopsida > Poales > Poaceae > Avena > Avena eriantha. The sequence goes on from OU342745.1 coordinate 43,627,037, forward strand.
ACGTCTCCTGGGCCACCCGAATCATCTCCGCGATGACAAAAAATTTGGATGCCGCGCTTACAGCGTGAAGATAAGACCTGAATAAGGCCTTGCAACGCATCTACTGCGCTCTACCAGAAATAATCCGTACCTACAGGTACGATGAATATGCCTTGACAGACGCGTCGAGTGCTCACATTACACACTGGAATTCGACTCCTATAAGACCTCCGTGGCCTGAATCGAATTACGCCAGCACTTTTCCGAATTCGAGTCCGGGGACTCGAGTTTGAGTAGGTGATGTTGTTTTTGCCCTAGCGCAATTAACTGGTCTCGATCTGTCGAGCACACCCGGCACATTTACGATCATCCCTATGAACTACTACAAATTCAACTGACCCGATGAACTTCCGGGTGAAGTGCTTCGCACTCGACACAACTATCGACTCAGACATCCTAATGCAAGATTCAAGATCAAGACTTCTAAGTCTCCACCCGAATCTACGATTCGCATGGACACTCGGGGGCTACTGACATGGGTATGCCCAACATGCACCCAACTACAACCTACCTGGTGCGGCTCGACTGAAGGCCCACTCGACGAATTTCCAAGGTCCATGACGTCTATGACGGTTCGAGTGGTATGAAGCCCATATGGACACAGACTCTCAAACGCACAAGACAAGGAAGTCTCAATACTAGAGTTTGAATCTAACTTGTAACCAACTCGTATTGGTACCTGAGACCTAGCCTCCCCATATATAAAGGCTAGGAGGGTCCAACGAGAAGGCAATCTCTCAATCGCGGCCCCCACAATAGATCTAGACGACACACGCAACCCTAGTTTCCACAACCCTCGCCATATTACATCTGTGCACCATTGTAATCTTCGATTCCTTCAATAATTCCACGAGCAGACAAGCATGAGTAGGGACCTCCGCGAGGCCTAAACCTGGGTAAATCTTCGAGTCCCCTATGTGCTTGTTGGCTAGCCGATAGATGTCTCTAGTGCTCTCTCCTTCTCCAAAACCCAAGTCCATAACAATGGGAATTGATGAGTTAAACCATCGTCACCGAGCGATTTGTTCTTTTGCCTGCACCTGTTTTGTTTAACCTTGATACCAGGTTAGGATGGTCACTCACTGAGGAGGAGCTTGATACGTACTTGGGAGAGCTCTCCCTACAGGAGCAGGATACTAGAAGGGAGGTTACATATGATTCGGGCCAGCCCTCATATGTGGGGGAGTCTTCATATCAGCAGCCTACCTATGATTGGGGAGCTTCTTCTTCTTTCTAAGGGCCTAACCACAATCATTCTTACAATGACCCGCCTGCTTGGAACCCTTACTCACATTTGGATTGATACCCACTTAGGCCAAAAGCCTAAGCTTGGGGGAGGTACACCGACATCACACTCATCTCCATATCATGTTTCGTTGGTACTTTGTATATTCATGTTTCGTTCTCTTTTTAGTCTTCGTTCTCTCTTTGCTTTTGCTTTCTAAAACACAAAAAACCAAAATTATTTCCATTGTTTCTCTTTGTTTTCTTCTGCTTCTTTTGCCTTGGTTTGCCTTTTCCTTTTTGCTTTGTTTGAACTATTCAAAAAAACCCAAAAAGATTTTGCTTTTCTTGCTTTTCTTGTTTTTCCTTTTGTTCTTGTCTTTGAAAATAAAAAACACCAAAAATATTTGTTGTTCTTCTTTGGTTTTGTGAAGTTTATTGCACGGTTCAACAGTTCTCACTGGAATTTGGTTTCATGTTATTATTCAAGCCACACAAGTGAAGGGCAATAATGAGGATTAATGACAACTTGAGGTGTGGTAAGAGGCTGGTAATGAACTCTATTTGTTTTCATTTTTGTACATATACTCATCATTGTGGGCATGCTTAGTCTGTTCATGTAGGGTGTATGTTATTTATGTATGCTTAGTAGTTCTTGCTTTCTTATGATTAGCTCTAGCTCGCTAATAATTTGTAGCATGTCGTATGAATGTTTGCTTGCATTGCTTTATTCATAATTTGGTATGACACTGTGGTATCTCCCTCTGAATGTTTCACTTGAATTGACTTGGCACATGCTCATGCATGCTTATGACTGAAACAATAATTAGTTAAGCCTCAATGAATTATTTTGCCTCAGGGGTCTTGAATTACTTTCATGCCATGATTAGTCCTTTTTTTGTTGCAAGCATGATTATGACAGTTATTGCTCTCTCGTTTGTCGCTCCCTTACTATTGCTAGCTTTCACTTGCACTGAGTATAAGTTTTACTCGTGTTTCTAACTCCCTAAAACCAATATTGCCAAAAGTTTCCACCATACCTACCTATTAGCATCATTTTCTATTCCATGCATGCCTAGTATGCCTTGTTTTCTTCCGAATAAAATGTTTGCTTGTTATGAGAAAGTTAGTTAGTAAAGCTCTCACGAACTTGATGGCACACTTTACTTTCTTGCACTTTATAATCTTGAACCATTGCATCCATCTTTATTGCGTATATGCTTGCTCTTTATAAGTTGAAGTTAGCAGAACCATGTATCATGGGGAACACTTTCAACATTGCACTGGTACTTTGTACCTCGTTGATATTATGATTCTTTTGCTTATGGATCCCGGCGGTGTGAAATAAAAGGGGAACTTGTGAGATCATGGAGTTTGTATATGTGCTAGAAAAATGCCTGGGTCGCTAGCCTAAGCCATGCCTAATCATGGTGGAAACTTGCAACATAACCATAATGAGCATTCTATGAAGCATCCTCAATAAAAAACTATGCAAATAACAAAAAAAAAGATTGCTGAGATGCTCATTGTCTGCTTGCCTTGTCATTTTGATTATGGGATAGCTCATGTATCATGTGCAAGGGGTACCCCGCTGGCGGTTCTCTATGATACATATATACTTACAATGACAAGAGCTTACTTGTGACTGAAGTTGAGTAGCATGAGGTCCGGTACTCGTAAGTAAGGGGCATGAGATTTTAACTTATAACTTGTCAAGCATATCCTCTTAGTTGTGTTACTTTAACCTTAACCAGTTAAAGATGCTTATGATAGGGGCAATCAGAGCTCAAAGCTAATGAGTACCATACTTTCAGCATTTGGAAGCCTTTCAAACTTTTCAAAACCTTTTCATTCCCTTGTTGAGTCACCACCTATTCTATGAGCACTTTCTTGAGAGCATAGTTTTCATTCTTAGTGTAATGTGCTTGTCTCAAAACTGGATTAATTGTGTTATGACTTTGATGCTTGTATCTTTGATATCTTTACTTCTAGTCTTCACTTGAACTTTAGAGGTGCCTTGGCATTTATGTTTGCTCTACAATCAAAGGCAAGTGAGATACCACTCTATCATACCTTGTTATGAGCATTGCAATGTTGCTTATGTTTATGTTTCATACTACTTATTATTTTTGAGTTAGAAGCTCTTCATAGCTTGCAATGACTATTAAGTAAACTTAGTTGCATACTCCTTATTATGAATTTCCTGAGTAGTTGATCATATGCTGAGAATATATACATCTTATGAAGCAAATGTGTTCGTGAAAGTTTCTTTTATCGCACTCAGTTTTCAACTGAATTGCTTGAGGACAAGCAATAAGCTAAGCTTGGGGGGGAGTTGATACGTCCAAAACGTATCTACTTTCCAAAACACTTTTGCTATTGTTTTTCCTCTACAATTGTGTGAATTGGATGCAATTAACATGGACTGACGTTGTTTTCAGCAGAATTACCTTGGTGTCTAGTTTTTGTGCAGAAAATCAACTATCAGGAAAAATCCCAGAAAATATGCCAAAAATCCTATTTCACCAGAAGACTCACGGAGCCAAAAGATGAGACGGAGTAGGGCCACAAGGGGCCCACACCACCTGGCCACGCGGGCCAGGCCAGACCATGCCTAGGGGTGGTGTGGCCACCTTGGCTGCCCCCTCGGCCTCCCTCTTCGCCTATAAGTTGCCTCTTGACCTAAAAACCAAGGGGGGTTCGATGTTTTTCCAGAAAGAGTTCTGCTGTGCCGCCACCACCAGATTCCGCGATTCGGAACCAGAAACTCTGTTCTGGCACCCTGCCGAGACGAGAAATTGGAGGAGATCATCGCCATCATCATCACCATCGCTTCTCCATCGACCATCCATGTTTCCCCCATCTATGAGTGAGTAATCCCCCGCTGTGAGCTATGGGGATGGTAGGGATTGGATGCGATCGTTCATGTAATGGCATCATATTGTTAGGGCATGGTGCCTAGTATCTATTATTAGTGCTTTTTTACTTTGTTGCAACTTGTTATGCTTAATGCTTGTCACTAGGGCCCGAGTGCCATGATTTCAGATCTAAAAATGTTATTGATTCATTATGATAGTATTGGTTTTGGTCTTATCTGCAAGTTGTATACACACGTTGTTGTCCGGAACCAAAGGCCCCAAAGTGACAGAAATCGGGATAACCGGAGGGAATAGCTTTGATGTGAGGATCACATGTGTTCACGGAGTGTTAATGCTTTTCTCCTGTGCTCTATTAAAAGGAGCACCTTAATTTCCAGTAGTTCCCTTGAGGCCCCGCTGCAAACGGGCTGGCAGGACAAAAGATGTTGTGCAAGTTCTCATCGTGAGCACGTATGACTATATATGGAACACATGCCTATGATTATCTAGTACTTGGATGCTTTATCTTATTTATCTGCAAATGTCCTATTGCCATATGAATTGTCTTGTCCATGCAACGCCTGTCCATCCATCCATGTGCCTACCGCGCTTTAATCCTACTGTTTGCTACAATTGTTACTACTGTCTTTACTTTTACTACTGCTATTACCTTACTATTGCTACTACAAAACTGTTGCTACTGATAAACTGTCGTGAGCAAGATTGTTTCTAGGTGCAGCTGAATTGACAACTCAGTTGTTAAGGCTTATAAATATTCTTTGGCTCCCCTTGTGTCGAATCAATAAATTGGGTTTCACTTCCCTCGAAAATACTGCGATACACCCCTATACTTGTGGGTCATCAGTAGTCTTTAGTAGTCCTAACAGAAAAGTTAGTGGTTAGTTAGAACCGAAGTGAGACCACCTTGCTTCAAATTATCCTGTTGCAATTGAGCAATTTGGGTAAATATTGAGACAAAGAGTAGTTTGACTTCTAAGTGCTAAGTATCACAAAGTAAACCTATACTAGGAGGTGTCATATATTACATATCTAAGCCTAAATTCTAGAGGTATTATACTCAACTACTATATTCCGGGCTTAGAATGATGTGTGTTATATGTACCACATTTGGATTTCTTGGTATTTCTTGGATCTTCTTAATTGACTAGATCCGTGCATGAAGTTTGACTTGATGTGCAAATGCATGTTGCATCATCAAGTTATTACTTGATGTTATAGACCTAGAGAGATAAGGGAATTCATGTAAGGGAGTGACGAGTTCCGGAGATCAAGATGAAGACTTGTCGGAAGAACGAAGCCAAATATAAGTAGTGTCAACACGATTTTGAAGGATGGATCAATCCAAACTCACTATGAGCTGGCAATAATAAGGAATATTAGTGCAAAAAAATGTGGAGCAACATGAAGGAATGAATTAAGTTCACCCCAAAGTAGGTGTTGTTGCTCGGAAGCAAACAAAGTAGTAGCAGCAGTACCAAGTTCACTTAAAACTGATTGGAATGGACAAAATGTGTCCACAACCAATCTTAAGTAGGACTGTAAGAATATAGCCCCAAAGAGATTATCATAAAAGGAACCATGGGATAACTTAAAACTACAGTTGTATATTGTCGAGAATGAAGAGGATTCAAGGAAAAAGATCTGGATACAGGATACCACAGTTATCCCCATTGGTGATCACAATGGAGTTCAGAAATGTTGTGATCAATGCAAGTTACTAGCTCATTTCGAAACGTAAGAGAGTACGAACTTCGGGGACAAAGTTGATTTTAAGGGGGAGAGACTATAACATCCCAACATTAGAGCTTAGAAATAAGCTGAGATAAGGTGTGTGCATTGCATTCATGCATAGAAAATCCAGGAATTTTGTGCGCAAAACTAAAGAACCTAGTTAGGGATCGAGATCTCTGTCGCTCTGATGAAAGCATTCGGGCAAGTGCGATAGATTTTGACATAACCTCTACTGTATCTTTGCTATTAAGTAGGAAAAGTCATTCAAAATTGAACATTAAAAGATGTGTTTGAATTCAAATAGAAATTGAAATGATAATTCAAGATAATACAAGTACAAATAATAACAAGTCTTAAACTCCAAAAGGAGAAGTAACATTCCATTGTCCCTTTACAATTAATAAATAAAAAAGAAAATTACAATCAGAATAATATAAGTAATAGAAAGGATGAAGTTGAACTATAAAAAAGGAAATTCAACTTTATTATTTCAAACAAATAATAATACATCGTCTTTACACATAAATAAAAGAATACGTAAATTATAAAAGAATCAAAAATAAAGGTTACAATCAGAATCAATAAAAAGGAAGTCTTAAACTAAATTCCTAATCATTTCTTAAATCTTCATATCCTGAAGATTATCCTCCTAAGCTTAATACATGCAAAACAAAGACAAAAGAACAGAGAAAGGAAAGTGAGGTTAGGGGTTAGTTGTGCTCTACGAATTAACAGTGAGGTTGTCGTGGTGGTGGCATGGCAGATGCCATGGATAGGCTAAAGATGGGGCCAATGTACACTAGAGGAATCCAGGGAGGGATAGTGTGGTGATTCCACACACAAGTGTTTGTATTTTCACTCTATCAATGGTGGATTACAAGGGCTCCTCGAGCTGTTCGTGAGAAGGAGACTAGTTCTCTTACCTCCCACTACAGTGCTCTAGAGTTCTACCTTAGACAGAATGATCGATCCCCTTCTATGGAGGCCCTGGTGCTCCTTATATAGGGGAGCCCAGGTTACAAAGCTAGGGCACACGTGGAAGCATATTCCCCGAATATGCCCTTTGGTTAAAGCAAGATGCTTCTTTATACACTTTAAATGGCTAGTTTGGAGTAATCCTCTGTGAGCTCCTTGGCTTTTGGCATCATCCGACACTGATATCGTCAGCCGACACTAGCTACATCACCTTTGTCAGACACACCCCACTGGTCCTTCCATCTGCTCGCTTCGCTCACGCTAAAGTGGACAGAGGCCACCTTTTGACCAGCGAGAGATTCCTTCCTTCCCTTGGAAGCCAAGTGGTAACCCGGCTAGCGTATAGATAAACAGGCTATGAGGGTACCTGCAAACAAGATATATCATCATAGCCGACATATGTTTTATGTCGGCCGGGTTATCGTTAGGTGAGCACCACCGGGCCGGGTTACCCCGTAAGTCGGTCTGCCTTGAGGTGACCCGGTCAGCATTCACTTTGACCGTGTTGTACCTCGGCTAACTCGGCCTTTTTACCCCGGCGTGACCCTACCCGGGGGTATCCCCCCAACATTAGTCCCCGAAGCTGGTGCGGTCTTAGCAACTTTAGCTGATAAGGCCACAGCAGGTTCCACTTATCAAGATCTTCAATTTCCTTGCCGAGTTATCCTGTAACCCGGCTCCTGTTATCGGACATTCCCTTGGCTCGATCCGAGTTACTTCTCATTGGTCGGGTTATTGCCCATATATCTGAACCATCCTTCCTTCTCTCATACGCTTCCCCACGTCCTACGTGGAGGGTAATCATCACTTTGCCTCATTTTAAGGGTTGCACCAGTTACTGCATCAGTTACTGTATTGATTGTTAGGAATAACTGTTGCGCACATCACATCGTGGCAACCCCCTCATTAAATGTATCATCATGTCATATCGTGGGATTCCCTGCTCCATGTGGCCCTTGGTGTGGCTCGCGTCTGATCGACTGGCTTAGCGGATACATGGGCATAGCGTGTGGCCGCTCTGCAGCGGTTGATCCCACTACGCCTCTCAAGGGCACAGTTAGATAGGGCACAAGGGCAGCTTTTGGGGAAGTTCCCCCACTTCGCACGTGCCCCTGCCCTCTACTTCCTCTTCTCCATAGCGCCGCCGCTGCTGCTTCTGCTTTAGCATAGTGCCACCGCTGTCGTGCCTCGCTGCTCTTCCACATCCACGCCGCTGATTCCATGCAGGCTCTCCGCTATGGAGCCCTGCCGCTCCAAACCGTTGCCCACCGCCGCAGATTGGCATCTCGAAGACACCAATTTGGACATGACTAAGGAGGAGCTCATCGTTGCTGAGGAAGAGAAGGAGGAAGAAGAAGCTCATGAGTGCGGCAGCTGGGCTGGGTCATGGATCTACCAAGACAACATTAACTGGCTCTACCAGACCGCCACATTCCCGCGGGCATCTCATGCCGCCTTGCCGCCCTGGAGATTGCTCCCTTCCCCAATCCAGGTGAATTCGTCGTTTTCTTGTCCCATTTCCAGCGTGGCTTTGTCCTCCCAGTGAGTGACTTTTTCCATGATTTCATCAACACTTACCAACTTCAGCCACACCACCTTCCTGTCAATGCTATTACTTCCCTTTACTCTTTCGCCTCCGGCATAGAGGGATACGTCGACCTCTGGCCCTCCAAAGAACTTTGGATCAAGTTCTTTGGTCTACGAAAAAACGTCATTCTTGATCCTCTTCTTGCCCGGGCCAAAAAACTTCTGACCCAATGCAGTGGAGCCTTAATTTCTCCCCGCAAAAACTTTTCCTTTCCCTGGGTTACCGGCCTTGAATCTTGCAAAGGCTGGGCCGGAACCTTCTTCTATGTTAGGAACAACTCGGATGAAGACTTGATCCGGTTGCTCCCCTTCAAGTTGGGTCCTCCGGATGCCTCCTTGTGGGACCGGATCCCCAAGAGAGCCACCACCTTGGCAAATCAAGTGGATCGCCGGGTCAAGGAGCTTGTCAAGCTGGGGCTGCATAGTGAGGACGTCATGATCACTTTCATCCGTAGCCGGATCTCCCCCCTACAGAAATGCTCCCACAAGGTTTACCAATTGAGCGGTCCTCTTGACCCCAACCGCACCTCCTCCTTCAAACTTAGCAGCTCCGACGTATTCCGCCAGGTTAACGCTATCTTCAAGATAGAAAAGGAGTTCTACGAGGCATGGAAATGGGGGCTTGTGCCCTTCACCCGGGCCAACTTTCCGCCTAAGGTACTTTCTTCTGCTGATACTTTTTCCGAGTCTCGCAGTAGGTCTGATAGTATCCTAATTTGATCATTTAGTATTTTTTCTCTTAATTGTTTCTCCAGCAGACAATTGAGGATGGCAAGGAGTTGGCCCTCAAATGGGTGGAGGCGCTTAGAGCTGGATGCAGACAAGCCTAACCCGGAGAGATTCTTGCCTACTCCGGATAGCACCAAGCAAACCTCTGGTAAGGCCTCTTCTTTAAGGGATTGGCCGGATGACGACGACTCAGATGTTGAAATTATGGAGGTACTTGATCCGTTGCCCATCTCTTATGCGTTTCAGGTTACCTCGGCTTCAGCTAACCCGGCCGGTCAGGTCCACGAGGATCCTCCCCTTGATGTGGAGGAGCCGGCTCCTGCCCCTTCCCAAAAACGCCTGGCAACCTCGGCCGTGGCTTCTGAGGCACCTCCGCCCAAGAAGAGGTAGAAGAAGTCTGACATCAAGGGTGCTGGCAAGCCCGTGCCCAAGACCACGGTTCAGCATGCGCCCAAGCCTAGGGAACCTCCAACCTCGGCCGAGTAAGTCTCTTTTCCTTCGTTGCTCATTTCCCGGTCTTGCTTCACCATCTCTACATATCACTTGTCCCTATTTCTCTTTGTAACTTGTTGCTCTTTGTTTGATTGGGCGGCGCTCCTAGGGTGATCCCCCAAAGTGGCCTTAGCATCTCCTCTCTAATCCGGAGTGCTCCATCTCCCCACGCGACAATGATGTTCGTCCGTTGAGCCCTATCCAAGAGGGCTCCGTGGCCGCGCCGGATCTGAGCCCACCTTGTCATGAGGAGGGTAACGTCGATGCGGGGGGAAGTGGAGCTTTCGAGGATACGACGATGCCAGATCTTCCCAGTTCTTCGGCTCCACCGCAACCTTCAGCTTTTGAGGTACTAGCTTCATCGGCACTGCCCCAGACTACTCCTTCTTTAGTTCCAATTTCACCAGCAACATCTACACCAACATCTGTTCAAGTACCACCACTAGTTCTAGTACCAGCAGTAGCACCATCACTAACACCAATAGCACCAATAGCAGCAACAACAGCAATAGCACCAGCTTCAACAGCAGCGACACCAGTAGCAATAGCAAAACCAGCACCAGGGCCAAAGAAAAAGCCTCAGGCAGCTACATCCGGATCAGCCATGTCTATCAAGAATATATTCCAGCTAGCCTCACAGGCTCCATCCGGATCAGCAACCTCGGCCCCACTGCAGCAGCCAAAATCTGCCAGCAAGAGCAAGAAGTTGGCCGAGGTAGCCAAGGGTTAGGCCTCCAAGAGCACAAACGTCGAGTCTAGACAGTACACGCTCGTGTCCATGACCAAAAAAGATAGCGCCGCCACCGGGTCTGCCGCTGCCGGATCGGAGTCTAGCAAGCAATTAACTTTGCATACTAGCCCGGCCGCTACCCAGGCCGCGAGGCGGGAAGCCCATGCTAAGGGTCTGGTGATGAGCCATGCGCTTAGCGGGTAGAATTATAGTCCGGTGCTTATTGAGTACGTCAATAAGTGGAATCACGCCAAGTTCATTAATCCGGAGGATGACCTCCCGGAAAAGTTTGGTCTAGCAGAGTTCAACGCTCAGATGAACATCGCTACCAAGGCCATCTCCCTTGCTGGCAGATTTTGGCTGCTGCAGTGGAGGTAAGCCCTTTTCCGTTATGCCTTTTATATATGCAAACACTTAGAGATATACCCACTAGTCCCAGAGCCTCCGGGGGAGTGATTCATTACTCGGTCGGATGCTCTTAGAAAACTAGCGCAAGTCCTTAGTATTTTCAAATATCCATATACCTAGAGCCGGGTTAAGTTCCACTTGGCCCGGATCTTGTAGACTTTGAATATCCACACACCTAGGGTTAAGTTCCACTTGGCTCAGATCTTGTGGACTTCGAATATCCACACACCTAGAGCCGGGTTAAGTTCCACTTGGCCCGGATCATGTAGACTTCAAATATCCACACACCTAGAGCCGGGTTAAGTTCCACTTGGCCCGGATCTTGTAGACTTCGAATATCCACACACCTAGAGTTGGGTTAAGTTCCACTTGGCCCGAATCTTGTAGACTTTGAATATCCACACACCTAGAGCCGGGTTAAGCTCCACTTGGCCCAGATCTTGTAGACTTCGAATATCCACACACCTAGAGCCGGGTTAAGTTCCACTTGGCCCAGATCTTGTAGAATTCAAATATCCACACACCTAGAGCCGGGTTAAGTTCCACTTGGCCCGGATCTTGTAGACTTCAAATATCCACACACCTAGAGTCGGGTAAAGTTCCACTTGGCCCGGATCTTGTAGACTTCGAATATCCCCTCTTATTTCTGCACTAACATATCTTTCCTTTCTAGATCACCACCAACCGCCGAACCGTAGAGTTCCAGCGCCTGGTGGACACTTATAAGGACCTTCGCGCCAAGCATGGCAAATTGCTTGGCGAGCTGAAGAAAAAGTGTAAGTTATTTTACTTCGAATTTTTCAGTCTTGCTTCCTTGTGTTAATTGTTGTCCATATTAACTTGTCATCTAGATCGTTCAGTCGAGGTTGAGGCTGACAACATCATCATGGGCACGAATCTGGCCAAGGCTACAGGTAACTCGTCTTGGTCACTTAGTCTTTGCGTGCTTTCACCTTGACTCGGCAGATATTTATACGTCGGCTCTGCCGGGTTAATCCATTATTGTAGTTATACTTGAGGATAGCGTGCCTATTCCTGACATGATGCTTCACTTTGTCGAACAAGCAGGAAAGCACCAGGCCAAATTGAAAAAGAAAGATGATGAGATTGTGCAGCTTTATTCAAGGATAATGAGATTACTTGGCTAAACGCCGAAATCCAAAAGCTCAAAGATCTCCACAAGTCTGAGTTGGACAAGGCTGACCAGGAATTCTCCGAGGAGAAAGAGCGCCCGAAGGCCCAGATCGCCAAGGACAAAGATTTGCTGAAGGAGGCCGACATCAAGCTTGAGTCGGCGACCACTGAGTATGAAAAACTGAGGACGAGGAACACGGACGGACAGAAGGAGCTGAGCCGGATCCTATGCCACATTGCTCGTGAGTTTTCTTCCTCCGTTCGACATTTGTTTCTCCGGGTCACATTCCCTTACTTATTTATATTGCTTGTTTCGTTCACAGGAAAGTTCCCAGAGAGCGGTCCTCTTGCTTCTGCTGCTGTCGCCAAATTCCGCCTGTAGCGGGGTGTCCCAGCTGGTTCTGCCTCCTAGTCTATCCCTTATGACATGGGGGACATGCTGGTGAGCCTCGCCGCGTGTACTGAGGTCATGAAAAACTATGGCGCGGATATTACGCCAGCAACAGTTCGAATGTTCAATGCTCTTTGGCCCACTAAGCCCACTCCCAAAGGCACTACGGCTTTTATATCCAAGCTGATGGAGTGTGAGACTCAGCTAAACTTATGGCAGGAATCTGTTGCACGAGCCGGAGCTGATACGGCGTTGAGCTTTGTTCTCTCCTTGTACGAGACGCTATACCTTGAGCTGCTTGAACGCATGCGCACCGGGTCAAAGTGGACCACTGATCCAGAGTGCATCGCTTGGCGCAAGTCCTCTGCCAGTAGTCTCATCCAGTATGCCTTCTGCCATAGCTGTAACGAGGGTCCGAGCTTCCTCGATGTAGTTGATGACGCCTATGTCTCGGATGGTGCTGAGAGCAAAGAAGATGAAGAGGAAGCCTTCGAGCTTTGTGATGATACTGAAGACCCAGAGGATGAGGAGGCTAACCTCGAAGATGAGGCAGGGACCAGTGCTCCACCTACTAATGCCGAAGTACCTCCCCCCCCCTCAACTGATGATCCGTCTCCATCTACTGCTCCATGAGCTATAAACACTTAGTGATATTTATCAGATCCCTGGTATGCTGGGTGCAGTTGTATTTATGCATAATGGTTCGTTTTGCCACAATTGCCCGTGTTTTGCTACTAAGTTATTAATGCCGAATTATTTTGGGTGAAGTCCCCGTGTTTCCTTTTCTTGTTCCTCCAATTTTATGACTCGGCTCGCGTCTACCTTGATTCGGTTTTTGACTTACGAGTCCGAGTTTCAAAAAATTAACTTAACAATACTTGAAACTCTGAGATTAACTCAAAATAATCCGACGTAACATAAATAAAGTAAATATAGGGTTAGTCCGAATAACCAATGTTGGCTCGATTATGTTCCTTTCCTTAGTCGTTTTTCATGTGCTTCGCAATTCCAAACTTGTTCTCTTGCTTGCCATGAAGCCAATTCTTGTTGGATAATAGCAAAGTCGAAGAGTTGGGTTTTTGGTGCTTACACACTACTAATCCGGCTAAGACATAGGTAGGTTAAGCCAGCTGGCATATAAAAAGTAAGTACAGGAAAAAACGATTATTAAGGTAGTCCCCGAGTTTTTGCTAGGGGTGCCGAAGTTTCATTGATATGCTCATTGCCGACATACATACCGACATATGAGTGACTCGGATACATTCACCTCTTTGCTAGGTGTAAAATGGACGAAGTAGAGCTACATTCCATGGATGCTTAGATTCCTCGCCGGACCTGTCCACCTTGTTCTTCTCCTTTGGTTGTGCATCGATAAGATAGTGGGAATCATTGTGCAAAGCCTTGCTTACAATGAAAGGTCCTTCCCATCGAGGGGATAACTTATGCATGCCAGTAGTGCGTTGCACCAGCCGAAGTACGAGATCAACTTCCCAGAAGACTCGGGGGTTTACTTTCTAGCTATGGTAGCGTCGGAGATTTTGATGATATATGGCGGATCTAGACAAGCCCAGTTCTCTCGCTTTTTCCAGCAGATCAACATCATTTTGCCGGTCTTCACGCACTTCGGCTTCTGTGTATTGGGTGACCCTTGGTGAATCATGCTCTATGTCGGCTGGTAATACAGCTTCTGCCCCATATACCAGAAAGAATGGCTTATAGCCTATTGATCGATTCGGAGTTGTTCTTAAACTCCATAGTACTGCTGGTAGTTCTTCTAGCCAGCACCCCCCTAATCTTTGCACTGGCTCAATGAGCCGATGTTTTATCCCGGACAAAACCAGTCCATTGGATCTTTCCACTTGCTCGTTCGATGCGGGGTGGGCCACTGAAGCAATATCTAGCCGGATTTTCTTTTCTCGGCAGAACCTCACAAAAGCCCCTTCAGCAAAGTTTGTGTCGTTATCTGTTATGATACTGCGGGGATATCCGTATCTCAAGATTATATATTTGAGGAACGTCACTATTGCTGCCCCATTAGATTTCCTGATTGGCTTTAGTTTAATCCATTGGGTAAACTTGTCCACCATGACCAAGATATGAGTCATGCCTCCCTTTGCCGGCTTAAACAACACAACCATATCCAAGCACCACACAGCAAATGACCAGTTGATAGGTATAGTTTTTAGTTCTGACATTGGCATATGCATCTTTGTGGTGTACCTCTAATAGCCATTGCATTTTTCACAAGATCCTCTGCTTGTTCCAAGGCACTTGGCCAATAAAATCCATGCCATAAAGCTTTTGCTACTAACGCTCTCGAAGATGCATCATGACCACATTCTCCTTGATGAATATCTTGGAGTATATCAAGCCCTTCTTCCGGGTCTACGCATCGTTGCAGAACACTTGTGACACTCCTTTTGTATAACTCAGCTTTGATAATAGTGTATGTCTTTGCTCTTTTCTAAATTTGCCGTGAGAGTATCTCATCATCCGACAATGTCCCCTCTTTTAGGAATTCAAATATTGGCTTTGCCCATGCAGGTATAGGCCGGGTAGGGAAAAGCTCTTCATCAATTTCCATTGCATCCACCAACATAACTCCAGCCTGATCGGGCTGAACAGTCCCCGGGTTCTGCGAGGCAGTCCCCGGGTTTGCTGAGGTGCTTCCCTAGTCTATTTCCATAGGGGTAGCTTCCGATCCGGAGAGAGCCGAGACATAGATTGAGTCAGATTCTAGCGACGGTATGATGGATGGCTTTCTCAAGTGCTCCAATGCAACGTTTGGGGGGATCGGCTACCGAGATGATCCCAACTTGGATAATACGCCGGCTGCCTCATTTTCACTTCAAGGTACGTGGTTAAATTCACATCCCTCAAATAAGCCACTTATCTTTTGGACATGGAATCTGTAAAGAGCCATGTTTGCATCTAGAGCATCCCAATTTCCAGATACCTATTGTACCACCAAATCCAAGTCTCCAAAGCATTGAATTCAACGTATTCCCACTTCCTTGGCCACCTTATGCCCATGCATGAGTGCTTCATACTCAACAATGTTGTTGGACGCACTAAAATGGATCTGGAGAACATATTTCAACTCATCTTCGTTGGGCAAGGTAAGCACCACCCTGGCTCCTAGTCCTTCTTTCAGCTTTGATCTATCAAAGTGCATTCGCCAATAATTTGAATCGGCAAAGGTGGTTCGTATTGCATCTTGGCCCAATCCACAAAGAAATTTGCCACAACTTGTGACTTGATCGCATCTCTTATATCAAATTGTGGTGCGTATGGGGCTAACTCAATTGCCCATTTTGCGATTCAGCCGTTGGCGTATTTGTTGCTCATAATCTCGGATATAGGCGCTTCACATATCACCTTGATGGGGTGTTCCTCAAAGTAATGTTTAAGCTTCTTGGCCGTCATGTACACACCATATGCCATCTTCTGATAGTGAGGGTGGTTCTGTTACAAAGTCGATAGCACCTCGCTCAAGTAATACACCAGCCTTTGCACCAACTTTCCTTCCTCGTCAGGCTCTACGACTACCACTACACTTACGACTCGGTTGGTCGCGGCTACATAGAGAAACATTGCCTCTTTAGGTAGTGGCGCGGCTAAAACTAGCGCAGAAGACAACATCTTTTTTAACTCTCGAAACGCGCTATCTGCATATGGTGTCCATGTAAATTTGTCTGCCTTTTTCATTACCTAGTAGAGGGGTAATGCCTTCTCTCCCATCCGACTTACAAACCGACTTAATGATGCCAGGCAACCATTAAACTTCTGCACATCGTTAAGGCATTTGGGCAGTTCCATTCTTTCTATAGCTCAGATTTTCATGGGGTTGGCTTCGATAGCTCGGCTGGATACGAGGAAACCGAGTAACTTCCCGGTCGGCACACCAAAAGTATATTTCTCCGGGTTGAGCTTCATCCGAAACCGCCTTAGGTTCGCGAATGTCTGCCGGATATCATCAAGGAGCGTTTTGCTTTCCTTAGTTTTTATTACAACATCATCCACATAAACTTGCACATTTCGACCTATTTGTTCATGCAAACATTTTTGCATGCATCGTTGATACGTTGCCCCTGCATTACGTAATCCAAACGGCATAATGTGATAGCAATAATCCCCATACGGGGTGATAAACGCAGTCTTTATTTGATCATCTGGATTCAGAGGTATCTGATCGAAACCAGAATACACATCTATGAATGACAATAGTTCACATCCGGCAGTTGAGTCTATGACCTGATCTATCCTCGATAGTGGAAATGGATCTTTTGGACACGCCTTATTCAGGTTCATGTAACCGATACACATATGCCACACCAGAGCCACATTCGGATCATCTTTCTTCTTTTCCACGAGCACCAGATTAGAGAGCCAATCCGGGTAAAGAACTTCCATGATAAATTTGGCGGCAAGGAGCCTAGATATCTCGTCTCCAATGACTTTTCTCCTATCATCGGCGAAGCGGCGGAGAGGTTGCTTCACCGGCTTAGCTCCGGGTCTCAGATTCAAAGAGTGCTCGGCCAACTCCCTCAGTACACCTTGCAGATCTTGTGTGGACCAAGCAAAGATATCCCGATTCTCACGGAGGAAGTTTACGAGCTAGCTTTCCTATTTGTCACCTAACCCGGCACCAATCGTTATGGTGCGCTCCGGGAACTGATCATCAATGGGCACCTTCTTTGTATCCTTTATCGCTTCGAATGACACGCTCCCATGCGGTTTAGTCAGAGCTGGCATATGCTGCTGCGTAGACTGAGCCAATGCCGCCACTTCCTGAATTCTCCTTTTCTCTTGAGCAATCACGAGTGACTCGACCAGGTTAGATCCAGAGGATGCACACTCAATGGAATGCCTGAAGTCTCCAGTTACAGTGATCACCTCTTGGTCCGGGCAAATTCATCTTCAGGTAACTGATGTGAGTGCTTGCCATGAACTTGTTCAAAGCTGGCCTGCCGAGTAATGCGTGATACGCGCTTTCCAAGTTCACTACCTCAAATTCCAAGTTTTCAATCTGGCAGTTATCCCTTGTGTCGAATAACACATCAACCTGGACCTTACCAATGGGTTCACAGGAGATACCTGGCACAATGCCATGAAAAGGGGTCCTTGTTGCTTGGAGCATGTTCTCCGAGATTCCCAACTTGTGCATGGTATCCTTGTACATGATGTTAATAATACTGCCATTGTCTATCAGCACCTTGGAAAATCTCACATTGATATTTGGACCGATGAATGTCGAATCCAATACTAGCGCATACGATATAGGACTCGGCATGAGCCTGGGATGATCCTTGATGCTCCACGTGATTTCCTGGTCCGACCAAGGCATATACCTCGTCACAGCCGGCATTACTACATTTACCTCCATATGTCGGTGCTGCAAGCTCTTTCTGCCAGTCTCCTCCATGGTGAACACACAGTAGCTTTGCTGATGTTCTCTGTACTCATTCCTTCCTTCATTACCATGATACGCTTGGTCTTGTTGCTGTTGGTTATTCACTTGATGCACTACATCCCTTCTTTCTTGATTCTCATATCTCGGTGGAGGTGGAGGCAACATCAGTTACTGTATGTTCCCCCAGTGACCAATTGCTGCTGAGGTGCTTCATTCTGAGGTGCTTCATGGTGAGGTGCATCGTGCTGAGGTGCCTGAGCATTCCCCGAGCTACCCTGCTCTAACTTCCTCATCCATTCACATTTTCGGTTTGTGTGATTAGCCGGACTATTTGGACCTAGCGTATGGAATTTGCATGGTTGATCCAACATAGACTCGAATGTGTACCTCGGACAATCTTTTCTTTCATGCCACTGTTTCTTCAGCTCCAGAGTCCAAGGCTTCTCGCCTTCACCCTTTTGCTGCTAGTGTTATCCTCCAGTTTTCTGGTGTTGGCTAGCGCCGGCATTAGGTTGATCCGGTCTACAGCCGCCACCTGCTGCGAGCTGTATCTGTAATCCGGATGTTCATCCCTTCTTTTACCTTGGAAGTCATTCCTCCTGGATGATCCGGGACCATATCTATTATAGTATTCCTTATTCGACTCGCTTGACATTAGCCGGGGTTGGGTCGGATCTCCCAAAGCATACGAATCCGCGACCCGGATCGTCTCTGCCATGGTAGTTGGCATATCGCGCTGCAACCTTTGCCACAACATGCTCCCATATCTACAACCTTGGGCGAACCACGCAATTGCTTGTGATTCAATTACCCCTTCACATGAATTGCGCACATTACACCACCGAGTCAGAAACTCTCGGTTCGGCTCATTCGGTCTTTGTTTGCATAACGCCAAAGTTTGTGGCCTATTCAGCCTCTTGTAAGTGCTTGAGAAGTTGCTGATAAACAGCTCCTCGAAATCCAACCAACAGTTAATACTCCCTAGAGGCAAGTTGTTCAGCCAAACCCTTGTTGGTCCTTCCAACATTTGGGGTACATACCTCACAGCCCATCTCAAATTACCCATCGCAATGTTCACCGCAGTTGCATAATCAATGAGCCAATCATCTGGTTTGGTGCTGCCATCATATGTCTTCGTTCCTCTGGCCAGCTAAAAATTCGGTACTGGCGGTTCCCTCATGATCCGAGGTCCAAATCATGCCGGACCCGAAGGGCCCTGCACCTCGATCATCTCCGACCTATAGATTCAGTCCAGCTTCAGCCTAGCGTCATCTGGTTGCTAGTTCTTGTTTCCCAATCTTGATCCAACCACACGGTGCTCTGGTCTAGGGAATCCGGCATTTTCCATTTTCGAGTAACCATCATTGTATTTGTCTTGATCCGGATGACCATTTTGTTGCTGCATTGCTGGGCCAGCACTTCTCTTATGCCGAGGTGTGTATTGCTGGTGCTGTTGCCGAGGCGCGTTTTGCCCCATGACCACCAGATCACGCTGTCCGGTATTGCCGTTGGCAGCGTTCCTCTGACCGGCATTGCCTTGGTCGTGGTTACCCTGGCCAGCTTCACCTCGGCTGGCACTATGGCGATCCTCATCAACTTGCACTGCTTTTCCTTTTCTTGCTTTTACTAGGTCATACGGGACCATCTGTTTGTCTCTTCTACCTGAGGTTACCACCTCCTCTCTTCTTGGGCCATTACCAGGGGACAACGCAGCTCTGACAGATTTTGTCAGGTTGTTTCTTGCCGAATAAACTACCTGCGATGCTCTAGGCTACGTCGGGTTTGCCTTGTTTATCTCCTCATTCTGCTGACATGCTACCCTCAACAAGTGGTTAACTCTCTCTTGTTGCCTTTCTTGGGCCTCTCCGGTTAAGCCTTCTAACTCGGATGCAGCTGTGTTGGCATCCCTAAGGTTCTTTGCCGGGGTACTGTACCTCTCCAGCCCTATAGTAACTATAGTAGTTGTTTGACCCGGCTTAGGCATATACTCCCTATCAAACTCAGTAATCAGGTTCCTACCTCGAATTTTTACACCATCTATGCGGTTTGCCTTTGCATACTCCCATAGAGTGATGTTCACTGACTGCTGCAACTCAACTACTTTTTTGCACCAGCTAGCATTTTTTGCCTAGTTTCCTCTAACTCTGCATGCGCCTGAGCCGGATCTACTACTAGAGCTACGGGTGTTGCTAAGCTATCTATTGCCTAATGTAGTACGTTCTCTGGCCTTTCTAGGGGAGGGAACCTAGAACTTGCCTGCTTTGGCATGGCCTCCAGATCTGGCGTTGGGTCCTTGCTTGCTCCTGCGTCTGACGCTGTCATCATGACCTCAATGCAGCTTGCGGGGCGAGTGATAAGCATGCCGCGAGCCGCGCTAAGAGGTGGTTCGCCTCCCTTGACGACGTGCCATGGATGAATGTAGGAATTGTCAATGCCGACGTGGATCTTGTGGGTGCCAAGCTTGATGAAGAGGCCGTTGCACGAAGGTGGATGACTGCCAGAGCTCCCAACATTGTCGCTGACGTAGTCCAACGCTCCAAAGCGCTGAACCAGCCCGGAGACAACGCACTTGCCGGTGCCGAAGATGTTTCCTGTCCGGATTTTTACTCCTGCTAGTGTCGCTAGCCCCACGGTGGGTGCCAACTATCGTGGTGGTGGCACGGTAGATGCCATGGATAGGCTGACGATGGGGCCAATGTGCACTAGAGGAATCCAGGGAGGGATAGTGTGGTGATTCCACACACAAGTGTTTGTATTTTCACTCTATGGTGGATTACAAGGGCTGCACGAGCTATTCGTGAGAAGGAGACTAGTTCTCTTACCTCCCACTACAGTGCTCTAGATTTCTACCTTAGATAGAATGATCGATCCACTTCTATGGAGGCCCTGGTGCTCCTTATATAGGGGAGCCCAGGTTACAAAGCTAGGGCACATGTGGAAGCATATTCCCTGAATATGCCCTTTGGTTAAAGCAATATGCTTCTTTATACACTTTAAACGGCTAGTCCGGACCTTGGACGTAATCCTCTGTGAGCTCCTTGGCTTTTGGCGTCATCCGACACTGATATCGTCAGCCGACACTGGCTATGTCACCTTTGTCGGCCATGCCCCACTAGTCCTTCCCTCTGCCCGTTGCGCTCACGCTATAGTGGACAGAGGCCACCTTTTGACCAGCGAGAGATTCCTTCCTTCCCTTGGAAGCCAAGTGGTAACCCGGCTAGCCTATAGATAAACTAGCTATGAGGGTACCTGCAAACAAGATAGATCACCATAGCCGACATATGTTTTATGTTGGCCGGGTTATCGTTAGGTGAGCACCCACTAGGTCGGGTTACCCCGTAAGTTGGCCTGCCTTGAGGTGACCCGGTCAGCATTCGCTTTGACCATGCTGTACCCCGGCTAACTCGACCTTTTTACCTGGGCGTGACCCTACCCAGGGGTATCCCCCCAACAGAGGTGCACTGTTACTATTCATCATTGAGCCTTTTATATGAGGGGCAAGTTTCACCAACTAGCGAATTTGTTCTTATCAGTACATTGTGCCTCAGTGCAACCTCATAGGCCAAGGGACAAATTTCACCAAATTAGTAAAAAGGTAGGAAGTAAAACAGTAATACCCAGCAAAAGATCTAGTTGAGCTGATCCACAAGGGAAGGGTCCCACTTGCAAGCATCATACACATAGCATGTATATGTTGTGATGTCAACAGCAGGGAGAGAGAGGAAGAGTTAAAACCATAGATGTTCATAGCAAAGCAGTCGAAGCTAACCAGCTCGGTACTAGTTTCTCCATAGCACACTAGCCAAACTGCACAACCATATCCATCCTCTCTATTTTCATGCTAAGAGAACACCACACCATAGTTCATCCCGGATTTACCAATCTATCCACCAACATCAATATTTAGTATTACAGTAGCAGATTCATCTAGGAGGAGGAGTAAAAGATCAGAAGGACAAGTTGCAGCTGAACCAGTGAACTCAAAGGACATCAACACCACTATCATCTCCACTTAGAAGAAAAGAAGTGGATCAAGATCTAGAAGTATACATCATAAAAGATCAAGCCTCAAGTTAATCATCACCTCAGATTATAATTATTGTTTCTATCAAACCTGATCAAAGATTAGTTTGGGTGGGTAGAAGAATTACTCTCAGTCTTGCATACAAGTGGTATGCAAGACTCGTCATTGAGTATTTAGAGAAAGAAAGTAGCAGATCATGCTACTTAGACCTACTGTTGTCACACTCCACATGGGAGGCACCACAACAGCAGGTCTTGTAGCAGTAGAAGCCACCAAGTTGGTTAAACACAAAACTAGTACCAAATCTGCTCTTATTTAAATTATGTGCCTCAGCCTTTGCATCATAGGCTAGGCTAAGAAATCAAGCACATAAATATGTTCTTATGTAAATTTAAGGCCTCGGTACCACAACAACAACCCAGGGTAGCAGGAGCCACTAAAGCAACTTTTTACACTGGCTAATCAACCTATGCAAATAAATAGTCCAGTTTAAATCATTTTCTTAGGATAGAACTCTAAGAATCATCTGAATACTTCACTATCATGCAGAAAGTAATAAAAATCACAGGAAAGCTAAGGAATCAGTCCAAGTTTTTGTTGTAATACTCATAGTATAATTCCCAAAGCCACGATGGGGCTAATTATCTATAAATCTTCTTATCATATTCCTAGAAAAGGTCTAGGAATCAAAGTTTTTATCTTGTTCTTGTTATTAGAATGGTTAGGAACTCGATCAGTCCAATATCTACACAAGACACTAGAGCTAATAGCCAAGGTATCAAGGTCAATGTTAAACTGACAACAACAGACTCTAAAACATGAACATTAAATCATCCCTACAAGTCACTGGGAATAATGCCACAAGCCATAGGTCATATCATGTGCAAAAGGATCTAGGAATTGTTCATCAAATTGCTAAGTAGAATAGAGCATCTATTCATATAAGTGCTACTCGTAGCAGCAATACTAGAACTAAATCATAGATGCTTGGATGAGTAAATCATCCAAAGAAGAGCATCATACACAGGATCAACCTTTTGCAATTGATCAATAGAGATAGGCAAAACCATATACCATGAACCAGTAGTTCATCACTAGCACCAGCGCACATGTCCGGGAACACTACTTGTCCACAAGTAATCCCTAGAACTAGCAGAAATACTGCTAAACCCTAATACAATCAGTACCACAGATCAAATTCAAGATTTCCAGAACCTAAACTTGTGTCCTACACCTAAATAATTGCATCGGCTCAAAGGACGGTCACAAAAGAAAAATACCTGAACTGGAGGCGTGGTCGATGCATCAGGGGCATCATAGACAAACTAGGCAAGGAGATCGATGCTAGATTTTGCGCCACAACACCGTCCCACCGGCGTCGAGGTAGTGGTGGATGACACTACATCATCATCACAGCAGAAGCAACACCACCTGTACACCATTACTAGAACATCACAACTATGGCGCCACAACCAATCCCTGGAGGTAGCAGCATATAGTGGTCGAGGACGAAAGGGGCGCAACAGGAGCACCAGGTGTTCTGGCATGGAAGGGGAGGCACTGGAGCCGTAGAGCAGCTCTAGCCCATCACCACCATTAGTACACCACCACAGCGAGGCGGCGCATCGAAGGACGCCGGGGTTGTAGTTGTTTACTGCCGTCCTGCCGGCGTCAGGTGGAGAGGGGCATGGCAAAGATGGAGCAAGGGATATGTACGGATGGAGTCGCGTCATCCTCGACGTCGGACCAGAGCGGCGCATCCTAGGGCTGGCAGCAGGCCACGCAGGGGTGGTGGCCAAGGCCGAGGTAGAAGGAGGCAAGGTAGAGGCCAGGGATAGAGCACATGCCCATGTGGAGCGGTGCCAGCGAGGAGTAGAGACAGCCGGAGTAGTTGGTGGTGGCGACGTCACAACTGAGCCAACGAATCATAGGGAGCGAGCTCAAGAGAGCCTTAAAATCAAATCGAATTGGAGTTGGAGAGGGACCAGGGAGCAACAGAGCGGTGACAAGTGGACCAGGGAGCGACGGAGCATTGACAAGTGGATCACAAAAATACCCTCTAAACATTTTGAACCCTAGAAAAATATAGAAATATAAATATGATATATCAAGTGGATCACAAAAATAATATCTACCTAAGAAAAATACAACCTTACTTATTTAAGTCAGGTAAAATGCAAATAAATATTAACACTATTAAATCCTAGATGAATTTTCAAAAAAAAAGTAAAGGTCCTAAAATGAATAAAAAATCATTTTTGCATATAAAAATAAGTCTGCTATTTTATAAAAATACTAACTTATTTTTTGTACAAATAAAACTTGAAGCAAATATTTGAAGACATTGAATCCTTTGTGGAATTTTATTAAAATACAAATAATACTTAAAAATAAACAAAAATCTTTTTGAAGTCTTGAATAAATATAGTTTACTATAAAAATGCTAAATATATTATTCCAAAGGTTTTAAGATTTTAAAGTAATAAATCTTTATCTATTCTATAAAAATACCTATTTTATATTCTTTAGAAACATTTGTTAAATAAGAAATAATCACAATTTAGTACTAAACCTGAACTCTCTTATATCTGAATACTAATTCCAAACCCATAACTTGAACCTATAATAAAAATTAAGTGTAACTTATTAAATTTATAAAACTCTTTTAAGATCATAAATCCCAACTAAACCAACAATTTAAGTAAAATTTTAAACATCATAATAAAAGTGAATGCTATTTATCTCTTAACCATTCTTAAACATGATTTCAAACCTTAACAGTTCAATAAGATCATCTAAAATCGCCTTCTTTAATAAGTCACATCAATTTCCTAATAGCAAATTGCATTTAAGCTCATCATTCACTTAAATTGAAAGTGAATGATCTCACGCTCTTAAATAAACTTGTTACAAAATTTAAAACTTATTAATACTCTTATTCCACCTTTATGGAACATTATGAAGTGAACTACATACAATATGATGTCATATTCCAAGCATATAAGTCTACGCTACATGTGTTATGATTGTTTAAATAATGATTTCCTTTTTAATAATTATAGTTAATACGAAAACCTAAAAGTGTAACTTCAAGTTGAAATGCTTTCCCTTTGTAAAATATGTTTTTCTTCAAAGTTTATTCTTTTGAAGTAATTAAAAATGAACTCTAAGCATATCTTTAAGTCTCTAAGTTTTAATAGAAAGCTTGTAAAGAATAATCCTCTAACCAAATATCAAAACATTCGGTGTTACATCAATGTGTGTTACTTTATTGTACCTATTATTCATTTCACACACTCACAAACCTTAATAACAAGCACAAGTGTGAAGGTGGTATAAAAGTGCAACATATTCTAAAGAACTCATCACAAGCTTCAAACCCTAGATCAAATACAATTATTCCGGGGATTCGTGTTTATCAAACTGCATTACATTACTTATGCATAATTGCATCTTGCTTCTTTAAACATTCGTCCTTACCTAACTAATGATATTGTTTAAAGAATTTGGATCTTCTAGTATCTTGAAGACCGTGAGTGCATAATCTTGAAATCACAAAAGGCAAGTTCACACTTGCTCATGTCCTTTGGTTATTTTCTATGCTTGTAACTCAAATATTATCATCACCTGCATTTCAAAAAGGTCGAAAACACTATTTTCATAATTAACTGGAAGTATCAGTTACTGATCTATGGTGATCAGCTAATCTATTATAACTGGCAATGGAAACACCATTGTACAGGAATGTATCATCTAGGACTTAACAACCAATGTCGCCAGTGATTCTAGCACCATATATTACACGTTAACCATGAGATTTGGAATGGGACGGAGAAGTCAGTTGTATCTTCTTCCTTTCGCATGGACGGATGACCTTATCGTGAAGCTGTAGATTCCTCGTAGAGAATCCAACACATGGGTGGGACCCCTCAGTGCCCCGCGATCTAGGTGTCTAGATTATATGTGCATAGCTATCTTGGTGGAGGTTCACCATAGCTGATGGTGGCTGGCAGGCAGAGCTGCTTATAGAGTTTTCAAGAGGTTACCCGGACTATACTCATGGTAAACCTTCTTGGGGGATCGTGTCTTCATGCGGGGTCGCGGAAAGGGCAGTAATTGGTTGGATCTTAGGTTGGGCCTCAAACCAAGGAAGTTTGAATAGGGATATACTCCTGTCCGTACAACAAAGCTTAAGGTCTCTCATGGGAAAAGTGACGCACCTCTATAGAGTGTAAGAACTATAACTTGTTACTCCCTGTTCCAGGAAGGAGCTACGAACGCGGCAGGGAAGGAACTCCAGGAAAGTTCTGGTCAACCTGTGAAGGCTATCGAACATAGTTTTTAAAATAAAAGCAACCTTTGAAGAAATGTTTACAAAAACCTGCATTTCCTATGACCTTTGGTCTATGGCTCTAGTTAGTGCATTAGACACTCCTTTTTAGTGAACTTCTTGAGTACACTCATACTCAACTGTACCTTCTTAACCCTTGCTAGGTTCTAAGCCGTTGAAGACAACGTCAACACCAACTTATGCACAAGAAACCATCATCAACAGCTTAAGTTCTTCAATAAAGTCAATAAAGTTAACATATACATCAACCAAAGTGAAGATGGGGTTCCTGATTAGATAGGAGTAGATACTCTAGCCATAAAACCTACTTCTGTAGAGCATTGCATTAGTAGCAATTGCAAGTCAGATAGATTCATTGCTAGTCTTATTAGCCAGATAGTTCTGAGTTATTATTTCTAGCTCTTCTTTGTAAGAAGTTAGTTTCCTCCTCTTTAACCTAGAGTGTTCTCTGGATCTTTTGTAAAGAGTTGAGTTGTAATCTATAATCATTTCTTGGACCTGTTGTGTTTCTGTTGTACCACTTTGAGGAATGTAATACTAGTGAATGGTGTTTCATTGGTGTTATGTCAATGACTATAGTGTACTACATCATGCAGTGGTATGCTGGGTAACTGCATTAAACACACAGCAATTGAGATATTTCTCAAGACAGTTTTCTTAGAGAACTCTCCTCTCTCTCTCTCTCTCTCTCTCTCTCTCTCTCTCTTGTTGCCTTTGCGGTGGCACGGTCCCGGAGAAGGACTGTACACGCAAGGACAACACCACTGCAGCACGCCGTTGTGCTACAGGGATTCCGGCCAGGAGATCAACTTACGCAACCTTGGCAGGGATCAGAGACTGGGAGTCGTCATCTTGCATCGTATGTGTGTGAAACCTCGGGGGTGCTCCCATTAGTGGCACTAGGTCATCGTACAAGGACCTGGACAAGGGGTGACGTGTGAGGAGCTGCGTGACCATGAGGTCAGATGAGTACGACTACATCATCAATGTTCCCGCATGAGGTTTATATGCTTACGGTCTACAAGGGTATGTTATTGTTGTCTTCCTCCGTTACTGTATTACTTCCAAGATAGATCCTGTCTAGGTGTATTCCCACGTAGTAAATTTTTGTTTTCTACCACCGAACCCCTTCAGCAGAAGCCGATGACGCTGCGGATTTGGTTTTGGTGGTGGCGTGGTGGAAGCCGAATCGAGCGGATTTGGTTATAGCGAGCGGCACGCGACTGGTATCATGGGCGGTAGTGGCACGGTACGGCGGCTGCGCTGCGGCTGGGAGGGGATTTCACGCACACATGTGGCAGTTGGGCTGCGTTTGTGGGTTTGCGGCAGCCGTACACTATCGCATATATATAGGCAGAAGGGGCAGTTTTTAGACTTGCACTAGTTTTTTAGGTTTTTGGGTGTTTAGAGATGCCGCTAGAGCTTTTTTGGCCTTAAAACCCTAAAAACGGGTTTTTGGGCAGTACAAATTGAAAGGTTTGTTTGCCGTGGTTAGCCCACACGGCTGGCCTCCTCTTTATATTAATTGATCATCTTGTACAATAAGTTACAATATAAATACAATACGGTATAAACCGTATATCTACAGAATACAGTGTATCTACTCTAATACACCCCCTCAATCTGAATCGACATGAACGAGATTCAGATTGGAACAGAAACGCTGAAGGAGCTGCTGGGACACTGGCTTAGTGAAAACATTGGCAAGCTTGTCTCCTGAAGCGATGAAGCGCACATCCAGAGCTCCGAGTGCGAACTTTTCTCGTACAAAATGAAAATTGACTTCGATGTTCTAAGTACGAGCATGAAATACTAGGTTGGCAGTCAAATACGTGGCTCCAAGATTATAACACCAAAGAATTGGTGGCTTTGACTGATGAATGCCAAGCTCTCTGAGAACGGACTGAATCCACATAACCACAGCCGTTCTGTTGGCTAGTGCTTTATATTCACCCTTAGTGCTTGAACACGAGATGGTAGGCTGTTTTCGAGAGCTCCAAGAAACAAGATTGGGCCCAAGGAAGATGGCAAAGCCACCAGTGGACCCTCGGTCATCCGCACACCCGGCCTAGTCCGCATCAGTATAAACATTCAGGATAGTTGAAGCAGCCTTCTGAAGAAATATACCAGTAGAAGCAGTACCCTTGATGTATCGAAGGATCCGCTTGACGGCCTCATAGTGCACCGTAGCGGGTTGAGACAATAACTGATAGACTTTATTGACGGCAAATGAGAGATCCGGACGAGTAAGCATCAAATACTAGAGTCTGTCAACCAAGATGCGATAACTGAAAACGTTTGCAGAAGCAAGGGGTCACCATCGTCCCAAGCCAGCTTCTCTACCGAGGACATAGGAGTAGAAACAGACCAAAAAATTTCCATGCTAGCACGGTGCAACAAGTCCAAAGCATACTTATGTTGTGTTAAGGCCAGACCATTGGATTGGTGAGAGGCCTCAATACCAAGAAAATAATCGAGAGGGCCAAGATCCTTGATCGGAAAAGTTTGAGCTAGTGTCTGCACCAAACGATCGATAACAGACACCGAGGAGCCATCAAGGACAATGTCATCGACATAAACAAGCATATAAATAGCAACCCCACTATGATAAAAAAAATGAAGAGAGAGGTGTCAGCCTTGCTGGAAACAAAACCAAGTTCATGAAGCTTGTCACTCAGCCGTGCATACCAGGCCCTGGGAGACTGCTTCAGACCATATAGAGCATGCTGGAGCTTGCAAACATACTGAGGATGTTGAGGATCCTCGAAACTAGGAGGCTGCTGCATATAAACATCCTCCTGAAGAAACCCGTGCAAGAAGGCATTAGAAACATCAATCTGATGGAGAAACCATCCGCGGGCAATAGCAAGTGAAAGTACCAATCGAACAGTAACTGGCTTGACCA
Organism: Avena eriantha; assembly: GCA_910589775.1. NCBI lineage: Eukaryota > Viridiplantae > Streptophyta > Magnoliopsida > Poales > Poaceae > Avena > Avena eriantha. The sequence goes on from OU342745.1 coordinate 43,656,049, forward strand.
CCGAGCTGAAAGTATCATGATAATCGATACCATGTTGTTGTGTGAATCCCCGAGCAACGAGACAAGCTTTGTGCTTATCAATCGAACCATTAGGTCGATACTTGGTTTTGAAGATCCATTTGCTACCAACAATATTCTGACCAGGCGAACGAGGAACCAGCCGCCAGGTGTGATTACGCAATAGCACATCAAATTCGTCCTCCATGGCGGTGCGCCACGCCGGCTCGGAGAGAGCCGTGCGATAAGAATCGAGGGCTACAAGGAGCGTGCGCCATCGATACAGATCATACCGTACAGTCCCGTCTATGTACTGCCATGGACGATGGACATCGTTGCGACTACGTGTCGTCATTGGATGCACGACAGGAGGAGCCACCGACGGGGAGGGGGTGCTAGCAAAGTTGCAGGCAACGCAGAGTCCGTGTCGATGTCGGAGCCAGGGGCGGCTGGCGAGTCTGAGCCGGAAATAGCCTGCTGGGCCGGCCTAGTGTGTGTGTGGGGGGGGGGGGTAGAAGGATCGGGCAATCCAAGCATTAGGCCAGTCGATGCTGACAGGCCGGAGGGCGCGGAGACCGGTGCTATGTCCGAGGCATCCAGATACACATCAATCACGCTGTTGGGGACGTCGATCGTGCCGGCTATCGAAGTGATTCCCTGCATAGACACAACACGAAGGGAAACAAGCGGGTCATCTGGCAACAAGTGTCATATTTACGCAAATTGGGACCCTGAATAGCTGGTTCTACCGATAGAAAAGAAACGTGCTGAAGTTCAGAAATATTGATAACGACACCGGGAGTGGCAAAGGGGAAAACTTGCTCATCAAAGATGACATCGCGGGAGATATAAATACGTCCAGTGGTGCGGTCTAGACACTTGTAACCCTTATGCATAGGACTATAGCCAAGGAAGATGCACATCTTGGAATGGAACTCAAGCTTACGCAAATTGTACTTGCGCAAACTGGGCCAGCACACACACCCAAATGTGCGGAGGAAAGAGTAGTCAGGGATCTGGTTCATCAGCCTAGTGATGGGAGCGACATTGTTGAGAACAGGAGATGACATCCTGTTAATGAGATAGCACGCCGTGAGAAACGCCTCATCCCAATACCGGAGAGGGAGAGAAGAATGGGCGAGCAGGGCAAGCCCTGTTTCAACAAGGTGTCGGTGTTTACGCTCGACGATGCCATTCTGCTGGGATGTGTGGGGGCAAGAGACACGGTGAAGAATGCTTGTGCGACGAAAATACTCATGAAGACAATGATACTCGCCACCCCAGTCAGATTGCACGACACGAATTTTGGTATTAAGTTGGAGCTCAACATGACGCTGAAAGGTATAAAAGACATCCTCGGTGTCAGATTTGTGTTTAATCAAATAAATCCAGACATGACGACTAAAAATCATCAACAAAGCTAACATAGTACAAATAACCTCCAGAAGAAGGTAGAGCGGGTCCCCAAACATCGATATGCACAAGTTCAAGAGGTAAAGTGGACATACGATAAGAATGATTATACAGTAATTGATGACTCTTTGAACGTTGACAGGCATCACTACAGAAGAATCTATATTTGAGGAACACGGAAGATCACTATTCTTAATGATAGATTACACTACATTATTGGAGGGGTGGCCAAACCTTTCATGCCACTGCATAGGGGTAATCTTGACGCTAGAGTATGCATGGTGGGTGGTGGAGGTGGAGGATGTCACCCGACTGAAGGGAATTGGGTAAACACCGCCACTACTTCTACATTGCAGGATGATTTTCTTCGTGACCTTGTCCTTGACATAGAAAAAATATTTGTGAAACTCAACGAAAACATCATTATCACATACGATCCTATAGACAGAGAGCAGATTTTTGCTAATATGAGGAACATGCAGAATGTTTTTGAGTAGTAAGGATTGAGAAGGACCAGCTAAATGAGAGTGACCAACGTGCAAAATTGACAAACCTGCACCATTGGCGACCTAAACTTGATCCTTGCCGAGGTAGCGCTCGTGGACGCCGAGACGCTCCATGTCGTTCGTCAGATGGTCGGTAGCCCCAGTGTCCATGACCCAATGAGGGCAGTAGTCATGGCCAGGGTGGTAGGTGGCTGCGTTGCCCTGGCAAGGTTCCTCGGGCTGCATCCCCTGGTCAAACCGGTTGCGGCAGGATAGGACGTCGTGGCCCCAGATCTTGCATATCTGGCAGTGGGGACGGTTACGACGGCCACCATTGCCGCCGCCACCACCTCCGTTGCCGCCACCACCATTGCCATAGCCACCATTTCCGTAGCCGCCACCACCTCCACCTTGACCGTAGCCGCTGCCGTGGCGGTTGCCCTGGCCACGGCCACCGCTGCGCTGCTGCTGGCCGTAGCTAGCATTGTCGCCGCCTTGTTTCCATCCACCTGAGCGTCCCCCAGAGTCATTGGGTCGCCCGCCACTGCCACGGCCGTAGTCACCACGGCGTGTCACCGTGTTGGCTGAGGAGGAGTGCAGATCGCGGGAGTTAGCCTTTTCCATGGACTCGTAGGACAGAAGCATGGCGTAGAAGTCCTCTAACTTGAGCACGGCGTTGGGATTGGAGTTGGAGAACACAGTGAGCGACGCCTAGAGCGGGGCAAACACAGAGCCAAGGCCAGTGATGATGTAGTCGATCAGCTCCTCGTCAGGCAGGGGGGAGCCGATGGTGGTCATCGCGTCTGCGAAGCCCTTCATCTTGTGGAAATACGCAGACGCGCTCAGGTCATCCTTCTGCGTCGTCGTGAGAGAACGACGGATCTGGCGGATGCTCACCCGTCCTTGAGCGGAGAACATGGAGGTCAAGCAATTCCACACTGAGGCGGAGGTAGTGCGCCCGATCATCTGGGTGAGGATCTCCTCGGTCATTGACCTGAGAAGGGAGCTGAGAACGCGCTGGTCCGCCTGGCACCAGGCGACGTACTCCAAATTTACGATCTCCGTCGCGTCCTTGCCAGTGCCGCTGGTGAGGTACTGCTCTGGGTTAGGGTACGTGCCATCGATGAACCCCAGGTACCCCTGTCCAGCGAGGTCAGGGATGACCTGGGTCTTCTAGAGCAGAAAGTTGTGACGGTCGAGCCGCACGGTGATGGAGTTTGAGGAAGACGTGGCGGAAGTGGAGCCTGCAGACGAGGTTGTGCCGGTGGAGGTGAGCTAGAGCGCGGAGGAGGTCGACATCGCACCGGTGGGAAGGGGAGTCGCGCCGCCAGGGGAGGAGGCCGATTGGGCTAGGAAACCCTAGATCGATCTCGCTTTGATACCAAGTTGAAAGGTTTGTTTGTCGTGGTTAGCCAACATGGCTGGCCTCCTCTTTATATTAATTGATCATCTTATACAACAAGTTACAATATAAATACAATACAGTGTAAACCGTATATCTATATAATACAATGTATCTACTCTAATACACTTTTTAGGGCTGCCATTATAGATGCTCTGAGCATATACCGTCTCCGGAAAACCAATTTTGTCATTCGGAAAGCGGTGGCGCAGATTAGCGCCCGCAAACTGGACCCGTTCCGAACCCGCAAAAGTGGCGATTTCAACAATTTGATGCATCGCCCATATTATCCAATCATATAATCATCCAAATAATTAAACAAATAGTTGCATTAACATAACCATCCAAATAATCAAATTACAACAAATAGTTCCAATCAAATAATCAAATTACAACAAATTGTTCTCACACATAGTGCTAATCAAATGAATAGTTCTCACAAACTCTAATAGGGGATGAAATGATGATCAATGCGGCCATGCCTTGCCTAGATATGATCAATGAGATCCTTCTTGAGCTGTTTATGAGTATGCTCATATTTAGTTTCTCTATATGCCTCAAGAAATACTTGAACACAGTCAGGATTTCTTTGTGGTTTCACTCGGCTTCCAACATTGTCATAGAAAATATCCAAATATAACCTCTCATCTTCAATGATCATGTTGTGAAGAATAACACAACATGTCATGATGTTCTTGAGAGTTTTCTTATTCAAAAATTAGCCGACCTCGCACAATAGCAAATCTAGCTTGCAAAACACTGAAGGCTCTTTCAATATCCTTTCGGAATGCCTCTTGAGCCTTGGCAAAATCATATTGTTGCCTTGTTTTTGGCTCACGGATGGTCTTCACTAGAGTTTCCCAATCAGGGTGTATGCCATCAGTTAAATAGTAACCCTTAGTGTACTCATGGTTCGTGACTTTGTAATTGCAAGCCGGAGCATCTTCACTTGCTAGTTTTGAAAAGAACTGAGATCTATGCAAGACATTGGCGTCATTCAATGATCCCGACAATCCAAAAAAAAACAATGCCAAATCCACAAGTCCTCCGATGCTATGGCCTCGAGCACAATTGTTGGATCAGGACTTTTACTGTAGTATTGACCGTGCCAAGCTTTTCGGCAATTTTTCCATTTCCAATGCATACAATCTACACTAGCTAGCATGGCCGGCCAATCTCTCTTCTCATTGGCAGCCATCAATCTGATGGTATCTTCTTCATTCGGACTGCGAAGATACACGGGACCAAACAAGAGGATGATCACCTTGGCAAACATCCGCACAGCCTCATTGGTTGTATCTTCGTCAATGCGAAGGTACTCGTCGCTATAGTCTGCCGGGACGCCATATGCGATCACCCGCAATGCTGCCGATATTTGGAGGAGATAGAACGAGATCTTACAGCTGCAAGGTGGACTTGCTCAATGGGGCTAACTCAGTAGACTCCCGGAGCAGCAATAGACACTGGTGACCATATCTTGCCGCCTAGGTGAGTCCTGCGGCCAAACTAAACCTCAGTGTGACATCCATGGTTGCTGCCTATGTGCCTTCCGTTGCGAAATACACAGTCACCCCCGCGAGAGAAGCCAACCCAGCAACGCGTCGGGAGGGGAAGTAGGCAGTGGTGTGGTGTGGCCGGAGGAAGAAGAAATCGATGGGTAAAGCAGCGGGAAGTGGCGGGAGGCGGTGGTTGGATTTGGCGGAAGGGCTCACGGGTGGGGTGAATGTTCAGCCCGCCAATTTTTCCTAGGGAAAAAGGGTCGCGCTCGGGTCGGCTTCCCATCCCGGGAAGGTACCGGTCAATGGCGGGATTTCACCGGGCCCTAAAAATGCGTTTGTAGTTTGCTACCTTATATGGGTGCTGTTAGCCGGCGATTCTTTTACCATTCGCTCGTGAAACTGATAACTGGCAGTTATTTTATAGTTTTCGTGCGTTTACGGTCATCGCTGGAGATGCTCTTACCATACCAAAATAGGGCACCATAGGGGTAGGGTGTGCACCGCACTCAATGCCTCCTCTCCTCTAAAACGTCTTATCCAACAGACTAAATGACACGAAACGGAAAACGTGTTTTTACACCGCACTGGAAGGAAGTGTGCAGAATCGCTGCCTCCAGCGCATCGCCGGACGAAATCTTTTCCCAACTACTCCTTTGATCAATATTGATGTTCTTCGATAAATCGGATCAGAGTATAAAAATGAAGTAGTTTTTTATACTCCTTTGACCCAAATTAATTAACTTGGATTTATTTAGATTTGGATGTATTACACTTATTCTAGTGTTAGATACATCTAAATCTAGAATAGTCGAAGTAAGTAATTTGGGAGAGAGTACCGGTGTCCCCGATTTTAGATCATCCGTTGAACTTACAATCTTCCACATTCATGAGCCCACCTGTCGGGCATTCACTAGTTGCATACTAGCTGAGCTTTCCCGGCTCCCGAGCTTTACTGCGTGCTGTACTGCGTTAAGCCTTCACCCACCACTTTTGCCCAAAACGACCAAAGAGGCAAAGAAGGCACGTTTGGGGCACAGAGTGGTGGTGGTCTCTCGGTCTCTCCACGGCGACGCAGGCGGCGGCGAAGAATGGACGGGTTTACTCCAGGTAATCATAACCAATCTCTCCATCGTTCTTGATTCCTGGCCAAGGGAGCGGTATCATCTTGGTTTGCGACGGGCTGGATATGTTATGGGGAGGAAAAAATGTTTCCTTTTGTGGAAAAAACCCACTCTTTCGAAGATGCCCTTTCTTGATCCGATTCATGGTCCGTTCACCAGGCCGGAGCGCCGCCGGCGGCGGCGGCTGCTGCGAGATGGGTGGCGAGCACTACTACTCGAACCACATGAGCGACGACCAGAAGCAGTTCCTCGTCGTGGCTTCCGGTGATTTCAGGCACAGTATGGTGAGTGCGACCTGTTAACGAAATTGGCAATTTTTGAACCGCATTGTTTGATTCAGGTTCTCTGAACCCCCGCCTTTGCTCCTAGAGAAACTGTTAATAGATTGGCCTTTTTTAGCTGTATTGTTTGATTCAGGTTGCTTCCGAAAAGTACTGTTAGTTAAACTGAAGAAAACAGAGAGATGCTTCTTCACATGATACAACACCAAGATAGTTAGCCAACCCTTCTTGGCTAGATTAAAGGGTTGTGCATAGCTTTTGTCTGCAATGTTAGTTTCAATCTTAGCTATGTCGCGCGATATGGTACTGATAGTTGGCATAATATTGAAGATAGTACTTGTTTCAGGATATCTTTTTGTAGACAGAATTGCTTCAGAGAATACAGATGTAGCAGGAAAATACTTTGTTCAAGGAAAAAAATGCGTATGAGACTCTAAGCAGATGATTGGAATACTGCTTGTGTACTAGCATGAGTGCTATTAATATTCACCAAAATGATAATTGATTACTCGTGGCATTTAAGCCTAAAATTTCCCTGTTCAGCCAATAATGTGTGTTCTGAGGCTTTTTGGGTAATCGAAATTCACTGAAAAAAAAGAGAGAGATGTTGCTTCATATGCTACGGCACCAAGATTGTTAGCGAAGCCTTCTTGATTAGATTAAAGGGTGGGCTTAGTTTCTTATTGCAATGCTACTTTCATTCTTAGCAGTGTTGCACGATATAGTACATATAAGGATGATTGGTACGTAGATAGCTTAAATTTGCTTCATGATATTATTTTTCTTATAAAGAATTTGCTTCAGAACATACAAAGAGGTAGCAGGGAAACACTTTGTTAGAGGGAAAATACGTATGAGATTATTTACCGAGATAATGAGTACTCCCTCCGTTCAGAAATATAAGACGTTTTAGCATTGTGAAACGAATGTATCTAGATGTCTTTTAGTGTATAGGTTCGTAGAGGTTCGGAGTGAACCTACACACTAAAAAGAGTCTAGATACATTCATTTCACAAAGCTAATATGTCTTATATTTATAAACGGAGGGAGTACACTGCATCATGTGTGATATTAATGTTCGCCAAAATGATAATTTGGTTTATTTCAAGATAATTTTCTTGGAAAGAATTGATTCAGAACATACAAGGAGGTGATAATTTGGTGGCATGCTACCATGTGTGTACTATTACTTTTAACGCAATTGATAATCTGGTAGCTGTCATTCAAGCCTAAAATTGCTCTGTTCAGTCCATAATGTGCCTTCTCAAGGTTTTGGGGTGACCAAAATTTTACTGGAAATAAGAGAGAGCGAGAGATGGTGCTTCAAATGGTAGGGCACCAACTTTAAGCCCAAAATTCTCCTATTCAGCCCAGAATGTGTGTTCTGAACATATGATTTTTTGTTCTTTTGTTTTCCATGTCCTTCGGTAGTCATCCAATCTGAACTATGTCCGCATTTCCTACATAGCATGAAGCTTAATGCATAGAAACGGTGAAACTCATGGCTCTAACCAATGTGTATCTTCTTGACCTTCAACAGCGCATACGGCCGGAGGTTGGAAGCCATTTGAGGAACATGATCCATAAATCAGAGCTTGTTAGACTAGAAGCTTCCAATGGCCATGTATACCCCGTTGAAGTTAGTTGGGAGCTTAGCATTGTAGTTCTTAGGTCAGGATGGAATGAGTTTGTGAATGCGCATCACATAGAAGAAAATGACTCCATTCTGTTTGTGTATCGTGGTAACTCCTGCTTTAAAGGTTCATGTATTCAATTCAGCCGACCATGAGAAGTCTTTGTCCTGTTCTCCACTACCTTCTGGGATATCTAGGCCCATTCCTCCCTTGGCTCCTGTGAAGACTGGTAAAGTGAATCATAATCTTAAAGTCTAATTGATGCTTTTGATATGCTTTTGTGATCATTGTACAAAGTACTTGATTTGCAGAACAAGTGGTGCCTACTTCTGGACATGTGAACTCGACTGACTCTGGCTGTACTATGTTACCTAGTTGCTGCCTAACCAAAGCACAAGATGAGAAAGTACTCGAGATAGCGCATACCACGAGGTCTAAGGTTCCTCTGTATGTGGCAGTGATGAGCAAGAGCAATGTCAGCTTGAAGAACTGCTATGTTGTAAGTTGCATCTTATTCTCAGATTACTTCTTGGTTATGTTAGCTACTCAAGTTTGTAGGACCTACTCCTATTGGTCAAGATTCCATATTTACAGTCTTATATATTTTTTCGTTCCTACAGTACATACCATTGAGACTTGTGGACAGTTTCAAAGAGGAGATAACTAAAGATACTGTTCAGCTTCAAGGCCCTGGGAGAACTGTATGTGTGGGAGCAATCAAGCACAGTTATGATCAAATAGTCCTAGAATCTGGGTGGAATAATTTTATAGCTTCTCACCACATACAAGAGAATGACCTCCTCATTTTCAGAAGGATGGAGACAACTCGCCTGGAAGTTCGCATCCTTGACCCAAGTGGTAGTGAGAAAACATCTTCATGTTCTGCCATGGAAAATGGGTCTTCTAATGCACAGGAAACGTGTGATGATTCAGTTAATTTGTTGATCCACCTCCACCTCAGATTATTGACTTGAGCAGTTCTGATGACGATGACAACATGAGAGAAGGCACGAGGGAATCTTGCAGGGCGCAAAAGCAGGTGACACGTAGTTGTGCTAAAGCTCAGAAGATGGCTTCAGCATCCTCCCCTTCTACTAAACCAGGTCATAGCATTCTTGTTGTTGGAGACTGTCCTAGGAGAGCCTAGAATATTCCAGGGAGTGTTAGTATATTAGTGTTGTCCTAGGAGTGCCTGGAACATTCCAGTATGTTGTAGTCTAAGTTAGTGTCCTACCTAATTCTAGAGTATTCTATAGTGTACTAGTTAAGATGTACCTAAGTTCAGCTATATATATATAAGAGGGTGTGGAGGTCCAGGGGACTGGCCCATCCCAGATTTTTTCCCTTAAAGACTACATGGTATCAGAGCTAGGTTCTCCTGAGAAGTGGCAATGGTGATGAAGCAGGGCTGCTCTGCTATGGCATAAGCTGAGGAAGGGGGCGCTTGGTCCTGGTGGTGGCCGGTGGTGAAACAGCGGCTTGTGGAGGAGCTCCAGGCGTTCAGGTGTGAGTGCAGACAGGGGTAGCTAGCTCAAGTGGAAAAGTGTTGGCCAGGTTGACTCGTAGGGAAGAAGGAGAAGCAAGAGAGTTGCAGCTGCTCAAAGCAGAGGTGATCGTTGTTTGCGGTGTGTGCTAGGAGAGGACAGAAGAGAGAGCTTCGTGAGCTCGTGTCTCTTAGCAAAAGCAACAGGGACCGGACGTTGTGCTGCTCCACTTTGAGGTTTCTGTGGTGGCGGACAGCGGTGTGTGTGTAGTGCAGCCAGGAGAAGTGGTCAGACAGTGCAGCTAGGAGTGGGATGTACTGCAGTGGAGGAGCGGTTTGGGTTGTGCTATAGCTACGGAGAAGAGCGTGTGCAGGCTGGACTTGTAGAACAGCTGAACAACGTTGTGGATTCATCTCAACAACACTGATCAATGGCGGAAAATCAAAGAATTGAGAAGCTACTTCAGAAAATGACTCAATTGATGAAGGAGATAGAAGAATTGAAAGAGTCGAAGAAGATTGCGGAAGTTCCAAAACAAGGTGAAAAAACAACAGCCCTACGAAATTGTGTAAATCTCGCACAAGCGGAAGAAGGTATGTCAAATCAAGCTCCTACATTAAACGGAACTTGTTCAAATTGGATACTAGATTCGGGAGCATCTGCACATGTCACGGGAAGGAGGAGTGAGTTCGCATCATATGCGCCAAATCCACCCATGCATAAAGAGACCATCCAAACAGCTGATGGAACTTATCAGCCCATCAAAGGAGTCGGCACGGTGAAATGCACTCCGTCAATTACATTGTCTTCGGTCTTGTATGCTCCATCTTTTCCAGTGAGTTTGGTGTCTATGAGTGCCTTGGTTGACGACATTGATTGTCGAATTATTGTTGACCGATACAAGTGTATAATTGAGGAGAGGACAACTGGAAGGAGACTTGGGGTTGGCATCAGGCATAAGGGACTATGGTACTTGGATAGACATGAAACAGATGATGCATTATGCACCGCTTTGACAATTGTTGCTGGTGACGATGAAGCAAAGGTGATACTCTTACATTGTCGAATGGGCCATATGTCCTTTGATACTATGAGTAAGATATTTCCCGAGGAAATGAAGAAGGTGGATAAAGAAAAACTTGTGTGTGATGCTTGTGAATATGGAAAACACACAAGGACATCATATGTGAGTCGTGGACTCCGAAGCACATCGCCTTTCGCGTTGATTCACTCTGATGTCTGGACTTCTCCTATGGTCTCTATTAGTGGAATGAAGTACTTTGTCACCTTCATTGACTGTTACTCGCGGATGACTTGGATATATCTCATGAAACAAAAAAGTGAGGTGCTTAGTTGTTTTAGGGACTTCTATGCATATATCCAAAATCGTTTCAACATTGGTATTCAAATTATTAGGACTGATAATGGGACAGAGTATATGAACCATGAATTTGGCAACTTTCTTTCAGAAAAAGGAATACTTCATCAAACTTCATGCCCTGATACTTCTCCACAGAATGGAGTAGCTGAGAGGAAGAATCGACATCTACTAGAGGTAGCTCGATCGCTTATGTTTACTATGAATGTGCCAAAATTCTTATGGAGTGAAGCAGTTATGACTGCTACTTATCTCATCAACCGAATGCCATCAAGAATACTTGGGATGAAGACCCCATATGAAATGATCTTTGGTAAAAATGAGTTCATTGTTCCACCAAAGGTGTTTGGGTGTACATGCTTTGTCAGAGACCATAGACCTTCGGTAGGAAAATTGGACCCACGTGCTCTGAAGTGCATCTTCATTGGATACCCATCTGGACAAAAGGGCTACAAGTGTTGTAGCCCTAGTGAGCGGAGAACATTTGTTAGCATGGATATGACATTTAGAGAGTCTGAGCCGTTCTACGGAGAGAAGACGGACCTCAGCTCGTTGTTTGACTTTGACTCTCCTAGCACAATTGATGCTAGTCGAGAGGGGGAGACTGAACTGTTGAGGACAAAGGAAGATGAACAATCGAGAGTTGTTGTTGGTTCAATTCCATCTCCTGCAAGTGAAGATAGATGGAGAAAGCCAAATGAGGAAGAAAACTTAAAAGTGTATACACGGAGAAAACCACAACATGATCAGCAGCAACAAGCTCCTACAGCAGGTGACACACAGGTGCAGGGGGAGCAACATGCTCCAACAAGTGGTGGAATTGTTGAATCGACTGAGGGCGTAGCTCCTACAGCAGGTGACACACAGGTGCCGGGGGAGCAACATGCTCCAACAAGTGTTGAAATTGTTGAATTGACTGAGGGCGCAGGTCCATCTAATACGAGAGATTCAATGGACTTGCCCATTGCCTTAAGAAAAGGAATCCGAGTTGGAGCTAGAAAACCTCCAAATTGGTACCAAGATGAGCATGACATAGCTAATTATGTATCATATACATCTCTATCAACAAACTACTTGGCCTTCATTGCATCATTGCAACCCGTGGTGATCCCAAGAGACTGGAAAGTAGCAAAGCAAGACCCGAAGTGGCGTGAGGCCATGATAGAGGAGTTAAATGCTCTCGAAAAGAATAAAACTTGGGAACTTGTACATCTTCCAGTAGGAAAGAGAGCTGTTGGGTGTAAATGGATTTAAACCGTGAAACAAAATCCAGAAGGGAAAATTGAAAGGTACAAGGCAAGACTAGTTGCCAGAGGATATAGTCAAACATATGGGATTGACTATGATGAGACATTTGCGCCGGTGGCAAAGATGAACACAGTGAGGATCCTAATCTCTTGTGCAACTAACTTTGGGTGGCCTTTGCATCAGTTGGATGTCAAGAATGCATTCTTGCATGGAGATTTACAGGAGGAGGTATACATGGAGATCCCACCTGGTTTCTCCACTCCTAGAACATCAGGAAAGGTATGCAGGTTGAGAAAATCTCTATACGGCCTCAAGCAATCTCCACGGGCATGGTTTGATAGATTTAGACGAGTGATATGTGGTATGGGATATAAGCAGTGTAATGGGGATCATACGATGTTCTATCGGCACTCAAATAGCCAGATTACAATCCTTGTTGTATATGTTGATGATATCATAATCACGGGAGATGATGCGATGGAGATATCACGGCTGAAAGACAACCTACGCAAGGAATTTGAGGTAAAGGATCTTGGTCAACTCAAGTACTTTCTTGGCATAGAAATTGCTAGATCTCCCGAAGGGATTGTGCTCTCCCAGCGGAAGTATGTTTTGGACTTGCTTAGTGACACGGGCATGCTTGGGTGTCGGGTTGCATCAACACCTATCGACCAAAACCACAAATTATGTGCCGAATCTGGTGATCCAGTGGATAAGGAGAAGTACCAGAAGCTTGTTGGAAGACTCATCTATCTATGTCACACAAGACCTGATATTTCATATGCAGTGAGTGTAGTGAGTAGACACATGCATGATCCTAGGAGCGGACACTTGGATGCGGTCAATCAAATCCTCCGGTACTTGAAGGGTAGTCCAGGAAAGGGACTATGGTTCAAAAGGAATGGTCATCTAAATGTGGATGGGTATTGTGATGCTGACTGGGCAAGTTGCTTGGATGATAGGAGATCAACTTCTGGTTATTGTGTGTTTGTGGGGGGCAATTTGGTGTCATGGCGAAGTAAGAAGCAGCAGGTGGTTTCAAAGTCAACAGCTGAAGCTGAATATAGAGCTATGTCGCAAGGTTTGAGTGAGATTTTATGGGTGAGGAATCTTCTTTCAGAACTGAAAGTATTGAGGAAAGGCCCTTTAAATTTGTGGTGTGACAACAAGTCGGCGATCAACATTGCAAACAACCCCGTTCAACATGATAGAACCAAGCATGTGGAGATTGATCGCTTCTTCATAAAGGAGAAATTGGATGACGGTATAATTAAGATAAATCATGTAACCTCTAGCGAGCAAGTTGCGGACTGTTTAACAAAAGGATTAGGAAATAAAGAGTGTAGTTCAGCTTGTAACAAGATGGGAATGATAGATATCTATCACCCATCTTGAGGGGGAGTGTTGGAGACTGTCCTAGGAGAGCCTAGAATATTCCAGGGAGTGTTAGTATATTAGTGTTGTCCTAGGAGTGCCTGGAACATTCCAGTATGTTGTAGTCTAAGTTAGTGTCCTACCTAATTCTAGAGTATTCTATAGTGTACTAGTTAAGATGTACCTAAGTTCAGCTATATATATATAAGAGGGTGTGGAGGTCCAGGGGACTGGCCCATCCCAGATTTTTTCCCTTAAAGACTACACTTGTTAATTACCTATGCATTCTTTTTGCCATATTTCAAATAAATTCTGGCCATTCTATCCTCACACACTAAGAGATTATGCATGTTTTCCAGGATACGAAGCTCACACATCGCATGATCGAGCATCTGCAGAGCTCGGAGTCGTTTTGGAATCTCCCTCCAACAATCTTGCGGGGCCTTCCCAGCGGCCATACATTTTAGCCCGGCTGGCAACTCTGCCTCCGCAAATGCTGAGGAAAGTTGAGGAGAAAGTCCATACAATTCTATCTGAGCTTCCTATTTATGTGAAAGTGATGACCGCTGCAAATATTTATCGCATTGGCATGAGATCATGTGAAATGGTGAGTTTACACTATTTTATCTACAGTTATAAGTACGCGAACTGTTTCTGCTGTATTAACCATCGATCTGAATTTCAAGAATCTGACCCTCGTGCACCTTTTGGATAGGACTTCTGCAAGGAATTTGTTTCGGCAGCATGTCTCCCGGTCCCGGGCAAGAAACGAGCTCTCCTCCTTCAGATGGATGGGAAGAGGGAACCGTGGAACACCACATTGGGCGTTCGGAGCAACAAAGTGAGGGGGATTCACATGGGCTGGAGGGAATTCGCCCAGCAGAACGGCCTGGAGGTGGGCGACATCTGCCTCTTCAAACTGGCAGACCGCGACAAGAAGATTCTCAAGATGACGGTCTATCTGATCCGCAAGTCGGAGATTGAGCTGTAGCTAGCTCACCTGCGTGTAGCGCTCAGTCTATCTATGCTCTCTGTGTGATACTCTTTAGTTAACTCTCTTATACCCTGCCATGAGAAGAGAGCTGAGTAGATTTTGTTAGACAACTTTCTGTCGGGTCACACTATCTAATTGGGGGAAATACTGGACCATATTTTCCTCCTAGACCATTTCTGATTATTTTTTGTTGAGACAAATTTTATCTTGTTGCTGATTTGGATTACCTTATTTCTTGTTGATGAACTTAATTTTCTACATGGGAGACATGCATGAATGGTCCATATGCTGCTTCAGCTGGGACTGGGAAACACAGTAGTTGTTGTATGCATGATCCTCTTGAGTACATGCATGTTATACTTGTTGAGATTTCTATGTTATTTTGTTGCCGATTGGGATGTCTCCAGGTGACAGTTTTTTCTTCTAGTGAGACATGCATGCATGCTGTGTTGTGTTCTCTGCTTCCATGTTCTGCTTCAGTAAAGTTACAGACAGCTGGACTAAAAGGTGGCGCTTATAAATAACCATGAGAATGTGATACGGTCGTGTGACAAATTCTGTTGACTCGGCTCTGTATCTACCAACACTTTCAGCAATACAGCTAAACACTATCAAGGTTCTCCGCGACAAGTATACGAAACAGAGGAACTAAAAACAGGGCACAAGAATCATTCCCTAGAGTCTCTAGGACATGAAAGATATTACACCGTCGACACGAGAAACTACCGCCATTATTCAACGTGTCGGTTCCCAGAAACCAAAATCCTCACCCGTCACGTGAGTGGCTTTGCTCCTTCGTCGTCGACAAGTATGTGCAGTAATAACCGTCACTTGCGCGTTCCACTGTCTATCTTTCTTCCATCAGTCCATAGCCAAAGTGCCTCAGGCCTGCCTGCTCTCTTCGCCATTGTCCTGGGCACAGGGCACTCCCAGCACCACCACCCATCTCTGAATTCTTCTCTGAACCTGCACCGCACACTTCCGCACCGTCTTCCTTGCCGCTCTTCTCTGGCTCCACATAGCCACTGCTCATGCCACTTGAGTTTGGGGGAGTACTAGAAGTGTTTCGCGCTTTGCTGCGCCCGTTGACCACTTGTTGTTTTTTTATAAGAGCATATTTATACAACGCAATGTCAAATTTCGTATTTTCTTCCTGTCTTAAACCAGAGTGCAATGACAGAATATCTAAGGGCACTTAAAGTAAATGCCAAACTTTAGGAAAATGGCTTCAGTAGACGGACAAATTTTTGACAAAATCCAATGCCATGACATTACCTTACTATATATGTTTAAGCACTGCATAAGAATTCTCTCGGTTATGGATGAGAGAAAAAGGCATGCTAAACTGACATAGCTGCTAACCAGTAGAGTTATCCTTCATCTGTAGGAAAGAAGACCTCCGCAAAGAAAGGGAATAGAAATAAACAAAACTCAAACATCTCCCAAGTCAGAACCAAGAAAATGCAGAGGCACTAAACTGAAAATTGAAGGATACAATCCTATATGTGGATTGTGATGTACCTTTCAGTACTTCAGTCTCCACAAACAGAACAAAAAGGGCAAGAAAAGCTAAACGGAACAATACTTTTAGAATGTAAAGATTTTAGGCAATGACATACGGATCAAAGAACTTAAAGGAACCATGGGCAAGTATATTAAACTGAAGGTACCGATTTCTACATATATGATAGGACCTACTCAATTCACCCTAAGTCACTACATGCACGAGTGCTAGCATGCAGCGATAAGGGAGTGTATACTAGTGCTTGAATCCTGCTGTGAACAAACATCAGAATGCATGCAGTAGGAGAAAATTAGCACACCACAATTATTTGTTGATTTTTATATATACAATTATAGTAAGAACATCTGCAATATCAGAAAAAACACATCAGAGTTTGCTCGAAAAACAGAAATACGATAAGATAACCGGTTCTTTCTAGAAATAACATTATAGTTAGTTGAACGGAAAGTAGTAGATTTAGTTGGAGCTTCAATCTACCGATCACATGGAAAAGCAAATCACTGAGTTTATAATGTGGTGATATTGGGAAACTTGATATATCATAGCTTAATCAAGTTTCTCAAGTTATGTCTAGAGCACTGGTATAAACATAGATAGCTAGTGGCCACATACTATTGTTTCTAAAAAACACTTCTTTTGTTGTAGTAGGAATACTTACATTCTAGGACCTTAGGGTTTAGAAGATTATTTTTCCAATAATTTTGTGATATATCAGCGCGAAAGGAATCTGTTGAGTAGTCAATATTCATTGACTGCTGGTTAAAAGTACTCATCAAGACAGGTATATATATACAATGTTAAGCATTCTTTATGCATGACCTTCACAGAATTTCTGCAGAGTGTATTGAATTGTGGCTTGTCACTCCTTATTTCAGGAAGGAACTGCGAACACGACAGGAAATGAGCTCAATGAAGTTTTAGTAAACCTGTGAAGCTTGACCAACATAGTTTTTCAGAATAAAAGCAAACGTTTATGAAAACTTTGTTTTAGGAAACCACAGATGTTCTGCCATCCATTAAGATAGAACAGGATCCAGAGAGGAAGGCCGAAAGGCCCCCAAACTAAGGTCCTAAACACCACACACCTACACTCAAAACTAAGCATCTCCAGGGTCATGTGTGTGAGCATAGGCACGCTCCGCCATCTCCTCGCGCACCAAAGGCGCGACCTCATCAGCTTGCAGCAAAACATTTTTGAAGATTCATCTATTTCTCTCCTTCCATAACCCCCATAAGGAGTACATGATCGCTCCATTCGCTGCCTTCCTCTTCTCCTTTGGAATGCTTTTGATCGTCTCGTCCGACCACACGTTTAGGGGTTTACCACCCACCGGCGGTGGAACCCCCGGCTCGCCGTTCCAGGCAAAGATCTTCTCGCGCACCTCCCTAGCAAAATAGCATTCTAGCATTAGGTGTTGCACCGTCTCCAGGTGAATTCTACATAGCCTGCAGATGGGATCATGTTGCCATCCGCGAATAGCTAGATTATTGATGTCTACACACTTCTATTCTTGTAGACAGTTGTTGGGCCTCCAAGTGCAGAGGTTTGTAGAACAGCAGCAAGTTTTCCCTTAAGTGGATCACCCAAGGTTTATCAAACTCAGGGAGGAAGTGGTCAAAGGTATCCCCTCTCAAGCAACCCTGCAATCAAGATACAAGAAGTCTCTTGTGTCCCCAACACACCCAATACACTTGTCAGGTATATAGGTGCACTAGTTCGGCGAAGAGATAGTGAAATACAAGTGGTATAGATAATTATAAGTGGTAACGGTGATAGAAAATAACTTGATGGCGTGGAAAAGACTAAAGAAAAACTAAAATAAAGATGGAGACAAGCAAACATGTAATAGATCTAGTAGCAAACGGTGTATCAATGCTTAGAAACAAGGCCTAGGAATCATACTTTCACTAGTGAACACTCTCTCATAAATATATCCTCTCTTTATGATACTACTCTTAACTACTCTCCGGTTGAACACTCTAATCGATGGTAGGGCTATAACAGCACACCTCAAAGTAAGCCTTTCCTATCTAGAAAACCCCACATTGTCACCTTGAGTACTAGATGAGTCCAACAAACACCACAATTTCATAAAGACATCCAACTCCAAATATAACTCATAACAAGTATTTGTAATCTCTAGCCTAAGTGCCACCATGGTGAGCACGCTGTCACTTTCACACACATGGAGAGAGCAGAGATTCATTAAAGCACTAGAGTAGCAGAATAGATCTATAGATTACAAGCTCATGATCTCAATAAGATCATGCATAGAGAGAGAGATGAACACATAGCTACCGGTAGAACCCTTAGCCTCGAGAGTACTCCCTCCTCATCATGGGAATCAGCAATGGTGATGGAGATGGTGGTGGAGATCGATGGAGATGGCTCCGGGGGCACTTCCCTGTCCCGGCAGGGTGCCAGAATACAGACTTTCTGTCCCCCGAGTCTCCCCTTCGGTGGCGGCGGCACTGCAGAACTTTTCGTGGCTGAAGGCTTGACTTTTTTAGGGTTTATGTCTCGGGAGGCTTCTTATAGGCCAGAGGGCAAGGTCGGTGGGTGGCCAGGGGGCCGACACCATGCCCTGGCGCGGCCTGGGGGGACCCGTGCCATGGGGTGGTGTGGCCACCCTGTGGCCCCTCTCCGACTCTCCTTCTGGCTCCGTGAGTCTTCCGGGAAAATATCAACTTTGGCTTTTGTCCGGTCCAATTCCGAGAATATTGATTTTCTGGCTTCCTGAAACCAAAAACAGCAGAAAACAGGCAACTGGCACTGTGGCACTTGTTAATAGGTTAGTCCAAGAAATCATATGAAAAGTACTCCAAAGTGTGGACAAAACACAAGAAAGTAGATAAAACCAAGCATGGAACATCAAAAATTATAGATACATTTGCAATGTATCAATTATCCGCTGTCAGGATCTTGCCATAGAGCGCTGTCCATGCGAAGAATTTGCATTTAGCCTCTGCCGATCCTTTCCAAATCTTCTCCGTGTGGAATGACAGCATCGATCCCGGAAATTGGCATCTATATGTCGAGGCAGCCGAGTAAATCCCAGAGTCGGTAGATCTCCATCGAATCGTATCCGGTCTAGGCTGAAGGACCACATCCTGCATGCGGCCCAAAGCGCTATGAATAGTGCCATTTGCACGTTGTTGGAGATGCTTGCAAGAGCCCGGATCTAGTTATTCTGATGCATCTCTTTTTGTATTGATCTTTTCTTTCTTGTTTCAATGGCAAATAATGTTGGGTATTGGAACCTTAGGGGGTCACCTGGCAGCCACGAGTCCAGCCAAAACTGGCATCTTGCTCTATCCCCTAGTGAGACCTCCGTGGATGCCCTGAATAGTTCCATGTCTGCGATGCTGCATGGTGTCTCCATGCCAATCCATGGCCTAGTCGTACCCGTCTAGGCCAGCCATGGTCAGCGCAGGCGCAGTGCCCATCCGACCTCTCCAGGTCTAGCACCCCAAGCCCACCAAGCTCCTTTGGCCTGCAAACTGTGTGCCAATTAGGGATGAAAATGGAGCGGAAACGGACGGAACTGAGTGGTGCCACATTTGTTTTCATATTTTTTGCGAAAGCGGAAATGAATACAAAAACACCGGAAACAAAAACAAAAGCAGATATTGTCAGAAGCTAATACAGACCGAACACGGTGCAGACACGGAACGGTGCAGATTTTACCCAAAACAAAGAGAACCCTGGAATCATAATACGGTGCTAGGTTTACAAGGGAATAAGGGAATGATCATTTCATGAAAGCCTCCTCGAATGCATCAAGGGATTACATAGTCTCTAGTACTAGGATGAGCAGCTTTGCAAGTTTGGCTTGACAATGTCATGTTTTATGTCAGTAGGATTTGGCCATGCACATCAACCCTAAAACGGAAATTCCATATTAGATGGAAACGGAAATTCCATTTCCGCGTCTGTTCTGCCGGAAAACACTGTTCCGTTTTCGTTTCCGTTTTCGAAAAAAGGTTCCGTTTCCATTTTTATTTTACCAAATTCCGTTTCTGTTTCCATATTTTCATTCCATTTCTGTTTTTTCCGCAGAAAAGTTGGAAACTTTCCGCTCACTCATCCCTAGCGCCAACTGACAAGTGGATGTGGCGTCGATCTAGGGGCGGCTCCAGGCTTCATCCAGAGGAAGCTTCTCATGATCCTTTCAATTCGTTTGATGATCTGATACATTGCAAATGTATCTATAATTTTTGATATTCCATGCTTGGTTTTATCCACTTTCTTGTGTTTTGTTCCAACTTTGGAGTACTTTTATTATGATTTCTTGGACTAACCTATTAAATAAAGCCACATTGCCAGCTGCCTGTTTTCTGTTGTTTTTGGTTCCAGAAAAGTCAGAAAATGAATATTCTCGGAATTGGACGGGACAAAAGCCAAAGTGCCTATTTTTCCAGAGGGATCAAGTGCCAGAATACGAGACGGAGAAGGGCTGGGGGCCGGCCACACCACCTGGCCGTGCGGCCAGGCTTGGCCCGCACCAGGGGGTGGTCTGGCCGACCCCAGCACCCCCTCAGCCTCTCCTTCCGCCTATAAGTTGCCCTCGGGACGAAAACCCTAAGTACCCGATCAAAAATCCACGAAAGAGTCTGTAGCCGCCGCCGTCTCTGTATTGTTTACTTTACACGCAGTTCATAAAGCAATAATCTGTTGCTTGCAACTTAATACTGGAGGGGGTTCGGATGATAACCTGAAGGTGGATTATTAGTCATAGATGCAGTTGGATGGCTGTCTATGTATTATGTTGTAATGCCCAATCAAGTCTCAAAGGAGTCAAGATGATTAGTATATGCATGTATTGCTTTCTCGGTGTTTGTCAATTGCCCCGCTGTAATTTGTTCACCCAGCATGTTAGCTATCTTAAGGAGAGCCACCTCTAGTGAACTATGGATCCCGGTCCTTTACTTTACATACAATCTATAAACTGTTTCTGCTTTGTGTTTTTTTTCTGCAAACTTTTACTTCTTTCCATTCGATACGTTTAATCCTTTGTTTTCGACAAAACACGGTGAGATTGACAACCTCATCGCAAGTTGGGGACAAAGTTCTGTGGTTGTGTTGTGCAGGTCTCCACTTTGCTACTAGCACTGGTAGTGCGCCCTGCCAAGCTCAGCTAGTAACACCTTTGGGGTGTTTCCTTGCTCCTACTGGTTCGATTAAACCTTGGTTTCATAACTGAGGGAAACTTGTTGCTGTGCTTATCGTACCTTCCTCTTGGGGTTCCCAACGAGCTCTACATCAACACCGCCATCAAGCATTTTTCTGGGCGCCGTGCATTGAGCCATCAAGCATTTTTCTGGCGCCATTACCGGGGAGTCAAGGACATCTTCACAAGGGGAGTCCCTCATAACCAATCTCTTTACTTTGTTGTTTTTGTTTTGCTTAGTTTCTTTTTGCTTTGTTTGCTTGTTTTGTTCTTCAGAAAACACAAAAAAATTAGTTCCTTTCTTAAGTTGCCTTTATGACTAGCTCTGCTCCAATCACTATTTCATTATGGATAGCTCACTCAGTTTCCTATTTGGGAACAGTTTTATGACTGCTAAGGTAATAGATGAACCACCGCCTGCTAGAACCTCCATGGAAGAAGAAATTGCTGAACCTGAAACCTCATTAGATGAAAAAGAGGAGGATAGTGATGGACAAAAGGAGGAAGAATGGATCTACCCATGCCTACCTTCTAATGAGAGTAACTCTGTATCCCTTATATTATTTGATTGTCCCCCATGCTTATCAAAGGAGGATGAATGTTATGTTCCTGAGGATTCTTTTGAAAATATTTATAATAAAGCTCTAGTGCTTGTAGATCATGAAAAGCATGCCTTATGTGATAGTTATATTGTTGATTTTATTCATGAGGCGACTGAAAATTATTATGAGAGAGGAAAATATGGTTGTAGAAGTTTTTAGGGTAATGAAACACCTCTCTATGTGCTGAAAGTTTTGAAGTTATTTTTATTTTATCTTCCTATGCCTGTCACTTTGTTCTTTGTGCATTTATTTGCATACAATATTCCTATGCATAGGAAGTGGGTTAGACTTAAACGTGTTTTAAATTTGCTTCTTGATGCTCTCTTTTACTTCAATTCATATTTTCTATGAGAGCATCTTCTCAAATTTTTATGCCTAACTTAAAGGCGTTAAAGAAAAGTACGTGTTAGGAGATAACCCAAGAGTTTTAGTTGAGTCTTGAAAGTTATTATCTCTGTAATAACCTCTCCTTATCCTTTTTATTTGCTTTTTGTGCCAAGAGTAACCTCTAATGAGAGTGAAGTAATGATTGGGAAAGTTGTTGTCCTAAAACAGATTTCTGTGCTTCACCGTAAAAATTCCTGAGAGAGCTCCGTACGTCGGATTGAGCTGTAATTTTTTTTGCTTCTGCCCCAGGTTTTTATCTAACTTTCTTTAGTGCAACACTTTTTGATTTGAGCAACATAAGGTCTTCGAAAAAATTCTTCTTTACCTGCTGGTCTGTTTTGACAGATTTCTGCCATTTTCTGCATTTGCTTCTTGTTAGTTCCTTCTTGAGTTCCTTTGGGTAATTGAGCTTTTTTAGGAAAGTGATACAGTAGCTAGTGTTCTAATGGAAGTTTATTTGGTGTTAGAACTGAACCTTGAGACTTATTTATCTTAAGTACACTAATATTGCTAATGAGATTGTGTGAAGTTTTGTATGAAGGAAAAAATTTCAGGTGTATGGAAGGAATGAGTATGAGATGATGGATGGACTAAAGCTCAAGCTTGAGGATGCCACACGTCTCACCCCAAGAAATATCCAAGAAGTACAAGCGTCAAAGCTTGGGGATGCCCAAGGCATCCCCCTTTTTCATCAATAAAAATTCCAGGTTTCTTCCAAACGCTTCATTTTTATTGTTTCATGCACAATTGTGTTTTTATTGGAGCGTCTTCTTTTTCGTTTTTGTTTTGGTTTTTAGTTTTCTTGGTTTGCTTAGTTTTCTGAATAAGTTGCTTGGACCCCCTCTTTCATTCTTTGGTTTGCAAATAGTTTGGTTTGGTTTGGAAAAGAGTAGGAAAGTTCATACTTTTATGGTAAAAAGAGCTCTTTTTTGACTGTGGCCTATGCTTTTTCATGCCATGCTTGATATTGTTTTGGCTTTATGCTTAGTATTATTTTCTGTAGCATGACTTGTTATAAACAATTGAGATTGCTTAATGTACCTTGGATGAATCATGCGTTGTTTTAGCATATTAAAGTATAGTATAGTGGTATTCTCCTTTGATGCTTTATTTGGGTTGACTTGGCACATGCTCACACCATGTTATGACTATCACAAGTCACCATATCCTTTATGATCCTTTAGTTTTCAACTTGTAGTATCACTTTATGCTTTGATCAATGATATTTTGTCGCTCTGCATGATTATGGCCATTATTGCTCTCTTAGTTGGTCGCTCCCAGTCTTTTGCTAGCCTCCACAACAAAATATGAGTTCCACTCATGCATCCAACTTCCTAAACCAAGTTATTCCAAAGAGTCCACCATACCTACCTACTAGCTTATGCTATTCCAAGTATATTCATGTTTTTGTTTACCTTCCACTTGTTATGAGAAAACTAGTGATTAAAGCTCTCACGAACTTGATGACACACTTTACTTTACTTGCCCTTAATAAACTTGAACCATTGTGTCTTCTATGTTGTATATGCTTGCACTTATTTGTCGGGAATTAGCAGAACCATGCTTTCATGGGGAACGCTTTCAACATTGCACTCGGTACTTGTACCTAGTTGATATCATGCTCTTTTGTATATGGATGTCGTCGGTGTGAAATGAAAGGGGAGCTTGTAATTCCATGGAGTTATGTATATGTGTTAGAGAAACGCCTGGGCCGCTGGTCTAATCCATGCTGACATGGTGGAAACCTGCAGCGTAACCATAATGAGCTGTCTATGAAGCATTCTTCTTATAAAAAAGAGTCCTACATTGAGAAAAAAGAGAAAAAGAGAAAAAAAGAGATACTATGAAAAGAGGAAAGAGAGAAAAAAGCACCATATTCCCATGGTAAATAAGAAGAATGTTGAGATGCTCGTTGTCTGCTTGCCTTGTCATTTTGATATGGGGATTCTTCCGTATCATCGGGAAAGGGGTACCCCGTTGGCGGTTCTCAATGATACACATGTACTTACGATGACAAGAACTTACCGGTGACTAAACTTGAGTAGCATGAGGAGCGACCCTCGTATACAAGGGACATGAGATTTCTAACTTATACTTCGTCAAGCATGTACACCATAGTTTGTTCACTTTAACCTTAATCACTTCAAGATGCTTATGATAGGGGCAATGAGAGCTGAAAGCTACAAGTACCATAATTTTTGGAAGCTCTTTATGATACTTGAATCCCTACTTCCTTTTACAAAAAGGCCTTTCTTCCACCATTATATTGAGTCTCCACCTTCTATCTTTATTCACCTACTTTGAGAGCATAGTGGCCATTCTTAGTTCTATGTGCATTGTCCCAAGACTAGTTGATTGATGCATAACTTGTTATTGCTTGTTTGAAACTATTGTATCTAGTCACACTTATGAACTTTGAAGGTGTCCTATGCATTTATATTTGCTACTCTATTGAGGGACAAGCTGAATACTTTTATGTTATGTTTTCTTTATGTGAAACAAACAAACGTCTTGCAAAGCATGTTATTCATGAATCTTTTGTTTGTGCCTTTTCATGTTGTATCATAGTTTCTTTGCTTATTGCTAGAACTTTGTCTTTCATGTTATGATTGAAGTACTATGATCCCAACTTTGAGTTTTGCAAATACTTTGATCAAGTTTTGATGGTGCATGTCACCTCAAAAATTATTTCTTTTTATCACTTACCTACTCGAGGACGAGCAGGAGTTAAGCTTGGGGATGTTGATACATTGCAAATGTATCTATAATTTTTGATGTTCCATGCTTGGTTTTCAGACCATCCTATTACAATCTTGTCTACAGGAGGAAAAATCCTCGTTATCCATAGAAAAGAAAAGCAAGTCCTTAGGATTGCAGTTGGAGTACTACCTGATACATTGCAAATGTATCTATAATTTTTGATGTTCCATGCTTGGTTTTATCCACTTTCTTGTGTTTTGTTCCAACTTTTGAGTACTTTTATTATGATTTCTTGGACTAACCTATTAACAAGAGCCACAGTGCCAGCTGCCTGTTTTCTGTTGTTTTTGGTTCCAGAAAAGTCGGAAAATGAATATTCTCAGAATTGGATGGGACAAAAGCCAAAGTGCCTATTTTTCCAGAAGGGATCAAGTGCCAGAATACGAGACGGAGCAGGGCTGGGGGCCGGCCACACCACCTGGCCGCGCGGCCAGGCTTGGCCCGCGTCAGGGGGTGGTCTGGCCGACCCCAGCACCCCCTCGGCCTCTCCTTCCGCCTATAAGTTGCCCTCGGGACGAAAACCCTAAGTACCCGATCAAAAATCCATGAAAGAGTCTGTAGCCGCCGTCGTCTCTGTCCCTAGATCGGGGGGATCTGAAGCTCTTCCCGGCACCCTGCCGGAGAGGGGAATTTACCCTGGAGGCCTTCTTCATCACCATGCAAGCCTCCGGTGTGATGCGTGAGTAGTTCATCCTTGGACTACGGATCCATGTAGTAGCTAGATGGCTGGTTTCTCCTCCTTTGTGCTTTCATGTTTAGATCTTGTGAGCTCCGTTCATGATCAAGATCATCTATTTGTAATCCATACATGTTGTGTTTGCGGGGATCCGATGGATATTGAGATGCTATTTCAGATTGATTATTGATTCTATCATGTCTTTGTTATATGAGAACTTGCATGCTTTCCGTTGTTAGTAGCTATCTTGGCCAAGTAGATGCTAGCAACTCCAAGAGTTAGTATTTATGCTCGATAGTGGGTTCATGCCTCTGGTAATCTGGGGAAGTGACAGAAATCTCTAAGGTACTAGATGTGCTGTTGCTACTAGGGAGAAAACAAAGATCCTTTGTTCATAGAACAATTGTATTGTTTACTTTACACGCAGTTCATAAAGCAATAATCTGTTGCTTGCAACTTAATACTGGAGGGGGTTCGGATGATAACCTGAAGGTGGATTATTAGTCATAGATGCAGTTGGATGGCTGTCTATGTATTATGTTGTAATGCCCAATCAAGTCTCAATGGAGTCAAGATGATTAGTATATGCATGCATTGCTTTCTCGGTGTTTGTCAATCGCCCCTCTATAATTTGTTCACCCAACATGTTATCTATCTTAAGGAGAGCCACCTCTAGTGAACTATGGATCCCAGTCCTTTACTTTACATACAATCTATAAACTGTTTCTGCTTTGTGTTTTCTTTCTGCAAACTTTTACTTCTTTCCATTCGATACGTTTAATCCTTTGTTTTCGACAAAACATGGTGAGATTGACAACCTCATAGCAAGTTGGGGACAAAGTTCTGTGGTTGTGTTGTGCAGGTCTCCACGTTGCTACTAGCACCGGTAGTGCGCCCTGCCAAGCTCAGCTAGTAACACCTTTGGGGTGTTTCCTTGTTCCTACTGGTTCGATTAAACCTTGGTTTCATAACTGAGGGAAACTTGCTGCTGTGCTCATCATACCTTCCTCTTGGGGTTCCCAACGAGCTCTACATCAACACCGCCATCAAGCATTTTTCTGGGCATCGTGCATTGAGCCATCATGATCCACTTAGGAAGTCGAAACACCGCCAAGTGGTAAAGAACCATGGAGGAGAGGACAGCTCTACAAAGAACCAAATGGCCGGTGCGGGTGAAGAGCTTTCCCCACCATCCGACAAGTCTGGCTCCAATCTTGTCGATGAGGGGTTGGAAATGGCCGGTGTGGGTGAAGAGCTTGCCCCACCCCGCAAGTCTGGCTCCAATCTTGTCGATGAGGGGTTGGAAATGGATCACCTTGAGACGAGAGTGGTGCAACGACAATCCAAGGTATGTGCATGGGAAGGATCCTCTCTTGGCCGGGAAGTTCTCAAGCGCTTAATCCATTTGTTCCTGAGTGCATCCAATTGGGTAGGCTTCTGATTTTTGTAGATTTGTTTGCAGCCCCATTGCCTCTCCGAAGGCCTTCAGAATAGCACAAACCGCCGCCATATCCGCCGCCTCTGGTCCCACAAAAATGCCAGCATCATCTGCGTAGAGGGAGACCGTGAAGCGCAACGGGGCCTCACGGAGAGGCTGAAGTATGCCACTGCCCACTAGTCAACGCCGCACGGAACAAATAGTGCAGCGGGTCGATATTGAGGATAAACAACATCGGCGAGAGGGGATCACCTTGTCGTAATCCTCTCATGTGGCCAATCCGAGGCCCGGGCTTGCCATTTAGTAGAACTCTAGATGTGGAGGTGGAAAGAAGGAGACAAATCCATCGGTGCCACCTAGGCCCAAAGCCCATGACCTCGAGAATCTCCAAGAGGTATGCTCAACTGACCGAATCAAACGCCTTTGTGATGTCCAACTTGAGAAAAAAATGGCGTCTTCTCACGGTGCATTTGCTTGATCAACCCTTGAACATGCAGAAAATTATCGTGGATGCACCTATTCTTTATGAACGCGGATTGGCTCGGCGAGACGAGGTCCGGAAGTAGTGGTGCGAGCCACAGAGACATCATCTTGGAGAAGATCTTTGACATGGTATGAATCAGACTGATTGGCCTATAGTCCCCTACTGTTGTAGCATTCGTCTTCTTAGGAAGCAAAACAATGGTGGCCGAATTTAATAGCCCCATGGCCATGCCCCCATGTTCCGCGATGTGCACAACCGCCTCGAACAAGTCATCATCAATGATGTTCCAGCATGAGAGGAAGAAGAGGCCGATGAATCCGTCTAGGCCGAGCGCCTTCTAAGCTGGCAAATCGAGGACTGCGGCCTTCAGCTCCTCCATCCCAAACGGGGCATCAAGGTGGGTCAGGTCCTGTTGCGCATATCCCAGCTCGGCCTAGTCCAGGCTACATTCTCTATTTTCACTGATCCTAAGAACTCCTCAAAATGCTGAGTAATGGTCGCTTCTTTTTCCGCGTGGGTGATCGCTAACCCATGAGTCGTGGTGAGCACCTTCTTAAACCCCTTGCTTTGGTTCTTGAGAAGTCAAAGACGTCATCCAAACCCAATAAGATAAAAAGGAAGAACTACTACAAAGAGTTGAAGCTATCCAGCGGAGCCAAAGGAGTCAACGTCTACACAAAACATAGTGGAAACAAAGTCTAAGAGTAGGAAGGGAACCAATCCCTAGAAAATAGAACCTATATTTGTAAGACATTGTTGTAGCAGCAAGCGCAAGACAAATATTATTAGAGGTAGATCTAGCGGTAGAGTAGTCTACGAGTTTCTCTTTTTGGATTTCTTTTGTAAGGAACTTTCCTCAATATATCGAGGAGGAGCTTATGATCTTTCGTAAAGAGTCAGAGTTGAAATTCTATAGTCATAGCTTGGACCCCGGATGTTTCTGTAGTACCACTATGAAGGATGTAATACTGGTGGAATGGTGTTTCATTGTGTTATGTCAACAACTTGCATAGTACAACATGTAGTGATATGCCTTTAGTGCATAGCTCCTCTTCGTCTTCCTCGCCATCACAACAGCCAAGGCCAGTGGGCACTCGACATGGACGAGAGGGATAGCATGCGAGAGCTCATCTAGTTGATACTAGAGCAAGTAGATTTGGCCGACAACTTACGCGGTTAGGGTGCGGATACGATGGCCATTCTAGTTGATACCAGTCGTCATTCAAATAGCAGCAACTACAGGCAGACTGTCCATATAATATAATGCATTACATATAGATTTAGCAAATAGAACAACTACTAGAAGTAGAACCCTGTCCAACAGAACTCTGTCACCAAAATGCAACTATGTCCAGTCTTCATAGAACACATTTGTTAGAGTACTAATACTCAGATCACTCAATCATACTCATATACTGGATAGTTTGAGGAATCTTGATGCTGGTACATGAACAAGCAAGAAGGAGATTGAGGAATTAGAGCCGAGGTGGGAGAGAAGGTGCCGCCGCCGTGTCGTTCCTAATCCTTCTGGATACCTTGATCGATGTCACCTCTCCAATACTTATCATGTCGCTCGCACCGTCGCTCGTAGCCTGGGCCAGACCCATGTGTTGGCCCCAACAGACCAGCCCGAGTACGAGATGTGTAGGATAGGTTCCTAACATCCCTCCTTCCTTAAATTTGGCTTGACCCCAAGCCGACATCACAGAGAAACCACCTGGATCCCATTGCAGTCGACGACCTTTGATTTGGCTGGAGTCACAGTAGTACCTCAGGTTGTCGTAGGCCTGAACGAGGTAGGAGTAGTAGTCATGCAGACCCAATCGCACGAAGCGCTCATGTAGTAGTTGTCGCTCTGGTTCATGTCAATCCTGAAGAGAAAGGCATCATGGTAGCAGTCCTGGCCATCATGGTTGAGGTAGTAAGTGGTTCGATCCATGAAATATTTCCCATCTTGAAAAGTTAGGCATTCGCAAGCTGGCACCATGTGAAAATAAGGACTTGCTGAATCACTCTTGTCTGGGTTCCAGGGTGTTATAGTTCTGATTGGAAACGCCTGCTCAAGTAGCCTTTGTCGTAACAATTGTCTGAGATGAACTAAAAGACCAGTTTTGACTTTTTGGTTGCTAAGAGTCTTGACTTTTTGGTTGCTAATATTCTTGCCATCAGAAGTAGCCACCACAAACTGAATCAATTTCCAAGAAAACTTAGTGACATGCAAATAGTAATCATGGGCACCTTGATACCTTGTATGTGAGCAGTGAAAATATGGCAACCAAATGATGATGCATTGGAAGTTTGCACACCCGTATCCTCTACTTGCAACATCTCTTGGGAATAGTTCCGTAGGATTGACCCTTAGATTAGTAGCAATAGTGAGGCAAACTAAGATCTTGTACCTGAGACACTGCATGTCTATCACATCCACTCCCATAGACACCAGCTCATGTAGCCAATATGTATAAACCATACGCACTAGAGGTGACCAAATTTCCAGTGCATACCAACAGCTGTAATAGTTGCACTTCAGAAAATCATACGAGACAATTCCCTAGGCTGCTCGCTGGTTTTCATACATGAGCTTGCAAATTTGCACAATTAATGCAGTGGCACGATAGATAGCAGTATATGAAGCCCGTGAATTCAGATGATCGTAGATCGTAATTCCCGTAGAGTAGCAGAACCATTGGCATATATGCTAATGAACATTCTTCAATGATATTGATATGATAGTGAACTCCTAGATCAAAACATACTCCCTGAACTGTTGGAGATATGCCCAAGAGGCAATAATAAAGTGGTTATTATTATATCTTTATGTTTATGATAAATGTTTATATCCCATGCTATAATTGTATTATTAGGAAACACTAATACATGTGTGTTTTGTAAACATATAAGAGTCCTTAGTAAGCCTCTTGTTGAACTAGCTTGTTGATTAATTGATGATCATGGTTTCCTGATCATGGACATTGGATGTGATTAATAACAAGGTTATATCATTAGGAGAATGATGTGATGGACACACACCCATAGTAAGCGTAGCATAAGATCAAGTCATTAAGTTCGTATTGCTGTAAGCTTTCAAATACATAGTAACCTATTCCTTCGACCATGAGGTTATGTTAATCACCATCACCGGATGGATACTTTGATAACATCAAATGTCGCTTCGTAACTGGGTGGTTATAAAGGTGTCATTGGGTATTCTGAAAGTATGTGTTGAAGCGCATGAACCAAGATTGGGATTTGTCCATCCATATGACGGATAGATATGCTCTGGGCCCTCTCGGTGGAATGTCATCTAGTTAGCTTGCAAGCATGTGACTAGGTCACAAGGGATGACATATCACGGAACGAGTAAAGAGTACTTATCAGTAACGAGGTAGAACTAGGTATGGAGATACCGACGATCAAACCTCGGATAAGTATAGTATCGCGAGACAAAGGGAATTAGTTTCGTATGTAAATGGTTCTATCGATCACAAAGTCATCGTTGAGTATGTGGGAGCCGTTATGGATCTCCAGATCCCGCTGATGGTTATTGATAGGAGATGTGTCTCTGTCATGTCTGCATATTCACGAACCGTAGGGTGACACACTTAAGGTTCGAAGTTGTTTTAAGTAGATATGGAATGTGCGTTGGAGACCGAATGTTGTTCGGAGTCTCGTATTGGATCCGGGACATCACGAGGAGATCCGGAATGGTCCGGAGAATAAGATTCATATATTGGGGATCATTTTCTGAGTTAGGAAATGTTCTGAAGTATTTGTATGAGGGTTCTAGAAGGTTTCAGAATGTTCCGGAAGGTTCTGGAAGGTTCCTTGGAGTTTGCTTGAAAACCAAGGAAGGGATCAAGGAGTCCTGGTGGGTCAAGACTAGGAGTCGTGGGGGAGGAGGACTCCTCCCCCCACTCCCCAATCCGCCGGCCTAGAGGAAGGGGAGTCCTATAAGGACTCCCCCTCCCATGGCGCCTCACCCCCCATAAATAGAGGGGCAGGGGCGCCCCCTCCACCCCGGCTTCCATAACACCCAATCTCTGCCGCCTCTCTCCTCCACCTTTCTTCTGCACAGGCATAGGCGAAGCCCTGCAGAATTCTCTACTCCACCACCACCACCACGCCGTCGTGCTGCTGGGATTCCGTGGAGAAGATCTACTACCTCCGCTGCTCGCTGGAACGGGGAGAGGAAGGTCTGCTTCGACTCCGCACGTGTGACCGACTGCGGAAGCGCTGCCGAAACGCGGCGCCGGAAGGATCGTGAACTTGACCGACTGCGGGAGCGCTGCCGGAACGCGACGCCGGAAGGATCGTCCACACGATCTTGAGATCGGCAAGTGATCGACTACATCAACCACGAGATCTAATCTCGTTAACGCTTTCAGATCTACGAGGGTTAGTTCCTATCCATCTCGTTGCTCATGTCTAATAGATTAGATCTTGGCTTTTATCTAGATTAGATTTGGGTTTTGTTCGTTCTTGCGGTAGAAATTTTTTGTTTTCCATGCTACGAACCCATCATGAACCTTAGGTTGCCAAGCGATTTCCCACTGGAACAAAGCAATACTGTATTGGTGCACATAACAAGGCACTGAATAATTGAGGGGCTGCACTTCAGGGTGAGTGTCTCTGCTGATCAGACCACTCAATATAGCTTCTTCAGATTTTGTACAGGGCTTCTTCAGAATAATTTCCAAAATATTTAAGATTGCCAAAAGATAGGTAAATTGCTCTTCTTGACTTACTGTTCCCAGAACACCAGTAACAACACTACTCTGATCCATTGCAGCAACCACCAGATTTTTCGTAGGCGGCCAGTCAACAACAATAGTTCCATAGCCATGTTTACCGAACTTCCTCAACCTAAGAACAACCACAACAGGTAGTGAAAAATAACAAGATAGTTGATGCTCACGTTGCAAACACAAAGGCAGAGGGGGAGGCCATGGTTGCCACTGGACCTTGTCTTTCTGCAACTCAGATAACATGTACGCAGGAATCAGCGGGGGTGGTGGCCAGGATGGTTGCTGGTCTTCTATCATGTCACCACAACTGTTGTTGACCATACAGAGAACACAATTTTTGTTAGCCTCATGTGACACAAACAAATACCGCTTGGTGATGTCGACGATGCCCATGTCGAAGCATTCAGTTGAGCCTTTGGCGGGCACCTGCGCGCTTAGACCAAGGGCAATGAACGGCTTCAGCGATTGGGTATTCGGTGGTGTAGCTGGGCTGAGCATACACACCGATGCCAGGACGTTGCTGCTTGGGCTTCCAAACAATAGGGTGGCTGCCGAGGACTCGCTGTCGAGGATTATGTCGCCCATGGTGGCCACGGGATATGTCAGTGCTGTTGCTGGGGTGGAAGAAGATGTCAACTCGGTGGCATCACTGACTGGGCATTCCGTCGAACAGAAGGCGGGTGCCATGGTGCTGGTGATATTGGAAACAGCAGGGGTTGTTGCCAGGGACTCCTTGATGATGGGGATTGTAGCCAGGTTGTCAGGCATCCTTGCCGATGTAATGGCGAGCTTGTTCCTGTGGGAACTCGCCTTCACAGGCCCGTTGACGCTGGTGGCGGTGTGCTGCTCGGCCTTGGAGAAACTAAGTGCTGGCACCTCCACGCCTATGGCGGGAGACGCTGCAACAACGGGAATGGAGTTGACGTAGTTGCGAGTCGCGGATGTGGCCGGCGATGCAGGCGACGGTGACCACCTGGATTCCCAGAGCAGGGGCGTCCTCGTGGTTGACACGGTGACGGAAACAGGTGCCCCGTCGATGGAGTCGATGGGAGAAGCGGGAGTGACCGCAGGTGGCTCCCCGATGGTAGGAACCAGAACAAAGGGTTCGGCCAGCCCTGCCGACGCAAGGACGAGCTCGGTCGTGTCGAAGCTCGCCGTCACAGGCGCGGTGGCACACCGATTGGTGTTGTCCATAGATCGTTGAAGTTCATCGAGGCAAGCCATACACTCGGCAAAGTCACGGCGCCGTCTAGCTTCCCACTTGTCCAGGTACGCCTTGAGCTCAGGATCCATGGCGATGTATGAGATGGGTGAAAAAAAATGGGGAGAATTTTGGGGAAGGTGGGACCGGCTCTGATACCAGATGTTAGAGTACTAATACTCAGATCACTCAATCATACTCATATACTGGATAGTTTGAGGAATCTTGATGCTGGTACATGAACAAGCAAGAAGGAGATGGAGGAATTAGAGCCGAGGTGGGAGAGAAGGTGCCGCCGCCGTGTCGTTCCTGATCCTTCTGGATACGTTGATTGATGTCACCTCTCCAATACTTAGCATGACCGTCGCTCGTAGCCTGGGTCAGGGCCAACAGGCCCCAAGAGACCAGCCTGAGTACGAGATGTGTAGGATAGGTTCCTAACAACATTCCAACACCCAAAACCAGCACCTCGACTGATACCGCGACACAACAATTGCAACACAGCGCAACAACGCCTAGTCTTACTATTGTTAAGAGAGCTAATAGGGTAGTTAGGATAAGTGCTATTGTTGTAATCCTAAGTACCTAGCGCGTTGGCGCAGTATATATATACAGCTATCGCCTACCATTGATGGTACGGCACAAACCAAATCCCTTATTGCTGTTTTATACCGACGAATATTTTTGCTATGGGAAGCATTGGCCTTACTTTTGTGTGCGTCAACAGAAATCCAGCGTCATTTCCTTATTTCCATCTATTATTTTTCTTCATTTAGTACTTAATTTCTGTGAACCATCTAAAGCCATCAACTGCAAAATACTAGAAAGAACGACACGACATTCAATCATGTTTTTTTACCTCTACATTTATTAGGTTGTGTGATTGAAAAGCTGTAAAAAAAACTCTCAAAAAAAGACATTAAATCTTCTGTAAAATAGCATGTTCTCCTCGGTTCGAACGTGCAGTTCATTCCCTATAGCCATGATCTGTTCTTGAGTTAAGCAGAAGCTGATCAGTTTGATCATTTTACCCAAAATTGTGACATTGGTGCGCCTACTGTCTACTGTCCAACACGAACCCGGCCTGTCCAACATAACTTCGTAGCACAAAATATATCTGTCTAATGTGTTGTAACTTGCTTGTATCGAGTAACATTATGGTCTATGGAGCAGATTTGCCAGATCGATAATGCAGTAACGGAATGGACCCAAGTACTTTGCATAAATTTCGCAACATAAAAACACCGGAACAAATAAGAAATATTACTTCCTCCGTTGTCTAGATACGTCTAAATTTTGACAAACGTAAGATATCTATTTCGAGACGGGAGGGAGTAGTTGATATCAGTCGTCATTCAAATAGCACCAAGTGCAGGCAGGCTCTCCATAGAATATACAGCATTACATATAGATTTAGCAAATAAAGCAGCTACTAGAAGTAGAACCCTGTCCAATATAACTCTGTCACCAAAATGCAACTCTGTCCCGTCTTCATAGAACACATTCCGACACCCGAAACCATCACCTGGAAGGCTGGACTGGATACTGCGACACATCACTTGCAACACAGCACAACACCGGCTAGTCTTCAGGAAAGGCCTCAAAAGGATCATCATTCGACAAATCTGATCCTGCTTGGAGGCTCCAAGAACCACCTCCTATAGGATAGCAACTGCTCAAATATTGCACTTTGCAGTCACTGCTAGCCCAATTAGCAGAATAAAGAGCCACAACCCCAGCAACCACCACTTGCCTCTCGGCGTAAGTTAGGTCATTCTTCATCACGATGAACATCCTCTCCAGCTTCCGTGCATTCTCCGCGATGAACTTGAGGAAATCAATCTCGTTACGATTCCCTTGTACCTCATGTAAAGACATAATCTTGACGTGTGATCGGACACACTCAATAGGACCTGTCTCCTCCCAGATCTTCAGACTAAGACTGCTAGCGGGTTCTTGAACTACCCGAGACTGCAATTGAAATCAGCGAACAGTTAGCTGCACATAGTGGTAATAATGCAGCAACAATCTTATGCAATACAGTTATGATGATCCGAATGCCAATGAAAGGGTGACCTGACGGGGTGTTACCTCGACAACCAACGTCTCAACACTAGGAAAACATCTGAGGAAGCTGGGAAGCATCTTGACTTCTCTGCGGACTCCAAACTGCAGTTGCACAGCCAACATCTGGACGCTTGGCACAGTGGTGTGCGTGCTCAACTTTGTTCCAGCCTTCAATGCACCAAAAGAGCACAAATCGATCACACACACAATTTGGATCAAATTTCCAAAAATTCGGCAAAGGTTATTTGCTGGGTCACCTTACCAGCCTACCATCTAGTGATTATACGTTGATCGACTGGGTACTCGGCCTTTTACTCGATTTGTCTATTTAGAATAGCAGATTAATATACTCCATCCATCTCAAAATAGATGTCGAGAATTTGTCTAAATTTAGATGTATCTATATGCTAAATAGTGTCTAGATACATCCAAATTTAGACAAATTTGCGATTTCTATTTTGAGACGGAGTGAGTATTAGTTTTTTGGTGCACGCCACTTATTTTGGACCATCCATTTTGGATGGTCCACTGGTTACCATGTAAAGGTAAGAACTCACAACTTATCATTCAGGTTAAAACAAGCACTATGCATTTAACACACGATTAAATATGGAAGTTGTATATATATTAATATCTGAAAGATATATTATTAGCATTACCCTATCAAATACAAACATAAAAAATGATTAAAGATAAGCACCTTACAAATTACAAACCAGGAACATTAAAATAAAGTTCAACAAAACAAACATCTTGAGTTCAAATACCTCCAAATATTTAAATATATTCAACGAACATAAATCCAAAGCAAAAGAAAATAATTTGTAATGTTAGGATAGGGCGATGATAACATGTTTTTCGACACCCACACTTATATTCCAATTCGGTGCTACCAACAAAAATATCAACACAAAAAACAAAAATAGACTATTTATTAGTAACACATCAGATAATATATGCTACTTTGGAGCCCAAGCAGATTGTATTTAAATTTTTTACTCCAAACACTCCATGAGAATAGGTAAGGACTACCCCCCTCTGTTCCAAAATATAAGATGTTTTAGCCTTTTTTGTTGAAGACATGTATCTAGACACCTTTTAGTGTGTATGAGGGAGTAGATCACCTCGGAGGATCTAGGCACCTTTTCATTGAAATAAGAAATAAGCA
Source organism: Avena eriantha (assembly GCA_910589775.1). Lineage (NCBI taxonomy): Eukaryota > Viridiplantae > Streptophyta > Magnoliopsida > Poales > Poaceae > Avena > Avena eriantha. The sequence goes on from OU342745.1 coordinate 43,692,583, forward strand.
TCGAAATGTTAAAGAGATATATGTTATATACACTTTAGCAATTATATTGTGAATCATGTAAAATACAAGAGAAGTCACCTGGTCTATAGGGAAATCATAAGCGAAACTCTAATATATGGAGCGATAATTAAATTCATCTATAAAATATGTATATTTCTATCAAGTGATGTATAATAATGCTATAATTAGAATGACTATATGCTAAACTCACCCTTAATAAGTTAACAGCTAAAATTATATAATCATCAAGTGGAGTATCTTAAAAGGACTCGGATATATGTACGTTCTAACAGAATCAAAACCACCCATCGCTTAAACTGTTTGGATGTATACTAGAGGTTTAAAAGTAAAAACACATTAGATTGGTCCTAGTAGAATGAAAAGCGAGGTCACCTCATGAAAGAAATGGATAACCGGATATCAATGATGCAAAGTTTCAACAGGGGGGAATGAAGTAAAGCAGGATCACAACTTGAGCAAAATTATTATAATCAATCATGTAACTGTAAATAAGGATCAGGAAGCTCTGACCTATAACTGCAAATCAACAACAAATGCTGGTAAATCGGAGCCATCAACCCATATCATCCTAAGGCAAACGCATGATTACCGATGTTCTAAATCCTAAATAGGCAGCCATGCATACCCACCTTATACTTGGTCTGCTAGCTGATTTTTCAGCGTAATCGTCTCGAACTTCAGCTTGTCCAGTAAATTACTCGTTTTTTGCTAATCTTACTCGTGCCACACCTACTATGACTACTTGGGGGAGCAAAAACTTAGTTTTGGAACATTGTTGCATGTTCGCATTTGACACGGCTATTGCTTGTTCCGTCCATATCATGAAAAGAAATTCAATCTGAGGTATGAGTGGGCACGGGCGCTGCATGTACCTTGATGATGGTGTTGCCGATCTCCAGTATGTGCACTCCTGGCTCCAGGTATCCCAGCACACGCAGCTTAGGGACATGGCCAATCTTGACTGTCGTGCCAATTTTGCTCACCTGGCGGCGCTCATTCCAATTTCTCCACAGGAAGAAGCGCTCCAGGCTTGGGGCGTCCACCACAGCGACCTCCTCCAGGACGGACAAGCAGAACTGCACGCACCGTAGCCGGTGGTTGGTGAGACGAGCACGCAACGGTTTCACGCTTCCGGTGACCGTGAGGATCTCCAGGACGGGGCTGACGGCGAGCACGAACTCCAGGTCTTCGTCCTCCATAGCGACGCAGGCAAGGACGAGCTGATGAAGATTGGGGAAGCCCAGGCCGCTCGGAAGGCCGGCGGTGTCCGGGAACAACCAGGCGCCGATGTAGAGCCGGCAGAGGGAGGCGCAACTGAAGAGTGAGGAAGGGAGGGGCAGGCTGCGGAGGGGCCAGGGGCGATTGACGAAGACGAGCTCGTCGACACCCTTGGTGGCAAGGAGCTGGAACCAGCGCGCGAGCAGGCAGCGGTCGGCGCCGTCCATGAAGCTGCAGGTGAGGCTGACGAAGGGCAAGGGCCCAGGATGTGACTCGAGAGCGGCGGAGACGGCATCGGTTACGGCGCGCGAGACGGCGCCGGCACGGGCGGGCCGACGCTCCACGTCGCTCCCGGAGAGGAGGTGAGTGTCGACGAGGACGGTCGGGGCGGAGCGCCAGAGGCCATGCCAGCGCGATGAGAGCACGGTGGTACGCGCGCCGTCCTTGGCGGGGAGGAGGGAGACCACAAGGCGGAGGAGTTCATCGGGAAGTTGTTCAAATGATGATTACTTATGTTAATCTCCATGCCCTCTTTTGATATCATGTAGTAACTTGATATTAAACCGTGTTGTCATTTATTTTGTAACCTTTTTGTAGTACGTTTGTAATGAGTACTTGATGATGCAATGGATGAAACTAGTACACCGTATTCCATGAAAAATTGCTAAAGGGATACAATTATTTGTTAAAATTGAAAACATGTGATAGGGTAAAGGTGTCTGGTCTTTCGATGAGACGAGGATAAGTCGATTTGTTGGTGGAGTTCAAGCTTGACGATCCGACTACATGTGTACGTGCGCCAATGCAATCGCTAGGCCAATCTCCGGGAGTGATCAGCATGACCAGCGAGGGTCTTCATTCCTACCTAAAATTGAAAACAAGTAAGAACTAATATTGCAATCAAGATATTGCTGATAAAGATGATTTTTTTGTTATGAAGGTGGGATTCTGTAGGTGCGTAGTACAAGAGGCCTCTCCGACACTCAAGCCTATGCCGAAGTTGCAACGATACTTAACTTTTAGTCTAAACAAAATCCTAATCTATACGATGAACTAATGGAAGTATATATGGAGGGGCAGAGGGGGATGCGTCTAGCCTTGGGAAGGAGGTCATAAATCCTTCCTAAGTCGGTTTCCTCCACATATACGGACTCTAAAAATTCGGCCCTTTATTTCGACAAAAATTACATAGGCATGGCCCATAAACAGAAGGTGATGTAGCACCATATAACACTATGGATGAAATTATGAATTAGTAATCTCTTGATTTCGTCCAACTCTTCATCGCTCATTATGGTGGCTTCAAAGTTCTGAAATATTCACTTGTTGTGTTATCGTTAATCTTCATAAGCTTGCTGCAATCTTCATGCATGAGAATGCTCCATTGATTGTCCTTGATAGGTCCATCATTCCTAAGTAACGAACACATATGATTTAGGCATCATCATATTCTCATTTATATTAGAAGAATTCCTAAAAACGGAAGTAACTGATAATTGAGTTGACCGTGCACGAGCTCTTATGAGAGGTCCTTGTATTGCTGCTATAGGTGCAACAAGTGTATCAGTAGTAGGGATGTCCTCATCATTCTCCCCTTCTTGAATTGAAGTCGTCCTTGACGCAATCTCATCTTTATCACCAAAGTATGGCTTCAAATCTGCAATGTTAAATGTGGGATTTACCGTACCCAACTCTGCAGGAAGCTCAAGTTTGTATGCATTATCATTTATCCCCTCTAAAACATTGAAAGTACCATAATCATGTGGCATTAACTTAGACTTGCGCAAATCAGGAAAACGATCTTTGCGCAAATGAAACCAAACAAAATCTCCAACATCAAACATACTATGCTTTCTACTTTTATCTCCAGCAATTTTATATTTAGTATTCATACGTTCAATATTCTCTTTAGTATTCTCATGCAACTTTAAATTCTGTTCAGCATGTTGTGTAGCATCATAATTATTTTGCACCGAAGATGGAAGTGGCAATAAATTAGTGGGTGCACGTGGAACAAGACCATACACAATCTCAAAAGGGCACAACTTAGTGGTAGAATGCAAAGAATGATTGTAAGAAAATTTAATATGAGGTAAACAATCTTCCCACCCTTTGAAGTTCTTCTTTAAAATAGCCCTTAGCATAGTAGACAAAGTTCTATTCACTATTTCAGTTTGTCCATCGGTGTGAGGATAACATATAGTACTAAAAAGTAATTTAGTCCCTAGCTTGGGCCTCTCGACCTCATGTATTCGTGTTTGTCTGAATCACGCACCAGCCGACTTGTTGTAGTCGGAGATCTACTTCATGATTTCTGCCAATCTCTTGAAGAGATTGGTGAGACTGTTGATCTCTCTGACTTAGATAAATTGTCCACCTTTAAGGTGCGTGATAAAACGAATGACATCCCTCAGTTGGTCGAGGATTGGAAAATGTCTTACACCCGTACATCAGCGCAAAATGCCCTTACCATGGTAATGAGCCACCATGGCAACATGAAAATTTGGCAAGTTACCAAGGGTTATTCAACTGTTGATGAAGATGGAAAGCCTCAGAATGTTGGCGAGATATGGAATTGTTTTGCCGGATGCGCTTTTCGCATGGCCGATATGACCAACTACGAGAAGCCATTTTTCCAATCTGTTGAACTGCCTCCAAGTGCCCCTAGACGAAGATGATGAAACTCCCAACGATGACGAAGAGACTGAGTCGGACGTCCTCGTTTCGGAGAAAGATCAGGGTGACTTGAGTGGTAGCACCAGCGGGCCAGCAAATCCTTCACCTGCAGAATAAAATTTGCAAGAAAAACTCTGCATTATTCTAAAACAGGCTATTGTAATAGTTAAACTATTTATTTTGCAGTGTTGTTATGTAAGAACTAATGCTTTACTCTTAGCACTTTTATTTTTGTCTTTTATGCTTGAAAATTATTTAAGCACTTTTTGTTCATACTTATTGTTTATCTGGCTTTCTGCCTCGTCCCTTTCGTGAGTCGGCAAACCTTTAGCACGGAAACTTTACCGAGCAACGGAGCTCAATTGCTAAACCAGTTTAAACCCGAAAACAAAGTCAGCCTCCAGTACCAACAATTCACTACTCGGAAAATACCCGCATCTAAGCAATCAGACAAAAACCAAAGTACAAACAGAAAATGAGACTTACACTCGAAGGTAGCTTTGTTTTTTAGAATCAGAAATCTAACAAGAACAAACGTGAGCATAAAGTACATTCAAGTATTATGGGATTTTCTACTATGACATGATCATTCAGGAATAAGATGGTACTTTAAAACTTCTCAAAAAAAAACATTGAGGGAACCAATACTTTATTTCACTTTGAACATGTACATTGACATGATTACAAAGAAAGAAAATTTAAGAATGGGACATAGCTGCAATATTCCATGGACGATCTAACTCATCCGGATCTATACTGCCTACAACTCTCTTTTTTTCCTAGTAGCAGGTCTTTCTTTGTCAGGCCTCATGTTCGTTAGATAGTATGAACCATTGTGCAATACTCTACTAACCATAGAGGGCTCTCCCCAGATTGGGGAAAGTTTATGCTTTCTTTGTTGTACTAGTCGGAGAACTAGATCGCCCTTTGTAAAAGACCGATTTTTGATTCTCTGACTATGATACTTGCGTAATTTCTGCTGATAGGTTGTAGATCTCTACTTAGGAACGACACGAAATTCCTCGAGCACATCAAGATCGTCTTGTAGAGAAACTTCGGCATCCTCTTCGACGTACGCAGCAACTTGGGGAGAAATATGGATAAGATCACTTGGAAGAACTGCCTCTACACCGTAGACCAAGAAGAAAGGTGTATATCTGGTTGACATATTAGGAGTAGTTCATAAGCTCCATAAAACATATGGAAATTCGTCCGCCCAAGCCCCAATAGTACGATGAAGTGGTGCTTCGAGCCTAGGACAGAGGCCTTGAAGAATTAAACCATTAGCCCTTTCAAATTATCCATTGGCTTGTGGATATGTGACTGATGCAATATCGAGTCGGATCCCTTGATCCTTGCAGAACTCGGCAAGTTCTCCCATTGAAAAGTTGCCCCGGTTGTCTGTAATAATACTGTGCGGATAGCCAAATCGGATTATGACGTCCTATAGGAATATTTTGGTTGTAGCTCCATCACAACTCGTGACGGGTTTAGCCTCAATCCATTTTGTAAATTTATCCACCATCACTAGTAGGTGAGTAAATCCACTTGGAGCCCGTTTGAACGGTCCTATCATGTCAAGCCCCTAGACCGCAAAAGGCCATCTAATCGGAATTATTCGCTGCTGATCAGCTAGAACATGGGCTTGCTTGGCGTATTTTGGGCAGCATGTGCATGTCTTGACTAGCCTCTCAGCATCTACCTTCACTGTAAGCTAGAAAAATCCATGTCGAAAAGCTTTTGCCACTAAATTTTTGGTTGTGGCGTGATGACCGCATTCGCCTTTGTGGATTTCCCTTAGGATCTCCACTCCTTACGAAGAAACACAACGCTGAAAAAGCATAGATACACTCTTCTTGTATAGCTCACCACTGATTATTGTGTAGGATTTCGCTAGTCGGACAATCTGTCGGCTCAGAACTTCGTCTTTGGGTAATTTTCCTTCTACCAGGAATTCGAGGTAGGGTTTGTCTAGCTGGGAATTATAGCCAAAACTACTATAAGCGGTGAGTCGGATTTGGTCGGATACTCCTCATCAACTCCTGTGATAGAGGTAACTTTAAGGTGCTCCAAAAAAGCACCATCCAGGACCTTCTTATGTGTAGAGCCTATTCTTGATAGTGCATCTTCTTACTTGTTTTCTGTTCAGGGAATGCATTGAACTTCAAACCCTTCGAACAATTTTGCTATTCATCCACGACAGCTCGATATGCTACCATGTGCTTATTTGCCCTATAGTGATCGGACACTTGTTGAGCAACTAAATCCGAGTCTCCGTAGCACATGAGTTGATGAATGCCGATGTATTTTGTGATTCGAATTCCATGTATCGGAGCTTCATATTCAGCAATATTATTGGTCGCCATGAAGTGAATCTGCAATACATAGAATAGTTTGTCTCCTTGGGGTAATTTGAGTACCACACCAGCCCCCGAGCGCTTTCGACCCATCAAAGTGCAAGGTCCAATATTCTGACTCTAGGACAATCATGTTTGATGCCGTCTCTGTCCAATCCGCGATGAAATCAGCAAGTATTTGGATTTAATTGTTGTGCGTGGTTTATAGTCAATGTAAAAAGTTGCTAGCTCAATTCTCCACTTAGTAACGCGTCATGTGGCATCACTGTTGTTGATTATGCCTCTCATGGGAGATGTGCTCATCATGGTAATCTTGTGCTCTTGAAAATAGTGTCTTAGCTTTCTAGATGCGAAGAACACACCATAGGCTAACTTTTGGTAATGAGGATATTGTTGTTTTGATTCTACCAGGACCTCGCTAAGATAGTAGGTCAGACACTGCACCAATTGTTCCTGTTTTTCCTCCAGTCATTCCACCACCGTTGCGATGCTGATGACTCTGTTTGTCGCAACAATGTAGAGCAATATTGGTTCCTAAGGTTCCGGTGTTGTAAGGATAGGGGCGGATGAGAGTACTGCTTTCAGGTCCTGGAGTGCAGCTTCAGCTTCATCGGTCCAAACGAATTTCTCGATCTTCTTCAAGAGCTTGTATAATGGTGCAATTCTTTCACCGAGACAGCTTATGAACCGACTGATCGCAACAATGCAGCCAGTGAGTCGTTATACGTCATTCAGGCGATTTGGCCTGGTAATGTGGAGTATAGCCTTTATCTTGTCCTGGTTCACCTCTATGCCTCTCTGAGACACAATGAAACCTAACAATATTTTGGTTGGAATTCCAAAAAACACTTCTTTGGGTTAAGCATTATGTTGTATTTTCGTAGATTTTTAAACGTTTCCTCCAAGTTGGAAATTAAAGTTTCCTTATTTTTGGACATCACAAATATATCATCCACGTATACATGTACATTGCGTCCGATTTGATCATGGAGGCAACGCTGCATAGTGCGCTGGTACATAGCTCCTGCATTTTTTAGCCTGAAAGGCATCGTTATGTAGCAGAAGGTTCCGAAAGGGGTGATGAGCGAAGTCTTTAATTTATCTGACTCCTTCATGCATATTTGGTGATATCCGGAATATGCATCGAGAAAGTATAGGAGTTCCGAGCCTGTTGTCGACTCGATAACTAGATCGATTCTAGGCAGAGCGAATAGATCTTTGGGACAAGCCTTGTTCAAGGCAGTATAATTGACACACATTCTTAAATCAGTGGTGTCCATTTTAGGAACCATTACAGGATTAGCTTACCACTCAATGTGGATGACCTCTTTGATAAATCCGGTTAATTCTAACCGAGTTAACTTCTTAGTTATAGCTTTGCACTATTCATTAGCCTACAAGTGCATAGGTTCGTCAGAGCATGTTTTCGTGGAAGTATTAATTTCAGTTTTTATATCGATCCCTAAGGACCCTAAGTAAGTTTTTTTATGTGGCGTCTCTATCGGACTCAAGGTGTCACTAGTCTTGAATGAATTGACTGGAATTGTTGAAGGTGGAAGGTGGGTGAGTGAATAATAGAGGAAACTTGCGTAAAGGAAAAAGAGAGAATTAAATAACATAAAAGTAAAGACGATAAAGGTGTTCGAGGTTCTTACGTATGAGAAGTTAGGCATGGAGAGAAACGGTTCATGGTAATAGTGAAGGTGCTAGATGAATAAAGTGAAATAAGTGATTGTGATATTTCTTATTTATAAGTGAGTAGGCAAGCAACCCATATACTGACTAGGAGTCCTCATGGCCAATTCTTCCTAGTCCCAATGATTCGTTTGTCTGTTACCACAACAATGGTTAGCACATTAATTAAGGTCTTCCGACCGAATCAAGTCTTTAGTTTTGATGGTTCCTTGTTGTCCTCAAGTAGTACTAGCTCCTCATTGATATCGGTCGTGTCACTCAGGGATCGCCAATTCGCTAGCATACAAGTTCATACCTATGAGATCTCTGGATGATGTTACCTGGGCCCTTAAATTGGACAACAAGCATTATGAGAACATAGATATTCATTCTCACAATTTAATAAACACTACAACAATCACAAATGGATGGAATTAAAGAAGGCACAACACATCTCACCAATCCCCTGCATCTCTCACGCCTATGAGGATTTACTCAGACATGAGAGGAAGTTAAATCAAAGGAATAATTTTATTGCAAATGGAAATCATCTCAAAGTTATCGTATCAAGCCACAATACTAGTTGAAGATCGAATCAAATACAAACCAAGGTAGATCAAAGTATCAAACCCTAATCTTACAAGTGCCAATCTCTCTCTCTAAGTACCAATGGGGATGATGGTGGAGTGAATGGTTTAGAGGCTAGAGATCATCGAACAATGAGGCGGTGTTCTTTTCCTTCTCTAGATCTGATCTCTCTCCTTCCGGATGAGTTTGCGGCGGTTGTGTTCTATTTTTCGTCCTCCCTCCTTCACGAAAGTTGCTTGTATTGATATAGCAGAGCTGTCAACAGGCAGTATGGGCGGACAATATGGGCGCACCCCGACCATACCAGTGGTCATTATGAACTCTGAATGCCTCCAATGAAAGAGGATCCAATTGGGGATTTGCTTCTTTAGGTGTAATTAGCCCATAAATGCGATTAGATCTTTCAAAAATGTTCATTGCCTGAAAACCATCACAAGAAACCAAGGATTCGGTAATTGCGATGTTAACATTAGTAAAAAGGGTAAACTTCAGTTAAATCTGGCAATAAACAAGAGGAAAAACAATGATAAAAAGTGTTGAAATTTGGAGCTATCAATCACTGAAACATCGTAAGGACTGTTTGACGGGTTTAGCATTAGCATACACATTTAAAGCTCGGCGAGTTCCCTAGGTACTCCGGTCATGTCAGAAGGTTACCATGCGAACATATCTTTATTAGCTTTGAGGAAATCGATGAGCACGCTTTCATATGCATGGTCTAAACCTACGCCTATCTGTGTCACCTTGGAGGGGTCGTCATCCTTCAATGGTGTTGTCTTCATCTCTTCCGATGATTTGAACTCTGGAGTCGGCTTCAGCACCTCCTTCTTCGTCGCGGGCGTCTCGGACGGATCAGTGTTCTTCTTGATCTCCTGGTACTCCTTGGCAAGTAGTACATCTCAGCGAAAGTGGTAGCTCTGTCTTTGCATTTTCGTGCTTTCTTCAGGTTTCCCTAGATTGTGATAAAGCCATTAGGACATGTAAGTTTCATCATATTGTAGATCTAGTGGGGGGAGCCATGAATTTCCAGTAGGCCAGACGCCCGAAGATAGAGTGGTATGTGCTCTTGAACAACACCACTTCAAAAGGGAGTGGTTCAGTCTAATGATTATCAAGTGTTCCAAAAGTAACGTCCAGGGTAATTTCTCCCAGAGAGTTCGCTTGCCTTCCGGTGACGATTCCATGGAAAATCACACTGCTGTAATTCAACAGAGTTTCCGATATCCTCATGCGGTGCAGTGTTTCAACGTAGAGGATGTGGATGCTACTGCCACCGTCCATGAGAGTCTTGGAGAACTCATAGCCTTAAATCAGTGGATTGATGACCAGAGCGTACTTTCCTCGCCTATGGGGTTTAGGAGGATGGTTGAATAGGTCAAAGGTGATTATTACTTCCGACCAGTCCAGATACCGGGGGATGGCCGGAATAGTTGCGTTTAGTTTGTGCATCACTGCCTTCTTGATCTTGGCAGATTGAGATCCGAGGAAGCAGACATAGGTTACTTTTTTGGTTGGGTAAGCCTTCTTACCATCCGACTTGGGATTTGAGGCATCTGCCTCCTCCATGTCGGAATCTTCATTAGGCTCCTTTTCTTTATCAGAATTTTTCTTTCCTTTTCATCGACTGCCCTTTAGCCAATGAATTCATCTTTCTTGATGTCATCGTTAAAACGACACTCAGCATTTGTGTGGGATGAGCCCCCGTTAGCATCCAGATGATGCACGCACGATTGATACCTTCGATCCGGATTACGGATGTAGTATAGCTCTTTTTCCCTAGTAGACCTAGGTTTATCGAATCCTCGGGAAGCAGATGCGTAGTGAAGTTACTTTAATGGACCTTCAGGAGTTTTAGAATTCCTTTTGTGTTTTTACCGGACCAAGAGTTTGCGTCTTTTTGTTGTTGTCGATGATGGAGAGAGAGGGCCTAGGGCGTTCGGTTTCACCTATAGCTGTGCAAAACATCTTTTTTTTCATACAACCCCCATCACATAGGGGTCGGGTTCCACTATCAACCGATAACGGAACAGAAAACACCGAATCACCACGATCTCAGGTTCACGCTCCTGGGAGCCACTACACACCACCACTGCCACCAACTACTATCATCAAAGATGTTTAGCAACCCAGAAACAAAAACAGAAAGAAAGAAGGAAAGAGAGAGGGAGAGACGCAAGATCACTGCCACAGTCGAGGCTAGTCTTTAAAAAAAGGCCAGAACTAACATCCCACTACTAGGACCAAGGAACGAGCACACGACAAAAGACATGTCCCTACTGAAGCCAGAAGATATTTTGCAGATGGAAATTGGCACCCCTCATTCTTCTTCCTGTTCATCAGATGGAGATTTGGGTCGCTTGCGGCTGATGGATGGTAATCCCAGGAGAGGCACTCTTGCTCTGTCCATGCCTTCCACGTCTCCCAATGCATTCCTTTGCAGCATATCTGCTCCTTCTCGTAGCATCTCCCCTTCTTTAGCATCATGAAGACCTGCCCAATGTTTCATAAAAACACAATCATACATCACTAAATCAACCGGGGACTTGATTAGCTTATGCTCAAAACATGCTCTGTTTCTCAGCTTCCAGATTTCCCAACAAATAGCAGAAATAGCTGTTATTTGAATATTATGACTCATAGCCAAGAACCTAATGATCCACCGGAAATATTCCGAGAAGGATCCATGCCTAGTATCAGCACCCACAGATCTTGCCACCATACTCCAAACATATTTGGCAGGAGGACATGAGAAAAACAGATGGCCAATCGACTCCTCCTGGTCACAAAACCTGCACAGCGTGTCACCATTCCATTTCCTTCTCTTCATGTTATCCTTAGATGGAATTGAATTATGCCAAATGAGCCATAACCAAATCTTAATTTTCAGAGGAATCTTCGCTTTCCATAGATGTTTAAAGCTCCTGTCTATCCCCCCATTCGCCAGATGGTTATACATCGACCTCACACTGAACATTCCTGACTTTGTCCACAACCACCTTGGTCTGTCAACTTCTTCAGACAAAGAAATATCAGCCAACAGCATCTGCATACCTCTGTATTGCACCTGATTATCCCTGTCCAACCATCTTCTAAAAGAACATTGCCAATTCCTACCAGCCATCTCAGCAACAGCCACATTTTGTTGCCGACATATCTTGAACAACTCAGGAAATTTACTCTTCAAGGGTACATCCATGCACCATGCATCCCCCTAGAAATCTGTCCGCAACCCATTCCCAACCACCATTCTTCTCCTAGCCATATGAATTTCTTTGACCTTCAACAAATCAGACCAACATGCAGAGTCACTTTGTTTATGCCGAATTGGGAAAATTCTTCCACTGCCCAGGTATTTCTTCCTCACAAACATTTGCCAAGGACCATTTTCAGACTCCAACCTCCACCACCACTTGCATGGAAGGCTGATATTAAAAATTCTAATTTTCTTTATACCCAGGCCCCCTTTCTTTTTTGGTCTGCACACATACTTCCATTCAACAAGCTGTTATTTCTTTTTCCCTACTTTACCATACCAGAAGAAAGATCTAGTATGTTTCTCCACTTCTTCCACATTTGTCTTATGTAAGAGGAACATAGACATAGGATACACTGCCACACTAGAGACACAAGAAGTAATTTTGATGTATCTGCCACCCACAGAAAGTGCACCTCACATCCATCCATCCATCTTTTTACCCATTTTTTCTCCAATGAATCTCATTTTATATACAAAGCATTTCCTAGTTCCCACAGGAAGACCTAAATACTTGATAGGCCATTCTCCTGTCTGACAAATAAAAAGAGTAGCATACATCTCCTGTTTTGCATCATCTTCCAGAACCATCATCAGTTCACTTTTCTCAAATTTGATCTTGAGCCCAGAAATTACTTCAAACAGGTATAACAATAGTTTCAAATTCCTGGCACCCTCCATATCATCCTTAATGAGAAGAATAGTGTCATCAGCATACTGCAAAATGGCTATCCCTTTCACAAATAGATTATCAGCAAGCCCTGTGATCAAATCACCTGCCTGTGCATTCAATACCATTTTGGCCAAACAATCTCCTGCCATATTAAACAGGAATGGAGAAAAAGGATCACCCTGCCTCACACCTTTAAAACTCCCAAAATATGGTCATACTTCCCCATTGACTTTCACACTGAGGGTCCCTTGAGTAACAACACTTTTTAACCAAATCAGCCAATCGTTATCAAAACCTTTCTGTTTACAACAATGAAACAGGAATTCCCAGTTAACCTTATCATATGCTTTTTCAAAGTCCAGTTTCAAAACCACCCCTTGCTGTTTCTGAAATTCAGCCTCTTTCAAAATTTCATGCAACAAAGTGACCCCATCAGCTATATACCTCCCCTTAATGAAAGCTATCTGACGAGTTTCAATCAATTTATGCATTACAGGTTCAGCTCTAACTGTCAAAGCTTTTGTAAAGATCTTGAAGATCACTTGTAGCAAACATATAGGCCTGAATTTTTGTATAATGTCAGCATCCTCACTTTTCAGCAGCAAAGTGATGACCCCATAATTAATACTTGCCAAGTCAATTTTGTGAGAATGAAAGTCCTCAAAAACAGCCATAATATCATGCTTGATAATTTGCCAGCAAAATTGATAGAATTCTACAGGCAAACCATCAGGACCAGCGGCATTATTTTTTTCCATCTGCCAATTAGATCTTTAATTTCCTCCTCTGAGTAAGGTCTCCCCATGTTCTCTCTATCTGTTTCATTAAGCTTTTCCCCATCAGTCCAGTTGTCATATGTCAGCCTAATAACAAAACCATCAGCAGGCCCAAATAGCCTTTTGTAATATTCAGTGGCATGTCTCAAGAGATCATAGGTCCCCTGAATTTGCCTTTCTCCATCCTGCATAGAAAAAATCATTTTTTCCTCCTAACCCCATTTGCCACTCTATGAAAATATTCAGTATTGTTGTCACCCTTCAGAAGGCAATTATCGCTTGATCTTTGTTGCCAATATTGTTCTTCTTTCTCATACACTTCTAACAGTTCTCTCTGGATTTGAGCTTTCCTTATCTGATGCTCCTTGCTGAGCAAAATGAGCTCCTCAATATCCTCTAGTTCTTTTAGCTCTTCATCCAATTGTTTTCTATGTTTCTTCTCCTGGCCCCTGATATGAGCACCCCACCCTTTCAAATCATTCCTGACACTTTTAAGTTTTTTCTGCAGCCTATCCAAACTGTTTTGGCTTCTAACAGGTTTATTCCAAACCTTCTTTACCCTTTCCAGAAACTCAGCATCCCCCAACCAACTTTTCTCGAATCTAAACTCTCTCTTTCATCCTGCTTGCCCTTCCATAGTATCTAAAATCAAAGGACTGTCATTAGAAATTTCTCTAGTCAACTTATGCACTATCGTCAGAGGAAACAAATTTTCCCATTTATGACAGACAAGAATCCTATCCAATTTCTCCAAGGTAGGAACAACTTGATTATTGGACCAAGTATATTGCCCTCCTTACATCTACGATTCTCTCATACCATATGTATCAATTATAGAATTGAACATGTGACTCCATGTACTTAGGACATGGGTCTTATTTTTATCAGAGACAAACCTCATGATGTTAAAATCACCTCCCACTAGTAAAGGAAGAGTTTGATCCCTGCATATATCTGCCAATTCAATCAAAAATTCATCCTTGTGTTCATTCTGTGCAGCCCCATAAATCACAGCCAAATGCCAATGGATCTGTTTGTCAAGATCATAGACTTTCATCTTAACATGAAATTTTCCTACCGAAAGATCACATTTATCAAACCTGGAGGAAAGTAGGCCCCCCAGGATACCACCAGATTTCCCCACCAAAGGCAACCAACTCCAAGAAAATTGATTCATAGGATCAATTTTCCTGAAAAACCCATCAGAATATTCCTTTTTCATTGTCTCCTGTAAGCCAACAAAATCCAAGTGTTCCTTCTGCATCAGATTGGTCAGATAAGAGCTCATACTTTCTTACCCACCCCCCTACAATTTATAATGGCACCTATCATCATATCTTTTTTTTCTCCCTTGTTCCAGTTACAACACCACTCATAGGGTGATAGTTGTTAACCTTCACAGCAGCTTCATTTAACTTACCCTGACCCTTCTTCACATTTCCAGCTGACTTTCTCTTCTTTTTATTTTTCCTAGAAATCACAGGAGTAAACTCTACATATTCTTCCTCACCATCCCTCCATTCAAGGTATTCCACATGTTCTCTCTGATCAACAACCTCATTACCATCACCTTTTTCCTTATCAGCTAGTTTGTGCCTAGCAATCTCTAAATCCTTAAGAGAATTAATAAACTCAAAACTTAAAGAAGAATGTTCTACTCCCATTTCTAAAGCCCTACCAATAATGTCCTCATCATCCAGCACAACAAAAGAATTAAAGAGAGACAAGTTTGTACCTGACAAATCCCTCTGTGAAGCTTGAGCCACAGAGCTTTCATTCATATTTGAAGTCCCACCTTGGTTGGCCAGCCTCTTACTCATTCTAATTAAAGGACCATCCACATTTGCCTCAATATTCTCAGCACTTCCCCCCTGAGCCTCTTGTTGTGAACTCTGACTCTCCTGGGTCAAATTTTCAGGTTGTGAAGATCCAACCTGCATCTCCACCTGTTCCTGTATCTGCTCTAATCCCATCCCAGCATTTGGCACCTGAATATGAAGGGAATATGCCCGAGAGGCAATAATAAAGTGGTTATTATCTTATTCCATGTTTATGATAAATGTTTATTTTGCATGCTATAATTGTATTAATTGGAAACGTTAATACATGTGTGTTTAATAAACAAAATACAAAGTTCCTAGTAATGCCTGTCATATAAACTAGCTCGTTGATTAACAAGATGATCAAGGTTTCCTGGACCCTTCTTCACATTTCCAGCTGACTTTCTCTTCTTTTTATTTTTCCTAGAAATCACAGGAGTAAACTCTACATATTCTTCCTCACCATCCCTCCATTCAAGGTATTCCACATGTTCTCTCTGATCAACAACCTCATTACCATCACCTTTTTCCTTATCAGCTAGTTTGTGCCTAGCAATCTCTAAATCCTTAAGAGAATTAATAAACTCAAAACTTAAAGAAGAATGTTCTACTCCCATTTCTAAAGCCCTACCAATAATGTCCTCATCATCCAGCACAACAAAAGAATTAAAGAGAGACAAGTTTGTACCTGACAAATCCCTCTGTGAAGCTTGAGCCACAGAGCTTTCATTCATATTTGAAGTCCCACCTTGGTTGGCCAGCCTCTTACTCATTCTAATTAAAGGACCATCCACATTTGCCTCAATATTCTCAGCACTTCCCCCCTGAGCCTCTTGTTGTGAACTCTGACTCTCCTGGGTCAAATTTTCAGGTTGTGAAGATCCAACCTGCATCTCCACCTGTTCCTGTATCTGCTCTAATCCCATCCCAGCATTTGGCACCTGAATATGAAGGGAATATGCCCGAGAGGCAATAATAAAGTGGTTATTATCTTATTCCATGTTTATGATAAATGTTTATTTTGCATGCTATAATTGTATTAATTGGAAACATTAATACATGTGTGTTTAATAAACAAAATACAAAGTTCCTAGTAATGCCTGTCATATAAACTAGCTCGTTGATTAACAAGATGATCAAGGTTTCCTGGTCATGGACATTGGATGTTGTTAATAACGAGGTCACAACATTGGTGGAATGATGTGATGAACATTCATCCGAAGTATAGCATTACGATCAAAGTCATTATGTTTATATTGCTATAACATCATACGAAGTAATCTTAGTCCTTAGACCATGAGATCATGTTAATTGCTGACACCGGAAGAGTATCTTGATAACATCAAAGTCACACCGTAACAGGGTGACTATAAAGGTGGGTTCAGTGCTACAAAGGTGTTATGTTGAGGCTCATGGATCAAGAGTGGGATTTGTCAATCCCGATGACAGATAGATATACTCTAGGCCCTCTCGGTGATATCACATTAAGATAGCTTGCAAGCAAGTGATGTGATCACTAGAATGTTATATCACGGGAACGAGAAAAGAGTGCATGTCGACAACGAGATCAAACTAGGTATGGAGATAACGATGATCGAATCTCGGACATGTAATATATCGCAAGACAAAGGGATTTAGTTACTAGCGTTAAAGGTTCTCACGATCACAAAAATCATCGTTGAATGTGTAGGAGTCAATATGGATCTCCAGGTCCCGCTTCTGATTATTGATTTGAGAGGGGTCTCGATCATGTCAGCATTATTCGCGAACCGTAGGGTGACACACTTAAGGGATACCGACACCATTTGGAGCAAATATGTTTTAGATAAAGATTTAAGAAAGCGCTGGAATTATTTCAATAGACACCGAAACTATTTCGGGTGAAATTGCCGAAATTGGTTCTGCATGTAATATTGAAATGTTGCAGGGGGTTTTATGTGAATGTTTGTTAATTAAAGTAATTAATAAAATTCAGAATAAAATTAATAAAATATTTTATTAAATGAGAGAGCATTAAATTTGGAGAAATTTAGTGGAGACTTTAAAAGAGAATGTGAAGGGGCAAATTTATGTGGAGGGAGTTACCACCACATGAATGAGGAGGTGAGGGGTCACCCCTTGGGGCGCCGGCCATGGGGAGGGGCACCCCCTCCTCCTATAAAAGGCAGCCCTCACACCCCTTCTTCCTCACACCTCCTCGTGAAGGATCTCTCTCCCCCTCTAGTATTATTTCCCCATGGTCTCGGATTAGCGAGATACATGTTCCCGGTGGCTTTATCTAGAAAGGAGTTGCTGCTTCTACTGCTTTGCTGGAGCGAGGGATGGAGGTTGTCGGGGTACCGGACATCTGTGTGATCATGGATGCACCGCTACTTTTCGGTGCTGGACTTGGTGGTGCTGGACTTGCTGGAGCTGGATCTGATGGACGTGCTGGATCCGGACCTGCTGGACTTCATCACGATCTTGAGATCGGCAAGTGTACGACTACATCATCCACGAGTTCCAACTCGTTAACAAAGCTTTGTTGTCTTCGAGGGTAAGTTCTCTATGGATGTATATCCACTCGTTGCTTGTATCTAGTAGATAGATCTTGGCGTATAGTTCCTAGCGTAGGATTTTTTTGTTTTCTATGCTGCGAACCCAACAGTGGTATCAGAGCCTGATCTATGCGTAGGTGCTTTGCACGGGTAGTACACATATGTTTATATGTGGGTGATGATGATCATGTTATTGCTTCTTTCATGTATTTTGGATATTGGTGGCATAGTAGGATGAAGCGGCCCGAACCAACCTTACATGTCATCGTACATGAGACCGGTTCGACGACTGACATGCAACTAGTTTTGCATAAGTGGTTGGCGGGTGTCTGTCTCTCCTACTATAGTCAATATCTGATTTACAACGAGTTGCTAATAACTTGGTTATCCTCGTTGTGGTTCCATGTTCGTAGGTAAGACCGGTTATATCTCCGAAAGCCCTAAGCCACGTAAAACTTTGCAATGGATAAATTAGAGGCGTCTAGTTTAGGTCGTTGCTGGGCTAGTATCTTGATATGGTAATGTTGTAATGCTGGGCTAGATACTCTTACAATGCACTTAACGTGTAAGTTCCATAGACCTTGGCCTTACACACAAAGGAATGATAGAGATCATACCACGATGCACATGATGATGATCAAATGCATGGACCATATCGTTCCACTTTACACATATGATGTTTGCATCTTATATTGCTAGTTTGGCGTTTTAGGAGCATTTTAAGATGATCCCTCATTTAGATATCAAGATAAAAATGTGTTCTTCCTTAAGTATGCACCATTCTATGGATCGTGTTTCGAGACATCACGTGATGATCGGGTGTACTCGACTCCGCGCTTTCATACAACGGGTGTAAGACAGTTTTACACATGGGGAATACTAAGGTTCTTACTTGACGATCCTAGCATGTACAGACATGGCCTCGGAACACGGACTGAAAGGTTAAGCATGAGTCATATAGTTGATATGATGCCCATATAGATGCTCGCCTTTGAAGCTACACCAACTCACGTGATGATCGGACTTGGTGTAGTGGATTTAGTTCATGTAATCATGAAAAAGGCACAAGGGATGTCGTTTTTGAGTGGGAGTTCATTTCTAATTTGGATTAGTCGAACTCAATTTGTCATAAACTAAATCGAAGTGAATTTTCATAATTTGTTGTAGTCATTGGCATCTGTTCACTAGCTTATGCTTAGTTTTAATTGAGATAATAGAACTACAGAATTCTGGATATTTACTTTACGAACTGGTATCGTATTGTTTTGAATGTCAATTTAAAGTTTATAAGTCCTATTGCAAACTTTCAGCAAACTCTATTTACTCCATGAAGTTTAATAAGTAGTATTAAATCAAGAGTAAGAATTCCAATGTTAGTATCTAAAGTATCATGTTTGCCTCCATGATTATTGATATTCAAAAGTTGTTTTAATATCAAGATTATATAGGAGCTGAAAATTGTTTCAGAAACCATCATGTGTGAAAGATATTGTGATATCTAAAACAATGTTTTTGGTTGCATTGTGATTGAGTATAATTTAGCAAATACATGTTCTCATATTGTATGAGAATTTCTGAAGGATGGAGATGCTAAGCATCCGGATCTCCCAAAAAGGTTTTGGGAACTAACATTATACTCGCGATTCTTCCTTACATGCTATAATAGCTTGATCATGAAAGTTGTCATGATAAGGATAAATAGAAAATGTAAGTAAAATGTTTACTACACTAATAGATTACTAAAGAATGGATTTTTGAAAGAACACCAAACATTTGATGATGGTGATCCACTTCAAAGTGCAAGTTCAAAGGTATTAGTATTTGACTATATACACTTTTTACTATGTGTCATGTGAATGACACCACTATTGATGTTGATAGATTCTTTTAAAAGAAAAGGAATTGTTAAAAGAGAATCTATAAAATATTTGGCAGAAAAGAAAAGGTTTGAGATGTCCAACTTAGGTATATAGAAGATATACATGTTATGGCTGTATTCCTTGCTTGTTAAACAATGTGGTTCTGAGGTACTGGATACCGGTATTGGATACCGAATTGGTTGGTGTGAAGTGTCATACATAACAACACAATTCATGAACTGCAATGGCCTAAGTAACTAGCAAGAGAATAAGTGATGATGTTCATCGAAAACAAATAAAGTGTTATTATGTTTCTCGTTGAGATCAAAGTTTGTCTTCAAGATTTGTTTAAATAATTGTTATTTTGTTCCGGTATTATGAGAACAATGGTTGTTCAAATAATTACCGTATTCCATAAAGGATGGATGAACTTTTACAAGTCTAGTGGGAGAAATGACATCCATAAACACCATTGCTAAAATGTCGACAGACAAATGACTGAAAGATCACTTATGAAGTGACATCGCTATTTAAATTATATTTGAAAGAAAACATAAAGAAACTCCATATTGATGGATTTTTTGGAGTCTTTGATTTTGATCAATTGACGCTTGTGAAACTTTCCTCAAGATAACTGAAACTCCGTTCATAGGCCAAAGAGGAACGGATGACTAGCTTATTGGAAATTATGCATGCTGATGTGCATAGTCCATTATGTGTAGCCATATGCGATAGATCCTCTTGCTTCATATGCTTTCTCCAGAAATTTCAGTGAATATATCTATACATTTACTTAATAAGGAAGAAGTATGAAACATTTTAAAATTGTTCAAAGACTTTCAAGATGAAGTGAAAATCATTGTAACAAGAAAATAAAAGAGTTTATGATTTGATCATAAAGTAAGATATTTTAGTTACATGTTTAGCAAAACACTTAAGATTTGAGGAATTGTTCCATGATTTGTGTTACCCGGTAAACCATAGGAGTATGGCATATTCGAGAGATGAAATCAAACCATGTTTGACATGGTAATATCAAAGGTGTCATTTATAAAACTGCCATTATCTTTTAAGGATTGAAGCTTTAGAGACTACCGCTTTTACACTGAAAAGAGCACCATCGTGATCCGTTGAAATTCCACCATATAAGTTATGGTTTGGGATAAAACCCGAATTGTCTTTTCTTAAATTATGGTATGCTATGCATAAGTAAGATGTTTACAGCCAAAGTAGGATAAGCACATATTTGTAGGTTATCCCAAAGAATTTGTTGGGAATTCCTCCATAACACCGAGGACAAAAGAGTTTGTCGCTTGGAATGTCAAATTTTCTTGAGAAGGAATTTTTCATGAAAAGTTAAGTGGGAGGACAATAGAACTTTGATAAGGTTGTTGAAGCTTAGCTATATGTGCTAAGTAACGCAGCGCCGGAAAGTGTCCCGGTGGCGGCCACAAACTCATGGCTCCCGTGATTACAAAGGTTGTGATCTCGAAGATTACAGTTCCTATTGAACCATGTGGGTTGGGAAGAATCAAATAGTGAGATTTGATAAACAAGTCATTATTGTTTTGACAATGATGAACCGACTACATGCAAATAAGCGATGATGGGCCCTGACTCCATAAAATGACTAGAAGTCATAGAATCCGTGATAGTATCCATACACGAGAAATCAAGTTTCTGAACTTGGAAGACCCTCCGGAAAGGCGTGAAGCCTATCGGTCGTGTTTGGATCTATAAAGAAATAGACATGGATGTTTAACATCTATGAAATAGTCGACATGTCGGAAAGAAGTTTACGACATTGTTCAAGGAGTTGACTATGACAAGATTTGATCTTTCATAGCGATATTTTGTCTTGACGGATTAATGTAGCAACCACTACATATAATTTGGTATATGGTAGTTGAATAAACAAAACAATGTTCTTCTAATAGAATGGTTACCTAGGACGTGTACATGACACAGTCCGAAGGGTTTTGTTAATTCAAAGGGTGCTAAAAGGGCATGCAAACTTCAATAGTTGAAGTGAGCATAGCGGAGTTGGAATCTTCACCATGATGAAAATGTTAAAGGAGTTTAATTTCATCGGAGATGATGAAGATGCTTGAATTTGTAAGAAATTAAGTGGGAGCACTGAGACATATTTCGAATACATTATGTAGAAGACATGGTGTTTATTTGAAATGATGTATCTTGTATTGACACAAGTTAAGAATTTCATTAAAATAGGATTTCAATGAAAGACTTGGGCAAAACCGGAATATTTGGCATCAATATCTATATGGATAGATTGAGGCGCTAATATGGTTGTGCCAGCCGTACATATATGAGATATTGAAAGGGTTCAATATGGAAACAACAAGAAAGTTTCTTGTTGCATGGAAAGGAATGTATCAAGATTCAAGTGTTTCAACACTTGGTGAGTAAAATCATATGAAGATTTTGATCGATTATACCGTGATATGTATATATCTAGATATGTCCTATGCTCTAAATGTTATGAGCACATACCAGAATGATTCATAAGATGATCATTGGACGATAGTAAAGATATTCTTATGAGCTTTGGAAGAACTAAGAATATATCATGTATAAGTGACAAATAGTTGTAGACAGTTCATTGTAAAGAGTTACATTGATACTAATTTTTCACAAGATACAAATTAAAATTTATCTCAGTTTAGACTATGGGTGGCACAATATAATGGAAAGGATGTTCCATGATGGATTTGGATGAGTTCCAAAGTTGAGACATTGTGACGGATACTACAACAAAAGGCTAAGTATATGACTGCTATAGTAGCTGCAAAGGAGGGCATTTGTGTTAAGTAGTTTGTTATCAAACTAGGTGTGGTTCAAAGTGGGCTAATACTATGAAGACATATTGTATGACAATAATATCAACATATTTTAACCCGAACGAACTAAAGGTCTCACCAAAGGACCAAATTTATACAATTCCATCTCATTTGAGAATGAGTGATGCGTAGAGACGCAAAGACATGCAAATACACACGGACCTGAAACTGTCAGATCCGAAGATTATGTTAACCACTAGCAATCGTGTATATGCAACACCAGAAATCCATAGGTGTTCAATACGCAAAGTTTTTCAAACTAGATTATTGACTCTAGTGCAAGTGGGAGACTGAAGGGAATATGCCGAGAGGCAATAATAAAGTGGTTATTATCTTATTCCATGTTTGTGATAAATGTTTATTCTGCATGCTATAATTGTATTAATTGGAAACGTTAATACATGTGTGTTTAATAAACAAAATACAAAGTTCCTAGTAATGCCTCTCATATAAACTAGCTCGTTGATTAACAAGATGATCAAGGTTTCTTGATCATGGACTTTGGATGTTGTTAATAATGAGGTCACAACATTGGTGGAATGATGTGATGAACATTCATCCGAAGTATAGCATTATAATCAAAGTCATTATGTTTATATTGCTATAACATCATACGAAGTAATCTTAGTCCTTAGACCAAGAGATCATGTTAATTGCTGACACCGGAAGAGTATCTTGATAACATCAAACGTCACACCATAACAGGGTGACTATAAAGGTGGGTTCAGTGCTACAAAGGTGTTATGTTGAGGCTCATGGATCAAGAGTGTGATTTGTCAATCCCGATGACGGATAGATATACTCTGGGCCCTCTCGGTGATATCACATTAAGATAGCTTGCAAGCAAGTGATGTGATCACTAGAATGTTATATCACGGGAATGAGAAAAGAGTGCATGTCGGCAACGAGATCAAACTAGGTATGGAGATACCGATGATCGAATCTCGGACATGTAATATATCGCGAGACAAAGGGATTTAGTTACTAGCGTTAAAGGTTCTCATGATCACAGAAGTCATCATTGAATGTGTAGGAGTCGGTATGGATCTCCAGGTCCCGCTTCTGATTATTGATCTGAGAGGGGTCTCGATCATGTCAGCATTATTCGCGAACCGTAGGGTGACACACTTAAGGGATACCGACACCATTTGGAGAAAATATGTTTCAGATAAAGATTTAAGAAAGTGCTGGAATTATTTCAATAGACATCGAAACTGTTTCGAGTGAAATTGCCGAAATTGGTTCTGCATGTAATATTGAAATGTTGCAGGGGGTTTTATGTGAATGTTTGTTAATTAAAGTAATTAATAAAATAGTTTTATAAAATGAGAGAGCATTAAATTTGGAGAAATTTAATGCATTTAAAGTGGAGACTTTAAAAGAGAATGTGAAGGGGCAAATTTATGTGGAGGGAGTTACCACCACATGAATGAGGAGGTGAGGGGTCACCCCTTGGGGCGCCGGCCATGGGGAGGGGCACCCCCTCCTCCTATAAAAGGCGCCCCTCACACCCCTTCTTCCTCACACCTCCTCGTGAAGGATCTCTCTCCCCCTCTAGTATTATTTCCCCATGGTCTCGGATTAGCGAGATACATGTTCCCAGTGGCTTTATCTGGAAAGGAGTTTTTGCTTCCGCTGCTTTGCTGGAGCGAGGGACGGAGGTTGTCGGGGTACTGAACGTGTGTGCGATCACGGATGCACCGCTGCTTTGCGGTACTGGACTGGGTGGTGCTGGACTTGCTGGAGCTGGATCTGATGGACGTGCTGGAGCCGGACCTGCTGGATTTCATCATGATCTTGAGATCGGCAAGTGTACAACTACATCCTGCACGAGTTCCAACTCGTTAACAAAGCTTTGTTGTCTTTGAGGGTAAGTTCTCTATGGATGTATATCCACCCGTTGCTTGTATCTAGTAGATAGATCTTGGCGTATAGTTCCCACCATAGGAATTTTTTTGTTTTCTATGCTGCAAACCCAATAGAATAGTGGGTGGGTTATTCTCCTCATTTGCACCACTTTTAGCAGATGAAGTAGTATTATCTCCAGACCCCTCCTCACTGCTTTCATTATCCTCCCCAACACCCCCTTGTTCCTCCTCAATTTGTTCCAACAGATGGCCATATATTTTTTTATGCTCATACTATTTATCACTGCTCTTATTCTGCAACAAATCTTGCACAAAATCTTGGAAAGTCTGTCCTCCTCCGGCAGGATCATCAGGGTTAACCACTGCCCCTATTTCCTGAGGAGCCAGAGCCTGAGCAACCTCCAAGTGCACTTCCCCCATCTCCTGATTCTGAACTAGTGCAACCACATCCCTCTGATGTATATTCTTACCAGCACCTCCTTCCACCTGCTGATTAGGTGTATTACCAACTGCCCCACTATTGTCACTGATCACAATTCCCCCTGCAGAATTACCCCTTGGCCAAACTTGAGACACCCTAGCACCAAAAGACATATCTCATGTATCTGTAGAATCCCTTTCCTCCTCTCTAGGTCCCTTCCCTTTTCCCCAATCAGCACATTGTGGAAGATCCCTGTTAGCCTGACTTGCTCTGACAGATTCACCAGGTACAGTAGCATTTGCACCCAGCCCAGCTTCAGCTCTGTCAACATTGGCCACTGTAAGTACATGCCTGCTGCTATCTTCAAGAGCACTAGTGTTGAGCTGAGCATTCTCCCCACTCACATTAACAGAGATAGGAATAGATGGCACTTCACCAGGAGCAAAAATCTCCCTAGTATATTTGAATTCATATATCCCACCTTTCATCTCCCCTCTCCTTGTGTTGGGCACCAAAGTGACATCCATACATGCTACCTTTACCCTCACATATGCTAGGTTCCTAAGACTATTCATGTCCATTCCCAAGGGCTTGCCTATCAGAGAAGCAACATAAAAGACAGTTGATTTCTCCCTATATTTCATAGGGATGCCCACTATCCTGAACCAGGCTTCCTCCATCCATTCCAAAGGTTCTAGGCCCCCAGTCCATTTTGATAGTTCAATCACAGCAGCAGGAATTGTTTTCATAAACACTTTCCCAAAATGAAAGTCATCAACAGATTTCGCCCAGGGAAATCTCATCAGGAATTCCACATCACTGATAGGTCTAGCAGTTAACCTCCATCCGGAACCAATTGAATCCACCCAAGCCTGAAACTCCCTCTCAAGATCCCTCCCAGTAACATCCCCTCTGACAATAGTAATATGAGCCAAATTCAGATTATCCAAAGACTGAATGGATGATTCAGTCACTAGAATCGAATGAAACCCCTGGTCGAAATCAGTACTCCCAAAGAATAAAGGCACATATTCCCACGGTTTCCTATCTTGATAGACCAAAATGTTGTGATTCTTCCCATAGTTTTCACATTCCTGTACCTCAGTAACATCTGGGTTCATTAGTGGGAAATTGCTGACATGCACAACCACTTGTTGATTCACAGGCACATTGACAACTGGTGCAGGTACAGAGGACCCCTCCAGTGTCGTGGCCACATCCGCAGATTGACTGATCAGAGGCATAGCAGAAGGAAAGTTGCCTGCAACAGATGGTGTACTCACAGGAATCGAGCTAGGAACACTCACAGACGGTTTGGTATGAACAAGAGGAATTGCGGCCGGTGCTGTTGATCTACTGACAGTAACAAAAGTAGGCACGGGATTTCTGACCACAGGGGGTTGTTCAACAGTTCGTGCAAACACCGGAGCAGGACGGCGAGATGAAATATCTGCAGAGTTACCTATTCTCCCCCGGAAGGATGAATCCGACGCAGTGGATTGCGAATCTCTGTGCATCTTTGGGCGATGGCTCCATCTACTATGATTTTTGGCTTGTTCATCATCCCTGCGACGAGCTTCCACCAGAGCCCTTTCCCTTGCCAGATCTTCCCGCTGCTGTGCATTAGTCCGCGCAACCCTTGCCGCTTCATCACGCCTTCGATTTTCAGCCCTTGCTTCATCTTCCGCCTGCCTCTGCTCATCTTCCAAGCGATCCTCTTCCCAACGATGTTCTTCTTCCCTGTGGCGCTCCTATTCTCTGATCCACCCCCCATCTCGGCGATGCGCATCTGGAATACGCCTGTCACCTAACTGGCGACCTGCATCGTCATCAAATCTCGATCTGTTCGCATAGTGAACAGGTCGATTTTGACGATGCTATGGAGATCTCCTCAGACCCTGATAACGGCGGTCCATCGTCGGCAGCGGATCTGCTACTACTTGAGCAAATGATCGACTATCTCCAGATCTGGTGGCTCTCCACACAATTGGAACCACAACTTGGGGGAATGTGAGCGACAACAAAGTGGGCGGCTGGATGAAAACTACTCTGCCAACTCCCCCCAATCTAGGATTGAGAGATATCTCCGAGCCGCCCGTCGATCTAGATTCCTCCCTCAATCTCTAACTCACTGCCGTAGCCGCACCCCTTTGATCTATACCCCCTATTGGGTGGCCCTCGCACACGGGCGGTCCACCCCCAGAAGTACCACGCCGCACACAACCGCCGACCACGATCGTCCGACACGCTCGCGCATAGGGCGGTGCGCCGACATGATCGTGTTGATGCCTCCGCACGTCTCTCCACGAACCGACCAAAACGTGCCATGCACCACATCTCACTCGGTCACCGTACGGGACAAACAAATCAACCTGGATCGGATCTGTGAGTTGCTGCCCACCCTCACCACATAACGAGATGTTGTTCGCGCCAACCACCTCGATCGATCCCGATTTGCATGGGGCTAGGACCCCTGCATCCGTGCACCTGAATATCACATGCCACCATTCAGTCACCGCCAGCGAGATCGAGTCAATCGATGTGAGAATCACCACTAAGGGTGTGGGAGACGTGTTAGACATGAGAGAGAGGCAGCGTCATCTCACCCACATACGTGTTAGACGTCCCTGTGCAAAACATCTGATGGGAATAAAAGATAAAAATAAAGTATGCATGTAATTGTTAGAGCAAGATAAATTATATGTGGGTAGTGCATCCATAATTGCTATTGCCTCCGCAACCGCTTATAGCAATTACCTACTAGTCTCATCCATAGTAGAAAGAGAACTAATGATATGCATAGTAACATCACCGTTAATCCCAAGTAAATCCCTCACATACAGCCGTACTATCCCTTCTGTCACTGGGGTTCCCAACCTACAGATTAGTCATTACTCATACTCCCTATACCTGGCTCAATCCTCGGGGTATTGGCTACTTGACAAGTCCTTAAATTGAGGCAAGAGAGGATACAATAATCATCATGTCATACAAACTAATACATGATCCCATCTATGATAAATAACATGCACAAAAGCTACATGGCTAGGACGAAGCCCTTAGCCCAAGGAGAATTACTCACACATAGAGATGAGATCAAAGATCATCAACATTGTAGTGGAAATCATGAGATTGATAGCAAATAGTCTTACAATGTCGCCAATCAAAGAAGAGATCTACTATTACAAGTGGTGGAATCTGGCTATGGTGGTGGAGAGATTAGATCTAAGTCTATTCCTCCGGTGGCTCTTCGGTGTTGTGGAGGGAGATCTGGAGGCGACTGATGGTCTCATGAGCAGCCCTTTTCTCGTCTCCTGAGGCCTCTTTATATAGGGGGGCCTTCATGAAAGTTGTTCTGTTTGACCTAGCGGTGTCGATGGCAACTATACGACCGGAACTATACGGCTGAAATTTTATTCCGGTCGTATAGTTGGCCGTTAAAGCGTCTGCCTACGTTTCACGACTCCTAGTTTCTTCGGGTTGTTGGAAATCTCATATCTTTGACTTTAATTTAGTGATTCCCATCATCAAACGTTATTATCTGCGCAGGGAAAAATAGAAAGAAAGGATTGCATGCCCCTTTAATCATTAGGCATTAGTGGCAGGGTTTAGAGAGATATTTCATCAAAAATATGAATAATATCCAGCTTAAATATGGACGTAGATGGCTATATTTCAGATCCATCAACCTCCCCAAGCTTAAACTTGATCGTCCTCGAGCAGGAAAACCAAAACCAAAAAGGAACTTAGCATTTTAAACTGTAAATAACGAGCTGATGATATTACTCATGTTTGGTAGTCTCATGTTTCCTCCACTTTATAAATCTGAAAAACTTCAGTATAGATAGAGTAATGGAAAGCATATCATACGGGTTTCATGCATCCTTATAGCATAGTAAAATTATTATTAACATGGATGATTCAAATGAGTAAACTTTATTCCATGTCATGTAATCAACTCATATGCTTGCCTTTGAACAATAAAGTATAATCATATAAAATTGAGAGTGTGAGAGTTGTCATGAAAAGCATATATATTAGAGTATCTCAATTCTCCCACATCAATAAATCAAGACTCTTCAAGCACTACTTTTCAATTCATTATCCTTCAAGAATTTCAGTTCTTAAGTAATTGAGAGCATGCCAAAGATTTTATTTAGTTTATGGGGCAGTGATGGAAACTCGTGGCATTACCAAGGCTTTTGTTCCTTTTGTACAATGATTTCTCATAACAGCCAGAGGAGTGATTCCATCATGAACATAGCTACCCAGGAGTACCAAGAATCTTACCCATTATAGCATTGCTGCTACATATGTTTAATTAAACTCATAGCCAAAATCTAGGAGTTTCCTCCATGAAGATCGTTCGAGGCTAGCGGAGTTGTTGGCATCCCATGAAGTTTGACACACATAAAGCTATATCATTCTTATGATGATTCACAAGTCAAACTTTGGCATGCTCACAAAAACCGCTAAACATTAATTCAATCGAATAAATCCTTTTAAAGAGAGCTATCAAGTCAATCATTATATTCCGTGGTGTTGAGTGTCTCTAGAAATAAACCTTCATGACTAAACACTACAACACCCAAGCCTTCAGTTGTGAGACTTTTTCTTATTACAATTGTGTAGCAAATTTTTAGGCAAGACTTGGTTAACTACAAGAGCTGGAACAAAACGTACCCAACTAAATACCCATGCAAACAAAATTTTACTACAATACAAAGACTCACTCCACCAATATAATATTTCAACATTTACTACTAACTAGCATGAGTTTCTCAAACTTCAAAAGTGGGGAGTCATAAGGCATACCTCTCATGTTTGGTTCCACTTCTCTATTCCTTTTTTATTAGTTTCTTGGAAACTCAAAGTCAATCACTCTTCCTGCAAATGCATGAGAACCTCGAGGCAAAAAGAAAAGAAACAAGAGGGAAAGTAAAGATAAATGGAGAAATCTTTTTGTTGTTTTTAAGAGAGGGAATTAAAGAATAGAAAATTGGCAGCAAAGCTCTGCTACAAAATCTCGAAAGTAAAATAGAAATAACTAAATATAAAGTGTTGGGGAAACCAACACTTGCTTATAAACTCGAATTAAAAACATAACCTCAAAATAAATAAAATCAAATGAACGCCAAATAAAGATAAATGAGGAAACTTCCCCAAGCTTAGGCTTTTGCAAGCCCTTCAAATCATTGTGGTGGCGGGAAAAAGTCAGAAATCTAGTTCGCAAATTGAGTTGATAAATTACTAGTTGATTCTCAGAGGTTCAAAGAGAGGCTATGCATCCTCTCCACAGTCCCTCCAAGTTCTTGGAAGTCTTGGTATGTAGCGAACCGGGTTGATGGTTGCTCCTCTTCTTGGTCCTCACCCTTGTTCATAATATCCTCCTCAGGTTGGTGTTGCTCAACCTGCAAGTCATATAGCAAACGTCCTTCCTCGATAGAGAAAGGACCATTAGGCAAAGGAACGGGGTAGATACACCCAAATCTAGCAATATGCAGGTAATAAACACCACCTCTCCTAGTGAGCATTCCACAAGCTTTTAAAGTATAGAAACCAACACGTCGCTCACCTAGCATAGGTTACAACTCACCTAGGTTGATGCCTAGGGCAGTGGCAAGCATGGTGATGACGCCTCCACCTGTGATTGGTCCTTGGCTTTGAGAGGATTGGTGCTCCAGGTAGCGCACAAGGATTGCACCCAAGTTGAGTGAAAAGTTGTAGTTGTTGAAAGCAGCCTTTGCAAGGAATAAGATGTCCTCCTCATTGAGTCTTGTGAACTCATTATGTGCTTGCAAGGTGTTAGCAATAACATAGAACAAATAGCGAATTGCAGGATGTTCAATATTCTTCCCCTTGCTCACTCTAGAAGTGAAGCTTATTCTATTATAATATTGTGCAAGGGAAGGGTCTAGGCCAGTAAAGGATGCACGTAATCATTATCATTATGGTTTGGAAAATTAAAGCATGCACACCATTCATCTAGTGATAAAGTGTAATTGTTGTTCATGAGCCGGAAAGAAATCTGGTCCTCTCCATGCCATAGTTTAACGGTGCTTTGCAAAGAACTTAATAATTCAATGGTTAACCGGCGATAGGTAGGCACATCATTGAATACAAAGTTTTGCAGGCCTACCCTATTGCAAAGTAAATTGAAGTCATCATAAATACCGAGTTAGTTCAATATAATGGGGCAAGCCCACTTGGTTGCCTTCACTTCTCGGTTCTTGATCCTATCGAAGCGATCACGTTGGAGCTCATTCCTGAACCATATCCCCATGCGTTCTTGAGTGATAGCCCGAGAAGCACTAGCAGCGGCACGAGCACGAGTTTGGCTTCTTGTGTTCATCATCTATAAATAACAAGGAGAGACAAAAATAAAACTTTTTGATCCAACAATAATAAGCATAACATATTCCTCATCATAGCACACTAAAGATTCCCCTCAAAATAATAATCTAGGTAAGAGAATCATGGAAATTAGTTCATAGTAGGTCTCACCCTAGATTGATAATGACAATAGATCGAAGATGAATTTGCAAAAAATAATTGGAGGATCGGAGGAGAAACATACCATAGATCACTTGTGTGCGAGGAAATCGAATGAAATTGAGTAGAGTGAAGATCTCTTCAGGTTTTGTGAGAGTTTGGAGGTAGAAGAAAGAAAAAGGATTGAAGTTTTGGGGTTGGAGGTACCTCCCGTGGCATTTTTGTGGTCGAACGCAACTATACGACCAGAACTATACGGCCAGAACAATGTGTTCACGTCGTATAGTTGGCCTACTGTCAAAATTTTAGGGTTTCCACCTGGCAGTGCAGCTATACGGCCAGAATAATATGTTCCTGCCGTATAGTTGGTCGTCAAACCGTCTGTACCTGGAAAAGAATTTGTACGAAAGCATCGTTATCTATACGACCGGAGCTATACGGCCGGAATTTTATTCCCGCAGTATAGTTGGTCGTTAAACATCGGTACTTTTGAAATAAAAATTGTTGATGGCAAAAGTATCTATACGGCCAGAACTATACGGCCAGAATTTTTATTCCCGCCGTATAGTTGGTCGCTAAACTCCTTGTACCCCTCAAAAAAATTCCATTTCTTCGAGAATTACTTCTTATTCTGAAACTTAGCGAAATACCTTGTTTTTGACAGAAAGTTGACAGTTAAAATTGTCGACCAACAACAACATGTATATAACAGGATTTTTGTACTACCGAACTTCTTCTCCTCAACTGGACTTTTCTAGGACTCTTTATTAAACATAAACTTAAACTAAAACTTAAAAACTTTACTCAAACCTTTATTTCACATGGGTTGCCTCCCATGGAGCACTCTTTTATGGTCAATAGCTTGACCTTGATCTTGCTAACTTAGGCCAGATGAGTGAAACACCCACTCCAAAATAGTTGTCCTTCAAAGTGATGGCCTCCTTTTCGTCATGCTTGGCTTTCTTCTTCCTGGGGAAATGAATAACAAAAGGATCCCGCGAAGGCAATTAAAGCTTCACATTCCCTTCGTGGAGATTAATCAAAGCCTTAATAGTTCTTAAGAAAGGAGGGCCTAATATAATAGGAGCAGTAGCATCTTCAGGCATGTCAACAATAACAAAATCAATAAGAGCAGGACAACCTTTAATGTATACTAAAGTATTCTCCTTAATTCCTACAGCTTGTTTGTAGGTAGAATCTGCAAGATGTTATTTTAACTCGGTGATTTCAAAAGAGACAAGATTTAACTTATTAGAAAGACTCTTTGAAGTTGTTGAAACGCTTGCACCTAGATCACAAAGTGCAGCTATCTCATTGGTCCCAATTTTAATCTTAATAGTAGGCTCAAATATATCGTCAAGCTTAATAGGTAATTTTTCAGCAATTTTCTTATATTCTTCTTCAAGCTCACGTACCTTTATTGCTACCTGATTAACAAAGTGTTGATACATGGCTTCATCATTTCCTTCACTTATCGGAATCTTGATGTTGATCCTTTTAACAAGATCTTCAACGTTGTAACTTGGTGAGGGAGCGTTACTATAATCAAGTTCTTCAAGCTCCTCCCTTTGGACTCTCATCATCTTGAGGTCTTCAACGGGATTGGGCTCAACTTTACATGCAAATTTAGCTAGAATGAGAGTTTGACTCTCGGTTATCTTACCTAGATGTGCCTCAACAATCCTCGTTCTTTCTTGGAGAGCCTACAAATCATTCCTCAAACTTACAGCTTGGTTAGATAATTTACCAAGCATAGCATCATGGTTCTCCGTTATTTTAACAAGGATATTGTTTTTCTCATTTTGTGAGTCTATGAAAGATTTAAGTGTTTCTTGGAGACTACAATTACTAGATCCCATATTATTATTAGAGTTACCTGCATGACTAGAATAGTGTTTTTGAAAATTAGGATTATAATTCTTCTTCCAAGCAGGGTTATAATCATTACGAGCTATGAAGTCTACTTCTTCAATAGTAGTTTATGGGATAGCTCTTACCTGGGTTTCCTTACCTTTTATGGCTGATATGAGCTCATCCAACTTAGCATTGAGTTCTTCATTTTCTTGTCGTGAGGCGGAGTTCACCTTCTTCGTGTTTGATCTTTCCACATGCTATTGGGGATGGTTGTATTTCATATTGTCTAGCAGCTGCTTCGCTTCGGTAATATGTTTACCCATAAATGTTCCTCCAACTGCGGTATCAAGCATAGACTTGGACACAGGATTAAGAGCATTATAAAATAAATGGAGGATTAACCAATCTTCCATCCCATGGCTGGGACAGTTTCTTAAGCATTCTTTCATCCTCTCCCATGCAAGCGCTAGTGTCTCACGCTCTTCCTGTCTAAAACCAGTAATATTAGATCTTAGTTGCATAGTCTTTGCAGGTGGGGAAAATTTAGTCATAAATAAATAATTACATCCCACCCGTGATATAATAGTATTTTTAGGTAAAGCTAGCAACCATTCTTTTTCTCTTCCTTTAAGAGAGAAAGGAAATAAGCGCAATTTGACCGCATCGGGGTCAACATCTTTTATGTGCATCATATTACAGATTTCAGTGAAAGTATTCAAGTGCATACCAGCGTCCTCAACAGAAGAGCCTCCAAATTGATTAGGTTGAACCAAACTTAAATAATGGGGCTTAATTTCATAGTCATTAGCAGCAATTGTTGGCTGAGTAATAGGAGTACGCAAATAATCATTATTGTGAGTTGCAAACTCCCCAAGCTTCTTTTCAGCCATATTTCCTATGTTTTGGGGTTTTCTTAAACAGAGACTTATGATAATAATAAAAACAAGAATTTAAATACTAACTAATTTTTTTGGTTTTTCAAATAAAGACTGAAAGCAAACTAACAAAATTAAAAACAAGAATTAAAACTAGCAAGGTTCCTACTAACCTCACCAGGGTAGCTATTGCTTCCCCGGCAACGGTGCCAGAAAAAGGGTTGGTACCTTCGATCCAGATTACGGATGTAGTATAGCTCTTTTTCCCTAGTAGACCTAGGTTTATCGAATCCTCGGGAAGCAGATGCATAGTGAAGTTACTTTAACGGACCTTCGAGAGTTTTAGAATTCCTTTTATGTTTTACAGGACCAAGAGTTTGTGTCTTTTTGTTGTTGTTGATGATGGAGAGAGAGGGCCTAGGGTGTTCGGTTTCACATGTAGCTGTGCAAAACATCTGATGGGAATAAAAGATAAAAATAAAGTATGCATGTAATTGTTAAAATAAGATAAATTATATGTGGGCAGTGCATCCATAATTGCTATTGCCTCCGCAACCGCTTATAACAATAACCTACTAGTCTCATCCGTAGAAGAAAGAGAACTAATGATATGCATAGTGACGTCACCGTTAATCCGAAGTAAATCCCTCACATACAGCCGTACTACCCCTTCTGTCACTAGGGTTCCCAACCTGCATATTAGTCATTACTCATACTCCCTATACCTGGTTCAATCCTCGGAGTCTAGGGTACCTGACAAGTCCTTAGATTGAGGCAAGAGAGGATACAATAATCATCATGTCATACAAACTAATACATGATCCCATCTATGATAAATAACATGCACAAAAGCTACATGGCTAGGCCAAAGCCCTTAGCCCAAGGAGAATTACTCACACATAGATATGAGATCAAAGATCATAAACATTGTAGTGGAAATCATGAGATTGATAGCAAATAGTTTTACAATGTCGCCAATCGAAGAAGAGATCTACTATTACAAGTGGTGGAATATGGATATGGTGGTGGATAGATTAGATCTAAGTCTATTCCTCCGGTGGCTCTTCGGTGTTGTGGCTGGAGATCTAGAGGCGGCTGATGGTCTCGGGAGTGGCTCTTTTCTCATTGCCTGAGGCCTCTTTATATAGTGGCCCCTTCACGAAAGTTGTTATATTTGACCTAGCGGTGTTGATGGCAACTATACGACGGGAACTATACGGCCAACATTTTATTCCGGTCGTATAGTTGGTCATTAAAGCGTTTGCCCCCGCTTCACGACTCCTGGTTTCTTCGGGTTGTTGGAAATCTCGTATCTTTGACTTTAATGTAGTGATTCCCATCATCAAATGTCATTATCTGCGTAGGGAAAAATAGAAAGAAAGGATTGCATACCCCTTTGATCAGGAATTAGTGGCAGGGTTTAGAGAGATCTTTCATCAAAAATATGAATAATATCCAGTTTAAATGTGGATGTGCATGGCTATATTTCAGAGCCATCAATGGGTTATTGGCAGTGTCGACTGATGCGAGCACTAGAAAACTTCCTAACAATAGTCGTAGGAGCTTCTCGCTGCACCTTAACGATTGAGACTCTAAGTGGAGAGTGATGTAGTAAATGGAAGTCTTCCCCACAAGGGAAACTCGAGGGTTTAAATATCGAAATCTCGGGGAGCTGTGTGTAAGAGAATGATCCTCTTTGTTCTTTGTCAAGCAACCTACAAAATAGTTGTAGATTGTTTTGTGCCCTCAACCTCACCAAGTGGTTGTCAAGCACAAGGTGTATGTAGGCAAAACTGAAATAAAATACAATAAAAGTAAAATGCAATGCAATAGTAAAGTCAATATGCAATGGTGGTAAATGCAATGTAATGTGATGTTTTTGGGTTTTGGTTGGTGTTTGCAAGTATGAGAAATGTTTTTGTATTTTCGGATTTAATTAATACTGAAAATAAAAAATGATTTAGATGTGTTGGATAGTGTTTTCTTATGGTTTAAAATGGACCAGGGTTCATGGTTTCGCTTATGCACTCTCTCTTTGAGTTGTGGTGGACACGGGACACTCTAGTTGACATAATATTGGTGCAACATGTTAAAGTACGGATAACAATTCGTATGGGCATCACATCCTAACATAGATATGTTATTTCACTAACAATACACTTATACTCCACTAGAAAGGGGGGCATCCAAGAAATCTAGTATTAAGAACAATCTCAGTGTATAGCATTGAGTTTTATGACATGAAGTTATAATAAGAACATACTTGATCGAGTCTAAGCATGGTATTTTCTTTATCCCTAGTGAGGCAACTAAGTAAGGTAAACACCCAAGTGATTCGCAAGTTTTACTGTCCTACCCGCAAGATCACCCATGTTGCTCCAACTAATGCACACATTCCCCCACACACTCTCCCATATACAAGTTAGATTAAAATAAGTAAAAATGAACGGGGTACATAATATGCATCTATTCATATACTTCCAATACCGAACAATTGCAATCTCAAATATCAACTATATAAAGATCCACCACATAGGTAATACAATTATGACTGTTATCATGTTATGAATCTCATACGGTTCTAATACAATCAAGATCATGGGAGAGAGAGATACAATAGCTACTGCCACAAACCCATAGTCCAGGGGTGACTACTCCCCCTTCATCATGGTTAAGGTGTTGGAATCATTGGAGGAGGTGGAGATCACACCGACAGCGCCACGCCGGAGTTTTCCCCCTCCAATCTTCTTCCTCCTGCCTCTCTGTTTCGTGTTTCTGTCTTCTGCGGTTCTCCTTTCTGAGAATCATCAGGAGACCTTTTTTATACATGGTTTTAGGTTAGAACCTTCGCCTGGGAGAAAGAATCGACATCATCAGAGACTCGAGGAGCAAACGAGCACACCACAGGCGTCAGGGGGTGGCCGCGTGTGGTGGGCCTATTCCTCCCTCGGCCTTCTTCTTTCGCTAATCTTTGGCCCAATGTTCTTGGTTCTGATAAATACTGGGTCCCGTGAAGTTTCGGGTCAATTGGACATCGTTTGGGTACCTAAAAGTCAAAAACATTGAAATAGGGGTTTTCTGCCTCAACAAGGTTAATTCCAAAACCCATATGGGAAGTGTGGATTATTCCCAAATATCATTATAAAACATGAATATACCCCATATATGATGCAAATATGTTGGAATATCAAGTAATATAGTGCAAAGTTCATGGATGCATTTTACATGCATCGGCATCCCCCAAGCTTAACCTATACTCGTCCCCGAGTATGAAGGTGATAAAACTAACATGGACTTTGTACTTCAATACTATTTTGGATATCAAGACCGATTACTATTGCTACATGATGAGTCCAAAATTGAAGCACTTTTACCTTTTGTTTTTACATAAATAGAGTAGGGGTCTTTGTATTTCACTGCATCTGCACGCACTATTTTGTTCTTGTTACAACGGGATCCCAAATCATTGAGTCCTATATGAGCATATGAATTGAATTACCAAATTGTGTAATTATATGACATTTATAAGTGATAAAAGTCATTTTATGGATTTACCTTTGCACCTGGGAGGATACCAAGCGAGGAGGAGGCATTAGTACCGATAACAACCGGTGGTACAGGCGGAGCCCGCCCGTACCATGCGCCATCGTGACTACCTCGTCAAATACTTTCTCCTGGCGAAGACGAGAGAGATATCCGACATTCATGGCTACCAAAAACCACAAAAAACCACATCCGAGAGGGATCTGAAGGAGGAACTTGGCTGGGGAAAAATCCTAGCTGCTTCACGGATCATTGGAGGACAACGCATCATCCCCTTCATCATCAACCGCTGCATCTCCATTACCACCATTACCCCCATATTTCATCTATTAGATCTTGTTGTAATTCCAGATTCAATTGTGGTTTGCATTAGATCTACCTCTGTACTTTTATCCATTCATTTGATTATGATGATGTTGTTGATTGCTTCCATGAGTGAGTAGTTCCTTTGTTCTTGGGGAGATGGAGAGACCCTAGAACCATTATGAATTCTCAATAAAGATGATCTATTCGTGTGTCCATATGACTTGCCCGTCTACGATATAATTATGATTTCTCTCTTTAGATGGTATGTGTAGTCGGCCGCATATCACTTGCCCTCGAGACTAAAGGGAGGGGGAAATACTTTGGACATGTCTTGGAAGCATACCTGGAATGGCCCCATGAAAGATTAGCATTGGCTCGTAACCTACACGGTCAAAGGAGGATTAAAGAGGGACTCCCTAAGCTAATTGCGATATCCACGGGGAAACCCTTAACTGTGGTGGTTTGTATGGGTGACTGCTCACAGACATCGCAGTGGTTATTTAGAGGTGACCTCACTCTTGGCTCAACAAAGTGGCTTCCTACGAGCCTTGTAGTCAACATCTTATTATGGGGCTCTCTCCACACATATCATGACACAAGGAGTATGTTATCTTGATTACATAAAATAATAATACTATGCTAGTGGTGTATCCTACATCCTCGAGAATGTTTTAGCCCTATTGAGTTCAATAACTCTTTCATACAAACTTGTTACTTATTTTATTTTACTTGTTTTAATTACTTTTCTGCAAACAACCACAAATCTTTCAAACACCATTTACTTGAGATCAAAGGCAGCTTATAAGTATCCTTTGGGAGAGAGTAACGAGGGGCATAAAGACCTTTACCAATAGCTCGCTGTGAGTTCGATATCTTTACTTCAAAACTAGCTACAATTGATCTGTGCACTTGCAGTCATCAAGCTATTTCCTGGCGCCATTGCCGAGGAGCTAAGCACTTTTGGTCTTTGTTCTTAGTTACTTATTTTAGTCATTGTTTTACTAAAGTTGTTTATTAGTTTCAGGTGATACATTTTGGGTGAGTACCAACATATAATCCATCTAGAGGCTATGAGGAATTCTGTTCTGCCATGGATGCCTATTTAATATCCAATAACCCAAGAGAGTATGATATTAACCCCATGCTCTTGGATCTTTTGCATGCAAATAAATTTCTAGGAGATGGTACGGAGGATCCATATGAGCATGTAGGGTTCTTTGAATATATTTTTGGGACTTTCCACCTTAATTTACAAACTGCGGATGAGGTTAAGTTTGCGCTATTTGCTCGAACTCTCGTTGATGAGGCCCATTTTTGGTACATCCAAAGTTCTGCAAAAATTACTAACTCCTGAGAGAGCCTAGCCTCTCCATTTTTAGTTGATTTCTTTCCTAGGATAAAAAGTCTTGGTGCAAGGCGCATGATCACAAATTTTAAAGGAAAACCTAAAGAAAGCTTGCATGAAGGATATACAAGGTTTCGGGGATTGCTTGATTGCTGTCCCCATCATAATTTCCCACCTTGGCTAGTGATACACACCTTCTACGCAGGTTTGAATGATAATAACAGAAATGAACTCGACTCCCTTACCAATGGGCATTCACCGAAGTCAGTGTTGAAAGAGCATGTAATTTTCTAGACACGGTGAATAGGATAGAGAAAGCCTATTGTGAGGCTGAGTTTAATAAAGAGAATCCCATAGAGTACAATTTCTTAAAAATATTTCTAGCTTCCGGAAAAATAGAAAAACTACTTGGAAATTTTAATCTTGACCATCGCATGATTATTCAAATTATTAGATCTTATGCTGACTACCTGTAGATTCTGAAAGATTGGGAACGCTATAAACCACATGTGGAAGAAAAACCTTCTAAAACTTGCCACAGTGATAAATATTCGAAAATGCAAAAGAAAATGTTAGCCGAGGAAGAAACTATTATAACTAAAGTAATGGATAGTAGGGGTGAAGGGAATAAAAGAATAGGAAGGTTAACTAAGGATCTAGGAGCCATTAAATAGAATATTAGGATAGTAAAAGAACTTCTGGAACCTAAATTGTTCAAGGATGAAGTGATAATGGTAAGTAAAGAATCCTCTAAAATGATAGGAGGCAAGTTTGATGGTAAGAATAGAAGTCAACATAAAATTCCTTTTTGTTTAGGAGGGATTACTTATGTAGGGTTTTGTGACTTAAGTTCTTCCATAAATATCATGCCTTATACAATCTATGAAGAAATGAGTGATCACCTTGATTAATCTTACCTTGAGCCATCAGAATCTACTTTTATGTTTTCTAATCGAACTTTGCATCCTACTCGCAAGATACTCCACAGTGTTTGTGTTTCTGTGGGGGATTTTGTGTACCTGATGACCCACAAGTATAGGGGGTGTATCGCAGTATTTTCGAGGGAAGTTAAACCCAATTTGTTGATTCGACACAAGGGGAGCCAAAGAATATTTATAAGCCTTAACAACTGAGTTGTCAATTCAGCTGCACCTGGAAACAATCTTGCTCACAGCAGTTTATCAGTAGCAACAGTTTTGTAATAGGAGTAGTAAAGCAACAGTAGTAGTAAAGCAAAGATAGCAGTAACAATAGCAGTAAACAGTAGGATTCGAGTGCGGTAGGCATAGGGATGGATGGATGGGCGTTGCATGGACAAGACAATTCACATAGCAATCAGAACATAGGGCAATTGCAGATAAATAAGATAAAGCATCCAAGTACTAGATAATCCTAGGCATGTGTTCCATATATAGTAATACATGCTCGCAATGAGAACTTGCACAACATCTTCTGTCCTGCCAGCCCGTTTGCAACGGGGCCTCAAGGGAACTACTGACAATTAAGGTGCTCCTTTTAATAGAGCACCGGAGTAAAGCATTAACACTCCGTGACCACATGTGATCCTCACATCAAAGCCATTCCCTCCGGTTATCCCGATTTCTATCACTTCGGGGCCATTGGTTCCGGACAACAACGTGTGTATACAACTTGCAGATAAGATCAAAAACAATACTATCATAATGAATCAATAACATGTTCAGATCTGAAATCATGGCACTCAGGCCCTAGTGACAAGCATTAAGCATAACAGGTCGCAACAAAGTCAAAAAGCACTAATAAAAGATACTAGGCACCATGCCCTAACAATCTGATGCCATTACATGAACAATCTCATCCAATCCCTACCATCCCCATAGCCTACAGCGGGGGATTACTCACTCATAGATGGGGGAAACATGGATGGTCGATGGAGAAGCGATGGTGATGATGATGGCGATGATATCCTCCAATTCCCCGTCCCGGCGGGGTGCTAGAACGGAGTTTCTAGTGTTGTTTCATGGAATCTGGTGGTGGCGGCGGAGCGGAACTCCTTCTGGAAAAACGTCGAACCCCCCGAAGTTTTTAGGTCAGAAGGCTCCTTATAGGCGAAGAGAGAGGCTGAGGGGGTGCCTGGGGGGGCCATACCACGCCCTGGCGCGGCGCGGCCTGGCCTGGCCCGCGCCACCAGGTGGTGTGGCCACCCCCTGGCTCTTCTCCGTCTCGTATTCTGGCTCCTGGAGTCTTCGGGTGAAATAGGATTTTTGGCATATTTTCCCGGATTTTTCCTGGTAGTTGGTTTTCTGCACAAAAAGTAGATACCAAGGCAATTCTGCTGAAAACAGCCTCATTCCACATTAGTTGCATCCAAAACACACAAATTTAGAGGAGAAACAATAGCAAAAGTGTTCGGGAAAGTAGATACGTTTTGGACGTATCAACTCCCCCCAAGCTTAGCTTATTGCTTGTCCTCAAGCAATTCAGTTGAAAACTGAGTGCGATAAAAGAACTTTCACGAACACATTTGCTTCATATGATGTAAATATTATCAGCAATGTGATCAACTACTTAGACAATTCATAATAAAGAGTATGAAACCAAGTCTACTTAATAGTCATTGCAAGCTATGAAGAGATTCCAACTCAAAAATAATAAGTAGCATGAGGCACAAACATAAGCAACATTACAATACTCATAGAAAGGTATGAAAGAGTGGTATCTCAGTTGCCTTTGATTATGAATGTCAAGGCACCTCTGAAATTCAAGTGATGACTAGAAGTAAAGATATCAAGGATACAAGCATCAAAGTCATAACACAAATAATCAAGTAATGGAACAAACACAAAGAATGACAACTATGCTCTCAAGAAGGTGCTCAAAGAATATGTGGAGACTCAACAAGTAGAAGAAAAGGTTTTGAATAATTTGAAAGGCTTCCAAATGCTGAAAGTATGGTACTCATTAGCTTTGAGCTCTCATTGCCCCTATCATAAGCATCTTTAATGTGGTTAAGGTGAAAGTCAGGTCCAATCTGAGTTGTATGCTTGACAGACTATAAACTGAAAATCCCAAGTCCCTTGATTACGAGGGCCACTCCTCATGCTACTCAACTTTAGTTACCGGTAAGTTCTTGTCATCGTAAGTATGTGCGTATCATTGAGAACCGCCAACGGGGTACCCCTTGCCAGATGATACGGAAGAATCCCCATATCAAAATGACAAGGCAAGCGAACAATGAGTATCTCAGCAATCTTCTTATTTACCATGGGAAAATGGTGCTTTTTTCTCTCTTTCCTCTTTTCATAAAACTCTTTTTATTTTTCTCAATAGTTATCTCTCTCTTTTTTATAAGAAGAATGCTTCATAGATATCATTATGGTTACGCTGCAGGTTTCCACCATGTCAGCATGGATTAGACCAGCGGCCCAGGCGTTTCTCTAACACACATACATAACTCCATGGACTTACAAGCTCCCCTTTTATTTCACACCGACGACATCTGCAAACAAAAGAGCAAGGTATCAACTAGGTATATATTTACAAGTGTTGAAAGCGTTCCCCGTGACAGCATGGTTCTGCTAATCCCCAGCCTATAATTTGCAAGCATATAACTTTCATGGAGAGTTCACAATGGTTTAGGTTTATTAAGTGCAGGAAATAAAGTGTGCCATCAAGTTTGTGAGAGCTTTACTAACTAACTTTCTCATAACAAGCAAACATTTTATTCGGAAGAAAACAAGGCATATTGAATATGCACGGAAGTAGCGAATGATGCTAATAGGTAGGTATGGTGGACACTTTGGCAATATTTGGTTTAAGGGAGTTGGAAACATGAGTAAAACACTCAGTGGAAGTGAAGGCTAGCAATAGTAAGGGAGTGACAAATGAGAGAGCAATAGTTGTCATTATCATGCTTGCAACAAAACATGACTACTCATGGCATGAAAGTGATTCAAGATCCTCAAGGCAAAATAATTCATCGAGGCTTAACTGATTATTATAGTCATGAGCATGTGCCAAGTTAATCAAATGAAACATTCAGAGGAGGATACCATGGTGTCATACCAATTTATGAATAGAGCAATGCAAGCAAACATTTATAAGACATGCTACAAACTATTAACGAGCTGGAGCTAATCATAGGAAAGCAAGAACTATTAAGCATCCAAAGATAACATACACCCTACATGAACGGACTAAGCATGCCCACAGTGATGAGTATATGTACAAAAATGAAAACAAATAGAGTTCGTTACCAGCCTCTTACCATGCCTCAAGTTGTCATTAATCCTCATTATTGCTCTTCACTTGTGTGGCTTGAATAATAATATGAAACCCAATATTCCACTGAGGACTGCTGAACCCTGTAGCAAACTCACAAAACCAAAGAAGAACGACAAATATTTTTGGTGTTTTCGATTTTTAAACAAGAACCAAAAGGGAAAAACAAGCAAAGCAAAATCTTTTTGGGTTTTTCAAATAGTTCAAACAAAGCAAAAAGGGAAAAGCAAACCAAGGCAAAAAGGAAAAGCAAACCAAAGAGAAACAACAGAAATATTTTTGGTATTTTTGTGTTTTAGAAAGAAAAAGCAACAGAAGAACGAAAACTAAAAAGAGAACGAAAACATGAATCTACAAAGTACCGACGCAACATGATATGGAGATGAGTGCGGTGTCGGTGTACCTCCCCCCAAGCTTAGGCTTTTGGCCTAAGTGGGTATCAATCCCAAGCTGGTCAGGATGAAGTGTCACCCTGGTACGACGAAGAGGTCCCCTCATCCTGGTGCGAGCTCGAGTACGTCCCTCCGTAATGCGTAGAGTAATCATAGGAGGGCACATCCTCCTGGTGCTGCTCGTGGAAACCCAGCAAGCGAAGCTGCTCGTCCACCTCCTCCTTGGAGCGCGACCACGGTCTCCTGTGAACACTAAACAAAGAAGGTTGTGGCAAAAGGATCTCCCTTTCATCCCCGTCAGTGAAAAGCATCCTATATACTAGACTGTTCAAATCAGAAGTAACGGTGACAAAGTGATGAGTTTTCATAGCAACAAGGTCAAGCCTCTGTGGTGCCATCATAGCATCATAGGGATCCACTGAAAGACCTAATGCATTGACTATACGCGAGGCAATGATGCCCCCATAGATAGGCCCCTAGCAGCTAGGCGGTGAGCAATAAGCGAGCCAAGATTGTACTGAGTATCATTGTTCAGCGCAGCAGCAAGGAATGCTAAATGATAGTTGGAGATATTACTTGTGTTCTCCCTACCAAGTACACTAGTAGCAAGATAATATGCAAAGTATCTAAGAGCAGGGAGTTGGATATTTCTTATCTTTCCGTGCTGCGCCACGCGGTCATCATCATTGGTCACCCCTCGGTAAAGCTCCAACAAATCAGCGGGTCGCCCTTGAATATTCTTCACGGTCCCTGTCATGCATACACCTACAATACTGCAAAATCTCTCCAAAGGCATGGTGAAGGGCAGATTATAGATTTTAAAAGAGACAGTCGATCGATAGGATGTGTTAGTAAACATGAAGCTCTCAACAAAAGCTTTGGTGACCATAGCGTATTGCGCACTCTCATCTTGCATATATGAGGTTCAAACCAACCCTCTCAATCAGTAGCAAGAAATCATCAAGAATACCTACAGCTGGTAAGAAAGTAAAACAAGGAAAAGAGGATGGGTGAGCATCCCCATCATCCCTTTCACTACCAATACGAGTTGCAATGAGATCATCGTTGTATGATGGCCTAGCTTGAGAGTGTGTTCTTGAGGGCCTCGACCTCCTAGGT
This sequence comes from Avena eriantha, assembly GCA_910589775.1. Lineage (NCBI taxonomy): Eukaryota > Viridiplantae > Streptophyta > Magnoliopsida > Poales > Poaceae > Avena > Avena eriantha. Next base: position 43,737,371 of record OU342745.1, read on the forward strand.
GCATCACTCTCAAATATCTCTCCAAAAGTATGGTTGTTCATGCTTGGTATTCTGAAATTTAAACACCTATTAAACAAGTGATTGCAAAGTAAATATAATGAAGGATTCTACTCATAGGGACTTGTAAGAGGCCTAAACATGCATCAAAACTATATCTCTAAGCATCAAACAAGCTTACAAGCTCTCATAACCAGTCACCTATAGTAGCAAAATACTCAAGATATAATCCACTAAACATAAATCTACTTGCACAAGGGGAGGAGTCACATACCAGGGAACAAATGCTCCAAATTTCAGCAAGAAAGATGGGCTGAGCAAGGAGATCGAAAAAATCGAGAGCAAGCACAGCAAGAATACGATTTTGAGCAATGAACTGGAGCTTACTCGGGAGAGAGAAGAAAGTGGCAGGTAAGAGAGTTAGTGGGGGGCCAGAGGTGGCCCACACCAGGGCATGGCGCCACCCAAGGCTGGCTGCGCCACCATGTGGTGTGCCTGCTTGGTGGGCCCCCTGGTACCTCCCAGGTACTCCTCTGCCCCTTTTTCACGTAAAAATTTAATATGAATTTTCTGGAATTTTTCGAGACACTTTATTTTTGGGCATTTTTCAGAAATAGAAGAATGATTTTCTGACAGACAGATTTTTTTTGAAATGATGCAAAGACAAAAGAAGGCTAGAACTACAGAAGTTCTAAGACACTCTAACATGCAAGCAACTAACAACAAAAAAGAAAACTAAATGAAAGCAAAAACTAAAATGCAAAGGGTAGAAATAAACGGAGATAATCATAATGAAAACATTGTTTTGTTCAATGGAATCCTTTTGTTAACAAGGTTGATCAAGTCTTGCTACCAAAACAATTGCATATGAGACAAAACTTTGTATTCCACTAATGATTATGTTACCTCAACCTTGATAGCAATGGTCCCAATCATAATAGTTTCAAATTTTTCTCTTGGTATGGGACAATATATTTCTCCAACTTGAATGCCTTCAACATGTTCAATTGAATTCAAACCATAAGTCCTTTCAATCTTCTTGGGGAAATAGACAGTATGTTCCTTGCCATTAACATTGAAGGTCACCTTTCCTTGATTACAATTAATAACAGCTCATGCAGTATTAAGAAAAGGTCTCCCAAGAATAATAGACATATTATCATCTTCAGGCATTTCAAGCACAACAAAATCAGTTAATATCAAACATTGTGAGCCACATGAACAGGTACATCCTCACATATACCCACAGGAATAGTGGTAGATTTATCAGCCATTTGCAAAGATATATCAGTTGGTATCAATTTTTCTAGTTGAAGCCTCTTATAGAGAGAGAAAGGCATAACACTAACTCCAGCTCCCAAATCACACAAAGCAGTTCTAACATAACTGTTCTTAATAGAGAAAGGGATAGTTCGAATCCCTGGGTCTCCAAGTTTCTTAGGAACCTTACCATTGAAGGAATAATTAGCAAGCAAAGTAGAAATTTCTTCATTAGGGATCTTCCTTTTATTCGAGACAATATCCTTCATATACTTTGAGTAAGGAGGCAATTTAATAGCATCAGTCAAAGGAATTTGCAAGAATAAAGGTTTCATCCACTCACAAAACTTATTATAATGTTCATCCTCCTTTGACTTGTGTTTCTTATCAGGGAAAGGCATAGGTTTTTGGACCCAAGGTTCTCTTTCACTACCATGTTTCTTAGCAATAAAATCTTCTTTGGTGTATTTAGTATTCTTAGTGTGGTTTTCAGGTTCTTCTTCAACTTTTTCTTCATTAGGAACTTCATTTTCTTCATTAACACTTTCAGTTTCAGCATCAGAGATAGATATACTATTAGGATCTATAGCAGGTTCAGAGGGTTCTACAATAGTTTTATGTTTCTTTTTTCCTTTTCTTATGAGTAGAGCCTCTATTTTCAGCTTGTTGAGAATCCTGCTCGATTCTTTTGGGATGCCCCTCAGGATATAGAGGATCCTGGGTAGCAGCACCACTTCTAGTTCTAATTTCATAAGCATGTTTTTATTTAGCAGCATTAACTAGCAAGTCGTTTTGCACTTTAACGAGTTGATCTATTTGAGTTTGAACCATTTGAAAGTGTTTAACAATCATTTAACATCATTATAGGTTCTTTCCACAATATCTTTCAACTCAACAATAGCTCTAGTGTTTTCCATTAGATGATTTTGCACCCTTTTATTAAAGTTATCTTGCTTAACAATAAAGATATCGAATTCTTCTAAGCATTGATCAGGAGGTTTAGAGTAAGGGATATCACCTTCATCAAAGTGTTGGAGAGAGTGTACCTAAATAGTGGATGAGTAGGGAATAGGCTTACATACTTCTTCTATAGGAGGTAAATTCTTGACATCTGCAGCTTTAATTCCCTTCTCCTTAAGACATTTCTTAGCTTCCTTCATCACTTCATCATTTAATTCAATAACTCCCCTCTTCTTTGATGCTGGAATAGGCACCGGAATAGATGGTTCGGGTACAATTACTTCATGTATAGCTTGTTTAGGAGGAGTCCAATCTTCGTAATTCTTGCTTATTTTAGCCATTAATTCCTCAGCTTCCTTAGGAGTCCTATTCCTGAAAACACAATCAGCACAACTATCTAGGTATGTCCTAGATTCTTCAGTTAGTCCATTATAAAATATATCAAGAAGCTCATTCTTAGGTAATGGACTTCCAGCCTGTGCATGAATCAAAGCACAAAACCTTGCGCAAGATTCAGGCAATACCTCTTTTTCTCCCTATTTAAAATCAAAAAGTTCCTACAAAATAGCATGTCTAGCACTAGGAGGAAAATATTTCTGCAGGAAAGTATTAATCAAGCACTTAGGGCTATCAATAGATCCAGGAGGTAAATTACTAAACCAAGTTTTAGCTTCTCCTTTCAGTGAAAAGGGGAAGATCTTGGCAACAAAGTAAGTATGCATCTTAATATCATCAGAAAACAAGCCACTCATGGTAGAAAGTTCATTCATATGTGCTACCGCACTTTCATTCTTAGTCCCACAAAAAGGTTCTTTATCGACAATAGCTATGTAAGATAGATCGAGAGAGAAATCATAATCTTTATCTGTAATGTTTATGGGAGAAGCAGCAAACTTAGCAATAGGAGACAATTTGGGTCTAATAGTACGCCTCTCAAGGAGACTCTTAGCAGCGATCCTACCATGGGTGTTTTTACATTCTTTAATAAATTCATCGGTCATATCAACATAACCATCTTCAATATCATAACTTTCACTAGACTCAGGTGAACTAACAGGTGTGGTAGTGTCTTCATTAGGAGTTTCAGTATTTCCAGCTATAGTTCTAGCAATCGTAGCATCTAGGAAAGGACCTAATGAACCACTCTTATCAAGCACAGTAGAAGCAGCATCATAAGCATCAGAAGTTTCAGATTCAGTAGTAGTAGGAGTGTGTGTAGCATGTGTATGTGGTGGTGTAACGAGCTTACTTATAACAGATGGTGAATCAAGAGCATCAGAGGTGTTCAAAACCGTACCTCTTCTTGTAGTTGATGGTAAAATAGGAAACTTGCCATCACGAGACTTAGCCATGATGGATGGATAGCAGCGAACAATAGAGAATCCAAGTGAACTTGATAAATAAAGCTATGCTCCCCAACAACGGCGCCAGAAAATAGTCTTGATGACCCACAAGAATAGGGGGTGTATCGCAGTATTTTCGAGGGAAGTTAAACCCAATTTATTGATTCGATACAAGTGGAGTCAAAGAATATTTATAAGCCTTAGCAACTGAGTTTTCAATTCAGCTGCACCTGGAAACAATCTTGCTCACAGCAGTTTATCAGTAGCAATAGTTTTGTAATAGGAGTAGTAAAGCAACAGTAGTAGTAAAGCAAAGACAACAGTAACAATAGCAGTAAACAGTAGGATTCGAGTGCGGTAGGCATAGGGATGGACGAACGGGCGTTGCATGGACAAGACAATTCACATAGCAATCAGAACATAGGGCAATTGCAGATAAATAAGATAAAGCATCCAAGTAGTAGATAATCCTAGGCATGTGTTCCACATATAGTCATACGTGCTCGTAGTGAGAACTTGCACATCATCTTCTGTCCTGCCAGCCCGTTTGCAACGGGGCCTCAAGGGAACTACTGACAATTAAGGTGCTCCTTTTAATAGAGCACCGGAGTAAAGCATTAACACTCCGTGACCACATGTGATCCTCACATCAAAGCCATTCCCTCCGGTTATCCCGATTTCTATCACTTCAGGGCCATTGGTTCCGGACAACAACGTGTGTATACAACTTGCAGATAAGATCAAAAACAATACTATCATAATGAATCAATAACATGTTCAGATCTGAAATCATGGCACTCAGGCCCTAGTGACAAGCATTAAGCATAACAGGTCGCAACAAAGTCAAAAAGCACTAATAAAAGATACTAGGAACCATGCCCTAACAATCTGATGCCATTACATGAACAATCTCATCCAATCCCTACCATCCCCATAGCCTACAGCGGGGGATTACTCACTCATAGATGGGGGAAACATGGATGGTCGATGGAGAAGCGATGGTGATGATGATGGCGATGATATCCTCCAATTCCCTGTCCCGGCGGGGTGCTAGAACGGAGTTTCTAGTGGTGTTTCATGGAATCTGGTGGTGGCGGCGGAGCGGAACTCCTTCTGGAAAAACGTCGAACCCCCCGAAGTTTTTAGGTCAGAAGGCTCCTTATAGGCGAAGAGAGAGGCTGAGGGGGTGCCTGGGGGGCCATACCACGCCCTGGCGCAGCCTGGCCTGGCCCGCGCCACCAGGTGGTGTGGCCACCCCCTGGCTCTTCTCCGTCTCGTATTCTGGCTCCTGGAGTCTTCGGGTGAAATAGGATTTTTGGCATATTTTCCCGGATTTTTCCTGGTAGTTGGTTTTCTGCACAACAAGTAGACACCAAGGCAATTCTGCTGAAAACAGCGTCAGTCCGCATTAGTTGCATCCAAATCACACAAATTTAGAGGAGAAACAATAGCAAAAGTGTTCGGGAAAGTCGATACGTTTTGGACGTATCCGTACCTAGTTGATTTTCATATTATTGAAATACCTTTGAACTCCTCCCGCCTGATCATTTTTGGTAATCGTTTTTACAACTCTATGAACATTGATATTGACAATAAAAAGCAGGCTTTATCTTTGCAGTTTGGTGAAGAAACTAAAGAAATGAACTATAGCCAATTCACGAGATTACCTTATGAAAATAAAGTTGAGATTAAAGAGGAGAAGAATATTGAGGAATTGGCAGCAATATATTTTTGCACTCCGCAATCTGAGTTGGAGAGGAGTTTGACAAGCGATGATTCGCTTGTCAATGACTCTGCAAAAGAAGATTTGGATGACTCTGCACCGGAGGTCGAGCCAATCCTCAGGGGTGAATTTGAAGAACTTGAAATAAAAGGGGATGAGGATCCGTCGCCCCTTGTTTTAAAATCTCACCCTCTAGGTCTCAGGTATGAATTCTTAGATAAGGAAGGTAAATGCCGAGTGATTTTAGATAAGAAGCTCTCTCCCGAGGAAAACACGACATTGTTAGAGGTACTTGTCAAACAACGTGAAACTTTTGGATACACTCTTAATGACATAAAAGGTATAGATCCTTCCATAATAACTCACAAGATATCTATGATTGAAGATGCTAAACCATTTGTTGATAATAAAAAAAGGTTGAATCCTAAAATGAAAGAGGTAGTAAGAAAGGAAGTTATATGTATGTTGGACAACGGTATTATCTATCCAATTTCATACAGTAAGTGGGTGAGTCCAACTCATTGCATACCTAGGGAAGGATGTATAACAATAATTAATAATGATAAGGATGAATTCATCCCTACTAGAACAATAGCAGGATATAGAATGTGTATTGACTTCGGGAACTTGAACAAAGAAACCATAAAAATTCATAAGCAACTACCCCTAATTAATGGAAAGGATGTCCGCTAATTCTTACTTTTGTTTCCTTGATGGATACTTTGGATACTCTCAAATAGCTATCTAGCCTAAAGATCAAGTAAAAACTACTTTTACATGTCCCTATGGAACCTATGCTTATCGATTAATGCCTTTTGGTTTGTGTAACGCAGCTGCTACTTTTCAAGAGTGTGTTCTAAAAATATTCGACAATTTTGTGGAAAGTTCCATGGAGGTCTTTATGGAAAATTTTGTTGTTTATGGAACTAATTTTGAGCAATGTCTCTATAATCTTAATAGAGGTTTGCAGTGATATAAACAAACCAAGATGGTTCTAAATTGGAAGCGATGTCGCTTCATGGTAAGGGAAGGTATAGTTTTCGGGCATAAGGTTTCTAAAAAGAATATTGAGATTGATAATTCAAATTTGGCTACTTTAGAATTGCTGCCGATTCCGCAAGGTATAAAAGGAGTAAAGAACTTCCTTGGACATGCCGATTTTTATAGACGCTTTATTAAAGATTTTGCTAAACTAGCTGCCCCTTTAACTTGTCTCTTAGATAAAGATACCCTTTTTACTTTTGATAGAGATTGCTATGATTCCTTCGAATAGTTAAAAAAGGCACTAATTTCTGCATTGGTGATTCAACCACCCAATTGGGATGAACCGTTTGAAATTATGTGTGATGCTAGTGACTATGCTATTGGGGCTGTTTTAGGACAAAGAGATGGACCTAATCTCAACGTCATTCAATATGTTAGTCGAGTTTTTAATGGTGGTCAAAGGAACTATGCGACAACCAAGAAAGAATTTCTAGCTGTTGTTTTTGCTTGTGATAAATTTAGACACTATATTATCAACTCAAAAGTAATGGTTCATACTGACCATCAAGCTTTGAGACACCTTCTAGCTAAGAAAGATGCTAAGCCCCGTCTAATTAAATGGGTCTTGTTACTACAAGAATATGACCTCAGATAGTAGATAGGAGAGGAAAGGATAACCCTGTGGTCGACCATTTGTCATGGATGGAAGGAATCATAGAGGATCCTATTCCTATTAACGAATCTTTGCCAGGAGAATACCTTGCAGTTATAGAACCTCGCGATCCTTGGTTTGCATATTATGCTAATTTTCTTGTAGGCAAGTTTTTACCAAAAGGAATGGATTACAATCAAAGAAAGAAATTCTTTAATGATTTAAAACATTACTTTTGGGATGACCCTTACCTATATAGGCATGGCATAGACAGGATAATCCGGAAATGTGTACCCGAGCATGAGGCAAAAGTCGTCCTTAAGGCTTGTCACGATAGTCCTTACGACGGGCATCACACTGGTAATCGTACTACAGCCAAGGTCTGGCAGTCAAGTTTCTACTGGCCTACACTAGTTAAAGACTCTCACGAATATGTTAGAAATTGTGATGCTTGTCAATGTATGAGTAATACTGGTAAAAGACAAGAAATGGATATGAAATATAACTTAGTAATAGATCCATTTGATGTATGGGGAATGGACTTTATGGGACCATTTGTTCCCTCTAACGGTTATACTCATATTCTTCTTGTTGTTGATTATGTTATTAAATGGGTTGAAGCTATACCCACTTCTCATGCAAATGCAGCCACTTCCATTAAGATGATCAAGGACATCATGTTTCCTAGGTTTGGAGTACCCCGATTTTTGATTATTGATGGTGGAACTCATTTTATGAAGGGAACTTTTGACAAGATTCTTCAAAAGTATGGAGTAGACCACCGGGTAGCCTCACCTTACCACCCTCAAACCAGTGGACAAGTGGAATTATCTAACAGACAAATCAAGGTCATACTTCAGAAGATGGTGAACAGGTCAAGAAAGGATCGGGCTTTGAAGCTTAATGATGCATTGTGGATGTATCGTACAACTTTCAAGAATCCTATAGGAATGACACCATACAAAATGGTTTATGGTAAAACTTGCCACCTTCCATTAGAACTTGAGCATAAGGCTCAGTGGGCTATCAAAACTTTGAACTTTGACTTTAAAACTACAGGGAAAAAATGACTCTTAGATATTCATGCTTTAGATGAACTCAGAAATGAGGCTTATGAAAATGCTAGAATATTTAAAGAAAAGGTGAAGAAATGGCACGATAAAAAATAGAGGGCAAGGGATTTAAAACTGGAGATAAAGTTTTGCTCTACAACTCTAGGCTTAAGATTTTTGTAGGAAAATCGAAATCCAGGTGGGAAGGACCATATGAAGTTGAAGAAGCATATCCTTCGGGAGAAGTAAGACTGAAAAATACTACACCCTCTTCTTCATCTTGTATTTTTAATGGGGAGCGATTTAAGCATTATAGAGTGGCGAGGTAAACACTATGGAGTTGATCTCTTTAGTCTCGGCCGAAGAATACAACAAGCGAAAGTGAGGTAACAAAGTTTTAGTTACTTAAATCTACTACTTTGGAAACTTTTTAGTCGATCTTATCTTTTTCACTGAACTCGGTTAGTTTTTCTGGTTATTCTGAGCTGTTTTCCGACCTGGTACGGGTCGACCGTACAGTCGGACGCGCCCGTACGAGTGGTTGTTAAACAGTCGAAGTACCAATGGTGATTTTCGTTGATACGGTACGGTCGGGCCGTATGGGCATATGCGCCTGTACCAATGATTGTTACTTGCTCTGTTTTCCCCGCGTCTATTCGATATGTTGTGTCAAAAAAAGGCAGTAAGAAGTCCGTACAGGGGCGTGGTACGGGTGGAGCCTGCCCATACCACAACTCCCGACCGACTTTAACCCCTTTAATCTATTGATTTCATCTTTAAATTTGCATTTTTCTTCTTTCTTGTTCTCTTCCATCTTACTTCAGATCTAAAGCTTTCTTTTTTATCTTTATAATGAAACCTCATATCTCACTTGATTACTCAAGGTCCATGTAGCCTTTTCATATTAAGCAGATCTGGACCAAGAAGGAGCGTGTCTCTGAAGAACAAGCCAAGAAGAAGGGATCCGAAGGAGATACTTCATATTCCTCGAACCACAAGTCCGCACAAGTGGTTCCACTCCCCAATTGGGAAGACATGTTCCCGCAGAAGTTGGATATGCTCAGGCACGTGTGATAGATCCAAATTTCATCACTTTTTACCATTGGTTTTCCTCTTCTTTATCGTCGGATTTCCCTGAAGATTTCCCTTTTAACTAACGCTAATGTCGCAATTAGCGAATCCTTATTTTCTTGTGATGGTTTTTAGGCAACGAACATTTATTGAAGATCTAATAGCATTTATTGGCTAATTACACCAGAATAAGAAAATCCCCAATTGAAGCCATTTTCATTGGAGGTGTCAGCACGCATAACGACCACTGTTACGGTTGGGGCGCGCCCGTACTGTCCGCTCGTACTAACGACCAACGCCTTCCTTATATCAATACAAGCAACACTCGTAAAGAGAGGGACACGAGAAGAACCACAAAACAGAAGTTATAGCCGCCGCAAGTCATCTGGAGGGAGAGATCAGATCTAAAAGAGGAGAAGAACTTCACCTCGTTCTCCAACGATCTTCAACCTCAAAACCACACACTCCACCATAATCCCTTCATTACTTAGAGAGAGAGAGATTGGCACTTGTAAGATTAGGGTTTGATACTTTGATCTACCTTTGGTTTGTATTTTATTGGATCTTTAATTGCTATTGTGGTTTGCCGCAATAACTTTGAGATGATTTCCATTTGCAATACAATTATGCCTTTGATCTGTCTACCTCTCATGTCTGAGTAAATCCCCATAGGCGTGGGAGATGTAGGGGATTGGTGAGATGTGATGTGACTATTTTATTTCCATCCATTTGTGATTATTGCAATGTTTATTTAAATAGTGAGAATGAATATCTATGTTTGCCTAATGCTTGTTATCTAATTTAAGGGTCCAGGTGACATGATCCAAAGATCTCATAGGTATGAACTTGTATGCTAGTAATTCGGCGACCCTCGAGTGACATGGCCGATATCAAAGAAGAGCTAGCACTACTCGAGGACAACAAGGAACCACCAAGATTAAAGGCTTGATCCGGTTGAAAGACCTTAATTAATGCACTGACCATGGTCGTGGTAACAGGCAGATGGATCATTGGGATTAGGAAGAACTGGCCATGAGGACTCCTAGTCGGTATATGGGTTGCTTGCCTACTCACTTATAAATAAGAAATATCACAATCACTTATTTCACTTTATTCATCTGGCACCTTCACTATTACCATGAACTTTGATTTTGAACCAAGGTGTAACACCCCAGCATTAGAGCTTAGAAATAAGCTGAACACAGGTGTGTGCATTGCATTCATGCATAGAAAATCCGGATAATTTTCGCGCTTTTAAATAAAACTTGTCAAAGAGATTGAAGCTTCTCTTAACTTGGTGGAACTGAAGTAGATCATCAAGTTGACTGTGATAAGTTTCAATGTGACCTTTGCTAAAACCTTATCTTTGGGTAATATAATTTGATCTAAGGGTAGATCAAATGTAATAAAACTAAGTCATAACACACTACTAAATAAGGAGTACTTGATCTTCTAGAGATCATTACATGGTATTCCATACCACAACTCAAGGATGAAGACTTAATATTCTAAAGATGATATCAAGGTATTATCTACCACAAACCTTGAATAGCAAGTGAAGTATATAGCTTAAGTAAAGAAACTCTATAACTAAATCTTGAAACACTTGTTTTCCATTGTTACTCTTATCATAGGTGCCATGGTAGTTTCTAAACATTAATTCTTACCACAAATAAGAGTAGAAAGGGAAGTCAAACCAAGACCATCCATCACATACCTTAGTGTCATGTTAATAGATGACAATCCTGTTTAACCAAGTCCTAGTGTCCATTGATCATCAATGTGTGGGATCAATTCCTAACCTAGAACTTATTGACCCTTAGCTTTGACCTATTATAATAACCTTCCAAAGACCTAAGCAAATTAATAAGGAGAAGGAACTAGATATGGTAGAGTGTGACATCATCAATGGAATGAGATCCTTAGTGGTGATAAAACCATTTGGTATTAGAGGGGTTAACTCACTCATGAGTTAACTAGAAGCAGTACCTAAATCCAAGAGTTAAGCTAGTAATTGAGGAGCCATGAGAAAGCTAGTATTATTTGTGTATCAAATAATAATCTTGTTAAGCCAAGTGGGTATAAACTTCAAGTAAGTTTCCTTATCAATATAAGCCTTATAGAAAGACTAGTACAAGTTTACTACTTAGTGGATAATAAATATTGATCAGACAATTAGAAGCCTAAGCTTAGTTTGATCAAATGATGGTGGTCATTATTCTCAAGCCACTTGATAATAGATGACTGGATAATGAAGAAGTAAGGTGAGTATACCAAATTAGGTAATGCCCTAGTAAGATGAATCATCTAGCTTGATCATGAGAAGTCAAGCTAGAGTATAATGAAATATATAACATAAGTTGTAGGAGTAGTTGGAAGTGTAATAGTTTAACCAAGGTAATACAAGAACAAACTTGTATTATGGAGAGTAGTACCATACCTGTACTAGAGGATTGTTATCACATGTGATATATAGAGAGAACTATAATCTTGCAAGCCTTGGAAGTAGTTGCAAGATGGATTTAATGAAGTTAATAGATGGAGTTGGAAGTAGCTACGTTGATAAGTGTATCAATGGTAGTTAATTAAAAGGAGTTATATACTAGGAGTAAGGATGGAGTAATGTTGAAGTGGCATGACCCTGTGATCATGTGGTGATGGATATGGTGGAGTCATATGATTGTCTTATTCAGGAAGATGTGATCTTTGTGAATAAGATAAGAAAGATATATGGAGTATATTTAGGAAAGGAATTCCTTATCTCAAGATCAGCCTAATGAGGTGTTAAGGTAAGGATTCTTTTGAAGACTTAACCAAGATCATATCAAGCCATGACAAGACCCATGTCTACTTCATTATTCAAAACCTTAGAATCATCAAATGGATAGTGAAACCATTTCCTGTTCTCAAGTAACCATTGAATAGTATCTTTTGGGACAAATGAAACTTCCAAAAGATAATTAGTGAATGAGATGAATGTTTATGAATGAAAACTTTGTTTTCTTTATTGTCTTAAACCCTAATAGAAACCTAGAATGATAGAATTATCATGATCACATTACTAAGTAATTCCAATATATCACTCTATGTTAAGATATCAAACCTACTCATAGATTTAGAAGTAGTATCCCTAGCTCTTAATCTTATCCATATTCATAATAGAATATGAGTCTGTTAAACCTTTCCAAAACCCATGGTAATTATTTGGAGATGAAAATTTTCAATTCCTCATTAATGATTGATGACCATACATAATGACTTAACCAAGATTGTTTTATAGTAGTTCTAAATTCCACAAACTAAGTAGGGTTGAAATGGGAGAAATCATCAAATATAGAGGACCATGAAATTCAAATCACCATATCACAAACCACAATGTTTAATGCAATATATTGTGTATGTATCAATGAGCCTAAGAATGAATATAATTATAAAAATATCACCCACTATCTTAAATCCTCTAATAAGTTCATGGTATATTATATAAAGGAAAGTTATAACCATGAGACACCACGACACATAAGAAGCAAAATCTTAAGCTTTATATTGATAATGAGTTTTATAATCCACATCTCATAAATATATAGGATTTATATTAATACTAAAAAGAATATAGAACCAAACACCCACAATGATATCCTATAATATTTGAAATACCTCAGAAATGTTTTGAAGGATTTGAAACTTGAGAAAAACCTATTTGAAGAAAATTGTACTAAAACAGAAAATTCAATCGAAATAGAAAAGAAAAAACCGTGCAGCAGTATTGGCCCACGGCCCAGGTCGTCTCTACATTAGCTGCCACCCACGTGCGCCCTCCGGAATTTCTCGCTCACTATGATGCGGCCCAGCCACGGCCCAGCCCAATGTACCGCTTAGTCTCGCTTATCATCGTCGTCCACCTCACGCAGTCGCCGAAGCAGCTACGTGGCGCGAGTGCCGCTGCTCTCCGGCATGGAGATCAGCGCTGTCGTCGTCTAGGAGGATAAGGAGGCCACCGCGACACCCTAGTCCATCATCATCCCCATTTTACCTCTCTTCCTCGCATGTTGTGACGGTCCCGCACTGAGATCGCCGGAACCCTAGTCATAGAAGCTTTTGGGCGCCGCTGTTCCACACATCTTCTCGTCGTCCTGAGCTCGTTATCGAGTTCCTGGTGCTCGCCTGGTTCGATTGCCCCAGCTAGCATGAACAGGAGGTGCCTCCATCGCCACAATCGAAACCTCGATCCCGAGCTCCGGCCACCACTTTCGTCAATGATTCCGACCGCCATCAACCTCGAGCTTCCTCTCCGATTGCTTCCCTGCAACCATGGTGAGTCACTGATTCTCTGGAACATCTCCACTATCTCCCTCCTAGCTCATAGTCGTTGGTCACCATGCGCTATCCGTCGTCGCCGCGGTTGCTCGTCATCGGCACTACTCCGGTGACCGTCTTGTAGTGGCACCACCTCTAGTAGGTACACCTCAGCCTCCCCGTTCGAACGCATTGCTCTGCTCACCTATTTGTGCTCGCAGACACCGCCTCCGGTGACCATTTGGGGGTGGCCGGCGAGATGACATCAAGCTTACGTCACGCTCGCATCACCCTCCACCCAGTTAGCATGTTTGAATCGGTCAATGCTTAGATGGCAGATGACGTGGCCACAGGCCCACATGTCTGTGACTCAGACTAGGTTCGGGTTAGGTATAAAAAGGCAATTCCTGTTTAAGAAATAGATTAGATATTATAAATTCGATTATAAATATATTTCAGGAATTTAGGAAAATGATTAAATCTTATAAATTGAATAACTTTTTTTTATAATTCAGAAAAATGTATATCATATATCAAAATTTTCAGAAAAATAAACTCTATATTATAAATTATTATCAAAAATTATTGTGTTAACTATTTAAATGCTTATTATTTAATAAAGATTTTATAAGTAATAATACTTTAAAAATTCATATTTTAATATTGGTAAACAAGAAAAATATAAATAATATACTAAAATTCTTGGAAAAATAAGAACTAAAATGTAAAAATCTAAACTTAAAATATTATATCACTTAACTAAGTATTTATTATTTATTTAGTATTTATAAAGAGATAAAACTTGTAAAAATCATATCTTATTATTTAAAAGTCACAAAAATAATTATAATATACCAAAATGATCACCAAAATAAATTTTACACATCAAAAATGACAAATATCACTTTTGAAGTAAAATAAAAGGTAAAGATCTAATAAGTCTTATTTAAACCCTTTTCTTTTATTTAAATTCCTTAAAAATATATAAATCTTTACTATTGCCTTTAGTATTATTTGTTTAAAGTCTAAAAATGTAATAACAAGTCAATTAATGTTTAAGTAAAAATAAAATAGGTCAAACCATTTTAAAATATATCTACTAAACTATCATCTCAAATTAAGGGTATTTTAGTTTTCCTATTAAATTTTTTTCGATTATAAAATCAACTAAAATAGTATATTGTTTATCACAAGAATCCTATGCACTTATAAAATCACCAAACTCTTATTTACTAATTCTTTCACTAGTTTGAGAAAATCACTTAAAGATTTAAACCAAATTCCAAAGTAATTGAAGTAATACCTATTATGTACTTATTAAGTATAACCATTAATTTTTAAGATATAAAGGTAAATGCATCCACTTATACTATGATTATTTAATGTAGTAATGTTGTCCTCTTTAATAATCTTAGCTAATAATAAAACCTTAAAGTGTTAACCTTAAGTTTCAATACTTTTTATTTTATAAAGTAATATTTTCCTCAAAAGTTGTTCTTTCAAGAAACATTAAAAGTAATCCTTGAACACCTCTTTAAAAGCTCTAATGGATTCTTAATCTTGTTTAAGAAATATTTTAGATACCATGACCCATTTGGGTGCTTTAGTGTTGCATATTATTTGTTGCCTTTACATATTGTTTCACACACACTCACAAGCCTTAATAAGAAACACAAGTGTGAAACTGATATAAAAGTGCAACACATCAAAACCATTCCCAGTTTTCGAACCCTAGATTAGATATGATTATTCTGGGGTTTCGCGTTTATCAAATTGCATTACATTACTTATGCATCGTTGCATCTTACTTCTTTAAACATTAGTTCTTACCGGACCAATGATGTTACTTTCAGAATTTGGATCTTCTAATGTCTCGAAGACCATGAGTGCATAATCTTGCAATCACAAAAGGCAAGTTCACAACTTGCTCATGTCCTTTGATTATTTTCTATGCGTGTAACTCAACCATGTCATCACCTGCACTTCAAAAAGGACAGAAAATACTATTTTCATAATAACATGATTATGGATTATTTACCAAGTGGTAATAATCTATGGATACAGTTCCAGTGGTAAAGGAACATAATATCTAGGACTTAACAACCAATGTCGCTAGTGATTCTAGCACCGTATATTACGCGTTAACCATGAGATTTGGAATGGGACAGAGAAGTCAGTTGTATCTTCTTCCTTTCATATGGAGGCAAGATGACCTTAACGTGACATTGTGAATTCCTTATGCAGATCCAACATATGGGTGGGCACCCTTAGGCTCCACGTTTTTGGTATCTAGATTATCTATGAGCGGCTGTCGGAGGTACAGTCGGACCTTTATGGAGCTTGTCAAGGGCATAACCGTCTCATAGAGTCTTCGGGAACTCACCAGGGTTGTAGCTTTCCTGAAAGGGGGCTTAACGGAGGTGTAGTCAGCCCCGGAGGATCGTGCAGACATATGGGGTCGTGGAGAGGGCAGTGATTGGCTTGGATCACCTACTGGGCCCCACATCATGGAATGGTGGACGGGAATAAGCTGCTCGGTTGTGCAACAAGGAGTTGATCTCTCATGGGTAAAGCAACGCACCTCTGTAGAGTGTAAGAATTGTGACATGTTACTCCGTGTTCCGGGAAGGAGCTACGAACGTGGCACAAAAGGAACCCCATGAAGGTTCTGGTTAACCTATGAAGGTTGTCGGACATAGTTTTCAGAATAAAAGCAACCTTTGAAGAAATGTTTACGAAAACCTGTATTTGCTACGACCTTTGGTCTGTGGCTGTAGCGATAGTGCATCATACACTCCTTTTTAGTGAACTTGTTGAGTACGCTCGTACTCAACCGTACCTTCTTAACCCTTGCTAGGTTTTAAGCCGTTGAAGATGACGCCAATATCAATTTATGCTCAAGAAACCATCATCGATAGCTCAAGTTCATCAACAGAGTCAATGAAGTCAACATATACATCAACCAGAGTGAAGACAAAGTTCTTAAGTAGCTAGGAGTAGATTCTCTAGCCATAAAACCTACTTCTATAGAGCATTGCAATAGTAGAAATTGCAAGCCAGATTGTTTAGATGCTAGTCTTAGTCATTAAATAATCTGGATTTATTATTTCTGGTTCTTCTTTGTAAGAAGTTCTTTCTCTCTCTTTAACCTAGAGTGTTCTCTGGATCTTTTGTAAAGAGTCGAGTTGGAATCTATAGTCATGTTTTGGACCTGCTGTGTTTCTGTTGTACCACTCTGAGGGATGTAATACTAGTGAACGGTGTTTCACTGGTGTTATGTCAACGACTATAGTGTACTACATCATGCAGTGGTATGCTAGGTCACTGCACAAGGAAAATTCAATATTGTTCCTACTAACATTGTTACTAAGCATGGTACAGAAACTCAGGAACCACAAGGGCCACCTTGGTATCAAGAAGAGCAAGCTTGAAAAGCACGAGAGACTTAGAATATGAGTCAAGGAGAAGATGATCTAGTAGACCCCTAGGATGATATTGATTATGAAGCCTAGAAAAGGGAAAATAAATCTACCAACACTCAAGAAGAAGAGGCAGTGGGGGATAAGCATAAACCATATGATTCAGATGTTAAGACTATCAATTCAAGGGAAGAAGCCGATCTTAGAAAGGAGCAAGAAGAGCAAGTTGATGTCTCGGGTGAAGAACACACCAATAAGCAAAAATCAATTGCAAGGAAAAATAAAAAGAGTGTTGAACCAGTGACAAAGGTAAAAGAAAAGGTAATACCTACCAAAAAGAAAATTCCTTACCCTAGCTGAGTTCATTACGAACTAGATAAGGCTATTTATGATTCTTTTGCTGAGGCACTGAGCAGCTTACATTTAGAACTTCCTTTAACTGATTCTATTCAAGTTCCTACTTATATTTTTTATGCAAGATATACTTAATAGAAAAAAGAAAGTAACCACTACTATAGCAGTTATGACAAGCTTTGGTAATAAACTTCCTGCTAAGCTTGGGGATCTAGGTATACCAACCATCTCCTGTGCAATAGGGAAAACTAATATATTCAATGCTCTTTGTGATTTAGGAGCAGATGTTAGTGTTATGCCTTATTCCCTATTTAAGAAATTGAATCTTGGAGAATGTTCTCCTACTTCAATAACACTGCAAATGGCGGATAAGACAACTAAACAACCAGTGGGAATGATCGAAGATGTTTTACTTAGAATCAATGAAAAAAATAGCGCGTTAACTTAAATAGCGCGGGCTTCAAAAAAATGCTACGAACGCTATAGCGTGCTATTAGCGCGCTATTTTTCAAAAGAGCGTTTCACAAAAAGTATGAAAAAACAGGATTTCAGTAGCTACAAAATCACAAATATAGCATTCTGCAGCTATAAAACCATAGATATGGAATTCTCCAGCCAAATATCAACTAGAGATAGTTTGCATAGTTCATAACTCCATACGACATAGCCGAAATCAGAACCATAGTTCAGAATTTCACACACACTAACATAGAGTCATAGACACATAGTTGACATAGTCTAGAACACAACCACAAGTTCAACAAGGATCAAATAAACATCATAAAATGGCAGTGTAAAGTTACTTAATCAGGTGAACAAGATGAATGGGATTAGGGATTTAGGGTAGGCCACTAGGCTAAAATGGGATACTAAAAATCAACAAAAAAATAGCGCCGCTACGACGTAATGTCAAATAGCGCGAATAGCGTCGTACTTAGCGTGCATAGCACCATAGCGCCCTTGGAATGCATAGCATAGCACCCAGCTCCTGAAAACGCTATAGCAGCGCTAATAGCGTTAAATAGCGTGCTATTTTTTCCATTGCTTAGAATAGATCAGCATGTTATACCAACTGATTTTATTATTCTTGATGTCCTTGAGGATGACAAACTATCTATCATTCTTGGAAGACCTTTTCTTAGTATAGCTGGAGCTAATGTAGATTGTTCTAGCGGCAAGATTGTGTTCAATATATATGATGATCAGATTGATAGATACTTTCCTAGAAACAAGAGCATATGGAAAATACGTTCCACCACCTAAGCATGATCAAGCAGTAAAGGCTAAAGAAAAGGTGCCACTTGAGATGAACGCCGATGATATGCAATTTTATTAGTCAAATCTCTAGAGTTAAACACTTAATGGGAGTTAACCCATTCTTAATAAATTTAGTTTAAGCTTTTATTTTATTTTGCATGTACTACTTTACTATCTATATCATTTAATAAGTTTGTTTTCAGTTTTTAGCTTGTTCGGAGAATTTACCTTAATGAAGTTGAGAACCAAGGGAAAAACAAAGAGAAGATAATGGGTTCAGTACAGGTAACGAGCATCAGTACGGCCGTGGTACGACCATACCATGCGCCCCTACCATGTCTCTACAAAACCGATGGCGGGAACAACGCCAGTAACGACCAGTGGTACGGTAGGGGTACGCCCGTACCGCCCGCCCGTACCGCGTGCGCCGCCAGGTAAAGGCCGATGGTGGCTGGCTTGTAGCCAGCCCCCCTTCTTCTTTGTCCTCTTTCTTCCTTGTTCTTTCTCTTTCCACCTTAAACCCTAGCCACCCAAAACCTTTGATTCTTCATTGTTTTTGAGTTTTTGAGTTGGGGAATCTTCACATCGGTAAGTTTCTCGTCCGTTCCATACTCTATTTTCTGAAATCCATGGTTGAATTCATTGCATTGGTTATCTAGATGAGTTCATCATATTTCGAGATTATTATTGATTCCTCATGTTAGGATTTCTAACTTCTTCCTGTAATCGTTTGTTTATATGATATAAACTTGATGCCTATAGTTTTCTTCAAAAATTTCGCAGCACAATGCATAACATAGGAAGGATGTTCCACTCGGGCAAGGGCTCGGCTACGGTAGGACCCTCGAGCTCCGCCAAGCCACCGGGTTCGAAGAAGAGATGCTCGGAGGTGGGCAGCTTGAGGGCTGCCATGAGCCGAGACTATGAGAGGGTGAGCAACCGCAAGGTTTTGCCCACCAAGTGGGTAGACCGTCAGTTCCTCTCCCGCCAGGGTCTTCTGGAGGACTTCAAGTAGATGACTGTGCAAGCTGGCATGGTCGACTTCTCCTACCTCTCCGTCGACACCTACGAGCTCGATTTCTGTCCAACTCAATGGGCAACTCAATGGGCAACTCCACAACTTAACCTTCTATGAATTTTGTGATAGTTTTGGATTCTCCCACGAGGGAGAACTTGATATCAATGACAATGTGCATGTGGAGGCAATGCAATCTTGGAGTAAAATTTCTGTCCATACGGACAATGATAATTTGCGTAGGAAGAGCGCCACTATCCAGAATCCTACTACACGTTATTTTCATACCTTCCATGTTAATTCTTTATTTGTAAAGGGGGATGTTGGGACAATGGCAGGCCCCGAAATGAGTGTAATCCATATGGCCTTGCATCCAGAGATGGAGCACAAGGTAAACTTGGGGGATTTGCTCATCCAACACTTTCGTCGCTAGAGGTCAGCTTCCACGGGGGACATTCGTTGTGGCGGGTTAATCACACAGATTGCCTATGCCAACGAATTTGTCCTAACATAGGAAAGAGTTGTGCCTGGTAGTAAGGACCTGGATGACATTCATATGGCTAGCACCAAGTTCATGGGTGTCTATAGGCCAGAGTGTTCCCTCCGTGCTTACCAGTTTTATTTTGTACCTAACGGTGATCTCCACCAAATCTTGCTTCCTTTTGTCCAAGCTTTTGGTTTGCCATGTAAACAGAGTTGGGTCCTTACTGAGGAGAAGTTCCAGCAGGCACTGATCCTCTCAGGGAGGACTACGCCACCAGGTGGTCACCCAAACTAGGAAGACGCAGCAGCTGGCCAACAACAGCAAGATGACGAAGGAGGAGGCTTGCATGACGTAGGATGAGATGACTTTGGCCAGCAGCACCACCACCAACAGCCTTACCACCAGCATCAATAACAAGGTATGCCTCCACCACAGTCGGGATTTAACTATGTCCCGAGGAGTGATTTTGACCAGGTGGTGCATCGCATTGACAACATAGAGAACACGTTGCATGATGTGAACGCCCACATGGTCAATCTCACTCAAGATTTCACATCTTTTATGACCGACTTTCCAAACCGCTACCCAAACTTCCCGTATCAGCACCCGCCTCCTGACGGTAGCGACAATTGATTCCAGTTAGGCAAGAGTCTAAGCTTGAGGAGGTTAAACTCCTCTCACCTTTTTGCATTCATATCTTTCTTTCTTCTTTTTATGTGTTTGTTTTTGTTCCAATGCATGCTTACTTTCAGTTTTGCATTCGATAAATGAAAATCCAAAAAAATTAGACTATTATCTAGAGTTACTTATGCAGATTTATCTTGGCTCTTGTTGATTCTTTTTGCAGGTTACTCGCTTCTAGCGATCGAGCTTTGGGACGAACGCAAAGAGTTGACTCAAATAAAAGACGAACGAGTAAGAGGAGGTACCACATTCCTATTTTCCCTCTTCCTGTAAGCTTCTACATGAACATTTTATGTCCGTTCGGTTGCACTTGATTTCGATTCCACGCTTAGTTCGTTATCTTTTAGAGTTTTAGCTCAAAGGCGTTTGTCACCTCTTTGGTTAAGACTTTCAGCAATTAAATCAGTTTGAAAAACAACTCTTGGGATTTTATTCCAAAGTTTTTAGAATAAGAGAAAGTGTCCATGACAACTTTGGTGCCATATTTTTTTCTTAAGGGCTTAACCTTAGTAGTGCTCAACCCCACATACTGATCGTTGACTTGATGATACCTTCTAAAAAAGAATTGCTTGATGGAACGCACTTTTTAGAGTAGGAGAGGGAGATGCCAAAATTTGTATTGATTTGATATATAAAAAAGCGGAGAGAAAATAAAAATAAAAGAAGCAAGCAAAAGTACTTTGTTTCAAATACACACCTTTGGGATGCCAACAACTCCGCTAGCTTTTGAACGATCTATGGTATAACCCCAGATTTCAGCTATGAGTTGATGGCATGAGTGGCATACGTGTTGCTATATGGGAAAAATTATTGGTATTCCCAGTAGGTTGTGTAGGAGTTTACAAAAGAAATATTCGTTGATCCTTGAGAAGGAAAAAAGAAAAGATCCATTGTCAAGATATGAGCTAAAATACTTTGGATACCTTATGATTCTGGGCATCACCTCACTACCTAAAATGCGCAATTAGATTCTTGATAAGCAAGGAAAAGATGAGGTATTTGATAGCCACGATTATCGAAGTGGGTGATTAATTAAAAAGCTATAAGTTTATCCTTCTTTTGACATCTACATGTGCACCCTTAATTTTGATTCAAGCAGCATGGCTTAAAAACATTTTTACTCTCATAACAAGAGAGACGATGAAATAAATTGATTTGTAAAGCTTTCCCAAAATTTTAACAATATCATTTGAGTCACAAGAACTATTAGCTAGCGAATTACTTGCATTTAGGGATCAAGCTTAAGTGCAACTATTCAGATATATTGTGCTCATGTTCAAGGTTGTAGGATTTGAAACGATGGAATATGATAAACCTCGAACTTGTAAGTCTTTATCTTGATTCAATTCTTCGTTATTATTTATTATAGCTTTGTCACTCGAGGGAGAGTAACCGCTAAGCTTGGGGATGTTGATAGCTCCAAATTTCATCACTTTTTACCATTGGTTTTCCTCTTGTTTATTGCCTGATTTCCTTGAAGATTGCCCTTTTCACTAGCGTTAATGTCGCAATTAGTGAATCCTTTTTTTTCTTGTGATGGTTTTCTGGCAACGAACATTTATTGAAGATCTAATAGCATTTATGGGCTAATTACACCAGAATAAGCAAATCCCCAATTGAAGCCATTTTTATTGGAGGCGTCAGCATGCATAACGACCACTGGTATGGTTGGGGCGCGCCCGTACTGTCCACCCGTACTACCCACCAGCGCCTTCCTTATATCAATACAAGAAACTCTTGTAAAGAGAGTGACACAAGAAGAACCACAGAACAGAAATTACAACCGCCGCAAGTCATCTGGAGGGAGAGATCAGATCTGAAAGAGGAGAAGAACTTCACCTCGTTCTCCGACGATCTTCAACCTCAAAACCACACACTCCACCATAATCCCGTCATTACTTAGAGAGAGAGAGATTGGCACTTGTAAGATTAGGGTTTGATACTTTGATCTACCTTTGGTTTTTATTTGATTGGATCTTTAATCGCTATTGTGGTTTGCTACAATAACTTTGAGATGATTTCTATTTGCAATACAATTATGCCTTTGATCTGTCTACCGCTCATGTCTGAGTAAATCCCCATAGGCGTGGGAGATGTAGGGGATTGGTAAGATGTGATGTGCCTATTTTATTTCCATCCATTTGTGATTGTTGCAATGTTTATTTAAATAGTGAGAATGAATATCTATGTTTGCCTAATGCTTGTTATCTAATTTAAGGGCCCAGGTAACATGATCCAAAGATCTCATAGGTATGAACTTGTATGCTAGTAATTCAGCGACCCTCGAGTGACACGACCGATATCAAATAAGAGCTAGCACTACTCGAGGACAACAAGGAACCAAAAAGATTAAAGCCTTGATCCGATTGAAAGACCTTAATTAATGTGTTGACCATGGGCCCTAACTTCTCATCTACAGGACCTTTACACATCTTCCGCATCTTTACTTTTATGCAGTTTACTTATTTCCTAAGCAAGTCCTCTATCTTTTATTAACCACTTCCACCGTCAACATTTGCAGTCAATTCACTCAAGACTTGTGACACCTTGGGTGCGACAAAAACACCACATAAAAACACTTTCCTAGGCTCCTCGTTGGGATCGATATAAAAACTGGAATTAATACTTCCGCGAAAACATTCTCTGATGAACCTGTGCACTTGCAGGCCATCAACGTGGAACAAGGAAGGAACAAAGGAGAATCTCCACTCAACCCCTATAGGTATAACCTTCGAGGATCTTCTCTTAAATCCCCTCTGGAATCCTCTTCCAAAAAAGGGGAAAACCGAGATGAGATTCGAGAAAAGATCAAGAACCTTAAAAAGATTTCGGAAGCTTGTGTTGAAACCATTGGAGAAGGAGTTGACTCTTACTGGATGATGAGCAAAGACCTCGAAAATAAGGTCGACGACATCGATGGTAGAGTGCAACTCCTGACCAAGATTATCAAGGAGATGGCCGATGATAGGAGGACCTTAAACAAGGTAATCAAAGAATTACATGTTGGCATCATAGAGATGTCCACTCGATTTGCGTGTATTGCTCAAGCTTGCAGCCTCAAGGCGGCTGAAGAAGAGGAAGATGATAACTTCTTTACTCCCAAAAAGGGGTAAGTAATCGCAAGGAATTATTTGATCCACCCGGCTTGACTCCAAGCTTGGGGGGATCCGTGAGAACCTTGTAATCTATCTTATAGTTTTAGCATGTTTACTTTTCTACACGCATGTTAGACTTTATATTCCTGAATTTGCATTAGTTGCATCAACTTCAAGCTCCCTTTGTTCAAGAGAAGATTTATATCCGTTGAGTCATGAGACTTTATGATAATTGAAGTTGTGTTTGACTCATGATTATTATATTAGATGATTGAACTAGGTTGAATGTTACAGTACTTGTATAGTTGTCATGATTTTAGGGACTTCCACACCAATGAAAGTATTGATTAAGTTATGAGAAGAAGAATTCTCGTAGCATATTATAATTAAGAGTTTTTGAAAGCCATTGAAGTAGTGAGCATGATCAAATAGTTGTGCTGAAAGAAAAAGAGAAAAGAGAGCAAATAAAAATATAGACATATAGTTATCAAAAGAAAAAGAAGAGAGCAGCTATCAAAAGAATCAAACATAGAAGAAAAAGAATCATCATGAATCTTCATTACTAAACTTAGTGCCCTATATCTCTAAACTTTGTGATTGTATGATATGTTAAGTCACTAGCAACTTCTTATGATTTCATTAATACTAGAAAAGGTGTGGAAGCCTCTAAGTTACGTAATGTGTAAGGGTATGGTAATACCCCCAAAGTATCTCTACATCCGATGTACTATTCCTGTTTCAATTTCTGCCTCATTTATTGTAACGACTCGTGCCTCATGAACATGATGATCTTGTCCATAAGCCACCATCTTGCTCAGGGCCGAGGAAGAGCGTAGCTTGGGGGAGTTGATGAGTCCAAAACTGAAGCATATTTACCTTTTGTTTTTGCATAAATAGAGTAGGGATCTTTGTATTTCACTGTGTCTGCACGCACTATTTTGTTCTTGTTTCAATAGGATCCCAAATCACTGAGTCCTATATGAACATGTCAATTGGAACTGTCATATTGTGTAATTATATGATATTTCTAAGTGATAGAAGTCATTTTATGGATTTACCTTCACACCTGGGAGAATACCAAGAGAGGAGGAGGCATCAGTACCGATAACGACCGGTGGTACGGGCGGAGACTGCCCGTACCGTATGCCTGTACCAAGCTCCATCGTGACTGCCTCATCAAATACTTTCTCCTGGTAAAGACAAGAGAGAGATCCGACATTCACAGCCACAAGAAACCACGAAAAACCACATCCGAGAGGGATCTGAAGGAGGACCTTGGCTGGGGAAAAATCCCAGTTGCTTCACGGATCATTGGAGGACAACACATCATCCCCTTCATCATCAACCGCTGCATCTCCATTACCACCATTACCCCCATCTTTCATCTATTAGATCTCGTTGTAATTCCAGATTCAATTATGGTTTGCATTAGATATACCTCCGTACTTTTATCCATCATTTGATTATGATGATGTTGTTGATTGCTTCCATGAGTAAGTAGTTCCTTTGTTATTGGATAGATGGAGAAACCCTAGCACCATTATGAATTCGTAATAAAGATGATCTATTCTTGTGTCAATATGACTTGCCCATCTATGATATAATTATGATTTGTGTTTGATCTCTTTCTTTAGATGGTATGTGTAGTCGGTCGCATATCATTTTCCCTCAGGGATAAAGGGAGGGAGAAATCCTTTGTACGTGTCTTGGAAGCGTACCCGGAATGGCCCCGTGGTAGATTGGCGCATGCTCGTAACCTACACGGTCAAAGGAGGATTAAGGAGGGACTCCCTAAGCTAATTACGATATCCACGGGGAAACCCTTAATTGTGGTGGTTTGTATGGGTGATTGCTCTTAGACATCGCAATGGTTATTTAGAGGTGACCTCACTCTTGGCTCAACAAAGTGGCTTCCTACGAGCCTTGTAGTGAACATCTTATTATGGGGCTCTCTCCACACATATCATGACACAAGGAGTATGTTATCTTGGTTACATATAACAATAATACTATGCGAGTGGTGTATCCTACATCCCTGAGAATATTTTAGCCCTATTGAGTTCAACCATGCTTTCATACAAACTTGTTACTTGTTTTCTTTTACTTGTTTTAATTACTTTTCTGCAAACAACCATAAAACTTTCAAACACCCTTTACTTGAGATCAAAGGCAGCTTATAAGTATCCTTTGGTAGAGAGTAACAAGGGTCATAAAGACCTTTACCAATAGCTCTCTATGGTTTCAACATCTTTACTTCGAAACTAGCTACAATTGATATGTGCACTTGCAGTCATCACTACACAAAGTCAAATGATTCATTCTTTGAAGGAATAGCCATATGCAAGATATATAATGAAGTGATATCTCATATACCATGAAAGGATGATCAATAGCAACTCACAAAGTGTAACATAGAAGAATGAGCTATGGACCAAATGAATGCAAAATGCAAAATAAAAAGTAAAGTAAAGACATCCTATAGTGGTTATAGAGTTTTCTTCTCAATTCTGAATATTAAGGTGGACACTTTGGAAAGATAGATAATAAGCAGAGATTAATCATGAATAAGTTTCATATAGCTTCCAAACTCTTCCTATTATGATAATGTTTGAACTATGGTATTCATTAGCTTTGATCCCTCATTACCCCTATCATAAGCTTGAGTGGTTAAGGTTAGTGTGATAGCAAGTATGAGTTATATGCTTGACAAAGTATATGTTGAATGCCTCATGCCCCTTGAATACGAGTACCTACACGACATGCTACTCAACTTAGGACCATAAGAAAGTTCTTGTCATTGTAAGCATACATGGATCATCAAGAACGCCAACCGGGATACCTCTTGCCCCATGGTATGTGAGGTTTCCCTTACCAAAATGACAAGACAAACAGACAATGGGCAGCTAAACAATTCTTTTTATTTACTATTGGCATAGCTTTTTATTGAATATGCTACATAGAATGCCCACTATGAGATGCTATAATTTTTTACCATGAATGATGCATGGCTTGGGTTAGCGGCCTAGGCGTTTTTATCTCACACATATAAAAACCCCATGAGCTCACAAAGTTTCTAACTTATTTCACAATGATAGGCATCCATAACAAAAGAACATGATATCAACTAAATATGAATAAGTGCAATGTTGAAAACGTGCCCCACGAAAGCATAGTTATGATAACTCCCAACTCATAATTTTTCAAGCACACAACTTCATAAGATAGTCACAATGGTTCAAGTTTATTATGTGCAAGAAAAGTGTGCCATCAAGTTTGTGAGAGATTTACTAACCAATTTTCTCATATCAAACATAACCATAATCATGTTAATTTGGAATCTAGATAAATCAATAAAACATGAGAAACATACTTGGAATAGCAATTATGCCAATAGGTAGGTATGGTGGACACTCTGGAAAACTTGGTTCAAAGGAGTTGGATAACAAGTTTTAACTTGTTGGTTTTATTTTTGGGCTAACAAGAGGGAGAAAGTTGACCGTCTATTATGCATGAATAAGAGTCCATAGTTCTAATAAGTACATGTAAAACAATGTAAACTTATATCAAGCATAAAAACATGAATAAAAGATAACTCAACACAATGCATTTGCAAATTGATACTCATTCAAAGCATATGAACCATGCAACTATGTGTAATCTTTTTAATATCAACTTCAACATCTCAATCCCAACTTTTTAATAGCATCCAACCTTACTTAAACCAAACCTCCAGTAGCTCTCCCATAATATATATCGAAGTGGTGGTCTTACTCAAATGGAAATAAAACAAAACAAACTAAAACAAATAAAAGACACTCTAAGTTTATGCGATAGTAATGTGTTGCTCGGAAAACAGAAAGTACATGTGTGCAAACCGAGAGTATGGTTGGTCCAGTGGGGTGCCTTGAGCATCCACAAGCTTATGATTTTCACCATCCTCGGATTGCTCTTGGTGCAGCTCCTCTAATCCCTGTGAAAAAACATCAACACAAAATTTTCTCCCATCTCTTTTCTGTGAGGTGACATTAGTGGGTACAAAAGGCACATTGGTTGCTAAAAAAAAATCCTTAAACAAAAATATATATGAAATGTCCAATAGATATATAATGTTGTATGCTTTCTCATGAACTCAAATCAATCAAAAAGATTCAACTTAAAAGCTCAAAGAATGCATAAAACAAAATGGGACAGAATCTGTCCAGAATTTTAGTAGCAGCAAAACATAATTAATTACCCTACTTAGGCATGTCCTAAAATCACGAAATTACATGAGCATACAGAGGATGAAAATTTGTAAATACAGTTGTAATATGAGCTCAATCAGAGTTACAGAAAAAATATGAAAAATCATACGGTACAGAGACTTGTTCAGATATTTGCAACTCCATATATATGTTCAACTTTTTCAATTCAAAATGGGTAAAACTGTTGGGTCCGCAGCATAGAAAACAAAAAAATTCCTACGATGAGAACTATACGCCAAGATCTATCTATTAGATACAGAGCAACGGGTGGACATACATCCATGGAGAACTTACCCTCGAAGACAACGAGTTTTGTTAACGAGTAGGAACTCGTGGTTGATGTAGTCGTACGCTTGCCGATCTCAAGATCGTGTGGAAGTCCGACAGGTCCAGCAGCTCCAGCACCATCAGATCCAGCACCATCAAGTCCAGCACCGCAAAGTAGCGGTGCATCCGTGATCGCACACACGTTCAGTCCACCGAACAACCTCCGCCTCCTCGCTCCAGCGATGCAGCGGAAGCAGCAACTCCTTTCCAGATAAAGCCACCGGGAACATGTATCTCGCTAATCCGAGACCATGGGGAATAACTAGAGGGAGAAGAGAACCTTCACGAGGAGGTGGTCCAAGATGAGAGGAGGGAGTGGGGGCCTTTTATAGGGAGAGGGGGGCAGCCCCTCACCATGGCCAGTGGCCAAGGGAGGTGCCCCCACCTCTTCCACATTCATGTGGGTGGAGCTCCCACTCACATAATTAGCCATCCACTCAAAATTTCACTCACCTCCATTAAATTTCCACCAAATTTAATGCAAGTTCTCATTAAATAAAACACTTTTATTTATATTATTCAGAATTTTGTCAATTACATTAATTAACAAACATTCACATAAAGCCCCCTGCAACATTTCAATATCACATGCAGAACCAGTTTCTGCAATTTCACCCGAAATGATTCCGGTTTCCATCGAAATGATTCCAGCGCTTTCTTAAATCTTTATCTGAAACATATTTGCTCCAAATGGTGTCGGTATCCCTTAAGTGTGTCACCCTACGGTGAATAATGTAGACATGATCGAGACCCCTCTCCGATCAATAATCAGTAGCGGGACCTGGAGATCTGTACTGACTCCCACATATTCAACGATGACTCTTGTGATCGTGTGAACCTTTAACGTCGTAACTAAATCCCTTTGTCTCGCGATATATTACATGTCCGAGATTCGATCATCGGTATCCAAATACCTAGTTTGATCTCGTTACCGACATGCACTCTTTTCTTGTTCCCGTAATATCACATTCTAGTGATCACATCACTTGCTTGCAAGCTATTTCAATGTGATATCACCGAGAGGGCCCAGAGTATATCTATCCGTCATCGGGATGGACAAATCCCATTCTTGATCCATGAGCCTCAACATAACACCTTCGTAGCACTGAACCCACCTTTATAGTCACCCAATTATGGTGTGATGTTTGATGTTATCAAGATACTCTTCTGGTGTTAGCAATTAACATGATCTCATGGTCTAAGGACTAAGATTACTTCGTATGATGTTATAGCAATATAAACATAATGACTCTGATCGTAATGCTATACTTCGGATGAATGTTCATCACATCATTCCACCAATGTTGTGACCTCGTTATTAACGACATCCAATGTCCATGATCAGGAAACCTTGATCATCTTGTTAATCAACGAGCTAGTTTATAAGAGAGGCATAACTAGGAACTTTCCTTTTGTTTATTAAACACACATGTATTAACGTTTCCAAATTAATACAATTATAGCATGCAAAATAAACATTTATCATAAACAAGGAATAAGATAATAACCACTTTATTATTGCCTCTCGGGCATATTCCCTTCAAAAACTTGGTACTTTATTGAAAACTACAGAACAAAAACTAATGTCTCTTTCTACAGCAAGAGGACACAAAGAAAATTAAAAAAAAACATTTGGGTTGCCTCCCGCAAAGCGCTTTCTTTAAAGCCATATAGCTAGGCTTACTTACTTGAATTTCAAGAGGGGTGAAGCTCATGAGGGAGCTTAAATTTTGGAGTGTACCTCTTCCTTGGAAAGTGTTCCATACAATTATTATGTGGAAACTGAAACTTTACATTACATTCCTTTGAATCAATAATAGTACCTGTAGTTTGAAGGAAAGGTCTTCCCAAAATAATTGGCCTAGAGGTTTTACTCCCCATGTCCATGATAATAAAATCAACGGGAATGAAAGTCATGTGAAGCTCTACCATTACATTACTAACTTTGCCTACAACATCAGCAAGTAGTAAGTCCATGGAGCGTTTTTCTATATTTTGCAATTCTAGCAATTCATATAGATCTTTAGATAAAACGGAAACACTAGAACCTAGATCAAGTATAGCATGGTGTGTTTCTTTTCCAATAGTAATTAATACCTTGGGGGTCCATACATCCCCAAGCTTAGGTGGTATCATAGAATCTTGATTGTACCTAGAAATCTTTTCTTTAAGTACATGGTTAGCTATATAAGAACCAAAACCCGCTTGGTGAGAATTTATGGAAAGATTACTAGCAAAATTTTGTAGCACATTAATGAGTTCATGTAAGCTACACTTATCTAGATCAAGTAGTGGATCCTTAAAATCACTAAGCATATTTACTTCTTCTACCTTTTTCTCATTTTTAACCATAAGTGGTTCATCTTCTTTTACTTCATTAGATTCTTCTTTTAAACAATCAAGTCATGACATAAGTGGCAATAAAAATTCTAGATAGTTCATTAATTCATCAAGTGTCTCCTCCAAAGTGGGAGGATTATTTAAAGTAATAACAATGAAGTTCATGCCAACAATGGGTGGTGCTTGTGGTTTTCCCGCTAACATGATTAATAAAGTGGCTTGATTATCAGCTAGATTTGAAAGAGCTTTGTCTAAATTTGCAGCTTGAGCTTGTAAGACTTTAATGTCAGAACTTATGGAGGCAAAGGGCTTATTTAATTCCTCTATCATCGTGCTATGGCTAACTACTTATTCAGCAAGGTTCCTATTAGCTTCTTGTTGATTACATTTGCTTGGTGGCATATTAGTGGGTTTACACTTATTTTCATTAGCATTTGGATAGGGAATGAAAGGAAGATTACCATAATTGTTTGGAACATATGGAGTTTTATTATAAGTGTTGTAATTATTATTACCATAACTACCACTACCAAAATTCCTAAAAAAGTTCACAACCACACTTTTAGCATTATTACCAACTAAGTTTTGCAAAGGAACATTCTCAACATTTTGTTTAGACATGTAAGAAAGAATGACATCCATTTTATTAGATAAAGTGTTTATCTCTTGTATGGAATTTACTTTCTTGGAAGGAATAGGTGCTCTTTCAGTATGTCATTGACTATAATTTTGCAATATACTTTCTAATATGGCTTTTGCTTCTACAATAGTTTTACTCATAAAAGCACCTCCACCAGCAGAATCTAGTATGTTTCTAGACATATAGTTCAAACCATTATAGAATGAATGCAAGATGGTCCATTCATTGACTCCATGTGATGGACAAGTCCTAAGGATTATCTTAATTCTCTCTCAAGCCATAGATACATGCTCGTTTTCATTTTGTCTAAATGATAATATGTTATTCCTATTTTGCAAAATTTTAACGGTTGGATAATATATTTTTATGAATGCTTCTTTTAAATCATCCCAAGACTTTATACTAGTGGTGGGTAGTGATAGTAATCATGCTTTAGCTTTTTCTCTAAGTGAGAATGGAAACAATTTTAGTTTGAGGATATCATTTTCAACATTTTTAAATTTTTGCATGTCACATATTTTACAGAAGTCATGAATATGCATAGAGGTATCCTCATTTGCACTACCTCTAAATTGTTTCCTAGTTATCAAGTTTAGCAAACTAGGACTAACTTCAAAGCTCTCCGCTGTAATCTCAGGTGTGGTAATGGGCTTAGCAATAAATTGATCATTAGGTGTATTTGTGTAGTCATACAATTTAGTTCTTTCTCCCATTATGCAAGTAGTAAAGTGATACTATTTTTTATGTGTTTTATGTTTTTGAATGAAAATTGAAAGTAAAATGATACTACAACTAATACTACTGAACTAACAACTAACACATGAAATGCAAAACTAAAAATAAAAAGACAAACCGAAATACAAAAGTAATACAAAAACTGAAAAATAAAAAAGTAAATGCAAAACCGAATGGTAAAAGAAACTAAAATGTAAAAACTGAAATGTAAAGATGAAAGGAAAGACAATCACAAAACAAAATAAAACTATTTTGAAGATTTAAAAGAACAAGATGATACTCACGTAGGTGCAACCTCCCCAAGCTTAGGTGTTTACACAAGTTGGTGATGAAGTAGAACTTTCTTGTGAGCTATCCTTTTACTAGCTCTCCGGCAATGGCGCCAGAAAACTTCCTTGATGCGAGTGCTAGAAAACTTCCTGACCGTTGTCGTAGGAGCTTCTCGCAACACCTTAACGGTTGAGACTCTAAGTGGAGAGTGATGTAGTAAATAGAAGTCTTCCCCACGAGGGAAACTCGAGGGTTTAAATATCAAAATCTCAAGGAGCTGTGCGTAAGAGAATGATCATCTTTGTTCTTCGTCAAGCAACACAAAATAGTTATAGATTGTTTTGTGCCCTCAACCTCACCAAATGGTTGTCAGGCACAAGGTGTATGTAAGCAAAACTGAAATAAAATACAATAAAAGTAAAATGCAATGCAATAGTAAAGTAAATATGTAATGGTGGTAAATACAATGGAATGTGATGTTTTTGGGTTTTGGTTGGTGTTTGCAAGTATGATAAATGTTTTTGTATTTTCGAATTTAATTAGTACTGAAAATAAAAATGATGTAGATGTATTGGATAGTGCTTTCTTATGGTTTAAAATGGACTGGGGTTCATTGTTCCGCTTATGCACTCTCTCTTTGAGTTGTGGTGGACACGGGACACTCTAGTTGACATAATATTGGTGCAACATGTTAAAGTATGGATAGCAATTCATATGAGCATCACGTCCTAATATAGATATGCTATTTTACCAACAATTCACTTATACTCCACTAGAAAGGGGGTATCCAAGCAATCTAGTATTAAGAACAATCTCAGAGTATAGCATTAAGTTCTATGACATGAAGTTAAAAATAAGAACATACTTGATCTAGTCTAAGCCTTATGTCGTTTTGCTGAGCCGTGCCTGTGCGGCATTATCGTATTTTGGGACCAGCTTTCCGCTAAAAGACGTGGCGACTTTCTGTTGCTCCAGGCCCTTGTTGAGTAGTGCTACATTCATCCGGACCTGCTCTAGAGTTGGATTATTTGCTAGGATCTCTCGGGCTGCAACAGTGTTTTCTACCAGCGTGTTATACACCTGGTTTCCTTTGTTGTTGATCTGAGACTGTCCCACGACTATGTCTGCATTGTTCTCCTCAAAAAGAGATTTGTGAACTTCTGGATTTTTGTTTGCCAACTCAAGGTTATTCCGGGTCTTATGATGCTGCAGGGAGGTGTATTGTCCTACACATGAAATGCCCTACTTCTCCTCAATGAGATGGGTGGGCTCATCCAAGAGTATTTGGAGTTGTGCTTCTAGGGCTAAGGCCCTTTCCTCTAGCTCATCCGGTGTAAGTTTCGAGGCGGTTGGGATCAGCGTTGTAAGTGCTTTTTCGAGGATTTCATGGGCACCTGGGGTAACCACATGTCCATCCATCGGAGACTTTTTTGGTTCCTGCTGGATTAGAGCGTCGTCTGAATCCTCCTCGTATTCCTCGGCGACTTCCTCCTTAGCCGAAAGATCTTTAGCCGGAGTCTTGTTTTTCTTCTTCTTTGCCTTATTGTCCTTATGGGCCCTAGTGGTACAGATGCCTTTTGGTCCGTTTCCTGGAGTCAAGCTTTTGTCAGTACTTTCAGACATCTGGACGTCGAAATTCTCTCTAAGATCAATATCATCTTGCAAATTGGGAGATTTTTCATCGTATCTCTCGTTCATACTATTGTAGGGACTTAGATACAACCCTTCTCCTTCCTCCATGGCCATGGAGGTGAACTCCTCTTCTAATTCTGCTTGATACGCTCGGAGATCTGATGTTGTCATGGACTCCCCTGAGGAAGTCGGTGCGTCGGTATTCGTTCTGATTGCGTCTAACACCGAGTCGTTGTTGTCTCCAGCATCGGCAGAGCCGGGTCCAGAGCCAACGTAGCCGACAAAGTGAGATCTATGTGCTCTAAGGTGGGTGAGGCTTTCTTCATTATCTTCCTCGAAGCTTTTTATGGTCTTGAGAATAACATCCATACTGGAGTTTCCGCTCAGTAGCACCTGCCTCACTATGTGCCTCAGAAGTGATTTTCCTGCTCCAGCATCGGCAGAGCCGGATCCGGAGTTGTTGCGGCTTTGATCTTCCTGAGATTCGACCTCCTGAGGGAGATCTTTTTTAGACCCGATCTTCTCCATGATATCCACCTCAGGTGCGGGCTGTGTGGGGTTAGGGGTTTCTAGGATCCGGAACTCTATCGTCTCCGTGAACAAAGCAGATCAAGAAGTTTCTTCCGCTTTTATCATCACCACTAGGCTGGGTTGCGTAGGTTCAACGAAACCGAGGTAGACATCAATCTCGCCAAAATACATGATTGTGTAGCTAGTCATGGACTCCCTAGCCAGAATCCAGGTCTCGTCGAGAAGGACGAGAGGGACATCGATGGCGTAGAGGACTCGACCGATGGCGATTGTTTTGCCGATTCTAAATCGCACAGATTTTTCCCGGAATGCAACTTCAAAGGTCACCTGCCCCACGGTGGGCGCCAACTTTCATCGAATTAAAGACAAGTACGCCATGAGGGGGTCCTTGGGGTGTGGAAAGATGCGGGTGTGTGAAACATACGGTGGTCCGGGACGATGAGCACACAAGCTTACCTAGATTCGAATCCGCATGCGGTGGGCATATCCTACTCCTGCTAGCAATCCAGTAATATCGGCAGAGCCGGAAGTACAGATTACAAGAGGGGTTTCGTCTGTGCGAGTTGAGGTTGATTGTCGATGCAAAGGATGATCACTAGGATGGCTTATATAGTCATACGGTCTTAGAGTTTACAGGAGAGTCCTATCCGGCTACGATATAGAGTCAGTTATACAATACATCTTGAAATACAAGTATTCCTATAGGCCTAAATCGGTAAATCTTCTGGGCCTTCTCGTAGCCGAATGGGCTTACAACTTCTCTCCCTGACTGGGTCACCCGTGAAGCATAGCTCTAACCTGAAGTGGGCCACCATGGTCAGCGAGTCACAGTGAGTATACCCAGAAACAATATAGCAATAAAAACATCTTTATTATGACTTTATCGATTTAAACTGACGCACGTGTACGACTACATCGTCCACGATCTCTCGATCATCGAACATTTTGGATCTTCAAGGGTATGTAGATCTAATCTAGAACTCGTTACTCGCATCCCGTAGATCTGATCTTACTGGGTTACGTATGTTACTCTATAGATTTTTGTTTTGTTTTCCACGCCGTGAAACCATCACGAGGAAGCTCAGGGACAAGGACATGCACGGTTCTAGGTCGGGAACATCAGGGACACGTACGACAACGAGGAGAGGTGGCAACGATGATGGGCGGTATGGGTACGCGGGTTTGGGGAAAGCGACAGGCAGGATGGGGACATGGTTGGGTATCGGGCACCACCCCTACAAACCATAGCGGACGGCTTCACAGGTGTGGCTTCCGGGAGGAGATGACGGCCGAATACATAGGGGTGGTCATGTGCGTGTGTGTGTGGTGAGAAGTGAAAATGGATCGATATTGGAAACTCGGTCGCTAGCTATTGGTCGCTAGCTATTTTACCCGAGGTTCAGTGTTGACATCGTTAACTGAATTCAGTTTGACACCTACCTCGGGACCATGTAAAGCGGCACTGAAGTCACTGCCATATCGAATTTCTAGGTCCCGTTGTCGAGCATTTCGGCGCCATTCGCCGACATGTACACATACGGCGCCAATCCAAATGGCACCAACTCTAGAGATCAGATTTCGAATTAGTTCTTTGTAGGGGTCAGGTCCGGAATTATTTCTATAAATAGGTTAGTTTTGTAAAAAAACTATTTGGTGCGTCTAGTTCTCGAGATTAACTCTTTTTTCTTGAGAATTAACTTAATTCTCACTGATGTCGTGCAGTTGCAATCCCATATAAAACTAAAAATATGTCAGTTATAAACCAATTATAACTAAAAAAATAAGTTGCAACCACACTTGCAAAAATCCAACTTGCAACACCACTTACAACTAGAGATGGTAATGGGGCCCGATACCCGCTAACCCGATGGGTACCCGCCTTAAATGGGATGGGTCTAGTAAAGAAAAAAACTACATTAGTGGGGCGGGTATGGGGGTGTCGGACCCGAACCCGCATACCCGCTATGAAGTGAGAACTGGCCCAACAAATTGTCTCAACGACCAGCCCGTCATCAGCCAGACCAACAAGCCCACCATCGACCAGACTAACCAGCCCACCATCTCGTCTCTTTCTCCCAAGTCCCAACTGCCTCGCTCCACCTCTCACCTCTCTCTGCGCCGCCTCTCGCACTCGCCACCGCCGCCTCGCGCGTCGTTGCGCCACCGCCTCGCATGTCTGCACGCCGCTGCAGACTCAAGCGTTGCCTGCCTCGCGTCGCCGCGGCCTCGTGTGCCACCGCAGGACATGGACGTGGGTACCCATCGGGTCCTAGGTACCCGGCGGGTGGCGGATCTGGAGAAAATTTAGACCCGATTACGGATGCGGGCAGGGTATGGGGAGGCCAGACCCGACCCCGAACCCGGGGTGCCATCCCTTACAACTCATAAGATGCACGAATCGCGATGCAAATCCACTGAGCTCTAATTTAATTCTCACTCAACTGAGAATTTGCAAAACTTTTTTTGTATACCACGTGCTGAACCGACCTGCTCACAAGTCACAGCGTTGGCAACGACACATGCGCTGACAAGTAGGCCTGAAAAACAGCACGATCTACTTAGAACAACCATGGCTCTCCAATTCCAAGGAACTTAGAGCTCTTTCAAGATTTCCATGAACGTCAGTAATGAAAACCTTAATTGGTCCCCAAGAACATCACCCATGCGTCACTCTCTGAGGCAACATGGGAGAAACCCTAGCTACACATCGTCGGCACCCTTCCCTCCCTCTCAGCCCCTCGCCTATGTCGGAGGATGCAGTCGGCGAAGCTGTTCTGCTGTCTACAGAGGCGGGGTCTCGCAATGCTTTTCTCTCGTCGTGAGAGACGTCGTCCGGGGTAGTGGCGGCGGATTTCGTCAAGATGGTCAGCGCATGTCAGCGGCGCGAGGAGGGTGCGTTGTTGTGCGGAGGACATCGGTGTACGGGGCAGCGCATGGCGGTTGGGCCCGATCTAGGCCTCGTCAAGCCTGAGCGGATGTGGCTCCAGCGCGCATTGGAGGAGCACGTGACCTATCACCAACGAGGCGACCATGGTGGTGATGCCGACCAGCAAGGGAGGCCTCCTCCTTCGAGCCCTTGATGGGTGGTGGTGAGGTCGGTGGTGGTCGATGACCTTCTCATACATTGTTGTTCTTTTCCTCTCTGCGGTGATGGCTCAAGTTGGCAGCTTCCATCCTCGTCCCCCATCCCAGTCGGTCTTCTCTGGCAGCATCAGGGTCTCGGTGGATGGACGGGGTGAAATCCCTCCTTGACGACATATGCTGACCACGGAGGCGCCTACGGGCATTGGTTTCCTTCATGAAGGCGTGGTCATGGCCATCACCATCCCTCCTCCACCTCAGACGCCCTGGGAAATCTATGTCCGGTCCGTCGGACCAGGTGGAGGCGGAACCATAGTGCCATTATCTTCTTGAAGATGTCGTCTAGGCTACATGGGGAGAGGCTGATGTGACTGTTGGGGGTTGGGGCAGTGATGTGCTGCCCGTATTGGTAGTTGCCCATGTCTTCATCTTCCATGCCTCCTACTCGCCGGCCCTCTAGGCACAAGAGGAGAAGTACGAGTTGGTCTGGGTTGCCTTGGAGTCGAGGTCGAGCCTTGGTGGGGTCTTGCTTGGATCATGACACGGCCTTGAAACCGTCTATTCCATTTCCTCACCATTCATGCTAGGATGTTGGGCAAGGCGAGTCGTTTATCATTCAGTTTGTAGAGAGTGCATTATTTGCCGCTTGGCTTGTATCATGTTGGGTGTGTGACTCTGTAGCCTTCGTGGCAATGTACCGGCTGTTTGGGCCTTTCTTTTATATGATTAATGCACCTTCAAGGGTGTATGCTTGGGGGAAAATCGGTGAATAATTTAAAGCCATCAACTGCAAAACAAGACGCAACATCTCAGTCATGTTTTTTTACTTCTACATTTATTAGGATGTGTAATCCAAAAGCTGTTAAAACCCCCAAAAAGACATTAAAATGGCATGCTCTGCAAATCTGCAAGCCGATTCACTGCAAAATGGCATTTTCTCCTCGGTTCGAACATGCAGTTCATTCCCGCATAGCCATATGATCTGTTCTTGAGTTACGCACAATCTAATCAGTTTGATCAGAAGAATGACTCATAGATCACATATCCATCTTCACAAGAGCAGTTAGCGTCTGCAGTAACATTGATGCACCTGCTGCCCAAAATGAACCCGTAACCCGGCCTGTCCAACATAACTGTGTAAAAAAATATCCGTCTAGTGTGTTGTAACTTGCTTGTATCAACATTGTGGAGCAGATTGCCAGATTGGTAATGCAGTATGCAGAATACTACAAGTTCAGAAGTGAATCATCCCTGATACTACTCTTACTACAGGAATGGACTCAAGTACTTTGCATAAAATTTTCCAATGTAACATCACTGAAACCACATGAAATAGTTGACATCAGTTCGTCATTCAGAACCGCAACCGCAGGCAGACTCTCCATGCAGTATTACATACACATTTAGCAAATAAAGCAGCTACTAGAAGTAAAACCCTGTCCAACAGAATTCTGTCACCAAAATGAAACTCTGGCCAGTCTTGAGAGAACACATTCCAACACCCAAAACCAGTGCCTAGACTGTATACTGCGACACAGCACAGCACAACGGCGCCTAGTCTTCAGGGAAGGCCTCAAAAGGATCATCAACAGACAAATCCGATCCCGCTTGGAGGCTCCAAGAGCCACCTCCAATAGGATAGCAACTGCTCAAATATTGCACTCTGCAGTACCTGCTAGCCCAATTAGCAGAATAAAGAGCCCCAACCCCAGCAACCACCACTTGCCTCTCAGCGTAAGATAGGTCATTTTTCATCACAATGAACATCCTCTCCAGCTTGTGCGCATTCTGCGCGATGAACGTGAGGAAATCAAACTCGTTACGGTTCCCTTGTAGCTCATGGAAAGTCAGAATCTTGAGGTGCGACTGGACACACTCGACAGGACCTGTCTCGTGCCAGATCTTCAGACTAAGACTGCTAGCAGGTTCACGAACTACCCGAGACTGAAATTGAAATCAGCGAAAAGTTAGCACATAGTGGTGATAATGCAGCAATAATCTTATGCAATATGGTTATGATGATTATAGGAAGGCCAATGAAAGGCGACACGACGGGGTGTTACCTCGACAACCAACGTCTCAATGCTAGGGAAGCATCTGAGGAAGCTGGGAAGCATCTTGACTTCACCGTGGACTCCAAACTGCAGTTGCACAGCCAACATCTGGACGCTTGGCACAGTGGTGTGCGTGCTCGCCTTTGTTCCAGCCTTCAATGCACCAAAAGAGCACAAATCGATCACACACACAATTGGCATCAAAATTTCTAAAATTCGGCAAAGGTTATTTGCTTGGTTACCTTACCATCCTACCATCTAGTGATTATACGTTGATCGATTGGGTACTCGGCCTTTTACTCAATTTTTCTATTTAGAATAGCAAATTAAATAATTAATAGTATAAAGTTTTAGGTGCACGCCACTTATTTTGGACCATCATTTTGGTAAAGGTAAAAATTCACAACTTACCATTCAGGTTAAACAATCACTATGCGTTTAACACTAGATTAAATATGAAAGTTGTATATATTTTAATATCTGAAAAATAAATTACTAGCATTGCCCTATCAAGTGCAAACATAAAAAAGATGATTAAAGGTAATCAAAAAAATTATCGAATTTGGATTCTTACAAATTAGAAACCAAAAACATCAAAATGAAGTTCAACAAAACAAACATCTGGAGTTCAAATATCTAACAGTATTCAAAGAAATATAAATCCATAGCAAAATAATAATAATTTGTAATGTTAGGGTAGGGCGATGATAAGTTGATAACATGCTTCTCGACACCCCCACTTATATTCCAATTCGGTGGTACCAAAGAAAATATCAATACAAAAAATCAATAGACTATTTATTAGGAACGCATCAGATAATGTATGTTACGTTGGAGCCCAAGCAGATTGTATTTAAAAGAATTTACTTCAAACACTCCATAAGAATAGATAAGGAGAGTATAAAAAACTAGATCACCTCCGAGGATCTAGGCACCTTTTCATTGATATAAGAAATAAGCATCGAAATATTAAAGAGATATGGTATGTACACTTTAGCAACTATATTGTGAATCATGTAAAAGACAAGAGAAGTCACCTGGTCTCTAGGAAAATCATAATTGAATCTCTAATATATGGAAAGCGATAATTAAATACATCTAAAAATATTGAATATTTTTGTCAAGTGATGTATAGTGCTATGAATAGAATGACTTGTGTGTTAACTCACCCTAGATCAGTTAACGGCTAAAATTATATAATCATCTTACCTCCTAAGAGGCAAGTAGAGTATCTTAAAAGGGCTCTGATATATATACATTCTAAAAGAATCAAAACCATCCTAGAGGCAAGTAGAGTTATATTGTTTGGATGTATACTAGAGGTTTAAAAGTAAAAACACATTAGATTGGTCCTAGTAGCATGAAAAGTGAGGTCACCTCATGAAAGAAATTGATACCAGAATATCAATGATGCAAATTTTCAACTGGGTGGAGGGGTGGGGAGGAGTAAAGAAGGATCACAACTTGAGCAAAATTATTATAATCAATCATGTAATTGTAAATAGGGATCAGGAAGCTCTGACTTATAACTGCAAATCAGCAACAAAT
The DNA here is from genome assembly GCA_910589775.1 of Avena eriantha. Lineage (NCBI taxonomy): Eukaryota > Viridiplantae > Streptophyta > Magnoliopsida > Poales > Poaceae > Avena > Avena eriantha. The sequence goes on from OU342745.1 coordinate 43,778,419, forward strand.
GCATGGAAAATCGGAGACGATAAGTATCAACCATCAACCCATACCATCCTAAGGCAAACGGACGATTACCAATGTATACCCACCTTGTACTTGGTCTGCTACCTGATTTTTTCGACTAATCATCTCGAATTTCAGCTTGTCCTGTAAATTACTCATTTTTTTGCTAATCTTACTCGTTCCACACCTACTATGACTACTTGGGGGAGTAAACTGAGTTTTAGAACATTGTTGCATGTTAGCATTTGACTCCGTTATTGCTTGTCCCGTCCATATCATGAAAAGAAATTCAATCTGAGATATGGATGGGAATGGCACTGCACGTACCTTGATGATGGTGTTGCCGATCTGCAGCATGTGCACTCCTGGCTCCAGGTATCCCAGCACACGGAGCTTAGGGGCATGGCCAATCTTGACCGTCGTGCAAATTTTGGTTTGGCGCTCATTCCAATTTCTCCAGAGGAAGAAACGCTCCAGGCTTGGAGCGTCCACCACGGTGACCTCCTCCAGGATAGACAAGCAGAACTGCGCGCACCGTAGGCTGTGGCTGGTGAGACGAGCGCGCAATGGGGACAGGCTCCCGGTGACCGTGAGGATCTCCAGCACGGGGCTGACGGCGAGCACGAACTCCAGGTCTTTGTCCTCCATGGCGACGCAGCCAAGGACGAGCTGATGAAGGTTGGGGAAGGCCGCGCCGCGCGGGAGGGCGGCGGTGTCCGGGAACACCCAGGCGCCGATGCAGAGACGGCAGAGGGAGGCGCAGCTGAAGAGTGAGGAAGGGAGGCGCAGGCCGCGGAGGGGCCAGGGGCGGTTGACGAAGACGAGCTCGTCGACACCCTTGGTAGCAAGGAGCTGGAACCAGCGCGCGAGCAGGCGGCGGTCGGCGCCGTCCATGAAGTTGCAGGTGAGGCTAACGAAGGGGAAGGATCCAGGATGAGACTCGAGGGCGGCGGAGACGGCATCGGTGACGGCGCGCGAGATGGCGCCTGGGCGGGCGGGCCGAAGCTGCCCGTCGCCCCCCGGGAGGAGGTGGGTGTCGACGAGGACGGTCGGGGCGGAGCGCCAGAGGCCGCGCCAGCGCGAGGAGAGCACGGTGGTGCGCGCGCCGTCCTTGGCGGGGAGGAGGGAAACCACACGGCGGATGAGGTCTTCCGGGAGGCGGCTGACGCGGTCGGTCTTGTCGGCGGCGACGGCGGCGCAGCAGAGGGAGGGGGATGTGGAGACGGGCGGTTTGGGGAGGAAGGCGTAGAGGAACTGGAGCAGCACTTCGTCGCCGGGGCTCACCACCCCTGGCGCCAGCCCGTGCAGCATCGCCGGAGGCACCGTCGTGTCCTCCCCGCCGGGGTCGGTGGTGGGACAGGACATGGCTATCGTGGCCGCCGCACAGCACGCGAAGGAGGGGGGAGAAGGAGGGTTCTGCCGAGCGCGACGGGGAAAGGGAGGGTGTAGGGCCCGAGGGGCTAACTTGTCGGCCCAAACTAAATTTTGAATCGAGCAAGAAATTCAGAAAAACATGCAGCTAATCAGTGGGAGAAACTCTCAAAAGAAAAAGCTAATCAGTGGGAGAGATGATCGAAAGATGAGGAGCAGCGACGTCACCGCAAGTTTAAGACTAGTGCGGTAGTAAAAAAAATTACTCCCTCCATCGATCTCAAAATCTTAATCTTAATTTAGATAAATTTGCGATATCTATTTTGAGACAGAGGGGCACTCGATAGCGGGAGTAACTAGCTACTCTCCGGTTTAATTTAACAGGTGTGCACACAGTGCACGTTCTCTCAAAGAAAAAGATATACACAGTACATATAGTTTAAAAATTGACAACCATTTTTATTAATAAAATATGAGATATATACTCCCTCCGGTTCAGCTTACAAGACATGTACATACTCTAAAAAAAACTATGATCATCGAATTGATCAACGAAAACGAGAAACGTCCTACAAAAGATTTAGCATTAGATTCATATTCAAAGGAAGTTTCTAATAATATAATTGTTATGACATATAAATTATGTTTTATTGGTTAAAATCTTGGTCAAAGTTTTTCTTAAACTATGTAAATGCCTTATAAACTGAAGCAGAGGAAGTATCATACAAGTTATACTATAAAAAACTTCTTTTGAATATAAATCCAATGATTTTTTTTGTCCATGCAATCCTCAGCTAGGGTTTGATCGAGGATTGCGTGGAAAAATCATTAGATTTAAACGTAAAATCCAATGGTATAATTTATATGATTAAAAAAAATATTTTATTGACCAAATTAATGGACAATTTTTTCTTAACCAACATGCACACCTGCTAAACTGAACTGAAGGGAGTAGTAACATGCATTTTCATGTAATGCCAACAAAAGAGTACTTAAACAAAATCCTATTCCTGTAGAAAACATCCTGTTTCATGTGTATATCCTTTCGTTTGCACTAAAGAGTACTTCAACAAAATCCAGCTGCAAAGCGAGGGGTGTCTTTCTAGTTCCTCAGATACTCAGAGAGAGCAGGGCAGCAAACACACAGAACAGGGAAGAAGTTGTGATAATATTGCCAAGAATATCTTGTGAGACTCAAATTGCCTGCGATCCAAACCAACCCGGTTTACTTCAAAGACAGGACGAAGATCACAGGGTGATTACATTACAGTACAGTTCACATCTATACAGCACTCACCCGAAACATGAAAAAAGTACTGATGACAATGAAGCCGGCAACCTCTATATTTCGCTCAACAGAGCAACAATAAAAATGAAAAAAAAAGGAAAAACATGTGGCAGAGTTAGGCTACTTTGTCATTTACAGCTCTTTCAATATACAAATGTATTTCCCAGAATAAGACAGCATCTGAACTTCTTTCTTTTTTAGAATCAACAGCATCTGAACTAGCAGCCCTTCATGTACACACGAAATGTCAGATATTGTACATTAGTGCATTTTTTCACACACAAAAAATATCCCGTGCCTTCAGAATTTCACTTCGCTTGGAGCTCTGATACAACTTCAACATCCTATAGTGCTTTTGCCATTGCCGTATTCAGTGAATCTGTGACTCTACATCCAGCCATCGACCCCATATCATTGCAGCCAGACTAAAGTGATGAACCTCAGATGAAGAAATAGCCAGCCAAATATTCTGTGATTGCGTAACTGAAATATGCTCTTGGGAGCCAAACTGCATTTCCGCAATGAACACATACAACTAAAATAAGAATGGAATTGCCTTCTCCAATCGAATCACAAGGGAATAAGAGACCATTCTCCAGATGAGTCACAAGGGGAGAAGATTTCGTGCATAACGGCTAGCGGGATTGTTACGTCCAAGGCCCAACCCTAGGCCCAAAGGGGTCTTGTCAGCCTTCTTACTGTGATTGCAACATTTAGACGAACTAACATGGCGATGAGATGTTGAGTTGGCTTGTGAGTCATCACAACCATGGTCAGCGCAATTTGCATGAAGGGGCATGCTCTCACCATTCTGTTGGACTGCACTTCTTGTCATTTGAATCGTTGCCATTTCCTCGTCAGGATGCAACGTCTGTTCTACCTTCTCAATATCCTCATTGTAACCCTTCAGGAAGAAGTCAGAACAGTTCTTACGCACACCATGGTCAAATGGATTTCTGAACCGACCACCTGGGCCTCTGAGATAACTGTACCTCAGGGCATTTGCCATCTCATTTGTAGTTATATTTCCGGATATCTGCAGGGCAGGAAGCAAGAAATGATTGACACATGGAGAAGAGTGCAGGTTGAAGGATACAAAATCACGTATGTGCATATCTCAACAAACAGAAAAGAAGACTAATCGTTTTGAGTGTGAAAAAAAGAACACAGTACCAATGAAAAATATGATGAATCATGATATAAGCAGAAATTGCAATCTCTACAAGCATATGCATAAACAGAATACATCTGTGTTGATCTCACTACTAGACTATAGGAAATGCAAACAAAGTACAGATGGCACTTGGCACCAGAAGAATAATATGCAACAGCTACAAATGGGTAAACCAATGCAATGGCATATAAGATGCGGCACGTGATTTAGAAACTACATCCACACTGTACCAGTGACAAAAACATGCAAACAGGTATTGTTAGATACTTAGATGGGGTCTAAATGATCAAACAATTGGTTGCCCATGGCAGGAGACACATCCTTACTCGATGGACATTGTTGCATATTTCACAAGCAAAAGAGAAGGCAGAAGAGATTTGTTTCTACTCCCTCCGCTTCAAAATATAAGATGTTTTAGTTTTGTGAAGGTAATGCATCTAGACTTCTTTTAGTGTGTAGATTCGAAGTGAACCTCTCCGAACCTACACACTAAAAGGTAGGGGTGGGCAAAAAAACCGAGAACCGAAGACCTGACCCGAACAAACCGAGACTGAACCCGAACAAACCGAGGACCGAAAATTCGGTACACAAATCGGTCTTCTGTTTGTAGAAACCAAAATTTAAATGGTTATTTCGGTCATGACCTCTTGTTAACCCAACAGCCCAAAGTACCGAATTAGTTAGAAAATATCCCATTTAATAAAGCCCACGAAGAGTCCAGTAAACCAACAAAGTACGGAGTACTCGCCTTAATACTACTCGTACTAGTCAACGGAATGTGCACGAAGGACGCACGATGGTGTCCAAAATATCTGCATACTCGTGCGTGGTCATTATCTGGTAAGTACTAGTCTTCAACCTTGAGACTTCACAGCCGCGCACGTCTCCCCTGTCACCACCCTCGGTCGTCTTGATTTGAAGCCTGTGGGCGTCGCCTTGCCTCCCTACGGCCTCTGCCCCACCCCATCCCGATCTGGAGCTCCTCCTCCGACTCTGCCTCATCCTCCTCCCAATTTTCCGTTGTGGCCCTTTCGGCCACCATGCGCCATGACTGTTCCGTCTCTCTCCACCCTCAACCCTAGAATCATCCTTCCAGGAGTCACCTCTCCTATTCATCGGTGTGTTCGGTTTAAACCGAATCCGGACCAAAATTATCGGGGGACCGAACCTTCGGTTATTAATGTTGTAGATGACCGATCAGTACTCATTTACAGAACACCGAAGTTTCTAATTCACCGAGGAACCGAACCGATCGGTTCGGTCTAACTGAACGCCCAGCCCGACTAAAAGGCATCTAGGTACATTACCTTCACAAAGCTAAAACATCTTATATTATAAAACGGAGGGAGTACTTATTAACTTGTATCAAGGGCTTCTAGTAACATGGATTCAACCTAGACCATACACCTCAAAAGGTAAAATGATATATATGAAGTATAATGATAGATATGAAAAGGTAAACATTGGCATGGTTCCTACCTGTGACGCTTGAACTAATGTTAGAGTTATAACGCCAAAGAAAAGGAAGAGATCCATTACAAGAAAAGACACCACCCAAGGATGGTTTGTAGCTGAATAGTCAAGCCATCCACCAAATGATGCTGGAGAGGCTGGATCTCCTACAATTCCTGCCGTCACAAAAACACCTAAGGTTAGGAAATCTTCTGTGCTACAAACTGTTCAGGCAAACGAAAAAATATGTATACATACTTATGATGGCCGTAACACCAGTAATGATCATTGCAGAAACTTCTAGGATAAGAAACATAAAGAACTCCCATTTGTTCTTCTGCAAATGGAAACAATCATTGCTTAGAACGAACATTCCTCAGAGTTTATATCACAAATATTCAAAAGGGAATGAAAAAATGTGATTCTTCAACTAGGAACAGAGCAGCCTTCTCTTGCTCTTCGGCCTCAGCTTGGGTGTGTATACCAAGTTTAGTTATCAGGATGTTTGGTTGAAACATGCAGTTTTCTAATCCTAAGTTATTAATATAAACCCTTTGTTCATAAATGCATGACGTTTTAGTCACTGAAATGGTCTCCAATAGCATCTTCAACCATTACTTTGTGTAGGCACATATTAGTAAAACAATTGCAAACAAATTGTGTTACATAAGTCCTTTTCATGACAAATCTAATGATGTCGTTTTTCACCTTACCAATCTAAATACTTTTCTATAGATTAGTAGTCAAAGTTAGACAAGGTTGACTGCATGCTTTCTAGAAAGTCATCTATCTAAGAACGAAGGTATTTTTTATTACAAATAAGTTTATTATACGGAAAGAGGCTGAATGAGTACCTTTCCAATGCAATTTGATACCCAAGGACAGTGATGATCGAATTGCTCAACACATCGATCACATGTAGAGCAGTGTTTTGAGCGTATGGGCCTAACAATCTATTGAAAAACAGAGATAGCGATTATTTGAGGCTAAATATAAAAAGGAAAAACAACTAGATTACTGATTGCACAATGAAAAGGGAAATAACTTACTTTGCAAGTAATACATAGTTGAGACCAATTGCCAGCAAGAAGTTCTGGGTTGTCTAGACCCCTCTTCAACAAAGGTTCCTAGAGGAGCAAACACAAGATTAATATTGCACATTTTCTACTACAGAACAATATTTCAAGCACCCAAAGGTGAGAATCTATAAGGAAACAGGAGATTAACATATTGATAGGATGCCATAGTGGCTTCCCAAATCATTCAAGCTTACATCATCTCTTTGACTTTGCGTGTCTCTTACATTCTTGTTGATGTAACCAGGATCTTTCCTGCATAACAAAAAATATGGCCATACTCATTCCAAACAAATTTTAAATGGTCAAAATCGCATATGGTACCAACACTGAATTCCAACAAAGAAATGGATGCTTTTCGAAACCACGCAACCCGAAAAACAGTTATTATGTAATATACAGGAGAAACTCATTTTTTCCACACACAAAAAAAAAGACTTCATGGTCACAGTTATTAATATATTAGCACTCTCCCTATATCAGCCTTCAAGTTATTATTATTTTGCGACTGTACCATGACCAAATATTTACCTGGTACATCTATAGAACATAACTAGTCCAACAATTGCAAGGAGAACTCCCAACCATGAAAACAAGCCAAGGAATAACGTCATATTAGTGTTGTATTGTCCTGCAAAGGAAGCAAATGATTACCATATTCTGCATAGCTAAAGAATATGGAGCGTCAAAATAGTAATATACCTGCGATAACTGAATGTACATATGCAATAATTAAGCCAATAATAATACACCAAAGAACAGGGGCAAGTCCTAATTTTGATAGCTTCACATAATAACTGTTCCCACCACATCCTCTTTCATGCACTTTCCTAGCATTCCCCTGCATAAAACCAAGCAAGCCATCTTAGTCGATCTTTAGCATCGACCTGCTGTACCGGGACAAATCTTACAATGAGGGTACTAATGACCACTGTAAGTCTAGTCGAGATAATCTAGACTGGCAATAGGTAAAAGTATATTCTCCAGAGTATAGATGAGCACTTTGAGTAGTGGTCACCATTTTCTGCTTCAATCATTCATGCCGGTATGGCTAAAAATGTACTCCACAAACACAGATATCCACTTTTTTAGTAGAAGAACTAGTGCTGGGTAGCAGGAACTTAAATAAATATCTATTGGAAAATAGCAGGGGACTTGGAACACACTGACTCCACTAATACTGGAACTACATGCAATCGGGTCTGTAAAATAATTCTCTAGGACGAACACCTGCAAAGTGCAACTACGCAAACAAAATACAACCATCAGTAATGCATTTCATTCAGTTTAACTGACAAACCTATTAGAGTACCCATAAGATAGATCGACTCTTCAGATGCTAGAAAGTTGCTCAAGTATGTTGACAAAAAAAAGCATTAATCGGTACATAATACTCACAAGGTAAAATGCAACTTGCCGGTGATTCTTATCAGCAGCGAGTTGGGCTGGAGTTAACCCAGTATTGTCTTGCACCATAAGGTCCTCCTTCTTACCAACCTGAACTAGCACAGTGCATGACTCCATATTCCCCCGAATGGCAGCCCAATGTAAAGGAGTACAACCTATGGAAATCATTTATTCCAGAAATGAATACCACGCTCCCAAAGAAACAAAAGTAAAGAGAACTCACGCTACTCCAATAGGCTAAGTTGCTGTAATTCATATTCAGGTGGTAGGAAGGGTGGTATAGAAATTCAATACATGCCTTCTTTATCTTGCCGTCCCCTATAAGCGCCCAAAAACAGAAGGAGGCGTATGGAATCTGCAAAACCCTTATATGCAGCCCTACAAATGTTAAGAATATATTGAAACATCATTAGGGACAGCATGTAGTCGTGTTTGAAAACATAGTTAGAAGAGCTCACTTGTCAAAAAAAAAAAAGGGGGAAAGTACAAACCAGTGAAGAGGACTTCTGCCATCATTGTCAGGGACATCAGGATCAGCATTCCATTTTGCAATAATGTGATAAAGAAATGTTGTCTGACCATACTGTGCTGCAACATGTGTGGTCTGTGACATTAAAGTAGATTAATTAAGGAACCCATGCAAAATATTCCACAAGCTAATACTTATTCTTCCATCGAGGCTTTTATGGTCAAACCAGGAGATCCCATGTGCTACAAATAACTAAGTAGCGTATATAAGTAGCGTTAGTACCAATATTGCAGATTGGCATTTGGACGAAACCACAATCAAAAGTTTAATGTAAACCAGTCGTTTCTATTCCAAAGCTGCACTTGTGTTAATGGCAACATTATGTAACGGAGTTATCAAAATTTAATGCTAGAAGAGCACAGATCAGTTGGCACAAAGAAACCAAAAAACCATAGCAACTGATATCAAGAATAAAAATGGTTGGTACTTGTACATCTATCCTGCCAAAACCATTACTATGGTAAGAGACAGAGGTTATTAGATAACTAACAGAGAGCTGGCGGCAATGCTACATTATTTCTTAACCTGCGTACCACCTAATGATACTTCTTATATTCTGTGCCAGAGGTAGCACGCACGCATGTCGACCTCAGGTGAACTAACCAAAATATATTAGATAAGGAACATTAGAGTTGACGAGCACCATGCGTATAATAGATAAGTTAAGACACAAACCTGATATCCATATAAATCAGCAGCATCCACCTTAGCTCCTTCTTTCAGAAGTAGTTCTGCAACTTGAATATGACCACGCACAGCACTCCAGTGAAGTGCCGTTTGCCCTGTATGGTCTATAGCATTTACATCTGCTCCGTGCTGTCAAGATAACAAGCACATAATCATCATCACACAGTAGCAAACCAAAAGAGTATAACAGTAAAGAAGTCATAACAACAATACAACATTGTGATAGATTAGGCCAATATCAACGTAGAGGTACAATGGGTAACCATCCTGAAGCTGGCACTTCCATTTACGATTAACCCCGCAGATATTCAGGAGGTCAAGTTGAGAAAACCGATGTCAAAGGAGTTGATTGCATTGTCTTAAACCTTAACAGAAGGGCATACTGGCATGATCCAGTTTGGTCCAGTGGGATGAAAGTTTGTACGCCTGGTGATTCACAAGGAGCCCTAATCTCTAACCAAGCTAGATACAAAAGGCCTTGGACTGGCCCTGCTCAGACCTACATACCAACCATAATATCCACCGGCTGCATACCAAAGTGAGCATAAAGGTAAAGCCCAAAACCTATACCAGATGCCCATTGATCCAAGGAAAGAACCCCAACAAAAGGATAGTAGTATTATTCTTTCCTGTCATTACAAGTCACTAACCAAAATCACACATCAGCTCACCGCAATTGCAAATTCGCAACTGTAAGTGGGCAGCGGTGTGGACATTAGAAAACATTCAGCAGGAGCTAAACAACAGGCCAGCGTTTTGAATTGCATTGCTAAACAATTAAAACTGCAGCTCCGAACATTTAAGCATTCCTCTACCATAACAGGCTGTAGCCAGCGGCAATCAGAAGCTGCGTATAGGGAAGCTCGGGGAAATGGCGGACCTCGAGGATGTACTGGGCGGCGGCGACGCGATTGTTGAGGGCGGCCCACTGGAGCGCGTGGTAGCCGAGGCCGTCGGGCTCCGTCACCGACCGGCCCTCCTGCTCGACGAGGCGGTGCAGCTTCTCGAGGTCCCCGTAGGCGGCGCCCGTGTACACGTCGTCCTTGAGCGACTCCTCCGCCGGGTCCGCCTCCCCCGCGGCGGCCACTCCGGTGGCGGTGGAGGTGGCGGTGACGGTGACGGCCGCGGCGGCGGCCGTCGTGTCCTCGAGCACCTCGATCTCCGACGCCATGGCGGGATCGGGCTCCTCGGGATTGGGTCGGAGGGGAGAGGGGCTGGGGAACGGGAGGGGACGCGGAGGTTGGCCCGAGGGACCTTGTCCTAAGGGCGTTTTGACTCGGTATTTTCGATGTTTAATTATTTCGTTGCGTTCGTCCGGAGGAAGAAGACGGAGGCAGCCGCAGGGAACGACCGAAGGAGGCGAGATGGGGATCTTTTCGCAGGTGACGCCACAATTGACCATTTTCCCGTCGGATATTCACTTCGGCTCCCAGTGCAAATGTATCCATTACTAGAAAACATATTTTCAAAATATCAAAAATTGAAATATATATATATATGTTCACAAGTTTTTAGGATGAAAGCACGTGATATTTTTTGTTTTTTATACACGACACATAAAATGTTCTTTCGTTCTGAAAACTTGTGAACCAATATAAAATGTTTGAATGTATGTGTAAAAAAAAATTAATATTTCAAAATTTGTTTTCTCATAATAGGTGTATTTACACCTATGAGCCGAATTGCCACCTCTATTTTCCCCTACGCTAGAGAAAAGATAGTGGCGGTTACCAAAATATATAGGAATACATTGCATCATGCTTGGGGTATGCTCTTCTACCCAATTTACTTAGTACTAAAATAGATCAAGAGAGAAATAGATCAAACTACTGCCACAAACACATAGTTCAGAGGTGGACTACTCCTCCTTGATCGTGATGATGATGCTGAAAATATTGGAGAAGATAGAGATCCTACCGGCAGTGGCTCTAGCGGTGTTTTCCCCTCCAATCTTCATTGTTCCTATCTCTCTCTCTCGGTGTTTCTGTGTTTATGCGTTGTCTCCTTCGAGATTGCTCGAGGATCTTTTTCAGGCGCTTTTAGGTCAAGACTTCGAGTCTGGGATGAAGATGGATGGCTGCGGAGGCTTGAGGAGGGAACGAGGTAGGGCGGCACGACCCAAGGTAGGCCACACGCCACCTAGGCTCGTTTGGGACTTCGGCCTCTCCTTTGGTGGTTCTGGTGCTCCAGTTGCTTCTCTTCACGATAAAATAGTACTCAAAAAAATTCCGTCAATTTGCCTTTGTTTAGGTCCCTAAAAGATAAAAATACACAAAACATGGTTTTTCTTTCTTGTAGAGTTATAGACCAAATAAAGGGATCACTGGTAAATCGTATATATCAATGTAAAACATGGATATAACATTATATAAGTTGCAAATATGTAGGAATACTAATCAATAAACTATAAATTTCATATATGCATTTTACATGCATCAGAAGGCCACAAGGATTCCGACGGCGGGGCTGGAGATGGGATATTTTGATCCCCTGTGCTTCTTCACTTCAACCCGAGTGGCCGCAATGGTGGCAGGGGCCCGACACAAGCCAAGATATGTCGTTCCTGTTGAGAATCAATCTCGTGCCTATGTTCCCTCCATCTGTATCAGTGCAGCCGCCAGCTTTTGTAGCATCGGCCTCCATGATGGCACCGCCGTCTATATTTGTTCCCTAGGCCACTATGCCCCTCCCCCTCCTGCTCCTGCAGTGGGCCTTATTGGAAGAAGGGGCTCCCTCTTACGTGCAGAGTCAACTTCGCGTCCTCCCGTAGGCCATTATTGTTGATGCCTCGGTACGTTTCAATTCCCCCTCTTAGTTAGGGTTTCTCTAGATTCTCCGAATCCATGCTTAGTTCTAAGATTTTATTATTGTAGTGTTAGATTCTTTGATGCCAGTGTTAGATATGTTCATTGTACTGTTAGATTCTATGTGTCAGTTGCTAATGTGTGCAATGGTACCAAGATGATCACCACCTTGCGTTCGTGTAGTGTAGTGCACTGATATCGAATTTTTGTTGTGTTGTCTTGCAGAAGCGGTAGTTCATGGCCAGGGCCACCGCTACTTTTTCTGAGACATGTGATTTCATTTACTATGCAGCCGAGACCTGTGGTACCAGGCCTCTTTGAGAAGGTAAGAGAGCTAGAGGTGCCGAAAAAACATATGGGGTGACCTGCAAAGTTTGGGAACGTCAGCGTTCATGACAAGCATCTGCGGTTCTACGTGCAGGTTGGCGCCCTAGACCTTGAATCTCTTATTATGCCGCCAGCAATAGAGAAGGTGCTCGTCGAGAAGCTGCAGATTGCAGAAAAGGCAGTGGATCGGAGGTTCCCATCCACCTCCGTCGATTCTGTGAGTGGCATGTGTAGATTTAGTGGTTCAATGGTGGCCTGGTGTTCTTGAAGGGGTGGAAATAGTTCGCCAGCAAGATAACCTTGCACGAAGGCGACACCCTCGTCTTCAAGTACAATAACGAAGGGTTCAACCTTAAGATGTATAGGGCCACCACCTCTCTGGAGCTGTAGTTCCAGCACATTCGCCATGGCAAGTGAGTGCCACTTGGGATGAACTACTTACATGTTAGTTGATGGATGCTTTTGTCCATGACGATGTATAATTATGATGGTCTGATGCTAGCAGATAGAGGGTTAATAACATCTACTTTTGTGCTAGGGGTGTATTCCTCTAGTGTAATTGGTTGTTAGGTGATGGCTTGCAAGTGCACAGGTTCGTCAGAGAATGTTTTCGCGGAAGTATTAATTCTAGTTTTTATATCGATCCCGATAAGGAGCCTAGGTAAGTGTTTTTATGCGGTGTTTCTGTCGCACCCAAGGTATCATAGGTCTTGAGTGAATTGACTGCAAAAGCTGACAGTGGAAAGTGGTGAGTAAAAGATAGACAAAACTTGCTTAGTAAATAAGTAAATTGCATAAAAGTAAAGATGCGAAAGGTGTGTAAAGGTCCTGCGGATGAGAAGTTAGGCGCGGAGAGAAACAGTTCATAGTGATAGTGAAAGTGCCAAATGGATAAAGTAGAATAAGTGATAGTGATATTTCTTATTTATAAGTGAATAGGCAAGCAACCCATATACCGACTAAGAGTCCTCATGGCCAATTCTTCCTAGTCCCAATGATCCGTCTGCCTGTTACCAGAATGGTCAACATATTAATTAAGGTCTTGCGACCGGATCAAGGCTTTAATCTTGATGGTTCCTTGTTGTCCTCGAGTAGTGCTAGCTCTTCATTAATATCAGTCGTGTCACTCAGGGGTCACCGAATTTCTAGCATACAAGTTCATACATATAAGATCTTTGGATCATGTTACCTGGGCCCTTAAATTAGATAACAAGCATTAGGCAAACATAGATAATCATTCTCACTATAACCTAAACACTATAACAATCACAAATGGATAGATTAAAGGAGGCACAACATATCTTACCAATCTCCTACATCTCCCACGCCTATGGGGATTTACTCACACATGAGAGGAAGACAAATCATAAGCATAATTGTATTGCAAATAGGAATCATCTCAAAGTTATTATAGCAAACCACAATAGCGATCAAAGATCAAATCAAAATACAAACCAAAGGTAGATCAAAGTATCAAACCTTAATCTTACAATTGCCAATCTCTCTCTCTCTCTATCTATCTCTATCTCTATCTCTATCTGTTTATCTCTAAGTAATGATGGGAATGATGGTGGAGTGTGTGGTTGAGGAGTTGAAGATCGTCGAGGAAAAAGGTGAAGTTCTTCTCCTCTTCCAGATCTGATCTAACCCCCTCTGAATGGTTTGCGTTGGCTGTGTTTTCTTTTCTGTCGCCCTTCCTTCACGAAAGTTACTTGTATTGATATAACGAAGTTGTCAGCGTGTAGTACGGGCGGATATTACGGTCGCATCCTGACCATACCGCTGGTCGTTAAGCGTTTTGAATGCCTCCAATGAAAGGGGCTCCAATTGGGGATTTACTTCTTTGGATGGAATTAGCTCATAAATGATATTAGATCTTCAATAAATGTTCATTACCTGAAAACCATCACAAGAAATCAAGGATTCGCTAATTGCGACATTAACGTTAGTAGAAATGGGTAATTTTCAGTGAAATCCGGCAATAAATAAGAGGAAAATCAATAGTAAAAATGATGAAATTTGAAGCTATCAACATCCCCAAGCTTAGCGGTTACTCGCCCTCGAGTGACAAAGATATAATGAATAATAGCGAAGAATTGAATCAAGATGAAAACTTACAAGTTTGAGGTTGTATCATATTCCATTGTCTCAAATCCTACAACCTTGAACATGAGCATAATATATTTGAACAATTGCACATAAGTTCAATTCCTAAACGCAAGTAACTCACTAGTTAATAGTTTTTATAACTCAAATGGGATTGTTAAAAATTTGACTAGGCTTGCAAATCAATTTCTTTCAGCGCCTCTCTTATTATGAGAGTGAAAATGTTTTAAGCGAGATCGCTAGAGTCAAAATTAAGGGTGCACAAGTATATGTCAAAAGAAGGATAAACTTAGAGCTTTTTCATTAACACCCACTTTGATAATCTCGGATATCAAACACCTCTTCTTTTCCTTGCCTTTCGAGAACTCTAATTGTTCAATTTAAGTGGTGAGGTTATGCCAAAGATCTCAATAGTATCGAATATTTTCAGCTCATATCTTGACGGTAAAAAAATTTCTTCATTTCTCAAGGATCAACGAATGTTTCTTTTTTGTAAAAGCTTATATAACCTTTTGAGAATACCAATAATTTTGTCCATATAGCAACATGTATGCCACTCATGCCATAAACTCATAGCCGAAATCCGGGGTTATACCATAGATCGTTCAAAGGCTAGCAGAGTTGTTGGCATCGCAAAGGTGTGTATTAGAAATATAAAAATTTTGTTTCTTTCTTCTTCTTTTTTACAGCAGGTCAAAACAGGTTTTGGCATCTCCCTATCCCACCATAAAAAGTTTGTTCTATCAAACAATTCTTTTTTAGAAGGTATCATCAAGTCAACGATTAGTATGTGGGGTTGAGTACTACTAAGATTAAGCCCTTAATACAAAAACATGGCACCAAAGTTGTCGATATACACTTTCTCTTATTCTTAAAAGTTTGAAATTTAATCTAAGGGTTTTTTTTCAAACTGATATTAATTGTCAAAAGTCTTAACCAAAATAGTGACAAAAACCTTTGATCTCAAGTCCTAAAAGATAATGAGTTAAGCGCGGAGTCGAACTCAAGTGCAACCGAACGGACATAAAATATTCATGAATAAGCTTACAAGAAGAAGGAAAATAGGAATGTGGTACCTCCTCTTGCTTGCTCATCTCCTACTTGAGCCAACTCTTTGCGTTCGTCTTCATAGCTCAATCACTAGAAGTGAGTATCCTCCAGAAAAATCAATGAGAGCCGAGAGAAATTTGCACAAATAAAATTAAAAGCTAGTCTAATATTTTTGGGTTTTCTTTTTATCAAATGCAAAACTGAAAGTAAACATGCACTAAAATGAAAACAAAATAAATCGAAATAAGAACAAAAAATATGAATGCAAAAAGGTGGAAGGAGTTTAACCTCCCTAAGCTTAGGCTCTTGGCCTATACCTTTTTCTTCCATGGACTTTTTAACTTCGGGTATAAGATTTGGTGGTATGTGAATCATACTTTTTCTTGGTTCAACATCCTCAACTGGATTGTATTGTTATCCATTAAAGGATCTTACCTTAAAAATCTTTACACATTTCGGCAGTGTTAAGTTGCATATAGCTCCTCCTACAGATAGATCAATCATTTATTTTGTCTCATCATTAAGCCCATTGTAAAAATACTGAATAATTAAATTCTCATGAAAACCATGATTTGGGACTTTCATAATCATTGCACAAAATCTATTCCATGCTTTATAAAAGTTTTCTCCAACTGTTTGAAGAAAGTTTGTTATACTACGTTTGATTTGCATGATTTTAGTGAATGAACAGTATTTATGCATGAATTCTCGGATGCAATCCTCCCAGCTTTTTATAATGTGATTAGGTAATGATTGTAACCAAGTAAAAGCATTATCTTTTAGGGACCATTGAAAATGTTTAAGGAGTACAAACTCTACTGGTAAACTCGCTGGTTTAAGAGTAGAGCAAAGGTCATAGACCCTTGTCAAGTGGTCACTAGGATCTTTCTCTTCTTTTCCTACGAAAGCAATTTCTTTCATCATATAAATTATCTCAGGATATATTTTGAATTCCTAGCCTTCAAGTTCACGACAAAGAATAGGCATTTTCCTTAAGTGCCTAGATGGATTCCCATATTCTCCTAATGGTACCTCAGGTTCGGCCCCTCGGGTGATGGTTAAATCTGCCATCAGTGGAATCAAACTATTCACTTCTACAGTACGTGAGTTAGTAAATCTTTCAATAAATTCTAGGCATCTCTCGATTGGAGCACGATCAATATACGGAGGTAAATAAGTTTTTCCTGATCGAGTGGTACCTCTATCTTCAATGGAGATCATGAATGGTGTCGACAACTGCTATTGTCAAGAAACAACACTTAGCGCTTAGCTCTTCGACAACGGCACCAAAAAATATCTTGATGGCCTACAAGTGCACATGTTCGTTAGAGAATGTTTTCGCAGAAGTATTAATTCCAGTTTTTATATCAATCCCGATAAGGAGCCTAGGTAAGTGTTTTTATGCGGTGTTTCTGTCGCACCCAAGGTGTCACAGTTCTTGAGTGAATTGACTCCAAAAGCTGACAGTGGAAAGTGGTGAGTAAAAGATAGAGGAAACTTGCTTGAAATAAGTAAATTGCATAAAACTAAAGATGCGAAATGTGTGTAAAGGTCATACAGATGAGAAGTTAGGCGCGAAGAGAAACAATTCATGGTGATAGTGAAACTGCCAAATGGATAAAGTAGAATAAGTGATAGTGATATTTCTTATTTATAAGTGAGTAGGCAAGCAACCCATATAACGACTAAGATTCCTCATGGCCAATTCTTTCTAGTCCCAATGATCCGTCTGCTTGTTACCACGGCAATGGTCAGCATATTAATTAAGGTCTTGCGAGCGAATCAAGGCTTTAATCTTGAAGGTTACTTTTTGTCCTCGAGTAGTGTTAGCTCCTCATTGATATCGGCCGTGTCACTCGAGGATCGCCGAATCGCTAGCATACGCTCATACCTATGATATCTTTGGATCATGTTACTTGGGCCCTTAAATTAGATAACAAGCATTAGACAAACATAGATAATCATTCTCACTATTTACTAAACACTACAACAATCACAAATGGATGGATTAAAGGAGGCACAACACATCTCACCAATCCCCTACATCTCCCACGCCTATGGGGATTTATGAGAGGAAAACAAATCAAAAGCATAATTGTATTACAAATAGGAATCATCTCAAAGTTATTATAGCAAACCACAATAGCGATCAAAGATCAAATCAAAATACAAACCAAAGGTAGATCAAAGTATCAAACCCTAATCTTACAATTGCCAGTCTCTCTCTCTAAGTAATGATGAGAATGATGGTGGAGTGTGTGGTTGAGGAGTTGAATACCGTCGAATAAAAAGGTGAAGTTCTTCTCCTCTTCTAGATCTGATCTACCCCCATCTAGATGGTTTGCGTCGGCTGTGTTTTCTTTTCTATCGTCCTTCTCGTCGCCCTTCCTTCACGAAAGTTATTTGTATTGATATAACGAAGTTGTCAGCGTGTAGTATGGCGGATGGTACATGCGCATCTCGACCGTACCGCTAGTCGTTAAGCGTTCTGAACGCCTCCAATGAAAGGAGCTCCAATTGGGGATTTACTTATTTGGATGCAATTAACCCATAAATGCTATTAGATTTTCAATAAATGTTTATTACCTGAAAACCATCACAAGAACCAAAGATTCGCTAATTGTGACACTAACGTTAGTAGAAAGGGGTAATATTCAGTGAAATCTGGCAATAAACAAGAGGAAAATTAATAGTAAAAAGTGATGAAATTTGGAGCTATCATTAGGTTGCTTAGGTATGTACCTGACAATTATCTAAGTACTATCTACTCATTAATGGCTCGTATTAATCTGCTAGTTTGTTTATTATTGTTTGTTCTATTTGTGTGCGTGTGATTTGGTGGTATGGTGGTAACCTCACCATTTTTAAAAGAGGCGAGGAGATGCTAGTTGTGTGTGTGCAAGCCATAACAACAAGTAGTCTACCAAACAACTATATTTTGCATCTACTCAGCCGCAAAGAGGATTTGTAGGCAACCAAACAAACTGGAATCTGGGTACCCAGTCGTGCCAGGCAGGCTACCAAACAGATGGCATAAACTGGCCCAAATGATGTTCGTGTCTATACATGCCTTGCGGGACCTAAGGCATCTTAAAAGGGGCCCGCAAACGGACCGACGCATTCGAATCGGTCTGACCAGATCGACAACAAGCCTAACACCCACCCACAAACGGAGGTAGTGCCCCGGACTGGTCCGTTTCGGCACCAAACCAACCTAAAATTGGGCTTAGAATGCGATGGAATGGACAAACGCTACATCCGAGCGTGTCCTCCTGAGACTTCTGCAGGTCCTACCCGCCAGTGGCAGATGGAGGAGAACTGTTGCCTCTAGTCCTTTTTAATGGGGACCACGTCATCCGCATCCACTTCCACTCCACTTCCCAAACCCTAGCTCTCCCTCGCCACCGACCTCGTAAGCTTCCTCACCACCGGTGATGACGAAGCCATCGTGGAATGTTTCAAGAGCAACCACAATGACTAAAAGGTCGGGTCGTCGGGCGGTGGCCACAACCGACATGCGTTCTTCCTCTCCCCCACCAACTTGCATCCTGTGCTCACTCGCAGTGTCCTCGCTCAGAGTGGCGGGTGAATGTGAGCCTCGAGGTGAACCGCACTAACTAGGGGTAACCTCGGCAATGCCCATGGTGATGGACTTAGGGTTTCGTGGAAAAGAGAACACTAGGGATTTCGTCGGCTGATCAAACAAATAAGGAAGTCGAAGTCGTCTGATTGCTTGTGAACAATATGAGTACAGATCGCTCAAGGCTTTTTTGGTACCTCTCTGTTGGCTCCTCACTGCCTTTATATAATAGTCTGGGTCCCGAGGCTGTATATGGATAGGTTTACAAGTTACAATTACAACACTTAATACAATGTCGGTTCCTACTCTTTCCTTATTGATGGCAATGAAATATAGCCATCTACGTACACATTTAAACTGGATATTGTTCATATTTTTTATGAAATATCTCTCTAAACCCTGCCACTAATGCCTAATATTCAAAGGGGTATGCAATCTTTTCTTTTTTTCCTATACAAATAATGACGTTTTATGATGGGAATCACTACATTAAAGTTAAAGATACGAGATATCCAACAACCAGAAGAAACCAGGATTCGTGGGTCAGAGGAAGACACTTTAACAACCAACTATACGACCGGAATAAAATTCTAGCCGTATAGTTTTGGCCATATAGTTGCCATCGACGCTGCTAGGTCAAACAGAACAACTTTCGTAAAGGGACCCCTATATAAAGAAGCCCCGGGCGATGAGAAGCAGGCGCTTGCAGAAACCATCAGCCACCCCCAGATCTCCATCCACAACATCGACGAGCCACCGTAGGAATATACTTAGATCTAATCTATCCACCACCATAGCCATATTCCACCACTTGTAATAGTAGATCTCTTCTTCAATTGGCGACATTGTAAGACTATTTGCTATCAATCTCATGATTTCCATTGCAATATTTATGATCTTTGATCTCATCTCTATGTGTGAGTAATTCTCCTTGAGCTAAGGGCTTTGGCCTAGCCATGTACCCTTTTGTGCATGTTAATTATCATAGATGGGATCATGTATTAGTTTGTATGATATGATGATTATTGTATCCTCTCTTGCCTCAGTCTAAAGACTTGTCACGTACCCAAGACCCCGAGGATTGAGCCAGGTATAGGGAGTATGAGTAATGACTAATCTACTGGTTGGGAACCCCAGTGACAGAAAGGGTACTACGGCTGTATGTGAGGGATTTACTTGGGATTAACAGTGACATCACTATGCATATCATTAGTTCTCTTTCTTCTATGGATGAGACTAGTAGGTTATTGCTATAAGCGGTTGCGGAGGAAATAGCAATTATGGATGCACTGCCCACATATAATTTATCTTACTCTAACAATTACATGCATACTTTATTTCTGTCTTTTATTCCCATCAGATGTTTTGCACAGCTACAGGTGAAACCGAACGCCCTAGGCCCTCTCTCTCCATCATCGACAACAACAAAAAGACACAAAGTCTCGGCTCAGTAAAAACATAAAAGGAATTCTAAAACTTCCGAAGGTCCGTTAAAGTGACTTCACTATGCTTCTGCTTCCCGAGGATTCGATAAACCTAGGTCTACTAGGGAAAAAGAGCTATACTACATTCGTAATCCGGATCAAAGGTATCAACCCTTTTTCTGGCGCCGTTCCCGGGGAAGCAATAGCTACCCTGGTGAGGTTAGTAGGAACGTTGCTAGTTTTAATTCTTGTTTTTAATTTTTAGTTTGCTTTCTGTCTTTATTTGAAAAAACAAAAAAATAGTTACTCTTTAAATTCTTTTTTTAATTATTATCATAAGTTTCCGTTTAAGAAAACCCAAAAACATAGGAAATATGGCTGAAAAGAAGCTTGGGGAATTTGCCACTCCCAATAATGATTATTTGCGTACTCCTATTACTCAGGCAGCAATTGCTGGTGATGACTATGAAATTAAACCCCATTACTTAAGTTTGGTTCAACAGAATCAATTTGGAGGCTCTGCTATTGAGGACACAGGTATGCACTTGAATAATTTCACTGAAATATGTGATATAATGCGCATAAAAGATGTTGACCCCGATGCGGTCAAATTGCGTTTATTTCCTTTCTCTCTTAGAGGAAGAGCAAAAGAATGGTTGCTAGCTTTGCCTAAAAATACTATTACATCATGGGGTGGGACATACTTCTTTATTTATGACTAAAGTTTTCCCACCTACAAAGACTATGCAACTAAGATCTAATATTACTGGTTTTAGACAGGAAGAGCGTGAGCCACTTGCTTTGTCATTGGAGAGGATGAAAGAATGCTTAAGAAACTGTCCCAGCCATGGGATGGAAGATTGGTTAATCCTCCATTTATTTTATAATGCTCTGAATAATGTGTCTAAGTCTATGCTTGAAACTGCAGCTGGAGGAACATTTATGGGTAAACATATTACCGAAGCAAAGCAGCTGCTAGACAATATGCAAGACAACCATGCACAATGGCATGTGTAAAGATCAAACACGAAGAAGGTGAACTCTGTCTCACCACAAGAAAATGAAGAACTCAATGCTAAGTTGGATGAGCTCATATTAGCCGTAAAAGGTAAGGAAACCTAGGTAAGAGCTATTCCCGAAACTAATATTGAAGAAATAGACTTCATAGCTCATAATGATTATAACCCTGCTTGGAAGAAAAATTGCAATCCTAATTTTCAGAAACATTATTCTAATCCTGCAGGTAACTCTAATAATAATATGGGAACTAGTAATGGTAGTCTCCAAGAAACACTTAGTCTTTTATAGACTCACAAAACAATATTCTTGTTAAATAACGAAGAACCATGATGCTATGCTTGGTAAATTATCTAACCAAGCTATAAGTTTGAGGAATGATTTGCAGGCCCTCCAAGAAAGGACGAGGACTATTGAAGCACAACTAGGTAAGATAACTGAGAGTCAAACTCTCATTCTAGCTAAATTTGCAGGTAAAGCTGAGCCCAATCCTGTTGAAGAACTCAAAATGATGAGGATCCAAAGAGAGGAGCATGAAGAGCTTGATTATAGTAATGCCCCTTCATCAAGCTACACCATTGAAGATCTCGTAAAAAGGATTAACGTTAAAATTCTGGTAAGTGAAGGTAATGATGAAGCCATGTATCAACACTTCGTTGATCAGGTAGCGATAAAGGTATGCGAGCTTGAAGAGGAATACAAGAAAATCGCTGAAATTTTACCTATTAAACTAGATGACATATTTGAGCCTACGATTAAGATTAAAATTGGGACAAATGAAATAGCTGCACTTTGTGATCTAGGTGCAAGTGTTTCAATAATCCGAAAGAGTCTTTTTAACCAGCTAAATCTTGGCTCTTTTGAAATCACCAAACTAAAACTACGTCTTGCATATTCTACCTATAAACAAGCTGTAGGAATTAAGGAGAACACTTTAGTTTACATTAAAGGTTGTCCTGCTCTAATTGACTTCATTATTGTTGACATGCCTGAAGATGCTACTGCTCTTATTATACTAGGTCGTCCTTTCTTAAGAACTATAAAGGCTTTAATTAATCTCCATGAAGGGAATGTGAAGCTTCAATTTCCTTTGTGGGATCCTTTTTGTTATCCATTTCCCCAAGAAAAAGAAAGCCAAACATGTTGAGAAGGAGGCCATCACTTTGAAGGCCAACTAGTTTGGAGTGGGTGTTCCACTCGTCTGG
This sequence comes from Avena eriantha, assembly GCA_910589775.1. Taxonomy (NCBI): domain Eukaryota; kingdom Viridiplantae; phylum Streptophyta; class Magnoliopsida; order Poales; family Poaceae; genus Avena; species Avena eriantha. The sequence goes on from OU342745.1 coordinate 43,800,913, forward strand.
CCTAAGTGAGCAACATCAAGGTCAAGCTATTGACCATAAAAGAGCGCTCCATGGGAAGCAACCCATGTGAAATAAAGGTTTGAGTTCAGTTTCAAGTTTTAGTTTAAGTTTATGTTTAATAAAGAGTGCTAGAAAACTCCATTCGAGGATAAGAAGTTTGGTAGTACTTAAAATTATGCTTTATACATGATGTTGTTGGTCGATAATTTTAACTATCAACTTTCTATCAAAAACAAGGTATTTCACTAAGTTTCAGTATAAGAAGTAATTCACGAAGAAACGGAAAAAATTTGATGGGCATAAAGAGTTTAACGACCAACTATACGGCGGGAATAAAAATTTCGGCCGTATAGTTCCGGTCGTATAGATATTTGTGCCATCGACAACTTTTCTTTCAAAAGTACTGACTGTTTAATGACCAGCTATAAGGCAGGAATAAAAAATTCCGGCTGTGTACCTCTGGTCGTATAGATATCGATGCATTCGTACAAATTCTTTTCTAGGTACAGATGGTTTAAGGATCAACTATACGGTGGGAACAAATTGTTCCGGCCATATAGTTCTGGCCGTATAGCTGCGCCGCCAGGTGGAAACCCTAAAATTTTGACAGCCGGCCAACTATACGGTGGGAGCACAATGTTCCGGCCATATAGTTGTGCTCGTATAGTTGCGTCCAACCATAAAATCGCACGGGAAGGTACCTCCAACTCCAAAACTTCAATCCTTTTTCTTTCTTCTACCCCCAAACTCTCTCAAAACCTCAAGAGATCTTCACCTCTACTCAATTTCGTTTGATTTCCTCGCACACAAGTGATCTACGGTATGTTTCTCCTCCAATTACTTTTTGCAAATTCATTTTCGATCTATTGTCATTATCAATCTAGGGTGAGACCTCTGATGAAATAATTGCTATGATTCTCTTGCCTAGATTATTATTTTGAGAGGATTCTTTAGTGTGCTATGACAAGGAATATGTTATACTTACTATTGTTGGATCAAAAAGTTTTATTTTGTCTTCTTTTATTGTTTTAGATGATGAACAGAAGGACCCAAACTCATGCTCGTGGCGCTGCTAGCGCTTCTTGGGCTATCACTCAAGAATGCATGGGGATACGGTTCAGGAATGAGCTCCAACACGGTCGCTTCAACAAGATCAAGAACCATGAAGTGAAGACCACCAAGTGGGCTTGCCCCATTATATTGAACCAACTCGGTATTTTTGATGACTTCAATTTACTTTTCAATAGAGATGGCCTGCAAAACTTTGTGTATAGTGATGTGCCTACTTATCGCCGGTTAACCATTGAATTCCTAAGTTTGTTGCAAAGCACTGTTAAACTATGGCAAGGATAGGGCATGGTTTCTTTCCGACTTTTGAACAACAACTACACTTTAACACTAGATGAATGGTGCGCATGTTTTAATTTCCCAAACAATGATGTTAATGCCTTACGCATATCCTTTACTAGCTTAAATCCTTCCCCTGAATAATATTATAATGGATGATTTTCACTACTAGAGTAAGCAAGGGAAAGAATATTCAACATCCTGCAATTCGCTATTTGTTCTATGTTATTGGTAACACCTTGCAGGCACGTAATGACAAGACTCAGTGAGGAGGAGATCTTAGTCCTAACAAAGGCTGCTTATATGAACTGCAACTTTTCACTCAACTTGGGCGCAATCCTTGTGCACTACCTGGAGCACCAATCCTCCCAAAGCCAAGGACGAATCACAGGTGGAGGCGTAATCACCATGCTTGTCAATGCCCTAGGCATCAACCTAGGTGAGTTGCAACCTGTGCTAGGTGAGCGACGTGTTGGTTTCTCTACTTTGAAAGCTTGTGGAATGCTCACTAGGAGAGGTGGTGTTTATTACCTGCATATTGCTGGAGCTGGGCGTATCTACCCCGCTCCTATGCCTAATGGTCTTTTTCTGTATCGAGGAAGGACGTTTGCTATATGACTTGCAGGTTGAGCAACACCAACCCGAGGAGGAGATTCCGGATGAGGATGAGGACCAAGAAGAGGATCAAGAAGTTCCTCATCAAGAGGAGCAACCATCAACCCGGTTCACTACATACCAAGACATCCAAGAACTTGGAGGGACTGTGGAGAGGATGCATACCCTCTCTCTGAACCTCTGAGAATCCACTAGTAATTCATCAACTCAATTTGCAAACTATAGTTCCGACTTTTTCCCGCTACCACAATGATTTGAAGGGCTTGCAAAAGCCTAAGCTTGGGGAAGTTTCCTCATGTATCTTTATTTGGTGTTCATTTGCTTTTACTTATTTCGAGGTTGTGTTTTTAATTCGAGTTTATAGGCACTCGTGTTGGTTTCCCCAATGCTTTATCTTTAGTTATTTCTATTTGCTTTCGAGATTTTCTAGCCGAGCTTTGCCGCTAATTTTCTGTTCTTTAAATTCCCTCTCTTAAAAAATAACAAAAAGATTTCTCCATTTTTATTTATTTTCCCTCTTTCTTTTCTTTCCGCCTCGAGGTTCTCATGTATTTGCAGGAGAGTAATCAACTTTAAGTTTCCAAGAAACAAATAAAAAAGGAAGAGAGAAGTGGAACCAAACATGAGAGGTATGCCGTATGACTTCCCACTTTTGAAGTTTGAGAAACCCATGCTAGGTAGTAGTAAATGTTGAGATATTATATTGGTGGGGTGAGTCTTTTTATTGTAGTAAGATTTTCGTTTGCATGGATATTTAGTTGGGTACGTTTTGTTCCAGCTCCCGTAATTAACCAAGTCTTGACTAAAAATTGCTAAACAATCATAATAAGAAAAAGTCTCACAATTGAAGGCTTGGGTGTTGTAGTGTTTAGTCTTGAAGGCTTATTTCTAGAGACACTCAACACCACTAAAAATGTTGATTGACTTGATAACTCTCTTTAAAAGGATTTGTTCGATTGAATTAATGTTTAGCGGTTTTTATGAGCATGCAAAAGTTTGACTTGTTAATCATAAGAATGATATAGCTTTACGCGTGTCAAACTTCATGGGATGCCAACAACTCCGCTAGCCTACGAACGATCTTCATGGAGGAAACTCCTAGATTTCAGCTATGTGTTGATTAAACACATGTAGCAGCAATGATATAGTGGGTAAGATTCTTGGCACTCCCGGTAGTTGTGTTCATGATGGAATGACTCCTCTAGCTATTATAAGTAATCATTATGCAAAAGGAACAAAAACCTTGGTGATGCCACGAGTGTCCATCATAGCCCGATAAACTAAAACATTTTTTTTGGCATGCTCTCAAATACTCAAAAACTGAAATTCTTGAAGGACAATGAATAGAAAAATAGTGCTTTAAAACTCTTGATTTATTGATGTGGGAGAATTGAGATACTCTAGTCTATATGATTTTTATGACAACTCTCACACTCTCAATTTACACGATTATACCTTATGTTCAAAGGCAAGCCTATGAGTTGCTTACATGGCATGGAAGAAAGTTTACTCATTTGAATCATCCATGTTGACAATAATTATCCTATGCTATAAGGATGCATAAAACCCATATGATATGCTTGCCATTACTCTATCTATGCTAAAGTTTTTTAGATTTATGAAGTGGAGGAAATATGAGACTACTAATCATGAGTAAGATCATCATCTCGTTATTTCAGTTTAAATGTTGAGTTCCTAATTTATTTTGGTTTTCTTGCTCAAGGACGATCAAGTTTAAGCTTCGGTACGTTGATGGCTCTAAAATATAGTCATCTACGTCCACATTAAAACTGGATATTGTTCATATTTTTGACGAAATATCTCTCTAAACCCTGCCACTGATGCCTAATATTCAAAGGGGTATGCAATCCTTTCTTTCTATTTTTTCCTGCGCAGATAATGATGTTTTATGATGGGAATCACTACATTAAAGTCAAAGATACAAGATTTCCAACAACTAGAAGAAACCAGGAGTCGTGGGTCGGCGGCAGAGGCTTTAACGGCCAACTATACGATTAGAATAAAATTATGGCCGTATAGTTGCCATCGACGCTGCTAGGTCAAACAGAACAACTTTTGCGAAGGGACCCCTATATAAAGAGGCCTCAGGCGACGAGAAATAGGCGCTCGCAGAAACCATCAGCCACCCCCCAGATCTCCATCCACAACACCGACGAGCCGCCGGAGGAATAGACTGAGATATAATCTCTCCACCACCATGGCCTTATTCTACCACTTGTAATAGTAGATCTCTTCTTCGATTGGCGACATTGTAAGACTATTAGCTATCAATCTCATAATTTCCACTACAATGTTTATGATCTTTTATCTCATCTCTATGTGTGAGTAATTCTCCTTGGACTAAGGGCTTTGGCCTAGCCATGTAGCTTTTTGTGCATGTTATTTATCATAGATGGGATCATGTATTAGTTTGTATGACATGATGATTATTGTATCCTCTCTTGCCTCAGTCTAAGGACTTGTCAGGTACCCAAGATCCCGAGGATTGAGCCAGGTATAGGTAGTATGAGTAATGACTAATCTGCAGGTTGGGAACCCTAGTGATAGAAAGGGTAGTACCGGTGTATGTGAGGGATTTACTTGGGATTAACGGTGACATCACTATGCATATCACTAGTTCTCTTTGTTCTATGGATGAGACTAGTAGGTTATTCCCATCAGAGGCAATAGCAATTATGGATGCACTGCCCACATATAATTTATCTTGCTCTAACAATTACATGCATACTTTGTTTCTATATTTTATTCCCATCAAATGTTTTGCACAGCTACAGGTGAAACTGAACACCCTAGGCCCTCTCTATCCATCATCGACAACAACAAAAAGACGCAAACTCTTGGTCCGATAAAAACACAAAAGGAATTCTAAAAATCCCGAATGTCCGTTAAAGTAACTTCATTACGCTTCTGCTTCCCGAGGATTCAATAAACTTAGGTCTACTAGGGAAAAAGAGCTATACTACATCCCTAATCCGGATCGAAGGTAACAACCCTTTTTCTGGCGCCGTTGTCAGGGAAGCAATAGCTACTCTAGTGAGTGATACATTGCAAATGTATCTATAATTTTTGATGTTCCATGCTTGGTTTTATCCACTTTATTGTGTTTTGTCCACACTTTGGAGTACTTTTCATATGATTTCTTGGACTAACCTATTAACAAGAGCCAAAGTGTCAGCTGCCTGTTTTCTGCTGTTTTTGGTTCCAGGAAAGTCAGAAAATGAATATTCTCGGAATTGGATGGGACAAAAGCGAAAGTGCCTATTTTTCCGGAAGTCATCAGATGCCAGAATACGAGACGGAGAAGGGCCAGAGGGCGGATGATGTCTACGCACTTCTATTCTTGTGGACAGTTGTTGGGCCTCCAAGTGTAGAGGTTTGTAGAACAGTAGCAAGTTTTCCCTTAAGTGGATTACCCAAGGTTTATCAAACTCAGGGAGGAAGTGGTCAAAGGTATTCCCTCTCAAGCAACCCTGCAATCAAGATACAAGAAGTCTCTTGTGTTCCCAACACACCCAATACACTTGTCAGGTGTATAGGTGCACTAGTTCGGCGAAGAGATAGTAAAATACAAGTGGTATGGTGATTGAAAATAGCTTGATGGCGTGGAAAAGACTAAAGTAAAACTGAAATAAAGATGGCAGCAAGCAAACATGTAACAGATCTAGTAGCAAACGGTGTTTCAATTCTTAGAAACAAGGCCTAGGGATCATACTTTCACTAGTGAACACTCTCATATAAATATATTCTTCTTTATGATACTACGCTGAACTACTCTCCGGTTGGACACTCTAATCGATGGTAGGGCTATAACAGCACACCTCAGAGTCCATCTTTCCCATCTAGAAAACCCCACACTGTCACCCTGAGCAGTAGATGAGTCCAACAAACACCACAATTTCGTAAAGACATCCAACTCCAAATATAACTCATAACAAATATTTGTAATCTCTAGCCTAAGTGCCACCATGGTGAGCACGCTGTCACTTTCACACACATGGGGAGAGCAGAGATTCATTAAAGCACTTGAGTAGCAGAATAGATCTATAGATTACAAGCTCATGATCTCAATAAGATCATGCATAGAGAGAGATGAACACATAGCTGCCGGTAGAACCCTTAGCCTCGAGAGAGAACTACTCCCTCCTCATCATGGGAATCAACAATGGTGATGGAGATGGCGGTGGAGATCGATGGAGATGGCTCCGAGGGCACTTCCCCGTCCCGGCAGGGTGCCAAAACAGAGACTTTCTATCCCCCGAATCTCCCCTTCGGTGGCGGCGGTGCTGCGGAACTTTTCGTGGCTAGAGGCTTGATGATTTAGGGTTTATGCCTCGGGAGGCTTCTTATAGGCCAGAGGGCAAGGTCGGTGGGCGGCCTGGGGGGACCCGCGCCATGGGGTGGTGTGGCCACCCTGTGGCCCCTCTCCGACTCTCCTTCTGGCTCCGTGAGTCTTTCTGGAAAATATCAACTTTGGCTTTTGTCTGGTCCAATTCCGAGAATATTGATTTTTTGACTTTCCTGGAACCAAAAACAGCAGAAAACAGGCAACTGGCACTGTGGCACTTGTTAATAGGTTAGTCCAAGAAATCATATGAAAAGTACTCCAAAGTGTGGACAAAACACAAGAAAGTAGATAAAACCAAGCATGGAACATCAAAAATTATAGATACATTTGCAATGTATCAACATCCCCAAGCTTAAATCCTGCTCATCCTCGAGTAGGTAAGTGATAAAAAAGAAAGAATAATTTTTGAGGTGACATGCACCATCAAAGACTTGATCAAAGTATTTGCAAAACATGGATAGCTGGGATCATAGCACTTCAACATAGCATGAAAGACAAAGTTCTAACAATAAGACAAAGAAACTATGTTGCAACATGAAAAGGCACAAACAAAAGATTCATGAATAACAATGCTTTGCAAGACGTTTGTTTGATTCACATAAAGAAAACATAGAATAATAGTATTCAGCTTGTCCCTCATAGAGTAGCAAACATAAATGCATAGGACACCTTCAAAGTTCATAAGAGTGACTAGATACAAATAGTTTAAAACAAGCAATATCAAGTTATGCATCAATTAACTAGTCTTGGGACAATGCACATAGGCCACTATGCTCTCAAAGTAGGTGCATAAAGGTAGAAGGTGGAGACTCAATATAATGGTGGAAGAAAGGCCTTCATAGAAGGAAGCAGAGATTCAAGTTTCATAAAGAGCTTCCAAAAATTATGGTACTTATAGCTTTCAGCTCTCATTGCCCCTATCATAAGCATCTTGAAGTGATTAAGGTTAAAGCGAACAAACTATGGTGTACATGCTTGACGAAGTATAAGTTAGAAATCTCATGTCCCTTGAATACGAGGGCCGCTCCTCATGCTACTCAAGTTTAGTCACCGGTAAGTTCTTCTCATTGTAAGTACATGTGTATCATTGAGAACCGCCAACGGGGTACCCCTTGCCCGATGATACGGAAGAATCCCCATATCAAAATGACAAGGCAAGCAAACAACGAGCATCTCAGCAATCTTCTTATTTACCATGGGAATATGGTGCTTTTTTCTCTCTTTCCTCTTTTCATAGTATCTCTTTTTTCTCAATATAGGACTCTTTTTTTATAAGAAGAATGCTTCATAGACAACTCGTTATGGTTACGCTGCAGGTTTCCACCATGTCAGCATGGATTAGACCAGCGGCCCAGGCCTTTCTCTAACACATATACATAACTCCATGGACTTACAAGCTCCCCTTTGTTTTCACATCGACGACATCCATATACAAAAGAGCATGATATCAACTAGGTACAAGTACCAAGTGCAATGTTGAAAGAGTTCCCCATGAAAGCATGGTTCTGCTAATTCCCAACAAATAAGTGCAAGCATATACAACATAGAAGACACAATGGTTCAAGTTTATTAAGGGCAAGAAAAGTAAAGTGTGCCATCAAGTTCGTGAGAGCTTTAATCACTAGTTTTCTCATAACAATTTTAATTTGGAAGGTAAAAAAGCATGAATATACTTGGAATAGCATAAGCTAGTAGGTAGGTATGGTGGACTCTTTGGAATAACTTGGTTTAGGGAGTTGGATGCATGAGTGGAACTCATACTTGGTGGTGGAGGCTAGAAAAAGACTGGGAGCGACAAACGAAGAGAGCAATAATGGCCATAATCATGCAGAGCGACAAAACATCATTGATCAAAGCATAAAGTGATACTACAAGTTGAAAACTAAAGGATCATAAAGGCTATGGTGACTTGAGATAGTCATAACATGGTGTGAGCATATGCCAAGTCAACCCAAATAAAGCATCAAAGGAGAATACCACTATATTATGCTTTAATATGCTAAAACAACGCATGATTCATCCAAGGCACATTAAGCAATCTCAATTGTTTATAACAAGTCATGCTACAACAAAGAATACTAAGAAGAAGGCTAAAACAATATCAAGCATGGCATGACAAAGCATATGCCAGAGTCAAAAACAAGCTCTTTTTACCACATAAGTATGAACTTTCCTACTCTTTTCCAATCCAAACCAAACTATTTGAAAACCAATGTATGAAAGAGGGGGTCCAACCAATTTATTCAGAAAACTAAGCAAACCGAAGCAAACAAAAAACCAAAATGAAAACTAAAAATAAGACGCTCCAAGAACAACACAACTGTGCATGAAACAATAAAAATGAAGCGTTTGGAAGAAACCTAAGATTTTTATTGATGAAGAAGGGGATGCCTTGGGCATCTCCAAGCTTTGACGCTTGTACTTCTTGGATATTTCTTGGGGTGACACGTGTGGCATCCCCAAGCTTGAGCTTTAGTCCATACTTCATCTCATTACTCATTCCTTCCATACACCTGGAATTTTTCCTTCATACAAAACTTCACACAATCTTTATTAGCAACATTAGTGCACTCAAGATAAATAAGTCTTAAGGTTCAGTTACAACACCAAATAAACTTCCATTATAACACTAGATACTGGAGCACTTCCCTCAAAAAGCTCAATTCCCCAAAAGAACTCAAAAAGGAACCAACAAGAAGCAAATGCAGAAAATGACAGAAATCTGTCAAAACAGACCAGCAGGTAAAGATGAATTTTTTTCGAAGACCTTCTGTTGCTCAAATCAAAACGTGTTGAACTAACAAAAGTTAGGTAACTACCTGGGGCATAAGCACAAAAATTTACGCCTCAAAAGGACATACAGAGATTTTACACGAAATTTTATGGTGAAGCACAGAAATCTGTTTCGGGACAGCAACTTTCCCAATTATTACTTCTCTCTCATTAGAGGTTACTCTTGGCACAAAAAGCAAATTAAAAAGGATAAGGAGCGGTTATTACTGAGGTAATAACTTCCAAGACTCATCTAAAACTTTTGTGTTATCTCCCAATAAGTACTTTTCTTTAACGCCTTTAAGTTAGGTATGATAGTTTGAGAAGATGCTCACATAAGAAATATGAATTGAAGTAAATGAGAGCATCAAGAAGCAAATTCAAAACAAATTTAAGTCTAACCCACTTCCTATGCATAGGAATCTTGTAAAGAAACAAGTCATGAAAGCACAAAGTAACAAGCATAGGAAAGTAAAACAAGTGCAACTTGAAGACTTTCAACATAAAGAGGGGAAACTTAATATTGTTGAGACACATAAAACCATGTTTCCCTCTCTCATAATAACTTTCAGTAGCATCATGAATAAAATTAACAATATAAATATCACATAAAACATTCTTATCATGAGCCACATGCTTAAAAGAATTAATACTCTCCACATAAGCATAGACATTATTATTAATTGTAGTGGGAGCAAATTCAACAAAATAGCTATCATTATTATTCTCATCACCATAATCATCAAATATAGGAGGCATATTGTAATCATAATTAATTTTCTCCTCAATAATAGGTGGACTAAAAATATCATATTCATCATTGTAATCATCATATATTAGAGGCATAGTATCATCAAAGTAAATTTTCTCCTCCATTCTTGGGGGACTAAAAAGATCATTTTCGTAAAAACTAGCTTCCCCAAGCTTAGACTTTTCCATAGCATTAGCAATAATGGTGTCCAAAGAATTCATACTAACAACATTGCTATTAGCATGCAAATAAAGTTCCATAGGTTTTTAATTTTCTCTTCAAACACTTCATGTCCTAACTCAAGATAAAGACCATAAAGCTCTCTAATTTTTTGTTGTTTTCCATTAAGCCTAACTAGTGAAAACAAGAATAAAAAATACAAAATTGCAGAATCTAAAGGAAATAACTTCGAGCACTCACACCGGAGGATGTGAGTACCTTTTACCTTACCTCTCCGGCAACAGTGCCAGAAAATAGGCGTTTGCCGTGGGAGGTTCTTCTTCTTTAATCCTCCGGTGTGAATACCTTTTACCTTACCTCCCCGGCAACGGCGCCAGAAAATAGCTTGATGTCTACGCATTTCTATTCTTGTAGGCAGTTGTTGGGCCTCCAAGTGCAGAGGTTTGTAGAATAGCAGCAAGTTTTCCCTTAAGTGGATTACCCAAGGTTTATCGAACTCAGGGAGGAAGTGGTCAAAGGTATTCCCTCTCAATCAACCCTGCAATCAAGATACAAGAAGTCTCTTGTGTCCCCAACACACCCAATACACTTGTCAGGTGTATAGGTGCACTAGTTCGGCGAAGAGATAATGGCGTGGAAAAGACTAAAGTAAAACTGAAATAAAGATGCAACAAGCAAACATGTAACAGATCTAGTAGCAAACAGTGTTTCAATGCTTAGAAACAAGGTCTAGGGATCATACTTTCACTAGTGAACACTCTCATATAAATATATTCTTCTTTATGATACTACGCTGAACTACTCTCCGGTTGGACACTCTAATCGATGGTAGGGCTATAGCAGCACACCTCAAAGTCCATCTTTCCCATCTAGAAAACCCCACACTATCACCTTGAGCACTAGATGAGTCCAACAAACACCACAATTTCATAAATACATCCAACTCCAAATATAACTCATAACAAGTATTTGTAATCTCTAGCCTAAGTGCCACCATGGTGAGCACGCTGTCACTTTCACACACATGGGGAGAGCAGAGATTCATTAAAGCACTTGAGTAGCATAATAGATCTATAGATTACAAGCTCATGATATCAATAAGATCATGCATAGAGGGAGAGAGATGAACACATAGCTACCGGTAGAACCCTTATCCTTGAGAGAGAACTACTCCCTCCTCATCATGGGAATCAGCAATGGTGATGGAGATGGCGGTGGAGATCGATGCAGATGTCTCTGGGGGCACTTCCCCGTCCTGGTAGGGTGCCGGAACAGAGACTTTCTGTCCCCCAAATCTCCCCTTTGGTGGCGGTGGCGCTGCGGAACTTTTCGTGGCTGGAGGCTTGATGATTTAGGGTTTATGCCTCGGGAGGCTTCTTAAAGGCCAGAGGGCAAGGTCGGTGGGCGGCCAGGGGGCCCACACCATGCCCTGGTGCAGCCTGGGGGGACCCGCGCCATGGGGTGGTGTGGCCACCCTGTGGCCCCTCTCCGACTCTCCTTCTGGCTCCGTGAGTCTTCCGGGAAAATATCAACTTTGGCTTTTGTCCGGTCCAATTCCGAGAATATTGATTTTCTGACTTTCCTGGAACCAAAAACAGTAGAAAACAGGAAACTGGCACTGTGGTACTTTTTAATAGGTTAGTCCAAGAAATCATATGAAAAGTACTCCAAAGTGTGGACAAAACACAAGAAAGTAGATAAAACCAAGCATGGAACATCAAAAATTATATATACATTTGCAATGTATCAGCGGCCACACCACCTGGACATGCGGACAGGCTTGGCCCGTGCTAGGGGGTGGTGTGGCCAGCCTAGGCACCCCCTCGACCTCTCCTTCCGCCTATAAGATGCCCTCGGGACGAAAACCCTAAGTACCCGATCAAAAATCCACGAAAGAGTCTGTAGCCGCTGTCATCTCCATCCCTAGATCGGGAGGGATCTGAAGCTCTTCCCGGCACCCTGCCAGAGAGGGGAGTTCACCCTTGAGGCCTTCTTCATCACCATGCAAGCCTCCGATCTGATGCGTGAGTAGTTCATCCTTGGACTACGGATCCATGTAGTAGCTAGATGGCTGGTTCTCCTCCTTTGTGCTTTCATGTTTAGATCTTGTGAGCTCCGTTCATGATCAAGATCGTCTATTTGTAATCATACATGTGTGTTTGCGGGGATCCGATGGATATTGAGATGCTATTTTAGATCGATTATTGATTCTATCATGTCTTTGTTATTTGTGATCTTGCATGCTTTCCGCTGTTAGTAGCTATCTTGGCCATGTAGATGCTAGCAACTCCAAGAGTTAGTATTTATGCTCGATTGTGGGTTCATGCCTCTAGTAATCTGGGGAAGTGACAGAAATCTCTAAGGTACTAGATGTGCTGTTGCTACTAGGGAGAAAACAACAATCCTTTGTTCATAGAACAATCGTATTGTTTACTTTACATGTAGTTTGTAAAGCAATAATCTGTTGCTTGCAACTTAATACTGGAGGGGGTTCGGATGATAACCTGAAGGTGGCTTATTAGTCATAGATGCAGTTGGATGGCGGTCTATGTATAATGTTGTAATGCCCAATCAAGTCTCAAAGGAGTCAAGATGATTAGTATATGCATGTATTGCTTTCTCGGTTTTTGTCAATTGCCCCGCTGTAATTTGTTCACCCAACATGTTATCTATCTTAAGGAGAGCCACCTCTAGTGAACTATGGATCCCAGTCCTTTTCTTTTACATACAATCTACAAACTGTTTACTGCTTTGTGTTTACTTTCTGCAAACTATTACTTCTTTCCATTCGATACGTTTAATCCTTTGTTTTCCACAAAACACGGTGAGATTGACAACCTCATTGCAAGTTGGGGACAAAGTTCTGTGGTTGTGTTGTGCAGGTCTCCACGTTGCTACTAGCACCGGTAGTGCGCCCTGCCAAGGCTCAGCTAGCAACACCTTAGGGGTGTTTCCTTGCTCCTACTGGTTCGATTAAACCTTGGTTTCATAACTGAGGGAAACTTGCTGCTATTCTCATCATACCTTCCTCTTGGGGTTCCCAATGAGCTCTACATCAACACCGCACCAACATTTTTCTGGCGCCATTACAGAGCCATCAAGCATTTTTCTGGCGCCGTTGCCGGGGAGTCAAGGACATCTTCACAAGGGGAGTTCCTCATAACCAATCTCTTTACTTTGCTATTTTTGTTTTGTTTGCTTGTTTCGTTATCAAAAACACAACAAATAGTTCTACTAGTTTGCTTTCTTATTTGAAAACACAAAAAATGACTACTCTTGAAAACACTAAGTTGTGTGACTTCACTAGCACCAACAACAATGATTTTATGAGCACACCTATTGCTCCACCTGTGCCTGAAGATACTTTCTTTGAGATAAAACCTGCTTTACTCAATCTTGTTATGAGAGAACAATTTTCTGGTATTGGTAATGAAGATGCTGCTTCCCATCTAAATAACTTTGTTGAACTTTGTGAGATGCAAAAGCATAGGGATATAGATGGTGATATTATTAAGCTAAAATCGTTTCCTTTCTCTTTGAGAGGAAAAGCTAAAGAATGGTTGAATTCCTTAACTAGAAATAGTATTGATTCTTGGACTAAGTGCAAAGATGCTTTTATTGGAAAATACTATCCTCCTGCTAAGATTATATCTATGAGAAGTGAAATAATGAAGTTTAAACAATCTGATAATGAACATGTTGCTCAAGCTTGGGAAAGAATGAAATCTTTGGTAAAGAATTGTCCCACTCATGGATTGACTGCTTGGATGATCACCCAAACTTTTTATGCAGGATTGAACTATTCTTCAAGGAACGTATTGGACTCTGCTGCTGGAGGTACCTTTATGACCATTACTTTGGGTGCTGCAACAAAACTTCTAGACAATATGATGGTTAATTATTCGGAATGGCATACCGAGAGAGCTCCACAAGGCAGGAAGGTAAATTCTGTTGAGGAAACTTCCTCCTTGAGTGATAAGATTAATATTATAATGTCTATGCTTGTTAATGGGAAAGCGCATATTGATCCAAATAATGTTCCTTTAGCCTCTTTGGTTGCTCAAGAAGAGCAAGTTGATGTGAACTTCATAAGAAATAATAACTTTGGCAATAATGCTTATAGGAGTAATTTTGGTAACAACAATTATAAGCCATATCCTCCCAACAATGGTAATGCTTACGGAAATTCTTACAACAATAATAGGAGTGCTCCCTCTGAACTTGAAGTTATGCTTAAAGAGTTTATTAGTAAACAAACTGCTTTCAATAAAACTATTGAGGAAAAACTCTCTAATGCTGAAAGAAATATAGCATCTTTGGTTGAAGCTCAATTTTCTTTGAATAAAATGGCTGCTAAACCTGAAACTAATGTTAATCCCTTTGTAGCTACTAATGCTATACAAGTAAGAATTGATGAAAATGTTAGACTATTAGCTGAATTACATGCTAAGTGGGAAAGAGAAGATGAAATTGCTAGAAACATTAGTGTTTCTACTATCACCACCACTAGTGTTGAGGCTAGTAATAGTTCTACTACTCTAGATGATAAATTTGATTTTGATCTTGATGGTTGTAGTATCTCTGAAGTTATTAAGTTCCAACAAAAGCTTGCTAAAAGCCTTAATGCTAGTGCTATGAACATGGCCTTTACATAACACATTACTAATGCTCTCATAAAGATTAAAGAAGAAAAGATGAAACATAAAGCTTCTATTCCTATAAAACAAGAAGATGGTTGGGAACCCATCATTAATATGAAAGTGAATGACTTTGATTTCAAAGCTTTATGTGATCTTGATAGTAGTGTTTCTATTATGCCTAGAAGGACTTATGATATGCTTGATTTGCCTCCTTGATGGCTCAATGCACGGCGCCCAGAAAAATTCTTGATGGCGGTGTTGATGTAGAGCTCGTTGGGAACCCCAAGAGGAAGGTATGATGAGCACATCAGCAAGTTTCCCTCAGTTATGAAACCAAGGTTTAATCGAACCAGTAGAAGCAAGGAAACACCCCAAAGGTGTTACTAGCTAAGCTTTGGCAGGGCGCACTACCGGTGCTAGTAGCAACATGGAGACCTGCACAACACAACCACAGAACTTTGTCCCCAACTTGCGATGAGGTTGTCAATCTCACCGTGTTTTGCGGTAAACAAAGGATTGAACGTATCGAATGGAAAGAAGTAATAATTTGTAGAAATTAACACAAAGAAGTAAACAGTTGTAGATTGTATGTAAAGAAAAGGACCGGGATCCATAGTTCACTAGAGGTGGCTCTCCTTAAGATAGATAACATGATGGGTGAACAAATTACAGCGGGGCAATTGACAAACACCGAGAAAGCAATACATGCATATACTAATCATCTTGACTCCTTTGAGACTTGATTGGGCATTACAACATAATACATATACCGCCATCCAACTGCATCTGTGGCTAATAATCCACCTTCAGGTTATCATCCGAACCCCCTCCAGTATTAAGTTGCAAGCAACAGATTATTGCTTTACAAACTGCGTGTAAAGTAAACAATACGATTGTTCTATGAACAAAGGATTGTTGTTTTCTCCCTAGTAGCAACAACACATCTAGTACCTTAGAGATTTCTGTCACTTCCCCAGATTACTAGAGGCATGAACCCACTATTGAGCATAAATAATAACTCTTGGAGTTGCTAGCATCTACTTGGCCAAGATAGCTACTAACAACGGAAAGCATGCAAGATCACAAATAACAAAGACATGATAGAATCAATAATCAATCTGAAATAGCATCTCAATATCCATCGGATCCCCGCAAACACAACATGCAGAATTACAAATAGATGATCTTGATCATGAACGGAGCTCACAAGATCTAAACATGAAAGCACAAAGGAGGAGAACCAGCCATCTAGCTAGTACATGGATCCGTAGTCCAAGGATGAACTACTCACGCATCACACCGGAGGCTTGCATGGTGATGAAGAAGGCCTCCAGGGTGGATTCCCCTCTCCGGCAGGGTGCCGGGAAGAGCTTGAGATCCCTCCCGATCTAGGGATGGAGATGACGGCAGCTATAGACTCTTTCGTGGATTTTTGATCAGGCCCTTAGGGTTTTTGTCCCGAGGGCAATATATAGGCGGAAGGAGAGGCCGAGGGGGTGCCGGGAGCGGCCACACCACCCTCTGGTGCGGGCCAGACCTGGCCGCGCGGCTAGGTGGTGTGGTGGCCCCCTGGCCCCTCTCCGTCTCGTATTCTGGCACTTGATGACATCCGGAAAAATAGGCACTTTGGCTTTTGTCCCGTCTAATTCCGAGAATATTCATTTTCTGACTTTCCTGGAACCAAAAACAACAGAAAACAGGCAGCTGGTACTGTGGCTCTTGTTAACAGGTTAGTCCAAGAAATCATATGAAAAGTACTCCAAAGTGTGGACAAAACACAAGAAAGTGGATAAACCAAGCATGGAACATCAAAAATTATAGATACATTTGCAATGTATCAACATCCCCAAGCTTAAATCCTGCTCGTCCTCGAGTAGGTAAGTGATAAAAAAGAAAGAATAATTTTTTAGGTGACATGCACCATCAAAGACTTGATCAAAGTATTTGCAAAACATTCAAAGCTGGGATCATAGTACTTCAATCATAGCATGAAAGACAAAGTTCTAGCAATAAGACAAAGAAACTATGATGCAACATGAAAAGGCACAAACAAAAGATTCATGAATAACAATGCTTTACAAGACGTTTGTTTGTTTCACATAAAGAAAAACATAGCATAATAGCATTCAGCTTGTCCCTCATAGAGTAGCAAATATAAATGCATAGGACACCTTCAAAGTTCATAAGAGTGACTAGATACAATAGTTTAAAACAAGCAATATCAAAGTATGCATCAATAAACTAGTCTTGGGACAATGCACATAGAAGAATGGCCACTATGCTCTCAAAGTAAGTGCATAAAGATAGAAGGTGGAGACTCAATGTAATGGTGGAAGACAAGCCTTTGTAAAAGGAAGTAGGGATTCAAGTCTCATAAAGAGCTTCCAAAAATTATGGTACTTGTAGCTTTCAGCTCTCATTGCCCCTATCATAAGCATCTTGAAGTGGTTAAGGTTAAAGTGACACAACTAAGAGGATATGCTTGACAAGTTATAAACCGATCCTCATGCTACTTAACTTCAGTCACGAGTAAGCTCTTGTCATTGTAAGTACATGTGTATCATTAAGAACCGCCAACAGGGTACCCCTTGCACATGATACGGGAGCTTTCCCATAATCAAAATGACAAGGCAAGCAGACAATGAGCATTTGAGCGATCTTTTTATTTGCTATTTGCATAGGTTTTATTGAGGATGCTTCATAGAGTGCTCATTATGGTGATGCTGCAAGTTTCCACCATGATTAGGCATGGCTTAGGCTAGCGGCCCAAGCGTTTCTCTAACACACATACAAACTCCATGATCTTACAAGTTCCACTTTTATTTCACACCGTCGGGATCCGTAAGCAAAAGAACATGATATCAACTAGGTACAAAGTACCAAATGAAGTGTTGAAAGCGGTCCCCATGATACATGGTTCGGCTAACTTCAACTCATAAAGCGTAAGCATATACGCAACAAAGAAGGACCCAATGGTTCAAGTTTATTAAATGCAAGAAAGTAAAGTGTGCCATCATGTTCGTGAGAGCTTTAATCACTAGTTTTCTCATAACAAGTTTAATTTGGAAGGTAAACAAAAGCATGAATATACTTGGAATAGCATAAGCTAGTAGGTAGGTATGGTGGACTCTTTGTAATAACTTGTTTTAGGGAGTTGGATGCATGAGTGGAACTCATACTTGGTTGTGGAGGCTAGCAAAAGACTGGGAGCGACAAACTAAGAGAGCAATAATGGCCATAATCATGCAGAGCGACAAAACATCATTGATCAAAGCATAAAGTGATACTACAAGTTGAAAACTAAAGGATCATAAAGGCTATGGTGACTTGGGATAGTCATAACATGGTGTGAGCATGTGCCAAGTCAACCCAAATAAAGCATAGAATACCACTATACTATGCGTTGATATGCTAAAACAACGCATGATTCATCCAAGGCACACTAAGCAAACGAAAAACCAAAACAAAAACAAAAAGGAAGACGCTCCAAGAACAACACAACTGTGCATGAAACAATAAAAATGAAGCGTTTGGAAGAAACCTGGGATTTTTATTGATGAAGGCATCCCCAAGCTTTGATGCTTGTACTTCTTGGATATTTCTTGGGGTGACACGTGTGGCATCCCCAAGCTTGAGCTTTAGTCCATCCTTCATCTCATTACTCATTCCTTCCATACACCTGAAATTTTTCCTTCATACAAAACTTCACACAATCTTTATTAGCAACATTAGTGCACTCAAGATAAATAAGTCTTAAGGTTCAGTTCCAACACCAAATAAACTTCCATTAGAACACTAGCTACTGTAGTACTTCGCTAAAAAAGCTCAGTTCCCCAAAAGAACTCAAAAAGGAACCAACAAGAAGCAAATGCAGAAAATGGCAGAAATCTGTCAAAACAAACCAGCAGGTAAAGACGAATTTTTTCGAAGATCTTCTGTTGATCAAATCAAAAAGTGTTGAACTAACAAAAGTTAGATAACAACCTGGGTCAGAAGCACAAACATTCACGCCTCAAAAGGACGTTCATATATTTTACACGAATTTTTACGGTGAAACACAGAAATCTGTTTCGGGACAGCAACTTTCCCAATCATTACTTCTCTCTCATTAGAGGTTACTCTTGGCACAAAAAGCAAATAAAAAGGATAAGGAGACGTTATTACAGAGGTAATAACTTCCAAGACTCATCTAAAACTTTTGGGTTATCTCCCAATAAGTACTTTTCTTTAACGCCTTTAAGTTAGGCATAAGAAGAAAGAAAGAATCAAGTGTTCTCAAATGAAGAAGCATTAAGACCAAATTTTGTTTTCATAGGAGAAGCAAAAGAAATCTTTTCACTCTTTTTAGGGAAGTGTTCTATACCTTTCTTGAGTGGGAGTTGATATTTAATGGTGCCTTCTTTCATATCAATGATGGCACCAACAGTTCTAAGAAAAGGTCTTCCCAAAGTAATAGGACAAGAAGCATTGTATTCAACATCCAAAACATAGAAATCAACGGGGACATAGGAATTGTTAACCATAATAAGAACATCATTAAGACTCCCCATGAGTTTCTTTTTAACATTATCATCAAGTGGGACATTCAAATAACAATCTTCAAGAGGAGGCAAATCAAGCATATCATAAATCCTTCTAGGCATAATAGAAACACTACTATCAAGATCACACAAAGCTTTGAAATCAAAGTGATTCACTTTCATATTAATGATGGGTTCCCAACCATCCTCTTGTTTTATAGGAATAGAAGCTTTATGTTTCATCTTTTCTTCTTTAATCTTTATGAGAGCATCAGTAATGTGTTTTGTAAAGGCCATGTTCATAGCACTAGCATTAGGACTTCTAGCAAGCTTTTGTAGGAACTTAATAACTTCAGAGATATTGCAACCATCAAGATCAAAATCAAATTTATCATCTAAAGTAGTAGAACTATTACTAGCCTCAACACTAGTGGTGGTAATAGTAGAAACATTAATGTTTCTAGCAATTTCATCTTCTCTTTCCCACTTAGCATGTAATTCAGCTAATAGTCTAACATTTTCATCAATTCTTACTTGTATGGAATTAGTAGGTGCAAAGGGATTCTCATTAGTTCAGGTTTAGCAGCCATTTTATTCAAAGAAGGTTGAGCTTCAGCCAAAGATGCTATATTTCTTTCAGCATTAGGGAGTTTTTCCTCAATAGTTTTATTGAAAGCAGTTTGTTTACTAATAAACTCTTTAAGCATAACTTCAAGTTCAGAGGGAGCACTCCTATTATTGTTGTAAGAATTTCCATAAGCATTACCATTGTTGGGAGGATATGGCTTATAATTTTTGTTACCAAAATTGTTCCTATAAGCATTATTGCCAAAGTTATTATTTCTTATGAAGTTCACATCAACTTGCTGTTCTTGAGCAACCAAAGAGGCTAAAGGAACATTATTTGGATCAATATGGGCTTTCCCATTAACAAGCATAGACATAATAATATCAATCTTATCACTCAAGGAGAAAGTTTCCTCAACAGAATTTACCTTCCTACCTTGGGGAGCTCTCGTATGCCATTCAGAATAATTAACCATCATATTGTCCAGAAGTTTTGTTGCAGCACCCAAAGAGATGGTCATAAAGGTACCTCTAGCAGCAGAATCCAATAGGTTCCTTGAAGAATAGTGCAATCCTGCATAAAAAGTTTGGATGATCATCCAAGCAATCAGTCCATGAGTGGGACAATTCTTTACCAAAGATTTCATTCTTTCCCAAGCTTGAGCAACATGTTCATTATCAGATTGTTTAAACTTCATTATTTCACTTCTCATAGATATAATCTTAGCAGGAGGATAGTATTTTCCAATAAAAGCATCTTTGCACTTAGTCCAAGAATCAATACTATTTCTAGTTAAGGAATTCAACCATTCTTTAGCTTTTCCTCTCAAAGAGAAAGGAAACGATTTTAGCTTAATAATATCACCATCTATATCCCTATGCTTTTGCATCTCACAAAGTTCAACAAAGTTATTTAGATGGGAAGCAGCATCTTCATTACCAATACCAGAAAATTGTTCTCTCATAACAAGATTGAGCAAAGTAGGTTTTATCTCAAAGAAAGTAGCTTCAGGAACATGTGGAGCAATAGGTGTGCTCATAAAATCATTGTTGTTGGTGCTAGTGAAGTCACACAACTTAGTGTTTTCAAGAGTAGTCATTTTTTTGGGTTTTCAAATAAGAAAGCAAACTTGTAAAACTATTTTTTGTGTGTTTTTGAATAACAAAACAAGCAAACAAAGCAAAAAGAAAACTAAGCAAAACAAAAACAACAAAGTAAAGAGATTGGTTATGAGGGACTCCCCTTGTGAAGATGTCCTTGACTCCCCGGCAACGGCGCATGAAAAATGCTTGATGGTTGAATGCACGACGCCCAGAAAAATGCTTGATGGCGGTGTTGATGTAGAGCTCATTGGGAACCCCAAGAGGAAGGTATGATGAGCACAGCAGCAAGTTTCCCTCAGTTATGAAACCAAGGTTTAATCGAACCAGTAGGAGCAAGGAAACACCCCAAAGGTGTTACTAGCTGAGCTTTGGCAGGGCGCACTACCGGTGCTAGTAGCAACATGGAGACCTGCACAACACAACCACAGAACTTTGTCCCCAACTTGCGATGAGGTTGTCAATCTCACCATGTTTTGTGGTAAACAATGGATTTAACGTATCGAATGGAAATAAGTAATAGTTTGTAGAAATAAACACAAAGAAGTAAACAGTTGTAGATTGTATGTAAAGAAAAGGACCGGGATCCATAGTTCACTAGAGGTGGCTCTCCTTAAGATAGATAACATGCTGGGTGAACAAATTATAGCAGGGCAATTGACAAACACCGAGAAAGCAATACATGCATATACTAATCATCTTGACTCCTTTGAGACTTGATTGGGCATTACAACATTATACATAGACCGCCATCCAACTGCATCTATGACTAATAATCCACCTTCAGGTTATCATCTGAACCCCCTCCAGTATTAAGTTGCAAGCAACAGATTATTTCTTTACGAACTGCGTGTAAAGTAAACAATACGGTTGTTCTATGAACAAAGGATTGTTGTTTTCTCCCTAGTAGCAACAGCACATCTAGTACCTTAGAGATTTCTGTCACTCCCCAGATTACTAGAGGCATGAACCCACTATCGAGCATAAATACTAACTCTTGGAGTTGCTAGCATCTACTTGGCCAAGATAGCTACTAACAACGGAAAGCATGCAAGATCACAAATAACAAAGACAGGATAGAATCAATAATCAATCTGAAATAGCATCTCAATATCCATCGGATCCTCGCAAACACAACATGCAGAATTACAAATAGATGATCTTGATCATGAACGGAGCTCACAAGATCTAAACATGAAAGCACAAAGGAGGAGAACCAGCCATCTAGCTACTACATAGATCCGTAGTCCAAGGATGAACTACTCACGCATCACAAGGCTTGCATGGTGATGAAGAAGGCCTCCAGGGTGAATTCCCCTCTCCGGTAGGGTGCCGGGAAGAGCTTCAGATCCCTCCCGATCTAGGGATGGATATGACAACAGCTATAGACTCTTTCGTGGATTTTTGATCAGGCCCTTAGGGTTTTCGTAACGAGGGCAATATATAGGCGGAAGGAGAGGCCGAGGGGGTGCTGGGAGCGGCCACACCACCCCCTGGCGCAGGCTAGGCCTGGCCGCGCGGCCAGGTGGTGTGGTGCCCCCCTGGCCCCTCTCCGTCTCGTATTTTGGCACTTGATGACATCCAGAAAAATAGGCACTTTGGCTTTTGTCCCGTCCAATTCCGAGAATATTCATTTTCTGACTTTCCTGGAACCAAAAACAGCAGAAAACAGGCAGCTGGCACTGTGGCTCTTGTTAATAGGTTAGGCCAAGAAATCATATGAAAATTACTCCAAAGTGTGGACAGAACACAAGAAAGTGGATAAAACCAAGCATGGAACATCAAAAATTATAGATACATTTGCAATGTATCACTCCTCTTGAAGATTGTTATTTGAATATCCCACTTGATGATAATGCTAAAAAGAAACTCATGGGGAGTCTTAATGATGTTCTTATTATGGTTAAGAATGCCTATGTCCCCGTTGATTTCTATGTTTTGGATGTTGAATGCAATGCTTCTTGTCCTATTTGTTGGAAATATGCCCTAGAGACAAATAGTAGTAAGGACTATTATCATATTTCATATAGTTTATGATTAAGTTTTATATCATGCTATAACTGTATTGAGTGGAAACATCAATACACGTGTGATATACAAACAACTACGAGTTCATAGTGAAACTCTAGTCACTGGTTCATTGGTCAACAGATGATCATGTTTCCTGATCATGTGGCATTTATGCTAGTTGGAAATGAGGTCATCTCATTATGAGAATGAGATGATGAACCAATACCCAACCTAAACTTCATGACCCGATCATGTCACGAAGTTTAAGTTACGATGATTAGAAATGGATCCTCGTAGACTATTCCTTAGACCGTGAGGCTATATCAATCACTGTATCCCGAGAGTGCTTAGATAGCATCAAACGCCATCTGGTAAAACGTTGGTTATAAAGGTGTGTTTAGGTATTCAGAGGAAACCGTAGAGGCAATATATGTCAAGAGCGGGATTTGTCCGTCCATGTGATGGGAAGATACTCAAGGCCCCACTCGGAGAAGTTATATCCAATAGCTGCGCATCGTGTGATTAGATCATGGGGATATCACTTGTCGGAACGAGTTAAGTAGCATTGTTCAGCAACGAGATTGAACACAGCATGGTGATGTCATTGATCAGATCTCGGGCAATGCAAGTATCGAGTGACAAAGGGAATAAGACACGACTGTCCCGGTTCAAACGACGAAAGATCTTCGTGGAACGCACAGGGGTCACATGGCCATCCAGGTACCTCTGCCGATCATTGGTGCGAGAGTGTCCCGACCATTTCTAGAGTGTTCCCGAACCGTGGGGGTATCACGCTTAAGGGCTTGATGATGCTTAGAGAGTGTTTATAGGATCGGTAGAATCGCCGAAGAAAAGAAGGGAGAAAACCGGAAGGGTTTCGGTAAGTCCGGAGGTTGTCCGGAGTGGAGGTGGAAGGTGTTCCATAGCCATAGAGGTTGAATAATATGTGAATGAATGTTAAATATTGATTTAATCATTTATTCATAATTATTTAATAAATAGAAAATCAATTAAAGGTTAAAAAGGCTTAATGGGCCAATTCCGGAGGGAGAGGGCCCATTAGGGGAAAGGGGAGTGGGAGAAGGGGCAAGGGGGAGGCCGGCTGGGCCTAGCCCCCCCCCCCCGCGCGGGGCCCACTAGGTGGCCGGCGGCCACCTCCTCCACCTCCTCTCCTTTAGTCCCACCTCGAGACTTTGAGGGAGGGTGTACCCCCTCCTCCCCCTATATAAAGTGGGGTATTTGGCCTAGAAAAATAAACCAATAATCAATAAAGGTCTCCCCACTTTTGGGAGGACCTCTAATTGATATTTTCTCTCTCCCCCTCTCTCTCTCGTGACTGTGGTCCCAAGTCTGGACTGCGCGAGCAAGAGACATCTTCACCGCGGAGCGCCGTCGCACTACGGGATTTGGATCCGGGAGCTCTACTTCCGCAACTGCTGCTGGATCGAGGAAGCGGGAGTCATCGTTAGGCACCGGACGTGTGTAACTCCCCGCGAGGTGTCGTACTTGAGGCACTCAAGTCGTTGGAGCCAGAAGGAGCGCAAGGACTTCATCACGACCTTGAGGTCGGCTTCGGCTCATCTACATCAGCCACGCTCTCCTGAGCGTTAACAACGCTTTTCGGTCTTCAAGGGTAATTTCGCAAAAAGCCCCTCCCATTACTGTATTACTAATAGATAGGTCCTGGTAGCTTCAGGGGTTCAGGGGCATAGTGTAAATTTTATTGTTTTCATACGCGGAACCCCTACAGTGGTATCAGAGCTAGATCTATGCGTGGTAATGCTAGTACTGAAGGAAATATGCCCTGAGAGGCAATAATAAAGTTGTTATTATATATTTCTTGTATATGATAGATGTTTATTTTGCATGCTATAATTGTATTGATAGGAAACATCAATACATGTGTGTTTAATAAACAAAAAGGGTTCCTAGTTATGCCTCTCTTATAGACTAGCTTGTTGATTAACAAGATGATCAAAGTTTCCTGATCATGGACATTGGATGTTGTTAATAACAAGGTCACAACATTTGTGAAATGATGTGATGAACATTCATCCGAAGTATAGCATTACGATCAAGTCATTATGTTTATATTGCTATAACATCATACAAAGTAGTCTTAGTCCTTAGACCATGAGATCATGTTAATTGCTAACACCGGAAGAGTATCTTGATAACATCAAACGTCACACCGTAACAGGGTGACTATAAAGATGGGTTTAGTACTACGAAGGTGTTATGTTGAGGCTCATGGATCAAGAGTGGAATTTGTCAATCCATATGATGGATAGATATAGTCTGGGCCCTCTCAGTGATATCACATTAAGATAGCTTGCAAGCAAGTGATGTGATCACTAGAATGTTAACGGGAACGAGAAAAGAGTGCATGTCGGTAACGAGATCAAACTAGATATTTGGATACCGATGATCGAATCTCGTACATGTATTATATCATGAGACAAAGGGATTAAATTGCTGACGTTAAAGGTTCTCACGATCACAGAAGTCATCGTTGAATATGCAGGAGTCAGTATGGATCTCCAGGTCCCGCTTCTGATTATTGATCTGAAAGGAGTCTCAATCATGTCTGCATTATTCGCGAACCGTAGGGTGACACACTTAAGGGTTTCCGGACACCATTTAGGAGCACATATGTTCCAGACAAAAGGTTTGCAAAGCGCAGGAAATGTTTCGATAGAAACAGGAATTGTTTCGATAGAAACCGGAATTGTTTCGGGTGAAATTGCAGAAAGTGGTTCTGCATGTAATATTGAAATGTTGCAAGGGTTTTATGTGAATGTTTGTTAATTAAAGTAATTAACAAAATACTGAATAAAATAAATAAAAGAGTTTTATTAAATGAGAGAGCATTAAATTTGGAGAAATTTAATGCATTTAAAGTGGAGACTTTAAAAGGGAATGTGAAGAGGCATTTTAATGTGGAGGGGTTACCACCACATGAATGGGGGAGGTGAGGGGTCACCCCCCATGCGCCGGCCATGGAGAGAGGGGGCACGCCCCTCCTCCTATAAAAGGCTACCCATTCCCTCCTTCATCCTCACACCTCCTCGTGAAGGATCTCTCTCCCCCTCTAGATATTCCCCCATGGTCTCGGATAAGCGAGATACCTGTTCCCGGTGGCCTTGCGTCTGGAAGGAGTTGCTGCTTCCGCTGATTCGCTGGAGCGAGGAGGTGGAGGTTGTCCGATGGCTTGAACGTGTGTGCGAGGACGGATGCGCTGCTGATTTGCGGCGCTCGGACTTCCACACGATCTTGAGATCGGCAAGCGTAGGACTACATCAACCACGAGTTCCTACTCGTTAACAAAACTCGTTGTCTTCGAGGGTAAGTTCTCCATGGATGTATGTCCACCTGTTGCTCTGTATCTAGTAGATAGATCTTGGTGTATAGTTCTCATCGTAGGAATTTTTTTGTTTTCTATGCCGCGGACCCAACAGTGGTATCAGAGCCTGATCTATGCGTAGGTGCTTTGCATGGGTAGTACACATATGTTTATATGTGGGCGATGATGATCATGTTATTGCATCTTCTATGTACTTTGGATATTGGTGGCATAGTGGGATGAAGAGGCCCGGACCAACCTTACATGTCATCGTACATGAGACCGGTTCCATGACTGACATGCAACTTGTTTTGCATAAGTGGCTGGCGGGTGTCTGTCTCTCCTACTATAGTCAATATCTGATTTACAACGAGTTGCTAATAACTTGGTTATCCTCGTTTTGGTTCATGTTCGTAGGTAGGACCGGTTCTATCTCTGAAAGCCCTAAGCCACGTAAAACTTGCAATTCATAAATTAGAGGCGTCTAGTTTAGATCGTTGCTGGGCTAGTGTCTTGATATGGTATTGTTGTAAGTAGATGTATGATAGATACTCTTACAACTCACTTAACGTGTAAGTTCCATAGACCTTGGCCTTACACACAAAGGAATGATAGAGATCATACCACGATGCAAATGATAGAGATCAAATGCATGGACCATATCACCTCACTTCACACATTAGATGTTAGCATCTTATATTGCTAGTTTGGTGCTTTTGGTAGCATTATAAGATGATCCCTCATTTGGATATCAAGATAAAATGTGTTCTTCCTTAAGTATGCACCGTTTTGTAGATCGTGTTTTGAGGCATCACGTGATGATCGGGTGTTCTCGACTCTACGCTTTCATACAACGGGTGTAAGACAGTTTTACACACGCGAATACTAAGGTTCTTACTTGACGAGCCTAGCATGTACAGACATGGCCTCGGAACACGGACCGAAAGGTTAAGCATGAGTCATATAGTTGATATGATGCCTATATAGATACTCGCCTTTGAAGCTACACCGACTCACGTGATGATCGGACTTGGTGTAGTGGATTTGGTTCATGTCATCACCAAAAGGACACGAGGGATGTCGTTTTTGAGTGGGAGTTCATTAGTAATTTGGATTAGTTGAACTCAATCTATCATAAACTTAGTCTAAATATATTTTAAAAATTCTGTTGTAGATGGCACCACATGCTTTTAATTTCAATGTGTTCATGGAGAAAGAGAAGCTTGCTGCGAATGGTAGCAACTTCACCAACTGGTCTATGAATTTGAGGATTCTCCTCACTGCTGCACAAAAGCAATATGTGCTAGAGGCGCCGCTAGGCCCCCCACCAGCTCCTGATGCCCCTGCCGAGGAAAAGAACGTCTATATAACTCGTCAGGAGGACTACAACTTAGTTCATTGCGGCATACTGTATGGGCTAGAACCAGAACTTCGAAAACATTTCGAAAATGGCAATGCCTTTGATACCATGGGAGAATTGAAAATGATTTTCGATACCCATGCTGCCGTAGAGAGTTATAATGCTTCTGAAAAGTTCTTTAGCTGCATGATGGAAGAGAACAGCTCCGTTAGTGAGCACGTACTCAAAATGTCTAGGTACGCCGATAAGCTTGTGTCCTTGGGAATAACGATTCCCATTGACTTAGGCATACATCGTGTTCTCTAATCTCTGCCACCTAGCTACAAGAGCTTTGTGATGAACTATAATATGCAGGGCATGAAGAAGTCTCTTCCCGAGCTTCTGCCAATGCTTAAGACTGCAGAAGTGGAGATTAGGAAAGAACATCAAGTGTGGATGATCAATAAGACCACCGGTTTCAAGAAGGACAAGAAAGGCAAGCAGAAGGGAAAGAAGGGCGGCAAATCTGTTGCCGCGCCTGAAAAGAAACCTCGAGCTGGCCCTAAGTCTGACACCGAGTGCTACTACTGCAAGGGGACTGGCCATTGGAAGCGCAACTGCCCCAAGTATTTGGCAGACAAAAAGGCCGGCAAGGCAAACAAAGGTATATGTGATATACATGTTATTGATGTGTACTTGACTAGTACTCGCAGTAGCACCTGGGTATTTGATATGGGATCGGTTGCTAATATATGTAACTCGGTTCAGGGGCTGCGGAACAAGCGACAACTAGCAAGGGATGAGGTCACGAAGCGGGTCGGCAATGGATCAAGAGTTGATGTGATCGCCGTCGGAACGCTGCCTCTCCATATGCCGTCGGGATTAGTTATAAACCTGAATAATTGTTATTTGGTGCCTGCACTGAGCATGAACATTGTATCCGGATCATGTTTGATGCAAAGTGGTTATTCGTTTAAATCTGAAAACAATGGTTGTTCAATTTATATGAATAATATCTTTTATGGTCATGCACCTGTGTTGAATGGTTTATTTCTATTGGATCTCGATAGTAGTATTATGCATATTCATAATGTTGATGCTAAAAGGATTAAACTTGATAATGATATATCTGCATATATGTGGCACTACCGTCTATGTCATATTGGCGTGAAACGCATGAAGAAACTCCATTCTGATGGACTTTTGGAATCACTTGATTTTGAATCATTTGATACATGTGAGCCATGCCTTATGGGCAAGATGACTAGAACACCGTTTTCTGGTTCAATGGAACGGGCGACAGATTTATTGGAAATCATACATACGATGTGTGTGGACCAATGAGTGTGTCGGCGCGAGGTGGATATCGTTATTTTGTTACTTTCACGGATGATTTGAGTAGATACAGGTATATCTATTTGATGAAACACAAGTCTGAAACTTTTGAAAAGTTCAAAGAATTTCAGAATGAAGTGGAAAATCATCGTAATAGAAAGATCAAATTTCTACGGTCTGACCGTGGAGGAGAGTATCTTAGTTACGAGTTTAGCACACACATGAAAGAGTGTGGAATAGTTTCACAACTCACGCCTGCTAGAACACCACAACGTAATGGTGTGTCAGAACGTCATAATCGTACTTTATTGGATATGGTTTGATCTATGATGTCTCTGACTGACTTGCCACTATCATTTTGGGGTTATGCACTGGAAACCGCTACATTCACTTTAAATAGGGCACCATATAAATCCATTGAAAAGACACCGTATGAATTATGGTTTGGAAACAAACCTAAGCTGTCATTTCTTAAAGTTTGTGGATGTGATGTTTATGTGAAGAAACTTCAACCGGATAAACTCGAACCCAAAGCGGAAAAATGCGTCTTCATAGGATACCCTAAGGAAACGATTGGGTATACCTTCTATCACAGATCCGAGGGCAAGGTCTTTGTTGCCAAGAATGGATCCTTTCTTGAGAAGGAGTTTCTCGCGAAAGGTGTGAGTAGTCGGAAGGTAGAACTCGAAGAGGTTATTGAACCTTCTCTTCATGAAATGGCGAGTAGCGCAGCACCGGTAGTTGTTTCGGAGTTGACTTCACCTAATGAAGAGAGAGCTCATGATATTGATCATGAAACTCTGAAAGAGGACACTACCGGACCTCGCAGGTCAAGCAGGACACGTGCAGCTCCTAAACTGTACGGCAATCATGTTATGAATTTCATGATTGATGAAATAGATGACCCTGTGACGTATGAAGAAGCGATGATGAGCCCTGATTCCAACAAATGTCTAGAAGCCATGAAATCCGAGATGGAATCCATGTACGAAAACCAGATTTAGACCTTGGTGGACTTACCTCACGATCGAAAGGCCGTTGAGAATAAATGGATTTTCAAAAGAAAAAATGATGCTGATGGTAATGTAACCATCTATAAGGCTCGACTTGCTGCAAAGGGGTTTCGACAAATTCAAGGAGTTGACTACGATGAGACATTCTCTCCCGTAGCGATGCTTAAGTCGGTTAATATTATGTTAGCAATTGCTGCATATTTCGATTATGAAATATGGCAGATGGATGTCAAAACTGCATTCCTCAATGGTAATATTGAAGAAGAGTTGTATATGATACAACCAAAGGGTTTTGTCAATCCTAAGGATGCTAATAAGGTGTGCAAACTTCAGCGATCCATCTATGGACTGAAGCAAGCATCCCGGAGTTGGAATCTCCGCTTTGATGAGGTGATCAAAGAGTTTGGATTTGTCCAAACTTATGGAGAGGCTTGTATTTACAAGAAAGTGAGTGGGAGCAATGTGGCATTTCTGATATTATATGTGGATGACATATTATTGATTGGAAATGATATAGATCTTTTAAATAGTGTTAAAAGTTATCTAAACAGCAAATTTTCGATGAAGGACCTTGGTGAAGCTTCATATATATTAGGCATTAAAATCTATAGAGATAGATCAAGACGCCTAATTGGGCTATTGCAGAGTACATACCTTGATAAGATATTAAAGAAGTTTAATATGGACGAAAGTAAGAAGGGGGTTCTTACCTATGTTGCAAGGCAAGACATTGAGTAAGACTCAAAGTCCGGCTACAGTGGAAGAAAGAGAGATGATGGATAAGATCCCCTATGCCTCGGCCATAGGCTCTATTATGTATGCCATGCTATGTACAAGACCGGATGTGGCACATGCTATTAGTTTGACTAGTAGGTACCAATCTGATCTAGGTTCGGAACACTGGATAGCGGTAAAGAACATCCTCAAGTACTTGAGAAGAACTAAGGATATGTTTCTTATATACGGAGGTGAAGAAGAGCTAGTCGCTAAGTGTTATGTCGATGCTAGCTTTAACACCGATCCGGATGACTCTAAGTCTTAATCCGGATACGTATTTCTCTTGAACGGAGCAGCATTTAGTTGGAGGAGTTCCAAACAACCTGTGGTGGCTGGATCAACAATGGAGGCGGAATATGTTGCTGCTTCAGAAGCGGCGCAGGAGGCAGTTTGGATGAAAGAGTTCATTACAGAACTGGGTGTGGTTCCCAGTGCATTGGACCCGATGGTGATCTATTGTGACAACAATGGATCCATAGCCAACGCAAAGGAACCAAGGTCTCACAAGAATTCCAAACATAATAAGCGCCGATTTCACTCCATCCGCGAGCATGTCAAGGATGGAGATATAAAGATTTGTAAAGTGCACACAGATCTAAATGTAGCAGATCCATTGACTAAAGTACTCCCTAGGGCAAAACATGATCAACACCAGAACTCCATGGGTGTTAGATTTATCACTGTGTAAACTAGATTATTATCTCTAGTGCAAGTGGGAGACTGAAGGAAATATGCCCTGAGAGGCAGTAATAAAGTTGTTATTATATATTTCTTGTATATGATAGATGTTTATTTTGCATGCTATAATTGTATTGATAGGAAACATCAATACATGTGTGTTTAATAAACAAAAAGGGTTCCTAGTTATGCCTCTCTTATAGACTAGCTTGTTGATTAACAAGATGATCAAAGTTTCCTGATCATGGACATTGGATGTTGTTAATAACAAGGTCACAACATTTGTGAAATGATGTGATGAACATTCATCCGAAGTATAGCATTACGATCAAGTCATTATGTTTATATTGCTATAACATCATACAGAGTAGTCTTAGTCCTTAGACCATGAGATCATGTTAATTGCTAACACTGGAAGAGTATCTTGATAACATCAAACGTCACACCGTAACAGGGTGACTATAAAGATGGGTTCAGTACTACGAAGGTGTTATGTTGAGGCTCATGGATCAAGAGTGGAATTTGTCAATCCAGATGACGGACAGATATACTCTAGGCCCTCTCGGTGATATCACATTAAGATAGCTTGCAAGCAAGTGATGTGATCACTAGAATGTTATATCACAGGAACAAGAAAAGAGTGCATGTCGGTAATGAGATCAAACTAGGTATTTGGATACCGATGATCGAATCTCGGGCATGTATTATATCATGAGACAAAGGGATTAAATTGCTGACGTTAAAGGTTCTCACGATCACAGAAGTCATCGTTGAATATGCAGGAGTCAGTATGGATCTCCAGGTCCCGCTTCTGATTATTGATCTGAAAGGAGTCTCAATCATGTCTGCATTATTCGCGAACCATAGGGTGACACACTTAAGGGTTGCCGGACACCATTTAGGAGAACATATGTTCCAGACAAAAGGTTTGCAAAGCGCAGGAAATGTTTCGATAGAAACAGGAATTGTTTCGATAGAAACCGGAATTGTTTCAGGTGAAATTGCAGAAAGTGGTTCTGCATGTAATATTGAAATGTTGCAAGGGGTTTTATGTGAATGTTTGTTAATTAAATTAATTAACAAAATTCTGAATAAAATAAATAAAAGAGTTTTATTAAATGAGAGAGCATTAAATTTGGAGAAATTTAATGCATTTAAAGTGGAGACTTTAAAAGGGAATGTGAAGAGGCATTTTAATGTGGAGGGGTTACCACCACATGAATGGGGGAGGTGAGGGGTCACTCCCCCATGCGCCGAACATGGAGAGAGGGGGCACCCCCTCCTCCTAGAAAAGGCCACCCATTCCCTCCTTCATCCTCACACCTCCTCGTGAAGGATCTCTCTCCCCCTCTAGATATTCGTCCATGGTCTCGGATTAGCGAGATACATGTTCCCGGTGGCCTTGCGTCTGGAAGGAGTTGCTGCTTCCGCTGATTCGCTGGAGAGAGGAGGTGGAGGTTGTCCGGTGGCTTGAACGTGTGTGCGAGGACGTATGCGCTGCTGATTTGTGGCGCTCGTACTTCCACACGATCTTGAGATCGGCAAGCGTACGACTACATCAACCACGAGTTCCTACTCGTTAACAAAACTCGTTGTCTTCGAGGGTAAGTTCTCCATGGATGTATGTCCACCCGTTGCTCTGTATCTAGTAGATAGATCTTGGCATATAGTTCTCATCGTAGGAATTTTTTTGTTTTCATTGCTGCGGACCCAACAAGTACGGGTAGAACACACGAGATGTAGCGTGTGGGTGTTGATCTTTTAGTTGTTACCCTCCCACGTGTACTTGTGTATACCGCAGTAATGCTTGATGAAGCGGCCCCCAACCGACTTTATGCGTTCATTCGCGAGACTGGTCCACGCTTGACATACGGCTTGTACCGTATAAAGTGGCTTAAGGGGGTGTTTGTCTCTCTTGCATTAGTTGGTATACCATTTGCAACGGAGGGCCCCGAAAGGGGTGTAGTAGAGACAACTGCTTGATCAGCATTGTGCTAAAAGTTCGTAGGTAAGAACGGTTCTTATACGAAAGCCCATTCAGCCACGTAAAACATGCAAAGATAAAGTAGAGGCGTCTAACTTTGTTTTGCAGGAGGGCATTGCTTTGTGATATGGTTGTGGCAAATGTAAAGTGATTACCTTATGTTACGTAGTAGTATATAGTCACGGAG
The DNA here is from genome assembly GCA_910589775.1 of Avena eriantha. NCBI lineage: Eukaryota > Viridiplantae > Streptophyta > Magnoliopsida > Poales > Poaceae > Avena > Avena eriantha. Next base: position 43,834,438 of record OU342745.1, read on the forward strand.
GTGACGAACTACCACGCTGGAATGACACTGGTACCCAGGTGTCTACGGCGCCGGAACCCGGTGACGACGGATGGAGATCACGACGTGAAGGACAATATCACATAGCATTTACATTCAATGTTATTGTTTGTATGTCATTGTGTGCTAGTATTAGATACTCGATGGTAGCCTATAAGATGATCCCTGTTAAAATTACCAACGATTGTGTTCCCCCTTAGTGTGCACCACCAAGAAAGTTCTTCGGTATGAGGCAGGCCGTGATGATCGGGTGTCAGACATATCTACGTTCACATACAGTGGGTCTAAGCCATGTTGCACAACGAAAACACTAAGGTTGAGTTGGCGAGCCTAGCATGTACAGACATGGCCTCGGAACGCGGATGGTCGAAAGATTGAGCATGAGTCGCATGAATGATGTGACCGACGTTTAGCGTCCACCCTTGAACCCACATTAATGGCCGTGATGATCGGGAGAGATGTGGCTGATAGGGGTCGTGTTATCACTAGGAACCCTTCTGGGGATAGGTGTTTCTGAGTGGAGTTATTATTAACTCATTTAATTATAAACTTAGTCTAAATTCCTTTTGCAATTATAAATGTAGAAAATGGTTCTTCCCGAGGTTACCTTTCCTATCGACAATTGGTTAAAAGGAGAAAAGCTCAAGTTAGATGGATCCAACTTTTCTGCATGGGTCATACGCCTATTTGATCTCCTTGGGGAGAACAATGTAGCTGACTACATGACCTGCGAGATGTATTTGGAGTCACCCTATTCTCATGAGACTCAGGAACAGTGGGATCTGCGTTATCGTCGTCGTGTGATGGCCACATTCATATCAGTGACCATGCGCCTCGGAATGGAGGATGGGCTATGGCTAATAGTGGGGAGTCTCAAGCCCCGGGTGGTCATGGCACATCTGAGAGCACATTTCGTGGAACAAATGCGCACGTGGGAGTATGAGCTGATGGGGGACTTCCTCTCCATAAAGATGGAGGAGGGCTCCTCACTGGATGAGCACTTATTGCGCCTCTACGATGCGTACATGAGTCTGGCATACTACCTGGACAACTGGTTCTCAAGCTCATTTGTGATGGGAGTTGTGCTACGGTCGCTTCCTCCAAGCTTCCAAGCACAAGTCAGGATCTGCGTTATGAGAGGCGACACGGAAACACTGGATTTCCTCGAGTTCATATCACATTTCAGAAATGTGATAGATGAACCCAACGTCGCTGGAGTCGTCAACGACAAAGGTATATATTTGCTATACAGTTTTATAAATGTTATAGTCTTGCAAACACATTGCAGTGTTAAGTATATCTGATACTTGTTCTGTTTTATTGAAAACAGGTCCTTCTGCATGAGAGGTGCTTGCTGGAGAGGAGGTGACGTTGCGTGTTGATGGCGAGCATGATGATGACGGCCGACGACACTCTCCCTCGACATTTGTCATTTAGTTTGTGTTTTAGGATGATTAATGTAATCAAGAGATTGTGAACTTCTTTAGTGTGTCTCACACTTTGTGAGACGATTATTTATATGAGTTTGTAACAAACAGTTGTTCTGCTTTTATGAATGATTTCTATTCGTGTTCATATCTTGTTTGATTACTTGTGAATTATCCTTGTTGTTTGAAACTAATTGATAATGCATGAACATTTATAAAACATCAAAATGCCTTGTTTAAAATACCCAATTTAATGATATGTTCATTAATGAATGAATGAAACCATTGTTTAAATTCAAAGTTATAATGATAATATGTGAAAGTCATTTGATTTCTTTTTACATATAAATCATGCCTAAGTTCGGCAAAATAACTTGAACACCGTGTATTACTTGAATACAAAGTGTTTAAAGAATTGTTAGAAGTAAATACATATCCGATGTATTATGTTTTAACGAAAATGGTAATTATCATTATATGATTGCTTAAATGCGCAAAGTAGTTTGCCAAAGGAAACATGAATATGAAACTATTTGATTTGATCAAAATGTTTCATTAACAAAGGGTACAAAGATAAAAGAGAATCTAATTGCTATGATTTGATCAATAGTAATGAAATTCAACTTTATAAGAATGGCATAAAAGAAAATTGTGGAATGCAAAGTGTTTTGAAACGTCAAAATACAAAGAACCACAATGTGATATTAGATATCAAAGGGGGTTGAATAGAAGGCACCAAATAAATCATTGTAGTGTAAATGTAGAGACCATTAGTTAAAAATAGTTATCACTCAATTAGAATTGGTAAACCATTTGAATTCGTGAAAGTTTTGGGGTTATTCGATATAACCAAAACAATAGCGAATAAGTCCTTGTAGTGTATTCATTGGAAACTTTGAATACGAAATCCATAGCTGAAACCAAAAGGAAAGCAAAACTTGTATTGCTTGGATTTTGGTGCATTCTTGAGAAAGCTCACTTCTAGTGATGTTTCTCAATTATGAAGCAAATGGGAATTAGTGTAAAACACGATGAGGATTCAAAACCCTGCATTAGAGTGTTGAGAAGCATAACGGACAATGTTCCTGAACGATTCTCTTCACAGAAGGAAAGAATCAATGATTTTGATCATTGTGTTTTTTCCCTCCACTATTGTTTTTCACTACATGAAGTAGGATTCAAAATGTAAATCCATATCTTGTATGGAAACATTTGTGAATTGCTTGTCATGATTTTTGAAATATAACATACCTACGAACTACAAAGGAAATAATGGTAAACTAAATTATGAGAAATCCTAGAAGCAAACTTCCCTTGAGATTAGAAAGCAATTAGTTGCTAAATCTCACAAGTAAAAGGGGTTACTTGAATTTTCCCAAATGATTGTAAAGTCATAGTAGGAAAAAGGGGTAAATGACAAAAGCATAATTTGTCAAGTATTGGATGAATTCAAATGAATTTGATTCATGTGTGCTAAATGTCTAGTGGATTTAAAACTAGTAAAGTACTAGTATCTCATAGTAAATCTCTCACTTTTATATTTGATCAAAGGATTTTGAAGTTATTCAAAATAGTAAGGAGATATGCAATTTGCACAAAATTGAGTGGGAGCTATGAAAGTCTTCCTAAAACAATATGTGATTGACATATTTTTAAGTGGGAGCAATATAAGACTCAAATTCAAATATATAGGAATATATTTTGAGAGGGAGATTATAGGAGTAATTCTTAAGTATGTTAAGAATGAAAGGCGCAAATACTTATAAATAATGATTTATAAGATGTGGAAGATAATAATAACTGTATTATAATATTATGTAGTATTCCTTAAGGGATTCTGAAAAAGGGTTTCAGGAATAGAAGTTAATTAAGGAACCAGTCCTTATAATAACCTAAATTAGGAATAGCATTAAGTTTAACATCAATGGTTGAAAGAAAGAAAAGGATGATCGTCATCCACTATGTTGAGACATAGGTTCTGTCTTAAGTAAACCATGATGATAACTTAGCATAATATGTGATCAAAATAAGGAACGTTTAAAAGTGATTAAGTTAGAATCACAGAACATTGAGCTAAGTTTGTCTGTAGTGTCTGGCAGAGAACTGTGGACACATTTTCCAAATCCCTAAAGGATAACATATCTTAAAGCATAAAGAGTTATGTTATAAGGGAATATGTTGGAAACTCCTGTAGATACCAATTAAAGTCAAGTAGGAAGCGAGGTGAACAGAACATCGAAAGTTGCACAGAGTGCACTAGTGTTTCAATGAATACATTTATAATAATATATAAGGGTGGCACCTAAAGTGTTGTATAATGTTATGGCGGGGCTAGTTCGCTTTTAACGTAGAATGATGTGTCCCAGGGCACAGTGCCCATGAGGAAGCCCTCGAGGTTGATCTAACGTCACTGTAGGCTCCTAGAATAAGGCCTCGTTCTGCTGCCATAGCGACGATGCTATCATGTGATCACTGTTCAAAAATTCGTCCGAATCAGCGATTAATAGGCCGATTAATCGCTACTAGGGACCTAACCGTGTCGATTACCACTAATCGGCCATGTTAATCCCTTAACCCGACTAATAGCTCTGATAGAGCCATTACTAGGTGTATTCCCGATTAACTACCAAACTTGGTAAAAAAAAGTTGCAAAATGTTCAACGCATATCGCTCGTCCAGCCGCTAGCCCGTCCCAATCGTACATGTTTTAATGGGCTTTTCAGCTCAATAGAAGTAGGGTCCGGCATATAGAGGCACATATACTATTTCTTTCTTATATACACGTGTTTTAGGTGCTAATTTGCATAGATTGCACCGATTAGTAGTCGACCGATTAAATCAGTTAATCGCCCGAATTCCGATTAGTCGCTACTCCTAAGCCGACCGAGCAGTTAACGATTACCGATTTTCTTACCATTGCATGTGATGATAAAGTATTAATGTCAATCAAGGTGACATTAGTAAGTTGCAAAGGATCTGGGACTGTAAAATACAGACCCAAGACTCAACCTCTTCCATGAGCAAGCATGTTCAGGGTACCGGGTATATGGTGCCAATGATTAAGAACAAATGCAGCTAGTGTATTTGTACTCTAGTGCAAGTGGGAGACTGTTGGAAATATGCCCTAGAGACAAATAGTAGTAAGGACTATTATCATATTTCATATAGTTTATGATTAGGTTTTATATCATGCTATAACTGTATTGAGTGGAAACATCAATACACATGTGATAGACAAACAACCAGGGGTTCACAGTGAAACTCTAGTCACTGGTTCATTGGTCAACAGATGATCATGTTTCCTGATCATGTGGCATTTATGCCAGTTGGAAATGAGGTCATCTCATTCTGAGAATGAGATGATGAACCAATACCCAACCTAAACATCGTGACCTGATCATGTCACGAAGTTCAAGTTATGATGATTAGAAATGGATCCTCGTAGACTATTCCTTAGACCGTGAGGATATATCAATCACTGTCTCCCAAGAGTGCTTAGATAGCATCAAACGCCATCTGGTAAAACGGTGGTTATAAAGGTGTGTTCAGGTATTCAGAGGAAACCGTAGAGGCAATATATGTCAAGAGCGGGATTTGTCCGTCCATGTGACGGGAAGATACTCAAGGGCCCACTCGGAGAAGTTATATCCAATAGCTGTGCAACGTGTGATTATATCACGGGGATATCACTTGTCGGAACGAGTTTAGTAGCATTGTTCAGTAACGAGATTGAACACGACATGGTGATGTCATTGATCAGATCTCGGGCAATGCAAGTATCAAGTGACAAAGGGAATAAGACACGACTGTCCTGGTTCAAACGACAAAAGATCTTCGTGGAACGCCAGGGGTCACATGGCCATCCAGGTCCCTCTGTAGATCATTTGTGCGGGAGTGTCCCGACCATGTCTGGAGTGTTCCCAAACCGTGGGGTATCACACTTAAGGGCTTGATGATGCTTAGAGAGTGTTTGCAGGATCGGTAGAATCGCCGAAGAAAAGAAGGGAGAAAACCAGAAGGGTTTCGGTAAGTCCGGAGGTTGTCCGGAGTGGAGGTGGAAGGTGTTCCATAGCCATGGAGGTTGAATAATATGTGAATGAATGTTAAATATTGATTTAATCATTTATTCATAATTATTTAATAAAGAGAAAATCAATTAAAGGTTAAAAAGGCTTAATGGGCCAATTCCGGAGGGAGAGGGCCCATTAGGGGAAAGTAGAGAGGGAGAAGGGGCAAGGGGGAGGCCGGCTAGGCCTAGCCCCCCCTCCCCCCCCGCGCGGGGCCCACTAGGTGGCCGGCGGACACCTCCTCCCTCCTCTCCTTTAGTCCTACCCCGGGACTTTGAGGGAGGGTGTACCCCCTCCTCCCCCTATATAAAGTGGGGTATTTGGCCTAGAAAAATACACCAATAATCAATAAAGGTCTCCCCACTTTTGGGAGGACCTCTAATTGATATTTTCTCTCTCCCCCTCTCTCTCTCGTGACCGTGGTCCCAAGTCTAGACTGCACGAGCAAGAGACATCTTCACCGCGAAGCGCCGTCGCGCTGCGGGATTCGGATCCGGGAGCTCTACTTCCGCAACTGCTGCTGGATCGAGGAAGCGGGAGTCATCGTTAGGCACCGGACGTGTGTAACTCCCCGCGAGGTGTCGTACTTGAGGCACTCAAGTCGTTGGAGCCAGAAGGAGCGCAATGACTTCATCACGACCTTGAGGTCGGCTTCAGCTCGTCTACATCAGCCACACTCTCCTGAGCGTTGACAACGCTTTTCGGTCTTCAAGGGTAAGTTCGCAAAAAGCCCCTCTCGTTACTGTATTACTAATAGATAGGTCCTGGTAGCTTTAGGGGTTCAGGGGCGTAGTGTAAATTTTATTGTTTTCATACCTAGAACCCCTACAGTGGTATCAGAGCTAGATCTATGCGTAGTAATGCTAGTACGGGTAGAACACACGAGATGTAGCGTGTGGGTGTTGATCTTTTAGTTGTTACCCTCCCATGTGTACTTGTGTATACCGCAGTAATGCTTGATGAAGCGGCCCCCAACCGACTTTACGCGTTCATTCGCGAGACTGGTCCACGCTTGACATACGGCTTGTACCATATAAAGTGGCTTAGGGGGGTGTTTGTCTCTCTCGCATTAGTTTGGGAAGACCTTTTCTTAGAACTGTTGGTGCCATTATTGATATGAAAGAGGCACGATTAAATATCAACTCCCACTCAAGAAAGGTATAGAACAGTTCCCTAAGAGAGAGAGAAGATTTCTTTTGCTTCTATCAACCTAAGATACCAATACCCTTTAAACTAGTAGCAATACATGATGCCATAGAAAAGAATCTTGATTGGATTGTTCTTGCAAACCGTTTTGATGAGAATAGTGAACCCAAGAGAATTGATAGAGGATCCTCTAGAAATTATTTGGATGATATACCTTGCCTTGTCGAAAATATTTCTGGTATTGATCTTAATGCTTCTTCATTTGAGAACACTTGATTCTTTCTTGCTTCTTATGCCTAACTTAAAGGCGTTAAAGAAAAGTACTTATTGGGAGATAACCCAAAAGTTTTAGATGAGTCTTGGAAGTTATTACCTCTGTAATAACCTCTCCTTATCCTTTTTATTTGCTTTTTGTGCCAAGAGTAACCTCTAATGAGAGAGAAGTAATGATTGGGAAAGTTGCTGTCCCGAAACAGATTTCTGTGCTTCACCGTAAAAATTCGTGTAAAATATCTGAATGTCCTTTTGAGGCGTGGATGTTTGTTCTTATGACCCAGGTTGTTATCTAACTTTCGTTAGTTCAACACTTTTTGATTTGAGCAATAGAAGATCTTCGAAAAAATTCGTCTTTACCTGCTGGTCTGTTTTGACAGATTTCTGCCATTTTCTGCATTTGCTTCTTGTTGGTTCCTTTTTGAGTTCTTTTGGGGAATTGAGATTTTTGAGGGAAGTACTACAGTAGCTAGTGTTCTAATGGAAGTATATTTGGTGTTGGAACTGAACCTTAAGACTTATTTATCTTGAGTGCACTAATGTTGCTAATAAAGATTGTGTGAAGTTTTGTATGAAGGAAAAATTTCAGGTGTATGGAAGGAATGAGTAATGAGATGAAGGATGGACTAAAGCTCAAGCTTGGGGATGCCATGCGTGTCACCCCAAGAAATATCCAAGAAGTACAAGCGTCAAAGCTTGGAGATGCCCAAGGCATCCCCTTCTTCATCAATAAAAATCCCAGGTTTCTTCCAAACGATTCATTTTTATTGTTTCATGCACAGTTGTGTTGTTCTTGGAGTGTCTTCCTTTTCGTTTTCGTTTTGGTTTTTCGTTTGCTTTTGTTTGCTTAGTTTTATTAATAAATTGGTTGGACCCCCTCTTTCATACTTTGGTTTGCAAATAGTTTGGTTTGGTTTGGTTTGGAAAAGAGTAGAAAAGTTCATGCTTATGTGGTAAAAAGAGCTCGTTTTTGACTGTGGCCTATGCTCTGTCATGCCATGCTTGATATTGTTTTGGCTTTATGCTTAGTATTCTTTGCTATAGCATGACTTGTTATAAACAATTTAGATTGCTTAGTGTGCCTTGGATGAATCATGCGTTGTTTTAGCATATTAAAGCATAGTATAGTGGTATTCTCCTTTGATGCTTTATTTGGGTTGACTTGGCGCATGCTCACACCATGTTATGACTATCTCAAGTCACCATAGCCTTTATGATCCTTTACTTTTCAACTTGTAGTATCACTTTATGCTTTGATCAATGATGTTTTTTCGCTCTGCATGATTATGGCCATTATTGCTCTCTTAGTTTGTCGCTCCCAGTCTTTTGCTAGCCTCCACAACCAAGTATGAGTTCCACTCATGCATCCAACTCCCTAAAACAAGTTATTCCAAAGAGTCCACCATACCTACCTACTAGCTTATGCTATTCCAAGTATATTCATGTTTTTGTTTACCTTCCGAATTAAACTTGTTATGAGAAAACTAGTGATTAAAGCTCTCACGAACTTGATGGCACACTTTACTTTTATTGCCCCTAATAAACTTGAACCATTGTGTCGTCTATGTTGTATATGCTTGCACTTATTTATTGGGGATTAGCAGAACCATGCTTTCATGGGGAACACTTTCAACATTGCACGGGTACTTGTACCTAGTTGATATCATGCTCTTTTGTATATGGATGTCATCGGTGTGATATGAAAGGGGAGCTTGTAAGTCCATGGAGTTATGTATATGTGTTAGAGAAACGCCTAGGCCGCTGGTCTAATCCATGCTGACATGGTGGAAACCTGCAGCGTAACCATAATGAGCTGTCTATGAAGCATTCTTCTTATAAAAAAGAGTCCTATATTGAGAAAAAAAATAAAAGATAAAAAAAGAGATTATGAAAAGAGGAAAGAGAGAAAAAAGCACCATATTCCCATGGTATAAGAAGATTGCTGAGATGCTCGTTGTCTTCTTGCCTTGTCATTTTGATATGGGGATTCTTCCGTATCATCGGGCAAGGGGTACCCCGTTGGCGGTTCTCTATGATAACATGTACTTACAATGACAAGAACTTACCGGTGACTAAACTTGAGTAGCATGAGGAGCGGCCCTCGTATACAAGGGACATGAGATTTCTGACTTATACTTTGTTAAGCATGTACACCATAGTTTGTTCAGTTTAACCTTAATCACCTTCAAGATGCTTATGATAGGGGCAATGAGAGATGAAAGCTATAAGTACCATAATTTTTGGAAGCTCTTTATGAGACTTGAATCCCTACTTCCTTTTATAAAGGCCTTTCTTCCACCATTATATTGAGTCTCCACCTTCTACCTTTATGCACCTACTTTGAGAGCATAGTGGCCATTCTTAGTTCTATGTGCATTATCCCAAGACTAGTTGATTGATGCATAACTTGATATTGCTTGTTCTAAACTATTTGTATCTAGTCACTCTTATGAACTTTGAAGGTGTCATATGCATTTATATTTGCTACTCTATGAGGGACAAGCTGAATGCTACTATGCTATGTTTTCTTTATGTGAAACAAACAAACGACTTGCAAAGCATTGTTATTCATGAATCTTTTGTTTGTGCCTTTTCATGTTGCATCATAGTTTCTTTGTCTTATTGCTAGAACTTTGTCTTTCATGTTATGATTGAAGTACTAACATCCCAGCTTTGAATGTTTTACAAATACTTTGCTCAAGTCTTTGATGGTGCATGTCACCTCAAAAATTATTCTTTCTTTTTAGCACTTACCTACTCGAGGACGAGCAGGAGTTAAGCTTGGGGATGTTGATACATTGCAAATTTATCTATAAGTTTTGATGTTCCATGCTTGGTTTTATCCACTTTCTTGTGTTTTGTCCACATTTTGGAGTACTTTTCATATGATTTCTTAGACTAACCTATTAACAAGAGCCACAGTGCCAGTTGCCTATTTTCTGTTGTTTTTGGTTCCAGGAAAGTTAGAAAATGAATATTCTCGGAATTGGACGGGACAAATGTTGGAGATATGCCCAAGAGGCAATAATAAAAGTGGTTATTATTATATCTTTGTGTTTATGATGAATTTTTACATCCCATGCTATAATTGTATTATAAGGAAACACTAATACTTGTGTGTTTTGTAAACGTAAAAGAGTCCCTAGTAAGCCTCTTGTTGAACTAGCTTGTTGATTAATAGATGATCATGGTTTCCTGATCATGGACATTGGATGTCATTAATAACAAGGTTATATCATTAGGAGAATGATGTGATGGACACACACCCGTAGTAAGTGTAGCATAAGATCAAGTCATTAAGTTCGTATTGCTACAAGCTTTCAAATGCATAGCAACCTAATCCTTCGACCATGAGGTTATGTTAATCACCATCACCGGAAGGGTACTTTGATGACATCAAACACCACTTCGTAACTGGGTGGTCATAAAGGTGTCATTGGGTATTCTGAAAGTATATGTGTTGAAGCGCATGGACCAAGATTGGGATTTGTCCATCCATATGACGGATAGATATGCTCTGGGCCCTCTCGGTGGAATGTCATCTAGTTAGCTTGCAAGCATGTGACTAGGTCACAAGGGATGACATATCATGGAACGAGTAAAGAGTACTTGTCAGTAACGAGGTAGAACTAGGTATGGAGATACCGACGATCAAACCTCGGATAAGTAGAGTATCGCGTGACACAGGGAATTGATTTCGTATGTTAATGGTTCTATCGATCACGAAGTCATCGTTGAGTATGTGGGAGCCGTTATGGATCTCCAGATCCCGCTGATGGTTATTGATCGGAGAGGTGTCTCCATCATGTCTGCATATTCACGAACCGTAGGGTGACACACTTAAGGTTCGATGCTGTTTAGGTAGATATGGAATATGCGTTGGAGACCGAATGTTGTTCGGAGTCTCGGATTGGATCTGAGACATCACGAGGAGATCCAGAATTGTTCGGAGAATAAGGTTCATATAATGGAGATCATTTTCTAGGTTCGGAAATGTCCCGGAGTGTTTATATGGGGGTTCTAGAAGGTTTCGGAACGTTCCGGAAGGTTCTAGAAATTTCTATGGAGTTTACTTGAAAACCAAGAAAGAAAAAAAGGGGAAACTTGGGGGGGAAGGAAACTCCCCCCAAGCCCCCCCTTGTGCGCCAGCCCTAGGAGGTGGGCCTAGGGGTGGGAACCCTAGGCCGCACCCCTCCCTCTATATATAGAGGGGTGGAGGCGCCACCCCCCTTGCCCCTCCACTCCCTACCCTAGCCGCCATCCTCCTCCTCCTTCCCTCTGCTCTGGCTTAGGCGAAGCCCTGCAGAAATTCCTCTCCACTACCACCACCACGCCGTCGTGCTGCTGGGATCTCGTGGAGAGATCTACTACCTCCGCTGCTCGCTAGAACGGGGAGAGGAAGGTCTACATCGACTCCGCACGTGTGACCGATTGCGGAAGCGCTGCCGGAACGCGGCGCCGGAAGGATCGTCTACTCGATCTTGAGATCGGCAAGTGATCTTCTACATCAACCACGAGATCCGATCTCGCACAAGGCTTTCGGATCTACAAGGGTTAGTACAGATCTATCTCGTTGCACATGTCTAATAGATTAGATCTTGGCTTTTATCTAGATTAGATCTGGGTTTTTTCGTTCTTGCGGTAGAATTTTTTTTTTCCATGCTACGAACCCATCAACAAAAGCCAAAGTACCTATTTTTCCGAAAGTCATCAGATGCCAGAATACGAGATAGAGAAGGGCCAGAGAGCGGCCACACCACCTGGCCACGCGGCCAGGCTTGACCCGCGCCAGGGGGTGGTGTGGCCAGCCCAGGAACCCCCTCGGCCTCTCATTCCGCCTATAAGATGCCCTCGGGACAAAAACCCTAAGTACCCGATCAAAAATCCACGAAAGAGTCTATAGCCATCGTCATCTCCATCCCTAGACCGGGAGGGATCTGAAGCTCTTCCCAGCACCCTGCCAGAGAGGGGAATTCACCCTGGAGGCCTTCTTCATCACCATGCAAGCCTCTGGTGTGATGCGTGAGTAGTTCATCCTTGGACTACAGATCCATGTAGTAGCTAGATGGCTGGTTCTCCTTCTTTGTGCTCTCATGTTTAGATCTTGTGAGCTCCGTTCATGATCAAGATCATCTATTTGTAATCATACATGTTGTGTTTGCAGGGATCCGATGGATATTGAGATGCTATTTCAGATTGATTATTGATTCTATCATGTCTTTGTTATTTGTGATCTTGCATGCTTTCCGTTGTTAGTAGCTATCTTGGCCAAGTAGATGCTAGCAACTCCAAGAGTTAGTATTTATGCTCGATAGTGGGTTCATGCCTCTGGTAATTTGGGGAAGTGACCGAAATCTCTAAGGTACTAGATGTGTTGTTGCTACTAGGGAGAAAACAACAATCCTTTGTTCATAGAACAATCATATTGTTTACTTTACACGCAGTTCGTAAAGCAATAATCTGTTGCTTGCAACTTAATACTGGAGGGGGTTCGGATGATAACCTGAAGGTGGATTATTAGTCATAGATGCAGTTGGATGGCGGTCTATGTATAATGTTGTAATGCCCAATCAAGTCTCAAAGGAGTCAAGATGATTAGTATATGCATGTATTTATTTCTCGGTGTTTGTCAATTGCCCCGCTGTAATTTGTTCACCCAGCATGTTATCTATCTTAAGGAGAGCCACATCTAGTGAACTATGGATCCCGATCCTTTTCTTTTACATACAATCTACAAACTGTTTACTCTTTGTGTTTACTTTCTGCAAACTATTACTTCTTTCCATTCGATATGTTTAATCCTTTGTTTTCCGCAAAACACGGTGAGATTGACAACCTCATCGCAAGTTGGGGACAAAGTTCTGTGGTTGTGTTGTGCAGGTCTCCACGTTGCTACTAGCACCGGTAGTGCGCCCTGCCAAGGCTCAGCTAGCAACACCTTTGGGGTGTTTCCTTGCTCCTACTGGTTCGATTAAACCTTGGTTTCATAACTAAGGGAAACTTGCTGCTGTGCTCATCATACCTTCCTCTTGGGGTTCCCAACGAGCTCTACATCAACACCGCACCAGCATTTTCCTGGCGCCATTATAGAGCCATCAGTGAGGTTAGTAGGAACCTTGCTAGTTTTAATTCTTGTTTTTAATTTTTAGTTTGCTTTCAGTCTTTATTTGAAAACCAAAAAAATTAGTTAGTCTTTAAATTCTTGTTTTTTATTACTATCTTAAGTTTTGTTTAAGAAAACCCCAAAACATAGGAAATATGGCTAAAAAGAAGCTTGAGGAATTTGCCACTCCCAATAATGATTATTTACATACTCCTATTACTCAACCAACAATTGCTGCTGATGACTATGAAATTAAGCCCCATTACTTAAGTTTGGTTCAACCTAATCAATTTGGAGGCTCTGCTGTTGAGGCCACATGTATGCACTTGAATGCTTTCACTAAAATATGTGATATGATGCGCATAAAAGATGTTGACCCCGATGCGGTCAAATTGCATTTATTTCCTTTCTCTCTTTGAGGAAGAGCAAAAGAATGGTTGCTAGCTTTGCCTAAAAATACTATTACATCATGGGTTGGATGTACTTCTTTATTTATGACTAAAGATTTCCCACCTACAAAGACTATGCAACTAAGATCTAATATTACTAGTTTCTGACAGGAAGAGTGTGAGCCACTAGCGCTGTCATGGGAGAGGATGAAAAATGCTTAAGAAAGTGTCCCAGCCATGGGATGGAAGATTGGTTAATCCTCAATTTTTTTATAATGCTCTTAATCCTATGTCTAAGTCTATGCTTGAAACTGCAGCTGGAGGAACATTTATGCGTAAACATATTACCAAAGCAAAGCAACAGCTAGACAATATGCAAGACAACCATGCCCAATGGCATGTGTAAAGATCAAACACGAAGAAGGTGAACTCTGTCTCACCACAAGAAAATGAAGAACTCAATGCTAAGTTGGATGAGCTCGTATTATCCATAAAAGGTAAGGAAACCCAGGTAAGAGCTATTCCTGAAACTAATATTGAAGAAATAGACTTCATAGCTCGTAATGATTATAACCCTGCTTGGAAGAAAAATTGCAATCCTAATTTTTAGAAACATTATTCTACTCATGCAGGTAACTCTAATAATAATATGGGAAATAGTAATGGTAGTCTCCAAGAAACACTTAAGTCTTTTATAGACTCACAAAATGAACAAAACAATATTCTTGTTAAAATAACGGAGAACCATAATGCTATGCTTGATAAATTATCTAACCAAGCTGTAAGTTTGAGGAATGATTTGCAGGCCCTCTAAGAAAGGACAAGGACTGTTGAAGCACGACTAGGTAAGATAACCGAGAGTCAAACTCTCATTCTAGCTAAATTTGCAGGTAAAGCTGAGCCCAATCCTATTGAAGAACTCAAAATGATGAGGATCCAAAGAGAGGAGCCTGAAGAGCTTGATTATAGTAATGCCCCTTCACCAAGCTACACCATTGAAGATCTCATAAAAAGGATAAACGTTAAAATTGTGGTAAGTGAAGGTAATGATGAAGCCATGTATCAACACTTCGTTGATCAGGTAGCAATAAAGGTACATGAGATTCAAGAGGAATACAAGAAAATCGCTGAAAAATGACCTATTAAACTAGATGATATATTTGAGCCTATGATTAAGATTAAAATTGGGACAAATGAAATAGCTGCACTTTGTGATCTAGGTGCAATCGTTTCAACAATCCCAAAGTGTCTTTTAATAAGTTAAATCTTGGCTCTTTTGAAATCACCAAACTAAAACTACATCTTGCAGATTCTACCTATAAACAAGCTATAGGAATTAAGGAGAACACTTTAGTTTACATTAAAGGTTGTCCTGCTCTAATTGACTTCATTATTGTTGACATGCCTGAAGATGCTACTACTCCTATTATACTAGGTCGTCCTTTCTTAAGAACTATAAAGGCTTTAATTAATCTCATTGAAGGGAATGTGAAGCTTCAATTTCCTTTGTGGGATCCTTTTGTTATCCATTTCCCCAAGAAAAAGAAAGCCAAACATGTTGAGAAGGAGGCCATCACTTTGAAGGCCAACTAGTTTGGAGTGGGTGTTCCACTCGTCTGGCCTAAGTGAGCAACATCAAGGTCAAGCTATTGACCATAAAAGAGCGCTCCATGGGAGGCAACCCATGTGAAATAAGGGTTTGAGTTAAGGTTTTAGTTTAAGTTTATGTTTAATAACGAGTGCTAGATGACTCCATTTGAGGATAAGAAGTTCGGTAGTACTTAAAATTCTGCTTTATACATGTTGTTGTTGGTCGATAATTTAACTGTCAACTTTCTGTCAAAAACAAGGTATTTCGCTAAGTTTCAGTATAAGAAGTAATTCACGAAGAAACGAAAAAAATTATGGGTACAGAGAGTTTAATGACCAACTATATGGCGGGAATAAAAATTCTGGCCATATAGTTCTCGCCGTATAGATATTTGTGGCATCGACAATTTTTCTTTCAAAAGTACTGACTGTTTAACCACCAACTATACAGTGGGAATACAAAAATCTAGCTGTATAGCTCCGGTCGTATAGATATCGATGCTTTCGTACAAATTCTTTTCCAGGTATAGACAATTTAATGAGCAACTGTACGGCGGGAACAAATTGTTTCGGCCGTATAGTTCCGGCCATATAACTGCGCCGCCAGGTGGAAACCATAAAATTTTGATAGCTGACCAACTATACGGCGGGAACACAATGTTCCGGCCGTATAGTTGCGCCCGTATAGTTGCGTCCGACCATAAAATCGCACGGGAAGGTACCTCCAATTCCAAAACTTTGATCCTTTTTCTTTCTTCTACCTCAAAACTCTCTCAAAACCTCAAGAGATCTTCACCTCTACTCCATTTCGTCCGATTTCCTCGCACACAAGTGATCTATGGTATGTTTCTCCTCCAATCCTCCAATTACTTTTTGCAAATTCTTTTTCGATCTATTGTGATTATCAATCTAGGGTGAGACCTACTATGAACTAATTGCTATGATGCTCTTGCCTAGATTATTATTTTGAGAGGATTTTTTAGTGTGCTATGATGAGGAATATGTTATACTTATCATTGTTGGATGAAAAAGTTTTATTTTGTCTTCCTTTATTGTTTTATATGATGAACACAAGGAGCCAAACTCGTGCTCATGCCGCCACTAGCGCTTCTCGGGCTGTCACTCAAGAACGCATGGGGATACGGTTCAGGAATCAGCTCCAACACGGTCGCTTCAACAAGATCAAGAACCGTGAAGTGAAGGCCACCAAGTGGGCTTGCCCCATTATATTGAACCAACTCGGTATTTATGATGACTTCAATTTACTTTGCAATAGAGCTGGCCTGCAAAACTTTGTGTACAATGATGTGCCTACTTATCGCCGGTTAACCATTGAATTCCTAAGTTCGTTGCAATGCAGTGTTAAACTATGGCAAGGAGAGGACATGATTTCTTTCTGACATTTGAACAACAACTACACTTTAACACTAGATGAATGGTGCACATGTTTTAATTTCCCAAACAATGATGTTAATGCCTTACGCACATCCTTTACTGGCTTAAATCCTTCCCCTGAACAATATTATAATGGAATGAGTTTTACTACTAGAGTAAGCAAGGGGAAGAATATTCAACATCCTGCATTTCGCTATTTGTTCTATGTTATTGCTAACACCTTGTAGGCATGCAATGAGTTCACAAGACTCAATGAGGAGGACATCTTAGTCATCGCAAAGGCTGCTTACATCAACTGCAACTTGTCACTCAACTTGGGCGCAATCCTTGTGCGCTACCTAGAGCAGCAATCCTCCCAAAGCCAAGGACCAATCACGGGTGGAGGTGTCATCACCGTGCTCGTCAATGCCCTGGGCATCGACCTAGGTGAGTGTCATTGGATTGATGACAAGTACGCGATGAGGGGGTCCTCGAGGCATGCGGAAGAGAGGGGTGTGAGATGTACGGTATTTCGGGACGGTGAGCACACAATTTTACCCAGGTTCGAATCCACTGGCTTTAGATGGATCCTATTCCTGCTAGCAATCCAGTAATACGGCAGAGCTGGAATATGGTGAAGGAAATATTCCCTGAGAGGCAATAATAATATGTTATTATGTATTCCTTGTATATGATAGATGTTTATTTTGCATGCTATAATTGTATTGATAGGAAACGTCAATACATGTGCGTTTAATAAACAAATAAAAGGTTCCTAGTTATGCCTCTCTTATAGACTAGCTCGTTGATTAACAAGATGATCAAGGTTTCCTGATCATGGACATTGGATGTTGTTAATAATGAGGTCACAACATTGGTGGAATGATGTGATGAACATTCATCCGAAGTATAGCATTACGATCAAAGTCATTATGTTTATATTGCTATAACATCATATAAAGTAATCTTTATCCTTAGACCATGAGATCATGTTAATTGCTGACATCAGAAGAGTAACTTGATAACATCAAACGTCACACCGTAAAAGGGTGACTATAAAGATGGGTTCAGTGCTCCGAAGATGTTATGTTGAGGCTCATGGATCAAGAGTGGAATTTGTCAATCTCGATGACGGATAGATATACTCTGGGCCCTCTCGGTGATATCACATTAAGATAGCTTGCAAGCAAGTGATGTGATCACTAGAATGTTATATCACGGGAACAAGAAAAGAGTGCATGTCGAAAACGAGATCAAACTAGGTATGGAGATACCGATGATCGAATCTCGTACATGTAATATATCGCGAGACAAAGGGATTTAGTTACTAGCGTTAAAGGTTCTCACGATCACAGAAGTCATCGTTGAATGTGTAGGAGTCAGTATGTATCTCTAGGCGCCGCTTCTGATTATTGATCGGAGAGGGGTCTCGA
Source organism: Avena eriantha (assembly GCA_910589775.1). NCBI lineage: Eukaryota > Viridiplantae > Streptophyta > Magnoliopsida > Poales > Poaceae > Avena > Avena eriantha. The sequence goes on from OU342745.1 coordinate 43,852,258, forward strand.
TCATGTCTGCATTATTCTCGAACCGTAGGGTGACACACTTAAGGGATGCCGACACCATTTGGAGCAAATATGTTTCAGACGAAAGAATTACAAAGCACTGGAATTATTTCGATGGAAACCGGAATTGTTTCGGGTGAAATTGCAGAAACTGGTTCTGCATGTGATATTGAAATGTTACAAGGGGTTTTATGTGAATATTTGTTAATTAAAGTAATTAACAAAATTCTGAATAAAATAAATAAAAGAGTTTTATGAAATGAGAGTTGCATTAAATTTGGTGGAAATTTAATGCATGTGAGTGGAACTTTGGGTGGAGGCTAAATTGATGTGAGTGGAGCTTCGACCACATGAATGAGGAAGAGGTGGGGGCACCCCCCATGGGTGCCGGCCATGGGAGGGGAGGATCCCCCTCTCCTATAAAAGGCCCCCCTCTCCTCCCTCACAAAGCACACCTCCTCGTGAAGGATCTCTCTCCCCCTCTAGATATATTCCCCCATGGTCTCCGATTAGCGAGATACATGTTCCCGGTGGCATTGCGTCTAGAAGGAGTTGCTGCTTCCGCTGATTCGCTGGAGTGAGGAGGTGGAGGTTGTTCGGTGGCCTGAACGTGTGTGCGAGGACAGATACGTTGCTGATTTGCGGCGCTAGGACTTCCACGCGATCTTGAGATCGGCAAGCGTATGACTACATCATCCACGAGTTCCAACTCGTTAACAAAGCTTTGTTGTCTTCGAGGGTAAGTTCTCTATGGATGTATATCCACCCGTTTCTTGTATCTAGTAGATAGATCTTGGCGTATAGTTCTCATCGTAGGAATTTTTGTTTTCTATGCTGTGAACCCAATAGTGGTATCAGAGCCTAATCTATGCGTAGGTGCTTTGCACGGGTAGTACACATATGTTTATATGTGGGCGATGATGATCATGTTATTGCTTCTTTCATGTATTTTGGATATTGGTGGCATAGTGGGATGAAGTGGCCCGGACCAACCTTACATGTCATCGCAGATGAGATCAGTTCCACGACTGACATGCAACTAGTTTAAGTTGCTGGCGGGTGTCTGTCTCTCCTACTATAGTCAATATCTGATTTACAACGAGTTCCTAATAACTTGGTTATCATCGTTGTGGTTCCGTGTTCGTAGGTAAGACCGGTTCTATCTCTGAAATCCCTAAGCCACGTAAAACTTGCAATGGATAAATTAGAGGCGTCTAGTTTAGATTGTTGCTGGGTTAGTGTCATGATATGGTAGTGTTGTAAGTTGATGTATGGTAGATACTCTTACAACACACTTAACGTGTAAGTTCCATAGACCTTGGCCTTACACACAAAGGAATGATAGAGATCATACCACGATGCATATGATGGTGATCAAATGCATGGACCATATCATCCCACTTTACACATTTGATGTTCGCATCTTATATTGCTAGTTTGGCGCTTTTAGTAGCATTGTAAGATGATCCCCCATTTAAATATCAAGATAAAAATGTGTTCTTCCTTAACATTGCACCGTTCTATGGATCGTGTTTCGAGACATCACGTGATGATTGGGTGTACTCGACTCTACGCTTTCATACAACGGGTGTAAGTCAGTTTTTACACACGCGAGTACTAAGGTTCTTACTTGGCGAGCCTAGCATGTACAGACATGGCCTCGGATCACGGACCGAAAGGTTAAGCATGAGTCATATAGTTGATATGATGCCCATATAGATGCTCGCCTTTGAAGTTACACCGACTCACGTGATGATCGGACTTGGTGTAGTGGATTTGGTTCATGTAATCACCAAATGGACACCGACTTAAGGGATACCGACACCATTTGGAGCAAATATGTTTCAGATAAAGATTTAAGAAAGCGCTGGAATTATTTCAATAGACACCGAAACTGTTTCGGGTAAAATTGCTGAAATTGGTTCTGCATGTAATATTGAAATGTTGCAGGGGGTTTTATGTGAATGTTTATTAATTAAAGTAATTAAAAAAATTATGAATAAAAATAATAAAAGAGTTTTATTAAATGAGAGAGCATTAACTTTGGAGAAATTTAATGCATTTAAAGTGGAGACTTTAAAAGGGAATGTGAAGAGGCATTTTAATGTGGAGAGGTTACCACCACATGAATGGAGGAGGTGAAGAGGCACCTCCTCCATGCGCCGGCCATGAAGGAGGGGCACCACCTCCTCCTATAAAAGGCCACCCTCTCCTCACTTCTCACTCGCACCTCCTTGTGAAGGATCTCTCTCCCCCTCTAGTATTATTCCCCCATGGTCTCGGATTAGCGAGATACATGTTCCCAGTGGCTTTATCTGGAAAGGAGTTGCTGCTTCCGCTGCTTTGCTGGAGCGAGGGATGGAGGTTGTCGGGGTACCGGACGTGTGTGCGATCACGGATGCACCGCTGCTTTGCGGTGCTGGAGTTGGTGCTGCTGGAGCTGGATGTGATGGACGTGCTAGAGCTGGAGTTGGTGCTGCTGGACTTCCTCACGATCTTGAAATCGGCAAGTGTATGACTACATCAACCACGAGTTCCTACTCGTTAACAAAACTCGTTGTCTTTGAGGGTAAGTTCTCGTTGGATGTATGTCCACCCATTGCTTTGTACCTAGTAGATAGATCTTGGCGTGTAGTTCACATCGTAGGAATTTTTTTGTTTTCTATGCTGCGGACCCAACAGTGGTATCAGAGCCTGATCTATGCATAGGTGCTTTGCACGGGTAGTACACATATGTTTATATGTGGGCGATGATGATCATGTTATTGCATCTTCCATGTATTTTGGATATTGGTGGCATAGTGGGATGAAGCGGCCTGGACCAACCTTACATGTCATCGTACATGAGACCGGTTCCACGACTGACATGCAACTTGTTTTGCATAAGTGGCTGGCGGGTGTCTGTCTCTCCTACTATAGTCAATATCTGATTTATAACGAGTTGCTAATAACTTGGTTATCCTCGTTGTGGTTCATGTTCGTAGGTGAGAACGGTTCTATCTCCGAAAGCCCTAAGCCACGTAAAACTTGCAATTGATAAATTAGAGACGTCTAGTTTAGATCGTTGCTGGGCTAGTCTCTTGATATGGTATTGTTGTAAGTAGATGTATGATATATACTCTTACAACACACTCAACGTGTAAGTTCCATAGACCTTGGCCTTACACACAAAGGAATGATAGAGATCATACCACGATGCAAGTGATAGAGATCAAGTGCATGGACCATATCATCTCACTTTACACATTAGATGTTAGCATCTTATACTGCTAGTTTGGCGCTTTTGGTAGCATTATAAGATGATCCCTCATTTAAATATCAAGATAAAATGTGTTCTTCCTTAAGTATGCACCGTTTTATGGATCGTGTTTAGAGACATCACATGATGATCGGGTGTACTCGAATCTACGCTTTCATAGGAGCGGGTGTAAGATTGTTTTACACACGCGAATACTAAGGTTCTTACTTGGCGAGCCTAGCATGTACAAACATGGCCTCGGAACACGGACCGAAAGGTTAAGCATGAGTCATATAGTTGATATGATGCCCATATAGATGCTCGCCTTGGAAGCTACATCAACTCACGTGATGATCGTACTTGGTGTAGTGGATTTGGTTCATGTAATCACCAAAAGGACATGAGGGATGTCGTTTTTGAGTGGGCGTTCATTAGTAATTTGGATTAGTCGAACTCAATTTGTCATAAATTAAATCAAAGTGAATTTGCATAGTTTGTTGTAGTCATTGGCATTCGTTTTCTACCTTAGGCTTAGTTTTTATTTGAGATAATAGAACTATAGAATTCTGGATATTTACTTTACGAACTGGTATCGTATTGTTTTGATTGTCAATTTAAAGTTTATAAGTCCTATTGCAAACTTTCAGCAAACTCTATTTACTCGATGAAGTTTAATAAGTAGTATTAAATCAAGAGTAAGAATTCCAATGTTAGTATATAAAGTATCATGTTTGCCTCCATGATTATTGATATTCAAAAAGTTGTTTTAATATCAAGATTATATTGGAGCTGAAAATTGTTTCAGAAACCATCATGTGTGAAAGATATTGTGATATCTGAAACAATTTTTTTTGGTTGCATTATGATAGAGTATAATTTAGCAAAATACATGTTCTCATATTGTATGAGAATTTGTGAAGGATGGAGATGCTAGGCATCCGAATCTACCAAAAAGGTTTTGGGAACTGATATTATACTCATGATTCTTCCTTATAAGCTATAGTAGCTTGATCATGAAAGTTGTCATGATAAGGATGAATAGAAGATGTAAGTAAAATCTTTACTACACTAATAGATTACTAAAGAATGAATTTTTGAAAGAACACCAAACATTTGATGATGGTGATCCACTTCAAAGTGCAAGTCCAAAGGTATTAGTATTTGACTATATACGCTTTGTACCATGTGTCATGTTGATGACACCACGATTGATGTTGATAGATTCTTTTAAAAGAAAAGGAATTGCTGAAAGAGAATCTATAAAATATTTGGCAGAAAATAAAAGGTTGGAGATGTCCAACTTAGGTATATAGAAGATATACATGTTATGGCTGTATTCCTTGCTTATTAAACAATGTGGTTCTTAGGTATTGGATACCGAATTGGTTGGTATGAAGTGTCATACAGGACAACGCAATTCATGAACTACAATGGCCTAAGTAACTAGCAAGAGAATGAGTGATGATGTTCATCGAAAACAAATAAAGTCTTATTGTGTTTTTCGTTGTCATCAAACCAAGCCTTCAAGATTTGTTTAAATAATTGTTATTTTGTTCCAGTATTATGAGAACAATGGCTGTTCAAATAGTTACCGTATTCCATAAAGGATGGATGAACTTTTACAAGTCTAGTAGGAGAAATCACATCCATAAACACTATTGCTAAAATGTCGCAAGACAAATGATTGAAAGATCACTTATGAAGTGACATCGCTGTTTAAATTATATTTGAAAGAAAACATGAAGAAACTCCATGTTGATGGATTTTTGGAGTCTTTGATTTTGATCAAATGACGCATGTGAGTCTTTCCTCGAGATAATTGAAACTCCGTCCATAGGCCAGAGAGGAACGGATGACTAGCTTATTGGAAATTGTGCATGCTGATATGCATAGTCCATTATGTGTAGCCATATGTGATGGATCTTTTTTGCTTCATATGCTTTCTTCAAAAATTTGAGTGAATATATCTGTATATTTACTTAATAAGGAAGAAGTATGAAACATTTGAAAGTTGTTCAAAGACTTTCAAGATGAAGTGAAAAATCATTATAACAAGAAAATAAAAGAGTTTATGATTTGATCGTAAAGGAAGATATTTGAGTTACATGTTTGGAAAAACACCTAAGATTTGAGGAATTGTTCCATGAATTTGGATTTCTCGGTAAACCATAGGAGTATGGCATATTCGAGAGATGAAATCAAACCATGTTTGCCATGGTAAGATCAAATGTGTCATTTATAAAACTGCCATTATGTTTTAAAGGTTGAAGCTTTAGAGACTACCGCTTTTACACTGAAAAGAGCACCATCATGGTCCGTTGAAATGACACCATATAAGTTATGGTTTGGGATAAATCCCGAATTGTCTTTTCTTAAATTTTGGTATGCTATGCATAAGTAAAATGTTTACAACCAAATTCGGATAAACATGTCTTTGTAGGTTATCCCAAAGAATTTGTTGGGAATTTCTCCATAACACCGAGGACAAAAGAATTTTTTGCTTGGAACGTCAAGTTTCTTGAGAAGGAATTTTTCGCAAAAAGTTAAGTGGGAGGACAATAGAACTTTGATAAGGTTGTTGAACCTTAGCTATATGTGCTAAGTAGCGCAGCGCCGAAAAGTGTCCCGGTGGCGGCGACAATGCTCATGGCTCTCGTGATTACAAAAGGTGTGATCTCGGAGATTAGAGTTCCTATAGAACCATGTGGGTCGGTAAGAATCAAATAGTAAGATTTGATAAGCAAGTCATTATTGTTTTGACAATGATGAACCGACTACATGCAAAGAAGCGATGATGGGCCCTGACTCCATAAAATGACTAGAAGGCATAGAATCCGTGATAGTATCCATACACGAGAAATCAAGTTTCTGAACTTGGAAGACCCTCCGGAAAGGCGTGAAGCCTATCGGTCGTGTTTAGATCTATAAGGAAATAAGACATGGATGTTTAACATCTATGAAATAGTCGACATGTCGGAAAGAAGTTTATGACAATGTTCAAGGAGTTTACTATGGCAAGATTTGATCTTTCATAGCGATATACAGTCTTGACGGATTAATGTAGGAACCACTACATATAATTTGGTGTATGGTAGTTGAATAAACAAAACAAGGTTCTTCCAATAGAACGGTAACCTAGGACATGTACATGACATGGTCCGAAGGGTTTTGTTAATTCAAAGGGTGCTAAAAGGGCATGTAAACTTCAATAGTTGAAGTAAGCATAGCGGAGTTGGAATCTTCACCATGATGAAACTGTTAAAAGAGTTTAAATTCATCAGAGATGATGAAGATGCTTGCATTTGCAAGAAATTAAGTGGGAGCACAGAGACATATTTCTAATACATTATGTAGAGGACATATGTTTATTGGAAATGATATATCTTGTATTGACACAAGTTAAGAATTTCATTAAAATAAGATTTCGATGAAAGACTTGGGAAAAACCAGGAATATTTGGCATCAATATCTATATGGATAGATGAAGGTGCAAATATGGTTGTGCCAGACATACATATATGAGATATTAAAAGGGTTCAATATGGAAACAACAAGAAAGGTTCTTGCTGCATGGAAATGATTGTATCAAAATTCAAGTGTTTCAACACTTGGTGAGTAAAATCACATGAAGATTTTGATCGATTATACCATGATATGTATATATCCAGAATGTCCTATGCTCTAAATGTTATGAGCATATACCAGAATGATTCATAAGATGATCATTGGACAATAGTAAAGATATTCTTATGAGCTTTGGAAGAACTAAGATTATATACTGTATAAGTGACAAATAGTTAAAGGTAGTTCATTGTAAAGTGTTACATTGATACTAGTTTTGTCACAAGATACAAATTAAATTTATCTCAATTTAGACTATGGGTGGCACAATGTAATGGAAAGGATGTTCCATGATGGATTTGGATGAGTTCCAAAGTTGAGACATTGTGACAGACACTACAACAAAAAGGCTAAGTATATAACAGCTATAGTAGCAGCAAAGGAGGGCATTTGTGTTAAGTAGTTTGTTATCAAACTAGGTGTTGTTCAAAGTGGGCTAATACTATGAAGATATATTGTGTGACAATAATATCAACATATTTTGAGCCGAACGAACTAAAGGTCTCACCAAAGGACCAAATTTATACAATTCCATCTCATTTGAGAATGAGTGATGCGTAGAGACGCAAAGACATGCAAATACACACGGACCTGAAACTGTCAGATCCGGAGATTATGTTAACCACTAGCAACAGCATGTATGCAACACAAGAAAGCCATAGGTGTTCAATACGCAAAGTTCTTCAAACTAGATTATTGACTCTAGTGCAAGTGGGAGGCTGAAGGGAATATGCCCGAGAGGCAATAATAAAGTGGTTATTATCTTATTCCATGTTTATGATAAATGTTTATTTTGCATGCTATAATTGTATTGATCGGAAACGTCAATACATGTGTGTTTAATAAACAAAACGGGTTCCTAGTTATGCCTCTCTTATAGACTAGCTCGTTGATTAACAAGATGATCAAGGTTTCTTGATCATGGACATTGGATGTTGTTAATAACGAGGTCACAACATTGGTGGAATGATGTGATGAACATTTATCCGAAGTATAGCATTACGATCAAAGTCATTATGTTTATATTGCTATAACATCATACGAAGTAATCTTTATCCTTAGACCATGAGATCATGTTAATTGCTAACACCGGAAGAGTATCTTGATAACATCAAACATCACACCGTAACAGGGTGACTATAAAGAGGGTTCAGTGCTACGAAGGTGTTATGTTGAGGCTCATGGATCAAGAGTGGAATTTGTCAATCCTGATGACGGATAGATATACTCTGGGGCCTCTCGGTAATATCACATTAAGATAGCTTGCAAGCAAGTGATGTGATCACTAGAATGTTATATCACAGGAACGAGAAAAGAGTGCATGTCGGAAACGAGATCAAACTAGGTATGGAGATACCGATGATCGAATCTCGGACATGTAATATATCGCGAGACAAAGGGATTTAGTTACTAGCGTTAAAGGTTCTCATGATCACAGAAGTCATCGTTGAATGTGTAGGAGTCAGTATGGATCTCCAGGTCCCGCTAACGATTATTGATCGGAGAGGGGTCTCGATCATGTCTGCATTATTCGCGAACCATAGGGTGACACACTTAAGGGATACCGACACCATTTGGAGCAAATATGTTTCAGATAAAGATTTAAGAAAGCGCTGGAATTATTTCAAAAGACACCGAAACTGTTTCGGGTGAAATTGCTGAAATTGGTTCTGCATGTAATATTGAAATGTTGCAGGGGGTTTTATGTGAATGTTTGTTAATTAAAGTAATTAACAAAATTCTGAATAAAAATAATAAAAGAGTTTTATTAAGTGAGAGAGCATTAAATTTGGAGAAATTTAATGCATTTAAAGTGGAGACTTTAAAAGGGAATGTGAAGAGGCATTTTAATGTGGAGGGGTTACCACCACATGAATGGAGGAGGTGAAGAGGCACCTCCTCCATGCGTCGGCCATGAAGGAGGGGCACCCCCTCCTCCTATAAAAGGCCACCGTCTCCTCACTTCTCACTCACCCTCTAGTATTATTCCCCCATGGTCTCGGATTAGTGAGATACATGTTCCCGGTGGCTTTATCTGGAAAGGAGTTGCTGCTTCCGCTGCTTTGCTGGAGCGAGGGACGGAGGTTGTCGGGGTACCAGACGTGTGTGTGATCACAGATGCACCGCTGCTTTGCGGTGCTGGACTTGGTGCTGCTGGAGCTGGATCTGATGGACATGCTAGAGCTGGACCTGCTGGACTTCCTCACGACCTTGAGATCGGAAAGTGTACGACTACATCAACCACGAGTCCTACTCGTTAACAAAACTCGTTGTCTTCGAGGGTAAGTTCTCGTTGGATGTATGTCCACCTGTTGCTTTGTACCTAGTAGATAGATCTTGGCGTGTAGTTCACATCGTAGGAAATTTTTTGTTTTCTATGCTGCGGACCCAACACCAGGATCACCATGGATCCAAGCTCAAGAACTTTCATAATACCAACCCACCTATATTTAGTAAGTCTGAGGAGCCCTTAGATGTTGATGACTGGCTGCAAACCATGGAGAACAATTTGGAGGTCGTAGGAGTTGAAGCTAATGAAAAAGTACTGTTTGCCACCCATTATCTGGCAGGTGATGCAAGAGCCTGGTGGAATAGCACTCATACCATGAACAAAGGGCAAACGATGACTTGGGAAGAATTCAAGATCAAGTTCAGCCGGACCCATGTGCCCCAAGGTTTGGTCACTAGGATGAGGGATGAGTTAAGGGAATTGAAGCAAGGGAGAATGACTATGGTGGAATACCGTGACAGATTCTTATCCTTGGCTAGGTATGCCCCTGATGAGATTAGCACCAAAGCAAAGAAGAAGGAAAGGTTCCTGAATGGGTTGCATGATGAGATGCAGACAATGTTAGTCAACATCCGTTTTGTGGATCTAGAAGAACTAGTGGACTCTGCTATCTAGATGGAAGGAAAGATCAACCAAGCCAATGACAACCGTAAGCGTCGCATGATGCACCAGCCTGGATCCCACCATACCCAGAAGTATCGCCCCAACCCATCTACATGATATGCCCCAAGAAACAACAGACCCCCTATGTCCCGTCCAAACTATCCTAATCGTAGCGGAGGAAATTTGAGGTCTGGAGGAAACCACAACAATAATCTCAGCAACTCCAATAACTTCAACCATGCATCGCCCAAGACCAACAACAACACCACCAACAACAACAATACTGCCCCAAGGACTGGAAGCAATGATGTGCCTATTGCAGGAAAAGACAAGTCCATGATTACCTGCTTTGAATGTGGAGTCAAGGGTCACTACTCCAACGAGTGCCCCAAGAAGGTTGCCGCAGCAACCAATGTGAATGCACTCGCTCAGCAACAACACCGTGTCCAGCCTAGAAAGAGATTTGCCCCAGGGAACCTGGTCAACCGCAATGGCCGTCTGTTCCACATGAATGTCGAAGAAGCTCAGGAAGCGCCAGATGTCGTGGTGGGTATGTTTTCTGTTAACTCAGTACTTGCAAGAGTGTTGTTTGATTCTGGAGCATCGCACTTGTTTGTTACAGAAGAATTTGCATGCACTAGTAAGATTCAACCAACAAAATTGAAGCATGTTATGATAGTTCAAATACTTGGGTCAACCACCAAAGCTAGAAAAATTTGCAAGGCTGTACCTATCAGAATCCATGGAATAGATTTTTATGACAATCTAATTGTACTTGGAACCAAAGGTTTGGAAAGTATTACTAGGAATGGATTAGATGTCGAACATAAAGGATTAATCGACTGTGCCAAGAAAGCCATAACCATGACCAGTAGCACTGGAGTATCAGTAGAGCATGTATCTGAGACGCTGCCCCGTCAATTCAAATGCAACAAGAGTCTATCCCAACCAACCCTAGACCAAGTTAGAGTAGTCTGTGAATACCCCGACGTGTTCCCAGATAAATTTCCCGGTATGCCCCCAAATCGGGATATCGAGTTCATCATTGAACTAGTTCCTCTTGGAACTGGACCCATAGCTTAGAGACCTTATAGTATGAACCCATCTGAATTAGAGGAGCTAAAGAAGCAACTTGATGCTATGCTAGAGAAAGGTCTGATTCAACCAAGTGCATCGCCATGGAGATCGCCTGTTTTGTTTGTGGATAAGAAAGATGGAGGTAACCGTTTATGGACGGATTACTGGAAGCTAAATGATGTCACCATCAAGAACAAGTACCCACTGCCGAAGATAGAAGATCTGTTTGACCAGTTGACTGGTGCCAGAGTGTTCTGTAAGATTGATCTTAGAACTGGTTATCATCAACTCAAGATTCGTGCAACGGATATCCCAAAGACCGCCTTTACCACCAGATATGGATTGTATGAGTACACTATCATGTCTTTGGGATTAACCAATGCCCCTGCTTATTTCATGAATCTCATGAATAAGATTTTTATGAACTTCCTGGATAAGTTTGTCATGGTTTTTATCAACGATATTCTGATATATTCCAAGTCAGAAGAAGACCATGAGCTACACCTGAGAACCATCCTTGAAACCCTTAGAGAACATCAGTTGTATGCCAAGTTTAGCAAATGTGAGTTCTGGTTAAAGGAAGTAGGATTCCTAGGACATATCGTGTCGGCAGGAGGAATTGCTGTCGATCCCACCAAGATTAAGGATGTTGAAGAATGGAAAACCCCAACCACTCAAACCCAAGTCCACGCATTTCTCGGATTAGCGGGATATTACCGCAAGTTCGTAGAAGGATTTTCGAGAATCGCAAGACCGATGACCCAGTTGTTGAAGAAAGATCAGAAGTTTGAATGGACGGACAAATGTGAAGCAAGTTTTCAAGAGCTCGAGAAGAGATTGATCTTAGCCCCAATTCTGATTATGCCGGATATCAAGAAGCCTTTTGATGTGTATTGCGATGCATCCAAGATTGGTCTTGGATGTGTGTTGATGCAAGAGGGCAAAGTCATATCATATCTGTCTAGACAACTGAAGCAACATGAGCAAAACTACCCTACCCATGACTTACAACTAGTAGCCGTAGTTTTAGCCTTGAAGACCTGGTGTCATTACCTTATGGGTAACCGCTGTGAGATTTATTTGGATCACAAGAGTCTGAAGTATATCTTCACCCAGAAGGAGCTGAATATGAGGCAAAGGAGATGGATAGAGTTAATCAAGGATTATGACCTTGACATTCACTATCACCCGGCAAAGCCAATGTGGTAGCAGATTGCCGTGTAGATTAAACACCAGGATTAAAGAAGCCCAGCCAAGTTTGCATGAGGAGTTGGAGCAGTTTAGAATGGAGCTGGTTAGCAAAGGATTCTTAGCCAGTATTGAACTTAAACCCACTTTGATCAGTCAGATCAAGGAGGCGCAGAAAGGAAATGCAAGTATCGATGGAATCAAGCATCGTATCGGTACATGGAAGGTACCCAGATACACCAAAGATGAAGAAGGAGTTTTGTGGTACAAAGGACGTATCTATGTACCAGCAGATTCCGAGTTGAAACAAATCATCATGCATGAAGCTCATGATAGTCTTTATTCTATCCATCCCGGATGAACGAAGATGTATCAGGATTTGAAGGAGCAATTTTGGTGGCACAAGATGAAGAGAGAAATCAGAAGCTACATCGCCAAGTGTGATATCTATCAGAGAGTCAAAGTGGAACATCAGCGACCCGCAGGACTTTTGCAACCATTGCAGATTCCGAAATGGAAATGGGATTCTATCGGAATGGACTTTATCACCGGTTTGCCTACCTCTAGTAGGGGAAATGACTCTATTTGGGTCATAGTTGATAGACTGTCCAAAGTAGCCCATTTTATACCCGTCAAGACCACCTACCAGAGTTTGAAGCTAGCAGAGCTGTACATTGCTAGAATAGTCAGTTTGCATGGAACCCCTAAGACCATAGTATCAGATCAAGGAACTCGGTTTACCTCAAGATTTTGACAGAAAGTCCAAGAAGGATTAGGAACCAAACTGAACTTCAGCATAGCTTATCACCCGCAAACTGATGGACAAACTGAAAGAGTCAACCAAATCTTAGAAGATATGTTGAGAGATTGTGTGCTAGAATATGGATCAAAATGGGAAGATTGTGTGCCTTTCGCAGAATTCTCATACAACAATAGTTATCAAGCTAGTTTGCAAATGGCCCCCTTTGAATTTTTGTATGGAAGGAAGTGCCGAACCCCCTTGAATTGTTCGCAAGTAGGCGAGAGTCAGATCTTTGGACCTGACATCCTACGAGAAGCTGAAGAGAAGGTTCACAAAGTCCGTGAACACCTCAAGACCGCCCAATCCAGACAGAAGAGTTATGCTGACAAAAGACGTCGAGACCTGACCTTCAACGTCAGGGATTTTGTGTATCTCAAAGTATCACCCTTGAAAGGAAGGCAACATTTTGAACTGAAAGGGAAGTTAGCCCCTAAATATATTGGACCCTTCAAGATTTTGAATTGCCGAGGAGAAGTATCATATCAACTGGAACTGCTGGAGGAGATGTCAACCATACATGATGTGTTCCATATTTCGTTACTTCGCAAATGCCTAGAAGTTCCGGAGAAGACCGAAGTGTTCAAGAACATCGATCACCAAGCCATAGATATCAACAAGGATCTAACCTATTGTGAAGTACCCATTCATATTTTGGAAGAAGCCTTCAGAACCACCAGGACCCGGAGTATCAAGTTTCTCAAGATCTAGTGGAGAAACCATACTGAAGAAGAAGCTACTTGGGAGCGAGAAGATTATATGAGGACTAAGTTTCCAAATCTCTTTAGTTCCTAGTTTCTCTTAAATCTCGGGACGAGATTTTGTTTTAGGAGGGAAGGTTTGTAACACCCCAAAAATATTAATCAAGATTATCAAGTTCAAATCACCCAAGTTTAGGGTTAACAAACACTTTTATTATTAAATTTAATAGGAGTGTATGTGTGAATCACATTAGTGTCTGAATGAGTGAAATTGCCATGTTTGATTGATACAAATGATATGGAATGGTTTAAAGATGAATACTACATCATCTAGGCCATTTACAAACAAAATCCAAAGAAAAGAAAATCAAATATGAATCATATAAGCAAATGGTCATTTTGACCAAAATTATCCACTAGACCACTTTGAGTGTTTCTAGTAAAGGATTTCTAACAGAAACTTTCCCAATTCTTTTCAACCCTTGCTAGATCAAGTAAAAGTGAACCCAAGCCCACTTTACAAACTAACAGAAACAAATTCCAAATCATTCTAAAGGACATTGCAAAATTGAATCAAGTGTATGTACTAAAATCACCATTTTTCCAAAAACCACTCAAATCAATTCACCTTGGCAAACCCAAGCAACCATAGACTATCAAGCAAGTACTCAGAACACTCACCAAATTTCATCCAAAAATTCAAACTCTGAATTCATGCGGCCATTGGGTCGAGAACCTGGCAGACACCTGTAAACCCTGCCTAACAATCACTATTTGGAGCAGTACTTGATCGCCACTAGCCCCTCAAATCTCTCCCATGGTCGCCCTAGTATCCAACAGCGTAGTGGACAAGCTCCCCCTTTGCCGTCCACACTAGTGCAACACTGCCCGAGCTCGCCGTGCCGGTCGACCATGCCCCACTCGCCACAGACCGCACCGCCCTCTCCCATGATGTCTATGAGACAGGCGACCGAAAACCGCCACCCTCTGTCCACCCCTCGACCGAAGACAAGCCGTGGACCGGCCGTAATCGCCACGCCCACTTCTTTGCCTGCCATGCTGAGAGCGCGCCAGAGCACCGCAGCCGACACGCACACACACGCCGTGCCTTGCCCTCTCCACGCGTGCACGCACTCACCGTGACCCCAGCTACCCCCTAGACATGCCCGTTCGCCACCTCGCGAACCGTGCACACTGTGCGCCATCTCGAACACCGCCGTTCCCGCACAGAGCACGTACCGCTCCTGACCGTTCTTGACCGCCCCTTGCCACGCCATCACTCGCATGACAACTGCCTTGAAGCACCACGTCGACCCCTACCCTCAGCCATGTCGATAACCCTCTGTAACACCGTCGCCGGAGGAGCCCGACCATGCCGCGCTGTCCCCCTCGCAAGTGTATAAATAGAGGCCACCCTAGTCCCAATTCTCCACACCATCTCACTCACCGCTCCCTCAGAAACCTCCCACACCTCTCCCTGGAGCAAGGCGAGGACCAGCCCGCCGGAATTTCAGCGGAGCCTGCCGCTGCAGAGGAGAAGAGGAACTGGAGCTAGGAACCACCCCAGGAGCCGCCGTGACCACCATTTGACTCACTGTCCTCGACATGTTAGATCGCCCCATCCCCAAGTCTAGCTGGAGCCTAGGTGATCCCCCATGTACCTCCACTGTCGCGTTAGGGTTCAGTTCTCGCTAGCGCTGTGCAACAGAGATGACGAACCATAGCTGTTAGATCCTATTCTAATCGTAGCGCTGAGATTGAAACTTACCGTTTCGGCTTAGCTGAGTCGCTGACCAGTGGGACCCTCCTGTTAGTAGCCCGCTGCGCGCGCACCGCGTAGCTGGGACGACCCAATTAGTTTCCCGCGTAGAGCCCGTTGATTCAAATAGACTTTTTCCATTTTAGTTAAAACTAGATTCTATCAGTAGATTCAAAAATCAATTCAAAGATATTCACTAAACCAAATTACATGATTCCAATTTTGTTGGGAAGGTATTCAAATTGTCTATCCATGCCCATTGGATCAAACCATTTGAAATTATAGATCACCTATAGTAAAAATAACAAGGCAGAGACTTTTCCAACTTCAAACATTTTTCAAAAATCAACCATAAATGCTTTTGAGTTGATTCCAACTCTCAAAAATCACATTTGACAAGATATATCTGAATATGTAAAAATATTTAGGTTTACATGCAGTGATATTGGACTAGTACCAAAATAATGCTATATAGGCATTTCTAGTCACTTTAATTTTATTAAATAGTAATTTTAAACTTTATAAAATATGACCACCACTTTAAATCACATTCCCAAGTATTAGAATATGTGGTGATGACATGTGTCAACATGATCCCATATTTTAATTGGAGAATATTAAATCTTAACTATTTTCAATGAGTAGAAATTACTTTTCTAAAATAAGAATATTTGTGATGATGCTAGATCATCAAGTGTGAGCCTTAGTGTGCTAAATAGAAGTACTTAAGTATTGTTTGGTGATTGTGTACCTCGTATTCCTTTATAGATGCTAGTACCGACCCGGGCTATGAGGAGGAAGAGTACTACGAAGAAGAAGAGAACTTCAACCACTGCAAGCCTAACACTACAAGTTAACTATACAAGCCATTCTTGCAAGATAAACTATGCAAGATGCATTAGGCATACTTTGGTTATGCAACCTTGATTATACCAATCCCAAGTTTTACTTGCAAGTTTTCTTCTTTTACTTTTACCAAAGTTCTTTACCTTTAGTTAGTGATTTATGAGTATTGGAAAAATAGGATAGATGCCATAAAGAGTATAAAACTAGGCCTAGGTAGTTATACTTAGATGCCATAAAAATCATAAAAGTAGAGTTGGATAGTTACACTTGATTAGCACCCCTTATTAGTGACACCCTCATTTCTAGTTGCTAGTGCTAAACTACTACTGATTACTTAGATGGGAATACTTGGAGAAAATGATTATGAAAACCTTGGAATGATGATTCATTGTATTTAAATGTTTTGACATGTGTTCCGAAACACAATGGTTTGATGATGAAACTTCTTGAGGCATGAGCCTTGATTTTGATAAAAAACTGATGGTTGGGTTCAGATGCGATACCATTCCAATTTTACCGTACAACTGCAATACCTGAATTGGGTAGGGCTTAACTGGAAGTTTATATGCCTTAGTATGGGTTCCCTCGCAGAAAGAGGTTGAGCTGAGGCTACCTCGTGTGAATGTCCACCTATGCAGTGCCCAAGATGGCAGATGGCCATGGCTGGGAGGCCAAGCTCATAGAGAAGGTGCCTATACTAGAGTGTGTAATTGAAAGGTTATGATTGATTATCCGCATACTAAGTATGATGATTCAGGGTTATCCATGACGGATGTATTGAATATTGTGGTGAAAATGTACCATCTCTATAGGGTATCAAACTATTCGAATAGCCGCGTCCGCGGTCATGGATAGTTGGAGTGGCCATACTGTTCTGTTGTCAGATGTTTTCAAAAATGACTTGTGAATTGAACTATGACCTTGACTTGACCACATAAGGGTTGTGGACATGAAAAACTAGGTTCCCACTTAGGTGATGTAGACAATTGAATTAGGTTCTTTACTTTTGAACTCCTTATGAAATAAACCTAGCTTTTTTGCAAATAAACCTAGAGCTTAAGATTCCTACTAGAACTACCTTACTTGTTAGTGATAGTTTGCGAGTACTTAAAGAGTACCCATGGCTTTATCCCTGGCTATTCCCGTGGCCAGACTATGAAAAGGACTACCAGGAAGATGGACAATAGGAGGTCTATGACAACTAGGATCATCTCCCATTGTCAGCATTGCCTGTGACCCTAAAGATGGAGCCCCTACTACGTTTATTTTTCGCTGCTTTGAATGTATTATGACTAGATCATGAGATCCTTTATTTGTAAGACCTTTATTATGGTTTGTAATGGATGATGTACTGTGGTACCAATTCTATTATGTCTCGCAAAAATGGTAATCCTAGGATTGTGATGTATGGCATAACAAGCATCTGGGATTAAAAATCCGGGTGTTGACAATCACCAAGAGCAAGTCGGACACCCTCCGTATCTGCTCCCGTCCTTACTCGGAAAAGGACTATGAGTCCCAAATCAGGTGGTTGATAAGGGAGCAGATCGAAAGGAAAATCCTGGAGTTGTCTTTGGACATGCATATGGCTAATAATCCTCTTGTACTAGTAAGTTTTCTAGCAATAACTCGAATTATGTGTTCATCTATACATTATTGTCTCTTCTACAATGCTGGGATATTTCTTCTTTCCAGCTTGCTGACCTCCCTGAGTCGGAGCTTGCTCCTCTCGAGGGATATCCTCTTGAGATCTCTCAGGATGATGGAGAATTGGTCCCATTGCAAGAGACCCTTACCCGAAAGCGTAAGGCTTTGACAGTTTCCATCGGCACAAAGGAAGTGCTCGTTGTGAAGAGGTAACTTTCTTCACAAGGTCTCTGTTTTTTATTTCTCATTCTTTCTAAAGTGTAACGATCTTTGTTTTATTACCTCCTCAGAGCTAAATAGCTCACGAAGGGCAAGGGTAAAGGAGGCTCGTCGAAGCCCTTGCACCAGTCAAAGTTGAATTTGACTTCTCCTACCATAGCGCCTTCGATGCCTACCCCGCAGCCTTCTACAACACCGGATATCATTCCATCTCCGTCCGTCGCAGAAGATCCGGCTCTTCATTCTGAGCCTGCAAACCTTGGTTCGCAGATCGATGTTACCATGGGTGACTCGGCAGTTGATAAGGGTGAACCCTCAAAGGGTAATGATCCCTCGACAGAGGTTTTTGCCGACAACCTCCTCAGAATCTGGGTCTTGCCAAACTTGGCATTACTCGGAAATCTACGGAGGAGATCCAAATGCTAGCCTAGCAATGCTTGGAAATCCGGAACATCACCGCCGAGGAGGTGGCACAAGAAGCAGAGGATGTTAAGTACTCCGAACTTCTTGAGAAGATCTGTCTTCACGACGAGAGGCTGAAAGTTGGTGTGGTTCCTCCTCCACCGGTAATCCCGCTGACCCTCACCGAGAAGGTTAGCACCAAGGTGAACAT
This sequence comes from Avena eriantha, assembly GCA_910589775.1. Taxonomy (NCBI): domain Eukaryota; kingdom Viridiplantae; phylum Streptophyta; class Magnoliopsida; order Poales; family Poaceae; genus Avena; species Avena eriantha. The sequence goes on from OU342745.1 coordinate 43,870,856, forward strand.
GAGCTTAAGCAAGCTTACTCATGAACATCATGTAAGTCGAATTTCCAACTCACCTTTTTTTACTTTATTTCATATCATATCCTCTAGCCCCAAGCATGAAGTTGGATAGACAATCCGGATTTATGCTTTCATAGGATGCCAAATAATGAACTAGTGTAGCCCCAAGGCTTGTGCTAATATTAGTTAAAATATTAGCCCGAGTCTTTAGTAGACTTATGACTCTGGGTATTATTCTGACTTATAGAAAGTTAATTCGTATAACCAGGAATTATTGAAGAATATCTGTAACAAGCGGCGAGAGATCATTCTCAATTAAAGGTGTCAAGGGATGAGGCTGAAGGTAACCATTTCAGTCCTTAACCTTGCTATTTTCTGCTTTCATAGTCGAATTACCTATTCAACTATTGTTCTTTTGCTTACAACACTGGTCAAACAATCATGTGCCATGATTGAAGAGGCCGAAAATCTGAAGACCCTGGAGGTGGAGAACGCCGACTTACGTCGAGAGCTGAATAAGCTTAAGGCGGATCACGAGCGTAACATTGCACAAGTCCTCGAATCCTCCTCCATGGCCACTGAAGAACGTGATATAAGGATTGCGGCCTAGGATCAAAAGATCTCGGATATCAATGATGCATTATTTAGAGAGAAGAACATCACCAAGGCACTCCGGGCTGAACTCCAGAGCCTTAGGGCGGAGAAGACCAAAGTTGACGATGTCATCTTCGGTATGTTTCCTACTTTCTGCTTTTCTGACTCTAGGAGTTTGGACATATTTTCTAACCTTTGCCTTATATGCGCAGGTCCTATGAATTTACTGGATTCTTCCTCCATCGAGTCTCGCACCGACTGTCTTACACAAGTGGGCGACTTGCTTCACGATTTCTACCAATCTTTGGAGGATATTGGCAAAGTACTCAAGATTCCAGAATGAACAAAATGTCTGGCTTTGAAGTGCGAGACAAGGCCAAGGAGATCCCCAGCTTATCCAGGACTAGAACATGTCCTACGCGTGAACCGTAGCGCAGAACATCCTCACCATGGTTATGAGCCACCATGGAAACATGGAAATCTGGCAAGTAACCAGAGGGTACTATAAAGTAGATGAAGACAGACGGGAGAAAAAACGTCAAGGCCATCATGGACTCCTGTGCCAGATATGGATGTCACGTAGCTGATTTAACCAGCTACGACACTCCTTTCTTCACTCGCGTGGAGACGCCTCCTCTGCCTATCGAAGAAACAACCGAAGTTTCCGACGACGAGCAAACGATTTCGGATTTGAACGTCTTAGAAAGATATCAAGGCGAGGTCGATGTCTCCAGTGATCCGGCAGTTCCTACCTCTTCTCCTACATCGTAAAGTACCAGAAACAACGATGTGTTATTCTGAAACAATTCGGGTTGTAAATAAGTAGTGTGATACTTTTGCTAGTGCTAATATTTACTACTTCTATTTAGCACTTTTGGCTTTATTTTGATGTGCCTGGAATGTTTACATAAGCACTTTATGTTTTTGTCTATACTTATAATTTATCTAGCTTTTCGCCTCGTCCCTTTCGTGAGCCGGCCAACTTTCAGCGTAGAAACTTTGCCTAGCAACGGAGCTCAATTGCTAAACTAGTTTAAACTCGGAAACAAAGCTGGCTTCCAGTACCAACAATTCACTACTCGAAAAATACCCGCATCAGGCAATCAGATAAAGAACCAAAGTACAAACTAGAAAATTTAGATTTATACCCGAAGGTAGCATTTTTAGAATTGGAAATCTTGACCAGAACAAACATGAGCATAAAGTACTTTCAAGTATTCTGGGATTTTCGACTGTGACATGACCATTCGGAAATAAGATGGTAATATAAAACTTCTCAGAAAAATTTGAGGCAACCAACACTTTATTTCTCATTGAACATGTACACATATATGATTACAAAGATAGAAAATTTAAGACTAAAACGGATGTAGCTGAGCAATATTCCACGGTCTGTCTAATTCTTCTAGGTCTATACTGCCTCCAGCTCTCTTTCTTTTCTTAGTAGCAGGTCTTTATTTGACTGGCCGCATATCAGTTAGGTAGTAAGAACCATTTTGTAATACTCGACTAACTAAAAAGGGCCCTTCCCATACTGGGGAAAGTTTGTGCTTTCTTTTCTCCACAAGCCAGAGAACCTGTCACATCCCAAAATTCTCCTAATTTTGGAATGTAAAGTTAATAAAATAACTTGGTTGAATTGTTTGACTTTGTTGAAATTTCTCAAAGAAAAGAAACTTTCTGTTATGATTTCCTTCCTTGAATTCAGAAACTTGTATGAGATTGGATTAACATGATTATCCAACTTGTTTTCATTTTCTTTTCAACCATTTGATTCTTTAAATATCCAACCATGCTTAGATGAATAAAGAGGGGGAATGAAATGACTTTCCCAATTATGGTGGAGTGATATTCTAATTTCCCTATTTGACCCTTTAAGTCTCTACTTCGATTTATGAAACAATTCTAGATGCTTTTCACCACTTGCTTGAAAAGAGAGAAGATAACATGACATCTTCATTTTCATTGGATGTTAAGAATGTGTTCCTTCATGTTACATGATTGAACTTGTTGTTTTGGGCATTTGTGGCATTGTGTGTTTTGGTTGAGTGGTTAAAATAAAACCCTAAGAAGCTATTTAGAAATATTGCATAGTAGCCATATATTGCCAAATGCATAAAACCCTATATCCTTTTGATAATACCTATGTAGCCATATAGGCAAAAATGCGTGAATTGAGTTTTAGTTTTAGGATTTGTGTGAATTTTTGCAAAAATTAAAATCATGAAGCATTCATAAGCATTTCTTTGCATCCATGCAAAGTTCCCAAAAATTGAATCTAAATCCTAATATCTAGATCCGATAGTTGATTTGCCCAAATGTTTCTATAAGGAATATATAGACATTTATAAAGAAATCATCTTCAAACTAGTGAAAATGTTACAAATATGATCCTATAATGATCTACTGAATTTTAGAAAAATTTAGAAACAAAAATCATGTCATTTGGAGTTCGTATGCAAAAGATATAAAGAAAATACCAAAATAGAAAAAGAAAACGAAAAAGAAAAGAAAAAGGAAAAGGAAAAAAACGAAATGGACCGGCCCAACTGGGCCGACCGAACCAGCCACCAAAGGATCGATCCAACGGATTGCTTTAAAAAGCGTGCGAAAATCTGATTTCTAAACCTATCTCTGTTTAAACACTTATAACTTTTTATCTATAACTCTAAATTAACTTCCGTTTGTTTCTACTTGTTCTCTACTTCAAGATCTATCTTCTCATCATCCTAAAAGCCTAAATAATCCCTCGGAGCCACAGATATAACACTTTTCCTTCCCGAAATCCCAAATCTACACCCTACCGAATCATATTTCGCTTCTAAACCCATCTAAACTTTGTCGGATGTCTTCGGCTTCAAAACGAAAGTTGTAGATCTCGTCGAAATCTTTCAATTCCGACAAACCTCACATATTTTCATCCACCACAGCCGGAGAATTTCGTAACGCAATATTTCAGATCTGATGGCGTAATTCCAAGATCTCCTGGCGCTCGTTTCTTCAAATCCAAATTCCTTTGGTGAAAAGGTAGATCTAATCATCCTCCATAACGTTCATTTTCAAAGTTTTTCGATTTGACCTACGGATTTGTCTCTCTAACACAGATCTACTTCTAGTCCTTTGTGAGGTAAAATCGGGTCTATTTTGAGCCAACTTCTCTTCTAGCCACCGGATCTCATCCCGACGGTCGAGATTCAATCGTCCCGATCAGTTGCCACGTCAATGCCACGTCGTCGTCAGGTCAGCGTCTAGTCCCAATCAACCTGCACGGTCAACCTGTCTAGTCAGCGGAATATTCCCTGAAATATTCCGTTCGAATTTAAAATTGCAGATTATAGATCTAACTTATAAAATCCATAGAAAATTTATACTATGTCCAAACATTGCAAATAATATACCGTTGGAATCACAAAATTGTGTAGAGTATTAATATATAATTGTATCAGACATTTACTGTAAGTATTTGTCGTGATTATTTAAATGGTTTAATACACTTTTTGGAGCAATTAATTCACAGAAAATAAAATACAACTCAGAAAAATACAAATGATATACCCCTGAATTCACAAAATTATATAGAACATGATTATGGAATAAAATTACAAGTTTACTGTATAAATTACTGGCGAATAATTAATTAGTATTATTGGCCTTTTAAATCATTAAATTCATAGTAAATAATCTACAGATCAGAAAAATATGAGTAATATGTCCCTGAGTTCATAATCTTGCGTAGTTTTCAGATATATATACTTAGTTTTGTTTGTTTTCAGTATGATCTGTTCAGATTTATTAAACTCCATTAAACACTACATAAATCCTAGAAAAAGATCTATAACTCCGATTAGGGTGAATCCAATTGCTACTGGTTCGTATTAAAGCCCTCTATCCACTACAGTTCAGATATAAATTTAATTAGGCAACTAGTACAGAAGCTACAACATTTATGTTAAAACCCCTTTATTGGCAATTGAAATTGGATAACAAATACTATATTGCATTAAAACACTTCTACATGCATCATGTGATCTAGTATTGTTTAGATAACTAATTACAACCATTATGACATACTAAATCATCATGCATGCATTGGATCATCACTGTTTTATTGTATTGTTGTATTTTTGCATGATTACAATGTTTGAATGATATGTTGTTGTGCTTTTGCTTTTGAACGATAGATCGCGAGGAGTGTAACTACTATGATCGCAACAGCTATGATTACGAGCATTATAATTGCAAGTCTTTTGAGTGCGACGAGTGCAGTGATTGCAATTGTGAGGATTGTTTGAACGACTACATCAACTAAAGGCAAGTGGAGCTTCATAAATGTCCTATTTACTTTCTATATGCATTGTATCTTGTTTTGTTTTTACAAGTTTATCTATTGCTATGCTATATCCTATTATGTCGTAGCCTTTCTCGTTAGGTGAGCCGTCGTAAGTAGTTGTGCTTAGCTGTGCTTATGTAGACGAGGGTGGGATACACCATGGCAAAGATTATTTTGAAAGAACGTGTTTGGAAAGTTTGAAAACAACTTGATTAATGAACTCTCTGGGTGGAATGGTAATTGCTTGGTTCGTGAATGCTGGGCCCATGTCTATGGTTTACCCGAGTAGCTCGCTTGTGGATGGCCACCCAGGTTTCTGAGAAATGATTAGTGTCTTGATTTGGTAGCTTACGTGTACAGCCATATGCCAGTGAGTTATGGGTAGCTGGATGGACTTAGTAGGTTGTGGCAACCCGAGCTCTTCGTATCCAGAGATGTAGTGATTTGTGATAGGTTGGAACGGTGCGTGGATGGGCTTGGGGAGCTACTTCCCGAATTGTCTTTGCTTGGACTTCTCCCTATCACGACTCAATATGCGTGTCGTGGTACGAGCGGGTCGACCAAGTCATATGGGTAAAGTGTGCAACCCCTGCAGGGTGTAAAACTAAGTGCTTAGCCGTGTCGCCGGTAATGGACGATTGAGTTGCTGAATTGTGGGTGCTATGACATGTTCTCAATCATTCTAACTTGTAATTGCTAAAACTTGTGGTTGAAACTTAATTGGGTTGTTTGTTGAAGATTAAATGATTTACAACTGTTAGGATAAAATATTTTGCTGCTGCAACTAAGCCTGAACCCCACAAGCCAGATATGCATATAGTTATTAGCCTTGTTGATTCTCTCATTGTTCCACTTGCCAGTGCATTCCAAGTGCTGACCCTTTGGGGATGCTACGTTTTATGTTGCAGGTTATACCGATTATGAGTGATCGAATAGGTCGCGATACTCCACTCAACAGTTGTTCGCTTGTGGCACAATTGAAGATGGAGCCTACTATCTGTTTATGCTTCCATATGCTACTTGTTATTTGAGCTAGCCTTTGAGCTACGCATTATGTAATAATTACAGATTCTGGATCATTCGATGTAATAATGATGCACTGTTATATTCTTTGGTATTTATCTGTACTGTATGTGCCAGTGAACCGATCTAGGGATTGGCACTATACACAAGAACTCAGCCTTATCAGGCGAGGGTGTTACAGAACCAAATCGCCTTTATTGAAAGACCGGTTTCTAACTCTCAGGCTATGATACTTGCGTAACTTCTGCTGATAGGCTGTTGATCTCATCTCAGCAACAACGAGAACTTCTTCGATTAAATCGAGATTATTTTGTCGAGAAATTTTGGCATCCTCTTCAATATACACAACAACTTGGGGAGAAGTACGAATCAATGAACTAGGAAGAATTGCTTCTGCACCATAGACCAAGAAGAAAGGTGTGTATCCAGTTGACCTGTTCGGAGTTGTTCGTAAACTCCATATTACAGAAGGTAATTCATCTGCCCAACCCCCCGCAACAGGACGTAGTGGTGCTTCGAGTCTTGGTTTGAGGCCTTGTAGGATTAAACCATTTGCTCTTTCAACTTGTCCATTATCCTGTGGATGTGCAACTGACGCAATGTCAAGCCGGATATTTTGTTCATCGCAGAATTTGGCAAGCTCTCCCATAGAAAAATTACTCTCATTGTCCGTGATAATGCTATGTGGATAACCATATCGGATTATAACATCCTCGACAAATCTTCTGGATGTTGCTCCATCACAACTGGTGATAGGTTTAGCCTCAATCCATTTTGTGAATTTATCCACCATCACTAAGATATGAGTAAATCCACTTCGAGCCCATTTAAACGGTCCTACCATGTCAATCCCCCAGACCGTGAAAGGCCATGTTATAGGTATTGTTCGCAGCTGATCACCCAGAACATGAGCTTGTTTGGCGTACTTTTGGCAGCCACTGCATGTCTTGACCAGCCGTTCCGCATCTGCCCTGGCTGTAAGCCAGAAAAATCCATGTCTAAAAGCTTTTGCCACTAAAGATTTGGCTGCAACGTGATGGCCGCATTCGCCTTCGTGGATCTCTCGTAAGATTTCCACTACTTCTTTCGGAGATACTTAGCGCTGAAATTCCCCAGAAACACTCCGCTATAGAGCTCACCATTTACTATTGTATAGGTTTTTGCTCGTCGGACGATCTGCCGGCTCAGAACCTCGTCTTCGGGTAATTTGCCATCTACCAAGAAATCAAGGTAGGGTTGAGTCCAGCTGGGAATTACAACCAGAACTGCCACTAAAGGTGAGTCCGATTTGGCCAGATATTCCTCATCTACTCCTTTTATAGAGGGAACTTTGAGGTGCTCCAAAAAAGCGTCCGGAACCTTTTTCCGTGTAGAGCCTATTCGAGATAATGCATCTGCTTCCTCATTTTCTGTTCGAGGGATGTGTTGAACCTCAAACCCTTCGAACGATTTAGATAGGTCATCCACGACAGCTCTATATGATTCCATGTGTTTATTTGCATTACAAATATCCGACACTTGTTGGGCAACAAGATCTGAATCTCCATAACACATTAATCGTCGGATGCCGATATCTTTAGCAATCCGGATTCCATGCATCAACGCTTCATATTCAGCAATGTTATTTGTTGCCATGAAGTGAATCTACAACACATAGAAAAGTTTATCTCCTTGGGGTGACTTGAGCACCACGCCATCCCCCGAGCCCCCGAGCGCCTTAAGCCCGTAAAAATGTAAGGTCCAGTATTCCGACTCTAGGAGGGTCATATTTTTTGTTGTCTCTGTCCAATCAGCGAAGATTAGGATTTGATTGTTGTACGCGGTTTGTACTCAATGTCGAAAACTAAAAGCTCTATGCCCATTTCGCGACGCGTCCTGTAGCATCGTTGTTGTTGATTATATCTCTTATGGGGGCTGTGCTCACCATGCTAATTGGATGTTCCTGAAAATAATGTCGTAACTTGCGGGATGCGAAAAACACAACGTAAGCCAACTTTGGATAATGCGGATACCACTGCTTTGATTCAGTTAGGACTTCGTTGAGGTAATAAGTCGAACGCTGCACCAGGTGTTCCTGTTTTTCCTCTGGTCTCTCCACCACCATGACGACGCTGATGACTCTGTTTTTCGCAGCGAGATAGAGCAACATCGTTTCCCGAGGTTCTGGTGCTGCAAGGATATGAGAAGATGAGAGTACTGTTTTTAGGTCTTGTAGTGTAGCTTCAGCTTAATCAGAACAAACGAACTTTTTGGTCTTTTTCATGAGGTTGTATAGTGGTGCGGCTCTTTTGCCGAGCCGGCTTACAAACCGACTGACTGCAGCAATGCAACCAATTAGTCTTTGAACGTCCTTCAGGCGAGTCGGCCTAGAAATATTTAGTATAGCCTTGATTTTGTCTCGGTTTTCCTTTATGCCTCTTTGAGACACGATGAAACCTAACAATTTTCCGGCTAGTATTCCGAAGAAACATTTCTTCGGGTTTAGCATTATGTTGTATTTTCGTAGATTAACGAATGTTTCCTCCAAGTCGGAAATTAAGGTTTCCTTCTTTTTGGACATCATTGCTATGTCATCCACATATCCATGTACATTGCATCCGATTTGATCATGGAGGCAATGTTGCATAGTGCGCTGGTACGTAGCTCCTACGTTCTTGAGCCCAAAGGGCATCGTAACGAAATAGAAGGTTCCCAAGGGGGTTATGAATGAAGTTTTGAGTTTGTCAGATTCCTTCATCTGAATTTTGTGATAACCAGAATATGCGTCGAGAAAACATAGGAGTTTCGAGCCTGCCATAGAATCAATAACTTGATGAATTCTAGGCAGAGTGAACGGATCTTTGGGACAAGCCTTGTTCAAGGCAGTATAATCAACACACATCCTTAAATCAGTGGTGTCCTTTTTAGGGACAATTACAGGATTGGCCGACCACTCAGTGTGGATGACCTCTTCTATGAATCCAGCTAACTCGAGCCGAGCTAGTTCCTTAGCTATTGCTTTTCGCTTTTCATCGCTGAAACATCGTAAGGACTGTTTGATGGGTTTAGCATTTGGGTGTACATTTAGAGAGTTCTCCCTCTCGACCATCTTTTGTATAGATGAGTTGATTGTTGGTGGAACTTTGTCTAGAAGTCCCCTTGTGGTTTTTCTTCTATTTAGAAATCGTAGTTTCACAATTCCTGTGCCCGATCTACTTTGTTGCTTGAGATCTGGGCGATTCTAAAATTTTCGCTAGGGTCGGATTATCCGCCCCTGGCAAGGCCGGATTATCCGTCCTAGAAGGTTCAACTCTGGTTCAGGATTTCTTGGATTTTGTGCATCACGTATTTGAGCTATGGATTATTTGTCTACTTTTTCTACATCCCTCCTGGACTTGTGTGTGCGCTTTCCCCCTTGCTATCCATCTCATTCGTTTCACAGGTGGTTCTAGTGCTACCAAGACCTACAAGCGCCGTCCTCGTGCTCATTACTTCAGGCCTGACGATGAAGGTGGGTTGATTGACGAGGTTGAACTGCGCAGGCAAAAGAGAGAGGCTGACAGGATGGTTGAGCAAGCAAGGAAAGAAAAGAGCAAAAGGGGTGTCGCCAAGAGGAAGGGTAAGGCACCAAGGGTCAACTATAAGACAATGGATCCCGTTACTTTCTCCTCTATTCGTCACCTTGATCTCTATGAGGAAAGTGAGAGGGATGATCAGCTTGGGGATTCTCGCTTTTGGTGTGCTGATCAGAGGTTCATCTATGAGGATGTCTATTCATCACTAAAGATTCGTCCTATGCATCCTATGATTATGTCTGAGGCTATAGAGAAGCCTCAACTTGCTGATGCTATAGTCGTGACTGAGAGGATCGGGTTACACACTCTTATGGCTCTACAGTGCTCCTATGACTCTGAGGTGGTGAAGCAATTTTTCTCCACTTTGGTGATTTGTGGCGATGAGAACCGCACTATGAAGTGGATGACCTGTGACACTATGATGCAATCTGACTTTCGTACTTTCACTGGGGTGCTTGGCTATTCGTTCACTGGCCGGGACTGTGCGTGTGGCCATCGTATCATCACCCAGCTCAAGCCCAACAAGGATGTTGTGCTCTCTCCCTGCACGGCTCCTGATGGTATTGTGGGTACACTTGCTGGCCTCTCTCCTCTGTATGCTCAGTTGGTTGGTATTTTTCGTGACCCATCACGCCTAGTGGGGGCAACAATGACAATATTCGTGGCCACTTGGTTCAGCTGCTTGCTTTTTCTTATGAGGTTGCCACTTGTGAGGATGACACTGTGTACTACAAGTTGTATGTGAGGGAATTCATCTATCATGAGTTGACTGATGCTATGTTCAATAGGCTCTCCATTCCCTATTCCCCTTACATCATGATGCTCACACAAGTACCTGCTTCGCACTGGAGAGTTTCACTATGATGTTGAGCATAAGGTGAAGAAGATCTACAAGTCAAGGAAGACCTCTCATCCATCTTTTGCTCCTAAGGGTCTTATGAGGGATGCTCGTGCTAGTGCTCGTAGGCCTCCAATGCCTCATGTTGCTCGTGAAGTGAAGCAGCTGAATCGGTTTCAGCGGAACATTTTGTGCATGGGGGTGGATACTCACAAGGGGTAGTACCAGGCGTACAAGCAGTGCCAAGAGATGGCCCACACCTAGCAGGTCATTCTTCACCATGTGTCTGGGGCGTCAGGCAACCCCCTTGCTCCTGTTACTCCCAGTCTGTATGCTCAGTCGAACACTTCTGGTTTGAACTACGGAGAGCTCGAGCGTCAGTTGTTCCCTGCCCCGGCGAGGGATCCCACTCCACCAGCTCATGAGGATGTGGAAGAGGAGGAGGAGTATGATTATGAGGACGGGGACGAGGACAATGATGAGGACTATGACGAGTGATCTCCTGGGGTGCTAACATCACTCTTCTTCCTTTTTGGCATTTGATGCCAAAGGGGAGAAATAGTTCTATTAGGCCATCATGAATTTGCATGGGTTAGGCACAAGCATTCGCACTTTATCGTTTTGTTTTTCTCTTGCTTGTGCCCATTTAGCGTTGAACTTTCATTCGTAAGCTGTTTTTGTATGAGACTATGTTTGTGTGTGGTACTATGGCATTGTGGATTTATCACTGGAATTATCTCATCGATTTATCTCGCGTGATTATGAATCCATCTATCATATTGGCTATCTATTGGTTATCTTGGAAGGCCTCAATAATGGTTATCATGGTATCTATCCGTATATTATACTGAGGACTTCTCTCTCATGGTGGTATGATGTTCTTGTTGAAATTGTCATTTCTATGTTTATTCCATTCCAATGGAATAGCCTCGTACCTATTTGTGTGCATTTGCATTCAAATGCAAATATTCTAATTATGCACACATTTAGGGGGAGTCTCTTTCATCCTTGATATAATGATGTTAGAAAAACTATATTGCAAATCCTAGTATTGTCATCTAACACCAAAAAGAGGGAGACTAATGAACATTTCATGATCTCTAGTGTTTTGCGTGTTGGATAACAATACCATGGATTATCTCATGTGTGCTAAGTGCTGGAGATGTATATTCATATGAAAAGAAGTCAAAATCAGTTGTTGGGGGCGGATTATCCGCCCTTGCCAAGGGCCGGATAATCTGGCATGACCCTTTTGACAAAGGTGGATAAGGCGCGTCATGCAGTATGTGGGCGGATTATTATTCGGATTGTCTGACTAGGGGCGGAGGTTGTGCTCGGGCCGGATAATCCGCCCCCGAGAATTTTTGCAAAGGGAGCCAAGGCGCGTCATCTAGTATGGGGGGGCGGATTTTCCACCGGAAAATCCGAATCTATGGCGGTGCTTTGCTCTAGCCGGATAATCTGGCCATCGCTTGGGCTAGATAATCCGGCCTCCAACTTCACCAACGGCCACGTTTGGACAGGGGGTATAAATGCCCCAATCACCCCTCATGTCAGATCTCTTGATTCATTCGAAAAAGTTCTGGCTTGTTGAAAAAGCTCTCAATCAAGATCTCTCACTTCAACCACCCGAAGGCTCTGATCTTTGGGGGATCGAAGGAGGATACTTCCATCATCAACATCACGAATCAAGCACATCACTTCCCTCCTTTCACTTGGAGATTTCTCGATCTAGTATTACTTGTTAATATCTAGATCTTGTGTTTCGGTTTTGATAATATTTTATTCTTTGGCAGCTTATTGTCATTACGGGAGCCTCCAATTCGGTTGTGGAGTTGTGCCCCGCTAGTTGTGTAAAGGCAACAGTTCCCGCCTCGAAGGGTCCCAATAGTGGAAAGGTGGATCATTCCTTTGGTGGCGAGATTCATCGGAGAACATGGTGAGGCCTATTATGGCGTGGTGGTCTTAGTACCGCCCACCCCTCCAACGCAGATGTATTTCCTTTAACAAGGAAGGAACTGCGGTAAAACAAATCCCGTGTCTCCGTGTGCTCCACTATGATTTTCTTGCTCCTCACTCTTACTCGCCTTTATTTGCTAGTAGCTAGGGTTTAGATATAGGGAAATTCTTCGTAGTTGCATATCTTGAGAATTTACCTTTGTGTCAAGCCTAAAATTGAAAAAAGTATTAAAATTTGGAGTAGCACCTATTCACCCCCCTCTAGGTGCCCATACAATCCATTTCACCGCCATATCAGAATCTGTGAAAATATAATTACTAAAACTGTTCACTTGGTCAAGCTCCTCAAATTTTAGCTCTAGAAAGGCCTGAATATGAACCAGAAACACAAACATATCAGTATTTGGAAGAAAATAATGTATACAGATAGTAATATTTCTAGATCACATAAGCAATACTACTAAGTTCCGAGCAAAGCATATGGAGAAAGATGTTGTGTGCATCAAGCATATGACTTACATTGTTGGACTTGACTCTCTGAAGCATCAAATTTCCTCGAGAATAATTTCCGTCGATAGGAAGTTTTATGGCCCTCCCTTGATTTATCGACAATTTTGATTTAGGATCCGTCAATCTTATGACTTTGCTTGTTGGCATCAAGACCTACAGAGCTCTATAATAAGATCAGACGTTAAACAAATATCCTTGCAATCACCAATTTATATGTCCCTTCTACTTTTGAAGATTCAATTTATATGCCAGAAGGCTAACATCCATGGTGGATTCTATAAAAAGGTGTGCTAGCTGGGTCATAGTGATGTCAATAGTTCTATTTTAGTCGCCAACACATCTGTTCCTCTTTCTCTACTACCACATAACGAACTCTCAAGCTGAGAGTGATCATGAGTCATGCACAACATGCAAAAACATGATAAGCATTTTGGTGGTTAGCTAGTGGCTAAGCACAAACAAGAAGGCAAGGAAGATGTACCTGTATGAAACTGGCCGAAAGTGTTAAGAATGGCCATGGACCTTTCCACCTTGCTATAAGAATGTTTTCCAACAGTTACAACATCAGATGCCATTTTGCCAGCTCCAGCTGGGTCAGAATTGTAGGTCCTGAATACGGTAACAAAAGAAACAAGTTCTCCAGAATATTTTCTTTCACTTGATTAACTGATCTTATTCACAACTTTAAGTCCTAAGGAAAACGGCAAGATGCAGTCAGTAGCTACACAAGAGATGCTGATTTCAGTCACGCTATAAAAGTACGAATTACTAGCACTATTGAATGCATATCACAGAACATCCTATACTATGGTCAGTAAATAAGTTTACATTCAGTAGTGTATGTACAATCTTTAAGAACTGATAACAGTATTATTGTTTCCTACTCTCCGAAGAATTGCTTCAAATTGGGATAACACAGTTAGAGCTTATATATGAGAATCAATTCTCCCGAATCATTGTTATATGGAGATGCTAAAAGATTGCACATTTATACTACGCATGGCAGAAAGAACAGAGAACAGTCGTCTAATTTCACACACCCAATCTTCGAATAAGAGGTCAAGAATGGTAACTGCATCTCTAGCACTGGTAGTGCCCGGACTCTAAGCTGTGTACTATTTTCTATGGTTTTCATTGGTTTCAGTAGGACCCCAGGAAAACCACTACTAGAAGATCGCCGTTGAATTTTACTTTGTGCATCATCATGCATATCTTTGCCTAAAAACTTTTTGCTAAAACCCTAATTTTGTTTTGACAGTACTCCCATTCTTTATTTCAAAATTAAAACCGTAGGCTTGGTGTGATATTTTGTTTGTCTAAAAATCTTTTCGTGTATATGTTTTAAAAGTGAAAGAACGAAAATAAAATGTTTTATTAGTGGGGGTGGCAGCCCACCGGCCAGGCCCAAAGGCCCAGCCAGCAAGCCACCTACCACCCCACTAGACCAAACCCTAACCCTAACTAGCTGCCACCACCCACGCCGGGACGCACACAGTGATGCGCACAGCCGACCGAACCACACCACACCATCAGGCCCGCCGCACGCAGTGCACCACCCCGCCCCGGTACACACACGTACACACGATGCAACCCCCGCACAACATATACCTACCCGACTGACACACGCACACGACGCGAACCAGCTGGCCACACAACACACGCCTCCCGCACGCGAACCGCTCCGTTCCCCCAACTCCATTGCGATCCCCACCCCACCCTCTCTCTCTAGCGATCGACCCCGCCGCCACCTACCTCTGTCTCGACCCTCGTCTTCCACTCTTTGCCCATGAGCACCGCCAGGCTCCGAGGCCCCCGAAGACCCTCTCCCTCTCAGGCGCACCACCGCCACCTGCGTCAAGCCACCACAGCGTCACCCCTCTTTGCCCGTCGGTGCTCCGCCTCTGGTTCCTTGCGTCGCTGCCTCGCGGGACCCCTGCACCGATGAGCTTCGCCTTCCTCCGCCTGCCGTCGACCTTGCCCCGCCTCCTCGCCGACCAGCAACACCACGCCACTGCGACCCTACTCTCCTTCCCGAGGGTCCTGAGCAAGCTCTCCTCCACCTGGCCCCCTTCCGTATCAAGCTCCCTGGCCGCCCCCTCGTTTCCATGCAGCGCCACCGGGCTTGACCTCGCCCCGGGTTCGGTCACCCTACGGAATGCACCGGCCACCTCTCTCTTCCACCGTCGGCCACATCTCCCTACTCAGACGAGCATGCACGTCTCTACGTCTCCGCCTAAAGTCCTGCGTTGTGTCCTCAGCGAGTCCCTATCCCCATCGGACAGCGCCACTACACACCTTCTTTGATGTAGTACCAGCGCGGGCAGGCCCGCCCCTGAAGCACGACCTTGACCCCGTGACCTCATGTTCGTCTCGAGACCTCTATAGCTCTGATGTTCCGGTGCGTGTCCTACTGGTAAGATGTGTTGGAGGATGTTATGTTGAAGTGCTGGTGGTGACATAGCGATGTGGACATAGACTTGTTGTTTATGTGGATGGGTACTGCTGCAGGTGTGGAGATCGCGTGACTGACGTTTGCATGAGAACCCGAAGAGCTAACGATGAGTAACATACCAACGCCAAGATCTTCCAAAGATTTTAGTGTCAACCAAGTTCGACATCTACGGAATGCCAAGGTCCCCTTCATGGAACCCAAAGACCTTGATCACGGATTCGAAGACCGTCCCCGATCCTGGAGCCCGAAGACCTAACCCCTATGGACCCAAGATCTCCGTAGCCAACGTGTGACCCCTTTCCGAGACCCCTATTTTTATAATATGACATCTATATTGTTGCATGTTAAATTGTTCATGCTTGCATACATATTTTATGGTTTGGGGGCATTTTATCGATTCATCTAATAAGTAAATATGGAGTTTTTATGCGGGATGTATTTGTCTTATCTCGACTCCATTTAAATTTGTGTAGTGAACTGATGCCATGTTTTGACTTGTTAATACAACCTTTAAATTGTGGGGTACCTAAACAAAATAAACCATCTAATTAATTGTCGGGATCCCGATTCCGCTTAATATTGCCTAGTTGCATCGCATCTTTGTCATGTCATGCATCATATCATGAGGATGCCTGATCTTTTGTCATAGTATTAAATACTGCATCCAGTGTTTCTTTTAGTGCTTTGTTTCTTCACGGATTAGGGAGTTGAGTTGATGCGATCTTCGACTCGTTCTTCGGATGTATTTTCGGTAATGTTTCCCAGGCGAGCATTCTCCCCCTTTACCTATTTTGCATTTATAGTCTTTACTTAGTCATGTTGATCTATTGCTATCCGTGTTGCGATGCTTTAGTTTCAGTACCATTTATATTCCTTGCAGCCTCTATATTGCCTTGGACACCACGTATTGCCTGTTGTTTGGTAGACAGTTGGCTTTGCGAGTCGTAGTTTCTTGCTCAAGAGTTGGTTTGAGTCGTCGAGTTCCACCGTTGTTGGGGGTTGGCACATGCTTAATGGTGGACATAATCAGGGTTCTAACTACAACTTGATAATTAATATAGGTATAATTAATAAAGAGGTAGCGCTGAGTAATAGTTGAGATCTGGCTCTTATCCCGCCCACTTGTGTCCACCTAGGACCCGAGTTCCTGACACATGTTCCAAGACCGAGCGTGCTAACCACATGTGGGGTATATGGGAACCCCTATTAGCTTATTACCTAATTTCAAAGTACTATACTGGGGGCCACAAACTAGTATGATGTTTTAATGCCATTTAATGCCATGTTTATTATCTGTTGCTTGAGGTACTATTTAGGATGTGGGTCATTATGTTGAGGATTATACCTATGGCCTCTGATCTCTCGGCCGATTTGCAACCTCTAGGTCCGTCTTCGGAGCCCGGTCGACTTTGTTATAGGTAGCTTAGTGTGGTGGCCCCCATATACTTGCTTTGGGTCTGGGAAATGTCGTGTTCAAAGACGCGCCGACATACCGATGGGTGTATGTTAATTGATGTGGAAAATGTTGGGCGGAAGTGCGTGTGGATATTTTGGTGCACCCCTGTAGGGTTAAATCTTTTCAAAAAGCCGTGTCCGCGGTTATGGGCGACTTGGAGCACAGTTTCTCGATCATAGACAACTTACACTAAAGAATTACTGTTATAATTTGAATGATATCTAACATGACTAATAAGTTGGATAACCACATGGAATGAATGAATAAAACTGCCAACTATGAGTTTCCTCAGAAGTACTTCCTCATTTGGGATCAAGGAGGAAATACCAGGATGGGTATGTTTGGTGTTAGTATCAGGTTGGTTCTAAATAGGTCTTTCTTATCCCTCTCCGATAGCCGTCAGTTGTATCAAGTCTCTATAAGTTATTTAGTGCATGCTTCGCTGCCTCTTCAGTTCACCATACCTATGTAGGCAAGAGCCACCGAATTCTAAGACTCTTCGTGTACTAGCATCAGTACTGGCCGCTCCCTTTTTCCTTTGCCCTTTGTTAGCACTCCTTTGTGTTTGACAGGTATGAGTTTGATGATGTTAGCAAGGTTACCCTTCCGGCTTGGCTTGGGCAGGGTTATGGACGCCATTGTTTATTCTTCAGGACTCATAGTCCAATTTGTATCTTATCCGTAGTCGGATATTGTATCGTTTTCAAGGTGATTTCGATATTTGTACTGTATATCTGTATTTTGACTCGTTGAGTCATTGTTATATATATATATATATGTTCTTATGGGTTCCATCATGGACTATTGTGTAATGGTATTACTTCGTTCTCCACCCGCACACAAGTGCTTGGTGGGCATCATCAAATTGTTTCTATGCGGGTTTGGCGGAAATTGCTAAAATCTGCATAGGGCCGATTCGAGGGTGTTACAAGTGGTATCAGAGCCCAACAGTTGTGATACCCCACTGGTCCAGCCTGTAGGTTAACCTAGATAATGGACGATGTAGAGTGTCAAAACTATTTTGCAAAATCAGTTGGATAGATCTGATTAAGTCTGCTTTTACTCCTTACCTATATGCTATTCTCCTCTTATCTTTGCGTGTTTTGAATCTTCTCTCTTACCTTTCTTCGAGTCTTGGAATTCTCGTGGTTGGGTTTCCATTGTACCTTTAGGATTTTGCTTCCTTCTTCTTGCAACGTGTTTCTACGTCCGTTCTTCATGCTATCTGAGGAATCCTTCATATGGTGTACCTTTCATTTGTTCCAAAATACACTAAAAAAAATTCATATATCTTTTGGTGTTTTCTATTACGATGACATCATCTACGTCAAATCTGATAAAGATCTTGCATCGTTCCTTTATTTTCCCAAGCTGTCCAAACATCGCTTGTCAAGATCTTTAGTCTGAATTCTGAGAATTGTTGCACGATTTTTCTACTGCATGTGTGGATAAATAGTTTGTGTGCGTGATGGATTGGCCCCCATACCGACTCTCATTCTATTCACTCTTGTACATTTAAGTGGATTAGGTTGCACCTTTTCTCTCCTTCCATGGAAGTTAAAGGTGGTGTAACGCCCCCAAATCGGGTCTATGCAGATCTCAGCATTTCCCGCCAAAACCCGCATAGAAGCGATTCAAAGACACCCACCGAACACTTTGGGTGGGTTTTTATTACAAGTAGTTACATCACAGTAGTTTACAACATAATCCACAAGAACTTATATATACAGCAACGACTCAACGAGTCAAAAATACAAAAATACAAATCATGAGGAAAGCCAAATAGTATCCAAGTACAAACAATGTCCAAATTGGACTAAGAGTCCTGAAGAATAACCAAGTGGTGTCCTTAACCCTGCCCAGTCCAAGCCAGAAGGGTAACCTTGCTAATGTCATCGATCATATATCTGTCAAAGCCAAATGGGTGCCAGTAGAGGGCAAAATAAAATAGAAAGAGAGCGGTCAGTACTGAGGCCAGTACACGGCGAGTCTAGAATTTGGCAGTCCTCGCCTACATAGGTATGGTGGGCTCAGCGATAGCAAATCTTGCACTATCTAACTTATAGAGACATGCTACAACTTCGGCTATCAGAGCAAGATAAGAGAGTGCTATATGATAAGTATAATATAACACCAAACATAACCCATCTAAAGATTGTCCCCTCAAAGACCAGTCAAGGATGTCGTCTTGCAGAACACACACGTTGGAAATTTTAGTTAAGCATTTGTTTAGTTGATAAGGCTAATTACTAATCATATTATTAGAGGCAAAACATTAGTGGCATTGTCTATGATAATGACACCGTACTCCTGAGGCATCCATAACCGTGGAAACACGACTTGTCGAAAAGATTTACCCTGCAGGGGTGCACCTGTATCCAAACGCATGTTCAACCCTTCAGGCAACATAATACGTGTCCCTTTCGAATCTCACAACAAGAACTGTCCCATAAGTACGCGCGTATCTATAGGTATCACCTACTGTGTTTTATCTAGCCAAGAGGCACGGCTGAGTCTCAAGGTGGCACAACATTCATGACTACTATACGAATGGTCCTAGAAGATAACTTGTAGAGCTCCCCTTGAACCACCGGCATGTACCGCTTTTATGTATGCAATGCCCAGGCTCTCCACCAAATCATATCATCACCAAGTCCGAAGACATATCAACTCACCCATGTGCGAGGACATATTATGCGTATGCATCAAATGGAAAACCAATTTTGTGACCCTCTGGATAAACGAATAGCGCCGGTAGTTGAGGGGGATCCCTGGGGCTCCTGCGTTTGGTTAGCGCGATCAACTCAGAAGTAGTACCATAGAACAAATGGTTCCTAGGTTGGCTCAAGCAGTTCCTAAAGGTGGTCCCTGCCGGGGCCTTATCATTAGGTGAAAGCATAACCATAAACAGCATGACCATTATAATTATCATAGTATCAACCATATCCAAATATCACAGTGCACCTGTATGAGAGCGGGTAGCGGACCTAAGCATGCACTACAACTCATAAGAGCCAAAGCTAGCTAGTTAAACAAAGGCAATAGGATAACCAAGGCAATATAGTGGAGCATGTAAATAAAGAAAACGATACTAAAGCATCGACAATATGGATATCAATAGATCAAAGGAAGGAAGTAAAGACTATAAATGCAAAATAGTTAGAAGGGGGGAGAATGCTCGCCTGTGAGACAAAGTCGGTGACCAAAGGCTTGTCGCAACTCGCTGCCACTCATCGTCTTATCCGGTGAAGAAACAAAACACTAGAAGAGGCAACAGATGCAATATTTAATACTACGGCGAAAGATCCGACATGTTTATGATATGATGCATGGCATAGCATTATGCGATCTAATTTAGCAAGATTAATCGGAATCGGGATCCCGGCAAATAAATATTAAGGTTCAATTTGTTTATTTACCCATAATTTAAATATTAGATTAATAAGACAAACATATCACCGGTGAGCTACACAAGTTTAAACGAAGTGCAGATAAGACAAGATTATCTAGCATATAGCCTCCATATTTAATTATTAGATGATTCAAAAAAGTACCCCAAACAAACAAATATGTATGCAAGTATGAATGATTTAATATGCAAGAAGTTTAATATGGTGATTTATAAAATAGGGGCTCGGTTAGAGGTCACACGATTCGGATCGGAGATCTTGGGTTTGGAGAGATCGATCTTCAAGTTCCGTGAAGAAGAACTTCTAAGGTCTTCGGGTGGCCTCGTACTCAGCATGATCTTGGGCTCGGTCTTCGGAGTGCCGATGATGATCTTGGTGCGGAGAGACAAACATCTTGTCGAGAGGATTTCAGGCTACATGTGTACTCGGGCAGCTACAACTCCACACCATCTCCCTTCTACACCAACTCACACCCATCACTAAAATGCCACCTCTTCTTTACTGCATAGACAAGTTCCAATCAACAACACATCTTCATGAGCATCACCACATCGGCAACATACCAGCATCACATCTCATCCACCATCGAAAAAACCTCGCTTCCACTTCACAACACCAGAATGTCAAGGAGTAGCGGGAGCCTCGCACTAACTTAATGGGAACACGCGGTGGGGGTCGTCGTGGAGAGGGAAGCTGTAGGCCTCGGCGAGGAGGCAGCCAGGCGATGCGGGGCTCAAGGAGGCAGGGCACATGGCAGCGCGAGCTTTCTACGGGAGGAGGCCGGGCAGAAGGGCACCCGCAGCAGCGCTGCAGAGGATGGCTAGAAGGGTGCTGTATCGAGCAGATGGCGAGCCCCTACCCGGTGGTGAACAGGGAGTGATGAAGGTGGCGACAACGCTGGCGAGGCGAGCTTCAGGCGGTGACGGGATTCCGTTGAGGACTGGGTCGAGGAAGGGGCGGGGATCGTGTGGAGGAGACGCGGGGTAGGCAACAACCTTGGCGACAAATAGAGGGGGCCGTTGATGGCGGCGGTGCAGGGAGAAGAAGGCAGTGGAGAGGTGCAGAGGTGGTTCCAACACCGCTCGCGGTGGCGCTAGGGAGTGATGCCGGCGGCGGGGATGCGGGCTCGCAACACAGAGTAGTGGAAGATGGGGATTGCGTCCGGTATGGAAGGATGCCTGAGTGACCGAGTCGCTGGGGCCTAGGTGTGGGTTGCGTCGTGGCAGCCTAGACGTGTTTGAGATCTTTACATTCATATTTGTTTTTTCAGAGAGTTCTCTCGATAAATGCGAACAACAATCTTTTTTTGGTGGTGTCGATGATTTCAAGATGGAGAAAGAATCTTTTTAGTGGTGTCACGAGGATCTACATGAAGCGAGAAAGAGTCAGAATATCACCTTCCTTCCCCGTGCCATGGAGTAGATATCAGGACAAGATCCATTGTTAGTGGTGTCGAATTGTAGGACCTTGCTTAGCCCAAAATATATCGAGCCCGTTGGGGAACCCCAAGAGGAAGGTATGATGAGCACAGCAACAAGTTTTCCCCCAGCTATGAAACCAAGGTTATCAATCCAGTAGGAGCAAGGAAACACCCCAAAGGTGTTGCTAGCTAGACTTTGGCAGGGTGCACTACCGGTGTCAGCAGCAACGTGGAGACCTCCACAACACAACCACAGAACATTGCCCCCAACTTGCGATGAGGTTGCCAATCTCACCAGTTTTGCTAAAAACAGAGGATTAAACGTATCGAGTTGAAGAAAGTAATAGTTTGCAGAAAGTAAACACAAAGCAGTAAACAGTTGTAGATTGATGGTAAAAGAAAGGACCGGGGTCCATAGTTCACTAGTGGTGGCTCTCCTTAAGATAGATGACATGTTGGGTGAACAAATTACAGCGGGGCACTTGCCAAACATAGAGAAAGCAATATGCATATACTACTCATCTTGACTCCTTCGAGATTCGATTGGGCATTACAACATTATACATAGACCGCCATCCAACTGCATCTATGACTAATAATCCACCTTCAGCTTATCATCTGAACCCCCTCCAGTATTAAGTTGCAAGCAACAGATAACTGCATTACGCATTGCGTGTAAAGTAAACAATACGATTGTTCTATGAACAAAGGATTGTTGTTTTCTCCCTAGTAGCAACAACACATCTAGTACCTTATAGATTTCTGTCACTTCCCCAGATTACTAGAGGCATGAACCCACTATTGAGCATAAATACTAACTCTTGGAGTTGCTAGCATCTACTTGGCCAAGATAGCTACTAACAACAGAAAGCATGCAAGATCACAAAAGAAAAGACATGATAGAATCAATAATCAATCTGAAATAGCATCTCAATATCCATCGGATCCCCGCAAACACAACATGTAGAATTACAAATAGATGATCTTGATCATGAAGATCATGAATAGAGATCACAAGATCTAAACATGATAGCACAAAGGAGGAGAACCAGCCATCTAGCTACTACATGGACCCGTAGTCTAGAGATGAACTACTCACGCATCACACCGGAGGCTTGCATGGTGATGAAGAAGGCCTCCAGGGTGAATTCCCCTCTCCGACAGGGTTCCGAGAAGAGCTTCAAATCCCTCCCGATCTAGGGATGAAGATGACGGCGGTTACAGACTCTTTCGTGGAATTTTGATCGGGTACTTAGGGTTTCTGTATCAGAGGCATCCTATAGGCGAAAGGGGAGGCCGAGGGGGTGCCGAAGGTGGTCAGACCACCCCCTAGTGTGGGCCAGGCTGGGCCGCGCGGCCAGGTGGTGTGGTGGCCTTCTAGCCGCTCTCCGTATCGTATTCTAGCTCCTTGTGTCCCTCGGTGAAAAACTTACTTTGGCTTTTGTCCCGTCCAATTCCGAGAATATTCATTTTCTCACTTCCTGAAACCAAAAACAGCAGAAAACCGGCAGCTGGCACTATGACTCTTGTTAATAGGTTAGTCCAAGAAAGTGTATGAAAAGTACTCCAAAGTTGGAACAAAACATAAGAAAGTAGATAAAACCAAGCATGGAACATCAAAAATTATGGATACGTTAGCAACGTATCAAACCCCGGGAAAACCACTACTATAAGATCGCTATTGTTCTTACATTTTGCATCATCAAGCATATATTTGGCTAAAAAATTTTTGCTAAAACCCTATTTTCATTTTGGAATGACTCCCCTTCTTTATTTCAAAATTAAAACCACAGGCCTGATGTGATATTTTGTTTGTCTAAAAATCTTTCATGTATATGTTATAAAAGTGAAACAAAAAAAATAAAATGTTTTATTAGTGGGAGAGTGATGAGTGCATATTTGCATCATGTTTTATATTATTATTTTGCATTGTAGATGTAGGATCTTGGTATTTTACGGTGCTCGCGCGCACATTTTATGTCTATTTTCACCAGGATCAGGACATATGATGGATACAATGGACATAATTCTTGGAGCAGTTATACTAGGGAGAAAAGTAGTCAAAAACAACGTAAATTTCTTATTTGGGAAATATCAATAATACCAGAAGAAAACCCAAAGCGATCAAGGCACACAGACGGTTTAATGACCAACTATACGGCGGGAGTAAATTTTCCGGCCATATAGTTCCCGTCGTATAGTTGGCACCGCCACCACCTCCTCAAATACTTTCACCTCATGCAACTGGATCAGAGAGATGACATACAGAACAACCAGAAATCACCAAAACCTCACCTCCAAAAGGCATCTGGAGGGGGAAATCGTCCAGCGAGGATTCATCTTCGCCCTCCACAGATCCGAGAGGCTAAGGCATCGATCTTCATCATCAACCACGACATCACCACAATCTCCGTCCATCCCATCTACATTTTGTCTAGATCTTGTTGTAATTCATGTACTCGTTGTGGATTTATACAAGTACTATTCATCTATGATAGATTCCATTGTTAGTGCCATGATGTTGATTGCCTCCATGTCTGAGTAGATCATTAGTTCTTGGGGAGATGGAGAAACCCTAGTGTGAGATTGAAATAAGATAAAGTTTATTATGATATTCATCGTTGTGACCATGTGTTAGATTGTGTTCATCTTGATGTTGAGAGAAGTCGACCTCTCAATATTTGCCTCTCATGAGGACTTTATGGAGGGAACTACTTGTTGGTAGACAGAGGTGTGTTAGCACTGATAGTGACTATAAAGCTATTGGCACCCCTTACGTATCAACTTGGGAACCCAGGAAACTCACGGAACACTATCCATGCCATTGGATACGTCCTACGGGATTACGTCCCTTAATAGCGTAGTAATTCGATTGATGTCGATTGCTAACTGTTGTGGTTATGAGGATGATATGAGTAGTGGTTGCTGTCTATTTGTCCAAATACGGAGTTCCTTCCACACATACATAATTGAGAATGTTCATGATAATAATCTTTACCTTAGCTCCTTATAATGCTAGTGGTGTATCCGCTACTCCTTTAGAACGCTTTTTCTCTATTGTAGTTCCAATCTCTCTTACATACGCGATACTTACTTTCCGTGTTCAATTGTTTTACTTTACTTATTGTTTCTCTTATACCAAAAACACCTTTTTACGCAATACTCGCATTTTATCTTGTCACTTCAAACTTTATTTAGCATTTTTATTGTAATATTTATTCCAAGAGTTATTAGACTTCAGACTCCTGCTCCCTGTGGGATTGATATCTTTATTTCGAAACTAGCTAAAAATGATCTGTGCACTTGCAGTCATCAAGCTATTTTCTGGCACCGTTGCTGGGGAGCTAAGCGTTGTAGGTCTTTTATTTTTTACTTATTTATTTTTGTCTTGCTAAGTTTTGTTTTGAGTTACAGGTTTCCACCAACATGATGGAGTTTGAGCATATGACTAGTGCTAACCCACTCAGCCACTTTGGGAAGCCCTATGATATTTATAAAAGAGACAACTACAATAAGAAGACAAGGGGGTTTGAAATAAATCCTCTATTACTTGGTATTCTACACAAGAAGCAATTTACTAGAGATGAAGAAGATCCCGATCCATACACTAGTAGGGAAAGGCTCACAGCCGGCGCACCAAAATGGCCTACCACCGGCGAGTACCTATTCGCCGGTGACCATCTCGCCAGCGGTAATGCATTACAGCCGGCGAACCATATGATTCGCTGGCGATAATTGATAATACCACCAGCGAGTAGCCCATTCGCCGGGGATAATGTCCCCTAACACTGGCGCACATCCCTTGGCCAGGGGTAATACAATTCGTTCGTCGGCAGTATTATGTATCAGTGCAAAAAAATAGACAGAATACGCAGATGAATACATGAATACATAGTATACAGGATAATGATAGCAAAATACATATTAACAAAGGAAACAGTAGCAGTATCCACCAAATGTTCAATATAGCTGGGACATTTGTTCATATAGAATTATCTAGAGTTCACTCATCTTCACCCTCGTCAGAAGAGTCGGGAGCAAAGCAAGTGAAATAGATGATGCCATAAGTATGACTGAGCAAAAACTTGAACTCCCATCCCTCTTTCATGTCTTCGTACAAGATGAGGAGTCTGTTCCATCCAAGACCACTAAAATATGTTCGGGCCCCCTTGTTGGTGACCCTAACCTGATACGTCCTATCGGGGTGATTATGATGCGTCAAAGTGACAATAAACACGGCAACCTCATCCATGCTTCCATGGAGATGGTCCATGAAGCCATGTCGTACACCGTAAGGGATTGACTGAATAAAATCATAGGACAAAACAATTAGTCATGATTTTCATTGAACATATATATATTTACATTCTCCACATGAGTTTCAGAGAACATACCATCCTAACACCAAAATTCACAGGGAGCGGTATGGTGATCTTCCTATCCACGCAATGCCAACTATGTTGACCATAATTCCCACACGCTTCTTCACTATAATCCAATCTACATATATTGAGAAGAAGTCAAAAAAGAATACATGTATAGAGTAAACGACATATAAGGATGGGCTCAACTACATAGCTAGCTTACTATTGGAAGGGGGCGTGTACATGTAGTAGATTACGGCTACTTGATGCATGAGAAAGATATTTATCTTGTCTCCGTATTGCATGTCATGATCATTCAAGAAGTTTATCCAGCCAGGTCCACTGAAAGATGTCCTGATCGCCATGTTGGTCACTGTAACCACATAACTCCTGTCGAGATCAGCATCTGACATCAAAGTGACCTCAAAGAGAACATCGTCCATGGTTTTTCTATGGAAATGATCCATGAAGTCCTGACGCCAAGCGCAAGGGATTGACTGAGTAAAACAATAAAAATACAACAAAGTCCATGCTTTATTTTCGATTCTATATATATACATCCATGATACTGTGTATCTCACAGAGCACATACCGTCCTAGCCTCAAACCCGACAGGGAGCACTATGGGGAACTTCTTGTCTAGGCACCTCCCCAATGGTTGTGCACAGTTGTTGCACACTTGATCCATTCTATATATTTATCTAGAAAGAAGACACATAGTAAACATAGTTATAAAGTAATTAAGTAGCAGGATAAGTAATATATATGACAAAGTCTAGCAGGATAAGTAATATATATGACAAGTAGCTGATCCATATCTAGCAGGATAAGTAATATATATGACAACGTCTAGCAGGATACGTCTAAAGTAATATATGATAAAGTATAGCTAGATCAGGCGCCGTCATCGTGGTCGGACGACAAACCTAAGGAACCTAGGTCAGTAGACGATGTGGGTGTGATGGTGAAGTCGCCGGGGCTGAACCCGTAGTACGAGCCCTAAGGGCACGTGGTGGAGGAACCCACACTGTCGGACCTAGAGGGACCTGCCTCCTGGACGGGCTGCTAGCACGTAGTGGTCGCCAAGACCTCGTACTGATGTGCCATCACCGTAGGATCCGCACGGAGCGCCTTCACCAAGGGGTCAACAAGTTGTCTCTCGACCAGTCAGTGCTCCCGCTCCTCCGCCCTCGTGGCGACTCTCATACCCACGAGCCTATTCTGATTGGCCCTAGCTCGATCCTCGGGGAAGTTGAGGGTCTCCCTAGCCCCTCTGTATTAGACTTCCATGCAGTCATAGGCACGTGCCGCCTCCTCGGAGGACTGCCATGTCCCAAGGTGGCGCCTAATCCCATCGATGGTGATCTTAGCCTCCCAAATAGGGATCCTCGTCGGCTTCTTATACACACCACGGTACTTCGGCTCCCACTGCGCCATACTACTTAAACAGACAAGCAAATATATTAGCAAAAACAGGTTACAACTAACTGAATCATAGCTACCTTTTCTGAAGTTCTCGTGGTTAAGTACAAGTGCAACATTGTATTCCTTCATTCAGTACAAGGAAAACCACTAGCTAATTTAAACAGCTAATTATGAATGTAAAACTAGCAGCTAGGTGGTCATCATTTTGATCCCAATTAAGCAGCTACTCATGAATGTAAAAGAAAAACTAGCAAAGTCATCATTTTGGTCCCAATTAAGCAGCTAATCATGAAGATTCAGAGACTGCAAACAGCTCACACAATTGCACTACTACTAGCTAATTTAAGTAGCTACTCATGAATGTAAAACTAGCAGCTAGGTGGTCATCATTTTAATCCCAATTAAGCAGCTACTCATGAATGTAAAAGAAAACTAGAAAATTCATCATTTTGATCCTAATTAAGCAGCTACTCATTCACACGATTACACTACTACTATCTAGATTCAGAGATTGTTGTTCTACTACAAACAGCTCACACGAGTCAGAGACTGCAACACACGATTCAGAGACTGTTGTTCTACTATAAACAGCTCACATGATTTAGAGACTGCAACACATGATTCAGAGACTATGGAAAAAACAAGCACAACAAAGTCTACCTACAGATGGGGGAGGTGGTTGTCGACGAGGTGGCGGAGCGGATGGGGAAGGTGGTCGTCGACGAGGTGGTGGCACGGATGGGGGACCTGTCGTCGACGAGGTGGCAGCATGGATGGGGGAGGCGGTGGTCATCGACGAGGTGGTGGCGCGGTGCTCCTTCTCCTTCCCTTTGGCGGACGCGGGATGGTGTCCTCCTCCTTCCCTTCGGCAGACGCGGGACGGCGAGGGGGGCCGGGACGACGGTGGAGCGCGCGAGGGGCTAGGGTTGTGAGCGAGCAGAATTGTGGATCGATCTATCAATCGGATTTTCCTCGAGCAGAACAAGGGTTGCGCTACCAGGTGGACCCTTGGTGCCTACGGGCTCTTTCACCGGGGAGAATTGACATTTTTAGCCCGGGTGGCCCATCCTAGCCCGCCATACCCCCGACGCCTAAGGTCTTCAATCGCTAGTGGTAAAAGCCGACCCATCCGGGGGCACTCAACCTACCACAGTCCTGGCGCACGACAGACTTGTTCGCTGGCGATAACTGGACTAGCCCCGGCGCCGACTGTGTTCTTTCGTCGGCGGTAATGGGAGGAAGGCCTAGATGGCCTTACCGCCGGCGACCGCAGTGACCACTTTGCCGGTGGTGAGGAATCCGGATATAAGGTTTTCCCTACTAGTGATATGAGCATATTGCATGTTTCAAAGATATATGTGGCACTTTTCAATTGACGAGATATACTGCTAATGAGGTAAGGGTTAAACTTTTTAGTCAGACTTTGACTAGTACAACTCTCTCATGGTATAGATCTTTACCCCCAGAAGCCACTACTACTTGGGATAATTTAGCCTCTGAGTTTCTAGCAAAATATTATCCATTATCAAAATCTTTTGGAATCAAGCGTCTTATAATGACTTAGAGGAACCATCCTAATGAAGGACTAGTAAGAGCTTATATCAGATTTGAAGATTTACTATGTCTATGTCCTCATCATGATTTGCCTAAATGGTATTTATTGCATATCTTTTATGGCGGTTTAATTGAACTAGACTCTTTCGCAGAAGGAGCCTTTATGAATCTTCCTATAACTAAAGCTTGGGCTTTACTTAATAGAATTCGTGATCATAGAGTTTCATGGTGACGAGGGTTTAACTCGTCAATGCCCATTGTTATGGACTTGGGTTTTGGAGAAGGAGGGAGCGCTGGAGGCATCAGTCGGCTAGCAAACAAGCACACAGGGACGCAAGGTTTACCCAGGTTCAGGCCTCGTAGAGGTCCCTACTCCTGCTTGTCTGCTCTTAGAATTAATGAAGGAATCGAAGATTACAGGGGCGCACAGATGCAATCTGGCGAGAGTTGTGGGAACTAGGGTTGTGATTGTCCTCCTCGCCGCCCCTCCTAGCCTTTATATAGATAGGCTAGGTCTCGGGTAGCAAATCGAGTCGGTTACAGATTAGGGTTTTTCCTTTGAACTTTCTATCTTAAGCTTCTTCTTATCTCGCAAGCAATCGAGAGTCTGTGTGCCACTCGAATCCTTCATTGGGCCTTGGAAACGCTATGGGCTTATGTCGTATCTGAACCGTGTATACCAAACTCGAGTACCTGTAGGGTATACCCATGTCAGTAGCCCCCGAGTGTCCAGTGGAATCGCAGATTCGACTGGGGACTTTATGAAGTCTTTCGAGTGCATGACTAAGCATTTTTTCGAGTGTTTTGTTTGTGTCATAGGGATTGTTGATATACGTGCCTGATTTAACCGATGTATCTGTGTCAGTTAACTGACTTAGGGAAAAACAACGCAATCTACTCAAACTCGAGTCCCCGGACTCGAATTCAGAAAAGTGTTGGCGTAATTCGACTCAGGCCGAGGAGGTCTTACAGGAGTCGAATTCCAGTGTATAAGTGTGAGCACTCGACGCGTCCGTCAAGGCATGTTCATCGTACCTGCAAGCACAGATATGTTTCTGATAGTGCGCAGCAGATGCGTTGCCAGGCCTTATTCAGGTCTTATCTTCACGCTGTGAGCGTGGAATCCAAAATTTGTCATTGTGGAGATGATTCGGGTGGCCCAGGAGACGCAGTCTCTTTGCAGGGAGAGTGTGACGCGGAGTCTCCATAGCATTCGAGTGTGGATGTTATCAACATGTAGTACGATGTACAATTAATCATAGTGTGTGTGGCCAGCGCTCCCTATGGGAGTATCCCCCGAGTGCCTGGTTGAGTCGAAGACTCGAGCGGGGACTAAAATTTTTGTGTGACTACTGTCGTCTTTTGTTGCTTGCTTCAGTCGAGTTTGCTTCTGGCGCTCCCTATGGGAGTAACCCAGCTTTCCCAATCGAATCGTAGATTCGAGTGATGGGTTTATCTTGAATGTTCATACACCTGCATAAAAAATAATTGTAGGGTGCGCGACCAACGCTCCCTATGGGAGTAGCCCCCGAGTGCTTGGTTGGGTCGAAGACTCGAGCAAGGATTAAAGTAGTGGAAATCTTCTGTTGCTAGAATCGATGACGTCAGTGCTGACGATGTGATGACCTCAGTAACCCGCGTGAGCGGTTTTAACGGGACATGACGAGCGGTGAGTCCCACTTTTTGACTTTGATTTGACTGGGCGTGCGTAATCTTCTGTTTTAACTGCGTCTCCTCGATTTCTGCGCATAATGGAGATAGTGGGGGACAGTTCGTGGTTCAGCTTCGCCACGTGTCGATGGCGATGTGCGCCACGCATGTAGTAGGGTTTCTGCTGGCCGTTGGATGGTCTCCGCGAGGAGGTTAAGTAGAAGCACAGCTGCGGTAATTTTCCCCATTTGTCTTCTTTGCTCGTGCCTCCGTCGCCATTGCTGCTGCTCTCTGCTTTCTTGCACACTTCCTCTTCGTGGCACTGGACCAGCTCCATGTCTTCCCCAGTTACTTCCTCCGTTCACACCGCCATTGAAAGATGGGCAAGAAGAAGGGAGGTGCCGCCGCTGGATCCGCGGCCGCCATTGCCGCCACCATGGGCACTAGTGCCACCGGCGCTGGGAAGAAGAAAGGTGCAGGCACCCGCATCACCAATGGCGCCTGGCAGGCGTCCATCATCAAGCCTTCCGAGCTTCATCTTCATTGCCAAGATGGAGTTCTTCCCTCCGTTGAAGACGACTCATGAGTGCCCAGTGACGAGGTAATTCCTTGTCCTCCTCCGGGTTTCTAGGTGATGTTCCTTGTGTTCATCATCTGAGGTCTTTCTCTCCCTTGCATCCTTTCTTCCACGTTCTCCTTTGTTTTTATGGGCTCCAGCTGCACCAGCTGACCCCAAATTCGATTCTCCACATCTCTTGCTTCATCTCCCTCTGCGAGTGCTGGCTCGGAATCGAGCCACACTTTGGCCTCTTCAGGAGGCTTTTCAAGTTAAAACGTTAGTCGACATCGGGTTCTGTAGTCTACGACGTAGGAGGCTGTGGAATCCATGTCGACTCCTCTGTCACCTATTTTGCCATCAAGCTCACCGCATCCGTCCAAGGGTGGAGAGACAATTGGTTCTACATCCGCGACCAGAAGGCCGACACAGAGCACTACGGACTCGAGCCCTTCGATCCCGCGGCTACTTGCAAGAGGAGGCGCTCCTAGAAAAATGTCATTATGCCCGATGAGTCTGCGGAAATAGAAGTGCTGTATAAGTGCGTCTGCGACCTCAAAACCGCATAGGCAAGGAAGAAGGTGGTGCCACTCTCATTCGCACTTGGTTGCGCCGTCGCGTCCAGCCTCTGCAGGCCAGAGTGCACCCTATGTACTGTTGGACCGGCGCTAATGATGTCACTTGCGTTTCTGTCGAGGGCATTTCTACGGGTGAGGTGGATAGGAGGGTGCGATTGGTGACCAAGTATACCGCCAATGAGGCTCTCCTAGGCGAACCAGTCGTGCCTCCTTTCGACGCCTCTAACCCTCCTCATGAGGTAGAACTATACTATGAAGTAGTTTCTTTTTATCGATTGCCAACACGCGCTTGATATATAATGATGTATCTTCTGATTGCAGGACTGGAAGGTGTCTTCCAATTTGCCCCCTCGTCCTGAAGGGGTTATTCCTCGCAAAGTGGATGAAGAGGACGAGTTGGAATTGACCATCCCAATTGAAGAGGAAGAGGGAGCCCCCGAGTCCATCGGCCATTATACTCGCAAGCGTTCTTGCAGCAAGGACTCGGATGCTTCATCACCGACGATGCCAGAAGGTCCTTCTGTTGTTGCGTAGGAGCCAATCCCTGATGTTCATGTGCGTTCAATGGCTCCTCCTGCCTGGAAGAAGATGCAACTACCGAAGGAGTCGTCGGAGTTGGAGGAGCAATCCTTCGACCTTGATAAATTTGATTGGTGAGTTCTGCATTCACGATTTCGCCTTGGTTCCTTTTTGGAGTTTCTTTTCCCCTGAAGTGTTTGCTTGATGTGTTTTGTAGTCGAGCGGCGTCGTTGTCTTTTGATGACGTCCAATTTGTGAAGGAGTCCGGAGTCGCAGACCCCAAGGCCAAGGAAATGGCCGAACAATCTCCTTCTCCTCCATTGGCGGCCCACTCCGGGCACAACTCGTCTAGTTCCACACATGCTGGGGAACACCAGATGGTTGCCCGGACGACTGCGCGGCAGTCATCTTCGGAGTCTCTGGAGGATCACGTTAGCATCCTTTTGTTGTGTTGGCAGTCGAATTTATACTTGGTGTTGTTTGTTGATCCTTTGTTTTCTTCTGAGGCAGCTCATCGTGAAGGAAGCTGCTCGCCTAGCGGAGCAAGTCCTTGTCATGGGTCGATAGCATGCGCTGCTGGACAATCGCCATCACGTTGTCGAAGGTTAGTTTTGGATTCGTCTTTGTCTTCGTGAAATTTATGAATTCGATTGATGATACATCCTAGGCATTGTAGTTGAGCACAATGAAATTCTTCATTGTGTTGCTGCACTCGAGAAGACGCTTGCCGCGGCGACGAAGAATCACAATGAAGCAATCATAACTCTGGAGGAGTCGCGAAAGCGAGAAGAGGATCTCCGTGCTTCCACTGCTAAGAGGGAGAAGTTGTTCGAGGAGCAACTTTTCTCGATTGCCAAGTCTCTCTCAGGTATTATTTCAGCTGAATTTCCATTGCTCTTTGTTTCGATATCGTGTTATTGTGCTAACACTTTTGTGTATGCAGATGCCAGCAGCTTGTGCTTTGATGCCCAGTCTCAGCGTCGCGTTGATGCATTGGCAGGCGCCATCACGGGAGTCGAAGACCGCAGTGCTTCCCTTTAGGGGACGTTAACAAAGGCCAAGGGTGTGCTCAGTCGCATCCATGAGGATCTAACTCCCAAGGCTGAGCTTATTGACAACCTTGAGGACCTGGTGGAAACACTTGCTAGAGGTATTCCCGTGGACTTCAGGAACTCCCAACGGTCTGTCGGCGCCACCATGGCACCCGCGATGGTCCAAGCTCATAGCGTGGAGGTGGACCCTGCCGTGATCTCCAAGGCGATGCCTGATACATTGCAAATGTATCTATAATTTTTGATGTTCCATTCTTGGTTTTATCTACTTTCTTGTGTTTTGTCCACACTTTGGAGTACTTTTCATATGATTTCCTGGCCTAACCTATTAACAAGAGCCACAGTTCCAGCTGCCTGTTTTCTGCTGTTTTTGGTTTCAGGAAGTCAGAAAATGAATATTCTCGGAATTGGACGGGACAAAAGCCAAAGTCAATATTTCACCAGGGGGGACACGGAGCCAGAAGACGATACGGAGAGGGGCCAGGGGCCAGCCACACCATAGGGTGGCGCGGGTCCCCCTTGGCCGCGCCACCAGGTGGTGTGGGCCCCTCCGGCCTCCATCAACCTTGCCCTTTCGCCTATATATTCCTCCCGATGCGAAAACCCTAAATAGTCAATCAGAAATCCACGAAAAGTTCCATAGCACCACCGCCACCGAAGGGGAGATTCGGGGAACAAAAAGTCTCTGTTCCGACACCCTACCGGGACGGGGAAGTGCCCCTGGATCCATCTCCATCGATATCCACCGCCATCTCCATCACTGTTGCTGATTCCCATGATGAGGAGGGAGTAGTTCTCTCTCGAGGCTAAGGGTTCTACCGATAGCTATGTGTTCATCTCTCTATCTATGCATGATCTTGTTGTGGTCATGAGCTTTGTAATCAAGTAGATCTACCTTGCTACTCAAGTGCTTTAATAGATCTCTGCTCTCCCCATGTGTGTGAAGTTGACAGTGTGCACACCATGGTGGCCCTTAGGCTAGAGATTACAAATAATTGTTATGAGTTATATTTGGAGTTGGATGTCTTTATGAAATTGTGGTGTTTGTTGGACCCATCTAGTACTCAAGGTGACAGTGTGGGGTTATCTAAATGGGAAAGGCTTACTTTGAGGTGTGCTGTTATAGCCCTACCAACGATTAGAGTGTCCAACCGGAGAGTAGTTAAGAGTAGTATCATAAAGAGAAGATATTTACATGAGAATGTTCACTAGTGAAAGTATGATCCCTAGGCCTTGTTTCTAAGCACTGAAACGTCGTTTGCTATTAGATATATTACATGTTTGCTTGCTTCTATCTTTATTTCAGTTTTACTTTAGTCTTTTCCACGCCTTCAAGCTATTTTCTATCACTGTTACCACTTATAATTATCCATACCACTTGTATTTCACTATCTCTTCGCCGAACTAGTGCACCTATACACCTATACACCTGACAAGTGTATTGGGTGTGTTGGGGACACAAGAGACTTCTTGTATCTTGATTGCAGGGTTGCTTGAGAGGGAATACGTTTGACCACTTCCTCCCTGAGTTCGATAAACCTTGGGTGATCCACTTAAGGGAAAACTTGTTGTTGTTCTACAAACCTCTGCACTTGGAGGCCCAACAACTGTCTACAAGAATATAAGTTCATAGACATCAATGCCCGTCGGCACAGAAGGCCAACAGGTAGTATTTGCTCCCTTCGCTACTGGCTGCGGTAAGTATGGGCTGCATCTCATCAATACAATCGCCAAATACTCCGAGGAGCTGCAGCGAGCGAAGAAGGCGACGAAGGTGAATTCCTGGAACTCCTTGGAGGTGAAGTTTGTCCCATTGTCCGTGATGATGCTATGTGGCACCCCAAAGCGGTAGACAATGGACTCGAAGAACTTGACGGCGCTGGCTCCTGATTGATTCGTCACCGGCATGGCCTCGATCCACTCTGTGAATTTCTCGACTATGACTAAGAGGTAGACGTAACATCATCACGAGGACCTTGGGATCTTATCGACCATGTCAAGTCCCCATTGTGCGAGGGGGCAGGCCAATGGTATTAGCCTGAGTTCTGCGCCGGGTGCGTGAGGCTTGTCCGCGAATCACTGGCAAGTATTGCAGCACTGGACGATATCCTTGGCGTCGCGCATGGCCGTGGGCCAGTAGAATCTAGCTCGTAGAGCTTTGGCGACAAGGGCGCGACCACCAGCATGATGCCCACAGGTTCCTTCGTGTATGTCGAGGAGGACAGCCCTTCCGTCCCAATTGGAGACGCACCGTTAGAGTACTCCGGTAATGCTGTGTTTGTATAATTCGCCGTTGATGACGGCAAATGCCCTGGATCGTTGCGCAATGTGTCGCGCATCAGTCGGGTCCTCTGGCAGCCTTTTGCTGAGTAGGTACGTGATGTATGGCTGTGTCCAAGATGGCTCAATCATCATGATGCCCATTGGCCCTTCGAGTCTTGTATCGAGCTCCATGTCGTCGAGTGCCATTGGCTCGTTAGGTGGTGAAGCCCCCCGAGTCCGTTGACGTGCTTGCTTTCTTTTCTGGAGCCGTGGGCTTGATGGAGCGCTCGCAGATGCGCTCGAGGAATACCCTAGGTGGTATAGGGGTGTGGGTTGAGCTAATGTTGGAGAGTGTGTCTGCCTCTTCGTTGCTTTCGCGGCCTACATGTCGTAGCTCACAGCCATCGAAGTCTCCTTTGAGTGTCTCGTAGAGGTCGTGATAGGCAATCATGTTGTCTCTTAGTGCGTCGCACTCGTGCATCGTTTGATTGACTACCAGTTTGGAGTCATCGTAGATGATTAGCCTTTTGGTGCCGCAGGCTTTCGCCATCCGCATCCCGTGGATTAGGGCTTCCTACTCAGCTTCATTGTTGGAGGCGGTGAACTGCATTCGCATAATGTATTTCATCTTGTCTCCCTGGGGCGATGTCAGTATGACACCTGCGCCAGCCCTATCCTTTCGCTTGGATCCGTCAAAGTGCATTGTCCAAAGGTAGGACATGTCTGGCTTGTCGAGGAGCTGATTCTCCATCAAGTACATGAGAAAGTCCAGGAGAACTTGTGATTTGATCGCATCCCACTTTTCATATGTGATGTCTCGTGGAGACAACTCGATTCCCCAGAGCGCGTCTCGTCCGGTGGCGTCAGGATTATTGAGTATATGCCCGAGCGGGGCATCGTTTACCACCACGATTGGGTGCTCCTGGAAGTAGTGGCGCAGTCGCCTGGCTGTCATGAAGATGCCATAGGCTAGCTTCTGCTGTGCGGGTACCGCTGCTTTGTTGGCGTGAGCACCTCGCTGAGGTAGTATACTGGGTGTTGTACCCTGTGGACTTTATTTTCTTAGGCTCGCTCCACCATGAGCACAGTGCTGACCACCTTGTTGGTGGCAGAGATGTAGAGCAGCAGTGGCTCCTTTTCACGAGGCGTCACCGGTACTGGTGAAGTGGATAGTAGACGTTTGAGGTCTTTGAATGCTTCTTGTGCTTCGTCTGTCCACTCGAACTTGTTAGCCTTACGGAGGAGTTGGTAGAAGGGTAGTGCCTTTTCGCCCATTCGACTTATGAATTGACTGAGTGCCGTGATTCACCCAGCTAGCTGCTGGATGCCTTTTACATTCTTTGGCTTCTCCATGGACAGTATGGCCTTTATTTTCTTCGGGTTTGCTTCGATTCCTCTCGCAGAGATGAGATACCAAGTAGCTGCCTAGATGGTACGCCGAAGGCGCATTTGTTCGGATGGAGCTTGATCCAGTAGCGGTCAAGGTTAGCGAAGTTCTCACGGAGATTGTCGATTAACGAAGCTTTCTCCTTGGTTTTGATGACGATATCGTCAACGTAGACTTGGATATTGCGACCAAGTTGGTTCTTGAGGCAGGCCTGTGCTAACTCATGGTTGATAACGAGCTCGTTGGGGAACCCCAAGAGGAAGGTATGATGAGCACAATAGTAAGTTTGCCTCAGTTATGAAACCAAGGTTATCGAACCAGTAGGAGCAAGGAAACACCTCCAAGGTGTTGTTGCCAACTTGGAATCCTGCACAACACAACCATTGAACTTTACCCCAACTTACAGTGAGGTTGTCAATCTCACCGGTTTTTCTGAAAACAAAGGATTAAACGTATTGTGTGGAAGAAAGTAAAAGCTTGCAGAAAGTAAAGAGAGAGAAGTAAACAGTTATCGATTGATTGTAAAAGAAAGGACCGGGTCCATAGTTCACTAGTGGTGATTCTCCTTAAGATAGATGACATATTGGGTGAACAAATTATAGCGGGGCAATTGACAAACATCGAGAAAGCATACATGCATATACTAATCATCTTGACTCCTATGAGATTTGATTGGGCATTACAACATTATACATAGACCGTAATCCAACTGCATCTATGACTAATAATACACCTTCAGGTTATCAGTTCAAACCCCCTCCAGTATTAAGTTGCAAGCAACAGATAATTGCATTACGCATTGCGTGTAAAGTAAACAATACGATTGTTCTATGAACAAAGGATTGTTGTTTTCTCCCTAGTAGCAACAACACATCTAGTACCTTAGAGATTCCTGTCACTTCCCCAGATTACTAGAGGCATGAACCCACTATCG
The DNA here is from genome assembly GCA_910589775.1 of Avena eriantha. Taxonomy (NCBI): domain Eukaryota; kingdom Viridiplantae; phylum Streptophyta; class Magnoliopsida; order Poales; family Poaceae; genus Avena; species Avena eriantha. Next base: position 43,908,680 of record OU342745.1, read on the forward strand.
AGCATAAATACTCCCTCTTGGAGTTGCTAGCATCTACTCGGCCAAGATATCTACTAACAGCAGAGAGCATGCAAGATCACAAATAACAAAGACATGATATAATCAATAATCAATCTGAAATAGCATGTCAATATCCACCGGATCCCCGCAAACACAACATGTAGGATTACAAATAGATGATCTTGATAATGAACGGAGCTCACAAGATCTAAACATGATAGCACAAAGGAGAAGAACCAACCATCTAGCTACTACATGGACCCATAGTCCAAGGATGAACTACTCAGGCATCACACCAGAGGCTTGCATGGTGATGAAGAAGGCCTCCAGGGTGAACTCCCCTCTCCGGTAGGGTGCCGAGAAGAGCTTCAGATCTCTCCCGATCTAGGGATGGAGATGACGGTGGCTACAGACTCTTTCGTGGAATTTTGATCGAGTACTTAGGGTTTCTATATCGGAGGCATCTTATAGTCGGAAGGGGAGGCCGAGGGGTGCCCTAGGCGGCCATACCACCCCCTGGCGCGGGCCAGGCCTAGCCGCATGGCCAGGTGGTGTGGCAGCCCTCTAGCCCCTCTCCGTCTCGTATTCTGGCTCCGTGTCCCCCTCGGTGAAATATTGACCTTGGCTTTTGTCTCGTCCAATTCCAAGAATATTCATTTTCTGACTTTCCTAGAACCAAAAATAGCAGAAAATAGGCAGCTAGCACTGTGGCACCTTGTTAATAGGTTAGTACAAGAAAGTGTATAAAAGTACTCCAAAGTGTGGGCAAAACATAAGAAAGTAGATAAAAGCCAAGCATGGAACATCAAAAATTATAGATACGTTAGCAACGTATCAGCTTGCATGCACTGCTGATAGGTAGCTCCAGCGTTTTTAGCCCGAAGGGCATGGTGTTGTAGCAGAACACACCAAAGGGCGTTGTAAACACCGTCTTCTCTTGGTCCTCCTCCTTCATTCGAATCTGCTTGTAGCCTGAGTAGGCGTCGAGGAAGCAGAGCCGTTCGCATCCCGCAGTGGAGTCAATGATTTGGTCGATCCGTGGCAACGGGAAGTGATCCTTTGGGCAGTGCTTATTCAGGGAGGTAAAGTCCACGCACATCCGCAGGATATCCGTGTCTTATTTAGGCAAAAGCACTATGTTAGCTGCCAGATGCTTTCCTTGATCTCGCATATGAAGTTTGCGTCGAGGAGTCTGTTGATCTCCATTCCGACTGCTTTTGCTCTTGGTTTAGATAGTCGTCGTATTGTCTACTTGACTGGCCTCGCGTCTAGGTTCACATTGAGTGAGTGCTTGGTGAATTCCCTGGGAACCCCTGGCATGTCCGCTGGACACCAGGCGAAGATTTGCCAGTGCTCACGGAGGAATTCGACGAGCGCGAGTTCCTATGCGGAACTCAGGTTGTTGGCGATGAGGGTCGTCTTTGTCGGGTCCGTTGGGTGGACCTGGACTTTCTTCGTGTGCACCGAGGAGTCGAAGGACAGGTCAGGTGAACTTGTCCTGCTCAGGGGAGGCAGACTGTTGTCTATCGACTCCTTCAATCTTGTGAGCTCCCCCTGCATGCCGAAGGACTAGGAGATTCTATTGAATTCCCTGTCACGACTGTCAGACCTCTCGAAGCTTCTGTTGATTGTGATAACGCCGTTTGGACCTAGCATTTTCATCTGCAGGTAGGCGTAGTGCGGCACTGCCATGAACCTAGCGAATGCGACACGTCCGAGGATGCAGTGGTATTGCGAAGGCTAGTCGATGACTTCAAAGTCGATGCGCTCTCACCAAAAGTTTTTCGGCGTGCCAAAGATGACGTTGAGGTTGATTTTGCCTAGGGGATATATGCCCTTGCCTGGGATGATTCTGTGGAACATCGTGTCTAAGACCTCCAGACAGGTCAGAGAGATCCTCATCGCACGCAAGGTACTTGCGAACATGAGGTTGATGCCGCTCCCGCCGTCCATGAAGACGCGACTCATATCAAAGCCTTTGATCTATGCCTCGAGTACGAGGGGACAGTGTCCTGGACGAGGGACTTGACGCGGATGGTCGCGCTTGTTCAAGGTGATGAAAGAGTCACTTCCACTGAGGTACTCAATGGTGGAAGGTGGGGAGTTTATTGCCAAGTTGACTTGGCGAGTGATGGCCTTCTACACTCAATTTGAGGGATGCCCTTTTTGGATCATCATGTTGCCTACGACTCGCGGATATGGTTCACCTCCGTGGTGCTGGACCGGTGCGGCTGCGGGTGGTGGTGGTCCGGGCGGTGCTGGAGGAGCTCCAGGTGCCACAGCGCCTGGGGCGGTTCCATAGCCCCTGTTGACCGCGTCGTGATTCATCCGAGCCAAGCCCTCATGGAGTTTGAGGAACTCCATGCAGTCCTTGAGAAGGTGGCTGGACTTCTTCTTACCATCGTGCTTGTCGATGTAGAAGTGCACGTTGCATGGCCCGGACAGTTTGTCCTCGATAGATGTTGCAAGTGCCTCTTCGCGAGAGCGATGCTACCACACTTGCGTGGTTTTCCCAGAGTCGCGGTATCCACCGCTGCGATAACCATTGTTACAGTTGTCATCGTGTTTGTCGGCGTAGCCGGCTGTGACCATATTGACATCATCACGGTCATCATAGATGCGCATTCGACTCTTGCTTCGGCGGTCGCGTCTATGTCCGAGGTCGTCGTTGTCGGAGTGGGCGCGGTTTTTCACCGAATCTTCTCCGTCCGCCCACCGATTCGCGATTTCCATCAGGTGGTCCATCGTTTTGGGCTTCGAGCGGCCTAGATCCTCCCCGAGCTCTATGCGGCGGACTCCATCGTTGAACGTGTCGATTGCGCGGTCCTCCGAGATGTTTTCTACGGAGTTCTTAATGATGGACCACCTCTGGATGTACGAGCGTAGCAACTCGCTAGATCTTTGTTGGCAACCTCTTAGTTCTTCGATTGATGCTGGCCTTTTGTAAGTGCCCTTAAAGTTGCGCACGAAGCTGTAGACCAGCTCTTCCCAGCGGTGAATGGATCCACGCGGGAGGTTGTTGAGCCATGCGCGAGGGGCGCCCTGCAGCTGCAGCTACAGGCATTGCATGGTCGTGCTTCGACTCCCACCGTGGAGCCTGACGAAGGAAATATGATCCTCTAGCTAGATCTTTGGGTCCTGCAGACCATCGAATTTTGGGTTCTCTGATGGGAGTTTAAACCCTTTAGGCATTCGCTTTTGCCTGGTGGCTTTGCTGAAGCATCTGGTGCCATAGAGCTCCACGTCTTTGTCTTCCGAGTCAGTAGAACGAGAGCGTCTTGCACGCATTTTGTCGACTTTGCGCTGCGTGATGTCATCACGCGTGTCGTAGTCGCGATCGTGCCACCATGAGCGGCGACACCGAGACAGGTTGTGGCTATCGTCACTAGACGAGGGCGAGGAATAGCGTTTTGCCAGAGCCTTGCTTTTCTTTGGCTCTGGTGTTGACTCCTTGTCGAGGGCGGCCTCGATTAGCCCCAAGCCCGCGATCGTAGATTGGTGCATGGCAGCTCGTGGATCTCCAACTGGTGGCTGGTTGTTGAGGAGGTACATGGTGACCGCCGTTACCGCAGCTTGTGGTGTCTTCGGGAGCATGTTGCCACGCGTATCCACCATCATGGAGCTAAAGTCAAGGACTTTCACGGCTTCTACGCACTCTTGCTCGGTGAGGTGGGCCAATCGAGATCTTCTCTTGTTGGCCATGTACTCGTTACCTTTGGAGGAGGATCCTCCGTGGGAGGAGAGCCCAGCTCACTGAAGGCTTGACTCGTCTGTTGCCTTTTTATGCGCCTCGAGTTGCACGATTGCATATAGCTGACGTTTGTATTCCTCCTTCGGCAGCCAATGGTAGCCCATCAGCATGTCCTACGGGGAGTTGAGGGGCAGAGGATTGCTCTGTAGAGCTTCTCGACAGTGGGCCCACTCGTTATCGTTGAGCCTGATCACTACACGCTCTCCAGTGTTTTCGTTCACTATGGTCAACAGTTCCCCTCCCGCTCCATTGTTGATGGGCGCTTCATTGCCACCGTTGGTGGGGCCGTTGTTAGGTATGTCGTCGTTGGGTGGGCCGCCGTTGGGTATACCACCGTTGGGTGGCCCGGTGCTAGATCCGGTGTCGATGTTTTCGCGATTGGCGGTGGTATCGCCCGTGTTGATGATGGAGCACATGAAGTGGTTGGGGAAGCTGTTGCTCCAGCAACTTTCAGATCCGGAGCCGTAGGCTCCATCTTCTGTGGCTAGATCACCCAGATCAGATCTACGATTGTTGTCGCTATCTGTGCTCCCAGCTGTTGCTAGGGCGTTGAGCTCGTTGAGGGTGCCGATTGGTGGAGGGAACCATGATGCTGGAGCAATCACGGGTGTCATCGGCTGGTCAGGCATGTGAAGCGTGCCCAATTGGCCAACCTAGAAGCGGAAGCTCCCGATCGCCAGGTTGATCCCGTCGCCCATAGACTCGAAATCCGCGCGAGTGGCCGACGTATGGACGGTGAAGTCGCAAGCGCCGAAGAGCTCGCGAATCTCCGCTGTTGTAGAGTTTTAGATCGCGGTTGATGGGGCCGAAGAAGCCGCAACATCAGCACTCCCAATTCCCACAGACGGCGCTAATTGACAAGGGTTTAACTCGTCAATGCCCATTGTTATGGACTTGGGTTTTTGAGAAGGAGGGAGCGCTGGAGGCATTAGTTGGCTAGTAAACAAGCACATAGGGACGCAAGGTTTACCCAAGTTCAGGCCTCATAGAGGTTCGTACTCCTGCTTGTCTGCTCTTGGAATTAATGAAGGAATCGAAGATTACAGGGGCGTGCAGATGCAATCTGGCAAGAGTTATGGGAACTAGGGTTGTGATTGTCCTCCTCGCTGCCCCCTCCTAGCCTTTATATAGATAGGCTACATCTCGGGTAGTAGATCGAGTCGGTTACAGATTAGGGTTTTTCCTTTGAACTTTCTATCTTAAGCTTCTTCTTATCTCGCAAGCAATCGAGAGTCCGTGGGCCACTCAAATCCTTCGTTGGGCCTTGGCAACGCCGTGGGCTTCTACCGTATCTTGACTGTGTATACCAAACTCGAGTACCTGTAGGGTATACCCATGTCACATGGAATTTTGGTCTAGGAAGCGAAGGAGGAGTAGAGATAGATCATGATTGTATTCATGACTATAATAAAAAGGGCCATGTTAAAGAGTTATCTAAAGAACTTTATTTGTATTCAGATCTTGTGTTACAAGTGGTTAAAGCTTTTACAGAACACATCAAAGCTCCAAAAGAGGGTTTGGTCAAGTATGATCCACCACCCGAACCTGAGAAGAAAAGAGAAGTTAAAGCAACACTCGCCTCCCTAGAACCAACATATGAGATACCTTTCCCTAACACTACACATAAGCATATTTTTGAATATGAATAGGTCAAAGCAGTACATGAGAAGAAGGAATAGGAAAGTATGCCAGAAGTCATGGAACATCCGGAAGAAACCAAATATGAAGAGATAACCAAGGAAGTAATTATGGCTATGTATGCACATTGTAACATAGTTAAACTTGATGAAGAGACTTCCGTATTGGTTGAAGGTAAACCAAAGGTAAAAGATGTGAGTAAGCCTATTCTTCCCTACATATTTAAGGAAACCTCGCATTATGGTTTATGTGATCTTGGCACCGAAGTTAATGTTATATCTTATTATTTCTATTAAGAAATAAAAGAATTAATAGAACCGGCTACAATTGAAAATACTCATATGACAATCATGTTAGCTAATAAAAGTCTTAGAATTCCAATGGGAGTAGTTGAAGATGCAACTGTCACAATTGGCAACAAAAACTTTCCTATCGATTTTGTAGTTGTTGATATGCCAGCTAACACTCTTTGCCCAATTACATTTGGAAGAAACTTTTTGAGTGATGTAGGCGCCTATGTTGATTTTAAAAAGGAGATTGTGCCTCTTAAGCTTGGGGAGCGGAAAAGAATTCTACTTTTCCAAATTTAAAGATAGACCTCCACAAATACAAGAAGAATAGAAAGAGAAAACTATTGAGGAAATGGCACCTCTCTTCTTTAGTGATCAAAAAGAAGAAACGAATGAAGACTTAAATTATGAAGAAATAGTTATGGAGGACAAGCCCCTAGAAGAACTAGAAGATGAATTCGATTCACTTCCCATTATAGGGCCTCCAACTAATCAGGCTTTTGAAGAGCTAGAAAAGAGAGGGGACGAGGAATTACCACCCCTAGAATTGAAGACTCTACCAGATAATCTTAAATACAGATTTTTAGATGATACAAATAAAGTTCTTGTTATTATTGGTGCTAAACTCAGAGGAGAAGAAGAAGAAGAAAAACTCATGAAAATACTTAAGGAGCATCGCAAGGCCTTTGGGTACTCAATGGATTATTTGAAGGGCATTAGTCCCATGATAACCATCCATCGAATATTCATGGAAGCGGTACTAAACCAGTTGCAGAATTTAATAGAAGACTGAAGCCCGAAATGAAGGAAGTGGTAAGAAAAGAAATTGTACGCCTACTGGATGCAAGTATAATTTATCCTGTTAAAGAAAGTGAATGGGTAAGTCCTATTCATTGTGTCCCTAAGAAGGGCGGTTTTACTGTTGTTCCTAATGAAAACAATGAATTGATACCTACTAGAACTATTGTTGGGCATATGATGCGCATAGACTTAAGGAAATTGAATAAAGAAACTGGGAAAGATCACTATCCTTTACCGTTCATAGATCAAACTTTATAATGGTTAGCAAACCACACTCATTTTTGCTACTTGGACGGATACTCTGGTTTTTCTCAAATAGTTGTTCATCTTGATGACCAACTTAAAACAACTGTCATTAGTCCTTATGGTTTACATGCTTACTGATGTATGCCTTTTGGTTTATGTAATGCTCTAGCTACTTTTCAAGATGCATGATTGCTACTTTTGCAGATTTTATAGAACTGATAATAGAAGTATTTATGGATGACTTTTCTGTCTATGGAACTTTGTTTACCAGTTGCTTGGATAATCTCAAAAGAGTTTTGCAGCGTTGCAAAGAGACCAATCTTGTTCTAAATTGGTAGAAGTGCCATTTTATGGTCAAAGAAGGTATAGTCCTTAGACATAAGGTATCAGGTAAGGGAATTGAAGTGGATAGAGCTAATATTGAGGCCATAGAAAGAATGCCACAACCTAGGGATATAAAAGGAATAAGAAGTTTCCTTGGTCATGTGGGTTTTTATAGAAGGTTCATTAGAAATTTATGTGGAATATCTAAACCTTTAACTAACCTCTTGCAAAAGGGAGTAAGATTTAATTTTGATGATAAATGTCTTATAGCCTTTGATAAACTTAAAAATTCTTTATCCCGTGCTCCTATCATTAAACCACCTATCTAGGATATGACTTTTGACTTAATATGTGAAGCTAGTGATGATGTTGTAGGAGTAACTCTAGAACAACACATAGGTCGCAGATTTAATATTATATATCATACTAGTAGAACTCTTAATAGTGCTCAAAAGAATTATCCTAAGGAAGAAAGGGAACTTTTTGCTGTATTTTTCTCTTGCGATAAATTTCGTTCTTATATAGTCGATGCAAAAGTAAGAGTTCATATAGATCGTGATGGTTTAAAAGAACTCCTTTAGAGGAAAAATCATAAGCCAAGACTGATCTGTTGGATCTTTAACTTCAAGAATTTGAGTTGCATATTATGTAGAGGCAAGAAATAAAGATGTTGGATGCAGTGTCCGTATTTGCCTAGCAAGACACCAATCTTATTGAGAGGAACTTTAGTCCTAGTGATTTTTTCTTACGAGAATTATTCAATGAACTAAGGTCAATTCCTCCAAAAGAGAAGAAGTTTTTGTTGTTAGAGGAGCTTGTCATCCCTGAATAAGTAAACGGTAAGTTCAAGGTAAGTGTTTTTTACTCAAATAAGTGATTTGTTTTTGCAGATTTTACTTATGAAATTTTTGCCTTTGAATTACTCGTGTTTTTTGAAGTTTTTGAAGATTTTTACCAACTATACGAGCACAACTATACGACCAGAGAAAAATGTCCCGCCATATAGTTGGTCGTTAAACCCTCTATATCTTCTTCGTGAAATTGTTTTCGATGTCTAGACCTATACGGTCGTAACTATATGACCGGAGATAAAAATCCGGCCGTATACTTGATTGTTGAACTCTTAGACACTTTCGATTTTTTATGTTTCTATCTATACGGCCGCAACTATACGACCGGAGATAAAATTCCAGTCGTATAGTTGGTCGTTGAACTCTTAGACACTTTCGATTTTTGATGTTTGTATCTATACGGTCACAACTATACGACCGGAGATAAAATTCTGGTCGTATAGTTGGTCGTTGAACTCTCAGACACTTTCGATTTTTGATGTATGTATCTATACGGTCGCAACTATACGACCAGAGATAAAATTCTGGCCGTATAGTTGGTCGTTAAACTCTCAGACATTTTCGTTTGCTTTTTCGTTTTTCCCTAAAAAAACGTTATTGTCTGTTCCGAGTCGTAATTTAACCGACCTGGACTCGAGATATTTGGAAATACCTGCCCGGAACTAACTATACGTCTAGAGCTATACGAGCCACGCCCATATAGTTGGTTGTTACACGACAAGACTCCTCCAAATCCGCGATTTCTTTCCCTGTTTCGTTAAGATTCTTTTCTTGGATGAGAATTTGGTGTTTCTCGCGAGTTTTACCGACCTCTGACCCCCCTTATATACTGCCATTGTCTCTCTCACTAATCATAATCTCCAGATACCAATCAACCTCTTATTCACACATGATGACACGCAAACAAGGGACAGAAGCCGAGAAGAAAGGTTCCTATGGAGATCGGGAGCAATAGTGAGCAAGGCAAGGAGATCAAGATCGTCCCGATGGAGTTCCTCGACACTGACAATGCACGCTAGAAGAGGGAGTTGAAGGCCCTCGAGCTGAAGATTGAAGAGATGGACAAGGAGACAGCGGGGACACCCAAACATCTTTGGTTGTTGTGACTTTATCTTGACAAACTTGATGAAGATATTAAGCAGACAACCGAAGCAGGTTTTTGTATGAGTCTTAAGGCGCTACAAACCCTTCAGGATAAAAACAAGTTCATTAAAGAACAAGTGAAAGTGCTGGAGAGGAATAATCTTTTCTACAAGCTGCGTGTTAAAGAATTAGAAGTTGTCAATTAATCCCTCCACCTCAGGCTAACCCGTGAGGAGAACATACCACGTGCCATGGCACCACAGTGATGTACAATAATCACGGTATCAAATAATCGCAAGGGATTATTTGATCTCGACTGGCTTGATTCCAAGCTTGGTGAAATCTTTAAGACCTTGTAATCTATCTTATAAGTTTTATATTACTATTTTATTTTTGCATTAGTTCAAACTAGAAATAAAGTTTGCATCATTAGAATTTCCTTCAGAATATTCGATCCCTTTTATGAAATTCCGAGTTTATTATCATATATGGAGCAATATTGAGTTTGTGTTTGTCCTATTGGATATATGAATGGCTTGATTATAATTTTACTTGAACTTGATGATAGCAATATGAGTCTTCCACACCATTGGTATTAATGGAACATACAAATATAACTTGGTCAATATGTTGTAAGTACATGGTTTGATTTACAAAGAAAGAAAAATATCTAATGAGTTAAGATGAAAAGAAACCTTGAACAAAGGAAAAAGTGCTATCAAATTAGAGTAAGAACAAGATGACGTAGAATATTATAGCTATAAAGATTGCTTCATATACAATTGGAATTTGATAATTGAGATTGTTAAACTTTGAATTCCTACATGAAGTGGAATGTATGGCTAGCTCCTTTTCACAACACTTAAACAAAAGTGTGAGCATATATTAAAAAGAAAAGAAAAGAAAAGAGAGAATAAAAAAAGCGACTGTGCAAAGAGCAAATAGGTATACACCACTATATTGTAGTATGACGAAGAAGCGTTTGAGATTTTAAATCCCAAGTGAATATGTTAATCCAAAAACACTTGGGACTACCTCGCTAACTCATTCGGTTGAACTGAATACTTTTACATCATATTGAGAGTGATCTTTTGTGAACTGTTAAATGATAAGGTGTGGAAGACTTCTAATATTATTCGGATGGTTCGAGTAAGGTACTATTCATGAACCTGTTCCTATGTATCATATATGATAAACACATGCTGCAACTGCCTCATTTATTTCATTGACTTAGCTTCATGAATATGAGGATCACATCCATTAAGCTAAACTTGCTCGAGACGAGCAAGAGTCTAAGCTTGGGGAAGTTGATGAGTGCATATTTGCATCATGTTTTATATTATTATTTTGCATTGTAGATGTAGGATCTTGGTATTTTACGGCGCTCGCGTGCACATTTTATGTCTATTTTCACCAGGATCAGGACAAAAGATGGATACAATGGACATAATTCTTGGAGCAGTTATACTAGGGAGAAAAGGAGTCAAAAACAAGGTAAATCGCTTATTTGGGAAATATCAATAATACCAGAAGAAAACCCGAAGCGATCAAGGCACAAAGATGGTTAACGATCAACTATACGGTGGGAATAATTTTTTTAGCTGTATAGTTGGCGCCGCCACCACCTCCTCAAATAGTTTCACCCCATGCAACTAGATCAGAGAGACGACATACAGAACAACCAGAAATCGCCGAAACCTCACCTCCGGAAGGCATCTGGAGGGGGAACTTGTCCACGAGGTATTCATCTTCGCCATGCGCATATCCAAGAGGTTAAGGCATCGATCTTCATCATCAACCGCGGCATCACCACCATCTCCATCCATCCCATCTACATCTTGTCTAGATCTTGTTGTAATTCCCATACTCGTTGTGGATTTATACAAGTATTATTCATCTATGATAGATTGCATTGTTATTACCATGATGTTGATTGCCTCCATGTCTGAGTAGATCATTAGTTCTTCATGAGATGTAGAAACCCTAGTATGAGACTGAAATAAGATAAAGTTTATTATGATATTCATCGTTGTGACCATGTGTTAGATTGTGTTTATCTTGATGTTGAGAGAAGTCGACCTCTCAATATTTGCCTCTCACGAGGACTTGATGGAGGGAACTACTTGTCGGTAGACGGAGGTGTGTTAGCACTTACAGTGACTATAAAGTTGTTGGAACCCCTTACGTATCAACTTGGTAACCAAGGAAACTCACGGAACACTATCCATGCCATGGGATACGTCCTACGGGATTATGTCCCTTAATAGCGTAGTAATTCGATTGATGTCGATTGCTGACTGCTATGGTTATGAGGATGATGTGAGCAGTGGTTGCTGCCTATTTGTCCAAATACAGAGTTCCTCCCACACATACATAGTTGAGAATGTTGATGATAATAATCTTTACCTTAGCTCCTTATAATGCTAGTTGTGTATCCGCTACTCCCTAAGAACACTTTTTCCCTATTGTAGTTCCAATCTCTCTTACATACGCGATACTTACTTTCTGTATTCAGTTGTTTTACTTTACTTATTGTTACTCTTATACCAAAACCCCCAAAACACTTTTTTACGCAATACTCGCATTTTATCTTGTCACCTAGAACTTTATTTAGCATTTCTATTGTAATATTTATTCCAAAAGTTATTAGACTTCAGGCTCCTGCTCCCTATGGGATCGATATATTTATTTCGAAATGAGCTACAAACAATCTGTGCACTTGTAGTCATCAGGTAGGCATCACACCGGACAGGCCCATCGAGCAGGCCACCTACCACCCCACTAGACCAAACCCTAAACCTAACTAGCTACCACCACCCGTCGTCATGATGCACACAGGGACGTGTGCAGCCGACTAAACCACACCACACCATCTGGCCCGCCGCACGCAGTGCACCACCCCGCCCCGGTATACACACGTACACACGACGCAACCCCCACATAACATACACCTACGCGACCAACACACGCACACGAAGCGAACAAGATGGCCACACCTCATGCACATGAACCGCCCCATTCCCCCAACTCAATCGCGATCCCCTCTCCACCATCTTTCTCTCTAGCGATCGACCCCGCCACCACCTACCTCTGCCTCGACCTCCCGTCTTCCTCTCTCTGCCCGTGAGCACCACCAGCCTCTAAGGCCCCTGAAGCCCCTCTCCCTCCTAGGCGCGTCACTTCCACTCGCATCAAGTCGCCACAACATCACCCCTCTCCAGCCACCGGTGCCCCGCCTCTGGTTCCTTGCACCGCCACCTCGCAGGACCCCTGCACCGACGAGCTTCGCCTTCCTCCCCCACTATTGACCTTGCCCTGCCTCCTCGCCGACCAGCAGCACCATGCCACCGCGACCCTGCTCTCCTTCCCGAGGGTCCCGAGCAAGCTCTCCTCTACCTGGCCCCCTTCCGCATCAAGCTCCTTGGCCGCCCCTCGTCTCCCTACATTGTCATCGGGCTTGACCTCGCCCCGGGTTCGACCACCTTTCTCCACGCACCGACTACCTCTCTCTTTTGCCTCCAGTCGCCTCTCCCTACTCGGACGAGCCTACACATTTCAATGTCTCCACCTCGAGCCTAGCGTCATGTCCTCTGTGAGTCCCTGTTCCCATCAGACCAGCACCGTTGTGCACCTTCTCTGCTGCAAAACCAGCGCGGGCAGACCCTCCCCTGAAGCACGGCCATGACCTCGCGACCTCCTGTTTGTCTCGAACGATCTATGTAGCTCTGATGTTCTAGTGCGTGTCCTACTGGTAAGACGTGTTGGAGGATGCTATGTTGAAGTGCTGGTGGTGACATAGTGATGTGGACATAGACTTGTTGTTGATGTGGATGGGTACTGCTGCAGGTGTGGAGACCGTGTGACTGATGTTCGCATGAGAACCTGAAGATCTAATGACGAGAACTGTACCAACGCTAAGATATTTTGTAGATTTAACATCAACCAAGTTCAACATCGACCACTATGCCAACGGGATATCCTTGGATTCTCAAGTCTTCCTTCGCGGATCCGATGACCAAAGGTCATCTATACGGAATGCCGAGGTCCCCTTCACAGAACCCGAAGACCTTGATCATGGATCTGAATACTGTCCCCGATCCCGGAGCCCAAAGACCGAACCCCTATGGACCCAAGATCTCCGTAGCCAACGTGTGACCCTTTCTGAAACCCCTATTTTTATAATATGACATCTATCTTGTTGCATGTTAAATTATCCATGTTTGCATACATATTTTGTGGTTTGGGGGCATTTTATCGATTCATCTCATAAGTAAATATGGATTGTTTATGCGGGATGTCTTTGTCTTATCTCGACTCTATTTAAATTTGTGTAATGAACCGATGCCATGTTTTGTCTTGTTAATACAACCTTTAAATTGTGGGGTATCTAAACAATATGAACCATCTAATTAATTGTCAAGATCATGATTCCGCTTAATATTTCCTAGTTGCATCGCATCTTTGCCATGTCATGCATCATATCATGAGCATGCTCGATCTTTTGTTGTAGTATTAAATAGTGCATCCGATGTTTCTTTTAGTGAATTGCTTCTTCATGGATTAGGGCGTTGAGTTTATGCGAGCTTCCACTCATTCTTCAGATGTATCTTCAGCAATGTTTCCCGGGCGAGCATTCTCCCCTTCTACCTATTTTGCATTTATATTCTTTACTTCCTCCTATTGATCTATTGCCATCTGTGTTGCGATGCTTTATTTTTTGTACCATTTGTATTCCTAGCAGCCTCTATATTGCCTTGCACACCTCATATTATTTGTCGTTTGGTAGACAGTTGGCCTTGCGAGTCATAGTTTCTTGCTAAGGAGTTGGTTTGAGTCATCGAGTTCCACCATTGTTGGGGGTTGGCACATGCTTAATGGTGGACATAATAAGGGTTCTACTTACAACTTGATAATTAATGTTGGGAATAGATATAATTAATAAAGAGGCACTGATGGGTAATAGTTGAGATCTGGCTCTTATCCCGCCCACTTGTGTCCACCTAGGACCCGATTTCCTGACACATGTTCCGAGACCGAGCATGCTAACCACATGTGGGGTGTATGGGAACCCCTATCGGCTTATTACCTGATTTCAAAGTCCTATACTGGGGGACACAAATTAGTTTGAGGTTTTAATGCCATGTTATGCCATGTTTATTATTTTGCTAGTGTTGATGGGCACTGAAGGATATAGGGAGGGATGATGCAGTGAATACCGCACATGGAAGAATAATGCAAACACACACGATATACCCAGGTTCATGGCTTCCTAGTGAGATAAAAACCCTACTTTTGCATGCTAGATGTTATATCTCAGATTGTCACTATAGCTACAATGGCTCCTAGAGTTGTTGGCGAGAGGAGGAAGAAGGAGAAGAGATCTCATGAGTGGGCTGGTGGGAAATGAGCCCCCAAGGGGTCGTGCCTGAGCGTTCCCCTAGTGCTCCTTATATAGGGAGCCCATGGGACAAGGGATGGCTTACGTGAGCTATACAATACATTGTTCATGACATGACTACCGGGGTCCTGTCAACTATTCATGATGCGACTATTGGGTCTTGTCAACTAACAAGGCATGGGCCTGGTCAGGTCTTATTTGTCCTTGGTTTTGTCTTCTAGTGCATGTCCTGGGTATCTTCTAGTCATTGGTCTTATCCTCTCCTAAGGATAAGGGGCATCTTGTATTTGTCGATGTAGCATGTGTCAGTCTAAGCCAGGGGCATCCCAAGACCGGCATAGAGTGGCTGCAAAGTACTTGAAGGGGTCTTGACTTGGTTGAGGTAGAAACAACAGATGGAGGTCGATGTAGCACAGGGGATGACATGGAGAACCGACAACCTAGGGGCATTGAGGAAGATGTAGAGACTAGTCCTAGGAGCGTTGGGGTAGCGTTGGCAGACTAGAGCTGTCGGAGTAAAGGAAGGTGTCGACCGGAGGTGGCCTAGCCAGGAGTTAAGGTGCGAGGTGAAGTGGCCCATTCAGGGTTACTTCGGCCCAGGTAGGGCATCAACGAAACCCGACGAAGAGAGCCAAGAGGCAAAGTCGGACCTATGTGGGATGGGAGGCTTGATTCTAGCCCGCCCAGGAAGAAACGGTGGCGAGGAGGATGCGATGCCAGGAGATGCCCGTGGTGGGACGAGATAGGTGGATGTCGGCCACCCGGGATGGAGCGGTGGCGAGGAGGAGTCAATGCTAGGAAATGCCTAAGGTTGACCGAGATAGGTGGATGTCAGCCCACCCGGGATGGAGCAGTGGCGAGAATGAGTGTCGGTGCGGGCCGCGAAGAGGAAAACCAGCCCAACCAGGGAAGAATCGATGTCAGCCCAGCTGGGTTATGCAAAAATTGGTCCAACCGGGTTATGTCGGCCTAGGTAAAATGATTCCAGCCGGGGAGGGTTTTGACCAGGCCGGGATTCGCCTATGTCGACCCAGTTTGCCAAACTTCCTTCTTTTATCTAATTTCTTTTATTGGTGCTTCAGTTTTATGTCTTTTCTTGGTCATGTCATATATTGAATCTTCTATTGTCCAACTCTGGGGTACCCGGGGTTATATCCCCGACATTGCCCACATATCACAATCCATTCCCATCATTGTGACTCTCAGTCTGGATTGTGACGAAGTTTTTCATAGAAGCCCCCTATGCATGTACATGATCCATCCGCTACTATGATCCGAACACCCCTCTCAAATGACGGTACCACTACAAGGGTTTCCCTCCATGGTCAACTAAGTCAAAGCTTATTTAACATGTAGTTATACTGGAAACTTCTCCGACTGAAACATGGAAGATCTCTTTGAACCTGGGCGGCGGTCTCCACCAATTCCTGGGTGTGTACAGCCATTCCAGGATTGCGACCCTTATAGACGTTTCCAACATATCACTCCATCCATATGAAAATAATTTTATTTTATTTTATTTGTAAACATTTTTTAAAATATATGATCTTAACTCGAGCTCAAATATTTAGAAAATTCTTTTGCTTTGAACCCTGCATCAAAATCCATTTAACACAACAATGACATTTCACGCAAAGTAATAATAATTTAGCTAGAGTATCAAGAGAATATCTATGTGGTGTAAACCTAAGTTTACAACTACTTAGGATCATATCTATAATTTTTGCAAAGCGTGTGGTTGCAAAAATACTTATGTCAAAATACTACTATGACCTACACATGCATACTACCATTTGGTAAACAAAAGCATGCATTGTTAAAAACATAGGCGATGGAAATGAAGGATGGTATAACTTACCTTTTTTAATAGAAGGAACCCAATATTGATTCCTCAATAATTTAACCTTGATAACATATATCCTTAATAATTTATTCTCAATAGTTTATCCTCAATAATTTATATCCCAGATTATTTATCTTCATCATTCTTCATGAAATCTATCACAAATAATATCGTACTATAAATATACACACAAGCATAACACTTCAAAATTAAAATATTCAACGAAGATGAAAGCATGGAAAGTATGCATAAAATCCAAATAGAACTTCAAATCACTTTAATAATCTCCAACAACAACCAAAAAACACTACAAGACATGCATATAATAAGATTTAATCCTTAATTCCACCATATCAATTTAGGATTCACAGAATTTTAATCTATTCAAGTATATTTCGCGAGAACCAATTATTAACATTAAAAACATGTTAACAACTCAAAATATACTAAGGATAAACACCAAATTTATTAGGGTATTTTCCAATTAGAATTATGTTGAATTTAAGCCTAAATTCCAAGTAATACTTCATATGGTCGTAGACATGGTTGGAAAAATTATTTTATGGTCGTGGATAGGTATGGTCATGGGATCCAACTTTGTAGAAGGAATTATATTTAAAATACTTATGGAATTTAAGTTATGACAAAACTACTCGAATCTCCTATTTAAAATTCGGACATTTCTAATTATCAAAACTTGTATCTAGTGGATCCATTGGATTCTATATTTCATAAAGAGTCGAGGGATATAAAGTTTGTAAATTTTGGCCAAACAGATCAAGAGATATGAATTTTCAAAGATTTGCATACATCATGTCCAATATGATGAAAATGGAAAATGACTAGACAAGTGGCGAGATTCTATTCGCTCATACCCCTCATTTAAGTGATCTAAAATCAACCGTTGGATGAAGAACTATCATATGAGATTGAGGGGAGGGAAGAACCCACGTTCTAGGAAGAAGTTGTGTTCGTCAGAAAATAGTGCGCGGCAACGCCAGGCTTCGTCGGTAATGTTGGAGTTGCAGTCGGAGGTCTCCTAGCATCAGGGTGAAGATGACATGACCTTAAAGCCTTGGGGAAGCTCCTAATGGTGGTGGTTGACGGCTGAAATGGTGGTGACATTGGTGTCCGTCAAGGTGATCGCCTTGTAGGATTCACAAAACTAAGACATCAGGAGGTGTGCCCAGTCTGGTGGCGCTTTGCATCGGTTGACGCACACAACTATATATTATGATTTATTGTGATGTCAGGCAAGTTGATTTACAAAAATGAAAAAACTACCCACAAAGGATAAGACTCAGGATAACATCTCCAAATGTCTAGCACAAACCTATGACAATAAACCAATCAAATAGTCGAGTGACTGATACAACCATTTTCACCACTATTCTATATCATAATTTACCGTTATTCATTGATATATTTCATATTAAGAGATGATACTTATGGTATTTGATATGTTTTTGCATGGTTGATGACTTTTGGAGGATGGACCGCTGAAGTCGGGATTTTGATGGAAAAGGCACTATTTTGAGACGAAATTTACGAAGATCAGAAAATTCTGGAAAATACATGGAGAATCCTATTTTTCTAGAAGACGAAGGATGCCAGAAGGGGGAGTGGATATGGGCCATAGGGGGCCCACACCACCCCCTGGCACGGGCTGCCCCTGGCCGCCCCACCAGGTGGTGTGACCACCCTGGCCCACTCCTGGCTCTCCCCTTTGGCGTATATTATCCCCACGAAACCCTAAGCCTCGGGGAGCGATCATAGAAAGATTTCGCTGCCTCTGCAGGGTGGAAAACTACAGAGAGAGAAAGAGCTCTCTGGCAGGAGAAATCTGCCGGGGAAATTCCTTCCCGGAGAGGGGAGATCGTCGCCATCAACACCACCATCAAGCTAGATTTCATCGGGATCATCATCATCATCACCACCATCATCTCCACCAGCACCATCATCACCACTCCATACCACTATAACAATTGGGTTGAATCTTGCATAGTTCTTAGGGGAAACTTTCCTGGAATTGATTACTTGTTGTAGTTGATGCTATTGAGTGGAACCATTGAATTATTGTTTATGTTCAGATTGTTACTTATCGTTATTTTATCTCTGATCTTGATCCATATGATGTCTTGTGAGTATTTCATTAAGTTCTTGAGGACATGGGATAAGTCATGTTGTTAGTAGTGGAGTTGTGTTGAGGAAGATTCAATAGTTTGTTTATTTAAGTTGTGGTATTATTCTTCTAGTGGTGTCATGTGAACGTCGACTACATGACACTTCACCTTTATGGGCCTACGGGAATGCATGGTGTATTTGGCTACTAATCGTAGGGGTTATCGGAGTGACAGATACCTGAACCCCTGTTAGGAAACCTTTGCACAAGGGATGTCAGGATCTTAGAGTTTAAAGCCGTGGTTAGGTTTCTATCTTAATTACTTTCTTGTACTTGTGGATGCTTGCAAGGGGTATAGTCATAAGTATGTATTAGTCCTAGGAAGGTCGGTACATTAGCACAGGTTCACCCACACAACACTTAGCAAACTAAAGAAGATTAATCAACTATATGAAGCGAAAGCACTTGACGATATTCCCGTGTGTCCTCGAGAACGTTTGGTCATCTTAAGTAATACAACCGGCTTGTCCTTTGCTGAAGAAAGGATTGGGCCACTTGCTGGATTCTTTATTATTGTCTTCTGTTTACTCGTACTCCCTCCGATCCATATTACTTGTCGTAGAAATGGATGTATCTAGACATGTTTTAGTACTAGATATATCGAATCCAATGACAAGTAATATGGATCGGAGGGAGTACTTTATTTACCTGCATTATAAAAAAACCCTAAAAATCTGTTTGCTAAGTATTTACAGAGAATCTTGCTCCAAGCCACTCGTCAACACCTTCTGCTCCATGTTGGGTTCGACACTCTTACTTATCGAAAATACTGCGATACACCCCCTATACTTGTGGGTCATTAGTGACAAGTGAGCTAAAATAATGTGGAATATTCCAAGACAACTCCTTCGAGAAGGAATGCTGGTCGAGCGCCAATGTTGGCCGGTCCGACCAATGTCGAACCATGGATATGACCCTTGAAACTAACTTTGAACATTTAGAAGATATTTACTCTTACGTTTGATTAATTCAAAATTAGTTTTGACTAACCTGATGTCCACATGCCATTATTTTCTCATGTAAATGATGATTTCGAAACATGTTCCTTCAATAGATAAAAAATATTATGGTCTACCTACAATTTTTTGTTTTTCTTACTCTTCGTCTCTCGTATCTCATGTCTATTTGTCCATGTCGCTGCACATCCCCCTTTACTATCTCTTTAGAAATCCATGACATCCTTCTTCACATGTCTCTTCTCCTTATTAAGCTCTAGAATGGTGGATAGTGGGCTTTCCATGATGGAGAGGCATGAAAAACTAGGTGATGGACAATACAAGACTAGCTACATCTAACAAGGAAAAGTTGGGGGGTTGCTAGTGCTAGGAGATGATGTTGGGGAAGAGATGTTGCGTTTGAGAGCTATGCTTCTCTCCTTTCTGGAGTTAATCAACAAAGGACTAGCAAAGATGACAAGGTCGTCTTGCATCTGCTTTCTATGGCTGATTGGTAGTCCTCCTTGACCTTGCTTTGATGATCATCTTTCCTCTATGCTTCATGCCTATGCGGAGGATCTTCGCTCTTGTCGCGGGCACCTTGCGGAGGAGCTCAGCAATGCGTTGCAGTGGAGAAAGAACCTTGTGATGATGGTTTAACTCGCCAATGCCCATTGTTATGGACTTGGGTTTTGGAGAAAGAGGGAGCACTAGAGGCATCAGTTGGCTAGCAAACAAGCACACAGGGACGCAAGGTTTACCCAGGTTCAGGCCTCGTAGAGGTCCCTACTCCTGCTTGTCTACTCTTGGAATTATCGAAGGAATCGAAGATTACAGGGGTGCGCAGATGCAATCTGGCAATGGTTGTGGAAACTAGGGTTGTGATTGTCCTCCTCGCCACCCCTCCTAGCCTTTATATAGATAGGCTAGGTCTCGGGTAGCAGGTCGAGTCGGTTACATATTAGGGTTCGTCCCTTTGAACTTTCTATCTTAAGCTTCATCTTGCATTGCAAGCAATTGAAGAGTCTGTGGGTCACCCGAATCCTGTATTGGGCCTTGGCAATGCCATGGGCTTCTGCTGTATCTGGACCGTATATGCCAAACTCGAGTACCTGTAGGGTATATCCATGTCAGTAGCCCCCGAGTGTCCAGTGGAATCGTAGATTCGACTAGAGATTTTATGAAATCTTTCGAGTGCTCTTCTGGGCATTCTTTGAGTGTTCTGTTTATGTCATAGGATTGTTGATATACGTGCCTGATTTATCTGATGTATCGGTATCAGTTAACTACGTTTGGGCAAAACAACGCAATCTACTCAAACTCGAGTCCCGGACTCAAATTCGGACAAGTGCTGGCGTAATTCGACTCAGGCCGCGAAGGTCTTACACGAGTCGAATTCCAGTGTATAAGTGTGAGCACTTGACGCGTCCGTCAAGGCATGTTCATCGTACCTACAAGCACGGATATATTTCTGGTAGTGCACAGCAGATGCGTTGCCAGACCTTATTTAGGTCTTATCTTCACGTTGTAAGCGTGTCATCTGAATTTTTGTCATCACAGAGATGATTCGAGTGACCCAGGAGACACAGTCTCTTTGTAGGGAAAATATGAGGCGAAGTCGCCATAGCATTCGAGTATGGATGTTATCAACACACAGTACAATGTACAAGGAAGAAATAATCATAGGGTACGTGACCAATGCTCCCTATGGGAGTAGCCCCCGAGTGCCTATTCGAGTCGTAGACTCGAGTGGGGACTAAAAACATTTTGCGACTTCTATCATCTTTTGTTGCTTGTTTCAGTCGAATGTGCTTCTAGCGCTCCCTATGGGAGTAACCCATAGTTCACAATTGAATCGTTAATTCGAGTGATGGGTTTGTCTTGAATGCTCATACACCTGCATAAAAATTCTTTCGGGCGCGTGGCCAGCGCTCCTGTTAGGAGTAGCCCCCGAGTGCTTGGTTGAGTCGAAGACTCAAGCAAGAACCAAAGTAGTCCAAATATTCTTCTGCTGGAATCGATAACGTCAGTGCTGACGATGTGATGACCTCAGTTCCCCGCGTGAGCGGCTTTGACGGGACGTGACGAGCGGTGGCTCCCACTTTCTGACTTCGATTTGACTGGGCGTGCGTAATCTTCTAGTTTAACCGCATCTCCTCGATTTCCACGCGTAAGGGGAGTAGTGGGCGACGGTTCGTGGTTCAGCTTCGCCACATGTCGATGGCGATGTGCGCCACGCGTTCAGTAGGGTTTCTGCTGGCCGTTGGATGACATCCGCGAGGAGGTTAAGTAGCAGCGCAGCTGCGGTAAATTTTCCTCATCTCTCTTCTTGCTCTTGCCTCCTTCGCCATTGTTGTTCTCTTTGCTGCCTTGCATGCTTCCTCTTCGTGGCACTGGACCACCTCTGCATTTTCCCTAGTTACTTTCTCCATTCGCATCGCCATCGAAGGATGGGTAAGAAGAAGGGAGGTGCCGCCGCTGGATCTGTGGCCACCATTGCTGCCGCCGAGAAGAAGGGCGGCACCAGTGCTGTGGGCACCAGCGCCACCGCCGCTAGGAAGAAGAAGGATGGCACCCGCATCACCAACGACTTTTGGCGCGCGTCCATCATCAAGTCCTCTGAGCTGCACCTTCATCGTCAAGATGGAGCTCTTCCGTCCATGGAATATGATTCGCGAGTGCCTGGCGATGAGGTAATCCCTCGTCCTCCTCCAGGTTTCTGAGTGATGTTCCTTGCATTCATCATTCGAGGTCTCTCTCTTCCCCTACACCCTTTCGTCTAGGGTCTTCTTTGTTTCTATGGGCTCTAGCTGCACCAGCTGTCCCCAAAATCGATTCTCCACATCTCTTGCTTCATCACACTTTGCGAGTGCTGGCTCGGAATCGAGCCACACTTTGGCCTCTTCAAGAGGCTTTTTAAGGTCAAGCGTCAGTCGGCGTCTGGTTCGGTAGTCTACGACGTAGGAGGCTGCGGAATCCACGTTGACTCCTCCGCTGTCTACTTTGACATCAAGCTCATCGCGTCTGTCCAAGGGTGGAGAGACAAGTGGTTCTACGTCCACGACCAGAAGGCTAACGGAGAGCATTACAAACTCGCTCCCTTCGACTCCATGGCAGCTTGCAAGAGGAGGCGCTCCTGGAAGAACGTCATGATGCCTGGCGAGTCCGAGGAAATGGAGGTGTTGTATCAGCGTGTCTACGACCTCGAAGGCCGCATAGGCAAAGAAGAGGGTGGCGCCGCTCTCATTCGCACATGGTTGCGTCGCCGCGTCCAGCCAATGCAGGCTAGAGTCCACCCGATGTACTGCTGGGCTAGTACGAGTGATGTCACTCACATATCTGCGGAGGGCATTTCTGTGGGTGAGGTAGATAGGAGGTTGTGATTGGTGACCAAGTATACTACCAAGGAGGATTGATACGTCCAAAACGTATCTACTTTCCTGAACACTTTTGCTATTGTTCCTCCTCTAAACTTGTGTGAATTGGCTACAACTAACACGGACTGACGCTGTTTTCAGCAGAATTACCTTGGTGTCTAGTTTTTGTGCAGAAAATCAACTATCAGGAAAAATCCCGGAAAATATGCCAAAAATCCTATTTCACCAAAAGACTCCCGGAGCCAAAAGACGAGACGAAGTAGGGCCACGAGGGGCCCACACCACCGGGCTACGCGGGCCAGGCCAGGCCGCGCCTGTGGGTGGTGTGGCCGCCTCGGCTGCCCCCTCGGCCTCCCTCTTCGCCTGTAAGTTTCCTCTTGACCTAAAAACCAAGGGGGATTCAACGTTTTTCCAGAAGGAGTTCCGCTCTGTCGCCACCACCAGATTCCTCGAATCAGCACCAGAAACTCCGTTCTGGCACCCTGCCAGGACGGGGAATTGGAGAAGATCATCGCCATCATCGCCACCATCGCTTCTCCATCGACCATCCATGTTTCCCCCATCTATGAGTGAGTAATCCCCCGCTGTAGGCTATGGGGGTGGTAGGGACTGGATGAGATTGTTCATGTAATGGCATCGGATTGTTAGGGCATGGTGCCTAGTATCTTTTATTAGTGCTATTTGTCTTTGTTGCAACTTGTTATGCTTAATGCTTGTCACTAGGACCCAAGTGCCATGATTTCAGATCTGAACATGTTATTGTTCATTATGATAGTATTGTTTTTGGTCTTACCTGCAAGTTGTATACACACGTTGTTGTCCGGAACCAATGGCCCTGAAGTGACAGCAATCGGGATAACCAGAGGGAATGGCTTTGATGTGAGGATCACATGTGTTCACGGAGTGTTAATGCTTTGCTCCAGTGCTCTATTAAAAGGAGCACCTTAATTGCCAATAGTTCCCTTGAGGCTCCGCTGCAAACGGGCTGGCAGGACAAAAGATGTTGTGCAAGTTCTTATTGCGAGCACGTATGACTATATATGGAACACAAGCCTATGATTATCTAGTACTTGGATGCTTTATCTTATTTATCTGCAATTGACCTATGTCTTGATTTCCATGTGGATTGTCTTGTCCATGCAACGCCGGTCCATCCATCCCTATGCCTACCGCGCTTTAATCCTACTGTTTACTGCTATTGTTACTACTGTCTTACTTTTACTACTTCTGCTACTTTACCGTTGCTACCATAAAACTGTTGCTACTAATAAACTGTTGTGAGCAAGATTGTTTCCAGGTGCAGCTGAATTGACAACTCAGTTGTTAAGGCTTATAAATATTCTTTGGCTCCCCATGTGTCGAATCAATAAATTGGGTTTCACTTCCCTCGAAAATACTACGATACACCCCCTATACTTGTGGGTCATCAAGACTATTTTCTGGCGCCGTTGCCGGGGAGCATAGCTTTATTTATCAAGTTCACTTGGAATCACTATTGTTCGTTGCTATCCATCCATCATGGGTGAGTCTCGTGATGGCAAGGTTCCTATTTTACCATCCACTACAAGAAGAGGTATGGTTCTGAACACCTCTATTGCTCTTGATTCACCATCTGTTATGAGTAAGCTTGTTATACCACCACATACACATGCTACACACACTGCTACTACTACTGAATCTGAAACTTCTGATACTTATGATGCTGCTTCTATTGTGCTTGATAAGAGTGGTTCATTAGGTCCTTTCCTAGATGCTACGATTGCTAGAACTATAGCTGGAAATACTGAACCTCCTAATGAAGACACTACTACACATGTTAGTTCACCTAAGTCTACAGAAAGCTAAGATATTGAAGATGGTTATATAGAGATGACCGATGAATTTATTGAAGAATGTCAAAACACCCATGATAGGAGTGCTGCTAAGAGTCTCCTTGAGAGGCGTACTATAAAACCTAAATTGTCTCCTACTACTAAGTTTGCTGCATCTCCCATAAACATTAAAGATAAGGATTATGATTTCTCTCTTGATCTATCTTACATAACTATTGTTGAGAAAGAACCTTTTTGTGGGACTAAGAATGAGAGTGCGGTAGCACATATGACTGAGCTTTCTACTATGAGTGGTTTATTTTCTGATGATATTAAGATGTGCACCTACTTTGTTGCTAAATTTTTCCCTTTTTCACTGAAATGAGAAGCTAAAACTTGGTTTAATAATTTACCTCCTCGATCTATTGATAGCCCTGATTGCTTGATTAGTACTTTCCTGCAGAAATATTTTCCTCCTAGTGCTAGACATGCTATTTTGCAGGAAATTTTTGATTTTAAACAAGGAGAAAAAGAGATATTGTATGAATCATGGGCAAGGTTTTGTGCTTTGATTCATGCACAGGCTGGATGTCCATTACCTAAGAATGAACTTCTTGATATATTTTATAATGGACTAACTGAAGAATCTAGGACATACCTGGATAGTTGTGCTGATTGTGTTTTCAGGAATAGGACTCCCAAGGACGATGAGGAATTAATGGCTAAAATAAGCAAGAACTATGAAGATTGGACTCCTCCTGAACCAGCTATACCTAAACCAACTATTCATGTGCCTATACCAACATCAAAGAAGAGGGCAGTTATTGAATTAAATAATGAAGTGATGAAGGAAGCTAAGAAATGTCTTAAGGAGAAGGATATTAAAGCTAAACACGTGAAAAATCTACCTCCTATAGAAGAATTATGTAAGCCTATCCCCCACTCATCCACTATTGAGGTACACTCTCTCCAACACTTTGATGAAGGTGATATTCCTTACTCTAAACCTCTTGATCAATGCTTAGAAGAATTTGATATTTTTATTATTAAGCAAGATAATTTTAATAAATGGGTGCAAAATCATTTAATGGAAAACTCTAGAGCTATTATTGAGCTAAAAGATATTGTGGAAAGAACCTCTAATG
Source organism: Avena eriantha (assembly GCA_910589775.1). Taxonomy (NCBI): domain Eukaryota; kingdom Viridiplantae; phylum Streptophyta; class Magnoliopsida; order Poales; family Poaceae; genus Avena; species Avena eriantha. The sequence continues at coordinate 43,934,355 of OU342745.1, forward strand.
ATGTTAAAATGCTTGTTAAACATTTTCAAATGGTTCAAACTCAAATAGATCAACTTATTAAAGTGCAAAAAGACTTGCTAGTTAATGTTGCCAAAGAAAAACATGCTTATGAAATTAGAACTAGAAGTGGTGCTGCTACCCAGGATCCTCTATATCCCGAGGGGCATCCTAAAAGAATTGAGCAGGATTCTCATAAAGCTGAAAATAGTGGTACTACTCCTAAGAAAAGCAAGAAGAAACATAAAAACTATTGTAGAATCTCCTGAACCTGCTACAGATCCTAATAGTATATCTGCCTCTGATGCTGAAACTGAAAGTGGCAATGAAGAAAATGATGCTCCTGATAAAGAAAAAGTTGAAGAAGAACCTGAAAAGCACACTAAGAGTACTAAATACACTAAAGAAGATTTTGTTGCTAAGAAACATGGTAGTGAAAGAGAGCCTTGGGTCCAAAAACCTATGCCTTTCCCTGATAAGAAACACAAGTCAAAGGTAGATGAACACTATAATAAATTTTGTGAGTGGATGAAACCTTTATTTTTGCAAATTCCTTTGACTGATGCTATTAATATGCCTCCTTATTCAAATTATATGAAGGATATTGTCTCTAATAAAAGGAAGATCCCTAATGAAGATTTTTCTACTTTGCTTGCTAATTATTCTTTTAATGGTAAGGTTCCAAAGAAAGTTGGAGACCCAGGGATTCCAACTATTCCTTGCTCTATTAAGAATAGTTATATTAGAACTGCTTTGTGTGATTTGGGAGCAGGAGTTAGTGTTATGCCTTTTTCTCTCTACAAGAGACTTCCACTGGAAAAACTAATACCAACGGATATATGTTTGCAAATGGCTGATAAATCTACTACTATTCCTGTTGGTATATGTGAGGATGTGCCTGTTCAAGTGGCCCATAATTGCTTGATATTAACTGATTTTGTTGTGCTTGAAATGCCTGAAGATGATAATATGTCTATTATTCTTGGGAGACCTTTTCTTAACACTACAGGAGCTGTTATTAATTGTAACCAAGGAAATGTGACTTTTAATGTTAATGACAAGGAGCATATTGTCTATTTCCCCAAGAAGATTGATAGGACTTATTGTTTAAATTCAATTGAACATGTTGAGGGCATTCAAGTTGGATAAATATATTGTCCCATACCAAGGGAAAAATATGAAATTATTATGATTGGGACCATTGCTATCAAGGTTGAGGTAACATAATCATTAGTGGAATACAAAGTTTTGTTTCATATAAAATTGTTTTGGTAACAAGACCTGATCAACCTTGTTAACAAAAGGATTTCAATGAACAAAACAATGTTTTCACCATGATTATCTCCGTTTACTCTTACTTTATCTATTTTAGTTTTTGCTTTCGTTTAGTACTTTTGTTTTTGCTAGTTGCTTGCATTTTAGAGTGTCATAGAACTTCTGAAGTTTTTGCTTTGTTTTCCTTTTGCATCTTTTCAAAATCACTTTTCTGCAGAAAAATCATTCATCTATATATGACAATTGCTCAAAAGTAGTGTCTCGAAAATTCCAGAAAATTCATATTAATTTTTTATGTGAAAAAAGGGGCAGAGGAGTACCTGGAGGGTACCAGGGGGGCCACCAGGCAGGCACACCACCTGGTGGCGCGGCCAGCCCAGGGGCGTGCCTGGCCATGGTGTGGGCCACCCCTAGCCCTCCACTCACTCTCTCACTTGCCTCTGTTTCCTCTCTCCCGAGAAAACACCAATTCATTGCTCGAAATCGCGTTCTTGCTATTCTTGTCCATGATTTTTCGATCTCCTTGCTCAGCCCATCATTGCTGCTGAAATTTGGTGCATTTGTTCTCCGGTGTGTGACTCCTCCTCTTGTCCAAGTAGATTTGTGTTTAGTGGTTTATATCTTGAGTATTTTGCTGCTATAGGTGATAGGTTTTGAGTGCTTGTAAGCTTGTTCAATGCTTAGAGATATAGTTTTGATGCATGTTTAGGCCTCTTACAAGCCCCTATGAGTAGTACCCTTCATTATGTATTCACTATGCAATCACTTGTTTAATGGATGTTTAAATTTCAGAATATCAAAGATGAACAACCACACATTTGGAGAAATATTTGAGAGGGACACACCTAGGAGGTTAAGGCCCTCAAGATCATCCTCTCAGTTTAGGCCTTCATACAACGAAGATCTCATTGCACCTCTCTTTGGTAATGAAGGAGATGATGGGGATGCTCACCCATCTACTTTTCCTTGTTTTACCTTCTTACAAGCTGCAGGGATTCTTGATGATTTCTTGCTATTGATTCGGAGGGTTGGTTTGACCTATATATGCAAGACGAGAGCGAGCAATACGCTATGCTCACCAAAACTTTTGTTGAGAGTTTCGTTTTCACTAACACCCCCTATCAGTCAACTGTCTCTTTTAGAATTTATAATCTGCCTTTTACCATGCCATTGGAAAGATTTTGCAGCATTATAGGTGTAGGCATGGCAGGGACCATGAAGAAGATTCAAGGGCGACTCGCTGATTTGCTGGAGCTCTATCGAGGGGTGACCAATGACGATGACCGCGTAGCTCAGCGCGGGAAGATAAGAAACATCCAACTTCCAGCTCTCATATACTTTGCTTATTATCTTGCTACTAGCATTCTGGGTAGGGAGAACACAAGTAATATCTCCAATTATCATTTAGCCTTCCTCGCTGTTGCACTGAACAATGATACTCGGTACAATTTAGGCTCTCTCATTGCTCGCCACCTAGCTGCTAGGGGACCTATTTATGGGGCATTATTGCTTTATGTATGGTTACTGTGTTAGAACTTTTTGTGGATCCTAATGATAATATATTGGCACCAGAAAGGCTTGATCTTGCTGCCATGAAAACACATCACTTTGTAACTACTGACTCTGATTTGGAAAGTTTAGTATACAAGATGTTTTTTACTGACGGGGATGAAAGGGAGATTCCTTTGCCGCAATCTACTTTGTTCAGTGTTCACAGGAGGCCGTGGTCGCGTTCCAAGGAGGAGGTGGACGAGCAGCTCCGTTTGCTTGGTTTCCACAGGCAGCACCAAGAGGATGTGCCTTCTTACGACTACTCTGCGCACTACGGTGGGGCATCCTCGAGCTCATACCAGGACGACGGCACCTCTTCATAATACCACGGAGACACTTCATCTTGGCCAGCCTGGGATTGATACCCACTTAGGCCAAAATCCTAAGCTTGGGGGGAGGTACACCGACACCACACTCATCTACATATCATGTTTCGTCGGTACTTTGTATATCCATATTTTGTTTTCTTTTTAGTTTTCGTTCTTTCTTTACTTTTTCTTTCTAAAACACAAAAAGACCAAAAATAAATCTGTTGTTTCTCTTGGTTTGCTTCTTCCTCTTTTTGCCTTGGTTTGATTTTTCCTTTTTTCTTTGTTTTGATTAATTGAAAAAACCAAAAAGATTTTGCTTTGTTTGTTTTCCTTTTGGTTCTTGCCTTTAAAACTCAAAAACACCAAAAATATTTGTTGTTCTTCTTTGGTTTTGTGAAGTTTGTTGCAGGGTTCAGTAGTCCTCAGGGGAGTTTGGTTTTCATGTTATTATTCAAGCCACACAAGTGAAGGGCAATAATGAGGATTAATGATAGCTTGAGGTGTGGTAAGAGGCTGGTAACGAACTCTATTTGTTTTCATTTTTGTACATATACTCATCATTGTGGGCATGCTTAGTCTGTTCATGTAGGGTGTATGTTATTTATGGATGCTTAGTAGTTCTTGCTTTCTTATGATTAGCTCCAACTTGCTAATAGTTTGTAGCATGTTATATGAACGTTTGCTTGCATTGCTCTATTCATAAATTGGTATGACACTATGGTATCCTCCTCTGAAGGTTTCACTTGAATTAACTTGGCACATGCATATGACTGAAATAATCAGTTAAGCCTCGATGAATTATTTTGCCTTAGGGGTCTTGAATCACTTTCGTGCCATAATTGGTCCTGTTTTGTTGCAAGCATGATTATGACAGTTATTGCTCTCTCGTTTGTCGCTCCCTCTCTATTGCTAGCCTTCACTTGTGCTGAGTATAAGCTTTACTCGTGGATCCAACTCCCCAAGACCAATATTGCCAAAGTGTCCACCATATCTACCTATTAGCATCATTTGCTATTCCGTGCATATTAAGTATGCCTTGTTTTCTTCCGAATAAAATGTTTGCTTGTTATGAGAAAGTTGGTTAGTAAAGCTCTCACGAACTTGATGGCACACTTTATTTTCTTACACTTAATAAACCTGAACCATTACGTCCTTATCTATTGCGTATATGCTTGCGCTTTATAAGTTGAAGTTAGCAGAACCATGTATCACGGGGAATGCTTTCAACACCGCACTGGTACTTAGTACCTCGTTGATATCATGTTCTTTTGCTTATGGATCCCGGCGGTGTGAAATAAAAGTGGAACTTGTAAGATCATGGAGTTTGTATGTGTGTTAAAGAAACGCCTGGGCCGCTAGTCTAAGCCATGCCTAATCATGGTGGAGACTTGCAGCATAACCATAATGAGCATTCTATGAAGCATCCTCAATAAAAATCTATGCACATAGTAAATAAAAAGATCGTTGAGATGCTCATTGTCTGCTTGCCTTATCATTTTGATTATGGGATAGCTCCTGTATCATGTGCAAGGGGTACCCCGTTGGCGGTTCTTTATGATACATATGTACTTACAATGACAAGAGCTTACTTGTGACTGAAGTTGAGTAGCATGAGGTTTAGTCTTTGTAAGTAAGGGGCATGAGACTTCGATTTATAACTTGTCAAGCATATCCTCTTAGTTGTGTCACTTTAACCTTAACCACTTAAACATGCTTATGATAGGGGCAATGAGATCTCAAAGCTAACAAGTACCATACTTTCAACATTTGGAAGCCTTTCAAACTTTTCAAAACCTTTTCGTTTTCCTTGTTGAGTCTCCACACATTCTTTGAGCACTTTCTTGAGAGCATGGTTGTCATTCTTAGTATAATGTGCTTGTCTCAAAACTTGATTAATTGTGTTATGATTTTGATGCTTGTATCTTTGATATCTTTACTTCTAGTCTTCACCTGAACTTCATAGGTGCCTTGGCATTCACAATCAAAGGCAAGCGAGATACCACTCTATCATACCTGCAATGTTGCTTATGTTTATGTTTCATGCTACTTATTATTTTTGAGTTGGAATCTCTTCATAGCTTGCAATGACTATTAAGTAAACTTAGTAGCATACTCTTTATTATGAATTGCCTAAGTAGTTGACCGCATGCTGAGAATATATACATCATATGAAGCAAATGTGTTAATGAAAGTTCTTTTATCGCACTCAGCTTTCAACTGAATTGCTTGAGGACAAGCAATAAGCTAAGCTTGGGGGAGTTGATACGTCCAAAACGTATCTACTTTCCTGAACACTTTTGCTATTGTTCCTCCTCTAAACTTGTGTGAATTGGCTACAACTAACACGGACTAACGCTGTTTTCAGCAGAATTACCTTGGTGTCTAGTTTTTGTGCAGAAAATCAACTATTAGGAAAAATCCCGAAAATATGCCAAAAATCCTATTTCACCAGAAGAATCCCGGAGCCAGAAGACGAGACGAAGTAGGGCCATGAGGGGGCCACACCACCTGGCCGCACAGGCCAGGCCAAGCCAGGCCGCGCCTGTGGGTGGTGTGGCCGCCTCGGCTGCCCCCTCGGCCTCCCTCTTCGCCTATAAGTTGCCTCTTGACCTAAAAACCAAGGGGGGGTTCGACGTTTTTCCAGAAGGAGTTCCACTCTGCCGCCACCACCAGATTCCTGCGAATCGGCACCAGAAACTCCGTTCTTGCACCCTGCCGGGACGGGGAATTGGAGAAGATCATCGCCATCATCACCACCATCGCTTCTCCATCGACCATCCATGTTTCCCCCATCTATGAGTGAGTAATCCCCTGTTGTAGGCTATGGAGATGGTAGGGATTGGATGAGATTGTTCATGTAATTGCATAGGATTGTTAAGGCATGGTTCCTAGTATCTTTTATTAGTGTTATTTGTCTTTGTTGCAACTTGTTATGCTTAATGCTTGTAACTAGGGCCCGAGATCCATGATTTCAGATCTGAACATATTATTGATTCATTACGATAGTATTGTTTTTGGTCTTACCTGCAAGTTGTATACACACGTTGTTGTCCGGCACCAATGGCCTCGAAGTGACAGCAATCAGGATAACCAGAGGGAATGGCTTTGATGTGAGGATCACATGTGTTCACGGAGTGTTAATGCTTTGCTCCGGTGCTCTATTAAAAGGAGCACCTTAATTGCCAGTAGTTCCCTTGAGGCCCTGCTACAAACGGGCTGGTAGGACAAAAGATGTTGTGCAAGTTCTCATTGCGAGCACGTATGACTATATATGGAAAACATGCCTATGATTATCTAGTACTTGGATGTTTTATCTTATTTATCTGCAATTGACCTATGTCTTGATTGCCATGTGAATTGTCTTGTGCATGCAACGCCCGTCCATCCATCCCTATTCCTACCGCGCTTTAATCCTACTGTTTAATTCTATTGTTACTACTGTCTTACTTTTACTACTGCTGTTACTTCACCGTTGCTACCATAAAACTATTGCTAGTGATAAACTGTTGTGAGCAAGATTGTTTCCAGGTGCATCTGAATTGGCAACTCAGTTGTTAAGGCTTATAAATATTCTTTGGCTCCCCTTGTGTCGAATCAATAAATTGGGTTTCACTTCCCTCGAAAATACTGTGATACACCCCCTATACTTGTGGATCATCAAGGATCTCCCAGGCGAGCCAGTCGTGCCTCCTTTCGATGCCTCTAACCCCCCTCCTGAGGTAGAACTATACTATGATGTAGTTTTCTTTGTCGATTTCCATCAAGTACTTGATATATAATGATGTATCTTCTGATTGCAGGACTGGAGCATAGCTGCCAATTTACCTCCTCAGCCTGAAGGGATTATCCCTCGCGAAGCGGAGGAGGACGAGTTGGGGTCTACAGTCCCCATGGAGGAAGAAGAGTAAGCCCCCAAGTCTGCTGATCGTGGGACTCACAAGCGTTCCCGCAGTGAGGACTCGGATCTGTTCTCTCCATCGATGTCGGAGAATTCTCCTGCTACTGTTGCAGATGGGCCCATCCCTGCCATTCATGTCCGCGTAGTGGCTCCTCCCGCTCGGAAGAAGCTGCGACTGTCGAAGGAGTCGTCGGAAGAATCCTTCGACCTTGATAATTTTAACTGGTGAGTTTTGCCTTCGCGAATTCGTCTTGCTTTCTTTTTGGAGTTGCTTTTCTGAAGTAGTGTCGGACGTGTTTTGTAGTCAAGCGGCATCATCATCTTCTGATGATGTCCAATTTGTGAAAGAATCCGGAGTCGTAGACTCCAAGGCCAAGGAGGTGGCCGAATGGTCTCCTTCTCCTCCAGTGGTGGCCCACTCCGGCGCCAATTCTTTGAGTTTCCCACATGCTGGGGAGCACCAGATGGTTACCCGAACGACTGCGCGACAGGCATCTTCGGAGTCCCTGGAGGAACATGTGAGTGTCATTTTTGCTGTTTGGCAGTCGAATTTGTATATGGGGCTGATGCTAAGTCTTTGTTTTCCTTGGTTTAGCTCATTGTGAAGGAGGTTCCTCGCCTTGCAGAGAAAGTCCTGGCTATGGGTCGACAGCACGCCCTGCTGGACAATCGCCATCGCGCAGTAGAAGGTTAGCTTTTGACTTTGTCTTGTGGAAATTTGTCAGCTCTAGTGTTGATATGCCCTGTCCTTTTATAGGTGAGCACAATGAACTTCTCTGTCGCGTTACGTCCCTCGAGAAGGGGCTTGCCACGGCAGAGAAGAAGCGCAATGAGGCAGTCGTAGCTCTAGAAGAGTCTCAACAGCGTGAGGAAGACATGCACTCTTCCAATGCTGAGAGGGAGAAGAAGAACAACTTTTTAGATTGCCAAGGCTCTCTCAGGTAACTTTCAGGTTGATTTGCATTGCTCCTTGATTATCGTCTTTTAGATGCGCTGACACTCTATGTATGCAGATGCTGCTGGCCTGAGCTTTGACGCCCAATCTCTTTGTCATGCGGATGCTTTGGCTGGCACCGTTGCCGCAGTCGAGGACCACAGCGTTTACCTTCAAGAGACGTTGGGGAAGGCCAAAGGTGTGCTCAGTCACATCCGTGAGGACCTAACTCCCAAGGTCGGGTTGATCGACAACCTTGATGACCAAGTGGAATCCCTCGTTGCAGGTATTCCCGTGGAATTCAGGAACTCCCAGCGGTCTGTTTGTGCCACCATGGCACTCGCGATGGTACAAGCCCACAGCGTGGATTTGGATCCTGCCGCGATTTCCAAGGCGATGCATGTCGACGCCGGAGGCCAGCAGGTAGTGTTTGCTCCTTTCGCTAGTAGCTGCGCTAAATATGGGCCTCAACTTATCGAGACGGTCGCCAAGTACTCTGAGGAGCGGCGAGCGAGCGAAGGCGGCGAAGACCGCGGCATCTGGGGCTACCACTAGCAAGTTCGTAGCATCGTAGACTACCACGTATGTGATGAAGCCCCCGAAGTCGAAGTCGAAGAAGCAGAATGCTCCTTAGTTGCCATGTGTAATAGCTGTAGTTAGCCTTTTGTCTGAACCATGCTTTTGTGGGGAATGTTCCCTTGACATTTTATCAACTTTTGAATGCAGTCCTCTATTTCTTGATGTGTGATTAGTCTCATTTGCCTCTTTCTTGATTGTACCTAGGGTCCTTCGAGTGGTCCTCATGATTCTCCTCCTACTAATGAAACCATGGCGCAACCACGCTCAAAGGTGGAGGAGTTGTCATTGCTTTCGCGACTGCGCGACCGCATTAAGCAGTTGGAGCGTGAGTTGCCCATTGTTCGTGGTAACGTGGATGTGTGGAAGTTGAAGGCAAAGAAGGTCACCGCTCGCGAGAAGTATCTCTTGGAGGAAGTGGCGCAATTGAATGAGCAGTTTAAATGTTAGATTTCTGCCCTCTCATCTTTTCCTTTAGTCAGTTCGGCGATGCCTTGTCTTCACCTTTTGCTGCTTGCTTAGTGTAGTTGTTAGCGCTCGTCATCCGTAGGATGAGAAGGACCGGGTGGCCATTCGAATGAACAGCCTGACCCCAGAACAGTTGTAGGGGAGTGAGTATTTCTAGGTGGATCACGATCATGTAGTCGCATTGGCGACCCTGCAGGATCGTTCTTCTCGAGTGCTCCAATGCATGAAGAGAGCACAGTCATGTCTTAGGCATATTTACCAAATGATGTTTCCGCTGGACGCCATCCCTTCAAGCATGTTGGCCCTTCTAACGAAGTTTCAAGCTATAAACACGGTATGCAAGTGCGTGCGGCAGCAGCTGGTAGCTGGTGCCAAGGCTGCTATGTCGATGGTGTGACTGCATCGGTAGACATGGACATAGCGGCCATTGCTGGTGGGCTGCCGCCACTGCCAGAAGGGATTACCTGGAACATGGTGCTGAACTACCAGGCAGTTGATCGGCCAGCGGAGGACATCGTCGACTTCTTTGAAGAGCAGACGAATGTGCATCTTTTGCAGTAGTAGCGTAATTTTGTATCCTGCACATAGGTGTAAAAGTGTTGTAAAGTTCGTATAATTGTGTTGGGTATATTTAGTACCCATTGATATGTGAAGAGCTTGCTAACTTGTATATTTTTCGAGTGTATTAACTCTACAGCTCCTTTTCGTTAGCCTGATTTGTGCTTATCTCAGCACCTTGCCAACCTATCAGGTGCGTTGCAACTGGGTTGGTGTTTATCAAGGGTTCGATTGGTGTTGTGTCAGCTACTCAGGATACTGCCTTTTGTTCATATAACAAAAGTGTAAAGGGTAGCGCAGCCCCCGAGTGTTGAAATTGCAAGAAAATAAGGAAACACACAGAGCTTTAGGGCACTTAGCTTTATTTATTCGCAGAATAGTACGAGGTACAATGTGTGGCTAAGTGGCCTGGCTCAATAGCCTTATTTGTAATGTAAAAATGACTAGTGGTAGAAATGATGCAGTTGCGTGACGTTCCAGGGGTTGGAGTATGCGACTCCGCTCTCGAAATCTTTAAGGCGATAGGTGCCACCTGGGATTACTTCTGTAATCACGTAAGGTCCTTTCCAAGGGGACTCGAGCTTGATATGCCCTTGTTGCTTCAGTCGCAGGACCAGGTCTCCTTCGACAAAGGATCTAGGGCATAGCCTTCTGCTATGGTAGTTGCGAAGGCTCTACTGGTAGATCGTTATCTCTTTGCTGCTATCTCGCGTGCTTCGTCAAGGAGGTCGACGGAGTCTTCGAGTGCGAGGGTTGACTCCTTCTCGCTGTATGCAACCACCCACGGGGCTTTGTAGCATACTTCTGCGGGTAGCACCGCTTCAACACCGTGCACTATGAAGAACGGAGTGTATCCCGTGGCGCTGTTTGGAGTTGTCCGTAGGCTCCAAAGTACGGATTGGAGCTCGTCTGGCCAGCATCCAACGGCTTGTTCGAGTGGCCAAAGGAGTCGTTTCATGATTCTGCCGTAGACGAGGCCGTTGGCCTTTTCGACTTGACCATTTGTCTGTGGGTGAGCCACCGAGGCATAGCTTATGTTGATTCCTAGATTTTCACAGAATTCCAAGAACTCCTTAGAGGTGAAGTTCGTCCCATTGTCCGTCATGATACTGTGTGGCACTCCAAAGCGGTAGACAATGGACTCGAAGAACTTGACAGCACTGGCTCCTGATTGATTTGTCACCGGCATGGCCTCGATCCATTTGGTGAATTTGTCGACTGCGTCTAGGAGGTAGACATAACCTCCTCGCGAGGACTTTGGGAGCTTGCCGACCATGTCAAGTCCCCATTGTGCGAAGGGCCAAGCCAATGGTATTGGCCTGAGTTCCACGCCAGGTGCGTGAGGTTTGTTCGTGAATCGTTGGCAAGCGCAGCGCTGGATGACGTCCTTGGCGTCGTGCATGGCCGTGGGCAAGTAGAATCCAGCTCGCAGAGCTTTGGCGACGAGGGCGCAACTGCCAGCATGATGCCCGTAGGTGTGTTTATGTATGTCGAGGAGGACGGCCCTTATGTCCCCGTTGGAGACACACCGTTGGAGTACCCCTGTAATGCTGCGTTTGTACAGTTCGCCGTTGATGAGGGAGAATGCCTTGGATTGTCGCGCGATGTGTCGCGCATCAGTCGGGTCATCTGGCAGCCTTTTGCTGAGTAGATATGTGATGTACAGTTGTGTCTAATATGGCTCTATCATCATGACCTCCATTGGACCTTTGTCCCGTACTAAGCTCCATGTCATCGAGTGCCATTGGCTCGTTGGGTGGCGTAGCCCCCGAGTCCGTTGATGTGCTTGCTTTCTTCTCTGGAGCCTTGGGCTTGATGGAGCGCTCGCAGATGCGCTTGAGGAATACCCCAGGTGGTATGGGGGCGCAGGTGGAGCCAATGTTGGCGAGTGTATCTACCTCCTCGTTGCTTTCGCGGCCTATGTGTCGTAGCTCGCAGCCGTCGAAGTCTCCCTCGAGTGTGTCATAGAGGTCGCGATAGGCGATCATGTTGTCACTCAGTGTGTCGCACTCGTGCATCGTTTGGTTGACCACCAGTTTGGGGTCGCCATAGATGATGAGCCTCTTGGCGCCGCAGGCTTTCGCCATCCGCATCCCGTGGATTAAGGCCTCGTATTCAGCTTTCGTTATTGGAGGTTGTGAACTACATTCGTAGAACATATTTCATATTGTCTCCTTGGAGCGATGTCAGTATGACACCGGCGCCAGCTCCATCCTTTCGCTTGGATCCATCGAAGTGCTTTGTCCAGAGATATGACATATATGGTTTGTTGGGGAGCTGGTTCTCCATCTAGTGTACGAGGAAGTCCGGGAGAACCCGCGACTTGATCATGTCGCGCTTCTCGTATGTGATGTCGCGTGGTGATAGTTCTATGCCCCAGAGCGCGACTCATCTAGTGGCGTCAGGGTTGTTGAGTATGTTCCCGAGCGGGGCGTCGTTTACCACCACGATTGAGTGCTCCTGGAAGTAGTGGCGTAGTCGCCTGGCTGTCATGAAGACGTCGTCCACCAGCTTCTGGTTTTGCGAGTACCGCTGCTTTATTGGTGTGAGTACCTCGCTAAGGTAGTATACTAGGCGTTGGACCCCATGGACTTTGTTTTCTTCAGCTCGTTCCACCACGAGCACTGTGCTGACCGCCTGATTGGTGGCGGCGATGTAGAGTAGTAGTGGTTCCTTTTCGTGAGGCGTCACCAGTACTGGCGAGGTGGATAGTAGACGCTTGAGGTCGTTGAATGCTTCTTGCGCCTCGTCTGTCCACTCGAACTTGTCAGCCTTGCGGAGAAGGGTAATGCCTTTTCACCCATTCGACTAATGAATCGACTGAGCGTCGTGATTCACCCAGCCAGCTGTTGGACGCCTTTTACGTTCTTTAGCTTCTCCATGTCCAGTATGGCCTTTATTTTCTCTGGGTTTGCTTCTATCCCTCTCACAGAGATGAGAGATCCGAGTAATTTCCCGAATGGTACACTAAAGGCGCACTTGTACGGATTGAGCTTGATCCGGTAGCGATCGAGGTTTGCGAAGGTCTCGCTGAGATCATCGATTAACGTGGCCTCCAGAAGGAGATATGCCCTAGAGGCAAATAATAAATAGGTTTTTATTGTCATATCTCAATTAGTTTATAATAGTTTCATATTGTGCTATAACTGTGCCAAGTAGAAACATTGGTACAGGTGTGGTATGAAACAACCAAGTCCCTAGTAGCCTCTATTCATACTAGTTCGTTGGTCATGAGGATGATCTGGGTTTCAAGATCATGGGCATTTATGCCGATTGACAACAAGGTCATATCATTGGAGAATGATGTGATAGACATTCCTCGAAGGATTGCAACGCGATCAAGTCATATAAGTTCTTTGTTGCAACAGCTATACCTAGACTCCTTTTCCTTAGACCGTGCACTCATATTACTCACTGTTTCCCGAGGTTGCTTTGACTGCATCAACCGTCATCTGGTAATACGGTGGCCATAAAGGTGCACGTTGGGTATTCCGAAGGAACAGTAGATGACATGTGATGGCTAGACCGGGATTTGTTCACCCACATGACGGGTAAAGATACATACGGCCGGCTTGGTGAGATTACATCCATAAATGTTGTAACATGTGACTCGGTCACGGGGATGTAATATCACAGTAACAAGAAAACATAACTTGTTGTGAACGAGATTGAACAAGGTATGTGATACCAATGATCAGATCTCGGACAAGTTGTATCGAGAAACAAAAGGACAAGGATGCTACATTTAGCGGTTCAAACGACATTGTCATCAGGAATGCATAGGGGTCATATGGATATCCCTTGTCCCTTTGTTGATCATTGATTTAGATCATGTCTAGAGCATTCCCGAGCCATGAGAGGATACACTTAAGGGTACGATGAGAGCGATCATTCGTAAGACGGAATCACAGTAGAGAAACAGAGAAAGCCAGAATCGTTCCGTGGAGAGATCCAAAGTTGTTCGGAGAAAGAATAAAGGAAAAGACCCGGAAAAGTGTTTTCGGATAAATGGAAATTTAAATATAGATTTATTATATGTTAAATGTGAATTAATATATTCTAAATAATATTTAAGTTAAGATTTATAAAGACAACTTTTATATTAGGCCAAATCCCCATAGGGAAATAGCCTAGAATAAAAGTTGCAGAAAAATAAAGGGAAAAAGGAAAAGGAAAACAGGTGCTTGCGCTTGCCACAGCTCGGCCAAGCTCGACCCTGGCCCAAGGAGCTTGCGGGGGAGCTGGCCTGGCTGGGCCGCGGGGTCAGCCGGCCCACTCGGGCCACGTCGGCAGCAACCCACCCGGGCGCTGGCCAACGGGCCGGGGGAGAAAGGTAGGCGGCCCACCCGAGGGCAGCGGCCAACGGGCCGCGGGCGCACACCGGCCCATCCCGGGGCATCGCTCGCTGCCGCCGCGGGCGGGAGGCTGGCAGGCACGAGGTGGGCCGCGCCAAGGCCCACCTGACCGCCCCTCCTCTCAGGCTGCTATTCCCCGAGCTGCCTTTTGCCTATTGGGCTGAGCTGATTCAGCCCATATGGCTGGACTAAAATTCTTGTGCATTTCCTTTTATTATTAGTCCCACATGGCTTAGCCTTTGAGAAAGGCACACCCCCTTAGCCTATATAAAGGGGTGTCCATGGGTGGGATTGAACACACCTTTTTGGAGAAGTCCTTTGGTTGACTTCCTCCTTCCCTCTCTCTCTAGCCCTTGTGACCATGGCCCCAAGTCTGAGAATATCATTTTGCGGCCCGAAAGTTGGGTTGCCCAGGCAACGCGGTACCCAAGTTCCCTGAAATCAGCCGCGATGACTACAGTTGGTGTACCAAATACTCAGAGGGTTTTTTGGCACGAATTCAACTTTACATTTCAATATAAAAATCAGGCTAACGGCTGTCAAGTTGGGCCCCCTGTCAGTTCTCGCTGTTATGTTGCTCCTGTCGCTTAGGTGTTAATTAGGCTTGCAGCATTGGCGCATGCATCCATTACGCGGCTTCTTCTTCCCCGGAGCGGCAATCTATGGGGGCGTCGTAGCCATGGCGTGGAGCTGGGACATGGACGAACCTGCTCGGCCCAGCTCTCCTCCCTGTAGGATTGCAGTGTTGGCACATGCATCCATTACGCGTCTTCTTCTTCCCAGGAGCAGCAATCTGTGGTCGCGACCATGGCGCAAATCTGGGACGTGACGAAGCTGCTCGGCTCCACTCTCCTCCCCATCCCGAATCGGAGCTCTCCCTCACCATGGATGCACCCATGGCACGGTGTGGGGACGAGAATTGGTTCCCGGTGAGATCTATCACCGTGTTGACCATGCTCGGTTCTGTTTTCCTCCTCTAGAATCCTAGCTTGTCGTCACCATGGTTGCACCCGCACCAATTCTGCCACCTCTACCGAGGTCTCTGTGGTAGCTCAAGTTCTGCCATGTTGGACCTGTAAGCGAATTCGGAGCTGGGCGGCGGCAACCCGTCGTTGAACCTGCAAGGAATTTGCTGAAGACTACGTGCCCCTCCAAGGTCTTCGACTGATGCCTTTGGCTTCTGCCAACGTCCACCGCCGAGGTAAGATCATTTAGTTACTTCAATACAAAATTTCGACCAATTTAACTTGTTGATGTATTCCTTGACAATTATAATATAATCGAGCATTAGAAATATTTTGTAGTGTGCATGAGCATGATCAGTAATATAATTGAACACTAGAAATTTTAAGGCACTCCATATAAAGGAGTAGATTAATATAGAAGGTTCACCAGAGACACCACGGATATATTGTTTTACATGAAACACACAGGTAATAATTAACTAAAACAAAATAAAACCAGGGCCGGCAGCAGGAGGCCGGGACACAGAGACGCCTAACAGGGTAGGGGTTTATCAGCAGGAGGCAGCGACAGCCTAGTTGATGGGATACAAGCCAGTCCTGACATACTCCTGGAGGAATTTGTCGTAGGCTGCGTGCCGCGCCAAGGTAATCGGCCTATGGCTTCTGCCTCCGCCTCTTCCAATGCCCTTCGCGTGCTGGATCATGCTGTTGAGGTCCATGTTGATTGCTCTGCCACATAATGGGCAAAATAGTCTCCCCCTATGGTGGAAACGGATTAGCCCACACCGTAACCTCCTCAGCACGTAGTGGCTCTTGTTGTCCCTGGATACCTTGCTATCATCCACTTCATCATCATCCTCCTGTTGATTTTTAGAACATAACTTAGAACTCATACATATGATTGAATTATATTACAACTCAAGAATTGACAATATGTATATGTAAGACAATATATCCATGGATATCAAAGATAAAGCATCTCGGCAATAGTTTGATCGGTTCATATATCATTTCATCTCAACACAATGACAAATAATTGCATCAGAGTGAATGTAGGATAAATCTAGGGCCCTCATAAGTTTCTTCAGGGATGGATTAGGTGAACCAAGTAACAATTGCACAACCTGTAATGTTGTTGTACATCACCCCAGGTTCACTAACTCATCCCTGAAAAGATCTGACACCAATGTGTCTGCCTCTCTTTTGGGACAAATTTGAATCATTGGCCATAATAAGAAATTGAAATGTAATCATACAAAACATTATTCAGGGATATACATAGTCAGGTACAAAAACAAGCCTAAATATTGTAATTATAAATAAAAAACCAAACAATTAATCTTCAGGTACATGTTAAAAATACTTATGATCAAAACCATTCATATACATATGCATCATACCAATCATTAAAAGATCAGAAACAATTCAAGGATCATATATGTAGTTCCATATGAGGATAAACCTAGGGCCTCATAATTTGTTTCAGAGATGGAGTGTTGGCGAACCAAAGTACCAACAGCACAACCTATATTGTTTGTGTGCATTGTTGCATCAGGTTCACCAACCCATCCCTAAAACACGACACCATCATACGTGTCTCCCCTTGAACTCTTCTGGGGCAAATTTCAATCATTGGCCTCGGTGACAAACTAAAATGTAATTCTCATACACTATGAATGCATGGAATAGGTAATTTGAATATCATAGTTCTATGAATGTAGAATAAAGATTGCGGTCTCATAAGTTTCTACAGGGATGGCGTAAGCGAACCAAGTAACACTTGCACAGCTTATATTGATCTTGTACATGGCCCCAGGTTTGCTAACTCATCCCTGAAAAAATCTGACACCAATGTGTCTGCCTCTCTCTGGGACAAATTTGAATCATTGGCCACAATAAGAAATTGAAATGTAATCGTACAAAACAATATTCAGGGAATACATAGTCAGGTACAAAAACAAGCGTAAATATTGTAATTATAAATAAAAAACCAAACAATTAATCTTCAGTTACATGTTAAAAATACTTATGATCAAAACCATTCATATACATATGCATCATATCAATCATTAAAAGATCAGAAACAAATCAAGGATCATATATGTAGTTCCATATCAGAATAAATCAAGGGCCTCATAATTTGTTTCAGAGATGGAGTTGGAGAACCAAAGTACCAACAGCACAACCTATATTGTGTGTGTGCATTGCTGCCTCAGGTTCACCAACCCATCCCTAAAACACGACACCATCATACGTGTCTCCCCTTGAACTCTTTTGGGGCAAATTTCAATCATCGGCCTCGATAACAAACTAAAATGTAATTCTTATACACTATGAATGCATGGAATAGATAATTCAAATATCATAGTTCTATGAATGTAGAATAAAGATTGCGGCCTCATAAGTTTCTACAGAGATGGCGTAAGCGAACCAAGTAACAATTGCACAGCTTATATTGATCTTGTACATGGCCCCAGGTTTGCTCAATCATCCCTGAAAAAGTCTAACACCAATGTGTCTGCCTCTCTTTGGGGAAAATTTGAATCATTGGCCACAATAAGAAATTGAAATGTAATCGTACAAAACAATATTTAGGGATATACATATGCATCATACAATGCATTCATAGATCAGAAACAATACAAAGATTATATATATGGGTTCCATATGAGAAAAAAATTAGGGCCTCATTTTTTTCAGCGATGGAGTCGGAGAACCAAAATACCAACAGCACAACCTATATTGTTTATGTGCATTGCTGCCTAAGGTTCACTAACCATCCTTGCATTATTTTGGGGCAAAATTGAATCATTGGGCTCAGTAAGGAATAGAAATGTAATGTTATAGGCCTGTAGTGTATCGAAATCAATACTCAACTAGCAAACTCAACTAGATGGCAGATGAGCAGATTGGAGTTTTGTGACTAGATGGCAGATGCATCAATCGACCGATCGAACCATATATATACTACCCTACTTCAAGAGCAAAAGAATATGTACACGATTGAGCAAATCCTATGTATGAACAATGAAATCTGCGGCTGCGACTAGAGAAGCTAGCAATGTAGTACCTCGGACTCCTCATCAGGGACCTCCTCCTCGAACTCGTCATTCTCTGCGATCGCGTCTAAGATTTCTTGTGCAGCGATGGGGTCGTTGATGTAGAGCACTGGATTGCCTCCGCCTGCCCCCCATCCAGATCTGCCGCTAACACAACGACATTGTTGGCCACCTGCTGCTCGGCAGCGATGGCTACCACTTGCTGCTCGGCGGTGATGGCTACTACCTGCTACTCGGCGGCGACGGCTACTGGCTGGACGGATGAGCTCGCACCCTCGACGGCGCAGGGACGAGCGACGTTTGTGCCCGGAGAATATGCCTCCGCCTGCTTGGTGACGATCGAGCCATCTACTGCAGCGCCTTCAACTGGCTTCACCTTCGGCTCGTCTCCATGCGTACGCTTCATGGCGTACCAAGGGAAGGAGGTAGTGCAAGTGAGGGAGCTTCGGCGCGCGTGGTAGGTGTAGATTGGGGTCTTGGGACTAGACAGACTAGGGGGAAATGACATGAGCTCATGGAAGAAGAAGGTCGGGGGGGTTATAAACACCGGACCATTTGTAGTCCTCGAGTGGACACGTGTGGTGGGCGGGGTGCCACCACGATCTCCACCCTTTTTTTTGGTTCCCTTTTTTTTGAAACAGCCACAATCTCCACTTTAGAGCTGCATTGAAAACACGCTCATGGCAGACCTCGATTCCACTGCATGCAAGTGGCGCGAAACCAATTTCTAGCAACGTTAGATCTACTTGAGGGGGGCCCCTGACTCATGGAAGTTACTAGCGGTAGGGCCCAGTTGGAAGTGAGATTGAGAGCGCTGCGTAAAAATGGGATATGTCTTATTAAAATCAAGTGGCAATAAATTGCAGTGTCCCGTCAACAACCGTGCACTCGATGACCCCGTTGCCCTGTGCTGTGTTGTAGTAGCGGTAGTAGGCTTTTAGACTTGATTAAACTTGACATGACCGCTCGACGACTTTTTCCATGGACGGCATCGTGTTCCTTCCTGTAGAAGTCTCGCTGAGGGAGACGTTCGTGCTGTCTCACGATGTACTGTGAACGGCACGGCATGTCCAACGATCATCGTTGGATCGCACAGAGTCAACGGTTGGTGCACACGATCCGTGTGACAACTGTGACAACCAATCAGGGAGTAACAGATAGGGTGAGCACAGGTTTGGGCTTCTACGAAAGATAGAGAGAGGGGGCAAAACTAAGTAGTACCACATAAAACCAAGGGCAAAACTGAGTAGTATAAAAATGGAAAGTGTCTTGTACAATGAAATACATCGTGGCATACATCAAATTATGCAAAGATAGATCCACTAGAGTTCATTGGATGTGTGTTATTCTCATAAACCACACCTGGATCCACTAGTGTGATTGCATGTCTGCTCTTTTCATTAACCACAGTTAGAGTCATTGCATGTCTGTTCTTTTCACAAACCACATATCACCAGTGTCATTGCATGTGTGTTCTTCTCATGAACCACACATGGATCCACCTAGTGTGATTGCATGTCTGTTCTTTTCACAAACCACATATGGATCCACCAGTGTCATTGCATGTCTGTTCTTTTCATGAACCACACCTAGTGTCATTGCATGTTTGTTCCTCTAAACAAACCACATAAGGATCCACCAGTGTCATTGCATGTCAGTTATTTTCATGAACCACACATGGATCCACCAGTGTCATTGCATGTCAGTTATTTTCATGAACCACACATGGATCCACCAGTGTCATTGCATGTCTGTTCTTTTCATGAACCACAGCTAGAGTCATTGCATGTGTGTTCTTCTAAACAAACCACACATGGATCCACCTAGTGTGATTGCATGTCTGTTCTTTTCACAAACCACACATGGATCCACAAGTGTCATTGCATGTGTGTTCTTTTCATGAACCACATCTAGAGTCATTGCATGTCTGTTCTTTCCACAAACCACACATGGATCCACCTAGTGTCGTTGCATGTCTGTTCCTCTAAACAAACCACATAAGGATCCACCAGTGTCATTGTTGTGTGTTCTTTTTCATGAACCACATAAGGATACACCAGTGTCATTGCATGTCTGTTCTTTTCACAAACCACATAAGGATCCACCAGTGTCATTGCATGTCTGTTCTTTTCATGAACCACATAAGGATCCACCAGTGTCATTGCATGCGTGTTCTTCTAAATAAACCAGATAAGGATCCACGAGTGTCATTACATGTATGTTCTTCTCATGAACCACAGTCAGTGTCATTGCATGTGTGTTCTTCTAAACAAACCACATAAGGATCCACCAGTGTCATTGCATGTGTGTTCTTTTCATGAACCACGGCTAGAGTCATTGCATGTGTGTTCTTCTAAACAAACCACATAAGGATCCACCAGTGTCATTGCATGTCTGTTCTTTTCATGAACCACACCCAGTGTCATTGCATGTCTATTCCTCTAAACAAAGCACACATGGATCCACCTAAAGTCATTGCATGTGTGTTCTTCTAAACAAACTACACATGGATCCACAAGTGTCATTGCATGTGTTTCATGAACCACAGCTAGAGTTATTGCATGTGTGTTCTTCTGAACAAACCACATAAGGATCCACCAATGTCATTGCATGTGTGTTCTTCTCATGAACCACACCCAGTGTCATTGCATGTGTGTTCTACTCATGAACCACACATGGATACACCAGTGTCATTGCATATGTGTTCTTTTCATGAACCACAGCTAGAGTCATTGCATGTGTGTTCTTCTAAACAAACCACATAAGGATCCACTAGTGTCATTGCATGTGTGTTCTTCTCATGAACCACATAAGGATACACCAGTGTCATTGCATGTCTGTTTTTTCACATAAGGATCCACCAGTGTCATTGCATGTCTGTTCTTTTCATGAACCACATAAGGATCCACCAGTGTCATTGCATGCGTGTTCTTCTAAACAAACCACATAAGGATCCACCAGTGTCATTGCATGTCTGTTCTTCTCATGAACCACACCTAGTGTCAGTGCATGTGTGTTCTTCTCATGAACCACACATGGATCCACTAGTGTCATTACATGTGTGTTCTTTTCATGAACCGCACTAGATTCATTACATGTGTGTTCTTCTAAACAAACCACATAAGGATCACCCAGTGTCATTGCATGTGTGTTCTTCTCAGGAACCACGGCCAGTGTCATTGCATGTGTGTACTTCTAAACAAACCACATAAGGATCCACCAGTGTCATTGCATGTGTGTTCTTCTAAACAAACCACACAAGGATCAACTACTGTCATTGCATATGTGTTCTTTTCATGAACCACAACTAGAGGCATGGCATGTGTGTTCTTCTAAACAAACCACATAAGGATCCACCAGGGTCATTACATGTATGTTCTTTTCATTAACCACACCTAGTGTCATTGCATGTCTGTTCCTCTAAACAAACCACACATGGATCCACCTAGAGTCATTGCATGTGTGTTCTTATAAACAAACCACACATGGATCACCCAGTGTCATTGCATGTCTGTTCCTCTAAACAAACCACATAAGGATCCACCACCGTCATTGCATGTGTGTTCTTTTCATGAACCACATAAGGATACACAAGTGTCATTTCATGTATGTTCTTTTCACAAACCACATAAGGATCCACTAGTGTTATTGCATGTCTGTTCTTTTCATGAACCACATAAGGATCCACCAGTGTCATTGCATGCGTATTCTTCTAAACAAACCACATAAGGATCCACCGTGTCATTGCATGTCTGTTCTTCTCATGAACCACAGCCAGTGTCATTGCATGTGTGTTCTTCTAAACAAACCACATAAGGATCCACCAGTTTCATTGCATGTGTGTTCTTGTAAACAAATAACATAAGGATCCACCAGTGTTATGGCATGTGTGTTCTTTTCATGAACCACAGCTAGAGTCATTGCATGTGTGTTCTTTTCATGAACCACAGCTAGAGTCATTGCATGTGTGTTCTTCTAAACAAACCACATAAGGATCCACCAGTGTCATTGCATGTCAGTTATTTCATGAACCACACCCAGTGTTATTGCATGTCTGTTCCTCTAAACAAACCACACATGGATCTACCTAGAGTCATTGCATGTGTGTTCTTGTAAACAAACCACACATGGATCCACCCAGTGTCATTGTATGTGTGTTCTTCTCATGAACCACACATGGATACACCAGTGTCATTGCATGTGTGTTATTTTCAAGAACCACAACTAGAGTCAATGCATGTGTGTTCTTCTAAACAAACCACATAAGGATCCACCAGTGCCATTGCATGGGTGTTCTTTTCATGAACCACATAAGGATACACCAATGTCATTGCATGTATGTTCTTTTCACAAACCACATAAGGATCCACCAGTGTCATTGCATGTGTATTCTTTTCATGAACCACATAAGGATCCACCAGTGTCATTGCATGCGTGTTCTTCTAAACAAACCACATAAGGATCCACCAGTGTCATTGCATGTCTGTTCTTCTCATGAACCACACCCAGTGTCATTGCATGTGTGTTCTTCTCATGAACCACAAAAAGGATACACCAGTGTCATTGCATGTGTGTTCTTTTCATGAACCAAAGCTAGAGTCATTGCATGTGTGTTCTTCTAAACAAACCACATAAGGATCATCTAGTGTCATTGCATGTGTGTTCTTCTCATGAAGCATGACCAGTGTCATTGCATGTGTGTTCTTCTAAACAAACCACATAAGGATCCACCAGTGTCATTGCATGTGTGTTCTTCTAAACAAACCACATAAGGATCCACTAGTGTCATTGCATGTGTGTTCTTTTAATGAACCATAGCTACAGTCATTGCATGTGTGTTCTTCTAAACAAACCACATAAGGATCCACCAGTGTCATTGCATGCCTGGTCTTGTCATGAACCACACCTAGTGTCATTGCATGTATATTCCTCTAAACAAACCACACATGGATCCACCTAGAGTCATTGCATGTGTGTTCATCTAAACAAACCACACATGGATCACCTAGTGTCATTGCATGTGTGTTCTTTTCATGAACCTCAGCTAGAGTCATTGCATGTGTTTTCTTCTAAACAAACCACATAAGCATCCACCAGTGTCATTGCATGTGTGTTCTTCTCATGTACCACATCTAGTGTCATTGCATGTGTGTTCTTCTCATGAACCACACATGGATACACCAGTGTCATTGCATTTGTGTTCTTTTCATGAACCACATCTAGAGTCGTTGCATGTGTATTCTTCTAAACAAACCACATAAGGATCCACCGGTGTCATTGCATGTGTGTTCTTCTCATGAACCACAGCTAGAGTCATTGCATGTCTGTTCTTTCCACAAACCACACATGGATCCACCTAGTGTGATTACATGTCTGTTCTTTTCACAAACCACACATGGATCCACCAGTGTCATTGCATGTGTGTTCTTCTCATGAAGCACAGCCAGTTTCATTGCATGTCTGTTCTTCTCACAAACCACATAAGGATCCACCAGTGTCATTGAATGTCTGTTCTTCTAAACAAACCACATAAGGATCCACCAGTGTGATTGCATGTTTGTTATTTTAACAAACCGCAACTAGAGTCATTGCATGTGTGTTCTTCTAAACAAACCACATAAGGATCCATAGTGTCATTGCATGTCTGTTCTTTTCATGAACCACACCCAGTGTCTTTGCATGTATGTTCCTCTAAACAAACCACACATGGATCCACCTAGAGTCATTGCATGTGTGTTCTTTTCATGAACAACACATGGATCCACCAATGTCATTGCATGTGTGTTCTTTTCATGAACCACATCTAGAGTCATTGCATGTGTGTTCTTCTAAACAAACCACACATGGATCCACCTAGTGTGATTGCATGTCTGTTCTTTTCAAAAACCACACATGGATCCACCAGTGTCATTGCATGTGTGTTCTTCTCATGAACCACGCATGGATACACCAGTTGGCAGGGGGATGATCCCCAGGTACCCAACCGAATAAGAAACAAGTCAGTCGGATCAGCAAGAGGCAGCCGGACAGGACAAGACAGGTCGGCTATCCCCCGGTAGCCGGATCAGGGCAACACCAGATGCAGCCAGACAGGGCAAGACCAGATGCAGCCGGATAGGGCAAGACAGGCCAGCTATCCCCCGGTAGCCGGATCAGCAAGAGGCAGCCGAATACGGTGACGTAGCCGGACTAAATCAATGGGACAGGGCGATGTGTGTATCAGTGCACGGTACGCCCTGTATGGTAACAAGACTGGCAACTACCCGGCCATACCGAAGACTTTGCATGGGTGACGCAGGAATAGTGGCCGGTGCTGACGACAGGATCGCACGGCGTCCACTGTGCCTACGACAGCCATACCGCTCGTACTCCGACAAGACAAGCCATACCGGGCACTGTAGATGACTAGTCGGCTGGGACCCGCCTGTGGGGCCCGCCAGTCGGACTAGCCAGTGAGACCTTTGCCTCTCTGCCTATATAAGGAGAGGCAAGGCCTTAGTAGAAAGGGTTGGTCTTATAGCATTTAAGGCAGTAGCTAGCGTATACAGCTCAAGGAGCACTTGTAGTTCGTGTATCCCACATAGTCAGATCCGGCAGGAGTAGGGGCTTTACCTCACCATGAGGGCCCTGAACCTGGGTACTTCTTGCGTCCCGCTACGCACGCTTGTATCCAATCCCGCTTGTGGACGCCATCGATAGCTTCCCTGCTAGTCCCCACACCTCTATCTAACCTCCTCAGGTACTGACGTTCCCAATACAACGATAGTTGGCGCCCACTGTGGGGCAAGATGGCTTCGACCGGAGTCACGTTCCGCACGGGACCCCGCACTTCAGCCAGTGAGCGCGTGGCCTCCGGCCTGGTGCTCACGCTCGGCAAGTTCGACTGCATCATCGACAACGCTTCCTGCTTTGTCGGAACCTCCTTCCTGGTGAACGGCACTGTTCTGCTATTCGGTGACCTCCCCGTTTACGTCGCCATCGTCCTAGAGCGTTTCCCTAGGGAAATCATCTCTGTCGCGGAGCTGCCGTGCTCAGGCGACAGCGCCTCTGCTGCACCTCGGGGCGTAGAGGTCATGATGTCCGGTTCTAGCTCCCATCCCCGCTAGCCGCGGGAGCGAGGCACGGACGAAGTCGGAACTTCCGCTCCCCCGCAGCCCTGGAACCCGGTGGAGGATGCCATTGATTGGCTCCTGACGCCGGTTAACCTCGGGGATAACTCGGAGGAGGCGGAGGCCAACTTCAGTATGGAGAGACAGATCCTCCTCCATGAGGCCATGGAGCTAGCAGCCCGCAAGGAGCTCGAGATCACCCGGCGCAAGTACGACCGCGCGCACGGCCTCACTCCGGCTACCGCGGAGCCGAGCCGGTGCGGCCAGGTATGACGTCGGGGCGGCGAGCTAGGCGGTAGGTTGGAAAAGGACGGGGAGCCGGATCCCGTGCCTGCCCTCACACGGCCCACCTACAGCATGCCCATCAAGAACTTGCGCGCGGCACGAGCCGCGACAGAGGAACTACCAGCCTGGAGGGCGAGGAGCGAGCCCGCCAGCACGCTCGCGTGCAGGAGCTCCTTCGCGTCGCGGACGAGCAGGCTGGTGCCAACCGGCAGATGCAGGAAGACCTTAGCTACTCCAGGAGGAGCGAGCTACCGGCCAACGGCAGGGGCGCGCCGCGCGACACCCAGCAGGCGTCCTCCCCTCAGCCACCCAGGGCCCGCAGCAGGCGTCGCAGCTCTGGCAACAGGAGCCAGCCGCGCCAGGAACAGACGGTGAATAGCAACCCGCCACCTCCCCCTCCACCAGCCGGAGCGCCCAGACCAGCCGGTTCCCGTCTCTCGGGCCGAGTGGGCGCGCCCAACCCGGATTGTCCGGATGCCCGCGACCGCATCGAGCTCCTCGCTCAAGCGCACATCACGGAGGAGGAAGATTCTACCGGTTTGGTTTGTTTCGGACCTCGCATCCGGAACGAGCCGTTTCCGGATAAATTTTCCCTGCCCAGGGACACCCCCAAGTATGACAGTAGCATGAAGCCGGAAGACTGGTTGACCGACTACGCTACGGCAGTCGGCATCGCCCACGGGAACAAGCGCACAGCCGTGCGCTACGTCCCCCTCATGCTAACCGGGTCGGCAAGGACATGGCTCAACAGCCTCGCACCCAACAGCATCAACGCCTGGCCTGACTTCGAGAAGGTGTTCGTCCGCAACTTCAACGGCACGTACAAGCGCCCAGGGCGCCCGCGCGACCTAGCCTTGTGCGTCCAGGGCAACCACGAGACCGACCACGAGTACCTCGCCAAGTGGACGGAACTGCGCAACACCTGCGAGGGCATCCTGGAGAGCCAAGCCATCGGTTTCTTCATCGAGGGTTGTCGAGAGGGCACCATGCTTCGCCACTGGCTACTGTGTGACGAGCCGAAAACCATGGCGGAGCTCATGACGGTTGCGGACCAGTATGCCACGGCGGATGCCGCCATGAAGAAGCCCCTCCGAGTAAACGCGGACGGACGTCTGACTCCCACGGAGCCGGCTCGCGACTGACCCAGCAATCCGGCTGGAGAAGCCGGATCCTCCAGGCGCCACGGCAACGACAACCGGTTCCATGGGGACCGCCAGGCCGGACAGCAAAAACCTCGCTACCACGCGCGGTAGGTCAATGCTGTGGAGGGCGCGCCCGACGCGCCGGCTAACGAAGCAAGGAGGAAAAAGCCACGGCTCACCTTCGACCAGATGTTCGATGGCCCGTGCAAGTGGCACAATGGTCCCTTCAAGACGGCTACGCACACCACCCGGAACTGCAGCTGGACCCGCCAGCTAAAAGACCAGGGCAACCAGCCTCGTCCCCCGCCTCCCCCACCGGGTGGGCCTCCACCACCGGCTAGGGGAGCCGGCAATGATGGTAACGGCAGCAACGGCGGCAATAACAACAACGGCTACCCCCAGTCGCACGCCGCCTACCACATCTTCGAGACGGAGCAGGACGACAAGCACAGCCGCAGGCGACGCTCCAAGGAGGTCAATACCATCGCCTCTCCGGTCCCCAGTACCTGAACTCGTCAGAAACCCCCATCACCTGGAGCCGGGCGGATCAGCCTGAGCATCTACCGACTCCCGGGGGCTACGCCATGGTGCTCGACCCCCTCATCGTCTCCAACACGCGCACCTGCCGATTCTCGCGCATCCTCTTCGATGGAGGCAGCAGCCTCAACCTCCTCTACCAGTCCTCGCTGGAGAAGCTGGGCATTCGCGAAAGCGACCTGCGCCCGACTACCACGATGTTCCACGGCGTACTGCCGGGGCCAGCCTGCGCCCTGCTGGGGAAAATCCAGTTGGACGTCATCTTCGGGACCGAGGAGAACTTCCGTCGCGAACCAATCTGGTTCGAGGTGGTAAATCTGACGAGCTCCTACCATGCTCTCCTCGGGTGCCCCGCCCTCGCCAAGTTCATGGCCATCCCCCACTACGCCTACCTCAAGACGAAGATGCCGGGACCCCACGGCGTGATCACCATCGCCGGCTGCTTCAGGCGGTCGATGGAGTGCGCTTCATCCGGTTCCAAGCTGGCAGAGGCTCTCATCATAGCCGAGGAGAAGCGCGAGATCATGCGCAATGTGGCCATGTCCCAGCAGGACATTCCGGCTAGCAGCAAGCCGGCTGGAGAAGGATCCTTCTAGCCGGCAAAGGAGACGAAGAGGATCCTGCTCGACCCCTCCGATCTGACCAAGTTCGTCACCATTGGCGCCGGCTTGGACAGCAAATAGGAAGGCGCGCTCGTCGACTTCCTCCGTGAGAATCAGGACATCTTCGCGTGGTCCCCCAAGGACATGCCGGGTGTGCCGAGGGAGTTCGCCGAGCACTCACGTCATGTGCGTCCAGATGCCAAGTCGGTCAAGCAACCTCTGCGCCGGTTCGCAGAGGAGAAGAGAAAGATAATCAGTGAAGAGATCACCCGGCTCCTTGCAGCCGGGTTCATCATGGAAGTGTACCACCCGGACTGGCTGGCAAACCCAATCCTGGTGCTGAAGAAGAACAAGACCTGGCGCATGTGTATCGACTACACCAGCCTGAACAAGGCGTGCCCGAAAGACCCCTTCGCCTTGCCCCATATCGATCAAGTCATCGATTCCACGGCCGGCTGTGATTTGTTGTCTTTTTTAGATTGTTATTCCGGGTACAATCAGATCCGGCTAAACCCGGCTGATCAGATTAAGACATCATTTATCACCCCCTATGGGGCTTTCTGCTATGTAACCATGCCTTTCGGCCTAAAGAACGTAGGCGCCACCTATCAGCGATGTATGCAGAAATGCTTGCACTCGCAGATAGGCAGAAACGTGCATGCTTACGTGGATGACGTGGTCATCAAGACCAAGGAGAAGCGCACCCTCCTCGAAGACCTGGGAGAAACATTTGGCAACCTCCACCAGTACCATATGAAGCTGAACCCAGATAAATGCGTCTTCGGAGTACCGTCCGGCAGCTACTCGGTTTCCTCGTTTCACATCGAGGCATCGAGGCGAATCCGGAGAAGATCGCGGCCATCGAGAGGATGCAGCCGCCCAGAAACCTGCTTGGAGTCCAGAAGTTCACCGGATGCCTGGCTTCCCTCAGTCGCTTCGTCAGCCGGCTGGGGGAGAAGGCACTCCCGTTGTACCAGCTGATGAAGAAGACGGACAAGTTCTCCTGGACTTCGCAAGCTGATGCCACGTTTTACGACCTCAAGCGCATGCTATCCACAACACCGGTTCTAGCCACGCCGGCTAGTAAGGAGCCAATGTTGCTCTATATAGCAGCCATCAGCCGGGTCGTCAGCATCGTCCTGGTGGTGGAGCGCCCCAAGGAAGGCAAGGCTCAGCCGGTTCAGCGACCCGTCTACTACCTCAGCGAGGTCCTCTCCCTCTCCAAGCAGAACTACCCCCACTACCAGAAGATGTGCTACGGCGTGTACCTGGCATGCAAGAAGCTCAAGCACTACTTCTAGGAGCATCCGATTAAGGTCGTGTGCACTGCACCCCTTTTGGAAATCATCGGCAACAAGGACGCCACCGGCCGAGTCGCCAAGTGGGCGATCGAGCTTGCCGCCTACTCCATCCAGTACGAGCCCTGGCTCATGATCAAGTCGCAGGCGTTGGCGGACTTCCTCGTCGACTGGGCCAAGACCCAGTATCTCCCACCGGTTCCGGATTCGGACCATTGGCAGATGCACTTCGACGGGTCAAAGATGCTCGGGGGCTTGGGAGCCGGCATCATGCTCACCTCGCCCAAAGGAGACCGGCTGGAGTACGTACTGCAGATCCACTTCAAGGCCTCCAACAACATAGCGGAATACGAGGCACTGGCACACGGGCTCTGGCTGGCCAAGGAGATCGATGTCAACCGGATCCTATGCTTCGGCGATTCGGACCTGGTGGTGCAGCAAGTATCCGGAGAATGGGACGCCAGAGACGCAAACATGGCTCTCTACCGATTCCACATCCAGAAGCTCAGCGCCTCCTTCGACGGGTGCAAATTTCACCACATCCCCTGCGTCAACAATGAGGCAGCCGATGGGCTCTCCAAGATCGGCTCCACCAAGCAGGCCATCCCACAAGGGGTCTCCTTGGAGCACCTGCGCAAGCCATCCATCAACCCGTCGCCAGAATCGGACTCCGTCGTCTGGGCAGGAACCGTTCCGGCTGACGGAACGGCGGAAGTGGAGCCGGCAAAACCGCCAAAGAAGAAGACCCGCACCAATTCCGGCCAGGCGGCGCCTTCCGGCTCGCAAGACCCGGGGGCTGTCGGCTCGCCTAGCGGCTCGGGGGCTGCCGTTCCGGATACGCCATCCGGACGACCCCCCGACATCCGCAACCGGAGGACATGAGCATCCTCGTCATCCGGGAAGTGCCATCTTGGGCACAACCCTTCATGAGCTACATCGCCGATGGAGAACTTCCGGACGACGAGGTGGAGGCCAGGCAAATCCGGCGCCACGCGCACACAAACACCATCATAAACGGCGAGTTGTACAAGCGCAGTGTATCCGGTATCTTCCAAAGATGTGTTGATGTGGACACGGGCTACCGGCTACTCAAAGACATCCACCAGAGCGAGTGCGGGCACCACGCTTCGTCAAGGGCGATAGTCGCCAAGGCATTCTGCCATGGTTTCTATTGGCCCACTGCCCTCGAGGACGCTGAGCAGCTGGTCCGCGCATGCAATGGGTGCCAGCGCTTCGGGCAGCTCAGGCACATGCCAACTTCGGTACTCAAGACCATACCGATCACCTAGCCTTTCGCGGTCTGGGGCATCGACATGGTCGGTCCCTTCAAGCGAGCACACGCGGGCATGACCCACCTGCTGGTGGCGGTGGACAAGTTCACGAAGTGGATCGAGGCCAAGCCTATCCGGAAGCTGGACGGGGCGACGGTTGTCACCTTCTTCACCGACATCATCAACCGTTTCGGCTACCCCAACAGCATCATCATCGACAATGGCACGAACTTCGCCAAGGGGGCCTTCGCCCGGTTCTGCAACAACAAGGGCATCCGACTGGACCTCTCCTCCATCGCGCACCCCCAATCCAACGGGCAAGTCGAAAGAGCAAACAGCTTGGTGCTAGCCGGCATCAAGCCATGTCTCATCGAGCCGTTAGAGCGGTCACCCGGATGTTGGATCGAAGAACTTCCGGCTGTGCTGTGGAGCCTCCGCACCACGCCGAATAGGTCAACCGGCTACACGCCATTCTTCCTTGTCTATGGATCGAAAGCCATCCTCTCCGCCGACATCGAGTTCGACTCCCCTCGCAAGCTCCTCTACAACGAAAAAGCCAACCAGGAGGCGCGGGAGGACAGAGTAGACCTCCTGGAGGAGGCCCGCGAGCTGGCCTTGTCCAGATCAGCCCTATACCAGCAGCGACTATGTCGCTACCATTCAAGCCGGATCCGCCCAGTCGCATTCCGCGAGGGCGACCTGGTTCTCCGGCTGGTGCAAGACATGAAGGGCATGCACAAGCTATCGCCACCCTAGGAGGGCCCCTTCATCATCAGCCGGGCGCTACCCAACGACTCCTACTACCTCATCGACGCGCAGCAGCCACGCAAGAACAAGATGGACAAATCGGACGAGGAAACCGAGCGTCCCTGGAACGCGGCCCTTCTGCGCCCGTTTTACACCTAGTCGTCAGGCAGTGTATGTATCCCCGAAACCCCATGAATAAAAATGCGGACCCCCACGAGAATCTCGGGGGCTCCTTGCTAGAAATGTGTATGCATCCGTTTTCCGGTTATTATTTTCCGGCTCCGGCAACCCCTGTCCGGGGGCTCGCCGGCTGGCCCGGCCTGCTAAGTCAACAAACCAGCTGAGTACTGTGCGACGATGTCAGAGGCCCACTCTTCGTCTCAGCTAGAGACCGCAACCCGGCTGTCCGGCTAGCAAGAGCAAAAGCCCGAGGCATCCCACACGAAAAACAGGGAGGAGACGCGACAGATCGGGTGTAGGGTCCCTGCAACTTGCTCGAACCAATCCAGCTGCTCAGCCATTAGTACCGTGTGCAATGTACTGTCAGCTCCCTTTGATTCCGGCAGCAGACCACAACCCGGCTGCCCGGCAAGGACGCAGCGAAAACAGCAGAGCGCACGGGAAAGCGACTAAGTGTCTAGAAAGGGACAAGCCAGTTTTCGAAAAAACAAGCCGTTTTTTCGGCTACAATTTGGCAGACTAACCTACTAACCTATGTGGACATGTGTGTATGCGTATGTACATTTTGTCCGACTACCTAGAGTCGGAATTCAGGAGAAGGAAAGAAGATTCGAAGTCCTTGCCTTCATCAAGCGCTTCGAATCTTGGGGGCTACACCCACTGGGTGCGCTCGCGCGCCCCCAATGGAATCTTGTGGTTCCCGACCGGCTAAAGGCGTTTAGCCGGCCGATCGGAGCCCAGGTGAGGGCAAGGGCAGGAGCAAGAGAAGACAAGGAAGATTTGAAGCACCTGGCTACGCCAGCCACTCCGAATCTCGGGGGCTACACCCAGTGGGTGCGCTCGCGCGCCCCCACTGGAATGTTAGTTCCCTCGGCTGAAGGTGTACAGCCAGCAAAAGAAACCGACCGAGATGAGTCTAGTCAGATAAAAATAGAAGAATGGGGAAAGAAGGAAGATTTGAAGCACCTGGCTACGCCAGCTACTGCGAATCTCGGGGGCTACACCCAGTGGGTGCGCTCGCGCGCCCCCACTGGAGGTGTGGTTCCCCCGACTAAAAGTGTGTAGCCGGGCGAAGTGAGCCGGATAAAGTTAACCGGCGAAGTATGGAAAGAAAATTTGAAGCGCATAAGTTAAAGGAAATCCAAGCAAGGTCAATATTAACAAACAAAAGAGAGACGAAGCTCCCATAAGTTACCCGGCGTCAAAGACAGCCGGCACAAACAGACAAGGTTCATAAGTATGTAGCACAAGACAAATACACCCGGCATCCCGGGGCGATGACTAAACGGCAGGACCCTTGCCGCGAGGGAGATCTTGGCCAGCAGAAGCTTTGGGCGGCGGAGGAGGCGTGGAGCTTGATCCGGTTCCGGCGCTGGCAGGAGGCGGCATCGGGACCTCCACATCAGGAGTACCGACGGACTCCGAGTCGGTGAGCACCTCGTAGGGATCCACGTAATCGGCGATCTTGATGGTAGATCCGCGGAGCTCCGGATGGGCCTGGCGGATGGCGGCAAGATCGGCTCCGGCACGGAAGCCACCATCGATCTTCTCGACGCGGGCGTCCTTGTACCAGGAGAGCATGAGGGCCAAGGCCATCTCCGCTCCGGCCCGCGCCGCCAAGTCTTGCAGCCGGTCCACCGCAGCCGGCACCTCCCCCACCTTCACAGCTAGCTGCGCAATCGTCTCCAGAACCGGAACCTCCGGCCACATGAAGGAGAAGATGTCACGCGCCGCATGGCAAAGCTTGGCAGCTTCCTCACCAAGGAGAACGACGAGCTCCTGGGCCGTCGGCTGCGCTCCCGGCCAGTTCTCCTACAGCCGGTTGTAGGCCAGCAGGTCTATGCCGGGGTAAAAGGCTGTTAGAAAAGAGAAGTCAGATCCGGCTACCGGATCCGGAAAGAAAAGAAGACGGAAAGAAAACTCACCCTTGGCAGTGTGGCCGACCTGCATCAGCTCCTCCACTAGCGCCTTCTCCTTGGTCGCTAGCCGTTTAATCTCTTTCTCTTGGTCCTTGTTCTGGGCCTCGAGAAGGGAGAAGGCTTCGGCCCGGTTAGCGAGCGAGGCGTCGCGCTCCTTAATGGTGGCCTCCAGACCATCCACCCACGCGTGCCAATCCTTGTTCTGTTGCCGCAAGGTAGAATTGGACTTGCTCAGCCGGTTGTTTGCTTTCTTCAAGCGATCGATCTCATGCTGAGCGCACACGAGGATGGCTGCAACAAAACCGGCTATCAGTACCCCAAAAAAAAGCAAGCCGGGTGAAGTGAACTTACTCTGGGAAGTCCCGTTGGCGGCAGCAAGCTTCTGCTCCAGCGTCCGGTTCCCGCCGGCTGTGGCCTCTAGCAGCCGGATATCCTTCACCGCCAACTCGAGCGTGGCGGCAAGGTCCAACAGCGAGGCGGCGGAAGAGGCGTCGTCGTCCACGGCGTTGACGGCCAAGGACTCCTTCGCGGCGACCACCGCCGTCTGCCATTCCTCCCCAGGCTCCTCGTCAGAGTTATCGTCACCAACGACGACGAGCTCCTTGCCAGCAGCCCCCCGCGCGCCCGCGGAGGAGCCTTCCGGCTGGGAGGACCCCGCCTCCGGCTAGGGGACTTCCGGCTGGGTGGAGGCAGTCGGCTCAGCACGAGGGGGAGGAGAAGGCTACGCCTCAGAAGAAGGAGGGGCGATGGTCGGCGCAGTCGGGGCATGGGGCGGCGACCCGGCTGGCGCGCGTGTTGGGCTCGCGGCTCCGAAGGAAACCAGCGTGCTAAGGAGAAAGAGAAGAAGACAAGAGCAAAACAAGCCAAAGTTATAAAAGGAGGAAAAAGGCAGGCAGACAGAAAACAGGCAGAAAGGGAAGGGGGAGAAAGAACATACCCCAGCACAACAGGAGGCGGCCCTTTCTTCCGGCCGAGACGACTTGGCGGCAGGGCGCCGGACCGGCTCCTCTTGGGCGCCGGCTCCTCCGTTGCAGGGCGGCGGGAGCCGGAACGGCTGGAGCCGCTCCCACCCGCTTCCCCGTCCGTCGTGGAGCGCGTCGCCGACTCCGTGGTTGGCGCGGCCTCCTCCTCGTGCACCTCCGCATGCGGGTCGGCGGCCGGCTCGTCATTCCGGCTGGGGAAGACGTCGCCGTCCCCATCCGATTCCTCGCCGGACCGCCGAGCGCGCAGCTCGGGCAGGTCGGGCGTGAATTCCTCGAGGGTTGCCGCGCCCTCCTCAAGGATGATGCAAGGGAACATCTGCTGAATACAAAAAGTCAGCCAGACGAAAACAAAGAACAAGTACAAGAAAGCACCAAAAGAGCATCCGGTTAGAAGAGCTTACTTGGGGCGCGCGGTTCTCCCGAGTATAAGGCGCCAGGCTGAACTTCCAATTCTCTGGCAGCTGCTCCTTGGTGATCGTCCACACCCACTCCTTCAGGTTGTGGTAGCGGGGATCGCGGCGCGACAGCCGGGTCGGGTCCAGCCGGCCAGAGTAGTAGCACATCTTGTGTGCTCGCTGCTGCAATGGTATCATCAGCCGGGACATCTAGTTGAGGGTGACGTCCAGGCCGATCAGCCGGCAGTGGACGAGCGAGCGCATGCGCTTCAGCAGGTCATCTGTCTCCGCCTTGTCGCCGTGGAACTTCAAGTCCCAATTCTGCCGGCTGGACTCGATGTCCTGGAAGACCGGCAGATTAATCCGGTCGATGTTGGTGAGGTTCTTCATGTAGAAGTACGACTGCTGCCACAGTTGTACCGTATCGTGAAGAAGGAATTTGGGGTAGCCGGTCTACGAGCGGGAGTAGATGGAGGCGCCGTCGCAGCCGACTAGTGGCCCCTGGGTGAACTGCACCTGCGGCCGGACTCGAAAGAGCCGGCAGAAGAGCCCGAGATCCGGCTGGATCCCGAGGTAGTTCTCGCAGAAAGCTACGAAGTGCGCCAACGTTCTGATTGCGTTGGCGCTGAGGTGGTGGAGGCGAAGATCGAACAAAGCAAGGAAGGTTAGGAGGAACGGGTTCACCGGAAGGGCGAACCCGCGTGCCAGGTGGGAAAGGAATATGATGCGCTCTCCCTCCGCCGGATGCGGCGACACCTCCCCGGCTGGCGCTAGCCGCACCGCCACCTCCTCCGCCGGCGGGAGGACGCGGGTGGCGCGATACTTCGCGATTTGGTCCTCGGTGACGGCGGAGCCGCACCAGGCCCCGCGGTCGGCGGCCATTTCCGGTTGACGAGGGGAAGCGGCGACGGGAGATTGATGGTGGCCCGTAGCATTGACGACGGCGAGCGAGCGGCGCAAAGGGCAAGGGCGCAGGAGCGGAAGCAGCGAGAGAGAAGGGAACTGCAACGGGGGAGCGAAGGAAAGAAATTGCCTCCCCCGCGGCGTCCCTTAAAGAGCCAGAAGGGCAACCGTCGATGGGGCACGTGGCGCGCATCCGGGCAACCCACACCCCAACCGCCGCCTAGATCCCGTTTGCCAGAGCAGGATGCGCAGAAGATCCTGGAGCGAGAACCGAAGCGCCGGACGGCAGTTTCCCGACGCGATGTGCGACGGGACGGCACGCTGCCCGCCGCAGAGTAATGATGGCGCATGCGCGCGTGGCCGGCGTCAGCACTGACGTCACGGGTAGCGCAACCGCCAAGCTCAGCCGGACACAAATTCAAAAGCAAGAGGAAGCGCGCGCACATTTCGCCTAAAGGCGGAATCCACACGCGCTCGGGGGCTAGTGTCAGGGGGATGATCCCCAGGTACCCCCAACCGAATAAGAAACAAGTCAGTCGGATCACGTCCGGCTGACCAGATGCAGCCGGACAGGGCAAGACAGGCCGGCTATCCCCCGGTAGCCGGATCAGCAAGAGGCAGCCGGATACGGCGACGTAGCCGGACTCAATCAATGGGACAGGGCGACGTGTGTATCAGTGCAGGGTACGCCCTATACAGCGACAAGACTGGCAACTACCCGGCCATACCGAAGACTTTGCGTGGGTGATGCAGGAATAGTGGCTGGTGCTGACGACAGGCTCGCACGGCGTCCACTGTGCCTACGATAGCCATACCGCTCGTACTCCGATAAGACAATCCATACCGGGTACTGTAGATGACTAGTCAGATCCGGTAGGAGTAGGGGCTTTACCTCACCACGAGGGCCCCGAACCTGGGTACTTCTTGCATCCCGCTACGCATGTTTGTATCCAATCCCGCATGCGGACGTCGTCGATAGCTTCCCTGCTAGTCCCCACACCTCTATCTAACCTCCTCAGGTACTGCCGTTCCCAATACAACGACACCAGTGTCATTGTATGTGTGTTCTTTTCATGAACCACAGCTAGAGTCATTGCATGTGTGTTCTTCTAAACAAAACCATATAAGGATCCACCAGTGTCATTGCATGTCTGTTCTTTTCATGAACCACACCCAGTGTCATTGCATGTATGTTCCTCTAAAAAAACCACATAAGGATCCACCAGTGTCATTGCATGTATGTTCTTTTCATGAACCACACATGGATCCACCAGTGTCATTACATGTGTGTTCTTTTCATGAACCACAGCTAGAGTCATTGCATGTGTGTTCTTCTAAACAAACCACACATGGATCCACCTAGTGTGATTGCATGTCTGTTCTTTTCACAAACCACACATGGATGCACCAGTGTCATTGCATGTGTGTTCTTTTCATGAACCACAACTAGAGTCATTACATGTGTGTTCTTCTAAACAAACCACACATAGATCCACCTAGTGTGATTGCATGTATGTTCTTCTCGTGAACCACACTCTGTGTCATTGGATGTGTGTTCTTCACATGAACCACACATGGATACACACCAGTGTCATTGCATGTGTGTTCCTCTCATGAACCACACATGGATCCACCAAGTGTGATGTTCTTATCACAAACAACACATGGATCCACCCCTGTCATTGCATGTCTGTTCTTTTCATGAACCACACCCAGTGTCATTGCATGTCTGTTCCTCTCATAAACCACACATGGATCCACCAGTGTGATTGCATGTGTTTTCTTCTCATGAACCACAACCAATGTCATTGCATGTGTGTTCCTTTCACAAACTACACATGGATCCACTAGTGTCATTGGATGTGTGTTCCTCTCATGAACCACATCTAGAGTAATTGCATGTGTGTTCTTCTCAGAAACCACATAAGGATACACCAGTGTCATTGCATGTGTGTTCTTCTCATGAACCACAGCTAGAGTTATTGCATGTATGTTCTTCTCACAAACCACATAAGGATACACCAGCGTCATTGCATGTGTGTTCTTCTCATGAACCACAACTAGTCATTGCATGTCTGTTCTTCTCACAAACCACATAAGGATCCACCGGTGTCATTGGATGTGTGTTCTTCTCATGAACCACACATGGATCCACCAGTGTCATTGCATGTCTGCTCTTTTCATTAACCACGGTTAGAGTCGTTGCATTGTGTTATTTTCACAAACCACATATGGATCAACCAATGGCATTGCATGTGTGTTCTTTTCACAAATCACATATGGATCCACCCAGTGTTATTGCATGTGTGTTCTTTTCACAAACCACATATGGATCCACTAGTGTTATTGCATGTCTGCTCTTTTCACAAACCACATATGGATCCTAATTAACCTTAGGAGAGCCCTAACCTTAGCCCCCCAATGGGTGGCCATTAGACCAAGTCTTCTAGAAGGCACGCCCTAACACAGTTGTTCTGCTTGACGATTGTTACATACCGTTCGATCGGGGTGCTTGGGCGATTGGGATGGTCTTCGTGAGATCGATCCGCGAGTAGTCTGTTCTGCGGCATGATTGGCCACGCTTGCTCTGGACAAACTGGCAACACCGGGGGCTCCCCTATTGTGAGTGTCACGACTCACGAGTTTAGTGGGCCATATCCTAGTGTCACGTCCCCATTACTTCTCTTCCTCCCCGTACTTATCTTCCTTCCCCTCGTAGCCACTTTCCCCACTTCACTCCCATACTACCATAGCCGCAAGCCGCCGACGCCTCCATCCCAATCCCCTCTCTGGTAGCCACCTCCCCTCCCCTCTCGCCATGGGTTCAAGGGGAGACGGCGAGGAAATGCGTCGTGACGACAGGGACGGTGATTTTGATGTGAGTCGTCTCATCTCTATCTCTATCATATGTGACCAGTTATCTATTTTTTGAGCTAGATCTACTCTGTTTACTCATGCGCATATAATGTGTTAGGCCAACTAGACGATGTATGACTACGACTATCACGGTTTAGCGGATGAAGACAATCCTCTGCTATGTAAACATGGATATGTGCCCGCTAAATTTGTAGCATTGGAAGGACGAAACGCAGGCAGGAGGTTTCTACGGTGTCAAGGACATCGTGCAATGATGCGAGGCGGAAATTGCGATGTTGTCAAATGGGTAGATCCAGAGTGGCCCAAATCAATGCAGAAAACGCTGGACAAACTATGGGAAATGACTGTTGAGTTGAAAGAATCTATATTCAGCTCACTTCTTGACAGTGTTGAGATGAAGCTATGGGAACCAGTAGACACGACCAAGCATAAGCGAGATCTCAGGTGGGTGGAAGACAAGGTTAGCAAAGTCGAGAAGGAGAGGGACGCGGCGTTGGCCCTGAAGGCTAAAGCAGAGCAAGAACTGACTCAAGCAAGGAAGGATCTTCACCAGGACAAAGTCCTGTAGTTCACAACTACGAGTATTGACAAGTGCATGAGGAAAAATGTAGAGAAACAATTGAAGTTGTGCAAGGAAGATGCTAAAAGGAAGGAGCAGATTCGATCCTTGCTCTCACAGGAAGATGCGCATCGGGCTAAGATTAGGAAGATCAAGGAGATGTGTGATAACTAGTTCTATTTAGATTGAGCCCCGTGCCTTTTTTAAGTTGTAATGGTTGTACTTGTTGACCTAGCGGTCTGAACTATTGGCCCCAGAGTCCTGGGAGGAAAACAATTGGTCACTCGTTAATCTGTCTTAACCCTGCATTACTTCCTTTTTGTCTGACCAATGCCCCTTGGATATTCCGCCCGTCGCTTTGTTGTCCTCATGTATAAATAGGAGGCACCACAGCGCGTCGCTTCGTCGTCCATCCCCTCGCCCTCTCCAATCTCCACCGCGTCGTCGCTTCGTCGTCCATCCCCTCGCTCCCTCTCCAATCTCCACCGCACCGCCATGGAGATGCCCTCGCTGAACTTCTACGAGGCGGAGATGTTCGCGCACTTCGACATCCTCGCGCCGCCGGCCGCGACGGTGCCCCATGGATGGCGCATCAGCTATGCGGGGTTGCCGGTGGCTCCACTCCTCGTCCCCGGTGGAGCCGTGATGGAGAGCGAAATCACGGCACGCCGCCGCCAGATGCCCGCGTGGAAGAGGACGTTGCCTCGGTACGCGGCGGTCAGCCCGTACTGGCCGGTGCTATTCAGGAAGGAGCGTAAGGCCAAGATTGGCAACTGCATCATTTACGGGCGCGTGGGGCACCGGGATCTCCACAACCGAGAACGGCGGGAGAGGTTCTGGTCCGTCCCTAGACGGACCAAGTACACCGTCATCGCCGCCGCTTGCTGCGAAGAGGTGCTCCATCTCGCGAACAATGCGGAAATCGTGGAGGTTCCGTCCGACGACAACGAGGAAGCCGGTGGCTCGGAGGACAGCGGCAGTGGAAGTGAAATTGTTGACTAGTGGTTGAATTAATGTAGGATGTGAAATCGCACCTTTGTTTAGAAGAATTTGTGGTTGAATTAATGAAATGTCTAGATTTAGATCTTTGTCTCGATTAATTTGTCGAAGAATTTGTGATTTAGATCACTTTCTGCCTCGATTTAGATCTCTGTCCCGGATTGGGAATGTGACCGTGGACCAAATACCCCTTTTCTACTAGTGTATTCTGACATTGGTGGTTTGTTTAAACGTAATCTACGTGCATTTGGCCGCATGCAAATGGCACAACCACAATTTATAAAGTGGAAGCACGTACATCCGGTTACTGGAGATTCGGGAGCTTCGCCAGATGCAGGAGCGGAGAGGTGGTGAGATAGAGGGGCTCAAGATTAGGCCAGAAAGTGGTATCAATTTCCTCCTCATTTGGGCATTATCGGTTGCCATTGCTATCTATGTTGCTATGTCATTGTGTGCAGCAGCTGAAATAAGTTGCTGCTTCGTGGAGTGAAGCAGCTTAAATAATTTATTTCTGTGTCACTTACATTCCGTCGTATTTGGAGACCTCCTACACCTCAGCAATCGTGGAACCGGTGCTGTGTGTTTTCAGATAGCAGTGGCACAATCACAATTTCAGATTCAACTACTGACTCGGGCGTTTCCAAATCCTAAGTCGTGGTACATTTTACTCAGCGAACGTGGGTAGATTTTTTCACCCAGTAAAATACCACACACAGAGCTCCAGAATTTAACCGAATTACATATATAGTTTCAAGTTCAACACATTACTATGCATCTTCATTGCCAGCAGCCTTCTTCCGCAGCCTGGGTGCTAAGCCTTCACGTCCACTGGCTTCTTCATTTCCTGCCTTCTTCCTCTTCCTCAGGGCCAATTTTCTTAGCTTCACGTACTCTGCATCGACGAGACAATGGGCACCAGAATCGTGTCCACCATCATCTTTCCACTCGTTTTTAACTTCTCCGGGCAGCAAAATGACTGACCCGGCAGTCATGTTTCTAACCTTGCGGCGCTTCCTGTCAAAGAAACAGGACTGTTGCATAACTGCCCAATATCTACAGAGTAAATAAAACAAAAATTACAATTCAGCACAAACATGCAAACCCCAAGAGACTTTTGCTTATCAGGAGCTAATTGGGTTCGAGAAACCACCCTGTCCAAGAATAGAAGGGCGACTCCCAGTTGCAGCAGCTTCCACATCCAGTACATCACATTTCAGCTCAAACATGTAAGCCGAAGCATACCTTTTCATCAACCAAATTAGCTTACCATCACACGTTAGAGGAACCATGATGCCACGTTCATCCATGAATCTAAACTTTGTAGTTTGCTTCGGCCATAATTCGTCATGATTACGCAGAGTAGCACCCATACCAGATATAGTGCAGATCTACGCAGGCGCTTCTTCCATCGTGATAAAATGGTGACCATACCACTTTCCCTTAGAGTCGTACCTAAAGAGGCTTACCGTAACCAGGTAATGGTGGCCCGCGGAGATCCCACTTGATAGAAAACTGTGGACAAAATATGTTTGTCAGCGTTGGGCTAACAGACAATTTTAGGTTCAGTAGCCAGCTAGCAGTTATAATTAGTGCGAATAGCAAAGAGAAGGGTAGCTCACCCTCTTGTAGCCAGAACTTCTTCTTCCTTGGTAGTAGGATCTACCATCCTCTGAGCTGCTCAGCTCGTCGGCGGCGGAGGCGGGCTAGAGCCTCACAACGGCGGCTATGGCATGCGCCATTGGAGCTCGGGATCAGTGACTGGGTGCAGCAACTTGGCGCCAGAAGTAAAATGTCCGAAGGGACCGTCCTGCCTGGAGGGTGGATTCAGACGCCGCCGGTGCCAGGGGAAAGGTGGGAATGGATTTGTGAAATTGGTCAACGCATCTAATCCACTTAGTTCCTCGATTTGCCTAAGAGGTTGCCGCGTTGGCGCTCGCGTCACGGACAGATGACTGACATGAGGGTCTCGGCCGTCTACTTCACGGGGCAGTTTAACAGAATGTTTGAATTTGGCACGGGTGAGATGAGTTTGCCTCGAAATGGCCCCTCTCAGTAGTTGGCGGCCCAACATTTCAAAACGTGGCAATTTCAGGCAACTTAGGTACCGCCATGCGCTGGCCTGCGAACTTTGGTACCGCAGACGAATAGTCCCCCCAAGTCTGGGATGTGCGATTGAGGCACACCTACAGTACGCCATTGCGCTGCAGGGATTCCTAGCCGGATATCAACTTCCGCACTCCTGGCGGGATCAGGGAGCCGGAGGTCTCATCGTGCACTAGATGTGTACGAAGACACGAGGCGCAACACTT
This sequence comes from Avena eriantha, assembly GCA_910589775.1. Classification (NCBI taxonomy): domain Eukaryota; kingdom Viridiplantae; phylum Streptophyta; class Magnoliopsida; order Poales; family Poaceae; genus Avena; species Avena eriantha. The sequence continues at coordinate 43,976,417 of OU342745.1, forward strand.
GGGGCGCTTAAATGTCGTGAGCCGGAGCTGCTGCACAATGAAGATGAAGAAGGAGCAAGGGGTGACCTGCGAGCAGCTTCGCGACCTTGAGGTCGGCTACGAGTACGACTACTTAAACCACGTTCCCCGTGGAACGTTAACCGCGTTCGGTCTACAAGGGTATGTATTCTCTATGCATTGGCCGTTACCGCATTACTACATAGATAGATCCTAGGCCGTTTTGGGGGTTTCCACGTAGGAATTTTTTTGTTTTCTGCTGCAGATCCCCTTCAGTGGTATCAGAGCCGATCTATGCGTAGGAGTGTTGTACGGCCAGTACGCACAAGTATTGTGCGGGCATTGATCCCTTAGTTGTTACCCTCTAACGTGTACTTGTTTATATCGCGGTATTGTTTGATGAAGCGGCCCGGACCGACCTTACGCGTATTCATACGCGAGACTGTTTCCACGCTCAACATACGGCTTGTATCGTATAAGTGGCTAGCGGGTGTCTGTCTCTCATTCGATAGTTGATATAGCATTTACAACGGAGGGCCCTGAAAGGGGTGTAGTATAGACAACTGTTGGATCCATGTTGTGGTTGGAAAGTTTGTAGATTAGAAACGGTTCTATTGCGAAAGCCCTAACAACCACGTAAAACTTCCAATAGATAAAGTAGAGGCCTCTAACTTTATTTTGCAAGGGGCATGTGATATTGATATGGCATTGGTCGTTGCGAAGGTAAAGTAGTTTACTTTTCTATTACTAAGTAGTATAGTAATAGTCATCGTTCCGATGAATGACCTGGTGGCGGCGTCGTGGACTTGGCGTCAAACCAAGGGCAAGATGGAGATCGTGCCGGAGCGCTCGATGGAGATCAAGGCGCAAGAAGGACCATATCATATCACATTATACATATGGTGTTGATACCTATTTTACATCTTATTGTGTGCTAGTATTTAGATACTCAACGGTAGAAAATAAGATAATCCCTATTTAATTCCAATGTTTCGTGTTCCCCTTGTGTGTGCACCACCAAGAAAGTTCTTCGGTATGAGGCGCCCTGCGATGAGTAGGGGTCAGACATATCTACGTTCGCATACAGTGGGTGTAAGCCATGTTGCACAGTGAATACACACAAGTTAGATTTGGCGAGCCTAGCATGTTATAGAGACGTGGCCTTGGAACACAAGAGATTGAAAGATCGAGCATGAGTCACATGGATGATGTGATTGGCATTAGTGAATGTCTACCTTTGATAATGCACTAATGTTCGTGTTAATCAGGGAGGTGCAGAGGATAGGGATCATGCGATCACTAAAATCGTCCAGGGGATGACAATTTTAGTGGAGACCAATTATAAATTGATCTCTGATTATAAACTTAGTCTAGATGTCTATTTGCAAATATCTTAGTAGACCTTGGCCTATCCCATCGATGTCCTTTGCGACCATGGGAATATATTGCTTAATATGGAACTTAGCAGAAGGGTCCAACTTCATAGATTAATACCCACACCTAAGGGATATCCTCGTAAAAGGTGATCTTCTCTTCTTAATACAATAACCATTAGGAGATAATTCAATGACTCCAGAATGTTTGGAAAAACACTTAGTGATCTTGCATTAGAGTTGAGAACTCTTGGAAGGGCTTGATTGCAAATGGAGGTCATGGATGAAAAGGTATATGTGTGATATACAAATTATAAATGTGGTTCTTGCAAAACTCGTTGTAGTTTGCAAAGCATTTGATACTTGTCCCGTTTTGAGAAAACATGAGGATCTGCTTGAGAATTGCTGGTTTTGAGGCAACGTGACTTGATGACGGCAAGCAAAACAGTTGATGACCAACATCACCTCTTCCCTCAAAGTTTGTCATTTGGATTAGTGGACTTGAATATAATTTGTAATCCTAGTTTGTGTGTCTTGCTATTGGCGAGACGATTATTCATATGAACAACTTACAAGCCAGTTTGTACTATTCTTATGAACAATACCGTTATGGTCACATTACGATTACAAACAAGTTATTCTCATCACTATGTTAATGATAATAGTTTAAACATTTATAAAGGATTAGAATGCTAAAATATATCCAAGTCATTTTGGTTATTGCATGTTCTTCATTGTAAATGAAGATCGGGGTCCTAGATGCTTGATCTAGAGACTTTGCAAAACCATGCCTCTTGGGCAGAATGACTAAAACTCCGCATTCTGGTAAAACGGTGATATGCAAAGAAATGTTGAATCTTATACATAGTGATGTATCGTATTTTCAACAAGTAGTGGAAATCATTTATTGTGGACTTAAGTGAATAAGCGTATTTACTTAATGAAACATGAGTTTAAAATGATTTGAATCATTCAAATGAGTTCATAACTGAATGGGATATTGAATTAACTGAATTAACAAGTCTCTTCAATTTGATCGACATGACTAAAGTATTCAATTAAGTTTAGCAAAGAGGGACTTGTGAAAGATGTTTCACAAATTATGATAATTGGATGAATTCAAACTATGTTGAAATGTCTAAAGCATCATAATCATTTTTGTATTTGATACATATGGTATAACATTACCTCTTATCGGGGTTATAGTTGTCGTTTAGAGTTAGAGATTGAAATAAGCAAACACTCATTTGAAATACAAAGGAACATCTAAAAGATTCGTGGAAACAACACCATAAGTGTTATGGCACGTTCGAGTTTCTAGAGATTTCGATAAGTCGAAGTCGTGGCGAATAAACAAGTCTTTGTACAGCATTCTTAGGAAGCTATGAATGCATCTTCCACAAAAGGGGCAAACCTGCTATTGTCCAAAGTTGATGTATCTTGATGAAGATACAGGTGGAAGAAAGTTAAATATCAAAACAAGGTATTAGACCTTACCTCTGTGTTGTTGAGTGGCGCAGCGAAATTTGTTTTGTGAATCCAAACTCTGCAAATAGAGGAGAAACTATTGATAATGATCATAAAGTTTCAGTGAATACTTTTACTGAAGAGAGTAGGGTTCAACTATATATACTACAAGTTTGTGGAATTATATTTTGAACAAGACATACCTACGAAATACAAAGAAGCGTGATGGACCTAAGTACGAGAATTAACGGTCATTGAAATCTCGTTAGTGAAATTCTCGGTTTGATGATGATCAAAGAATTTTGGAATGTCCAAGATTGTCGAGAGGACCTAGATTTGAGTGGGAGCAAATCAGCTTGGCTAATTCATAATATGTAACTGACATATTTTGAGTGGGAGCTAAGTGAAATCCCTGGATCTCAAACATGAATGTCATATTTGAGTGGGAGCGTGAAATCATTCTAGGATATGTGGACGACATATGTGAATGATGTGATTGGTGTTAATAATATTTAAGTTAGGTAAATAAGGATGAAGTTGAAGTTATTAAACAATAATATCTATCGAGATAGATTGGTGAGTTTAATAAACACTGAATGTCGAATGCTTCCTAGACTTGATTCTGAAAGTTGTTCAGAATGTCCTAAGCAAGATTCTGAAGAAGCTCAGAATGGAACAAGGTAAGAAAGTAGTTCTTACTGTATGAAGCATTGAGATAGTATTGCAATGATAGTTGAAAGAAAGAGATGTGTTGCATCTCCTATGCCTAAGTCATAGGTTCTTCCATATAACCATGTTGTATACTTGACGTAATGTGACCCGAAGTTCTGGTTGGTAGGAAAAATTCTTAACTGTAAGAACATGTCTTTAAGTGATTCCTGAGTTGATCACTGAATCAGAATTAAGTTTGTACTTAAATGGCAAGAAGCAAAGTAAGTGGCATAGTTGCATTTCATGCACTAGGATCTACATAGATATAGAAGTATAAAGGCTCCATCTGATGTGATGTATAATGTTATGGCGGGGCTAGTTCACTTTTAACATAGATTGATGTGTCCTAGGGCCCAGTGCCCATGAGAAAGCCCCCGAGGTTGTTCTAACATCACTGTAAGCTCCTGGAATCCGGCCTCGTTCTGCTGCCATGACTATAGTATATACACAAAGGATAGCAAAGTGTGTTTCGAAGTTTAGATGACAATAGTGAAAACGACCGTCACCATAAACACTAGAAACAAAGTCTCACTTTGTCGCCATACAAATGCTTTGACCCATTATACGATAATGGTGTGAATGTCAAAGCTAGGAAGACATTGACGATTTGCAAAAGACATAATGATCTGGTAAAACAGAACATTGACATGACGTTTCCCATGAGCATGCATGATCTGTAAACGCATATGGTATATGGTTTATATGAGTAAACTGTGAGCTGGATTATTTGTACTCTAGTGCAAGTGGGAGACTAAAGGAGATATGCCCTAGAGGCAAATAATAAATAGGTTTTTATTGTTATATCTCAATTAGTTTATAATAGTTTCATATTGTGTTATAACTGTGCCAAGTAGTAACATTGGTACAGGTGTGGTATGAAACAACCAAGTCCCTAGTAGCCTCTATTCATACTAGTTCGTTGGTCATGAGTATGATCTAGGTTTCAAGATCATGGGCATTTATGCCGATTGACAATGGGGTCATATCATTGGAGAATGATGTGATGGACATTCCTCGAAGGATTGCAACGTGATCAAGTCACATAAGTTCATTGTTGTAACATCTATACCTAGACTCCTTTTCCTTAGACCGTGCGCTCATATTACTCACTATTTCTCGAGGCTGCTTTGACTACATCAACCGTCATCTGGTAATACGGTGGCCATAAAGGGTATTCCGAAGGAACAGTAGATGACATGTGACTCCTAGACCGGGATTTGTTCACCCACATGACGGGTAAAGATACATACGGCCGGCTTGGTGAGATTACATCCATAAATGTTGCAACATGTGACTCGGTCATGGGGATGTAATATCACGGTAACAAGAAAATAGAACTTGTTATGAACAAGGTATGTGATACCAATGATCGGATCTCGGACAAGTTGTATCGAGAAACAAAAGGACAAGGATGCCACATTTAGCGGTTCAAACGACATTGTCATCAGGAATGCATAGGGGTCACATGGATATCCATGGTCCCTATATTGATCATTGATTTAGATTATGTCTAGAGCATTCCCGAGCTGTGAGAGGATACACTTAAGGGTACGATGAGAGCGATCATTCGTAAGACGGAATCACAGTAGAGAAAGAGAGAAAGTCGGAATCGTTCCGCAGAGTGATCCGAAGTTGTTCGAAGAAAGAATAAAGGAAAACACCCAGAAAAGTGTTTTCGGATAAATGGGAATTTAAATATATATTTATTATATGTTAATTGTCAATTAATATATTCTAAATAATATTTAAGTTAAGGTTTATAAAGGAAACTTTTATATTTGGCCAAATCCCCGGAGGGAAATAGCATAGAATAAAAGCTGCAGAAAAATAAAGGGAAAAAGCAAAAGGAAAATAGTTGCCTGCACTTGCCACAGCTGGGCCCAGCTCGACCCCGGCCCAAGGAGCTCGTGGGGGAGCTGGCCTAGCTGGGCCGCGGGGTCAGCCGGCCCATCCGGGCCATGTCGGCAGCAGCCCACTCGGGCGCTGGCCAACGGGCCGGGGGAGAAAGGCAGGCGGCCCACCCGGGGGCAGCGGCCAACGGGCCGCGGGCACACACCGGCCCATCCCAGGGCACCGCTCGCTGCCGCCGCGGGCGGGAGGCTGGCAGGCGCAAGGTGGGCTGCGCCAAGGCCCACCCGGTCGCCCCTCCTCCTAGGCTACTATTCCCTGTGCTGCCTTTTGCCTATTGGGTTGAGCTGATTCAGCCCATATGGCTGGACAAAAATTCATGTGCATTTCCTTTTATTATTAGTCCCACATGGCTTAGCCTTTGAGAAAGGCACACCCCCTTAGCCTATATAAAGGGGTGTCCATGGGTGGGATTGAACACACCTTTTTGGAGAAGTCCTTTGGTGGATTTCCTCCTTCCCTCTCTCTCTAGACCTTGTGACCATGGCCCCAAGTCTGGATTGTGCAATCGAGGCACACCTGCAGTACACCGTTGCGCTGCAGGGATTCCTAGCCAGATATCAACTTCCGCAATCTCGGCGGGATCAGGGAGCCGGAGGTCTCATCGTGCACCGGATGTGTACGAAGAAACGAGGCCGTTACCGCATTACTACATAGATATATCCTAGGCAGTTTTTGGTGTTCCCACGTAGGAATTTTTTTGTTTTCTGCTGCGGATCCCCTTCACCTCCTCCTTGGTTTTGATGACGATGTCGTCAACGTAGACTTGGATATTGTGACCAAGTTGGTTCTTGAGGCAAGCCTGCATGCACCGTTGATAGGTGGCTCCTACGTTTTTTAGCCCGAAAGACATTGTGTTGTAGCAGAACACACCGAAGGGCATTGTAAATATTGTTTTCTCTTGGTTTTCCTCCTTCATTCGAATCTGATTGTAGCCTGAGTAGGCATCGAGGAAGCAGAGGCGCTCGCATCCCGCAGTGGAGTTGATTATTTGATCAATTCGTGGCAACAGGAAGTGGTCCTTTGGGCAGTGCTTATTCAAAGAGGTGAAGTCCATGCACATCCATAGGATATCCGTGTCTTTTTTAGGCACAAGCACTGTGTTAGCGAGCTAGGTGCTTTCCTTGATCTCGCATATGAAATTTGCGTCGAGGAGTCTGTTGATCTCCATTTCGACTGCTTGTGCTCTTGGTTCAGATAGTCGCCGTATTGTTTGCTTGACTAGCCTTGCGTCTGGATTGACGTTGAGCGAGTGCTCGTCGAATTCCCTGGGTACTCCTGGCATGTCCGCTAGACACCAGGCGAAGATTTCCCAGTGCTCACGGAGGAATTCGACGAGCGCGAGTTCCTATGTGGAACTCAAGTTGTTGGCGATGAGGGCCGTCTTGGTCAGGTCCGTTGGGTGGACTTGGACTTTCTTTGTGTGCACCAATGAGTCGAAGGACAGGTCGGGTGAACTTGACCCGCTCAGGGGAGGCAGACTGTTGTCTGTCGACTCCTTCAGTTTGGCGAGTTCCTTATGCATAACAAAGGACTGGGAGATTCTGTTGAATTCTTTGTCATAGCTATCAGACCTCTCGAAGTTTCCATTGATCCTGATGACGCCGTTTGGTCCTACCATCTTCATCTGTAGATAGGCGTAGATTGGCACCACCATGAACCTCACGAACATGACTGTCGTGGTGGTGTCACGCCAGATGCCATGGATAGGCTAAAGGTGGGGACAAGATGCACTAGAGGAATCCAGGGAGGGATAGTGTGGTGATTCCACACACAATTTCTTTGTATTCGATTGGTTTCCAAGGTTACTAGTGCTCCTTGAGCTGTATTGGGGAGAGGAGGAAGAAGGAACTCTCTTACTCTCACCACTAGCTAAAACTTAACTCACTAGAGATCCACCCCTTCTACAGAGGCCCTAGCCCTCCTTATATAGGGGTGGCTAGGTCTCCAATTAGGGCATACATGGAGGCATATTCTAGGGAATATGCCTCTTCCCAAAATAGCAAACCGACCGGGTCACTTTTCCCTAATGTTAGCCATGCAGAGGCTACGTGAGCCTCCGCGGCACCAGTGTCATCCGACACAGGCATCGTCACCCTTGTCGGCCACGCCTCGGTGGTCCTGGCCTCTGTCCGCTTCGCTCACGCTCTACGTACAGTGGCCACCTTTTGACCAGCGAGATACCTTCCTTCTCTTGCAAGCCTGATATAACCCGGATCACGCCTGGTTGATCCGGCCACACTTGTACCTGCATACAAGTTAGATACATCTTGCCGACATACGACATAGGTCGGCCGGGACTCAGTGAGGCGGACATCCTCCGGTCCGGGTTACTCCGTGATTCGGCCTGCCTTGAGGTGACTCGGCCAGCACTTGCTTTGACCTTGCCGTACCTTGGCTAACTCGGCCATTATACCCGGGCGCGACCCTACCCGGGGGTATCCCCCAACATTAGTCCCCGAAGATGGTGCGGTCTTAGCTGCCTTAGCCGCTAAGGCCATAACAGGTTCAATTTTACCAAGCCTTTTGCTCCTTTTCCAAGTTATCTCATAGTCTGGATTCCATAGGTTTACTTTCCCTTGGCACATTCCGAGTTTTCACTCACTGGCCGGGTCATCCTTTGGTTATCCGGGTTATTCTTCCTTCCCTCGTACGCTATCCCACGTGGAGGGTGATCATTATCTGACCTCATTTTAAGGGCCTGCGCCAGTAACCGCCGCAGTTAATGGCAGGGTTTACTGTAGCACACGTCACATCGTGTCTGTCTCCTCGTTAACTATATCATAACGTCACGTCGTGGGATCTCCTGCGCCATGTGGCCCTTCATGTGGCTTGTCGCTGATTGGCTGATCTGGATCATACACAGCCACATCGTGTGGCCTCAACGCACCGTGCGATCCCACTACCCTGCTGGGACATGGTTAAATAGGGGAGGGCGCGCCCCTTGGGACTTTTCCCCATTCCAGCGCCCCTCTGCCTCTTCTTCTTCTTCCTCCTAGCGACAGCGCCACCGCCGCACCTGCTTAGTTGCGCCGCCGCCGCACCGTTCCTCGCACACCAGCGTCACCGCCACTCCCGCGCATCTCCACCGCCACGGGTCCGCGCCAGTCCAGGCCACTGCCCCTCACCACCGATAGGGCCAGTGAGGACAGCGACCTAGAGATGACAGAGGAAGAACTCGTTGTTGCGGAGTAGGAGCTGGAGGAGGACGCGGAGAACGCCGAGCGCGGCGCCTGGGCTGGGTCCTAGGTATGCCAGGATGATCTTGACTGGTTGTACCGCACCTGGCATATCCCAGAGGGCGTCATCGCCTGCCTCGCCGCCGAGGAGCTCGCGCCCTCACCCAATCCGGGTGAGTTCGTGGTGTTTCTCTCCCACTTCCAGCGCGGGTTCGGCCTCCCCGTCAGTGACTTCTTCCATGATTGGCTCAACACCTGCGAGCTTCAACCACATCACCTTCCAGCGAATGCCATCACCTCTCTTTCTGCCTTTGCTTCCACCATATAAGGCTACGCAGGATTGTGGCCCACTAAGGAGCTCTGGATCCGGTTTTTTGGTCTCCGTCGGAATGTGATTCCGAATAGAGAGCTTGACCCGGAGGACAAGCAACTTACGCAGTTCGGCGCTGCCTCTATCTCTCCTCGAAAATAGTCCATCTTTCCCCGAGTCATGGGGCTCGATTCCTGCAAGGGCTGGGCCCGAACCTTCTTCTACGTCAGAAATGGCACGGATGAAGATCTGATCCGGCTGCCCCCCTACGCTCCGGGTCCTCCTAATCCGGATCTGTGGGACAAGATCCCCAAGAAACCCACTGTCCTGGCGAACCAAGTCAACAAATGGTTCTAGGAGCTGAAGGATCTGGGACTGCGCAACGGGGACACAATGATCACCTTTGTCCGCAACCGGATTTCCCCCTCCAGAAACGCACGCATAAACTTTGCCACATGAGCTGGTGCCTTGACCCCAACCGGACCTCCTCATTCGAGTTGAGCAACACCAAGATTTACCACCGGGTCAAGGCCCTCTTTACCACCAACAAAAACTTCTCCGCTGATTGGGAGTGGGGGATCAAGCACTTCTGCCGAGATAGGCTTCCTCCTGCGGTAACTCTCGTGATCCAATCCTTTTCCGAGTTAAATCATACGTCGGATTTTGTTGTATGTTTGATCCCTTCGCATTTTCTTTCTCTTAGATGTTTCTTCAGCAAACTCTTGAGGATGGCACCGAGTCTTCTCTCAAGTGGGCGCCTGATCGAGATACCTTGGACAAGGAGGAGCCAGATCAAGAGATGTTCCTATTGTTCCCTGATGCGACCAAGCGACACACCGGTAAACTCTCTTCCATTAGAGATTGGCCTGACGATGAAGATGAATCCGACGTTGAGGTGATGGAGGCATTTGACGTTCTCCCCCTTTCTTACGCTTTTCCGGCATCAGCTAACCCTGGTGGGCAGATCCATGAAGATCCTCCCCTTGCAACGAGTGAGCCAGTCCCGATCGCATCGAAGAAAAGGGGGGACGCATCTGCTTCTTCCTCCGGACCTTCTAAGCCAACCAAAAGGCGAAAGAAATCCGCGGACAAAGCTGCCACCAAGTCCACGACTAAGGTCGTAGCCCAGAGAGCTCGCAAGCCAAAGGAGCCTTTGACCTCAGATGAGTAAGTCACCTATCCCTTATCCAATCTTCTGTTTCGCGTTTTGATATTCATTTGTTCTTCCTTTGTTATAGTTTGTCATCATTCATCATTTGATTCGGCAGGGCCGCGGTGGAGGTTCCTCAGAGTGGATCCGGCATCGCCTTGCTGCTCCGACATAGCCCTTCTCCCCCTCGTGGCGACGATTCACGCCCGTTGAGCCCCATTCATGAGGGTTCATTGGCTGCTCCGGGTTCTAGCCCACCTCGTCAAGAGGGCAACCTCGGAACAAGGGTAAGTGGTTCTGCCGAGGCTACAGTTGCTCCCTCTTTGGCTCTACCGCAACCAGCCACCACCGAGGTTCCTTCAGCACCCCCGCCAAGACAAAAATCAGCACCAACATCGGCTCCAGCACCAGCAGCAACAGCCCAAGCATCAGCAGCAGCACCAAGCCCCTCCGCCTCGTCTGAGTCTTCCAAGACTCGGCGAGAAGGCACCAGCAACACCAAGGCTAGCACTAAAGCAGCTCCCAAGGGCAAATCGGTCGCAGCAACTTCAACCTCTCAGCAGCAGCCCAAGGGAAAAAAAGCTCCTGACACCGCCAGGGCAGCGTCTATCAAGGCTGGACAGCGTACACTTACGTCCATGCTTTCGAAGAAGACCCCACCAACGACAGACACCTCTGTCGGGTCAGCTGATGCGCAACTCGTTTTGCACACCAGCCCCACTGTTGCCCAAGTTGAAAGGAGGGAAGCCCATGCTAAAGGTTTGGTCGCGCCCCACATGCTTAGCGAAGAACGCTACCCTCTGACCTTGATCGAGTTTGTTAACAACTGGAACAAGGCGGAGTTCGTCCATAATGACGATCTCCCGGAGAAATTTGGGCCTGCCGAGTTTGCTGCACAGATGAACACTGCTGCCAAGGCAATCAACCTTGCAGGTCGGATGATGGAGTTACGCTACTTCGCCTTTTCCTTAACATGCACTAGATATTAGTGATATAGCCATTAGTCCCCGAGCCTCCGGGGGAGTAACTTGTTACTCGGCCGGATGCTCCTTAGAGAACTAGCGTAGCTCCTTAGTAACTTCGAATATGCACACATCTAGAGCCGGGTTAAGTTCCACTTGGCCCGGATCTTGTACACTTTGAATATGCACACACCTAGAGCCGGGTTAAGTTCCACTTGGCTCGGATCTTGTACACTTCGAATATGCACACACCTAGAGCCGGGTTAAGTTCCACTTGGCCTAGATCTTGTACACTTCGAATATGCACACACCTAGAGCCGGGTTAAGTTCCACTTGGACCGGATTTTGTACACTTCGAATATGCACACACCTAGAGTCAGGTTAAGTTCCACTTGGCCCGGATTTTGTACACTTCGAATATGCACACACCTAGAGCCAGGGTAAGTTCCACTTGCCCGGATTTTGTACACTTCGAATATGCACACACCTAGAGCTGGGTTAAGTTCCACTTGGCCCGGATTTTGTACACTTTGAATATGCACATGACTAAGCTATCCTTTTGTACTCTTTTCAGGTGACCACCAATCGCCGGAGCGCTGAGTTTCAGCGTCTCTTGGACACTCACAAGATGCTGTGCTTGAAACATACTACGCTTCTCGCCGAATACGAAAAAAGGGGTAAGTTTTCTCCTTGGGATTTTTCCCATTTCTCTTCGTCTTTTTCCGCAGAACTAATCCATCATTCGGATTGCGCGGCTGGAGTGGAAGCTGACAACATCCTCATGAGGAAAAAATTGGACCAAATAAAGGGTAAGTCATTTTTGCTTAACCTTCTTCTGTGCTCTATCTCCTTTTCTTCTTGGCTCGGCAAATATTCATACCTCGACTATGTCGGGTTCACAAACTATTTCAGCATCTCTTGAAGATAGTGTGCCCATGCCTGATATGATGCTGCATTTTCTCGAACAAGCAAGGCAGCATCAGGCCGAACTCAAGAAGAAAGATGATGAGCTCGCCCTCCTCCGGACCAAGGATGATGAGATTGCCAAACTCAAGGCAGAAATGAAGAAGCTCAAGGCGCTCCACAAATCTGAGCTGGATAAAGCTAGCCAAGATTTCACTGAACAGTGAGAATGCCTCAACCTCCAAATTGCCAAAGATCAAGAATTGCTGAAGGAGTCCGACGCTAAACTTGAGTCGGCAAAAACTGAACTTATGCAACTCTGGCAAAGGCGTGACAAATGCACCAAGGAGCTGACCCGGATCCACAGCCATATTTCTCGTAAGTTCTTTTCCTTCAGCCGGCATGAATCTCTTCGGGTCAACCTTCCTCACTTGTTTCACTTGTCTTGTTTTCAGACAAATTTTCAGAGGGTGATGCCATTGCAACCACTGTTGTTGCCAAGTTCCGCCAGAAGAGGGGTACCCCAGTTGGTCTTGGCGCTGAAATTATTCCCTATGACATGGAGGACTTGCTGGTCAGCTTGTCTTCTCGTGTTGAAATTGTGAAGAACTATGGTAAGGATATCCTTGATGTGGCAATCCGGATCTTCAACACATTTTGGCCTGATGAAGATACTCCGGAGGGGACCACCGCTCTCATCGCCAAGTTAATGGAGTGCGAGACCCAGCTGGACCTTTGGAGGGAATCTGCTAGGCGCGCTAGAGCTGAAACCATTCTCCACTACGTGCTTACGTGGTATGAGAAAATCAACCTTAATCTTCTTGAGCGGATGCGCACCAGATCAAAGTGGTCCAATGATCCGGATTGTATAGCTCGGCGCAAGGCTTGCGCCCATAACCTCATTCAGTATGCCCCCATCCATCAATGGAATGAGGGACCAAGCTTCCTTGGCGCTGCCGACGACGAAGATGGTTCGGGTGAGGATGAAGAGGACGAAGCCTCGGACGTCAAAGAAGGCAAAGATGACACTGAAGCCGAGGCCGGAGTTGCACCTGCTGGCACCGAGTTACCTCCTGCTGCCCCTTGATTGAAAACACTTTGAAGTTTAACAGATCCCCGGTATGCCGGTGCAAATGTATCAAGCATAATGGTTGTATTTTGCTACTAAGTTGCTGGTGCCGGATTAACTTGGGCGTAGTCCCCGAGTTTCATTTTCTTGTTTCTCCAATTTCTTGGCCCAGCTCGTGTCTACCTTGGTTCGGTTTTATGACTTACGAGTCCGAGTTTCAAAAATTGACTTAACAATACTTGGAAACTTTAGGATTAGCTCAAACTAATTCAGCATAGTAAACATAAAGTAAGCATAAGGTTAGTCCAAATAACAAACGTCGGCTCGATTAAGTTCCTTTCCTTAGTCGTTTTTCGTGTGCTATGCAATTCCAAACTTGTTCTCTTGCTTGCCATGAAGCCAAATCTTATTGGACAGCAGCAAGTCGAAGAGTTAGGTTTTTGGTGCTCACACACTACTAATCCGGCTTAGGTAGAAGCAACTTACGCCAGCCGACATATAAATAATAAATACAGAAATCAAACAATAAATATCACTAAGGCAGTCCCCGAGTTACTGCTCGAGGTGCCAAGATTTCATTGATAAGCTCATCATCGGCATACATATCGACGTATGAGAGACTCGGATACACACACTTCTTTGCTAAGTGTAGAACAGACGAAGTAGAGCTACACTCCATGGTCGCTTAGATTCCTCGCCGGACCTGTCCGCCTTATTCCTCTCCTGTGGTTTTGCATCGATGAGATAATACGAGTCATTGTGTAATGCTTTGCTCACAATGAAAGGCCCTTCCCATGGGGGGATAACTTGTGCATGCCAGCAGTACGTTGTACCAACCGGAGTACCAGATCACCTTCCCGGAAGATTCGGGGGTTTACTTTCCGGCTATGGTAGCGTCAGAGATTTTGCTGATATATGGCAGATCTGGACAATGCCAATTCTCTCGCTTCTTCCAACAGATCAACGTCATATTGCCGGGCTTCTTGCACTTTGGCTTCTGTGTATTGGGTGACCCTAGGCGAGTCATGCTCTATGTCGGCTGGTAATACAACTTCTGCCCCATATACCAGAAAGAATGGCGTATAGCCTGTTGATCGATTCGGAGTTGTTCTTAAACTCCAAAGTACCGCTGGTAGTTCTTCTATCCAGCACCCCGCTGATCTTTGCAGCGACTCAATGAGCCGGGGTTTTATCCCGGATAATACCAATCCGTTGGATCTTTCCACTTGTCCGTTCGATGCAGGGTGAGCTACCGAGGCTATGTCTAGCGAGATCTTCTTATCTCGGCAGAATCGCGCAAATGCTCCTTCGGCGAAATTTGTGCCATTATATGTTATGATACTGTGAGGATAGCCGTATCTCAAGATGATATCTTTGAGGAATGCCACAGCAGTAGCTCCATCACATTTTCTTATTAGCTTCACCTCAATCCATTTTGTAAACTTGTCAACCATGACCAAGATGTGGGTCATGTTCCCTCTTGCTGGTTTAAACGGGCCAACCATATCCAAACACCATATGGCAAATGGCCAGGTAACTGGTATGGTCTTGAGCTCCGACATTGGCATATGTGTCTTGGTAGCATATCTTTGACAACCATTGCACTTTCTTACTAGATCCTCTGCTTGTTCCAAGGCACTTGGCCACTAAAAACCCATGATGGAAAGCTTTCGCTACCAAGGCTCTGGACGAGGCATGATGCCCACATTCCCCTTGATGTATATCTCGGAGGATGTCAAGCCCTTCTTCCGGGTCAACACATCGTTGGAGAACGTTTGTCACACTCCTTTTGTATAGCTCGGAATTGATGAACGTGTATGCTTTTGTTCTCCTCTGAGTTTGCCTGGAAAGCACCTCCTCACCGGGCAAAGTTCCATCTTTCAGGAATTGAAATATGGGCAGTGCCCAAGCTGGTATAGCTCGTACTGGGAACACATCCTCATCAATTTCCATCTGATCCACCGGCATAACCTCAGCCGGATCACGCTGCGCAGTCCCCGGGTTTTCCGAGGCAGTCCCCGGGTTTGCCGAGGCAGTCCCCGAGTTTCGTGAACTACTTCCCACGTCAATGTCCATGGGCACAGCTTCCGATTCCAGATTTGCCGGGATATAAATTGACTCGGATTCTGGGGATGGCCTGATAGAGGGTTTTCTGAGGTGCTTTAATGCTACACCTGGCGGGATTGCTTGTCGGGTTGATCCGAGCTTCGACAATACGTTGGCAGCCTCATTCTCCACCCGAGGTATATGATGAAATTCGCATCCCTCAAAGTACCATGATATCTTCTGCACATGAAATCTGTACAGTGCCATATTTGCATCCAAAGCATCCCATTGTCCGGAGACTTGCTGGACTACGAGATCCGAGTCACCGAAGCATTGGATCCGACATATTCCAATTTATTTTGCCACTTTGAGCCTATGCACAAGTGCCTCATATTCTGCCACATTGTTTGATGTTGTGAAGTGGATCTGCAGCACGTATTTCAGCTGGTCCTTCTTGGGCGAGGTAAGCACAACTCCGACGCCTAACCCGGTTTTTGTTTTTGACCCGTCAAAGTGCATTCTCTAGTAGTTTGGATCTAGCAATGGTGGCTCATATTGCACCTCGGCCCAATCCACAAAAAAGTCGGCCACAACCTGAGACTTGATTGCTTCTCTCCTGTCATATTGTGGCGCATAAGGGGCTAGCTCAATTGCCCATTTTGCCATCCTGCCACTTGCATCCTTGTTGCTCATTATCTCGGATATGGGGGCTTCACATATTACTTTGATGGGGTGCTCTTCAAAATAGTGCTTTAGCTTCTTAGCCGCCATATACACACCATATGCCATCTTCTTATAATGGGGATAATTTTGTTTCGAGGCTGATAATACCTCGCTTAGATAATATACTAGCCTTTGCACCGACTTACCCTCTTCATCGCGCTCTACCACAATTACTGCACTTACAACTCGGTTGGTTGTGGCTATATAGAGCAACATTGGCTCCTTTGACAGTGGAGAGGCTAATACTGGTGTAGTGGCTAACATCTTCTTTAATTGGATAAAGGCTTCATTGGCCTGCGGCGTCCAAATGAACTTGTCTGACTTTTTCATCAGTTGATAGAGAGGCAGTGCCTTTTCTCCCAACCGACATACAAACCGACTTAAGGATGCTAGGCAACTAGTGAACTTCTGGACATCATTAAGGCACTTCGGCAGTTCCATTCGCTCTATGGCCCGGATTTTAGTTGGGTTAACTTCGATACCTCGGCTGGAGACAAGAAATCCGAGTAATTTTCCAGCCGGGACACCGAAGGTACATTTCTCCGAGTTAAGCTTCATTCGGAACTTCTCAGGTTTGCGAATGTTTGCCTGATATCATCAAGGAGCGTTTTGCTTTCCTTGGTCTTTATAACAACATCATCCACATATACCTGCACATTTTGACCAATTTGGTCGTGTAGACATTTTTGCATACATCTTTGGTACGTTGCCCCTGCATTACGTAAACCAAAAGGCATGGTGCGATAGCAATAAGCCCCATACGGGGTGATAAACGCAGTCTTTATTTGATCGCTTGGGTTCAGAGGTATCTGGTGGAAACCAGAATATGCATCAATGAATGACAACAGTTCACACCCAGCAGTAGAATCTATGACTTGGTCTATCCTTGGCAGTGGGAATGGATCTTTTGGACACGCCTTATCCAGGTTCGTGTAATCGATACACATACGCCAAACCACTTCCACGTTGGGATCATCCTTCTTCTTCTCCACCAGCACCAGATTAGATAGCCAATCCGGGTAAAGTACTTCCATGATAAATCTAGCTGCTAGGAGCCGAGCTATCTCATCTTTGATGACCTTTCTCCTGTCTTCGGCGAAGCGGCAGAGAGGTTGCTTCACCGGCTTTGCTCCGGGTCTCACATTCAAAGAGTGCTCGGCCAACTCCCTCGGAACACCTTGCAAGTCCTGTGTGGACCAAGCAAAGATATCTCGATTCTCACGAAGGAAGTTGACGAGCTCGCTTTCCTATTTATCATTTAACCCGGCACCAATTGTTACGGTGTGCTCTGGGAACATATCATCAACAGGTACTTTCTTGGTATCCTTTGTCGCTTGAAATGAGACACTTCCATGCGGGTTACTCAGCGCCGGCATATACGGCTGCATGGATTGAGCCAATGCCGCCACCTCCTGGATTTTTCTCTTTTCTTGTGCAATCACGAGTGACTCGGCTAGGTTAGACCTGGCTGACACGCACTCAATGGAACGTCGGAAATCACCAGTTATAGTAATCACACCATTTGGCCTGGGCAGCTTCATCTTCAAGGAACTGATGTGAGTAATTGCCATGAATTTGTTTAGAGCTATCTTGCCGAGTAACGCGATATGCGCTCTCCAAATTGACAACCTCGAATTCTAAATTCTCAGTTCGGCAGTTATCTCTCTTGTCGAACAACACGTCAACCCGGACCTTGCCTATGGGTTCATAGGAGATGCCTGGCACAATGCCATGGAAGGTTGTCCTTGTAGCTTGGAGCATGTTCTCCGAGATACCCAACTTGTGCATCGTGTCCAAGTACATGATATTGATGCTGCTGCCATTGTCAATCAACACCTTTGAGAACCTCACGTTGATGTTTGGCCCAATGAATGTTGGGTCCAACACTAGCGCATATGAACCAGGACTTGGCATAAGCTTGGGATGATCTTTGATGCTCCAGATAATTTCCTGGTCCGACCAAGGCATATACCTCGTCACTGC
This sequence comes from Avena eriantha, assembly GCA_910589775.1. Classification (NCBI taxonomy): domain Eukaryota; kingdom Viridiplantae; phylum Streptophyta; class Magnoliopsida; order Poales; family Poaceae; genus Avena; species Avena eriantha. Next base: position 43,994,198 of record OU342745.1, read on the forward strand.
TGGCATTACCGCATTGACCTCCATGTGTCGGTGCTGCAAGCTCTTTCTGTCTGTCTCTTCTGTGGTGAACACACAATAACTCTGATGATGCTCTTTGTACTCATTTCTCCCCTCATTTCCAGGGTATCTATGATCTGGCTGATGTTGGTTTTCTACCTGATGCACTACATCTCTTCTTTCGTGGTTTTCATACCTCGGCGGAGGGGGATGCAACATTAACTGTTGCGTGTTCGCTCTAGAGAGCAATTGCTGCCGGGGTAACTCCTGCCAAGGTTGATCATTCCGAGGTGCCTGAGCATTCCCCGAACCACCTTGTTCGATCTTCCGCATCCACTCACACTGCCTGGTTGTGTGACCCGCTGGGTTACTCGGATTTGGCGTGTGAAATTTACACGGCTGATCCAGCATTGCCTCATAAGTATACCTCGAACGGTCCTTCTTTTCTTGCCACTGTTTCTTCTGCTCTGGCGTCCAAGTTTTCTTGCCATCATTTCTTGGAGTCCATTGTTGTCCTCTAGTTTTCTGACGTGGGTTGTTTCCTACACCGGGTTGATCTTGATTTACAGCTGCAACTTGTTGCGAACTGTACCGGTAATCCGGTCTATCATCTCTTCTTTTACCCCGGTATTCATTCCTCCGGGATGATCCGGCTCCATCTCGTTGGTAGTACTCCTCGTTTGACTCGTTTGACACGAGCCTAGGCTGAGTCGGATCACCCATATGAATCAGCAATTCGGATCGTTTCTGCCAAAGTAGTTAGCATATCCCTTTGTAATCTTTGCCATAGCATGCTTGCATATCTGCACCCCTGCGCAAACCAAGCTATGGCTTGTGACTCAATTACGCCCTCACATGAGTTTCGCACCGTGCACCAACGGGTTAAGAACTCCCGGTCTGTCTCATTCGGTCTCTGCTTGCACATTGCTAGGGTCTGTGGTCTATTGGGCCTCTGATACGTGCTTGAGAAATTACTAACAAACATTTCCTCAAAATTGATCCAACAGTTAATACTTCTAGGTGGCAAATTGTTTAGCCATACCCTCTCTGGCCCCTCCAGCATCTGGGGTACATATCTCACATCCCATCTCAAATTCCCTGTAGCAATCTTTACAGCTGTTGTGTAGTTGATCAACCAATCCTCCGGCTTTGTGCTGCCGTCATATGTCTTAGTGCCTCTAGGTAACTGGAAGTTTGGTACCGGAGGCTCCTTCATGATCTGGGGTCCAAAACACGCTGGACCCGGAGGACCTTGACACTCAATCTGCTCCGACCTGTAAAGCCGATCCAGTTTTAACCTGGTGTCATCAGGAATCAAGTTCCTGCTTCCCAATCTTGACCCTAACACATGATAGTCCCAGCATTCACCATTTCCGAATCACCATCATTGTATCTATCTTGCTCTTGTGGAGCTGTTCTCTGTTGCATACCTTGGTCGGCACTGCGCTCTTGCCGTGGTATATTCCGCTGCTGCGGTTGCCCTGCACCCGCCGAGTTGCGTTGTCCGGCATTGTCGTTCACAGTGTTCCCCTAACCGGCATTGCCTTGGTCGTGGTTACCTCGGCCAGCTTCACCTCGGCTCACACTTTGTTGATCCTCATTTCCTTGCACTTCTTTTCCTTTCCCTGCACTTGCCAGGTCATATGGGACTATCTGCTTGTTTCTCCTAGCCGAGGTAACTACCTCTTCTCTCCAAGGACCACCCTGAGGAGATGATGCGGCTCCAGTGGATTTCTCCGGGTTACCCACCGCCGAATGAACGATCTTGGAGGCCCCATCTCTCTCCGTGTTAGCCCTGAGCAACTCCTGCTGTCTCTGATGGGCTTCACCCGATTCCTCAATTCTAGTATCACCCTCTTTGTTCATTTCACTCATGAGGTTCCTCCCCTTCACTTTTACAGCATCAACCTTATTTGCCTTTGCATACTCACGCAGTGTCATGTTCAACGACCGCTGAGCCGCGGCTATCTTTATCGCACCCTCCAGTATTTTTTGCCTAGTCTCCTCTAACTCGGCATGTGCCTGAGCCGGATCTACAACTGGCGCTACTGGGTTTGCTAAGCTATCCATTGCTTGCCGCGGCACATTCTCTAGCCTCTCTAGCGGAAGACCTCTACTTTTCCTCAGTGCCTTGGGTGTTACCTCTAGATCTGGTGTTGGATCCTTGCTCGCGCCAGTGCCTGGCGCAGTCATCATCTTCTCGGCACGGTCAGGGGAGCGAGTGATACCGCCCCACGAGCCGCGCTAAGGGGTGGCTCGCCTCCCTCGACGACATGCCGCGGGTGAACGCACGACACGTCGACAGCGACGTAGATCTTGCGTGTGCCAAGCTTGACGAAGAGACCATTGCGCGGAAGAGGACGCTTGCCGAAGCAGCCAGCCTTGTCGCTGACGAAGTCCAGCGCTCCATAGCGCTGAACAAGCCCGGAGACGATGCGTTCGCCGGTGCCGATGAAGTTTCCCGTCTGGATCTTCACTCCTGCTAGCGCTGCTAGCCCCACGGTGGGTGCCAACTATCGTGGTGGTGTCACGGCAGATGCCATGGATAGGCTAAAGGTGGGGACAAGATGCACTAGAGGAATCCAGGGAGGGATAGTGTGGTGATTCCACACACAGTTGCTTTGTATTCGATTGGTTTCCAAGGTTACTAGTGCTCCTTGAGCTGTATTGGGGAGAGGAGGAAGAAGGAACTCTCTTACTTTCACCACTAGCTAAAACTTAACTCACTAGAGATCAACCCCTTCTACAGAGGCCCTAGCCCTCCTTATATAGCGGTGGCTAGGTCTCCAATTAGGACATACGTGGAGGCATATTCCAGGGAATATGCCTCTTCCCAAAATAGCAAACCGACCGGGTCACTTTTTCCTAACGTAAGCCATGCAGAGGCTACGTGAGCCTCTACGGCGCCAGCGTCATCCGACACAGGCATCATCACCCTTGTCGACCACGCCTCGGTTGTCTTGGCCTCTGTCCGCTTCGCTCACGCTCTGCGTACAGTGGCCACCTTTTGACCAACGAGATACCTTCCTTCTCTTGCAAGCCTGATATAACCCGGATCACGCCTGGTTGATCCAGCCACACCTGTACCTGCATACAAGTTAGATACATCCTGCCGACATACGACATAGGTCGGCCGGGACTCAGTTAAGCGGACATCCTCCGGTCCGGTTACTCCGTGATTCAGCCTGCCTTGAGGTGACTCGGCCAGCACTTGCTTTGACCTTGTCGTACCTCGGCTAACTCGGCCATTATACCCCGGCGCGACCCTACCCGGGGTATCCCCCCAACAACGACAAGTCTGAGGATGTAGTGGTACTGTGAGGGCCAGTCGACGACTTCAAAGTCGATGCGCTCTCGCTGAAAATTTTGTGGTGTGCCAAAGATGACGCCGAGGTTGATTTTGCCCAGGGGGTACACTCCCTTCCCTGGGACGATGCCGTGGAACATCGTGTCTGACACCTCCAGGCACGTTAGCAGGATCTGCATTGCTCGCAAGGTACTTGCGAACATGAGATTAATGACACTTCCGCCGTCCATGAAGATGCGACTCATATCGAAGCCCCCGATCTGTGCCTCGAGTAGGAGGGGACAGTAGCCTGGACAAGGAACTTGGTGCGGGTGGTCGCCCTTGTCAAAAGTGATGCAGGACTCGCTTCCATTGAGGTACTCAGTGGTGGAAGGTGGAGAATGTATCACCAAATTGAGTTGGCGAGTGATGGCCTTCTGCATGCGATTGGAGGGGCGCCCTTTTTGGATCATCCCCATGTTGCCCACAGGTCGTGGGTACGGTTTGCCTCCGTGCTGCTGAACTGGCGCAGCCGCGGTGGTGGAGGTCCAGGTGGTGGTGGAGGAGCTCCATGTGCCACAACGCCTAGGGCGGCTTCGTAGCCTCGATTTATCGCGTCGCGATTCATCTGCGCCAGGCCTTCGTGGAGCTTGAGGAACTCGCGACAGTCTTTTAGGAGGTGACTAGGTTTTTTCTTGCCGTCGTGCTTGTCGATGTAGAAGTGCACGTTGCATGGTCTGGACAGTTTGTCCTAGATGGATGTTGCGGGTGCCTCTTTGCGAGTACGGCGTTGCCACACTTGCGTGGTCTTCCCAGCGTTGCGGTATCCTTCACTGCGATATCCGTTTTTGCGGTTGTCGTCGCGTTTGTCGGTGTAGCCAGTCGCGACCATGTTGACCTCGTCGCGGTCTTCGTAGACTCGCATTTGACGTTTTCCTCGGCGGTCGCGTCTGCGCCCAAGGTCATCGTCGTCATCAGAGTAGGTGCGGTTTTTCACCGAGTCTTCTCCGTCCGCCCACCGATTCGCGATTTCCATCAGGTGGTCGATCGTTTTGGGCTTCGAGCGGTCCAGCTCCTCCCTGAGCTCTATACGGCGAATGCCGCCGTTGAACGCGTCGATTGCACGTTCCTCCGAGATGTTTTTTGCGGAGTTCTTGATGATGGACCACCTCTAGATGTACGAGCGCAGCGACTCGACAGACCTTTCTGGCAGCTTCTTAGTTCTTCGATTGATGCGGGCCTTTTTTAAGTGCCCTTGAAGTTGCGCACGAAACTGTAGACTAGCTCTTCCCAACTGCGAATGGATCCGCGCGAGAGATTGTTGAGCCATGCGCGAGCGGTGCCCTACAGTTGTGTAGCTGTAGGCATTGCATGGCCGTGCTTCGACTCCCGCTGTGCAGCCTGACAGAGGATATGTGGTCCTCCAACCATATTTTCGGGTCCTGTAGGCCGTCAAATTTTGGGTTCTCTGACGGGAGTTTGAACCCCTTAGGCATTCGCTTCTACCTGATGGCCCTACTGAAGCATCTGGCGCCAGAGAGCTCGGTCTCGTCTTCTTCCAAGTCAGTGGAACAAGCACGCCTTGCCCGCATATTTTCGACCTTGCACTGCGTGATGTCATCACGCGTGTCGCAATCGTGGTCATGCCGGCGTGAGCAGCGTCACCATGACAGATCGTGACTGTCGTCACTGGAGGAGTACGAGTGGTAGTATTTGTCCAGAGCCTTACTTTTCTTCGGCTTTGGTGTTGGTTCTTTATCGAGGGCGGCCTTGATTAGCCCCAGGCCCGCGATCGTAGATCGATGCATGGCAGCTCGTGGGTCTCCAGCCGGTGGCTGGTTGTTGAGGAGGTACATGGTGGCCGCTGTCACCGCAGCCTGTGGCGTCTTCGGGAGCACGTTGCCTCGCATATCCACCGTCATGGAGCTGAAGTCGAGGACTTTCGTGGCTTCTACGCGCTCTTGCTCGGTGAGGTGGGCCAGTCGAGATCGCCTTTTATTGGCCAGGTACTCGTTGCCCTTGGAAGAGGATCCTCCGTGGGAGGAGAGCCCAGCTCGCCGAGGCTCGACTCGTTCGCCGCCTTTCTACGCGCTTCGAGTTGCGCGATTACTTGTTGCTGGCGTTTGAATTCTTACTTTAGCAGCCAATGGTAGCCCATCAACATTTCCTACGAGGTGTTGGGGGGTAGAGGATTGCCCCATAGACCTTCTTGATAGTGGGCCCATTCTTTGCGTTGAGCCTAATCAAGATGCGCTCTCCGGTGTTCTCATTCGTCGTGAGCAACGGTTCTCCACCCATCCTGTTATTGGTGGGCGTGCCGTTGGTGGGGCCACCGTTGGGTGTACCCAACCGCCGTGGGGTTTACCGTCATTGGGTATACCGCCGTTGGGCGGTCCGGTGCCAGCATTTTCGCAATTGACGCTGGTGTCGCCCGCGTTGATGACGGCGCACATGAAGTGATTGAGGAAGCTGTTGCTCCCACAACTTTCAAATCCGGAGCCGTAGGCTCCATCTTCTATGGCTAGGTCATCCATATCGGATCCGCGACTACTGTCGCTGTCCGTTCTCTTAGCTGTTGCTGGGTCGTTGAGCTCGCTGATGGTGCCGATTGGTGGCAGGAACCACGATGCTAGAGCAATCGCAGGTGCTGTCGGCTGGTGTAATGCCCGGGAAAATATTCCCCAATTAGAATTGTCTGTTATTTTTATTTCATGCATCATCATGATATCATGCATATTTTGTTCTGAAATAATTCCGCCAAAAGCCTATTTTGTTTTCTAATTATCCCCTCCTTTATTTCAGATTAAAACCCTGGTTTATTCCGGGTCTTTTATTTGTCTAAAAACTATTCACAAAAGCCTTTTTAAAAATAAAACAAAACAAATAAAATAAAATGTTTTAGTGGGGGAGGAAGCCAGCTGCCAGGCCTAAAAGCCCAGCAGCCAGCTACCTACCACCCCACTACAAACCCTAACCTAAACTTGCACCGACCCAGCACCACCGCACGCTCCGCGCAAGTAGCAGCGCGCAACACACGCACGCTACCGCCCCGCACTTCATGCTCCACACCTCGGCCCCACCTCATCACGCCGCAGCCGCACGCACCTTCCCCATTGCACGCCCCTGCAATGCTACCAACTGCCATCTCCTCTGCCCCCCTCGATCCCCTGTGCCCGTCCTCCCTCCGGCTTGCGCGCCGCCGCAAGCGAGGCCGCCATCTCCGGTCGCCGTGCGAAGCCTCGTCTCCGTGTCGCGAGGTCCGGCCCGCCTCTGCCCTGCAGCCTCGAGCCACGCTCATCGCCTCGGCCGCCGCGCGCCACTCTCGCCCTCTGCAACCCGGCTAGCGCGCCGCTGTAGGCGCTTGTCCTCACCCTGATCGCGTCGCACCGCTGGCTGTCGCCTCCCCTCCGCCGTCTCCCTTCCGGTGCCGCCTGATACGTCCATTTTGCATCACTATTCTATGTCTTAATTCACTATTATTCATTGATATATTTCGTATTGAGAGGTGATACTTATGTTATTTCATCTATTTTTGCATGGTTGATGACTTTTGGAGCATGGACCGCTACAGTCAAGATTCTGATGGAAAAGGTGTTGTTTGGAGGCAAAATTCGCAAAGATCAGAAAATCCGGGAAAATATACGGAAAATTCTATTTTTCTAGAAGACTCAGGATGCCAGAAGATGGAGTGGAAGTGGGCCATAGGGGGCCCACACCACCCCATGGCGCGGGTAGGCCTAGGCCGCGCCTGGGAGTGGTGCGGCCGCCCTGGCCCACTCCAGCCTCTCTCCTCTAGCGTATATCATCCCCACGAAACCCTAAGACTCGGGGAGCGACCACAGAAAGATTCCGCCGCCTCTACGGGGCGGAAAACATCGAGAGAGAAAGATCTCTCCGGCAGACAGATTTCTGCCGGGGGAATTCCTTCCCGGAGAGGGGAGATCATCGCCATCAACACCACCATCAAGCTGGACTTCATTGGGATCATCATCATCACCATCAGCACCCTCATCACCATCTCCATATTGCTGTAACAATTGGTTGAATCTTGCTATAGTTCATAGGGGAAACTTTCCCGGTGTTGATTACTCTTTGTAGTTGATGCTATTGAGTGAACCATTGAATTATTGTTTATGTTCAGATTGTTATACATCATTATTACATCTCTGATCATGATCCATATGATGTCTTGTGAGTAGTTCATTTTGTTCTTGGGGACATGGGAGAAGTCATGTTGTTAGTAGTGGAGTTGTGTTGAGAGAGATTCAATAGTTTGTTATTTAAGTTGTGGTGTACTTCTTCTAGTAGTGTTATGTGAACGTCGACTACATGACACTTCACCTATATGGGCCTAGGGGAGTGCATTATGTATTTGGCTACTAATCGTAGGGGTTGCCGGAGTGACAGAAACCTGAACCCCCGTTAGGAAACCATTGCACAAGGGACGTAAGGGTCTTAGAGTTTAAAGATGTGGTTAGGTTTCTACCTTAATTACTTTCTTGTACTTACGGATGTTTGCAAGGGGGTTTAATCACAAGTATGTATTTAGTCTTGGATGGGGAGGTACACTAGCACAGGTTCACCCACACAACACTTAGCAAGCTAAAGAAGATTAATCGACTATATGAAGCGAAAGCACTTGACAGTCTTCTCATGTGTCCTCGAGAACGTTTGGTCATCTATAGAAATACAACCGGCTTGTCCTTTGTTGCATAAAGGATTGGGCCACTTGCTGCATTCATTCTTATTGTCTTTTATTTACTCGTACTTTGTTTACTTGCTTTATCGAAAACCCCTAAAAATCTGTTTGCTAAGTATTTGCAGAGAATTCCTGATCCATACCACTAGCCAGCACCTTCTCCTCCTCGTTGGGTTCGACACTCTTACTTATCGAAAATAGTGCGATACACCCCTATACTTGTGGGTCATCAAGACTATTTTCTGGCGCCGTTGCCGGGGAGTGAAGCGCTATTGGAGAGTGGAACTGGTAAAGGAAACTTCTACTGTGAGTATTGTTTACTTCTGCTAGTTGCTTTATTTTCGTTATGGATAATTCGCTGAGCTTCTTATTTGGTAATGCTACTACCACTCCTAAGGTAGTAGATAAGCCACCACCTGCTGAGAAAGATGTTTTCAAAATACCTACAAGAATTATTGATCGTGTTATGGATAACTACTATGTTGGGGATGGAACTGTCCATCCCGGTGATCATTTACTCTTTATACACAAAATTTTGCGGCTTGTTCAAGTGTGGAGGTATTACTACAGATCAAGTTAAGAAGAAATTATTCTCATTATCACTGAAAGGAAGAGCTAAGGAATGGTATAAGCTGCTGAAGAATGGTCAAGCTCTAGAATGGGAGGAAATAGTGCCTCTCTTTTATTCAAAGTTTTATCCTCCTAGTGAGATTCATAAATATCAGAATCAAATATACAATCTTTATACATGAATTATGCGGGTTGTTCAAGTGTGCAGGTATTACTACAGATCAAGTTAAGAAGAAATTATTCTCATTATCACTAAAAGGAAGAGCTGAGGAATGGTATAAGCTGCTGAAGAATGGTCAAGCTCTGGAATGGGAGGGAATAGTGCCTCTCTTTTATTCAAAGTTTTATCCCCTAGTGAGATTCATAAAGATCGGAATCAAATATACAACTTTCGGCCTCTAGATGGAGAGAGTACAGCTCAAGCTTGGGGGAGATTGAAGTTACTAATTCTCAAATGTCCCATTCATGAGCTCCCCAACAATATTATTATCAATAACTTTTATGCAAGGCTTTCTCTCCATGACAAGGATTTATTGGATGCTTCTTGTGCTGGATCATTCACTCGTATGGAAGAAGAAGTTAAATGGGATCTTCTGGACCGTATTCAAGACAACGCTGAAGCTTGGGAGAATGACAAAGGTAGAAAGTTAGGTATAAATTATGATTATGAATGCATTGAATCTTTTATGGGAACTGATGACTTTCAAAATATTAAAAATGCTTATGGTCTAGACTCTCAAGCTATTGCTTCTTATTTTAAGGCCTTTGCTTCCTACATGGAAGTGCCTAAAAACAAGTGGAATAAGTATCATGAACCTTATAAAGATATTGCTAAGAGTGTTCCTGCAAGAAATACTGAAGTTTATACTGCTAATCATGTTTTACCTGAACCTTATATTGAGAAAATGCCTTTCCCATATAAGGTAAGGAACATTCTATGATGGCTAGTATAGTAGATGAAAGTATGAAAAAAGTTGTTGAACCTGATAAACAAAAGGTCGATGAACCTATTATAGCAAATGTGAAAGACTTTGTTACTAAATATGAAAAGGAGGGACACCCTATCCTTTGTAAGGATACCTCTAATATTGTTTCACATAGTAGTGTTATGAGAGCTAGTATTCCTGTGTTTTCTGTTAGAATAAGTGATCATTGCTATGATGGTCCTTGTGATAGCTATATTGTTAAGTTTATGCATGATACTGAAAGTTATTTTGAGAGAGGGAAAAGTGTTCTTATGCATCTCAATAATATCAAGTTTCCCCGTTTTATGCTGAAAGTCTTTATGTTGCACTTCTTTTGCCTTCTTATGCAAGTTGCCTTTGGTTTCAACAACTTGTTTGTTTACAAAATCCCCTTGCATAGGAAGTGGGTTAGACTTAAATGAGTGTGTGTTTTTGCTTCTTAATGCTCTCTTTCACTTCAATTCATATCCCTATGAGAGCTTCTTCAAATTATCATGCCCATCTTAATGGCTATAAAGAAAGAGCTTTATGGGAGACAACCCAATTTGTTTTTGCTTTTAGTTTGTTTTTGTTTCTTTGAGTCTTGGAAGTTATTACTTCGGTAATAACCGCTCTTTATCCGTTTTGTTTGGTTTTTGTGTCAAGATCAACTTCTAATGAGAGAGAAGTAAGATTTGGGGAAGTTGTTGTCCAGAAACAGATTTTGTGCTTCACCATAAAAATTCGTGAGAGATCTCTGTTTGTCGGATTGAGCTATAATTTTTTGTGCTTTTCTCCAGGTTGTTATTTAACTTTCGTTAGTTTTGCACTTTTTGATTTGAGCAGCCGAAGATTTTCGAAAAAATTGATCTTTACCTGCTGGTCTGTTTTGATAGATTTTGCCACTCTTGCATTTGCTTCTTTATTCGATTTCCTTTTTGAATTATTTTTGGGTTTTCGTAAGGAGTTGCTGCAGTAGCTTTTGTTTTGATGGTTTTCAGTTGAAGTTGGACTCAAAAGGTTTTATCACTTCACTTATACTAATGTTGTTAATAAGAACTATGTGAAGTTTTGTGTGAAAGAAATTTCCAGGAAGTGGAGATGATGGTGTAATGAGGAAGAGAAAGGTTTTATGACTCTAGTAATAAGTGTATGAAGATGAAGATATTGATGATTTAAGTGGTGACTCCAGAAGGATCCATTAAATACCAAATTCAGAGACCTGTAGAGTCCGTTTCCAACTAGGTAACAGTTCTGGTAAGAAAAGTTCCGTAAAAATACAATCCAACTATATTTTTGCAGTTTTCAGTCAATAAGGAAAGCTACGAAGCAAAAAAGAGACGGAAACGGAGCCAGGGTGGCCCACACCACCCCATGGCGCGGGCCCACCCCTGGCCGCGCCACCAGGTGGTGAGGCCACCCAAGACTCCGCCTCCGACCCGTTTTCTCCCAGTACCTTCCTTTTGATATAAAACTTCGTAATATATAACCCCCCAGATCCCTCGAGGTTCATATATCGTGTTTTCGTCGTGTTTTGTTTCGATCTGTTTCTGCCAGGTAGAATCCCAGATTTGGAGCCACAATGTCTTCCTCTGGATCATCCAAGGGAGATTCTTTTGAGGATATCATCAACCCATACATGAGAGAATTGAAGATTCATCCCAAGGAGTTGTTGCTCGAAGGTGGGGAGGTCCGGATTAAGGAGGTTCAAGGCCCTAAAGGTGAAGGAAGTCTGGAGGACAGGATGGAAGCACTAGAGCAATAAGTCTTTAGGTATAGGAAGATGGCGGAACGAGAAGTGGACATCATCCATAAGATTTGTTCCGAACTCATCGCCGAGCACCAAAAGGAGTCTGCTAAACTCAAGGACGAAATCCTTTCACTCCGCCAAACAACCAACAAACTACAAGCCCAGTTCTATGATGTTCAAAATCAAAACTGTGAGTATGAGGCTAGATTTAAACGCATAAGTGCTGCTGCAAGTTTCAGGATGTTGGAAACCACGATGTCCTTTGTTGATGGGAAGCCTTTACCTTGGAAGACGGACGAAGATGAGAAGATACCACCACCACCGAAGGAGTAATTCGTCATCAGGTTTGGCATCCCCTTGGTTTGTTCCAAGCTCGGGGGAGTGCCGCGGTATCATATCACTATCTTCTATCTTTTTACTTTATTAGTAGAGTCATATCATGAATAGAGGAGTTATTTTGTAGTATGGTTTGCATTATGGAAGTGTCCCCTCTCTCGTTAGATATGTATCCCTTGGTGTGAGTTGCCGTTATGGACTATTAATGAGAAGTTCTATCATTCACTCTTTTGCATAGCTTATGTTAGTTTTCAATTCGTGGTTATATGATTGATCTTGTTGTTAGTATTGGTATCACTTTGGGATCATTGAGTTAATCTAGTTGGTTTTGGCAAACCTGGCTCGGTCAGTAGCATCACCTTTTTGAGAGTTGAAAAGAAAAAGATAGAAGTACTCTAAAGAAAAATAATTTCATCATCTTTCTTTCTTGATTTGCTCATAAGTCTAGTATTCTCTAGTTAAGATCTTTTGTGCTTCCAAGGAAGATTGCATGTTTGTTTTTATCACTTGTATGTTTGTTTCTTTCCTTCAACTCTTGTACTTGCTACCCAGCCTTGCTAGCCAAAAACCTGTACTGAGAGGGTATTCTTCTCGTGCATCCACTCCTTTTAACCAAAAACTTTGCCATTTGTGTCCACCACACCTACCTAGTAGCATTATTGTTATTCCAAGTAAATTCTTGTTTTATCTACCTCCAAAATTAAACTTGTTATGTGAAAAATTAGTGATTAAAGCTCTCACGAACTTGATGGCACACCTTATTTTCCGCACTTAATAAACCTGAACCATTGTGAACTCTCCATGAAAGTTATATGCTTGCAAATTATAGGCTGGAGATTAGCAGAACCGTGCTGTCACGGGGAATGCTTTCAACACTTGTAAATATATACCCAATTGATACCTTGCTCTTTTGTTTGCGGATGTCGTCAGTGTGAAATAAAAGGGGAGCTTGTAAGTCCATGGAGTTATGTATGTGTGTTAGAGAAACGCCTGGGCCGCTGGTCTAATCCATGCTGACATGGTGGAAACCTGCAGCGTAACCATAATGATATCTATGAAGCATTCTTCTTATAAAAAAGAGAGAGATAGCTATTGAGAAAAAGAAAAGAGAGAAAAAAAAGAGATACTGTGAAAATAGGAAATAGAGAAAAAGCACCATTTTCCCATGGTAAATAAGAAGATTGCTGAGATACTCATTGTCTGCTTGCCTTGTCATTTTGGTATGGAGATTCTTCCGTATCATCGGGCAAGGGGTACCCCGTTGGCGGTTCTCAATGATACGCACATACTTACGATGACAAGAACTTACCGGTAACTAAAGTTGAGTAGCATCAGGAGCGGCCCTCGTACTCAAGGGACTTGGGATCTTCAGTTTATAGTCTATCAAGCATATAACTCAGATTGGACCTCACTTTCACCTTAATCACCTAAAGATGCCTATGATAGGGGCAATGAGAGCTGAAGGCTAGTAAGTATCATAATTTTTGGGAGCTCTTTATGAGACTTGCAATCCCTGCTTCCCTCTTTGAAGGGCCTTTCTTTTACTTTATAGTTGAGTCAGTAAACATATTCCCTTCTATCTCAGCAAGTATTTTGAGTTGATGAGTTTCATTCATTCATATGATGATTTATGCATTCATGTTTCTTTTGTTCCTTTTTTTGCACATTGCTCTTATCTCGATGTTTATTACTTTGAAAGCTTTCTTGAAAAACCAGCTATTTGTGAACTCCAGCAAATTATCAACTATTCTTTGACCAAGAGCTAAGTTTGCCATTACCAATTATGATTCACTTTATGTATCTCTATTGTGTTTCCTTTACTCATGGAAAGTTGAGTTATATAATAGTGAGTTGTCTTATATTATGATCTATGTATTTGATGAATGTGATGCTTCTTGTCCGTATTCTTTTATCGACTCTTCACTCCATAAACCTGAGGTCATGTTTATTGAGCTCAGTTTCGCTTGGGGACAAGCGAAGTCTAAGCTTGGGGGGAGTTGATACGTCCATTTTGCATCACTATTCTATGTCTTAATTCACTATTATTCATTGATATATTTCGTATTGAGAGGTGATACTTATGTTATTTCATCTATTTTTGCATGGTTGATGACTTTTGGAGCATGGACCGCTGCAGTCAGGATTCTGATAGAAAAGGTGCTGTTTGGAGGCAAAATTTGCGAAGATCAGAAAATCCGGGAAAATATACGGAAAATTCTATTTTTCCAGAAGACTCAGGATGCCAGAAGATGGAGTGGAGGTGGGCCACAGGGGGCCCACACCACCCCATGGCACGGGCAGGCCTAGGCCGCGCCTAGGAGTGGTGTGGCCGCCCTGGCCCACTCCAGCCTCTCTCCTCTGGCGTATATCATCCCCACAAAACCCTAAGACTCAGGGAGCGACCACAGAAAGATTCCGCCGCCTCTGCGGGGCGGAAAACACCGAGAGAGAAAGATCTCTCTGGCAGACAGATTTCTGCCGGGGGAATTCCTTCCCAGAGAGGGGAGATCATCGCCATCAACACCACCATCAAGCTGGACTTCATCGGGATCATCATCATCACCATCAGCACCCTCATCACCATCTCCATATTGCTATAACAATTGGTTGAATCTTGCTATAGTTCATAGGGGAAACTTTCCCGGTGTTGATTACTCTTTGTAGTTGATGCTATTGAGTGAACCATTGAATTATTGTTTATGTTCAGATTGTTATACATCATTATTCCATCTCTGATCATGATCCATATGATGTCTTGTGAGTAGTTTGTTTTGTTCTTGAGGACATGGGAGAAGTCTTGTTGTTAGTAGTGGAGTTGCGTTGAGAAAGATTCAATAGATTGTTATTTAAGTTGTGGTGTACTTCTTCTAGTGGTGTTATGTGAACGTCGACTACATGACACTTCACCTATATGGGCCTAGGGGAGTGCATTATGTATTTGGCTACTAATCGTAGGGGTTGCCGGAGTGACAGAAACCTGAACCCCCGTTAGGAAACCATTGCACAAGGGACGTAAGGGTCTTAGAGTTTAAAGCTATGGTTAGGTTTCTACCTTAATTACTTTCTTGTACTTACGGATGTTTGCAAGGGGGTTTAATCACAAGTATGTATTTAGTCTTGGATGGGGAGGTACACTAGCATAGGTTCACCCACACAACACTTAGCAAGCTAAAGAAGATTAATCGACTATATGAAGCGAAAGCACTTGACAGTCTTCTCATGTGTCCTCGAGAACGTTTGGTCATCTATAGAAATACAACCGGCTTGTCCTTTGCTGCATAAAGGATTGGGCCACTTGCTGCATTCATTCTTACTGTCTTTTATTTACTCGTACTTTGTTTACTTGCTTTATCGAAAATCCCTAAAAATCCGTTTGCTAAGTATTTGCAGAGAATTCCTGATCCATACCACTAGCCAGCACCTTCTGCTCCTCGTTGGGTTCAACACTCTTACTTATCGAAAATACTGCGATACACCCCCTATACTTGTGGGTCATCACCGCCGCGTCACCCTCTCTGCCAACGGAGCCCCTCCGGTCCGACCTCGCCCTCCCGCTCGAGCCGGCCATGGCTCTCCTTGTTGCCAGAGCGCCACGCCTCCTCGTCGTCAACCCCGTAGAGCACCCACTATCGTGCGCTGTCCGCAGCCTCCTCCTCGCCCTGGCCCCGAAGTGCTCCTGCCGGTCCAGGACATCGTCGCCTAGGTCCCTGCTCTGTTGCGCATGCGCCAGCGCCACCTTTACCCGATGCCTCCGCTGGGTGCTCTGCAGGTCGTGTGTGCCTTCTGTTTCAGGACATGCGTCTGCCTCTTTGTTTTGCTACTCGTGTTGCTCTCTGATCATCTCCCGGTGTTGTTGTTTAGTAGAGATGCTACTCTGTTCTGGTTTTGCTAGCTGGTGATGTTGCCCGAGGCCTCCGAGCTAGACAAGACCTATATGTCGAGCAAGTATCTGTCTAGGGTACCGATGAGAATCACCGCGATGCCAATCAAAGACCATCGGTGTCGTTCCAAGTTCACCATCAACAACCGAAGCCGAAACCCAAGTTTTACCCCACGGATCCGGCTTCATGGAACCCAAAGACGTCAAGACTCCCGTGTGTGGCGACATGGATCCGAAGACCGATCCCGGAGTCCAAAGACCGAACCCCGTCGAACCCCCTGGTGAACACCAAGATCTTCGATCCGAGAAGTGCGACCCCTACCTATCTCGGCCCCTATTTTATAAATGGCATATATTTGTTGCATATAAATTGATCATACTCGCATACATATTCATTTGTTTGGGGGTATCTTGTCGACTTACCTAAAAATTAATATGGAGACTATATGAGGGTTATTCTAGTCTTGTATTGCCTCTATTTAAATTTGTGTAGCGAATCGATGCCATGCTTTGCCTTGTTAATTCAACATTTAATATGTGGGGTAGTTAAACAACTTGAACCATAATATTAATCATCGGGATCCCGATCCCACTTAATACTGAGGCCACATATTGCCATGCCATGCATCATATCATGGACATGCCAAATCTTCTACCGTAGTATTAAATATTGCATCGTTGCCTCTTCTAGTGCTTTGCTTCTTCACCGGATAGGATGTTGAGTCGATGTGAGATACGATGAGCCTTCGGTGGATCTTCTCAGGCGAGCATTCTCCCCTCTTCTACCTATTTTGCATTTATAGTCTTTACTTCCTTCCTTTGATCTATTGTTATCCTTAATATCGACGCTCTAGTACCGTTCCCTTTCATTACCTACTCTACTATATAGCCTTGGTATCCTACTGCCTTGTTTGGGTAGCTAGTTTTACCCTTGCGAGTCATAGGCATGCTTAGTACCGCTCTCATACAGGTGCACCGTGATAATCGGATACGGTTGATACTAAGATAATTAAATTGGTGATGTTGGTTGTGGTTATGGTTTCACCTAATGATAAGGCCCCAGCAGGGACCACCTTTGGAAACTGCTTGAGCCGACCTAGGACCCGTTCGTTCTACGATACTAGTTCTGAGTTGATCACGCTAACCAAACATGGGGGCCCCTTGGATCCCCCCCTCAACTACTGGCGCTATTCGTTTATCCAGAGGGTCACAAAATTGGTTTTCCATTTGGTGCATACGCATAATATGTCCTCGGACATGGGTGAGTTGATATGTCTTCGGACTTGGTTATGATATGATTTGGTGGACAACCCGGGCATTGCATACATAAAAGCGGTACATGTCGGCGGTTCAAGGGGAGCTCTACAAGTTATCTTCCAGGGTCATTCGGTATAGTAGTCGTGAACGCTGTGCCACCTTGAGACTCGGTCGTGCCTCTGGGCTGGATAAAACACAGTAGGTGATACCTCTGGATACACGCGTAGTTATGGGACAGTTCTTGTTGTGAGATTCCGAAGGCACGAACATGCGTTTGGGTACAGTAGTGCACCCTTGCAGGGTAAATCTTTTCGAGAAGCCGTGTGTCCACGGTTATGGATGCCTCAGGAGTACGGTGTCATGATCATAGACAATGCCACTAATGTTTTGCCTCTAATAACATGACTAGTAATTAGCCTTATCAACTAAACACCTGCTTAATTAAAATTGCCACCGTGTGTGTTCTGCAAGTGCACTTTCTCGACTGGTCTTCGAGGGGGAAACCTTTGGATGGGTTATGTTTGGTGTTATATTATACTTATCGTATAGCTCTCTCTTACCTCGCTCTAATAGCCAAAGTTGTAGTGTGTCTCTATAAGTTAGATAGTGCAAGCTTTGCTGCCGCTGAGCCTACCATACCTATGTAGGCGAGGACCGCCGAACTCTAGCCTCGCCGTGTACTGGCCTCAGTACTGACCGCTCTCTTTTTTCCTTTGCCCTTTGTTGGCACCCCTTTGGCTTTGACAGGTATGTGATTGATGACGTTAGCAAGGTTACCCTCCCAGCCTGGCCTGGGAAGGGTTATGGACACCGCTTGGTTATTCTTCAGGACTCTTAGTCCAATTTGGTTCTTGTCCGTACTCAGACACTATTTCACTTTCTTCAAGATTTGTATCTTTGAATTGTATAATTTGTATTCTTGACTCGTTGAGTCGTTGTTGTATATATATGTTTCTTGTGGACTCTGTTGTAAACTGCTGCCATGTAACTACTTGTAATCAAACCCCACCCACACGAAAGTGTCTGGTGGGCGTCTTTGAATTGCTTCTATGTGGGTTTTGGCGGGAAATGCTAAGACCTGCATAGACCCGATTCTGGGGTGTTACAGCTGGTCAGGCATGCGAAGCGTGCCCAGTTGACCGACTTGGAAGCGGAAGCTCCCATTCGCTAGGCTGATCCCATCGCCCATAGATTCGAAAGCCGGGCGAGTGGCCGGCGTGTGGATGGTGAAGTCGAAAGCGCCGAAGAGCTGGCGAATCTCCGCTATTGTAGAGTTGTAGATCGCGGTTGATGGGCTTGAAGAAGCCACAACATCATCACTCCCAATTCCCACAGACAACGCCAATTGACGAGGGTTTAACTCGCCAATGCCCATTGTTATGGACTTGGGTTTTGGAGAAGGAGGGAGCGTTGGAGGCATCAGTCGGCTAGCAAACAAGCACACAGGGACACAAGGTTTACCTAGGTTCAGGACTCATAGAGGTCCCTACTCCTGCTTGTCTGCTCTTGGAATTATCGAAGGAATCGAAGATTACAGGGGTGCGCAGATGCAATCTGGCGATGGTTCTGGAAACTAGGGTTGTGATTGTCCTCCTCGCCGCCCCCTCCCAGCCTTTATATAGATATGCTAGGTCTCGGGTAGCAGGCCGAGTCGGTAATAGATTAGGGTTCGTCCCTTTGAACTTTCTATCTTAAGCTTCATCTTGCGTTGCAAGCAATCGAAGAGTCCGTGGGTCACCCGAATCCTGCATTGGGCCTTGGCAACGCCGTGGGATTCCATTGTATCTGGACCGTATAAGCCAAACTCGAGTACCTGTAGGGTATACCCATGTCACCTTGAGGACCTGACCTGATTGCTTATTGCATTTTCTACTCGAGGGTCTATATGTAATAGTTGAGGTCCTTCTTGCATTTTCTCATTTCCTGCTGGACCCCTTCATAATTTGTGTACCCACCGCTGGTGAATGAAGCATCTTCCGGGTCCTTAGAGCATCTCCACTCGTCCTCCCATACGGCGTCCGGCGTGGCCCGATTTTGGACCGTATGGAGGGCGCCGGACTGGTTTACGATTGGGAGGGGGGGGGGGGGGGGCTGGCTCCCAGCCATGCCCCCATACAAAAAATCAATTTTTTTATCAAATCAACAACTAATTTGAACATGTTCAATATAGCAAATAAATAATTGAACATTCAGATTTATTACAAATTCATGAACTTAAACAAACAATTCAAAATGTTCGTTATAGCAAACAAAGGCAAAAAAATAAACAAACTAGTTGGCTCCTTTGAGCCTCCACAAATGCTCCACCAGATCATTCTGTAGTTGGCTATGAGTATTTGTGTCTCGAACTTTCTGCCACCTAGCAAGAAAAGTAGCAAATGCAGGTGGCACTTGGTGGTCAATATCTGCAAGAGGACCTTGGTGAAAAGAGGGTTCAGTGTCAAACACTGGAGTCTCTCGCTTGCTCTCAATGATCATGTTGTGCAAGATCACACATGCAGTCATGACCTCCCACATCTGATCTTTCGACCAGGTAAGGGCAGGATACCTGACAATGGCAAATCGAGCTTGCAGCACACCGAATGCCCTCTTCACATCCTTCCTGCAAGCCTCCTGATGTTGGGCAAATCAAGCTTTCTTTCCTCCAAGCATAGGGTTTGAGATTGTCTTCACAAATGTTGACCATCTTGGGTAGATGCCATCTGCCAAGTAGTAGCCCTTGTCATATTGGTGGCCAATGATCTCGAACTGCACTAGAGGAGCTCTTCCTTCAACAAGTTTTGCAAACATTTGAACACCGCAGCACGTTGATGTCATTGTGTGATCCTGCCATACCGAAGAAAGTATGCCATATCCATAGATCCTGATCATCCACAACCTCAAGCACCACACTGCATGATCCTTTGTGACCTTTGTACATGCCCTGGTGCACGAATGGACAGTTCTTCCAAGCCCAGTGTATACAGTCAATGCTTCCAAGCATTCCTGAAAAACCTCTTGCAGCGTTCTGTTCCAAGATTCGAGCTGTGTCTTTTGCATTGGATGTTCTCAGGTATTTCTTCCCATACACTGCCACAATAGCCCTGCAAAATTTGTACATGCAATCGATGGCTGTTGACTCTGCCACGCGAAGGTAGTCGTCCTGTGTATCTCCAGCAACTCCATATGCAAGCATCTGGAGAGCAACTGTGCATTTCTGGATTGTGGAGAAACCAAGTGTACTGACGACATCTCTCTTTAGTTTGAAGTAGTCGTCGAAGTCTCTCAATTCCTCGACAATCTTCAGGAAAAGCTTCCGGCACATTCTGAAACGACGCTGAAATGTGACATCGCCGTGCAATGGGTCGTCGGCGAAGTAGTCAGCATAGAGAATGTAGTAGTCTTCGTCCATCTCTGTCTTGGTTTGCTCTCGCGCCGCCCAGGCTTCGAACCCCCAGCAGGCGGCTTCTCATCGGCGCCGACGATCATGCCTAGGAGGGACGTGACGATCAGGATATGATCATCGTCATCGACGCTGTCTGGGACGCCAACAGCAATGGCGACTTCATCGTCCATCAAAGCGGCCAACATCTCTTCCTTGTCCGAATCTATGCCTTTGGCAAACCGCCGAACACCTCGAGGGCAGGACGGTTGTGCGGCGAGCTTGGGGATACCGGCGGACATGGAGCCAGGCAGAGAGTGAGTGTGGGCGGCTCGGGAGGGTTATGGGAGTATTCTCGGCGGCTACTCTAGCGGGCTGAACGGCGGACGACGACGAGGGGTGCTAGCGGTATCGAGTGGTGGCAGCGGGCGAAAGGGAGGGTGGGTGAGAACGCGACATGTGGGTGGCCTTCGCAGGTGTGTGTCGCCGACAGGGCTGATCTGCATCATTTTCAGCTCCATCCGGTGCCCCCGCTTGCCCTCCTTGGACTGGGTCCGACCTGGGGCGCCGGATAACTAAACGGGTCGCACCGACGCCAAAAAAACATTTGAGGAGCGTGAATGGGCGTCAATTTGGACGCCAGCACACCCAAAGACCTTTAGATGGCCTTGGTGGTGGTGGTGGTGGTGGTGGGGGAGGGGGGGGGGGTGGAGTGGAGATGCCCGTTCTTATTAAAAAAGAACAAGGATTTCATCAAGTGTGCCAAATTATGTGTGTGGGTGTGGGTGTATGCGGGAGGGGAAGGGGCATCACACATTGATTTTCACCGATGGCCAGTGACGGCAATGATTGGTCTTGGCAAAATAAATCTGGCGCAAATGACAATGGCGAAGGGAAATATGACGAGAAGTACTCCCTCCGTTCACAAATACTTCGCGTTCTGGGTTTAGTCAAAGTCAAACTTGATAAAGTTTCAAGTTTGACTAAATATTTAGAGAAAAATATCAACATTTATAATATAAAACTATATAGTATTAGAATCTTCATAAAGTATATTTTCATATTATATGTATTTGCAATGATGAATATTATTGTAATATTTTTGGTGAAACTTAACAAAATATGACTTTGCCTAAACCCAGAACGAGAAGTAAATAAAAACGGAGGGAGTATTCATGACGAGGAATAAATGCAAAATTCCGGGTAGGATTTCTCTGGACATCATATCTCGTGGAGATAGATAGCACTTGGTCGCTGTCATGGAATGCGAAAACACAGTGCTAATTACATCGAGGAGCCTGGACTGATGCAAGTGGTTGGAAAGCAACATGTTTATACCCCGATTGCAATATGTGATGTACAATGAGTCAACACCTAACGGGTCGTAGCATTATATCATGCAATGGTTACATACGTAATACTGTACTAAATAACTACAGTACTAGTCAAAGTTAGAAAGTGGATGGTTTTATAGGCTCAAAATTCTTTCTAGACGGGTTGAATATTTTAGGGGAAAGGGTGAACTTACTGCATCCAAAGGTTGTTGTTTCAGTACAATTTGTTTTAGATGGGTTAAACTTATACTAAAACATCGATACTTATTATGGATCGCGTCAGAAAAAGTGATTAAAAAAAGAACTAAAAAGACTTGTATTTTTTATTATTTTTGACGCTCTTTGTATCGATGTTGATGATTATTAATAATGAACTTTTCGCTAAAAAAGTTTTGAAGTCCATCTAGGCATGTACTAATCTAAATCAGGAAATATGCAAAAGGAATCGAACTAAACAAAAAAAAAACAGCATCTCATACTGCCATTATACAATTGTACACTGGTTCAAAAGTCCAATTGTACCAGACTGTCTCGCTCCATTATTACGAGGCAACTTTTTTTTCTTTCTCTTATTATTTTTTGGTAATAAGTAACAAATCCTACGCTTTCCTTTGCTTCGCCATTTCTCCTTACTTCCCCCCTCCATCCCTCCTTCCTTTTGGCTTGGCCTCCACTCTTCCCATCCCCCGATCTCGCCGTCGTGCGGCGGCGGCGACGATGGTGGGCAACGACAACTGGATCAACAGCTACCTCGACGCCATCCTCGACGCCGGCAAGTCCTCTGTCGGCGGCGACCGCCCCTCCCTGCTGCTCCGCGAGCGCGGCCACTTCTCCCCGGCCCGCTACTTCGTCGAGGAGGTCATCACCGGCTACGACGAGACCGACCTCTACAAGACATGGCTCCGCGTACGTGGTGGACGCCAACGCCCAAATCCTCCACCTTTTTTTTTGTGTTTCCCCGTTCTGCTTACGATTCGTTGATCGATCTGCGCGATGTGTCCGCAGGCCAACGCGATGCGGAGTCCCCAGGAGAGGAACACGCGGCTGGAGAACATGACATGGAGGATCTGGAACCTCGCCAGGAAGAAGAAGGAGGTGAGCTCTTTCTCTGCTTACTTCCCTGTTTGTATTGTACTCCAGCTTTGTATGTGAGGTCTTATGAGGTTGGGGGTTGCTTGCGACGATTCTGTACATAGAGTGGGAAGCTCTAGCAATCGGTCTAGTTTTGCTCAGGAGGAGCTAAATTATGAAAATCAAAGACTGCTGTGCCGTAGTAGGTCATATCGAGAAGGAGTGAGATCTGTTCAGAGGCGATACTTGCTGTTCTTTTACAGCGTTAGACTTATGCCAGTCTTGATGAAATTGCAAAGAAAATTTCCTTGGGGTTACTGAAGAAATAATAATATAGGTAGCAAGCAAACAAATGGTGGGCAGGATTGCGAAGTCTTCTGATTGAAGATATTGTATTCCCCTACTAGTACATCTTAGTGATACTACACTACGATTTGATTGTCCTTAGGTTTTTAATGTCGCCCATAGCCACATACCTCATAATTAGTATGTGAATGTTGTTGATAGTTCATGGACATATGGAAATAGCTTGCACACTATTCATAGTTACTGGTAACAAAGGGAGTCACTTGAATAGACTCAAGTTGACTCAACATGACATGCTGACTCAGCACATCCCTTTTCTTTTCAGTTTTCAATATTCATTTTGTTCATCTCTATAGCTCTCCTTAGGTTATTTTGTCCCATGACATAGGATATATCTGCTATTCCCTCCATATTTCTAGGTACTTTTCCACATAATGTTTTAGTGTACTACCAGTTTTCCAGTTCAGTTAACTTTCATATTTTACTTTTTTTAATAACTACTCAATCTACCTTGTTAGTTCTACTACATTTTTTTATTACATTTTTTATCAAAGAGCACAACCAATATTGAACTCTATACATTGTCTATAATTCTAGCATGTCCTCTGTTTATCGTGTACATGTTTTGATATGCAGTTCGAGAAAGAAGAAGCCTGTCGCTTGTTGAAAAGGCATCCGGAAACCGGGAAAACACGAATTGATACTACAGCCGATATGTCTGAAGATCTCTTTGAAGGCGAAAAGGGAGAAGATGCTGGTGATCCATCAGTTGCATATGGTGACAGTACCACAGGGAGCTCACCTAAGACCAGTTCAGTTGACAAGCTATATATAGTATTGATCAGGTACGGAGAATGTTGTTTTGAAATAATGTTATGTCTCTGTGATTGTTCATCATAATAGCAGGGACAGATAACATTTTAATATCTTAAAAAGACACATACCGGGTAGAAGATAGTCAACCAGTTAGTAGGAAGAACGTTCTTATTTCATACCTTCAAAACAACCCGCACCAAGAAATCCTTCACCGTGTAGCAAAAGAATAATCTGAAGGAAATTCTTATACATGATGCATGAGGCACCAAATACCTCTTTATCATGAAATTTGGTAAACTACGACTGCACAGATGTTACCACTCCTGTCCCCAAGCACCATCACATGAAAAGAAGCAAAGGGCAAGGAATTATCTTGCTTTGATACTCCATACTTTGATTCTGTACATTACCTTTAAACCGAGGTGGTGAGGTGCAATGCCTCTGCCTTGCGTTCCTGTCTCCGCTTCAGGTATTCACTAACCTGAAGCAGCTTGGTATGAATAGTCTGGCCTCCAGGGACGACACTTTCTGTCACTGGCACTGTGTGCACTGTACACTGTGCACATCGTCCTTCTCGGAAAGAGCGGATTAAGATTTTTTGTTTCCACATATGATTCTGGTTTAAAATTTCATATTATTAGTGAATCTGCAGCTCTGCTGGTTTTTAATGTAATAGAGTACTGTGGTGCGCAGTTTGCACTAGAGTTAGGCTTGCAAGAAGCCAAGATCTATCACTTTATCAATGCCTTTGAAGAACCACACACTTTGTGGCAGAACGAACCTAGCTTAGCAACTTTATAATCCATCCTTTAGACTCAGAATCGGTGGGATGCCTGCTTTGTCAGCTGTACACCTGTCAAATGAAGTGGCATACATGTCTGAGATCTTTGTTGATTTGTACTGTTTGTTAATCATCAATGCTTTGCACTCCAGTTTACATGGTCTTGTCCGTGGCGAGAATATGGAGCTAGGCCGAGATTCAGATACTGGTGGACAGGTAATGTTGTAACAAGTATGATTGGATTGATTGGTTTTCATGATTGCACAAAATGATCCTGTATACTACATTTTCTTCTAATAACTGGCATCTCAAAGTCAACATAGTTTACCATATCTTCATAACGTAGATTCATGCCATTTTACAATGCCAAATTTACTTCAGTGTGCATCTTAAGGAGAGTTTCTTCTGGACCTTGGATTTTTCCAGCTCTTTGTGTTTAAATAAGTTCTAGATAACATGTGATGCTATTTTTAGTTGTAGTAAAGGTTCACCGTATCGAGGGCATGATGTTCCCTTCTCTTCCTTTTGTGTTTAAATTCATACATGTGTTAACCTTCTCATCACACATAACCTCATCCTTTTTTCAAAAAGGGATCTATATTCTCTTTTTTATTTTATCTTCTGAGATTTCCCGTCAAAGGGTAAGATAGGTGCATAATGTTGTTTTCATATACCATTTTGTAGGTCAAATATGTGGTTGAGTTTGCTAAAGCATTGAGTTCATCTCCTGGAGTCTACCGGGTCGATTTGCTGACAAGACAAATTGTAGCACCAAATTTCGATCGTAGTTACGGTGAACCTGAAGAAATGCTAGTTTCTACGACCTTTAAAAATTCCAAACATGAGAAGGGAGAGAACAGTGGTGGATACATCATTCGGATACCATTTGGACCAAAAGACAAGTACCTAGCTAAAGAACAGATGTGGCCTTTCATTCAAGATTTTGTTGATGGGGCACTTAGCCATATTTTGCGGATGTCAAAAAAAATTGGTGAAGAAATTGGCTGTGGGCATCCAGTATGGCCTGCCGTGATTCATGGGCATTATGCCAGTGCTGGAGTAGCTGCTTCTCTGTTATCGGGAGCACTCAATCTGCCTATGGCATTCACAGGACATTTTCTCGGGAAAGATAAATTGGAGGGGCTTCTCAAGCAAGGGCGACAATCAAGAGAACAAATAAATATGACATACAAAATAATGCGCCGAATTGAGGCAGAGGAATTATCTCTTGATGCATCTGAAATTGTTATTGCTAGTACTCGGCAAGAGATAGAAGAGCAGTGGAACTTGTATGATGGTTTTGAGGTCATACTTGCAAGGAAGCTCCGAGCAAGAGTCAAGCGTGGTGCTAACTGCTATGGCCGTTTTATGCCTCGTATGGTTGTGAGTATACTTATTTTTCCCCCTGTTGCAATTGCTTCCAATTATGACAAGTATATGTTGTAGTCTAAGCAATTATCACCGTCTTTAGTTTGCACACATTTTCTATTACAATTCCTTGATATCCATTACCTTCTTTTTCCTGGCACTGCAGATAATTCCTCCTGGTGTTGAATTTGGTCATATAGTTCATGATTTTGATGTGGATGGTGAAGAAGAAAACCATGGTCCAGCATCTGAGGATCCACCTATATGGTCGCAGGTCACTGCATTTTCTTCAGATTTCCGCATACAAGATACCGATTACTACTTCAACCTTTATTGTTTTATTAATGAAGATTGCTTGTGCTTGTCCCTGTTAATCCCGTATTTCTAACTCTAAACACTGATAATCTATGCATGTACAACCGATGACAGATAATGCGCTTCTTTACAAATCCTAGGAAGCCTATGATTCTGGCTGTTGCCCGTCCATATCCAGAAAAGAATATCACATCGCTTGTAAAGGCATTTGGTGAATGTCGTCCACTAAGGGAGCTCGCGAATCTCGTAAGATATGACTTGATTTATGTGATTATTTCCTTCTATGTAGTGTCTGGAATGTTTCTATCGTTTGTTGTGTAAATTTTTTATTTTGCAATGCAGACACTAATCATGGGTAACCGTGAGGCTATTTCAAAGATGCACAACACGAGCGCTTCTGTCTTGACATCAGTGCTCACACTAATAGATGAATACGATCTGTATGGTCAAGTGGCATACCCCAAGCATCATAAGCACTCTGAAGTTCCTGACATCTATCGTTTGGCCACACGAACGAAGGTATGTTTTTCATGAGGTGACAAGAATAAACTTGCTCTGTGCTAGCTTCCTCATGCTTCTTTTATGTTCCCTTGGTTCTGTTCCTTTTGTTGATGTACTTAATTTTACTCATTTATCTTCTTTTCACCCCTCTCATGAAGATCCATTGATATACATAAATGTAAAATGTTCAAATAAGACGAAGATTTGATTCCTCATTTTATGAAGTGGAAGCATTTTATTTGTTTTTGCTATAGTATGGTAGAGTTCATTGGTGCTAACTGTTCTTGTCCTGTTTACATGGATGCTGATAATCTATTCTTCTTCAGGGAGCTTTCGTGAATGTGGCTTATTTTGAACAATTTGGCGTTACGTTGATAGAGGTAGAATTCGAGACTCTAATTTTCCAGTTGCAACAATTACCTTTGCAATTTCCTAACTACAACCAGTAATTTTATATCCATGAGCAGGCTGCTATGAATGGTTTGCCTGTTATTGCTACAAAAAATGGAGCTCCTGTTGAAATTAATCAGGTATGTGTGCCTCATGACATGTTATGCCATGCTATTAATGTAAGAAACTCATTTCAAGAGGGCATCACTGTGTCTGCTCTCTGGTCTATTTCAATGTAGGTGCTCAACAATGGTCTCCTTGTCGATCCACATGATCAGAATGCCATTGCAGATGCACTGTATAAACTTCTTTCTGAGAAGCAACTCTGGTCAAGATGCAGAGAAAACGGGCTAAAAAATATTCACCAATTTTCATGGCCTGAACATTGCAAGAATCACTTGTCAAGGATACTGACTCTCGGTGCAAGATCTCCTGCTATAGGTAGCAAAGAGGAAAGGAGTAATGCACCTATATCAGGAAGGAAGCATATAATTGTTATTTCTGTAGACTCTGTTAACAAGGAAGATCTAGTCCGGATAATCAGAAATGCTATTGAGGCTGCACATACAGAGAACACGCCAGCTTCAACGGGTTTCGTGCTGTCAACATCACTAACAATATCAGAGATTTGTTCACTGCTAGTATCTGCAGGCATGCATCCTGCTGGTTTTGACGCTTTCATCTGCAATAGTGGGAGTAGCATTTATTATCCTTCATATTCTGGTAATACGCCAACCAGTTCCAAGGTTACACATGTAATAGATCAAAATCACCAATCACATATTGAGTATCGTTGGGGAGGAGAAGGTCTAAGAAAGTATCTAGTGAAATGGGCTACTTCTGTGGTAGAAAGAAAGGGAAGAATTGAAAGGCAAATGATATTTGAAGATTCTGAGCATTCTTCTGCCTATTGTCTTGCATTTAAAGTGGTCAATCCAAATCATGTAAGCCTCTCATTTTTCCTAATTTCTTTGTGTGGGAGCTGCCCCTGTTTGTGTTTAACACTTTGTAATAGTTCCCTTCAATATTTTTAATGTGATATTCTCTCTTCCCTTATCTAGCTACCTCCTCTAAAGGAGTTGAGGAAGTTGATGAGGATCCAGTCGCTCCGTTGTAATGCGCTGTATAACCACAGTGCTACCAGACTGTCTGTAACTCCTATTCACGCGTCTCGCTCTCAGGCAATCAGGTTTGTTGTTTTGTTTGCTGATTGTCTTCTTGATCAGTTTACATTGTCACCATACAAGCCCTCCAGTTTTTAGATACAACATTGTTTTTATTCTGAATATGAAAAACATATATTCATGTTCTTTTCAATACAAATGCGGAGTAGGTTCTTTTGGTAGTAGTATTCCCTCTGTTCCTAAACACAAGACATTTTGGGAGTTCAATTTAAAAACATCTTATATTTAGGAACAGAGGTAGTATTCTTACCCAAATTTTATGAAAGGATTTATGCATTCACGTACCAACTTCTGTCAATTTAGAGAGCAGGGACTGTAAGATCTTACCCCCCTTAAACTAAACTATACTGCTAGTCCTGATGATAAACTTGTTGTTTAACTAGGTACTTGTTTATACGCTGGGGAATAGAGTTGCCAAATATTGTAGTCCTCGTTGGTGAAAGTGGTGATTCAGATTACGAAGAACTTCTAGGGGGTCTCCACAGGACCATAATCCTGAAGGGCGACTTCAATATTCCGGCAAACAGAATCCACACGGTCAGGAGATACCCCCTACAGGACGTCGTCGCGCTGGACAGCTCAAATATCATCGAAGTCCAGGGTTGCACTACAGATGACATCAAGTCTGCTCTGCAGCAAATTGGGGTGCCGACACAGTAACGTCTTCCGTTTGCATGTGACGCAAAGGGAAAACAGGCGAAAGAAAGAGCCAAAACAATTCCCATACTTGACGGGAATGCCGATTTTGTTTGTAGGTTGTAGAGTGTGGGTGTCTTGAGAGCTGTGAATAACTTGCAACATCGGTTTGTACTATTCACAAATTTTGAAGTGAAACAATATGAGCAACCTTATACGCGTTAAAGACGAGATATGGATTCGGATATCCATAACGAGAAAACATACATGAAGAAGCCCGAGAAGGCAGATATACTCTCTAAATGTATGATCACTGCATGTTCTCTTTACTGGCACTCGGGCAATGCTCTGAGGAGCTGAAATTCTATATACAAATTTATATTTGAAATTGCCGTACTTTTATGTTTCTCCCCTGAGGTTGGTATTTCTTCCAGTCTTGCAAATGTTGTCTGATGCCTATTATGATTTGCCGTATTAGTTCCTGTTGATCTTCAGCAGGTATTGCTAAGTTTTTTGATTGCAGTATCGTGGCCTTACAGCATGCGAGATTAGTAATCAGGTTTTCCAGGACAGCTAGAAACTAGAGAATCATCTGGGTCGCTGTCTTTTCTAAGCTTTTCCGTGTGGCGTGACCCGCTTGAGCTGTGCACCGCTGCTTTGCCGTTCAACACGCCCATGGCTGGTTGATCCTTGTTTAGCCCCGACGGTCCAAAAGATAAGCGGCTCACGGATCTGGTGCTGGCCAACCCAAGAAGTCATGATTCAACCACAAGATGGCAATTTTTTTTAAATGAAACAGTGCTAAGAGGAACTAGACACTTTGTTGATATAGTAAAAACGGATCGGCGTGAGAATTTTGAAAATTCATCCCTGATAGTGATCAAACTCCGGTTGTTGGCTGCGCCAACTGCGATCCAACCACTAGGCTATTGCTCGTTCTCAGGATGACAATTTTTACCGTGGGTAGACACACCTTATCCGTTATGTTAATAGGTAGGACGGGTGTAACACTATACTCGTGAGTATACCCATATCATACCCCTTTAAACTGACACCCAGACCTTTACCCGTGGAGTTCTAACCTATGTAGCCGAGGTGGGAGGATTCTCGTCTTTTGTTTAGGACGTTTTCAATGTCTTCTTCGGTCTTTGGGATGATGAAGTGTGGCTACATCTTGAAATTAGAATAAGATCCTCCCGTTCCGTCCTTGCTACTGTGGTGCATCTAGCGCGTGGAGTAGTGTGTCTGACGGATCTTCTGGGATCCGGTCATTTTTCGTGATTGTTGGTGTGGTCTCAGGCCAGTCTATTCTGATATAAGATTGTCATTTTTGGTAATGATTGTTGCTCTGTCGCGTTGGTCCTTTGGGGGTCTCCTCGTCTGTTTACTACAACAAGCTCTAGAACGACAAACTTTACCTAGCTCCGGTGAAGGAGGGGCAAGGATGGCGGCGAGCCTTCGGATCACGCTAGTGTCTGTAGTCGTTATTTGTAAAGCTCTTTTTTTTACGAAATTCCACCGATCTATTAATAATCATCAACAACAGTACAAAGTGTCCCAAAAGTAATAATAAAAATTACAAATAGGTCACTGGACCACCTAGCGACGACTACAAACACTGGCACGAGCCGAAGGCGCGTCGCCGTCCTCGCCCCTCCATCACCGGAGCCGGGCAAGCTTGTCGTAGTAGAGCTTGTTGTAGCAGACGAACATGAAGTCGTCGTGCTAAGGCCCCAAAGGACCAGCGCACCAGAGCAGCAACCATCGCCGAAGATGAACAACGTAGATCGGCATAGACTAACCTCAAAACACACATACGGAAAACGACCAGATCCCAAGAAACCCGTCGGACACATGACTCCACGCGCCCTCCGTTGATGCTAGACGCACCACTAGAACGAGGATAGGGCGGGAAGGACCTTATTCTGATCTCAGGACGTAGCCGTCGTCGCAACATCCTGAAAAAGACACTGAAAATAGTCTAAAAAAACACTGAAACCTCCCGCCGGCGAGAGACCATGATCCGCCACGTCTCCAAGGCTCTAAGGCCGCCGGAGACGGAACGGACCGGTGGCGTCGCCGGCAGAGGGAAGGAATCCTAGATGAATTTGCCGCGCCGCCGCCTCCTGCTACCGGCCGTCGGAATTTTTGTTGACCACACCGTTCTTACATTTGTAAAGCTCTTTGTACTATTGTTAATGATCATTAATAGATGGGTGAAATCTTTGAAAATATAAATTAGCAACTATGGTTGGTCGAGCGCAATCGCGGATATTCAAAGTGTTGCAGGTGGGATACAGGGAGCGGAGGCTCACGTTTAGGGGCGGGCATGAAAAGTGGCACTTTTTATCTTTTCATGACGCGACTTTTTCTTTAGTTGAAATAACAAAAAAGGTTGCTATCTAGTATGTACTACCTTGTATTACTCGTGTTTTTTTGCACCTTGGGCCTCGTTCGTTTATTCCATGGGAGGCTGGGATTGAGTTGGATTATGACTAGATCCAGGTTTTCCAGCCTAGCGAGGAAAATTTATGCCCACCCCGTGGAATATTTCCACGGCACGGGAGAGAAAGAGCACGAGCGAAGATGTTGGCACCGATGCGGTGATCTCGGCGGCAACATGCAAATTTGCAGGAACTAACTGAATGGTTGGAAATATGCAAGGGACTAGGGAGATAGATTAAACTGGGTTGCTGAGGTTTGGGTGACAAGTTGGGATTAAACCAATCCATGCCTGGATACATTCCATGGCTGGATTCAATCCAACCAAAACGAATGAGGCCTTAATGAGCCCGAGCGTATGTACCCTATCCATTCAAGACATGGCCAGACTTTAAAAGTACCCTATCCGCTCAAGACATTCCAACCTTTTTCTAAAACAAACACATATACCTAAACATATTTTAGTATATAGATTTACTCATTTTAGAGTGTATCTAGTCCACTTTAAAATGTCTAAAAGTTTTACATTAGTGAACAAAGGGAGTAGCAAATAATGTTGAGATAGAGAGTTAAACAATAAAATACTCCATCCGATCTATAATAAGTATCACTGATTTTTAAAGTTGCACACCCTCCAATCCAAATTAATTGACTTGGATTTATCTAAATTCGGATATATCTACTACTAAAACATATTTGGTTACATCCAAATCTAGACAAATTCAAGTCAATTAATTTGGGTCGGAGGAAGTACTAAATCAACAACACTTATTATGGAGGTATAACATAATTGTGAGCATGATTGTTTTTTTCTTTGCATTGAAACGGTTACATGCAAGAGAGACATATTCATGGTAGCCAGTAGAAATGCCTTTTGGTTCTGCTCTTCATTTTGAATGCTCGGGAGGCGAGTCACCCATAAATATTTAATACACTCTCAAAGCACGTTTCCCGATTAAGTGGTTTTGGGTGTTTGTTACAACACAAATGAGATCTAATCATGTGCTTAAGTGTATTAAGTAAAATCATATAAAGCGCAAGATGGTGATAGACCTCTCAAAAGTGAAAAGATCGTGGAGCGAGAGGCCTTGACATTTGGTTGTTGGAACTCAATATTTAGGCTAGAAATTTGTCTAGGGCTAGAATTTCTGCCCATACAAAATTTTTCTCTCCTGGGGATTGTTGAGAATATAAGCAATAATTTATATGATTTAATTCGAATAATAAACTGAAAAAGCATGATTATACAAACAACATCAAAACTAATCATACAGATTAACAAAGTAGATGAAGATATTACATCTAAGTATGATAAACCTATCACATCTACACCAATCGTTAAAATAAAGAACTCTAGATAATCTGAAAGAGAAGGTTTAGGATTACATACGATATAGCGGCGGCATCGGCAACCACGGCGGTAGCAGCAACAGCAGTAGCTGCAGCGGTGGTAGCAGCGTCGTCGCTCATATTGAGGTTGTCGAAGAGGTCGGTGACGTCCGGAAAGAAGTCGCCGCCCGGGAACTCGTCGTCGGAAGACGTTTTGGATGCCAGTAGTCGCGCTTGAGCACCCCAAAAAAACCTGATCGCCCCTCACCCGTACAGGTTCACAAGAGGCGGGGTTCCGGAGGCCTACTGCCCCGATCTGCGGTGCACGCCGCAAGCCGGGATGGGAAAGATGAAGACGGCGCTGCAATAGACTGGAAGGAGACTTGTGTGGTAAGCAGTGCCGATTAGGTTTAGTGTAGACGCTTATATAGCGCAGGTCAGGGAGATCATGGGGCTCAACCCACGTCCGAGTCAGTAACAACCCATGTCTCATAAAAACTGGAAACGGTTGACTAATTAATGTGTCCGTTAATGACTCGTAATTAATGCATGATTAATTTTCCCGACTAGCAAAATAAATCTCGGCTCAGCGAGATTCCCGCAACCCACGACACGTCATGACGAGGCGAGGCGGGCGGCATCGGAGGAGGAGTGCGCGAGAGCTGCTCTTTTTCTCACACCTTAGTGAGTGGTGGAACATCCTAGTATATAAGAAGGTATAACTCTCACTCAACTAGCAACGTGGGACTAAACTTTAGCACCACTAGCACATCTATATGCTGCCATGCATAAATGGGCCAAAGAGAATTTTAGAATTTGTCTAATAGGCCAACAACCCAATACTCACCAAATTACCGCAATCCCCCACAAAGTCTCATTGGCACATCACCTCACTTCCATTCCAAAATAGTTTTATATACTGGTGTCTAGTAAAGACTATTAAGTTAAACTTCCACGTTAAACCTCATGCTACACTAGTTAGCAACTTGAATAGTGGACTGTGCCTTGAACTACAAGTTTTCTGCATGCTAATTTCACACAAAATCTAGACCGGTACAGGGCTGCCACAGGGGTTTCCCGCGGTTTGGAGCTTATGCGTCATACTCAGGGCCTTTCATGAGTTTATTAGAGAGCACCCAACTCTCACGGACTGCGACGTTTAACAGTCAGACTCATATAGGTGTGTTCCTCAATAGATGTTCTGCAGGACGACATATCTGCTTAGAAAAGCCGCTGATAACACATTAAGATAAATATCAACCTACCATGCAGAATAAGAGAGTATTGCATCTTCATGGAGATGTAAATATAATATGGGCATACTCTCCTCTCACCTGATCAACAACTTGTCTTCTAACTCTAATTCACGAGATCTCCGATCACATAGAGTGGGTTACCACTGCGAACAACTCATTGTGTGGGTCTCAAACCCATCTCCCTCGATGCATTATCTATCACATTACGTGATAAACCCTTTGTGAAGGGATATGCCAAGTTCTTAGATGTTTGGATATAATCCAATGCAATAACTTTGGAGTTTCTCAGTTTCCTGATAGATTTCAATCTTCTCTTCATAGGCCTTGATGACTTCATATTATACTTAGAACTATTTACTTTGGCGATCACAATTTGATTATCATGGTTCATCGGGATGTCGGGTATTAGTTTTTCAACCACATGTAAGTCCATCAAAATCTCATAAAGCCACTCTGCTTTAACAGTGGCTGTATCTAATACTGTGAGTTTTTCTTTCATAATTGACCTCGTTAAGATGGTTTGTTTGCAAGACTTCCAAGAAACAACGCCACCACCAAGTGTAAACAAATAACCACTCGTGGCCTTAATCTCATCAGCACCAGATATCCAGTTTGAATCACTATAACCCTCAAGTACTCGAGGATACCCAGTATAGTGAATACCATAACTCATATTGCCTTTCAAATAGCACAAAACTCTCTCAAGAGCATGCCAATGATCATCTCCAGGATTTGACACAAATCGACTCAGTTTGCTTACAACAAAGGAGATGTCATGCCTCGTAGCGCTGGCTAAATACATGAGCGAGCCATAATTTGAGAGTATCTCAATTTATCTTTAGCATTCCTTCTATTATTTCTAAGTAGCACACTCGGATCATAAGGCGTTGGAGAAGACTTGTAGTCGCTATACCCAAAATGACTCAATATCTTTTCCACATAGTGGGACTGAAGCAGTGTAATCCCACCATTGTCATCCTTCAGTAGCTTGATGTTTAAGATTACATCAGCCACTCCCAAGTCCTTCATCTCAAAGCAGCGAAATAGGAACTCTTTGACCTCCTCAATAACAGTGAGGTTAGTCCCGAATATCAATATGTCATCAACATAGAGACACATAATGACTCCCTCACCCCCACCATGACGATAATACACACACTTATCAGCTTCATTTACAACAAAGCCTTCAGCGGTTAAAGTTCTTTCAAACTTCTCGTGCCACTGCTTAGGAGCTTGCTTAGGACCATATAAAGACTTCACTAACTTACACACCTTTACTTCTTGACCATCTACTACAAATCCATCAGGTTGCTCCATATAAATTTCCTCATCTAGCTCTCCATTTAGAAAAGTTAACTTAACGTCCATTTGATGAACGAGAAGACCATGTGAGGCAGGTAGGGATGTAATCGGATCGGATCGGATTGGATTTTCTCTCTATCATATCCTATTCCATATTTTCCCCGCGGATTCAGACTGGATCGGATAATGACCGGTTACGAATTCGAATACGGATATACTACACCGTGGATTCAGAACGGAAACATATTGGACTTGGGACGGAAAAAGAAGTAATCGGATCGGCACATGCATAAGTAGATTGACAACAAAAATTGATTGATAAAATAAGTTTAACAAAATACTAATGGATTCAACAATTGTAACATGATTGAATGAGTAAATATAACTTGACCACATGAACAAATAAGTCAATGTGTATGAAATAAGACACACAAGAGCTAAAATAGAACTGGCGCATACTTAAGTAACTCAATATCCTAACAAGTTTGGACTTTATATTCGATAAAATGACTGTGTAAGTGTGTAGATGTTTAACGAATGAACTCACCAACTCACTAACTATTATTCATGTTTTATTAACTCTGATGTTTCGGATGAAAAATTGAATTATTCAGTGTAAATCCATCGGATAATCCTAAATAATTTTCAGATACGGATATTCGGGTGCTAATACGCATACCATATCCTATACCATTTTCGAGTGTCAAGTTCAGATCCGGATATCCTTATCCGTCAGATTCACTCAAATCGGATATGGAGTCTCTAAAACAGGTTCGGAAACAAATTCGGTGCGGAAATTATCCCATTCGCTTACATCCCTAGAGGCAGCCAAGGATAGTAGTACTCTAATAGTGGTCAATCTGGCTACATGTGAGTAGGTATCAAAGAAGTCTTCACCTTCTTTCTGGGTATAACCCTTGGCCACAAGACATGCCTTGTACTTTTCAATAGTACCATCAGGTCTAAGCTTTTTCTTGAACACCCACTTACATCCTACAGGTTTGCACCCATAAGGACGATCAGTGACCTCCCAAGTTCCATTAGCTAAGATGGAATCCATCTCATTACGGACAGCTTCTTTCTAGTAGTCAGCATCTTGAGATGCATACACTTCTGAAATAGAAGTGGGAGTATCATCCACAAGGTACACAATGAAATCATCACCAAATGACTTTGCAGTCCTTTATCTCTTGCTCCTTTTAGGAGCTTCATTATCGTCCTCCACAGTATCATTATAGTGTTCTATCGGCATAGTGGCTTCAGGAATTATAACAAATTCCTGACTAGATGAACTAGTCATCTCCGGATTTGATGAGCTAGACATACCTTTCATGGTAAAGATGTCCTCAAAAAAAGTTGCATCATTCGACTCCATAATCGTACCAACATGCATGCCGGATACCTCAGATTTTACTATCAAAAATCTATAGCCAATGATGTGAAAAGCATATCCCAGAAAAACACAATCCATGGTTTTTGGTCCAAGCTTTGGCTTCTTGGGTATTGGAATATTGACTTTCGCCAAACATCCCCAAGTTCGTAAGTAAGAGAGTTTAAGCCTTTTCTTCTCCCATTCCTCAAATGGAGTCATGGTTTTATCCTTTACAGGAACACAGCTTAGGACATGACACACAGTCATTAGCGCCTCCCCCACCATTCCTTGGAAAGACCCGATGTATCAAACATGGCGTTAACCAAATCAGTTAGAGTGCGCTTCTTTCTTTCGACCACCCTATTTGACTGAGGTGAGTAGGGAGGTGTCTTCTCATGGATAATACCATGTTCCATATAGAATAGATCAAATCCATTTGAAAAGTACTCTCCACCATGATCCGACCTTAGCCGCTTGATTTTAAGATCAAGTTGGTTTTCTACTTCAGTTTTATAGTTTTTGAAGTAACTCAAAGCTTCATCTTTAGATTTCGAAAGATAAACATAGCAATATCTAGTGGAGTCATCAATCAACGTCATAAAGTATCTTTTTCCACCTCTTGTCAACACACCATTCCTCTCACAAAGATCTGAATGTATAAGTTCTAGTGGTGCTAAGTTTCTCGGTTCCGTAGCCGTATGAGACTTGCAGGGTTTCTTTACTTGCACACAAACTTGGCACTTAGAACCTTTGACAGTGGTAAATTTTGGAATTAAACTCATATTGGCTAGCTGTGTCATGCAACCAAAGTTAATATGAAAAAGTCGTGAATGCCAAATATTGGACTCATCATCATTGCAAACATGATTAATAACTTTAGTACATGAGTCTGACAAAGATAAGTGGAACATACCTCCGCACTCATAACCCTTTTAAACAAATCGTACATACTTATAAATTACAACTTTATTGGACTCAAACACAACCTTAAAACCATCTCGACATAGAAGCGACCCGCTGACGAGATTCTTATTGATGGAGGGGATGTTCTGCACATTCTTAAGCTGTATGGTCTTCCCCGAAGTAAACTTTAGATTTACCGTACCAACACCATGAACAGAAGCACGTGAGCCGTTTCCCATTAGCACAGAGGAAGTCCTTGCGACCTGATAAGAAGAGAACATGAATATATCAGAACATACATGTGTATTAGCACCCGTGTCAATCAACCATTTAGGAGAATGCCATACTGAAACTATAGTAGGTAAAATACCGTACCCAACGTCCTTCATCTCAGTATCACTAATAACTACATTAGCAGTTTTGCTATTGTTCCCATGTTGCCGCTTGTCAAAACGATTAGGGCATCTAGGAGGCCAATGATCAGGATCACCACAGACGTGGCACGATCCTTTCTTCTTATCATTTTTCCTCTTAAAGTTGGTTGAGTGAGTGGCCTTGTTCTTGCCATCAAACTTCCCTTTGCCATCAGTTTTGTTCTTATTCTTGAACTTATGGGATTGGAAGTTTTTCTTCTGTACCAAATTGGCACTAGAAGCTCCCTCAAATCCTCGAGCACGTGTGTCCTTTGCTCTCGCCTTCTCTTCCACATGAAGAGACCCAATGAGATCCATAACGGAAAACTCTTGTCTCTTATGTTTCAGAGAAGTAGCAAAGTTCCTCCACATGGGAGGAAGCTTGGCAATAATGCCTCCAGCCACAAACTTGTCCGATAAGGTACACTTGAACTGCTCAAGTTCTTTGGCAAGTGATTGTATCTCATGAGCTTGCTCAACGACGGAGCGCTCATCAACCATCTTGTAGTCATAGAATTATTCCATGACATTTAACTCAGTGCTAGCGTCTGAGACCCCAAACTTGGCCTCGAGCGCATCCCACACGTCTTTGCCATTATCAAATGACATGTATGGGTCAACAATGTTGTCCCCAAGAATACTGAACAGAGCTGCAATAAACATGGTATCGGCTTTCTTAAAGGCCGCTTCTTGCTCAGCAGAAAGATCTCATTCAGGTTTGCCAAGAGTGGCGCTATAGCACTTTAGGTTTTTAAACCATAGAATTGCTCTCGCGTGCCATTTCTTATAGTGCATACCATCAAATGAAGGCGACCTAGTAGCCGTAGATACACTAGTGGAATTCAGTTGCCTATAATCAGGTTTTTGGATTGTTGAGAATATAAGCAATAATCCATATGATTTAATTTGAAGAATAAACTGATAAAGCATGATTATACAAACAACACCAAAACTAATCATGTAGATTAAAAAAGTAGATGAATAGATTACATCTAAATAATATAAACCTATCACATCTACACCAATCGCTAGAATAAAGAACTCTTGCATAATCTGAAAGAGAAAGTTCAGGATTACATACGGTATAGCGGCGATAGCGACAACTGCGGCGATAGTAGCAGCAACAGCTGCAGCGGTGGCAACAACGTCGTTGCTCATGTTGAGGTTGTCCAAGAGGTCGGTGATGTTCGAGAACTCGTCGTCGGAAGACGTTGTGGATGCCAGTAGTCGTGCTTGAATGCTCCCTAAAAACCTGATCGCCCCTCACCCATATAGGTTCACAAGAGGCGGGGTTCTGGAGGCCTACTGTCCCGATCTGCGGTGCACGCTGCAAGCCAGGATGGGAAAGACGAAGGCGGCGACGCAATAGACTGAAAGGAGACACGTGTGGTAACCAGTGCTGATTCAGTTTAGCGTAGACGCTTATATAGCGTAGGTCAGGGAGATCGTGGGGCTCAGCTCATGTCTGAGTCGGTAACAACCCATGTCCCATAAAGATTAGAAACGGCTGACTAATTAACGTGTCCGTTAATGACTCGTAATTAATACATGATTAATTTTCCCGACTAGCAAAAATAAAGCTCGGCTCGGTGAGATTCCCGCATGGCGAGGCGAGGCGGGCGGCGTCGGAGGAGGAGTGCGTGAGAGCTGCTCTTCTTCTCACACCTTAGTGAGTGGTGGAACATCCTAGTATATAAGGAGGTGTAACTCTCACTCAACTAGCAATGTGGGACTAAACTTTAGCACCACTAGAACATCCATATGCTGCCATGCACAAATGGGCCAAAGAGAATTTCAGAATTTTTCTAATAGGCCAACAACCCAATACTCACCAAATTCCAGCTTTTTCATCCCTGAGGAATTTGGCTAAGTCCCTCACCCACGCGAGTGCTACAAGCTTTGAAACCCTAGATCTCCTTCCCTAACCAACCAAACTTGATGTCCTTCTAGGGATTGAGGGAGAAGTCCTAGATCTACAATCTCACATAAGGAATTTCGTTTCCCCTTTCATTCCATTATGGAGCTTACTACTCTTATTGGTTCCTTGGAACCCTAGAAGGATTTGGGATACTCCAGAGCTCGAGCTCGGTGTTGTAAAGCTCTGTGTTCGTGTTGGGAGCCTCCTAGTGTTGTCACTACAAGAATCTAGGCGATTCATGACGATCTGATATCATTGTGGATAGGGGTCAAAACATCATAGATGGCCATCCGCGACGGATTCTGCAATGAAAAAATAGGTCATGGACCTCACGTCATAATTCAATCCATGACGTTCCTCCAATTTCGTCGCGACAAGATGGACCGGCCCAGCCCAGGCCTGGTCTTTCATGACGTTTTTATTTCATCATGAATGATGCCATGTGGCGGACGACACCATGAGTTGCCTATCAGCGATGTTTGCTGACGTCATGTTCGCCGTCTACGACGTCATCTACTTCCTGACTTTTTCCGTCATGGCCTGATTTTGCTAGCGCCATTTGCTGACGTCATCCTTTCGTTTGCTTATGTCATCCTTCCCATTTTGTCACGCTGGTGGAGGCAAATTTTGTTTTCGTCACGGCAATAAGCTAGCCAGCTTACGCGTGGCCGGTCGTCAGGGCGACACGTGGACCAATAGGAAGGAAACACGTGGTCCCTCTGCAGCGCGAATCGTGTACCAATCAGAGCAGGACACGTATCTCCAACGCATGACAGACTCAATTCGTCAGGGCAGAAGAGATGGCATTTCTATTTCGTCGAGGACATTGACGAGTGAAAGTGCGCCACGTCGACGTCTATCGCTGATAGAAATATTTTTGTCAACTAAACAAGCATGATGTTTTCATTTACGTCGGAGAAGAGTGCTCGCAACTTTCCTAGATTGCACCATCCAGATCAAAATGACAGAAATTGTAGGGCACATGTTTCAGGGGACATAAATAGGTCCGCACATAAGTAAACAAAATAAAGAAAAGAGCCTAACAAGCTTTTTAGTCACACCACCAGTTCACTTACGCAATATAGCTAAGAATTGCTGAAGTGATGCATTTATAACGTCTGCGAAGTTCACAAGTGCTTTCCGTGCTTCATTCTTTGCTTCTATCTCCTTCAGCAATGCTGCAATGTGTCTGCCCAGTGCCACATTCGCTGCTCTCTCAGCCCCAAGTTGTGCTTCAAGGATAGAGTTGGTTGGTCTTGAAGCATGTTGCTTTCATCAGTGGAAGCAAGGGGTTGATCCTCAATGCCATCTTCTGCAGCATATGGCACCACCGTGCTTCCAATGGGTGCCTGACAGTTATAGAAGCAAACATTAGAAAACTAGCAAGCAAATTCCAAGCACGTGTTCATGGAAAAACATGGTATTGAATTATACGAAGATGACAAACATGGACCTGGTATAGCTTCTTCCACATTTCTCGTACTTCCTTCAGGGCTTTTGCCTCACCATATGATTTCTCCGTCTGCAACCCCATAATGGCACTGTGCAGTATCGCATTCCCTGCTCTCTGAGCCCTGAGTTGTGCTTCAAGGAGAGTCTTGGCTGGTCTTGAAGAATGGATGCTGATGTCCTACGATAGCTCATAGTGCACCGTGTCGGTGGAAGGAGGTTGTTCAGCCGTAGTGATATCTTCTGTAGCATTAGGCGCCATCTTGCTTTCCATGGTTGCTTGTTAAGTTTTAGGAATAGAATCAAACATTAGAAAAATAGCCAGTAAATTACAAATGATCATACTCATTTCAGAGGCAAATATGGCATTGAAATTTTGGAAGATGAGAAAGATGAAAAGTATTCTAGAGGGATTATTGTTGATTTTTTTACACTATGATTGGAGAAGCCTCGGCTCTCACAAAAAACAAGTCACTGTGATAAGGTTGTCTATTTCTTGTTTGCTTGTTTATTAGACAACAGGCCTACACAAAGAGAGATCATAGAGTATAAGAGGCAGTCCTGGTTAAACACAAAAAGTGGGGAAGTTGAGTAGACAAGACTTGACCTGGTTCCTAGGGTCAATCCAAGAATCAACGAGCTTGCACCACTCTGCATTGTTCATGTGTTCAATAGGAGAAATCCTTGTTACTTCATTTAGTGGGAGGGGGTCAAAAAACTACTTCTTCAGGAGATGCCTTTGAACTCTTGCGTGCCTCATTAACTGCTGGTTGCAAGCAACCTGCACATCTCGGTGTGATGCATCCATGACAAACTTTTGCTGAAATAAAACATCATGCATCAGCCTCTGCTTGAACAATAATGAGAATGAAAGGGCAGTTGAGTCACAGAACATATGAAAACTCTGTCATAGAACTCTACTCTGACATCCCACCTCTCCTTGTACTCTTTCCAGCGAGGGAAGATAGGCATACCAGTCCTGACTGTTTTTGCACACTTAATGGTGAACTTGGAAGCAATAGTTCTTCCTGGAGGAATGGCAAATGGAAGCTTTCCTCCTTTGTACATGTTCTCACGCTGCTTCCCCATGTTTTTTCCCTTAAGACAATTTGAGGATCATCATGTTTAATAGTGTCTTCAGAAGGATGATGGCCAAAATCATCTACAAACATATAATATGGAGTTAGTGTTATACCATATAATAAGTGCCATTCAACCAATATAATGTGCTTTCCTTGGGGAGTTTGTTGCTTTCCTAGGGCAGCTGTCTGATGACTGCAAGTGCATAGATCGTTTGTAGCTAGTTTTGAAATAAAGATATCAATCCCACGAGGAGCAGTAGGCCAAAGACTAAAATGCTTTTAACTACAACTAAACGAAGTACTTAAGAAATA
The DNA here is from genome assembly GCA_910589775.1 of Avena eriantha. Classification (NCBI taxonomy): domain Eukaryota; kingdom Viridiplantae; phylum Streptophyta; class Magnoliopsida; order Poales; family Poaceae; genus Avena; species Avena eriantha. Next base: position 44,036,758 of record OU342745.1, read on the forward strand.
ACTTTAAGATGCAAGAAAAGTAGAGTTGTTTTTGGGTTTTTGATTGAACAAGGTAATTTAGAGTAAAGCAAAACTTAATGCAGAAAGTGAGAATCGCGTGTGTAAAGAACTTTGGAACTGCAATGGGGAAAAAGCGTTCTCAGGGAGTGGTGGATACACCGCTAGCAATTTAGACTAAGCAATCAAGATTATTATAACAAATATTCTCATAATATGTATGTATGTGGGAGGAGCTCCATATATGGACAAATAGGTAGCAACCACTGCTCACATCATCCTTCATAACCACAACCGATGAATAAACGACATCAATCGTATTATCCTACTATTAAGGGATTTCTCCCGTGTCATGGACATGGCTTTATGAGTTCTCCTTAATTACCCAAGTTAGTACGTAAAGGATGACAACAGCTTTATAGTCACCGTAAGTTCTATCATCCCTTCGTCTACCAACAAGTAATCCCCTTCATCGAGTCCCCATAAGAGGGAAATATTAATGAGGTGCACAACTCCCAACATGAATATGAAGACTTAACACATACACATAATGATGTATAACATAATAATCTCTATCTCATCTCAATCATATGCTAGGGTTTCTCCATCTCCCCAAAGAACTAGAGATCTACTCAGACATGGAGGAAATCAACATCATGGAAATGGTAATGGTATCTATCATAGATGAATAGTACTTGTATAAATCCACAACGAGTACGAAAATTACAACAAGATCTAGACAAGATGTAGATGGGATGGATGGAGATGGTGGTGATGCAGCGGTTGATGACGAAGATCAATGCCTTAGCCTCCCGGATCTACGCAGGGTGAAGATGGATCCCCGGTGGACGAGTTTCACCTCTAGATGCCTTCCGGAGGTGAGGTTTCGACGATTTCTGGATGTTCTGTATGTCTATTTGAAGGGGCGGTGGCGGCTCCAACTATACGACCAGAACTATACGGCCAGAAAAAGTATTTCGGTCGTATAGTTGGTTGTTGAACCGTCTGTATGCCTCGGTTGCTTCGGGTTTTCTTCTAGTGTTATTGATATTTCCCAAATAAGCCTTTTACGTTGTTTTTGACTCCTTTTCTTCCTAATACAACTGCTCCAATAATTGTGTCCATTGGATCTATCATCTGTCCTGATCCTGGTGAAAATAGACATAAAACATACGCGTGAGCACCGTAAAATACCAAGATCCTACATCTACAATGCAAAATAATAATATAAAACATGATGCAAATATGCACTCATCACTATCTACTCATCTTGGACTCCTGTGTTCTTGCCATGGAGTGTTACCATCTCGATGACAGATTTCTTCTTATATTTCCTCTTCTTAGTCTATACAATTCAAAGGTAGTCAATTCGGGATAATAAAAAAGCACAACATATATGGAAAGTTAAGTAACCAAATAATTACACAAAATATGAGTAGGCAAGTAATGGGACTACCTCCAGCTCATCGCCCCCCTCCTCTTCAGGATAATAGTCAGATCCAAAGCCTTCATCCTTGCTCTTTTTAGGGGAGAATTTAGTGGGATATGCATAAACAAGGGGCCTAAGACCCATTTTTTTTGCATCCGCACATTGTTTCTCGTGATGTTTTCCAGCCGTCTTTCTTCCATGGGATGCAATTGTGGTTCTATCATGAATAAACAACTCTTAAGTAAGCTACAAAAATATAACCTATGTCCTATGGTATTGATTGTTCTATACTAATCATAATGTATAACAGTCCACTATGAGGAACTTCTACTCTGAATCTCATATCACAAGACTAACGATGAAGCAACAAAAGCAAAGCAAGAGACAAGACGATGAACAAGCTGGACAATTCACCAATTGGTTGCAATAATAAGTAGAGCGGGACAATGAAACATAAGCAGGATAAGCATCAATAGTGCAATTAAACAGGAAACATAACCTATTGTACTGATTGTTCTATAGAACTCATCATGTGACAGCTCACTATGATCAATTTCTACTATGATCATAAGGCACATGATGAAGCAGCCAAACTAATGCAAAAAATCAAGATAATGCAACCTTTATCACATGCAAACAGATCATAAGCCGAAATAGTATACATGCAGTTAAAGAGGATAATCACAATAAAACATAAGCAGGATAAGCAACTATCCTGCAAATAAACAAAATATAACTTATGGTGCTGATTGTTCTATAGTAATCATCATGTAATAGAGTCCACTATGAGCAATTTATACTCTGATCAAAACACATAGGATGAAGCAGCCAAACCAATGGAACAACCAAGATAATGCAAACTTTATCTGTATGTAAACTGATCATAAGTTGAATACTCTGAATCTCACTTATCAATTGGTTGGCTGGTTGCACTAATAAGCAGGGCAGGACAATTAAACATCAGAAGGATAAGCATCTTTCATGCAATTAAAATAGGCAATTAAACAAGTCATGACATATGATGTTGATTGTTCAATACTAATCATCATGTAAAACAGACTACTATGAACAATTTATACTTTTCTCATCAAACATGTCATGAAGCATTCAAATTAATGCAACAGACAGGATAATGCAACCCTGATCACAAGACTTGTAAAATCACAAGCAATTTCATAGCCAGAACAAATAAGAGAAAATAACTGCAACAAAATAGGTAAATTGGTGGCATGAACAGGATAATGAACAACATTTCTCAGGCAAAGTAAAAAACATGAGCAACGAGGATGAGCATGTTTCATTGCCTACAGACTTTAGGGCCTTTTTGATACTGCATTTCTTGTAGTGACCCGTGACACGTGGCATCGAGCTGGACGACGAGGTAGCAGACCTCATCGACGAGGTGGGCGACGAGGTGGACGGGCCATGTTAGTGTGGTGACGGGCCTTATTAGTGAGTTGGACGAAAAGGTGGACGGCGAGGTTGACGGCGAGCTAGACGGCGAGATGGACGGTGAGGTGGACGGTGAGGTGGATGGCGAGGTGGCCGATTTTGCGGGTGAAGTGTACAACGAGGTGGTAGACAAGGTCAGTCAGCTGTCAGCGAGGTGGATGACTGGTGAGGTCAACGGACATGGTGGAAAACTGGGACGGTGAGGAGGGGTTAGGGTTTGTGCTAGGGTGATGGAGAGGTTACTACTAGAAGGACGGACGAAGACGAGGGATTAAAGGCAGAGGGCGGAGGGACGGACAACAGCGAGGGGAAAAGGGAGAGGACAACGGGGAGGGCGAGGGGAAAAGGGGAGGACGGCGCCGAGGGCGGTGGGGAAATTTGGATCTGTCTCATTTCCGCGTGGGGATAAAAAGGGTTTCGAATAGATTACATAAATGACATTTGCCAAATGCTTGGGTGGTGTTGTGCGGGTGGGCTCAAAGGTAATTGTAGCTCAAGAAATTTTCATTTGCGTAGAAACTCTCCCGCGCTGGCGGTAAATTTCGCGTGGGCGGGAGGACCTGACCTGGAAATTTGGGGTTGGTGTCCTGGCCGTCGGATGCATGATGGAGGGTTCAAATAAATTAACCATATTTTAGAAAGTCTTCACTAAAAGGGCCTGGTGAAGAAAACTATGAATTATTGATGAATAAATCTTGAAAAAAGCAATAATGTGGACTACTAGTTTATATTCTGGCTTGTATAATGATCTCAAGAGAGGTAACATATTTTGGATAATATATTCAAATTTTGATAAGATTCAAAATGCGGTTATGAACAATGGATTTTTCCATATTAGGGTTGAATGATGGACTTTTATCCTTATTTTGGTTTGTTTTAGGTCATAACAACACATATGGTATATATCAAAGTTTGAGCCCAAAGAAGATGCATCACAGAGACCAAAATACATAGGAAAAGAAGCTTCCACATCCATGTTTTGCACCACCAGTGTGACAGAAGTTGCATGCATTATCACAGAATCCCTAGCTATATATGTGTGGTCTCATGTAGATATCAATGTGGTTTTGGAAAAGAACACATGCAACATGGTCATGTGAATAACTAGTAGTGGATATATCAACGTGGTTAGAACACATGCATGACTCTAGGGGGATCCATGTGTGTCAGACTAAAATTAAACATCATATAGGAAATAATAAATAACCAACTTCCATGTTGCACGTACGGCCAGTGTGTGACATAAGTTGCATCATAGAATCATGTAGATACATATCAATGTGGTTTAGGAAAAGAACACATGCAATGTGGTCATGTGGTCAATGACTCTAGTGGATATATATATATATCAATATGGTTTAGGAAAAGAACACATCATATACAATGACTCTAGGGGATCCACGTGTCAAATTATGGTCACAAAGACCAAAAAACACACATATATAGCTAGGAAATCTCAGCTTCCACAATGCATGTTGCACCATTGTGATAGAAGTTGCATCACAGAATCCACTAGAGTTTGTGTGGTCATGTAGATATCAATGTGGTATTATTGGAAAATAACACATGCAATGTGGTCATCATGTGGATCTATCAATAACGACTCTGGCGGCCATATCAATGTGGGTTAGGAAAACAACACATGCATGCAATATGACTCTAGGAGAGATCCATGGTCGTAATAGAGACCAAAAACACATAGGAATTAAATAAAGGAGCTTCCACATTGCATGCATGGTTGCACCAGTGTGACACAAGTTGTGCATCATCACATAATCCACTTGAGTATATGCATGTGTATGGTCATGCATATGTAGAGATATCATTGTGGTTTTGGAAAAGAACAGTGTACATATATGCAATGTGGTCATGTGATGGATTGGTGACTCTAGTGGATATATTTCAGTGTGTACTGGTTTAGGAAAAGAACACACATCATGCAATGTCTCTAGGGGATCCATGTGTCAAATTAAACCATGCATGGTCACATAGAACAAAAACACATAGAAAGAAACATATTGCATGTTGCATCAGTGTGATAGAAGTTGCATCACAGAATCCACTAGAGTATGTGTGCGGGTCATGCATGTAGATATCATGTGGTTTTGGAAAAGAGCACATGCAATGTAGTCATGTGGAGATCAATGACTCTAGTGTGGATATCAATGTGGTTTTTAGGAAGAGAACACACACATGCATTTAATTAATGACTCTAGCTAGCAGCTAGGGGATCCATGTGTTAAACCATGCATGATCTCATAGAGACCAAAACACACATAGGAAAGCAACTTCCACATATTCCATGTTGCACAAGTGTGTGATGTGTGTGTGTGTGTGGCAGAAGTTGCATCACAGAATCCACTAGTGTGTGTGATCATGTGTAGGTATATCAATGTGGTTTTGGAAAAGAACGCATGCAACATGGTCATGTGCGGATCAATGAAATCTAGAAGTGTGGATATCAATGTGGTTTAGGAAAAGAACACATGCAATGACTCTAGGGGTTTCCATGTGTATACAACCATGGCCACAGAGACCAAACACATAGGAAAAGCAACTTCCACACATTGCATGTTGCACCAGTGTGACATAATTAAGTTGCATCACAGAGAGTGTGTGGTCATGTAGATATCAATGTGGTATTATTGGAAAAGAACACATGCAATGTGGTAATCATGTGGATATAACAATGACTCTGGTGGCCATATCAATGTGGGTTAGGAAAAGAACACATGCATGCAATATGACTCTAGGAGAGATCCAAAAACACATAGGAATTAAATAAAGGAGCTTCCACATTGCATGCATGGTTGCACCAGTGTGACATAAGTTGTGCATCATCACAGAATCCACTTCAGTACATGCATGTGTGTGGTCATGCATATGTAGAGATATCATTATGGTTTTGTAAGAGAACAGTGTACATATATGCAATGTGGTCATGTGAGATGGATCAGTGACTCTAGTGGATATATATATATATATCAGTGTGTACTGGTTTAGGAACAGAACACACATCATGCAATGTCTCTTGGTATCCATGTGTGAAATTAGACCATGCATAGTCACATAGACCAAAAACACATAGGAAAGCAACATATTGCATGTTGCACCAGTGTGACAGAAGTTGCATCACAGAATCCACTAGAGTATGTGTGTGGGTCATGCATGTAGATATCATGTGGTTTTGTAAAATAGCACAGGCAATGTAGTCATGTGGAGAGACCAATGACTCTAGTGTGGATATCAATGTGGTTTTTAGGAAGAGAACACATACATGCAATTAATTAATGACTCTAGCAGCTAGGGGATCCATGTGTCAAACCATGCATGGTCTCACAGAGACCAAAAACCAATAGGAAAGTAGCTTCCACATATTGCATGTTGCACCAGTGTGTGTGTGTGTGTTTGTGTGCGTGACAGAAGTTGCATCACATAATTCACTAGTGTGTGTGGTCAAGTATATATATCAATGCGGTTTTGGAAAAGAACAGATGCAATGTGGTCATGTGTGGATCAATGACATCTAGCAGTGTGGATATATCAATGTGGTTTAGGAAAAGAACACATGCAATGACTCTAGGGGTTCCATGTGTACAACCATGGTCACAGAGACCAAACACATAGGAAAGGCAGCTTCCACACATTGCATGTTGCACCAGTGTGACATAAGTTGCATCACAGAGTGTGTGGTCATATGTAGATATCAATGTGGTATTATTGGAAAAGAACACATATGCAATGTGGTCATCATGTGTTGATCTATCAATGACTCTGGTGGCCATATCAATGTGGGTTAGGAAAAGAACACATGCATGCAATATGACTCTAGGAGATATATTCCATATGGTCATAGAGACCAACAACACAAAGGAATTAAATAAAGGAGCTTCCACATTGCATGCATGGTTTGCACCAGTGTGACAGAAGTTGTACATCATCACAGAATCCACTTGATTATATGCATGTGTGTGGTCATGCATATGCAGAGATATCATTGTGGTTTTGGAAAAGAACAGTGTAGATATATGGAATGTGGTCATGTGATGGATCAGTGACTCTAGTGGATATATCAGTGTGTACTGGTTTAGGAAAAGAACACACATCATGCAATGTCTCTAGGGGATCCATGTGTCAAATTAAACCATGCATGGTCACATAGACCAAAAACACATAGGAAAGCAACATATTGCATGTTGCACTAGTGTGACAGAAGTTGCATCACAGAATATAATCCACTGGAGTATGTGTGTGGGTCATGCATGTAGATATCATGTGGTTTTTGAAAAGAGCACATGCAATGTAGTCATGTGGAGATCAATGACTCTAGTGTGGATATCAATGTGGTTTTTAGGAAGAGAACACACACATGCATTTAATTAATGACTCTAGCTAGCAGCTAAGGGATCCATGTGCCAAACCATGCATGGTCTCACAGAGACCAAAAAACACATAGGAAAGGAGCTTACACCTATTGCATGTTGCACTAGTGTGTGTGTGATAGAAGTTGCATCACAGAATCCACTAGTGTGTGTGGTCATGTATAAAATGGATCGTATGGGCACCTAGAGGGGCGGGGGGGGTGAATAGGTGCTACTTCAAATTTTAATGCTTTTTCAATTTTAGGCTTGACACAAAAGGTAAATTCTCTAGATATATTATTAAGTAGAATTTCCCTATATGCAAACCTAACTACTAGCGAGTAAAGGTGATTAAGATAGAGGAACAAGGAAACCGTAGTGGAGCATGCGGAGACACAAGATTTGTTTTACCGCGGTTCCTTCCTTGTTAAGGGAAGTACATCTGCGTTGGAGGGGTGGGCGGTACTAAGACCACCACGCCACAATAGGCCTCACCCTGTTCTCCAATGGATCTTGCCACCAAAGGCCTGATCCAACTTTCCACTATAGGAACCCTTCGAGACGGGAACCGGTGCCTTTACGCAACTATCGGGGCACAACTCCACAACCGAATTGGAGGCTCCCGCATTGACAACAAGGTGCCACAAGAACAATAGTTATCAATAACACAACACAAGATCTAGATATCAACGAGAACACTAGATCGGGGATTCTCCAAGTGAATGGAGATGAGTTGAAGCACTTGATTCATGATGACGATGAATGATGTCTCCTCCTTCAATTCCCCCAAAGATCGAAGCCTTCGGGTGGTTGAAGTGGGAGATCTCGAGAGAGAGATTTTGCAACAGGTCTGTTCTTTTTCGAATGAATCAAGATATCTGATAGGAGGGGAAGACGTGGCTTTTATACCCCCTGTCCAGATGGAGTTGTTGGAGCTTTTTGGGGCCAGATTATCTGGCCTAAGTGAGGGACGGATTATCCGGCCCGGGGAAAACTCCGCCCTAGACTCGGACTATCCGGGGGATAATCCGCCCCCAAACAGTGCGACGCGCCGAGCTAGCCTTTGCTTGTCTCCTAGGGGGCTGGATTATCCGGCCCAAGGTGAGGGCCGGATTATCCGGTCAGGGGAAGAAAATCCACCCCTCTTCAGATTGTCCGGGGGAAAATCCGCCCCCAGTCAGAGCATCGCGCCATGCCAACCCTTGCTCGTCTCCTGGAGGCCGGATTATCTGGCCACATGTGAGGGCTAGATTATCTGGTCAGGGAAAGAAAATCCGCCCCACTTCGGATTGTCCGGGGGAAAATCCGCCCCTAGTCTGAGACTCGCTCCAAGCCAGACTTTGCCAAGAGGGTCAGACCGGATTATCCGGCCCTTGATGGGTGCAGATAATCCGGCCCCAAACACCAAAAACACTTCCCTACACACTTAGCACACATGATGAAACTCCACGGTATTATTATCTAACACACAAAACATAGGGAACCATGAAATGTTCTTTCAATGTAGATATATCAATGTGGTTTTGGAAAAGAACACATGCAATGTGGTCATGTGTGTATCAATGACATCTAGTAGTGTGGATATCAATGTGGTTTAGGAAAAGAACACATACAATGACTCTAGGGGTTCCATGTGTACAACCATGGTCATAGAGACTAAACACATAGGAAAAGCAGCTTCCACACATTGTATGTTGCACTAGTGTGACATAAGTTGCATCATCATAGAGTTTGTGTGGTCATGTAGATATCAATGTGGTATTATTAGAAAAGAACACACATGCAATGTGGTCATCATATGGATCTATCAATAATGACTCTGGTGGCCATATCAATGTGGGTTAGGAAAACAACACATGCATGCAATATGACTCTAGGAGAGATCCATGGTCTTAGAGACCAAAAACACATAGGAATTAAATAAATGAGCTTCCACATTGCATGCATGGTTGCACCAGTGTGACATAAGTTGTGCATCATCAAAGAATCCACTTGAGTATATGCATGTGTGGTCATGCATATGTGTAGAGATATCATTATGGTTTTGGAAAATAACAATGTACATATATGCAATGTGGTCATTTGGACCAGTGAATCTAGTGGATATATATCAGTGTGTACTGGTTTAGGAAAAGAACACACTACATCATGCAATGTCTCTAGGGGATCCATGTGCCAAATTAAACCATGCATGGTCACAGAGACCAAAAACACATAGGAAAGCACCTTCCACATTGCATGTTTCACCAGTGATAGAAGTTGCATGCATCGCAGAATAATCCAATGGAGTATGTGTGTGTGGACATGCATCATGTACACATCATCGTGGTTTTGGAAAAGAACACATGCAAATGTGGTCGTGTGGATCAATGACTCTATAGTGGATATATCAATGTGGTTTAGGAAGAGAACACACATGCAACTAATGACTCTAGGGGATCCTTGTGTCAAACCATATGGTCTCACAGAGACCAAAAACACAAAGGAAAAGTTGCATCACAAAATCCACTGAAGTTGCCTAGATGATACCTATCTCAACTTTTGTACATATTCTAGAAACACATGCAAGATATGGAGGGATTTAGACGCTCCGATGCTCGGTTTTCAAGGAAACCTAGACCATGGGCCCCACAGACGATCTACCCCTTAGATTATTTCTCCATATGAGGGTTAAACAATGGATTTTTATCCATATTTATTTTGGTTAGTTTTATGTGCAATACCAAAGTTTGAGCCCAAGAAGATGTTGGATCATGCGCATGCATATCGATATATGTGAGAGACCATGCTCACCAGGGGCCTAGATAATGCCTATCTCAACAACCCATAACACTTTTGTACATATATATCATATAGGAAAACACATACATGCACGCAAGTTCTTCCAACGCTTAGATCCTAAACTAATCTTCATATCCCAAAATATATACTTGATACGTTGTAAATGTATCTATAATTTTTGATGTTCCATGCTTGTTTTATATCTACTTTCTTATGTTTTGTCCACACTTTGGAGTATTTTTACACATTTTTTAGAACTAACCTATTAACAAGATGCCACAGTGCCAGTTGCCTATTTTCTGTTGTTTTTGGTTTTAGAAAATCTAGTAAGGAAATATTCTTAGAATTGGACCGGACAAAAGCCCAAGTCAATATTTCACGAGAAGGAACACGGAGTCCGGAGGGGAGACAAAGAGGGGAGCCAGGGCGGCCCCACCCTAGGGGTGCGCGGCCAGCCCTATCCTTGCCGCCACTTGGTGTGGCCCCCTGGTGCTCCACCGACCTTGCCTCTTCACCTATATATTGCCCGCGGGACGAAAACCCTAAGTACCCAATCAAAATTCCACGAAAGAGTCTGTAGCCGCCATCTCCATCCCTAGATCTGAAGCTCTTCCTGGCACCCTGCCGGAGGGGAGAGATCACCCTGGAGGCCTTCTTCATCACCATGACTGCCTTCGGTGTGATGCGTGAGTAGTTCATCCCTAGACTACGGGTCCATGTAGTAGCTATATGGTTGGTTCTCCTCCTTTGTGCTACCATGTTTAGATCTTGTGAGCTCTGTTCATGATCAAGATCATCTATTTGTAATCCTACATGTTGTGTTTGTGGGGATCCGATGGATATTGAGATGCTATTTCAGATTGATTATTGATTCTATCATGTCTATGTTATTTGTGATCTTGCATACTTTTCATTGTTAGTAGCTATCTTGGCCGAGTAGATGCTAGCAACTCCAAGAGGGAGTATTTATGCTCGATAGTGGGTTCATGCCTCTAGGAATCTGGGGAAGTGACAGAAATCTCTAAGGTACTAGATGTGCTATTGCTACTAGGGAGAAAACAACAATCCTTTGTTCATAGAACAATTGTATTGTTTACTTTACACACTTTGCTTAATGCAATTATCTGTTGCTTGCAACTTAATACTGGAGGGGGTTCGGATGATAACCTGAAGGTGGATTATTAGTCATAGATGTAGTTGGATTACGGTCAATGTATAATGTTGTAATGCCCAATCAAATCTTGTAGGAGTCAAGATGATTAGTGATACGTCCATTTTGCATCACTATTCTATGTCCTAATTCACTATTATTCATTGATATATTTCGTATTGAGAGGTGATACTTATGTTATTTCATCTGTTTTTGCATGGTTGATGACTTTTGGAGCATGGACCGTTGCAGTCAGGATTCTGATTGAAAAGGTGCTGTTTGGAGGCAAAATTCGCGAAGATCAGAAAATCCGGGAAAATATTCGGAAAATCCTATTTTTCCAGAAGACTAAGGTGCCAGAAGACGGAGTGGAGATGGGCCACAGGGGCCCACACCAGCCCCTGGCGCGGGCAACCCTAGGCCACAGCAGCAGGTGGTGTGGCCGCCCTAGCCCACCTCTGGCTCTCTCCTCTGGCGTATATCATCCTCCCGAAACCCTAAGACTCGGGGAGCGACCACACCGCCGCCTCTGTGGGGCGGAAAACACCGAGAGATAAAGATCTCTCCGGCAGACAGATTTCTGCCAGGGGAATTCCTTCCCAGAGAGGGGAGATCGTCGCCATCAACACCACATCAAGCTAGACTTCATCGGGATCATCATCATCATCACCACCATCATCAACATCAACACCCTCATCACCATCTCCATATTGCTGTAACAATTGGTTGAATCTTGCATTAGTTCAGAGGGGAAACTTTCTTGGTGTTGATTACTCTTTGTAGTTGATGCTATTGAGTGAACCGTTAAATTATTGTTTATGTTCAGATTGTTATACATCATTATTACATCTCTGATCATGATCCATATGATGTCTTGTGAGTAGTTCATTTTGTTCTTGAGGACATGGGAGAAGTCATGTTGTTAGTAGTGGAGTTGTGTTGAGAGAGATTCAATAGTTTGTTATTTAAGTTGTGGTGTACTTCTTCTAGTGGTGTTATGTGAACGTCGACTATATGACACTTCACCTATATGGGCCTAGGGGAATGCATTGTGTATTTGGCTACTAATCATAGGGGTTGCCGGAGTGACAGAAACCTGAACCCTCGTTAGGAAACCATTGCACAAGGGACGTAAGGGTCTTAGAGTTTAAAGCTGTGGTTAGGTTTCTACCTTAATTACTTTCTTGTACTTATGGATGTTTGTAAGGGGTATAATCAAGAGTATATATTAGTTCTGGATGGGGCAGTACATTAGCACAGGTTCACCCACACAACACTTACCAAGCTAAAGAAGATTAATCAACTATATGAAGCGAAAGCACTTGACAGTCTTCCCATGTGTCCCCGAGAACGTTTGGTCATCTTAAGTAATACAACCGGCTTGTCCTTTGCTGCATAAAGGATTGGGCCACTAGCTGCATTTATTCCTATTATCTTTTATTTACTCGTACTTTGTTTACTTGCTTTATCAAAAAACCCCTAAAAATCCGTTTGCTAAGTACTTACAGAGAATTTCTGATCCATACCACTAGCCAGCTCCTTCTGCTCCTCGTTGGGTTCGACACTCTTACTTATCGAAAATACTGCGATACACCCCCTATACTTGTGGGTCATCAAGACTATTTTCTGGCGCCATTGCCGGGGAGTGAAGCTCTATTGGAGAGTGGAACTGGTAAAGGAAACTTCTATTGGGAGTATTGTTTACTTCTGTTAGTTGCTTTATTTTCGTTATGGATAATTCGCCGAGTTTCTTATTTGGTAATGCTACTACCACTGCTAAGGTAGTAGATAAGCCACCACCTGCTGAGAATGATGTTTCCAAAATACCTACAAGAATTATTGATCGTGTTATGGATAACTACTATGTTGGGGATGGAACTGTCCATCCTGGTGATCATTTACTCTTTATACACGAATTATGCGGGTTGTTCAAGTGTGCAGGTATTACTACAGATCAAGTTAAGAAGAAGTTATTCTCATTATCACTGAAAGGAAGAGCCGAGGAATGGTATAAGCTGCTGAAGAATGGTCAAGCTCTGGAATGGGAGAAAATAGTGCCTCTCTTTTATTCAAAGTTTTATCCTCCTAGTGAGATTCATAAAGATCGGAATCAAATATACAACTTTTGGCCTCTTGATGGAGAGAGTACAGCTCAAGCTTGGGGGAGATTGAAGTTATTAATTCTCAAATGTCCCATTCATGAGCTCCCCAACAATATTATTATCAATAACTTTTATGCAAGGCTTCCTCTGCATGACAAGGATTTATTGGATGCTTCTTGTGCTGGATCATTCACTCGTATGGAAGAAGAAGCTAAATGGGATCTTCTGGACCGTATTCAAGACAATGCTGAAGCTTGGGAGAATGACAAAGGTAGAAAGTTAGGTATAAATTATGATTATGAATGCATATAATCTTTTATGGGAACTGATGACTTTCAAAATATTAAAAATGCTTATGGTCTAGACTCTCAAGCTATTGCTTCTTATTTTAAGGCTTTTGCTTCCTACATTGAAGTGCCTAAAAAGAAGTGGAATAAGTATCATGAACCTTATAAAGATGTTGCTAAGAGTGTTCCTGCAAGAAATACTGAAGTTTATACTGCTAATCATGTTTTACCTAAACCTTACATTGAGAAAATGCCTTTCCCAGTTAAGATAAAGGAACATTCTATGATAGCTAGTATGGTTAATGAAAGTATGAATAAGGCTGTTGAACCTGATAAACAAATGGTTGATGAACCTATAATAGCAAATGTGAAAGACTTTGTCACTAAGTATGAAGAAGAGGGACACACTATCCTTTGTAAGGATACCTCTAATTTTATTTCACAAAGTAGTGTTATGAGAGCTAGTATTCCTGTGTTTTCTGTTAGAATAAGTGATCATTGCTACAATGGTCCTTGTGATATTTATATTTTTAAGTTTATGCATGATACTGAAAGTTACTATGAGAGAGGGAAAAGTGTTCTTATGCATCTCATTAATATCAAGTTTCCTCGTTTTATGCTGAAAGTTTTTATGTTGCACTTCTTTTGCTTTCTTATGCAAGTTGCCTCTGATTTCAACAACTTGTTTGTTTGCAAAATTTCCTTGCATAGGAAGTGGGTTAGACTTAAATGTGTGTGTTTTTGCTTCTTAATGCTCTCTTTCACTTCAATTCATATTCTTATGTGAGCATCTTCAAAATTATCATGCCCATCTTAATGGCTATAAAGAAAGAGCTTTTTGGGGGACAACCCAATTTGTTTTTGCTTTCAGTTTGTTTTTGTTTCTTTGAGTCTTGGAAGTTATTACTTCGGTAATAACCGCTCCTTATCCGTTTTGTTTGGTTTTTGTGTCAAGATCAACCTCTAATGAGAGAGAAGTAAGATTTGGGGAAGTTGCTGTCCCGAAACAGATTCTTTTGCTTCACCATAAAAATTCGTGAGAGATCTCGGTATGTCGGTTTGAGCTGTAATGTTTTGTGCTTCTGCCCTAGGTTGTTATTTAACTTTCGTTAGTTTTGCACTTTTTGATTTGAGCAACAGAAGATTTTCAAAAAAATTGATCTTTACCTGCGGGTCTGTTTTGACAGATTTTGCCACTTTTGCATTTGCTTCTTTATTCGATTCCTTTTTGAATTATTTTTGGGTTTTTCGGAAGGAGTTGATACAGTAGCTTATGTTTTTATGGTTTTTGGTTGAAGTTGGACTCAAAAGGTTTTATCACTTCACTTATACTAATGTTGCTAATGAGAACTGTGTGAAGTTATGTGTGAAAGAAATTTTCAAGAAGTGGAGATAATGGTGTAATAAGGAAGAGAAAGGTTTTATGACTCAAGTGATAAGTGTACGAAGATGAATATATTGATGTTATTCAAGTGGTGACTCCGGAAGAATCTACTAACTGCCAAATTCAGAGACCTGTAGAGTCTGTTTTCAAAAAGGTAATAGTTCTGGTAAGAAAAGTTCCGTGAAAATACTATCCAACTATATTTTTACAGTTTTTAGTCAATAAGGAAAGCTACGAAGCGAAAAAGGGACAGAAATGGAGCCAGGGTGGCTCACACCACCCTGCGGCGTGAGCCCTCCCCTGGTCGCGCCACCAGGTGGTGAGTCCACCCCGGACTCCGCCTCCAACTCGTTTTCTCCCAGTACCTTCCTTTTGATATGAAACTTCGTAATATATAACCCTCTGGATCTTCCGAGGTTCGTATATCGTGTTTTCATTTCGATCTGTTTCTACCAGGACATACTCTTTGAAAGTTTAGAAGCATCATGGTCTCCACCAAGGATAAAGGGAAGGAGCCTATGGAGGAAGACCTCCAAGACCCCGGGCAGGAGAAGGAGATCAATAGTGAAGGTGAAGAAGAGGAAAAGCACACCAGTACTACCATTGCGAGCATTGAAGTGGTGGCAAACCCAGCCATTGGAGGGAAGCCTCCTCATCACCGTTCAGATCCCTGGTCACTTCCTCCACGCACCAAGAATCCTTTCCATACCCTTATCCATGAGCATCAATACTAGAATATGCCCAAGGGGAAATTACCCTCCAATTGGGATTTGCCTCGTTCTAGCCATGCAGGAAAAGAAGACTTCAAGGAGGAAGTGTGGGGAAAGAATCGCAAGAGCTGGAATTCTCAACCCGACATGATCATGAGCCGTATTGAGCAAAACTCACAGCTGATTCGTAATCTCACCTTGGAGATTGAGGACTTGGGGAAACTAATCAAAGAGCTCATCGACAGTATACCACCACCGCCAAAGGAGTAATTCGTCATCAGGTTTGGCATCCCCTTAGTTTGTTCCAAGCTTGGGGGAGTGCCGCGTTATCACATCACTATCTTATATCTTTTTACCTTTTTAGTAGAGTCATATCATGAATAGAGGAGTTATTATGTAGTATGGTTTTCATTATGGAAGTGTTCCCTCTCTCGTTAGATATGTATCCCTTGGTGTGAGTTGCCGTTATGGAATATTAATGAGAAGTTTTATCATTCACTCTTTTGCATAGCTTATATTAGTTTTATATGATTGATCTTGTTGTTAGTATTGGTAGCACTTTGGGATCATTGAGTTAATTTAGTTGGTTTGGCAAACCTGGCTCGGTCAGTAGCACACTATTTTTGAGAGTTGAAAGAAAAGATAAAAGTACCTTGAAAGAAAATTAATTTCATCATCTTTCTTTCTTGATTTGCTCATAAGGCTAGTATTCTCTAGTTAAGATATTTTGTGCTTCCGAGGAAGATTGCATGTTTGTCTTTATCGCTTGTATGTTTGTTTGTTTCCTTCAACTCTTATACTTGCTACCCAGCCTTGCTAGCCAAAAACCTGTACTGAGAGGGAATTCTTCTCGTGCATCCACCTCCTTTAAACCAAAACCTTTGCTATTTGTTTCCACTATACCTACCTAGTAGCATTATTGCTATTCCAAGTAAATTCTTGTTTTATCTACCTCCCAAATTAAACTTGTTATGCAAAAATTAGTGATTAAAGCTCTCATGAACTCGATGGCACACTTTACTTTCTTGCATTTAATAAACTTGAACCATTGGGTCCTTCTTTGTTGCGTATATGCTTGCGCTTTATGAGTTGAAGTTAGCAGAACCATGTATCATGGGGACCACTTTCAACACTTCATTGGTACTTTGTACCTAGTTGATATCATGTTCTTTTGCTTATGGATCCCAGCGGTGTGAAATAAAAGTGGAACTTGTAAGATCATGGAGTTTATATGTGTGTTAGAGAAACGCCTAGGCCGCTAGCCTAAGCCATGCCTAATCATGGTAGAAACTTGCAGCATAACTATAGTGAGCATTCTATGAAGCATCCTCAATAAAAACCTATGCAAATAGCAAATAAAAAGATCACTGAGATGCTCACTGTCTGCTTGCCTTGTCATTTTGATTATGGGATAGCTCCTGTGTCATGTGAAAGGGGTACCCCGTTGGCGGTTCTTAATGATACACATGTATTTACAATGACAAGAGCTTGCTCGCGACTGAAGTTGAGTAGCATGAGGTTCGGTACTCATAAGTAAGGGGGATGGGACTCCAATTCTTAACTTGTCAAGCATATCCTCTTAGTTGTGTCACTTTAACCTTAATCACCTAAAGATGCCTATGATAGGGGCAATGAGAGCTGAAAGCTAGTAAGTATCATAATTTTTGGGAGCTCTTTATGAGACTTTCAATCCCTGCTTCCCTCTACGAAGGGCCTTTCTTTTACTTTATAGTTGAGTCAGTAAACCTATTCCCTTCTATCTTAGCAAGTATTTTGAGTTTTTGTGTTTCATTCATTCATATGATGATTTATTCAATCATGTCTATTATGTTCCTTGCTTTGCACATTGCTCTTATCTTGATGTTTACTACTTTGAAAGCTATCTTTGAAAACCAGTTATATGTGAACTCCAGCAAATTATCAACTATTCTTCGACCAAGAGCTAAGTTTACCATTACCAATTATGATTTACTTTATGTATCTTTATTGTGTTTCCTTTACTCATTGCAAGTTGGGTTATATAATAGTGAGTTGTCTTCTATTATGATCTATGTATTGATGAATGTGATGCTTCTTGTCCGTATCCTTTTATCGACTCTTCACTCCATAAACCTGAGGCCATGTTTATTGAGCTCAGTTTCACTTGGGGACAAGCGAAGTCTAAGCTTGGGGGGAGTTGATACGTTCATTTTGTATGACTATTCTATGTCCTA
Organism: Avena eriantha; assembly: GCA_910589775.1. Lineage (NCBI taxonomy): Eukaryota > Viridiplantae > Streptophyta > Magnoliopsida > Poales > Poaceae > Avena > Avena eriantha. Next base: position 44,054,624 of record OU342745.1, read on the forward strand.
ATTCACTATTATTCATTGATATATTTCGTATTGAGAGGTGATACTTATGTTATTTCATCTGTTTTTGCATGGTTGATGACTTTTGTAGCATAGACCGCTGCAGTCAGGATTCTGATGGAAAAGGTGCTGTTTGGAGGCAAAATTCGCGAAGATCAGAAAATCCAGGAAAATATACGGAAAATCCTATTTTTCCAGAAGACTAAGGATGCCAGAAGACGGAGTGGAGATGGGCCACATGGGGCCCACACCACCCCCTGGCGCGGGCAGCCCTAGGCCACGCCAGCAGGTGGTGTGGCCGCCTTGGCCCACCTCTGGCTCTCTCCTCTGGCGTATATCATCCTCCCGAAACCCTAAGACTCGGGGAGCGACCACAAAAAGAATCCGTCGCCTCTGCGGGGCGGAAAACACCGAGAGAGAAAGATCTCTCCGGCAGACAAATTTCTGCCGGGGGAATTTCTTTCCGGAGAGGGGAGATCGTCGCCATCAAGCTGGACTTCATCGAGATCATCATCATCATCACCATCAACACCCTCATCACCATCTCCATATTGCTGTAACAATTGGTTGAATCTTGCATTAGTTCATAGGGGAAACTTTCCCGGTGTTGATTACTCTTTGTAGTTGATGCTATTGAGTGAACCGTTGAATTATTGTTTATGTTCAGATTGTTATACATCATTATTACATCTCTGATCATGATCCATATGATGTCTTGTGAGTAGTTCATTTTGTTCTTGGGGACATGGGAGAAGTCATGTTGTTAGTAGTGGAGTTGTGTTGAGAGAGATTCAATAGTTTGTTATTTAAGTTGTGGTGTACTTATTCTAGTGGTGTTATGTGAACGTCGACTACATGACACTTCACCTATATGGGCCTAGGGGAATGCATTGTGTATTTGGCTACTAATCGTAGGGGTTGCCGGAGTGACAGAAACCTGAACCCCCGTTAGGAAACCATTGCACAAGGGACGTAAGGGTCTTAGAGTTTAAATCTATGGTTAGGCTTCTACCTTAATTACTTTCTTGTACTTACGGATGTTTGCAAGGGGTATAATCACAAGTATGTATTAGTTCTGGATGGGGCGGTACATTAGCACAGGTTCACCCACACAACACTTAGCAAGCTAAAGAAGATTAATCAACTATATGAAGCGAAAGCACTTGACAGTCTTCCCATGTGTCCTCGAGAATGTTTGGTCATCTTAAGTAATACAACCGGCTTGTCCTTTGCTACATCTTAAATTCCTACTTTCTTTTATGTACTCGTACTTTGTTTACTTGCTTTATCAAAAAAAGCTAAAAATCCGTTTGCTAAGTATTTGCAGAGAATTCCTGATCCATACCACTAGCCAGCACCTTCTGCTCCTCGTTGGGTTCGACACTCTTACTTATTGAAAATACTGCGATACACCCCCTATACTTGTGGGTCATCAATTTATATATGCATGTATGCTTTCTCGGTGTCTGTCAATTGCCCCGCTCTAATTTGTTCACCCAACATGTCATCTATCTTAAGGAGGATCACATCTAGTGAACTATGGACCCCGGTCCATTATTTTACCATCAATCTACAATCTATTTACTGTTTACTTTCTGCAAGCAATTACTATCTTCCACACAATACGTTTAATCCTTTGTTTTCAGCAAAACCGGTGAGATTGACAACCTCACTGTAAGTTGGGGGCAAAGTTTTGTGGTTGTGTTGTGCATGATTTCAAGTTGGAAACAACACCTTGGAGGTGTTTCCTTGCTCCTACTGGTTTGATAACTTTGGTTTCATAACTGAGGGAAAACTTGCTACTGTGCTCATCATACCTTCCTCTTGGGGTTCCCCAATGAGCTCGATATATTTTGAGCCATCAAGCAGCTTTTTCTAGCGCCGCTGCTTGGGAGTCAAGGACATCTTCACAAGGGGAGTCCCTCATAACCAATATCCTCGCGCTTCTTCTCTTGGGCTAGCTTGCAACTAGGGCATAACTCTGTCACGAAAAACCGCCGCCTTAACCATCCCATCTTTCATGGTAATGAGCTTACTGTACAACTTGTACGCCACATAGGCATCTCTAGCTGCATACTCGAGGCGCACCTGGCTCATCAGCTTCCACTCCCAGTAGTCGTGCTTTCTTTTCTTAAATTTCTTCAGTTTTGCATAGGATCTGTCGATGATTTCTGCTGCCAGATCACCCATGCCATCCTTTGCTAGGTATGGTTTGATCTTGTACAGATTTTGGATGTCGATGTGGTACCCATGTGGGATTTTTATCAACGCATGAGAAATCATAGTTGTGTCATTTGTGATATCCATGCTAGTGAACGTTATCCCTTTCCTAGACAAGAACTCGACCAGAGCCAGACAATGCTTCTAAGTTTGTTTACTCCTGCAGTTAGAGGGTTTTAGGGATGTAAGGGAACAAGGGATGCAGAAGTGGTGATCTCAAATTTAAATTTCACATACCTGTAGAAGTGGTAAATGAGGACCTCCTCATGTATGGCGATTTGCACGACGGTGATCTCTTATGGAGTATATTTTCACTTATTTGCACGGGTGTACTCCAAGTCTAGCCCCACGAACTTGTACTTCTCTTTCTCAAGCAATTGCTCATACCTAGCGAGAGTTGTATCCATAGTCGCTTCATCATTTGTGTACACCACTGTCAAAGTCGTGGTGCCATGGGCAGGGACGAAGTGGGTATATGTTGTGCGCTTCCCATCGTGCCTGCCTGCAAGGAAATGGGTGAAAGGAAATGCCTGCAAGGAAATTCCTGCGAGGAAGAAGAAGATGAACTGACGGTTCCATAACATAGGAATGAGCGAGGAAGAGGAAGAAGAAGCGCGCAGGAACAACTGCAGAGGAATGAGCGAGGAAGAGGAAGAAGAAACGTGGTAATTGCAGCTTCGGTTCAAGAACTTGCTGTGGTTACATGGAGATCGTGGCAGTGCTGCCAGTTCAACAAGTGGGGCTGGTTCCTACGAGAATATGGAATTAGTTGTGCATTTTTCTATGCGAGAAATTGAGAGAAATCATTTATATTTTATCTTTCATAATTAAACACAATGAAGTTGGTACAACCTAAGAGATTTGAACAAAATAGATTTGCTATTTTAACATACATAAACACAAAAGTTTCTGAGCATGCATTCTTGAAATTTTAATTCTGATGATTTATTCAGAAGAACTGAGCTACAACTGACATCACAGAGCCAACGCTCTCGTCTTCGTCCTCCTCCTGCTGCTCGTCGCTATCGTCTTTCGCATCCTCATGTTCCTCTGCTAGACCGGTGACCACCTCAATAATCAGCTTGATATAGTGCATCATCACCTTGACCTGGACGACAAGTAGGTCATCAATGCAAATTCTGTTTTTAGCATAGAATTCAGTCCAGGGGTCTGTGAACTCAATGCAATCGTCATATACTTCCGATATGTGATATCTCTCCAAGATTTTCAGGCCTTTGTGACAATTATTCTTCATGCATACACAATAGAACCGTTTCTTTAGGATTTGGTGTTCCCTTGTGCATCTCAAAGGAATTTCCCGAGTAACAAAAATATATAATAGATCTTAGTTAACTGGCCACCCTGATAAATTTATAAAATAAGAAGGAAAAACATAGGAAAAAGTGATTAACTAACCATCTGAGATCATCTTCATCCTGCACCCGGTGCACCAAGAACCGAGGGATCTCAAAGACCTCATCTTCATCTAGGTCTCTTACAAACTCCTTGTAGAATGCCCAAGATATGGAATTCATTTCAGAGCAACTGACATTACCTGAGTGCTGAAATATGAATTTCTCTAGGGTCATCTTGCAACAATCTTCGGTATTATAACACCCTGATCATGCATATGAAGTTGAAGAAGGTTTGTGTGTAAGTAACATATATAATTAAGAAACTAGTCATGTGTGTAAGGAAAAAACCAATTCAATGCAAAGAAGTCAATACATACACTGGTCTTGATCAACCAAGGTTTGACAACATTATCAACATTGGACACTTCAACAATAAACGCATGTCTACTCTATCGTATGCAAATGTGAGAGCATTGATACCTTCGATCCGAATTACGAATGTAGTATAGCTCTTTTTCCCTAGTAGACCTAGGTTATCGAATCCTCGGGAAGTAGAAAGCGTAGTGAAGTTACTTTGATGGACCTTCGGGAGTTTTAGAATTCTTTTTGTGTTTTACCGGACCAAGAGTTTGTTGTCTTTTGTTATTGTCGATGATGGAGAGAGAGGGCCTAGGGCTTTCGGTTTCACCTATAGCTGTGCAAAACATCTGATGGGAGTAAAAGATAATAATAAAGTATGCATGTAATTGTTAGAGCAAGATAATTATATGTGGGCAGTGCATCCATAATTTCTTTTGCCTCTGCAACTGCTTATAGCAATAACCTAATAGTCTCATCCATAGAAGAAAGTGAACTTAATGATATGCATAGTGACGTCACCATTAATCCCAAGTAAATCCCTCACATACAGTCGTACTACCCCTTCTGTCACTGGGGTTCCCAACCTGTAGATTAGTCATTACTCATACTCCCTATATCTGGCTCAATCCTTGGGGTCTTGGGTACCTGACAAGTCCTTGGATTGAGGCAAGAGAGGATATAATAATCATCATGCCATACAAACTAATACATGATCCCATCTATGATAAATAACATGCACAAAAGCTACATGGCTAGGCCGAAGCCCTTAGCCCAAGGAGAATTACTCACACATAGAGATGAAATCAACAATCATAAACATTGCAATTGAAAATCATGAGATTGATATCAAATAGTCTTACAATGTTGCCAATTGAAGATGAGATCTACTATTACAAGTGGTGGAATATGGCTATTGTGGTGGAGAAGGGTTTGGAGATTAGATCTAAGTCTATTCCTCTGGCGGCTCTTCAGTACGGTGGATGCAGGTTTCTGGGGGCTGCTCGTGATCTGGCTCTCTCGTTTCTCGTTGCCCGAAGCCTCTTTATATAGGGGTCCCTTCATGAAAGTTGTTCTGTTTGACCTAGCGGTGTCCATGGCAACTATACGACCGTTTATTCCCGCCGTATAGTTGGTCGTTAAAGTGTCTTTCTCCACGTCATGGCCCTTGGTTTCTTCGGGTTGTTGGAAATCTCATATCTTTGACTTGAATGTTGTGATTCCCATCATCAAGCGTCATTATGTGTGGAGGGGGAGATAGAAAGAAAGGATTGCAAACCCCTTTGATCATTAGGCATTAGTGGAAGGGTTTAGAGAGATATTTCATAAAAAATATGAATAATATCCAGTTTAAATGTGGACGTAGATGGCTATATTTCACAGCCATCAACCTCCCCAAGCTTAAACTTGATAGTCCTCGAGCAAGAAAACCAAAATCAAAAAGGAACTCATCATTTAAACTGAAATAACGAGATGATGATCTTACTCATGATTGGTAGTCTCATATTTTTTCCACTTTATAAATCTGAAAAACTTCAGCATAGATAAACTAATGGCAAGCATATCATACGGGTTTTTATGCATCCTTATAGAGCAGCAAATTTATTGTTAACATGGATGATTCAAATGAGTAAACTTTATTCCATGTCATGTAATCAACTCATAGGCTTGCCTTTGAACAATAAAGTATAATCATGTAAAATTGAGAGTTTGTCATGAAAGTCATATACATTATAGTATCTCAATTCTCCCATATCAATAAATCAAGACTTTTCAATCACTACTTTTCTATTCATTGTCCTTCAAGAATTTCAGTTCTTAAGTAATTGAGAGCATGCCAAAGATTTTAATTAGTTTATCGAGCTGTAATGGACACTCGTGGAATCAAACAAGGTTTTTGTTCCTTTTGCACAATGATTACTCATTTTAGTCGGAGAGTGATTCCATCATGAACACAGCTACCCGAGATTGCCAAGAATCTTACCCATTATAGCATTGCTGCTACATATGTTTAATCAACTCATAGCCGAAATATAGGAGTTTCCTCCATGAAGATCGTTCGTAGGCTAGCGAAGTTGTTGGCATCCCATGAAGTTTGACATGCATAAAGCTATATAATTCTTATGATTCATAAGTGAAACTTTGGCATGCTCACAAAAACCGCTAAACATTAATTCAATTGAACAAATCCTTTAAAGAGAGTTATCAAGTCAATCATTATTTTCTGTGGTGTTGAGTGTCTCTCGAAATAAGCCTTCAAGACTAAACACTACAACACCCAAGCCTTCAATTGTGAGATTTTTTCTTATTACAATTTTTTAGCAAATTTTTAGGCAAGACTTGGTTAACTAGAAGAGCTGGAAGAAAATGTACCCAACTAAATACCCATGCAAACAAAATTTACTACAATATAAAGACTCACTCCACCAATATAATATCTTAACATTTATTACTAACTATCATGGGTTTCTCAAACTTCAAAAGTGGGGAGTCTTAAGACATACCTCTCATGATTGGTTCCACTTCTCTCCTCCCTTTTGATTTGCTTCTTGGAAACTCAAAGTCAATCACTCTCCTACAAATACGTGGAAGCCACAAGGAGAATAGAAAGGAAGGAAGAGGGGAAATAAATATAAATGGAGAAATCTTTTTGTTGTTTTTAAGAGAGGGAATTAAAGAATAGAAAATTGGCGGCAAAGCTCGGCTAGAAAATCTTGAAAACAAATAGAAATAACTAAAGATAAAGTGTTGGGGAAACCAACACGAGTGCTTATAAACTCGAATTCAAAACATAACCCAAAATAAAAGCAAATGAACGCGAAATAAAGATAATGAGGAAACTTCCCAAGCTTAGGCTTTTGCAAGCCCTTCAAATCATTGTGGTGGCGGGAAAAAGTCGTAACTCCAGTTGGCAAATTGAGTTGATAAATTACTAGTTGATTCTCAGAGGTTCAAATAGAGGTCTTGCATTCTCTCCACAGTTCCTCCAAGTTCTTAGAAGTCTTGGTATGTAGCGAACCAGGTTGGTGGCTGCTCCTCTTGATAAGGAACTTCTTGCTCCTCTTCTTGGTCCTCATCCTCATCTAGAATCTCCTCCTCGGGTTGGTGTTGCTCAACCTGCAAGTCATATAGCAAACGTCCTTCCTCGATAGAGAAAAGACCATTAGGCAAAGGAGCGGGGTAGAGACACCCAGCTCCAGCAATATGTAGGTAATAAACACCACCTCTCCTAGTGAGCATTCCACAAGCTTTTAAAGTAGAGAAACCAACACGTCGCTCACCTAGCACTGGTTGCAACTCACCTAGGTCGATGCCTAGGGCCATGGCAAGTACGGTGATGACGCCTCCACCTGTGATTGGTCCTTGGCTTTGGGTGGATTGGTACTCTAGGTAGCGCACACGCGCACAAGAATTATGCCCAAGTTGAGTGACAAGTCAGTGTTGTTGAAAGCAGCTTTTGTGAGGACTAAGATGTCCTCCTAATTGAGTCTCGGGAACTCATTTCTTGCGTACAAGGTGTTAGCAATAACATAGAACAAATAGCGAATTGCAGGATGTTGAATATTCTTCCCCTTGCTTACTCTAGAAGTGAAACTCAATCCATTATAATATTGTTCCGGGGAAGGGTCTAAGCCAACAGAGGATGCGCACAAGGCATAACATCATTGTTTGGAAAATTAAAACATGAGCACCATTCATCTAGTGATAAAGCATAATTGTTGTTCATAAGTCGGAAAGAAATCATGTCCTCTCCATGTCATGCTTTAACGGTGCTTTGCAAAGAACTTACAAATTCAAGAGTTAACCGTGATAAGTAGGCACATCATTGAATACAAAGTTTTGCAGGCCAACCCTATTGCAAAGTAAATTGAAGTCATTAGAAATACCGAGTTGATTCAATATAATGGGGCAAGCCCAATTGGTTGCCTTCACTTCTCGGTTCTTGATCCTGTTGAAGCGATCACATTGGAGCTCATCCTTGAACCGTATCTCCATGCGTTCTTGAGCGGCAGCCCGAGAAGCACTAGCGGCGGCACGAGCACGAGTTTGGCTCCTTGTGTTCATCATCTAAAATAATAAGGATAGACAAAAGTAAAACTTTTTGATCCAATAATAATAAGCATAACATATTCCTCATCATAGCACACTAAAGAGTCCCCTCAAAATAACAATCTAGGCAAGAGAATCATGGCAATTAGTTCATAGTAGGCCTTACCCTAGATTGATTATGACAATAGATCAAAGATGAATATGCAAAAATTAATTGGAGGACCAGAGGAAACAATACCGTAGATCACTTGTGTGCGAGGAAATCGAACGAAATTGAGTAGAGATGAAGATCTCTTGAGGTTTTGAGAGAGTTTGGAGGTAGAAGAAAGAAAAAGGATTGAAGTTTTGGGGTTGGAAGTACCTCCCGTGGTGATTTTGTGGTCGGATGCAACTATACAGCAAAACTATATGGCCGGAACAATTTGTTCCTACCGTATAGTTGGTATGCTGTAAAAAAATTAGGGTTTCCACCTAGCGGCGCGATTATACGGCCAGAACTATATGGCCAGGATTTTTCATCCCTACAGTATAGTTGGTCGTCAAACCTTCTGTACCTAGAAAAGAAATTTTACAAAGGCATCGATATCTATACAGTCGGAACTATACGACCGAAATTTTTATTTCTGATGTATAGTTGCTCGTTAAACCTTCAGTACATGGAAAGAAAATTTACAAAGGCATCGATATCTATACGGCCGGAATTTTTATTCCTGCCGTATAGTTGGTCATTAAACCTTCAGTACCTAAGAAAGAAAATTTGTCGATGGTAGAGATATCTATACGGCCAAACTATACGGCCGGAATTTTTATTCTCGCCGTATAGTTGGTCGTTAAACCTTCTGTAGTCATCAAAAAATTCCGTTTCTTCAAGAATTCTTTCTTATCCTAAAACTTAGCGAAACACCTTGTTTTTGACAGAAAAATGACAGTAAAAATTGTCGACCAACATCAACATGTATGAAGCGGGATTTTTAGTACTACCGAACTTCTTCTCCTCAATTGGAGCTTTCTAGCACTCTTTATTAAACATAAAACTAAAACTTAAAAACTTTTACTCAAACCTTTATTTCACATGGGTTGCCTCCCATGAAGCACCCTTTTATAGTCAATAGCTTGACCTCGATGTTGCTCACTTAGGCCAGATGAGGGGAACACCCACTCCAAAATAGTTTTATTTCAAAGTAATGGCCTCCTTTTCATCATGATTTCCTTTCTTCTTCTTGGGAAAATGAATAACAAAAGGATCCCGCAAAGGAAATTGAAGCTTCACATTCCCCTCATGTAGATTAATCAAAGCCTTAATAGTTCTTAAAAATGGACGACCTAATATAATAGGAGCATTAGCATATTCAGGCATGTCAACAATAACAAAATCAATAAGAGCAGGACAACCTTTAATGTATACTAAAGTATTTTCTTTAATCCCTACAGCTTGTTTATAGGTAGAATCTGCTAGATGTAATTTTCACTCAGTGATTTCAAAGGGGCCAAGATTTAACTTATTAAAAAGACTTTTTGGAATTGTTGAAATGCTTGCACCTAGATCACAAAGTGCAGCTATCTCATTGGTCCCAATCTTAATCTTAATAGTAGGCTCAAATATATCATCAAGCTTCATAGTTAATTTTTTTAGCAATTTCCTTATATTCTTCCTCAAGCTCACGTACCTTTATTGCTGCCTGATTATCGAAGTGTTGATACATAGCTTCCCCATTTCCTTCACTAATCAGAATCTTGATATTGATCCTTTTTACAATATCTTCAATGGTGTAATTTGGTGAAGGAGCATTACTATAGTCAAGTTCTTCAGGCTCCTCCCTTTGGATTCTTATCATCTTGAGGTCTTCAACAGGATTGGGCTTAGCTTTACCTGCAAATTTAGCTAGAATGAGAGTTTGACTCTCGGTTATATTACCTAGCTATGCCTCAACAATCCTTGTTCTTTCTTGGAGGGCCTGCAAATCATTCCTCAAACTTACAGCTTGGCTAGATAATTTACCAAGCATAGCATCATGGTTCTTTGTTATTTTAACAAGGATATTGCTTTGCTCATTTTGTGAGTCTATAAAGGACTTAAGTGTTTCTTGGAGACTACCATTGCTTATTCCCATATTATTATTAGAGTTACCTGCAAGACTAGAATAATGTTTCTAAAAATTGGGATTATAATTCTTCTTCCAAGCAAGGTTATAATCATTACGAGCTATGAAGTCTATTTCTTCGATATTTGATTCTAGGATAGCTCTTACTTGGATTTCCTTACCTTTTACGACTAATATGAGCTCATCCAGCTTAGCACTGAGTTCTTCATTTTCTTGTGGTGAGACGGAGTTCACCTTCTTTATGTTTGATCTATCCACATGCCACTGGGCATGGTTGTCTTGCATATTGTCTTGCAGCTGCTTTGCTTCGGTAATATGTTTGCCCATAAATGTTCCTCCAGCTATAGTGTCAAGCATAGACATAGACACAGGGTTAAGAGCATTATAAAATAAATGGAGAATTAACCAATCTTCCATCCCATGACTGGTACAGTTCCTCATGCATTCTTTCATCCTCTCTCATGTAGACGCTAGTGGCTCACGCTCTTCCTGTCTAAAACCAGTAATATTAGATCTTAGTTGCATAGTATTTGTAGGTGGGAAAATTTTAGTCATAAATAAAGAAGTACACTCCACCCATGATGTAATAGTATTTCTAGGCAAATATAGCAACCATTCTTTTGCTCTTCCTCTAAGAGAGAAAGGAAATAAGCGCAATTTGACCACATCAGGGTCAACATCTTTTATGCGCATCATATCACATATTTCAGTAAAAGTGTTCAAGTGCATACTTGGGTCCTCAATAGCAGAGCCTCCAAAATGATTCTATTGAACCAAACTTAAATAATGGGGCTTAATTTCATAATCATCAGTAGTAATTTTTGGCTGAGTAATAAGAGTACACAAATAATCATTGTCGGGAGTTGCAAACTCCCAAGCTTCTTTTCAGCCATATTTCCTATGTTTTTGGGTTTTCTTAAACAAAGACTTATGATAGTAAAAACAAGAATTTAAAGACTAATTTTTTTGGTTTTTTCAACTAAAGACTAAAAGAAAACTAACAAAAAAACAAGAATTAAAACTTGCAAGGTTCCTACTAACCTCACCAGGGTAGCTATTGCTTCCCCGGCAACGGCGCCAGAAAAAGGGTTAATACCTTTGATCTGGATTACGGATGTGGTATATCTCTTTTTCCCTAGTAGACCTAGGTTATCGAATCCTTGGGAAGCAGAAAGCATAATGAAGTTAGTTTAATGGACCTTCAGGAGTTTTACAATTCTTTTTGTGTTTTACCAGACCAAGAGTTTGATGTCTTTTGTTGTTGTCAATGATGGAGAGAGGGGGCCTAGGGCTTTCAGTTTCACATGTAGCTGTGCAAAACATCTGATGGGAATAAAAGATAATAATAAAGTTTGCATGTAATTGTTAGAACAAGATAATTATATGTGGGTAGTGCATACATAATTGCTATTGCCTGCGCAACCGCTTATAGCAATAACCTACTAGTCTCATCCATAGAAGAAAGAGAACTAATGATATGCATAGTGATGTCACCGTTAATCCCAAGTAAATCTCTCACATACAGCCGTACTACCCCTTCTGTCACTAGGGTTCCCAACCTGCAGATTAGTCATTACTCATACTCCCTATACCTGGCTCAATCCTCGGGGTCTTGGGTACCTGTGAAGTCCTTGGATTGAGGCAAGATAGGATACAATAATCATCATGTCATACAAACTAATACATGATCCCATCTATGATAAATAACATGCACAAAAGATACATGGCTAGGCCAAAGCCCTTAGCCCAAGGAGAATTACTCACGCATAGAGATGAAATCAACAATCATAAACATTGCAATGGAAATCATGAGATTGATATCAAATAGTCTTACAATGTCGCCAATCGAAGATGAGATCTACTATTACAAGTGGTGGAATATGGCTATGGTGGTGGAGAAGGGTTTGGATATTATATCTAAGTCTATTCCTCCGGGGCTCTTCGGTATGGTGGATGCAGGTTTCTGGGGCTGCTGGCTATCTGGCTCTCTCATTTCTCGTCGTCCGGAGCCTCTTTATATAGGGGTCCCTTCATGAAAGTTGTTCTGTTTGACATAGCGGTGTCGATGGCAACTATACGACCAGAACTATACGGCCAGAAGTTTATTCCTGCCGTATAGTTGGTCCTTAAAGCGTCCGTCTCCACTTCATGACCCTTGGTTTCTTCGGGTTGTTAGAAATCTCATATCTTTTACTTTAATGTTGTGATCCCCATCATCAAACGTCATTATCTGTGCAGGGAAAAATAGAAAGAAAGGATCGCATAACCCTTTGATCATTAGGCATTAGTGGTAGGGTTTAGAGAGATATTTCATAAAAAATATGAATATATCCAGTTCAAATGTGGACGTAGATGGCTATATTTCACAGCCATCAAACATCATTCTGTTCAATATTATATGCTGCACAGAACCCCTCCAATATGGCCTACATAATGGTACATACCTCCCAAAATTCCCACCATACAACACATAGAAGTTGTATTCATTAATTGTTCTATTTTGATCATGGAAGTCACTCCGAGCAAGGATCCATGTCATATGTGGCCCAAGAGAGAATTGTCGCATACGTTCAGTGAAACAACAAGGAATACCCTGCATAAAATATGTGAAACATAAAAAACTCATAAGATCATGAACATAAAGCAGTATATATGGAAATTTAAAATAAGATATGTATATGAAAATCGAGAATACTTACAAATCCCTCTGCAAAAAGGGTGATCTCACCCTCATTCTAAAATACATCACATGGTCTGTGTTTCCACTCCCACACTGGGCAGGTTGCTGTTGACATGTCACACATTCGTTTTGAGCCATATTCATTTTTTCTTAACACAAAAATTACAAAAGATCATGAAAATAAATGATATGATGTTACTAATATTATCTCTGAACACTACTACTAGTGTCAAAATATATAAATGGTATGATGTTACTAATATCACTACTACTAGTGTAGTTAAAAATATAGAAGTAAACTCTAAATTTGCAGCAATGATCTTTTGAGAAAAAAACTACATTATCCAAGCTAGGAAAATTATGGGATTTATACCCAAGATAGGAATATTAATGATACTGATTACATTGTACTTTATCTAGTATATATATACTACTAATGACAACTAGTACTATATATGTGCATAAATACTACTAGTCTCCAGTTCTACATAGATAATCCTGCAAAAAATTCAACTATGATGTATATACTGTACTAATCTGCAGTTCTGCATACACATACTGAAGATTGTTATTAACAAAATATCAGCACAAATTGTACCAACAAAATATCTACAGAAATTCAACCCAACAAAATCTGCAATATTTTTTTGCACATCCTAGATTTACTCAAGAGATTCGATGAAGTAATCTTAGAGAAAACTCTACAGATTCGATGAAGCAATCATAGAGAAAATGCTACAAATTTGATGAAGAACAAGTACTATTTACGCAGCTCTGACAACCCTACAGATTCATTGAGCTACTGCTGCTAAAGATCTCTGTTGCTGGTTATACTCCGGTGAAGGGGATTCTTACCGCTGTTGTAGAGCCTCGCCACCGGTTATTCCACGGCAGATTGCATCCCTCACTCCGCCATCATCGCGCATGCCCATGGATGCTGCAGCTCCCCTGCATTCATCCAGAAAACGCGTGAGATCGGGCGGCATGCCGCGCACCTATATATACGCAAAGGAAGCTCGCCGAAGATTGGAGAATATATAAGTCGTGCACCTGCTTCCAGTGAAAGCTCGCCGGAGGCAGTGATGGGGAACACTCTGTCTCTCACCTGTGTTGTCCACTCTCTCTCTACGTGAATCTTCGGTTCCGACAAAATGGAGCCAAAATAAAGTCCAAAGAAATTCAATAAAATGGAAACCTCCAGGTCTTGAACACGCAACCAAGAGGACCCTGACCAGTGGACCCACCTACAATGAACCCCACGTGTCAGCTTGACAAGTGAAGATTCTTTCGCTGACTTGTGGGGCCCACCTCTTTTCTGCCCACACACTCACCTGAACTCCACCCGGGAGATTTAGAAATCAGATCTGAAATCCGGTCCACCATACGCGGCGGCGGCTAGGGTCCTCGTGCATTTCAGCGTCTCCCCGTCCATTTCGGCATCCACACTCCAAGGTTGTCCGTTGGGAATCCCCTTCTGGCCGACGTCTCCACGCACCTCGGTAGCTCCCCTTCCGGGCGCCATCTCCGTGCTCAACTCGCTCGTCTCCCTCTCTTCCAAGGTAAAAAATAGTTTGTTTAATTGTTCAACACATGGATATCACTTGGATTGTTCATCTATAGAAACATCTTCTTAAAAAGGATTATTCTTCTCAGAACATGTGATTAGTTTGTTTAATTGTCCAACTGATTGATAGGAGTTGGATTTGTTGCATGGTAAAGTAAATTGTTCTAAAAAATGACTAGCCTGTTGTAAAAACGAGATTTGTTGTTTTAATTGTTCAACACATGGATATGAGTTGGATTGTTCATTGCAAAGAAAACTGTTCTAAAAAATCACTAGCTTGTTCTAAAAGTGTGATTTGTTTATTTAATTCTTAATAGATGGATAGGAGTTGGATTATTCATGGCAGACAGTTTACTGAACCCTACAAAGCTGGCCTGAAACAGTTTGTCAGATTTGTCTAGGAGGGATATGGCGAGAATGCTGAGGTTCCATGCCCCTGTCGTAAGTGCCTCAACCGAAGAATGGTACATGTAGGGCTTCTTTATCACCACTTACTCCTCAGTGGCATGTCACACACGTATACTCAATGGATATTGCATGGAGAGCCACTTGATCTTTCTATTATTGAAGATGCACCCAATGGTGGTAACAATGGTGGTCATGTCGGTGATGACAATGACAATATGTATATGGATGATGAAGGCAATGTTGATGGAGGTCACAACGTTCCAGATATGTTGCAAGACCTTAAGCACGCAGGCGATGCATTAACTGCAGACCAGATTGCTGCTAATGTCCCAACTAACGGTAAACATGAGAAATTGTTTGCCAAGTTGATGGAAGAGGCAAAGCGCAAGCTTTACCCGAGAAGTAAACACTCCAGGCTTGCATTTATTGTGAAGCTCCTTCATCACAAGTCATATCACTGTATCACCAACACTACTTTCGATGATTGTATGAAGCTATTTGCTGATGCACTGCGGGATCCCAATACCCTGTCGAGATCATACCGTGAAGAAAAAAACCTATCTGAAGGAGCTTGGACTTTCCTATGACAACATAGACATGCGGAAAAACAACTTTATGCTCTTCTAGAAGGACAATGACAAGCTGGACAACTGCGTTACATGTGGCGCCTCAAGGTGGAAATATTCGGAAAGAAGATCGTCGGCTGTCAAAGTGTTGCGTCATTTTCCTTTGGCGCCACGACTATAGATATTGTTCTCTTCGAGGAAAACAGCGGAGAACATGTAGTGGCACATGTTAAATAGAATGCCTAGAGATGGTATACTTAGTCATCCAGCTGATGGTGAAGCATGAAAGGAATTTGACAAAACATGGGAGGACTTTTCAGCTAACCCTAGAAACGTAAGGCTCGACCTTACCACTGATGGCTTCAATCCTTATGGAACCATGAGCATGAGCTACAGTATGTGGCCTGTATTTGCCCTGCCGTACAACCTTCCACCATGGGATTATATGGATGCATCAAACTACATGGTTTGCCTTCTAATCCCTGGAAAATCAAGTCCTCGAAAGGACTTTGATCTCTTTATTGAGCCTCTGCTGGACGATTTGCAACAGCTTTGGAAGGGTGTGCACTCTTACGATGCATTTCAAAACGAAGCGTTTGATCTTCGAGCAGCGGTTCTTTGGTGTACCCATGACTACCCATCTTGCAGCACTATGTCTGGGCGTACAACAAAAGGATATTATGCATTCCTGCATTGTGACAAAAATCCTCTGTCCAAATCCATAAAGAGAAAAATATGCTACATTAGGCACCATCATTTCCTCCCGAAGCGCCACTGCTTGCGGCGAGACATGGAACTTGCCGGCATTCATGATGACCACTCAAAGCTTGGCAAATTTACTGCAGTTGAGTTACAAGCTGAGCTGGAGAAGGTTAGGCATGTTAAACTAGGAGCTAGATGTGATCCTGGGAGCAAAAAGAGGAAGCAAACATATCCTTCACTGATCTGGAACCGGCATCATGGTTTCTAAGACTTGCCTTACTGGGCATCGTTGAAACTTTGGCACATTCTCAACATGATGCACATCAAGAAAAACATCTGCGACAACCCTATTGGCACACTACTTGAACTTGACGAGAAGAATAAGGACACCTTGAAGGCTAGGTATGATTGTGAAGCCCTAGGCATTAGGCGAGATCTACAGGTGCAACCCACAGACATAGAGAAGGACCTTCTCTATCCATATGCACGTATTACCTGAATAAGGAGCAGAAGATAGGTTTCTGTCAATATATGTGGGACTGCACTTTTCCTGATGGGTTTTGTTCAAACACGGGAAAATGTGTTAGCGTTCCTATAGGCAAGATCACGGGACTTAAAACCCATGTCTGCCACATCCTATTGTAGGGAATATTGGCTGCTGGCATGCAAGGGTATTTGCATCCCGATATCTACACGGCACTTGGAAAGCTAGGAAGATTTTTCAGGCAATTGTGTAGTAAAAACTTGAAATTGTCGGTGTTGGAAAGGCTCAAAGATGAAATCGTAGTAATTCTGTGCAAACCTGTACACATCTTTCCGCCGACATCTTTTGATGTGATGGTCCACCTGGTTGTGCATTTACCTGATGATGCAATGCTTCGAGGCCCTGTGAATTGTGGGTGGATGTATCCAATAGAAAGGTTGTTGTGTACTCTGAAGAGATATGTCAGGAACCTGTCACGTCCAGAAGGTTCAGTGGCAGAGGCCTACATTGTTGTCGAGTGCGTGAATTTTTTCTCTAGATACCTTGATGATATTGTGACGAGATTCAATCGACCAGTGAGAAATGTAGGTGACCAACATGAATCAGCTTGTGATGTGTTTGGCCACAGTGTGAATTTGATTGGAGGAAGCCATGTCACCAGCTATGGAGGGAGCAATGATACTGATTTGACCCTCCAAAGGGAGCTACACAACATGACTTGGTATGTCCTAAATAACTGTGAGGAAGTTAAGCCATATATCATGTATGTTCTGATCTCCCATACTTATGAATCCAATATTGCCATACACCAAAAGCTTTTAATTCCGAGTTACTCTCTGGATTGCAGTCTTCATGGAGAATAGCTGGTGAACGATGGGATGCCCAATGTGGAAAGAAGGCTTGAGTAGGGATTTCAAAGATGGTTCAAGGACTATGTTAGTTTCCTTTTGCATTTATCTCTGTCCTTCATATATAGCATTTTAATGCATGATTTGACCGTATTGTATTTCTTTTGTGGTACATACAGATCATGAAAAAGCGACAGGAGAATCCAGAAGCTGTGGATGAAGAGCTTTTTTGCATTGGCGTGAACATATTCAACTTGTATTGTGGATGGTGTTCGATTCCTCACCGCTGATCGTGAGAAGGGCAAGAAAACACAAAATCATGGAGTAATGACTAAAGGTTGTCACTTGGAGAAGGCTATCCATTTTTATGGTGTCCTTAAGGATATCAAGGTGCTGTATTTTAACTCTGATTTGGAACACCAACAATCAATTGTGTTATTCCACTGCGATTGGTATCAGCTTGAGGGCCACAAGGATACAGAGATGGTGTATGATAAACTCTTTCGGACTGTCAAATTACCAATTTTTGGTACAAAGATGACAATTACATCTTGGCAACCCAGGCTACAAAAGTGTTCTACGTGCCAGACACAGCCAAGGGAAAAAACTGGCGGGTGGTTCAACAAATAGTTCAAAGACATAAGTTTGATATTTCCGAAGGAGAGGAGGAGGAGGAGGAGATGGTGGTGGTGCATACTGATGTAACATACCAATAGTTTCTAGGCTTTGACAATGAGACTATATCTGAGGCTCTGCCTTTTAGGAAACATCGACCCTCTGTCAATGAAGGCCGCATCATAGATGCATCAGTGTTCGATCGTATCAGAGGTAAAAGGAAAGATGTTGAAGAGGAGGAAGTTGATAGTGAGCTTGAAGTAGACGACACCATTGAGGAGTACTACAATGATAAAGAAGATGAAGTACAAGATGATACAAACGAAGAGTAGTTCTAGCTTATGTTGGTGGAGTGTTGGATGATTTGTGGTGCATGCTTGAACTAATGGATGTGTGCATGCTTGTGTTGAACTAATGATTGTGTGTGCATGCTTTGTAATGCATGCTTGAACTAATGGTTGTGTGCATGCCTATGTTGCATGCTTTATGTTGAACTAATGGTTGTGTGCATGCCTTTGAACTGATCAATATAATTGTCCTTTAGTTCATGGAATTAATAGTTATTCATTGGGAGATGATGAAGATGCTTGCATTTGCAAGAAATTACGTGGGAGCGCTGAGACATATTTCTAATACATTATGTAGAGGACATATTTTGATTGGAAATGATGTATCTTGTATTGACACAAGTTAAGAATTTCATTAAAATAAGATTTAGATGAAATACTTGGGCAAAACTGGAATATTTGGCATCAATATCTATATGGATAGATTGAGGCGCTAATATGGTTGTGCCAGACATACATATATGAGATATTGAAAGGGTTCAATATGGAAACAACAAGAAAGGTTCTTGCTGCATGGAAAGGATTGTATCAAGATTCAAGTGTTTCAACACTTGGTGAGTAAAATCACATGAAGATTTTGATCGATTATACCGTGATATGTATATATCCAGAATGTCCTATGCTCTAAATGTTATGAGCACATACCAGAATGATTCATAAGATGATCATTGGACAATAGTAAAGATATTCTTATGAGCTTTGGAAGAACTAAGAATATATCATGTATAAGTGACAAATAGTTAAAGGTAGTTCATTGTAAAGTGTTACATTCATACTAGTTTTGTCACAAGATACAAATTAAATTTATCTCAATTTAGACTATGGGTGGCACAATGTAATGGAAAGTATGTTCCATGATGGATTTGGATAAGTTCCAAAGTTGAAACATTGTGATGGATACTACAACAAAAAAGGCTAAGTATATGACTGCTATAGTAGCAGCAAAGGAGGGCATTTGTGTTAACAAGTTTGATATCAAACTAGGTGTGGTTCAAATGGGCCAATACTATGAAGATATATTGTATGACAATAATATCAACATATTTTAACCCGAACGAACTAAAGGTCTCACCAAAGGACCAAATTTATACAATGCCATCTCATTTGAGAATGAGTGATGCGTAGAGACGCAAAGACATGCAAATACACATGGACCTGAAAGTGCCAGATCCGGAGATTATGTTAACCACTAGAAAACGCGTATATTCAACACCTAGGTGTTGTATATATAGGTTTACAAACTAGATTATTGACTCTAGTGCAAGTGGGTTTTATGTGAATGTTTGTTAATTAAAGTAATTAACAAAATTCTGAATAAAATTAATAAAAGAGTTTTATTAAATGAGAGAGCATTAAATTTGGAGAAATTTAATGCATTTAAAGTGAAAACTTTAAAAGAGAGTGTGAAGGGGCATTTTAATGTGGAGGGGGTTACCACCACATGAATGGGGGAGGTGAAGGGACACCCTCCCCTCCTCCTATAAAAGGCCCCCCTCTCACACCTTCATACTCACACCTCCTCATGAAGGATCTCTCTCCCCCTCTAGTTATTCCCCATGGTCTCGGATTAGCGAGATACATGTTCTCGATGGCTTTATCTGGAAAGGAGTTGCTGCTTCCGCTGCTTTGCTGGAGCGAGGGACGGAGGTTGTCGAGGTACCGTACGTGTGTGTGATCACGAATGCACCGCTGCTTTGCGGTGCTGGACTTGGTGGTGCTGGACTTGCTGGAGCTAGATCTGAAGGACGTGCTGGAGCCGGACCTGCTGGACTTCATCACGATCTTGAGATCTGCAAGTGTACCACTACATAATCCATGAGTTCCAACTTGTTAACAAAGCTTTGTTGTCTTCGAGGGTAAGTTCTCTATGGATGTATATCCACCCGTTGCTTGTATCTAGTAGATAGATCTTGGCGTATAGTTCCCATCGTAGGAAATTTTTTGTTTTCTATGCTGCAAACCCAACAGTGGTATCAGAGCCTGATCTATGCGTAGGTGCTTTGCACGGGTAGAACACATAAGATCATACCACGATGCATATGATAGAGATCAAATGCATGGACCATATCATCCCACTTTACACATTAGATGTTTGCATCTTACATTGCTAGTTTGGCGTTTTAGTAGCATTATAAGATGATCCCTCATTTAAATATCAAGATAAAAATGTGTTCTTCCTTAAGTATGCACCGTTGTATGGATCGTTTTTCGAGACATCACGTGATGATCGGGTGTACTCGACTCCGCGCTTTCATACAACGGGTGTAAGATAGTTTTACACACGTGAGTACTAAGGTTCTTACTTGGTGAGCCTAGCATGTACAGACATGGACTCGGAACACGGCCCGAAAGGTTAAGCATGAGTCATATAGTTGATGTGATGCCCATATTGATGCTCGCCTTTGAAGCTACACCGACTCACGTGATGATCCGACTTGGTGTAGTGGCTTTAATTCATGTAATCACCAAAAAGGCACGAGGGATGTCATTTTTGAGTGGGAGTTCATTTCTAATTTGGATTAGTCGAACTCAATTTGTCATAAATTGAATCGAAGTTAATTTGCATAATTTGTTGTAGTCATTGGCATCTGTTTACTACCTTACGCTTAGTTTTAATTGAGATAATAGAACTATATAATTCTGGATATTTACTTTACGAACTGGTATCGTATTGTTTTGAATGTCAATTTAAAGCTTAGAAGTCCTATTGCAAAATTTCAACAAACTATATTTACTCCATGAAGTTTAATAAGTAGTATTAAATGAAGAGTAAGAATTCCAATGTTAGTATCTTAATTATCATGCTCGCCTCCATGATTCTTGATATTCAAAAGTTGTTTTAATATCGAGGTTATCTAGGAGCTGAAATAATTATTTCAGAAACCATCATGTGTGGAAGATATTGTGATATCTGAAACAATGTTTTTGGTTGCATTATGATATAGTATAATTTAGCAAAATACATGTTCTCATATTGTATGAGAATTTGTGAAGGATGGAGATGCTAGGGATCCGAATCTCCCAAAAGGTTTCGGGAACTAAAATTATACTCGTCATTCTTCCTTATAGGCTATAGTAGCTTGATCATGAAAGTTGTCATGATAAGGATGAATAGAAGATGTAAGTAAAATGTTTACTACACTAAAAGATTACTAAAGAATGGATTTTTTTGAAAGAATACCAAACATTTGATGATGGTGATCCACTTCAAATTGCAAGTCCAAAGGTATTAGTATTTGACTATATACAAGCTTTGTACTATGTGTCATGTGAATAACACCACTATTGATGTTGATAGATTCTTTTAAAAGAAAATGAATTGTTGAAAGAGAATCTATAACATATTTGGCAGAAAAGAAAAGGTTGGAGATGTCCAACTTAGGTATATAGAAGATATACATGTTATTGTTGTATTCCTTGCTTGTTAAACAATGTGGTTCTGAGGTATCGGATACCGGTATTGGATACCGAATTGTCTGGTATGAAGTGTCATACAGGACAACGCAATTCATGAACTGCAATGGCCTAAGCAACTAGCAAGAGAATAAGTGATGATGTTCATCGAAAATAAATAAAGTGTTATTGTGTTTTTCGTTGTCGTCAAACCTAGCCTTCAAGATTTGTTTTTAATAATTGTTATTTTGTTCCGGTATTATGAGAACAATGGTTGTTCAAATAATTACCGTATTCCATAAAGTATGGATGAACTTTTACAAGTCTAGTGGGAGAAATCACATCCATAAACACTATTGCTAAAATGTCGCAAGACAAATGATTGAAAGATCACTTATGAAGTGACATCGCTGTTTAAATTATATTGGAAAGAAAACATGAAGAAAATCCATGTTGATGGATTTTTGGAGCCTTTGATTTTGATCAATTAACGCTTGTGAGACTTTCCTCAAGATAATTGAAACTCCGTTCATAGGCCAAAGAGGAACAGATGACTAGCTTATTGGAAATTGTACATGCTGATGTGCATAGTCCATTATGTGTAGCCATATGCGATGGATCTTTTTGCTTCATATGCTTTCTCTAGAAATTTGAGTGAATATATTTATATATTTACTTAATAAGGAAGAAGTATGAAACATTTGAAAATTGTTCAAAGACTTTCAAGATGTAGTGAAAAATCATTGTAACAAGAAAATAAATAGTTTATGATTCGATCATAAAGGAAGATATTTGAGTTACATGTTTAGCAAAACACCTAATATTTGAGGAATTGTTCCATGATTTGTGTTTCCCGATAAACCATAGGAGTATGGCATATTCGAGAGATGAAATCAAACCATGTTTGACATGGTAAGATCAAAGGTGCCATTTATAAAACTGCCATTATGTTTTAAGGATTGAAGCTTTAGATACTACCGCTTTTACACTGAAAAGAGCACCATCATGATCCGTTGGAATGACACCATATAAGTTATGGTTTGGGATAAAACCCAAATTGTCTTTTCTTAAATTTTGGTATCTATGCATAAGTAAAATGTTTACAACCAAAGTCAGATAAGCACGTCTTTGTAGGTTATCCCAAAGAATTTGTTGGAAATTTCTCCATAACACCGAGGACAAAAGAGTTTGTTACTTGGAACGTCAAGTTTCTTGAGAAGGAATTTTTCACGAAAAGTTAAGTGGGAGGACAATAGAACCTTGATAAGGTTGTTGAACCTTAGCTATATGTGCTAAGTAGCGCAGCGCCGGAAAGTGTCCCAGTGGCGGCCACAATGCTCATGACTCCCATGATTACAAAGGTTGTGATCTCGGAGATTAGAGTTCCTATTGAACCGTGTGGGTCGGTAAGAATCAAATAGTGTGGTTTGATAAGAAAGTCGTTATTGTTTTGACAATGATGAACCGACTACATGTAGAGAACCGATGATGGGCCCTGACTCCATAAAATGACTAGAATTCATAGAATCCATGATAGTATCCATACACGAGAAATCAAGTTTCTGAACTTGGAAGACCCTCCGGAAAGGCGTGAAGCCTATTGGTCGTGTTTGGATCTATAAAGAAATAGACATGGATGTTTAACATCTATGAAATAGTCGACATGTCAGAAAGAAGTTTACGACAATGTTCAAGGAGTTGACTATGACAAGATTTGATCTTTAATAGCGATATTTAGTGTTGACGGATTAATGTAGCAACCACTACATATAATTTGATGTATGGTAGTTGAACAAACAAAACAATGTTCTTCTAATAGAATGGTTACCTAGGACGTGTACAAGACACGGTCCGAAGGGTTTTGTTAATTCAAAGGGTGCTAAAAGGGCATGCAAACTTCAATAGTTGAAGTAAGCATAGCGGAGTTGGAATCTTCACCATGATGAAACTGTTAAAAGAGTTTAAATTCATCGGAGATGATGAAGATGCTTGCATTTGCAAGAAATTAAGTGGGAGCGCTGAGACATATTTCTAATACATTATGTAGAGGACATATTGTTGATTGGAAATGATGTATCTTGTGTTGACACAAGTTAAGAATTTCATTAAAATAAGATTTCGATGAAATACTTGGGCAAAACTGGAATATTTGGCATCAATATCTATATGGATAGATTGAGGAACTAATATGGTTGTGCCAGACATACATATATGAGATATTGAAAGGGTTCAATATGGAAACAACAAGAAAGGTTCTTGCTGCATGGAAAGGATTGTATCAAGATTCAAGTGTTTCAACACTTGGTGAGTAAAATCACATGAAGATTTTAATCGATTATACCGTGATATGTATATATCCAGAATGTCCTATGCTCTAAATGTTATGAGCACATACCAGAATGATTCATAAGATGATCATTGGACAATAGTAAAGATATTCTTATGAGCTTTGGAAGAACTAAGAATATATCATGTATAAGTGACAAATAGTTAAAGGTAGTTCATTGTAAAGTGTTACATTGATACTAGTTTTGTAACAAGATACAAATTAAATTTATCTCAATTTAGACTATGGGTGGGACAATGTAATGGAAAGTATCTTCCATGATGGATTTGGATAAGTTCCAAAGTTGAAACATTGTGATGGATACTACAACAAAAAAGGCTAAGTATATAACTGCTATAGTAGCAACAAAGGAGGGCATTTGTGTTAATAAGTTTGTTATCAAACTAGGTGTGGTTCAAAGTGGGCTAATACTATGAAGATATATTGTATGACAATAATATCAACATATTTTAACCCAAACGAACTAAAGGTCTCACCAAAGGACCAAATTTATACAATGCCATCTCATTTGAGAATGAGTGATGCTTAGAGACGCAAAGACATGCAAATACACAGGGACCTGAAAGTGCCAGATCCGGAGATTATGTTAACCACTAGCAAACGCGTATATTCAACACCTAGGTGTTGTATATACAAGTTTACAAACTAGATTATTGACTCTAGTGCAAGTGGGAGACTGAAGGGAATATGCCTGAGAGGCAATAATAAAGTGGTTATTATCTTATTCCATGTTTATGATAAATGTTTATTTTGCATGCTATAATTGCATTAATTTGGAAACGTTAATACATGTGTGCTTAATAAACAAAAGGAAAGTTCCTAGTTATGCCTCTCTTATAAACTAGCTTGTTGATTAACAAGATGATCAAGGTTTCCTGATCATGGATATTGGATGTTGTTAATAACGAGGTCACAACATTGGTGGAATGATGTGATGAACATTCATCCGAAGTATAGCATTACGATCAAAGTCATTATGTTTATATTGCTATAACATCATACGAAGTAATCTTAGTCCTTAGACCATTAGATCATGTTAATTGCTAACACCGAAAGAGTATCTTGATAACATCAAACGTCACACCGTAACAGGGTGACTATAAAGGTGGGTTCAGTGCTACAAAGGTGTTATGTTGAGGCTCATGGATCAAGAGTGGGATTTGTCCATCCCGATGACGGATAGATATACACTGGGCCCTCTCGATGATATCACATTAAGATAGCTTGCAAGCAAGTGATGTGATCACTAGAATGTTATATCACGAGAACGAGAAAAGAGTGCATGTAGGCAACGAGATCAAACTAGGTATGGAGATACCTATGATCGAATCTCGGACATGTAATATATCGCAAGACAAAGGGATTTAGTTACTAGAGTTAAAGGTTGTCACGATCACAGAAGTCATCGTTGAATGAGTAGGAGTCAGTATGGATCTCTAGGTCCCGCTTCTGATTATTGATCTGAGAGGGGTCTCGATCATGTCTGCATTATTCACGAACCGTAGGGTGACACACTTAAGGGATATTGACATGATTTGGAGCAACTATGTTTCAGAAATATTTAAGAAAGCGCTGGAATTATTTCAATAGACAGCGAAATTGTTTCGGGTGAAATTGCTGAAATTGGTTCTACATGTAATATTGAAATGCTGCAGGGGGTTTTATGTGAATGTTTGTTAATTAAAGTAATTAACAAAATTCTGAATAAAATTAATAAAAGAGTTTTATTAAATGAGAGAGCATTAAATTTGGAGAAATTTAATGCATTTAAAGTGGAGACTTTAAAAGAGAATGTGAAGGGGCATTTTCATGTGGAGGGGGTTACCACCACATGAATGCGGGAGGTGAAGGGACACCCTCCCTTCTCCTACAAAAGGCCCCCCCTCTCGCACCTTCATACTCACACCTCCTCGTGAAGGATCTCTCTCCCCCTCTAGTTATTTCCCATGGTCTCGGATTAGCGAGATACATGTTCCCCGTGGCTTTATCTAGAAAGGAGTTGGTGCTTCCACTGCTTTGCTGGAGCGAGGGACGGAGGTTGTCGGGGTACTGCATGTGTGTGCGATCACGGATGCACCGCTGCTTTGCGGTGCTGGACTTGCTGGAGCTGGATCTGAAGGACGTGCTGGAGCCGGACCTGCTGGACTTCATCACGATCTTGAGATCGGCAACTGTACGACTACATCAGCCACGAGTTCCAACTCGTTAACAAAGCTTTGTTGTCTTCGAGGGTAAGTTCTCTATGGATGTATATCCACCCATTGCTTGTATCTAGTAGATAGATCTTGGCGTATAGTTCCCATCGTAGGAAATTTTTTGTTTTCTATGCTGTGAACCCAACACCACCTGTCATAGTAGCTAGAAAAAAAACCTCTCTCCTCCATGCCACTCCCAAATCCCACACCACTTCCCCCAAATCCGCGCTAGAGAAAACCCTCTCCCCTCCCCGCCGATGACCAAATCCCAACGACAAAGGTGGCAGCGGAGGCTGCAAACTGATGTTTAAGTGCTCCTAAAAATAGCGCCCTTTCACCGTGTTAACTCTTTGTTAACCGGCCGGCGATATGGTCGCCTCCTCGTTCTAGTTCGGCGCATCACCTCCGTGTTCTAGGACACCGCGTCGATGTTGTTGTTTAATTAGTTCTAGTTCGATGCGTCGCCTCCTTGTTCTATGGCAGCGCGTATGTACTCACAATCTAGTGCTCTGCGTGTCGACGTTGCTGCTTACGGCAAAGGCTCAATCTAGTTTAGTGGAAGCACCCTTTAGTTTACTCACTGAATTTGATTCTCATAATAATTCACTAATTAGAATTGTATTCTAACTTAATTCTTGTATTTACTCTTTGGGGCAGGTACGATGAAGGCCAGGGAGATACATGAGCATGTTCTAAAATTGATGCTACTGGCACTACTACTGTATATGGCATAAAAACTAAACATTCTAATTAGTGCAATGTCTAATTTAGGCTACGAAGGATGTTGTCGACATCGATATCTCATCTGATGATGATGTGAAGAAACCTGGTGCTGTAGTTTTTCTCAAGATGAAAGCTAAGATAGCAAGGCGAAGAGCTAAAGCTTATATGAAAATATTTAGAGTAGTCGAGAAACCAAGGATCCTTATTCCTAGAGGTGTGACATTATATACATGTTTTGCTACATCTATATGCAGATACAGATTATTACTTTCTAATATTTTCTTTCTAGGTCCAAGTATGATGGGGGTTGAGGAATTTGATGTGCAGTGTGTGTTTGGAAACAATTTGGAATTGACTTCTGACCAAGTTGCTTCCCTCAAAATGATAGTTAAACGACACACGCCATCTATACCATACTATGTTTGCAAGATGAACAAGTCAAATGTCATTTGTGGGAAGGCCAAGATGGTTAAAATTTGACATTTCAATATTTAAATTTTATTATGCACAATGAACTCTAGCCAACAACTAATATTATTCTTCTCCTACAGTACTTTTCAGCTAGCTACAGTCGTGCTGACCTCAACCGCTACCTCCCAAAGGTGTTACCACTCGCATGGTCCTACAAGACCACCTTTGAGCATGTTAACCTCTTCCAAGGCATGAATGATGCTGCCCAGATGACAAGAGGCTGGTCTAATGTTCTCGAACTCGCTGGAATAAGGGAGGGGAATGTGTGCATCTTCACCTTTTTAAATGAGGGGCTACATGGCTTCATGGGTTGTGTTAATGTTTTGTAGTGAGGCCAAAAAGTATCTTGTTTTTGCTGGTGTTGAATGAACCATTAATGTAATATTTTGTCAGTGAACTTATAGTGGTAAGGAACTTGTTGTCAACCTTGTGCTCTACATGCTAAGTAATATTATCTCCATATGCTATATATATTTGGTTGATTGAGTTCATGTTGTTGCTTTTCTACGTACTCATAAATGATGATCTAAAAATATGCTATGTTCTCTTTTTTATAGTTGTGTGAAATGTATAATATGTATCAACTAGGTCGATACATATATACTATGCTGATTGTCTATTTCCGAATTACTTCATTTCCTATGATTGAGAGCTGGTATGTAATATACAGAATAAAGTTGTAGATCAGCACAAAACCAATGGACAGATGCATCAGTTGCAAGTTAGTTTTGCAAAAGATTGGTTGAAGGTTTGATTCCATCTACCTGCATGAAATGTTTTTCTGTTATTTAATTTTTATCAAACGCACCGACAGCTAGGGCCGGCGGAAAATGTCACGAAGCAGCGTCAAACCCAGCACTATCGTGAGATACATTACGTATGTACTATCAACACCGAGCTGACATGTGGGGTTGAAGCACGGAGGAGACAGTCAATGGAAAAAAGAGTCGAACATGTACCGTGACGAAATCTACGACGAATTTGGCACCAGACGAAATGGCAAACTGGGCTTCAGTGCCTAGGACAAAATCTGTGATGAATTTGCCACGACAAAAACAAGGAACGTCATGGATAACCGGGCTGGAGGGGCTTGGAGCTTGTTGTGACAAAACATTCTAGAACGTCAGGAATCCGTGACGTTTTAGGTCGCGTCATAAAAAACGTCACGAATTGTCCAGATTCTTGTAGTGTGTGGAACTTTCTCCAACATTGTTGTAAAGGTTTAGATCACCACCTTTAAGGTTACCTTTAGTGGAGAATGGGCTAGCCTTTATGGTTAGTTCACCGGAGAATAAGGTGATTCTTTTGTGGGGGCACACCCCTCCAATGTAGATGTACTTACCCTCAAAATGAACAAATTATGGGAATGCATCTTCATGTCTTCATTGCAGGTATAGTATTCATACCTTTACGTGTTGTTTATAGCTTCTATGCTTCTACCTTGCCATATATGATTGTCCACCAAGCTGCATATCTAGATAATATACTTTCTTGTCAAGCCTAAACTGCAAAAAAGAATTTAAATCTGTTTATCCACCTAATCACCTCCTCTAGTCAATGATGACTACAAGAGCACATGCACAATGTAGCTATTTTTCAAAGTAATAGTATCTAATCACGGAAAGCTATTTAGTTAAGGTCTTAATGCTCCTCGTCACTATCTATCAAGTAATACTTGGAAGCTGCCCTTGATCTCAAGTAAGAGTGTTTTAAGAGGGTTGTTTTGTGTGTAAAGTAAAGACTAAAGAGTAAAGCAATAAGGAGACAAACGCGATGTAAATGGCAATGAACTATAGTAAGGCGAAGTGTTCTCAGGGATTGAAGGATCCACCTTTAGCATTTTGGTATTAATCATAATTAGGATAAATCTATGTCTTCCTTCATAACATGTGTGGGGAGAGCTCCATAAATGAATGATCATAGAAAGTCATCTATTATTTCATCGCTAATAACCACTGCGATGATCGTAAGCAAGCCACTCCGATCCCTCACAATTAAGGGTTTCCCCATGGATATTGCTATGAGTTTAGTGAATCTCTCCTTATCCCCTTGACCATATGAATATCACGCCAACACATTATGTCACTTAGAACCATACATACTACCATATACCAAACGGTAATTCCCTCTCTAGTCCTGAGGGAAAATATTACATGGTCAACTTCACATAATATCCAGAGAGAAAACCAACACATAATCATGAACCAAAGTTATAGATCATCTTTATTTCATATCATAATATTGCTATGGTTTCTCCATTTCCCCAAGAACAAGGTAAACTACTCACCCATGGAGGCAATCAACAACATCATCATGGATATATGAAATGAATACGAGTAGATGGATGATATATAACAAGTGCAAAGCCACGACAGTAATTGGAATTACAACAAGATGGGTACATGAGATGGGAATGGTGACGGTGATGAAGATGCAGCGGTTCATGACGATGGAGATGATGCCTAGGCCTCCAATGATCTATGTAGCAGCAAGTATGATGCCCTCTTCAAGTTCCCCCTCATATCCCTTCTGGAGGTGAGGTTTCTGCGTGTTCTGGTGTCTCTAAATGGTGGATCTCAAATCCGTCTTTGCGTGCTGAGAGTATTTGATGAGGGCAAAGCGACCTCCACATGGTATGGGTGTGCGGTACATGCGGTGTCTTCCCGTACCAATGCCCGTTAATCCTTCAGTAGCTTCTCTTCATGATGCCTTTTCCCCATGTGTGTGGTAAATCATAATAATGACTTTTATTACTTAAAAATATCATATTTTCATCATTATGACATCTCAAAGTGATATCTTCAACAATGCCTTAATATTTCGGGATCATGTGGAAACATGCATAAAAAATGCAAGTGAGGGCCGTAAAATAAAAAAACCTACTCCTACTCATGCAAAAACATAAGATAAATATGCTTCAAAAATGCACTCATCAACTTCCCCAAGCTTAGACCCTTGCTCGTCCCCGAGCAAGATAGTAGCTTCAAAGGACAAGGTCATCATGTTCATGAAACTCGATTCGTTAAAATACATGAGGCATTTGAAGCAAAAAATTATAATATCAAATATATAATCACATTGTGATCTCTATCACACTTCCACAAATCAAATGACTTAGAGGCTTCCATACCTTAGTGCTAACAGTTCATATGAAGACTAATTACTAGCATATCATAGAGTTAACAAGTTCAACCAAACGAGTTTGCGAGGTGACCTCGCACATGTTTAGGACTTCACATATACATTTGGATTCAAAACTATGGATGGTATCTTTCATTTATTGTCATGATCATGTATATGTCTATTGCCCTTTGCACATGTTTAGCTGCATATTTATTTTCTCTTTCTCTTTCCTTTTTGTTTTTCTTGTATTGCTTATGAAAATAAGCTAGACATATTTTTTATTCTGATGAGAAGACTCAAAACAGATCAATACAAGGTACTAACTTCCAAGCCGAGTATGAAGTAATTCACAGTTGTGGTTGAGAATCTACCTCAACTTGCACACACTCTTTAATTTCCTTGATAACACTACTTTTTCTATTGATTCCATAATTATTTTGCTTTGGATATTTTCCTTTTGTAATCAAACAAATGATTATAACATGCTATCAAAAATTCTTCTCATATTCTATCAGTACTATTGGTACTATTGATGTGGAAGACCCTAAAATCATTGCAAAGTACAAATATAATACCGTCTCCATCTAGAAATAAGTGACTTTGATTTGTCTAGATTCACATGTATCTAGACATGTTTTAGTGTATAGATACATCCAAATCTATATAAATCCAAGTCACTTATTTCTGGATGGAGGGAGTAGCACTGATCCTAATTCATACATATAATATAATAATCATAAAATCGAGAATACTTCAAATATCATAAAGGCTCGAAAATTCATTGGATATAAATCCTTCCTTCTCCAAAGGAGTTGAATATGCAACTAATGCAAAACTTTGAATTCAACTAATATGCATGCAGAAAAGTAAATATGCTAAAACTTAAGATAGGTTACAAGGTGTTATAGATCTTCCCAATATTGGAATCAATCTAGGTGGGATCAAATAATCCCTTGCAATTATTTGATACTCTGGTGCTAGGATGGTGTGAATGACGGTCGCGTGGAGCTTCCTCACTACAAGAAAGGTGTCCATCCACAACGACTTGACCTGTCGGTCATTGTAGAAGGTGCGTCTTCTGTGATGAATTTCTTGGCTCGACCGTTGAAGGGTTTCCGCAGTAGATAACGAAAAAATTACTACATTAGAACACCCTAATGCCTAGGATCTATCTAGAAGTAATGCAGTAACCGAGGAAGACAGTGGTAACATACCCTTGAACACCGAGAGAGCGTTATGCTCATGTAGTAGTGTGGATGATGTAGTCGTACCCTTCTGACCTAAGGTCGCGAAGCTCCTCACACGTCACCCCTTGTCCAGGTCCTTGCACGACGGTATGGTCGCTACTAACGATAGCTCCCCCAGAGTTATCACACACATACGACGCAATACAACGAATCCCAGGCTCTGATCCCTGCTGAGGTTGCAGAAGTAGACCTCCTAGTCGGAATCCCTGTAGCACAATGGTGTGCCGCATCGGTGCTGAATTTGCATGTATAGTCCTTCTCCGGGACCGTGCCACCACAAAGGCAATTGAGAGAGAGGGGCATTTTCTCTAAGGATAAGTGCCTTAGAGAATATCTTGTTGGTGTGTTTTATCCCTCCCATGGGCACCCATTTATATAGGAGAAAGGAGGTGTACCCTTCCATTTGACTGTCCCATGTGGGACTAAAAACATAAAAGAAAAGGGAAAACTAGGGCAGCTGGCCGGCTGGGCCAACTCCCAGCCGAATGGGCTGGCCGAAGCCAGCCTAGCAGGCAACAGCGGTAGCAGATGGGCACAACAGCCCCACGGACCTAGGTAGGCTGGCCCGCACCGTGGCCCAGCACCAAGCAGCGGCAACGACAACTGCAACACCTAATGAGCAGGCCCCACGGCTGCTTGTGGCCTAGCAAGGCACACTGGCCCGTGGCGGTGGGGAGAGGCAACAGCTGCATGCGTGGTCGACTTGGCCCAGCGGCGCTCGACGCCCGCCCATGTTCGCCTATTCCCAGGTGGGCTGGCAGGCCGCGACCCGCGTGCATCGGTCGGTTGGCTTCTGCCTGCGTGGCACATAGTGCCTGTCCGCCCTCCTTTCCACATGGGCCGGTCAAAGGTGGCCTAGTCTGCCTTTAGCTGCTGTTTTTCTGTCTTTTTCCTGCAGCTTTCTCCTGGGCCAGTTCCCTATGGGGTTTTGTCCTAGTGAGAGGGTTGCACTATAATTTTAATTTAAATATTTATTTAATATAAGTTAATTCACAGGCTCGAATGGCGATAACATTCTCAGCAATCTGAAATGGCAGTTTTCGTGGCTTGTCCAGCAAATTGTCCTACAGTGATGAACAAGACACTAAGCATGATGGTCTACAAACAATTTGCACTACCAATGCTAACGATAAGTATGAACAAGCAAAGCATCATAAGTCCCGGTCGACGAAGGAGCATCATAGAGGCAAGGGATGAAGGAGCTGTCGGTATGCCGACCATCGCCGCGATCGATGGAATTGTCGCCACGCCGACCATTATCTCGGTCGACTTTATTAACGACAAGCTCACTATGGCCGCCTTCGTCGGAGTAGCCGGAAGGACTGCCGAAGACGGGTTCGAGGGTGAAGCAGGCAGCCAACTGAGGTTGTGCTCACCGGAGAAGATGGAAGGACCAACATCTATTGGGGATATGCTAAATGGGTACCACCACTGCATGTATGTAATCCGGATAACCCGGGTGAGACATAGTTGGTAGCACGGTCCATGGCCTGCTGGGCGGCCCAGTTAGGCGGATCTAGAAGGGAGACCTATGTTGGATAAAGGAAGGCTACGATGCAGTCACCGACCTACTCGGAGCCTTGGAGTACAAGACACGAAGACTAGTTAGTATTAGTGTAGGACTCTATAACCTGTCCGGCAAGGTCCTTTCCCTGTAACCCTAGGTTTTGGCGCCTTTATAAGCCGGACCTGTGGGATCCTTTAGGGAGAACAATCATAATGCTTAGAGAAACACCTCACACAGCGAACCGATCCCTGTAACTCAGCATATTGCCATTATAGTGATTTATATCAGGAGTAGAGTTCCGCCACCGTCGTGGGACTTGAACCTGGGTAAGCTATGTGACCTCGTACCCGTCAACTCACCACCTTCCCCCACCTCTCTAAATACGCTCTGGGAGGACCCCTCCGTGGTGTACTCGTCAGCAATACCACGACAGTTGGCGCTCACCGTGGCGCAAGAGGCGCTTCGAGCTCTACATCGGGTGAGGTCCAATCTCTTCGAGGGAATCGGCGACACCGTAGCCATTGGCCGTGTTCTCTTCTCTAGCAATGTTTTGATCGTCCCTCCGGACGAGTTCTAGATCCTGGCGAAGACGAACCCCACCCGCTGCTCCATTGTTCCAGTCAAGGACATCCACATCTTCATCGGCCAAACTGACTTGGGTCCTAGCTCCCAGGAAGTCAGAAACTTGTTAAGCCCCGCACGGACCGCCTCTGGGCAGGACACGTTCATGGAAGGATCAGGGATGGATCTCTCTTTGGAGTTTGCTGGCTCAAATCGGAAAAATTTAAGGCCCACCCAAACCACCACTACGCAGGATATAGCGGTGGAAGGACCACGCAGATCCGCTTGGCTTCCCCGAGCGTTCGATAAATGGAGGTCACACTTTGTCGCTGTCGTCACCATCTTTGATCTGGCTAGACACGTCTAGAGGATCGGGAAATCCCCCGGTGATTACCTTGCCAGATGAATGAGGGTTAGGGAAACCCTAGATGGGGACCGCACTAACGAACTTGTCTACCACTTTGTGGGGGGGCTCAAGCCCGGAACACTCCTCCGGCATACGCTCAGGAGGCGACAGGCTCCCGACTTTCTTACCGTCAATGAGATGATCGCAACTGTTAACAGTTTTGTCGACGCCAATGAGGAAGCTAAAGTCGATATCACCGCCACAACCGGAGGAGACAACAACAACAACCCCACACCACCCCCCTCTAACTCCACCATCGAAAACACCGAGGCCAACTCCAACTCAGTGCTAGATGCACTTTACGCCAACATCAACATGGATGGTGGTGGCTCTGATGCCAACTCGGAGGAATACAATGCTGCTATGAGGGAGATCGAGAGGCAGGAGCACGCTAAGAAGGTTGTCACTTCCCGCCAGGTACTGGTGGCCATCTAGAATGTGATAGAAGAAGACCAGCAGAACCAGGTTGTCGACAAAGCTCTGCCAGCAGTGGCATAAGCAAGAGCTGTGGTAGAAAAAGCTAAGAAAGTTGTCGATCCTCCGGGTCCGGCTAAAAATATGCCCCTCCGGCTATTCCCCCGCAGCAGCTGCAAGAACTCACCATCGGGCCTAGTGATGCAAACCAAACAAACCTATCACCACCGCGTCCATGTCAGCAGCTGGCAATCCCTTGGTTACTCCCACCGACAAGGTGATGTATAACCCACTCCTCGTTGAGCCAATAACCATCGCCCATATACGGAACGTTATGGAGCTTGATGATAAGAGCCTAGAGATCCTCACGGAGGCCAAGTGCATCACAGAGAAGGGCAGCCATCTGGATAGGGATTTGGCCAAAGCACAGCAGCCGATCAAGGCGACAAGAGCAATCGAAGCTGAATACAAGCAGTTGTTGTTGAAGCACAAGTCAAAGAAATCCCCAGCTCACGTCGTCGGTGATCTAGGCGTCCAACGCAAATTGGGGTGGGATATGTCCAAACCAGCAAATGCTACCCCCTACATCGATTCGGCTGGGAAGCAAGTCATGCCAACCCCCGCCCTCAATATGGTCGTCGCCAAGAACTTACTCGAACATGACAGGTCACCTGTGGCAGTTGATCAGGTCTATGACCTTGTCGCCAAGGCTTGCTCGTAGCAGGAGAAGGCCACCTCACAAAGGCTTGAGTCGAATCCGGAGCTTTGCCAGTCAAGCATGAACAACCGCCAAAGACCAAGATCTCCTCGTGATGAAGGATCCCACATGGGCTCCACAGAATGTAGATGGAGGGATGCACGCAATAGGATTGATGATATCCCAGTATCCTCCAGCAACGGAGACAAGGCTCACCCTCGTCGCTCGCCGCCACCCTCGCGGTCCTGACATCATGAGGAACCACACCCATGCCACCGTACAAGCATGCCACCTCCTAGGCGTCCCTAGGTTGGTATCGTTATACGCGGCCAGGGGGAGCAACCTCGGCATGATGGAGAGCGCAGCAGCAACGAAGGACACACAGATAGATCTCACAAGGAACCCCCCCCCCCCCCCGCCTGACAAGCAATTCGCGACAGGCGTGAGGATTTGCATGGAGGGAGTAGAAAGAAGGATAACCCACCACCCCCATAGCCACCGCGCCACCCAGTAGCCACCATGGTGGAGGACATCACGGGTCCTAGGGCTCGCACCATAACTCTCCTCCCCATGGTGGAAATGAAATCAAGAAAGAATCAGAGTTGTACGATGCACGGTCGTGCCTTGATAAGATCTAGGAAGCCCGGGAAGAGCCATACTTGGGCCACGTTGCTTTGGACCGGTTATCCGGGCCACAACTTACCCTAAGGGCCTCCGGAAAAAATTGACAAGACGATCAAGCCCTATGAAGACACTGCCAGGTCAGTCACGTGGTTGCAGGACTAATCCGAAGCGATCCAAATCACAGGCGAAACCCCAATGTCGCAGTCAAGTACCTCGCACTCATGATCACTGACACTGCCCGACAATGGAATGATGACTTGCCAGAGAAATCAATCTGCAATTGGTTGGACATGCATGAGGCGTTCACCAAGAACTTCGAGGGTACGTACAAGCATCCCTGTACCGTCGGTGACCCATAGTGGTGTGTGCAATAAAAGGACGAATCTTCTCGTGCCTACCTATCCTATTGGCTTGACATGGAAAACTCATGCATGGGAGTGCACGATCAAACTACTATAGTCGCCTTCATTGATGGCCTGGAGAAAGGAACATTGCCTGACATATGTTGATGCACCATCAAGACAACGACAAGCTCAACCTCAACTCGATGATTGCCATGGCTAGCGAATTCTCCGCTGCCGTCGATGATGCTCACGGGTCATTCCTGGCGCTGACCATCCCTACCGAGGCCAAGAAGAACAACAATAATAAGTGGAAGAACTAGCCAAAAGAAAAGTAGATCGCTGACATGGTCGCCACAATGTTCGCTGGCAGAGGCGTTGGTAGACAACATGGTCGTAGCCGAGAGGGGGGTAGTCGAGGGCAGCAGCGGAGTGACTCTACACCTACATCACCCTGCATTCCCCGGACATACGAGGCGTATTGCGATATGTTGTGTTTCGTCCATCTCGACGCAAATGGAAAAGCCACCCACACCAACCGCCAGTGCAAGTTTGTCAATGGCCTCAAGGAAGACCCTGAGTCCGGCTACAAGCAAATTCGGAAGAACAGATCCCGCGGAAAGGGCAGGGGGAAGAAGAAGGAGAAAAATTCCATGGATTCAGAAGACATGGATGAGGACACGGACCCTAAGCCTGCCGACAAGGGCGATGGCAAGGGCAAGAATCTATTGGAAAAGAAGGCTCCGGTCTACCACACCTTCCTTGGCACTCCCACCGTCCGGGCTAGAAAACCTCCTTGAGGATACTGATGGCTACCCGTCCCCCAGTTCCCCAATACGTCAAGTGGTCAGAGATTCCAATCACTTGGGATAGAGAAGATCACCTAGAGCTTATCCCAACTGAGAACCAGTATGCTATGGTCATCAACCCCTTGATTGACGGCAGCGAGTTCACCAAATGCCTCGTGGACAGTGGAAGCAGCATCAACACGGTGTACTTGG
This sequence comes from Avena eriantha, assembly GCA_910589775.1. Classification (NCBI taxonomy): domain Eukaryota; kingdom Viridiplantae; phylum Streptophyta; class Magnoliopsida; order Poales; family Poaceae; genus Avena; species Avena eriantha. The sequence goes on from OU342745.1 coordinate 44,091,969, forward strand.
ATAAACTGCACAAGATGAACTTGATAGAGACCCAACTAAGGAAGAGCAACACTGTGTTCCATGGCATTGTTCCTGGCCAGCAAGCTAATTCCCTTGGATGCATCACCCTTCCGGTCGCCTTTAGTGATGTTAATAATTACCGCCAAGAGCGCATGACCTTTGAAGTGGTGCCCTTCAAGAGCGTGTACCACGTCATATTTGGATGCAACATCTTCCACTCCTTTCTCGCCAGGCCATGTTTCATTTACAACAAGCTCAGATACCTGGACCAAAAGGCATCATCACTATTGCCGGAAGCTTCACCAAGGCAGGGGAGTGTGAGCTGAGTGAAGCCGCCTTCGCCGAAGTGGTCCTCTATGGTGAATATTTTCAGGAGATCCAGCACCAGGTCGACACCTCAGAGATGTTGGCTTCAAAAAATAAGATTTCTGACTCTAAACCCCCATTCAAGGCCGCCATCAATACCAAGCAGGTGGAACTTGTCGAAGGAGATTCCACCAAGACCACCTCCATTGGCACGGACCTAGATCCCAAATAGGAAAGCGCACTCGTCGAGTTCCTCCGTGATAATAGTGATATCTTCTCCTGGCAACCTGCAGACATGAAGGGTGTACCTAGGGAACTTTCCGAATAGCTTAAATATCGATCCTAAAGCAAAACCGGTGAAACAACCTCTATGATGCTTCGGTGATGAAAATCGATGGCCTATAGGCAAAGAGCTAGCTAGGTTACTTAAGGCTAGTTTTATCTCAGAAGATATTCCCACCCAATGGGTGGCCAATCCTGTACTTGTCCCCAAAAAGGGAACCAAAGAATTAAGAATGTGCGTTGATTACACCGGCTTGAACAAAGCGTGTCCGAAGGATCTATTTGCTTTGCCTCGCATTGACTAAGTCATTGACTCGATAGCTGGCTCGGAACTCCTGTGTTTTCTCGATGCATACTCAGGATACCACCAAATCAAGATGCAGAAATCGGACCAATTGGCCACTTTGTTCATCACACCTTACGAAACATACTGCTATGTCACGATGCCCTTTGGGTTGAAAAACGCTGGTGCTACCTACCAGCGGACGATGCAGGGTTGCCTAAATGACCAAATAGGTCACAACGTACACACTTATGTGCACAACATTGCAGTGATGTCAAAGAAATAAAACGATCTCATTGCTAATTTGTAGGAAACCTTTGACAATCTTCAAAAGTAGAACATGATGTGTAACCCTAAGAAGTGTGTCTTCGGGGTGCCACGAGCAAATTGTTGGGCTTCATCGTTTCACACCGTGGAATTAAGGTCAACCCGGAGAAAATCAAAGCCATCCTTAACATCAAACGCCCGACATGCTTGAAGGACATATAGAGGCTCACAGGATGCATCGAAACAGTAAGTCGGTTCATCAGCCGACCTGGAGAGAAGGCCATGCCACTCTACAAGTTTCCTAAGAAGGCATACAAATTTGTATGGAAGGACGAGGCAGATGCAACACTTTAGGAGCTGAAGAGGATACTCTCCTCTGCACCAATACTTGCAACACCAGAGTCAATGGAGCCTATGTTAGTATACATGGCGGCAACCAACCGGGTTATCCACATTGTCTTGTGGTGGAGCGTAAGGAGCCAACGCACGAGCATGGAGTTCAGCGACCAGTTTACTATGTAAGCGAGGTCTTGACAGAATCCAAGCAGCAGTACCTGCACTACCAGAAGCTAGCTTATGGAGATTTCCTTGCTTCAAGGAAGCTAAGGCACTACTTCCAGGAGCACCCCATTCCAGTGATGAGCAAAGCTCCACTGTCCGACATTATCAATAACAACGACGCTATAGGAAGGGTGGCAAAGTGGGGCATTAATCTTGCCGCCTTTGAAATCACCTACAAGAGGCGAGATGCTATCAAATCTCAAGCATTGGCGGATTTCACCACAGGTTGGACAGAACTGCCAGAAAACACTCCAGTGCCAGAGCCAGAGTATTGGGTAATGCACTTTGATGGATCCAAGCTACTCAATGGCTTGGGGGCTGGTGTATTGCTACAATCACCAACATGAGAGAAGCTACAGTACGTCCTGCAGATCCACTTCAATGCTACCAACAACATGGCAGAATATGAGGCCCTCATTCATGGACTGTGTGTGGCGAAGGATATCGACATCAAGCGCATAGTTTGTTTTGGAGATTCCGACTTGGTTGCCCAGCCGGTGGCTGGCATCTGGAATGCGTGGAACCCTATGATGGCGGCATATCGAGAGGAAGTGGACGAGATACCCAAGTGTGTCAATGGCTATGAAGTCAAGTACGTCAAAAGGGAGGACAACGAAGCGATAGATTTGTTGTCTAAGTTTGGATCAGCTCGCCGACCAATTCCGCCTGACGTTTTCCTGGAGCATTTACGGACCCCATCTGTGAAAGGAGCAGACCCTGATAACCTGTATAGAGTGGACTCATTCATTAGTGCAGTAACAGTAACCTATCCATCTTGGACAAAACCGTTCATGGACTACCTTCAAGACGGAACACTGCCCACTGATGAAGTCGAAAGCTAGTAGATACTAAATAGATCAAAAGGCTACGTCATAATAGACGGCCAACTACACAAAAAAATCACCACGGGATTTTTCCTACGGTGTGTCTCCCAACATAAAGGTATGGATATCCTTAGAGAAATACATCTCGGATATTGCGGGCATCACGCCGCTCCCTGATTGCTGGTCGTGAAAGCATTCCGACAAGGATTCTACTGGCTGAGCGCCAAGGCAGACGCCGACAAGCTGGTGCAGACCTATATTGGGTGTTAGTTTTATGCAAGGCAACCACATGTTCTAGCTGAAGAATTGCGAACAATACCAATTACTTGGCCGTTTGCAGTCTGGGGGCTTGACATGGTCGGTCCCTTACAAACAACACCTTGTGTATTTACGCATCTACTCATAGCAGTTGATAAATTCACTAAATGGATTGAAGCTAAACCCATTAGAAAGCTCGATGGGGAAATAGCCCTGAAATTTGTCCGGGATCTAGTGGTGGGATTTGGTCTCCCACATAGCATCATCACCGACAAGAGCAGCAACTTGTCACTCAAATAAGTTGAGGAATACTATCATGAAAAAGGCATCCGCCTTGACCTAGAATATGTGGCACATCCACAGTTAAATGGGCAAGTTGAGCGAGCCAATGGACTAATTCTCCAAGGAATGAAGCCACACTTAGAGGCACCACTACATAGAGCACCTGGAGCCTAGGTAGATAAGTTGCCATCTGTTTTGTGGAATTTATGAAAAACACCCAACAGATCTACCAGCTTGACCCCTTTCTTCATGGTATATGGAGTAGAAGCAGTCCTACCATCCAACATCCTCCATGATGCACCAAGAGTCGCCACCTACGACGAAGATGATGCCGAAGGTTCCAGATGCCTATTTGTGGACCTGCTCGAAGTGGAACACGTGCTGGCATGCCAGATATCCGCCATCTACCAGCAGAAGCTACGCAGCTAGCATAGTCGTCGCGGTAGGCATCACTCATTTAAAGAGGGGGATCTGGTTCTCCAAGTCAAGCAGCAAAAGTCACACAAACTATCCCCGCCTTGGGAAGGACCGTTCGTCATAAGCAAAGCATTGCTCAATGGTTCCTATTACCTCGTCGATATTCGTGAGTTGAAAGATAGGCCAAAAGAATGGAAGCGCAAGCAACGTGACTCTGATGATAATTTCCCGGAGACTGATCGGCCATGGAACATAGCACAACTACGTCCATTTTATACTTAGCATATTTTATATTATGTAATAAGTACCTTATATGATCGATGGAATAAAGCATTTGGTTCACTCATGTTTTCTGAGTCTTTTACCTCCTTTAGTGTTCATTTTTTGATCATATAAACCCTTTTATGCGCAAGTTTGCATTTTGACTTGTGAAAATTCCGCCTACAGGCGTTAGCTTAAGTTTTCTGGTCTACATGTTTTCTGATGTTTTTATGTGGATTCTGAAGTAGTGACTTTTCGGCACTCAAAGCCGGTGATTTTGTTCTTTGGTTCTTAACAGTGATATTAAGCATCATCACCTGAGAGCATGGTTCTGTGTTTCGGTCTCACGAAAGGTTAAGCATATGAACTAAAATACTGGATAAGCCAACACTTGCTTAAAAATATATACATGCTGGATCTAGATAAGTAGTAGGAGGCTTGCAGCCAAGTTTTTCGCCTTATTTCTACAAGTTTTCCGCATACATACAAAAATATTACAGAGACACATTTAATACAAAGTGTTTTATGGCTCTATTGCAGGAGACTTCGATGCTACATTATCAGCTACATGGGAATCATACATGGCAAGATCGTCCAACTTAGAGGATCAAAGGCTAGAGTCTGAAGTTGTTGGTTTATCATCAAGAAATTCGGTAGGCGTGAAGACGTCCGCCTTGACCATCCTGTCAACCCTGGTGTCGTAGCCGGCGAGGGAGTTCCAGGTGGCGTCACTGTCAATTCTGCGCCCCTCTTGATTAACCTTCGGCATGCCGGAGGTCACCAAGTCAATGTAGGCTTCATCATAGTGTGCCCTAACCAAGGACAAGGAGAATATCATTTTGCGGCCCGAAAGTTGGGTCGCCCAGGCAACGTGGTACCCAAGTTGATTTTAATCATCGGGATTTGAAAAGTTGAGGCGCCAATTGCTGAGAGGGGTCTTTCGAGTGAATGATGGCCAAACCCAATATTTTCAAATTGCGCTCGTTAAGTCAGGATATTCTGTTACACTAGTTCCTGTTGTGCCCCTTCTTCGCCGGTCACTCTTCTTAGCCACCCTACACGTGTCGTAGGGGAAAATCCATTACTGTACTTTCCTAACTCTCGACACTGAATCTTGCTGTGGCAGCAGTGGTCCCTTTTCTTCCCTTCCCCGACCCTAAATCTGCCGGTGGCGGAGGACCTTTTTTCTCCCTCCCCCGACACTGAATCCGACGGCGGCGGCCTGATGCATTGCAAATGTATCTATAATTTTTGATGTTCCATGCTTGGTTTTATCCACTTTCTTGTGTTTTGTCCACACTTTGGAGTACTTTTCACATGATTTCTTGGACTAACCTATTAACAAGAGCCACAGTGCCAGCTGCCTGTTTTCTGCTGTTTTTGGTTCCAGGAAAGTCAGAAAATGAATATTCTCGGAATTGGACGAGACAAAAGCCAAAGTGCCTATTTTTCCGGAAGTCATCAAATGCCAGAATACGAGACAGAGAAGGGCCAGAGGGCGGCCACACCACCTGGCCATGCGGCCAGGCTTGGCCCACGCCAGGGGGTGGTGTGGCCAGCCCAGGCAACCCCTCGGCCTCTCCTTCCGCCTATATATTGCCCTCGGGACAAAAACCCTAAGGGCCTGATCAAAAATCCACGAAATATTCTGTAGCCGCCATCATCTCCATCCCTAGATCGGGAGGGATATGAAGCTCTTCCTGGCACCCTGCCGAAGAGGGGAATTCACCCTGGAGGCCTTCTTCATCACCATGCAAGCCTCTGGTGTGATGCGTGAGTAGTTCATCCTTGCACTACGGATCCATGTAGTAGCTAGATGGTGATACATTGCAAATGTATCTATAATTTTTTATGTTCCATGCTTAGTTTTATCCACTTTCTTGTGTTTTGTTCCAACTTTGGAGTACTTTTCATATGATTTCTTGGACTAACCTATTAATAAGAGCCACAGTGCCAGCTGCCTATTTTCTACTGTTTTTGGTTCCAGGAAAGTCAGAAAATGAATATTCTCGGAATTGGACGGGACAAAAGCCAAAGTGCCTATTTTTCCGGATGTCATGAAGTGCCAGAATACGAGACGGAGAGGGGCTAGAGGGCGACCACACCACCTGGCCGCGCGGCCAGGCCTGGCCCGTGCCAGGGGGTGGTGTGGCCAGCCCAGGCACCCCCTCGGCCTCCCCTTCTGACAATAAGATGCCCTCGGGACGTAAACCCTAAGTACCCGATCAAAAAATCCACGAAAGAGTCTGTAGCTGCCGTCATCTCCATCCCTAGATCGGGAGGGATCTGAAGCTCTTCCCAGCACCCTCCCGGAGAGGGGAATTCACCCTGGAGGCCTTCTTCATCACCATGCAAGCCTCCGGTGTGATGTGTGAGTAGTTCATCCTTGGACTACGGATCCATGTGGTAGCTAGAGGGCTGGTTCTCCTCCTTTTTTCTTTCATGTCTAGATCTTGTGAGGTCCGTTCATGATCAAGATCATCTATTTGTAATTCTGCCTGTTGTGTTTGCGAGGATCCGATGGATATTGAGATGCTATTTTAGATTGATTATTGATTCTATCATGTCTTTGTAATTTGTGAACTTGCATGCTTTCCGTTGTTAGTAGCTATCTTGGCCAAGTAGATGCTAGCAACTCCAAGAGTTAGTATTTATGCTCGATAGTGGGTTCATGCCTCTAGTAATCTGGGGAAGTGATAGAAATCTCTAAGGTACTAGATGTGTTGTTGCTACTAGGGAGAAAACAACAATCCTTTGTTCATAGAACAATCATATATTTTACTTTACACGCAGTTCGTAAAGCAATAATCTATTGCTTGCAACTTAATACTGGAGGGGGTTCGGATGATAACCTGAAGGTGGATTATTAGTCATAGATTCAGTTGGATGGCGGTCTATGTATAATGTTGTAATGCCCAATCGAATCTCAAAGGAGTCAAGATGATTAGTATATGCATGTATTGCTTTCTCGGTGTTTGTCAATTGCCCTGCTGTAATTTGTTCACCCAGCATGTTATCTATCTTAAGGAGAGCCACCTCTAGTGAACTATGGATTCCGGTCCTTGTCTTTTACATACAATCAACAATCTTTTACTGTTTCGTGTTTACTTACTTCAAACTTTTGCTTCTTTCCATTCGATACATTTAATCCTTTGTTTTCCGCAAAACATGGTGAGATTGACAACCTCATCGCAAGTTGGGGACAAAGTTTTGTGGTTGTGTTGTGCAGGTCTCCACGTTGCTACTAGAACCGGTAGTGCGCTCTGCCAAAGCTCAGCTAGTAACACCTTTGGGGTGTTTCCTTGCTCCTACTGGTTCGATTAAACCTTGGTTTCATAACTAAGGGAAACTTGTTATTGTGCTCATCATACCTTCCTCTTGGGGTTCCCAACGAGCTCTACATCAACACCGCCATCAAGCATTTTTATGGGCGCCGTGCATTGAGCCATCAATGGCTGGTTCTCCTCCTTTGTGCTTTCATGTTTAGATCTTGTGAGCTCCGTTCATGATCAAGATCATCTATTTGTAATTCTGCATGTTGTGTTTGTGGGGATCCGATGGATATTGAGATGCTATTTCAGATTGATTATTGATTCTATCATGTCTTTGTTATTTGTGATCTTGCATCCTTTCCGTTGTTAGTAGCTATCTTGGCCAAGTAGATGCTAGCAACTCCAAGAGTTAGTATTTATGCTCGATAGTGGGTACATGCCTCTGGTAATCTGGGGAAGTGACAGAAATCTCTAAGGTACTAGATGTGCTGTTGCTACTAGGGAGAAAACAACAATCCTTTGTTCATAGAACAATCATATTGTTTACATTACACGCAATTCGTAAAGCAATAATCTGTTGCTTGCAACTTAATACTAGAGGGGGTTCGGATGATAACCTGAAGGTGGATTATAGATGCAGTTGGATGGCGGTCTATGTATAATGTTGTAATGCCCAATCAAGTTCCAAAGGATTCAAGATGATTAGTATATGCATGTATTGCTTTCTCGATGTTTGTCAATTGTCCCGCTATAATTTGTTCACCCAGCATGTTATCTATCTTAAGGAGAGCCACCTCTAGTGAACTATGGATCCCGGTCCTTGTCTTTTACATACAATCTACAAACTGTTACTGCTTTGTGTTTACTTTCTGCAAACTTTTACTTATTTCCATTCGATACGTTTAATCCTTTGTCTTCCGCAAAACACGGTGAAATTGACAACCTCATCTCAAGTTGGGGACAAAGTTATGTGGTTGTGTTGTGCAGGTCTCCACGTTGCTGCTGGCACCGGTAGTGCGCCCTGCCATCATTCAGCTAGTAACACCTTTGGCGTGTTTCCTTGCTCCTACTGGTTCGATTAAACCTTGGTTTCATAACTGAGGGAAACTTGTTGTTGTGCTCATCATACCTTCCTCTTGGGGTTCCCAACGAGCTCTACATCAACACCGCACCAACACTTTTCTGGCGCCGACACTGAGCCATGAAGCATTTTTCTGGCGCTGTTGCCGGGGAGTCAAGGACATCTTCACAAGGGGAGTCCCTCATAACCAATCTCTTTACTTTATTATTTTTGTTTTGCTTTGTTTTCTTTTTTCTTTGTTTGCTTGTTTCTTATTCAAAAACAAAAAAAATAGTTTTACTTGTTTGCTTTCTTTATTAAAAACACAAAAAAATGACTACTCTTAAAAACACTAAGTTGTTTGACTTCACTAGCACCAACAACAATGATTTTATGAGCACACATATTGCTCCACATGTGCCTGAAGATACTTTCTTTGAGATAAAACCTGCTTTACTCAATCTTGTTATGAGAGAACAATTTTCTGGTATTAGTACTGAAGATGCTGCTGCCCATCTAAATAACTTTGTTGAACTTTGTGAGATGCAAAAGCATAGGGATGTAGATGGTGATATTATTAAGCTGAAATTGTTTCCTTCCTCTTTGAGAGGAAAATCTAAAGAATGGTTGAATTCCTTAACTAGGAATAGTATTGATTCTTGGACTAAGTGCAAAGATGCTTTCATTGGAAAATACTATCCTCCTGCTAAGATTATATCTATGAGAAGTGAAATAATGAAGTTTAAACAATCTGATAATGAGCATGTTGCTCAAGCTTGGGAAAGAATGAAATCTTTGGTTAAGAATTGTCCCACTCATGGACTAACTGCTTGGATGATCATCCAAACTTTTTATGCAGGATTGAACTCTTCTTCAAGGAACCTATTGGACTCTGCTGCTGGAGGTACCTTTATGACCATCACTTTGGGTGCTCCAACAAAACTTCTGGACAATATGATGGTTACTTATTCTGAATGGCATACTAAGAGAGCTCCACAAGGTAGGAAGGTAAATTATGTTGAGGAAACTTCCTCTTTGAGTGATAAGATTGATATTATTATGTCTATGCTTGTTAATGGGAAAGCCCATATTGATCCAAATAATGTTCCTTTAGCCTCTTTGGTTGCTCAAGAAGAGCAAGTTGATGTGAACTTCATAAGAAATAACAATTTTGGCAACAATGCTTATGGTAATAACAATTATAGGCCCTACCCTCCTAATAATACTTATGGCTGTAATGGTAAACCTGGATTACCTAGTGAAGGAAGAATTTTAGAAGTTGAAAGAGCCACTAAAAACTTCATGCAAATGCAATATGAGCAAAATGAACTATTCACTAAAACTATGGAGGAACAATCTATCATTTTTAAGAACATTAGCCATCAACTTGAGAGTCTAACTAGGGAAATTCCTAGTTTACAATTGAAACTCTCTAATGCTGAAAGAAATATATCATCTTTGTCTAAAACTCAAACTTCATTGATTAATAAAATGGCTGCTAAACCTGAAACTAATGATAAACCCTTTGCAGCTACTAATGCTATACAAGTAAGAATTGATGAAAATGTTAGACTGTTAGCTGAATTACATGCTAAGTGGGAAAGAGAAGATGAAATTGCTAGAAACATTAGTGTTTCTACTATTTCCACCACTAGTGTTGAGGCTAGTAATAGTTCTACTACTTTAAATGATAATTTTTTTTTGATCTTGATGGTTGTAACATCTCTAAAGTTATTAAGTTCCTACAAAAGCTTGCAAAAAGTCCTAATGCTAGTGCAATGAACATGGCCTTTACAAAACACATTACTGATGCTCTCATAAAGATTAAAGAATAAAAGATGAAACATAAAGCTTCTATTCCTATAAAACAAGAAGATGGTTGGGAACCCATCATTAATATTAAAGTGAATGACTTTGATTTCAAATATTTATGTGATCTTGATAGTAGTGTTTCTATTATGCCTAGAAGGATTTATGATATGCTTGATTTGCCTCCACTTGAAGATTGTTATTTGAATGTCCCACTTGATGATAATGCTAAAAAGAAACTCATGGGGAGTCTTAATGATGTTCTTATTATGGTTAACAATGCATATGTCCTCGTTGATTTCTATATTTTGGATGTTGAATGTAATGCTTCTTGTCCTATTACTTTGGGAAGACCTTTTCTTAGAACTGTTGGTGCCATTATTGATATGAAACAAGGCACCATTAAATATCAACTCCCACTCAAGAAAGGTATAGAACACTTCCCTAAGAATAGAGAGAATAATTCTTTTGCTTCTTCTATGAAAACAAAATTTGGTCTTAATGCTTCTTCATTTGAGAACACTTGATCCTTTTTCTTGCTTCTTATGCCTAACTTAAAGGCGTTAAAGAAAAGTACTTATTGGGAGATAACCCAAAAGTTTTAGATGAGTCTTGGAAGTTATTAATTCTATAATAACCTCTCCTTATCCTTTTTATTTGCTTTTTGTGCCAAGAGTAACCTCTAATGAGAGAGAAGTAATGATTGGGAAAGTTGCTGTCCCGAAACAGATTTCTGTGCTTCACCGTAAATATTCGTGTAAAATATCTGAATGTATTTTTGAGGCGTGAATTTTTGTGCTTCTTCCCCAGGTTGTTATCTAACTTTCGTTAGTTCAGCACTTTTTGATTTGAGCAACAGAAGGTCTTCGAAAAAATTCGTCTTTACCTGCTGGTCTGTTTTGACAGATTTCTGCCATTTTGTGCATTTGCTTCTTGTTGGTTCCTTTTTGAGTTCTTTTGGGGAATTAAGCTTTTTTAGAGAAGTACTATAGTAGATAGTGTTATAATGGAAGTTTATTTTGTGTTAGAAATGAACCTTAAGACTTATTTATCTTGAGTGCACTAATGTTGCTAATAAAGATTGTGTGAAGTTTTGTATGAAGGAAAAATTTCAGGTGTATGGAAGGAATGAGTAATGAGATGAAGAATGGACTAAAGCTCAAGCTTTGGGATGCCACGCGTGTCACCCCAAGAAATATCTAAGAAATACAAGCGTCAAAGCTTGGGGATGCCCAAGGCATCCCCTTCTTCATCAATAAAAATCCCAGGTTTCTTACAAACTCTTCATTTTTATTGTTTCATGCACAGTTGTGTTGTTCTTGGAGCGTCTTATTTTTCGTTTTGGTTTTTCATTTGCTTGGTTTGCTTAGTTTTCTGAATAAATTGGTTGGACCCCCTCTTTCATACATTGGTTTTCAAATAGTTTGGTTTGGTTTGGAAAAGAGTAGGAACGTTCATGCTTAAGTGTTAAAGAGAGCTTGTTTTTGACTGTGGCCTATGCTTGATATTGTTTTGGATTTATGCTTAGTATTATTTTCTGTAGCATGACTTGTTATAAACAATTGAGATTGCTTAATGTGCCTTGGATTAATCATGTGTTGTTTTAGCATATTAAAGCATAGTATTGTGGTATTCTCCTTTGATGCTTTATTTGGGTTGACTTGGCACATGCTCACACCATGTTATGACTATCTCAAGTCACCATAGCCTTGATGATCCTTTAGTTTTCAACTTGTAGTATCACTTTATGCTTTGATCAATGATGTTTTGTCGTTCTGCATGATTATGGCCATTATTGCTCTCTTAGTTTGTCGCTCCCAGTCTTTTGCTAGCCTCCGTAACCAAGTATGAGTTCCACTCATGCATCCAACTCCCTAAACCAAGTTATTCCAAAGAGTCCACCATACCTACCTACTAGCATATGCTATTCCAAGTATATGCATGTTTTTGTCTACCTTCCAAATTAAACTTGTTATGACAAAACTAGTGATTAAATCTCTCACGAACTTGATGGAACACTTTACTTTCTTGCATTTAATAAACTTGAACCATTGGGTCCTTCTTTGTTGCGTATATGCGTGCGCTTTATAAGTTGAAATTACCAGAACCATGTATCATGGAGAACGCTTTCAACATTGCACTTGTACTTTGTACCCCGTTGATATCATGTTCTTTTGCTTATGGATCCCGGAGTTTGTATGTGTGTTAGAGAAATGCCTGGGCCGCTAGCCTAAGCCATGCCTAATCATGGTGGAAACTTGCAGCATCACCATAATGAGCAATCTATGAAGCATCCTCAATAAAAACCTATGCAAATAGCAAATAAAAAGATCGCTGAGATGCTCATTGTCTGCTTGCCTTGTCATTTTGATTATGGGATAGCTCCTGTATCATGTGCAAGGGGTACCCCGTTGGCGGTTCTTTATGATACACATGTACTTACAATGACAAGAGCTTACTCGTGACTAAAGTTGAGTAGCATGAGGTTCGGTCTTCGTAAGTAAGGGACATGAGACTTCGGTTTATAACTTGTCAAGCATATCCTCTTAGTTGTGTCACTTTAACCTTAATCACCTTCAAGATTCTTATGATAGGGGCAATGAGAGCAGAAAGCTATAAGTACCATAATTGTTGGAAGCTCTTTATGAGGCTTGAATCCCTACTTCCTTTTATAAAGGCCTTTCTTCCACCATTATATTGAGTCTCCACCTTCTACCTTTATGCACCTACTTTGAGAGCATAGTGGCCATTCTTAGTTCTATGTGCATTGTCCCAAGACTAGTTGATTGATGCATACTTTGATATTGCTTGTTTTAAACTATTTGTATCTAGTCACCCTTATGAACTTTGAAGGTGTCCTATGCATTTATGTTTTGCTACTCTATGAGGGACAAGCTGAATACTATTATGCTATGTTTTCTTTATGTGAAACAAACAAACATCTTGCAAAGCATTGTTATTCATGAATCTTTTGTTTGTGCCTTTTCATGTTGCATCATAGTTTCTTTGTCTTATTGCTAGAACTTTTTCTTTCATGTTATGATTGAAGTACTATGATCCCAGCTTTGAATGTTTTACAAATACTTTGATCAAGTCTTTGATGGTGCATGTCACCTCAATAATTATTCTTTCTTTTTATCACTTACCTACTCGAGGACGAGCAGGAGTTAAGCTTGGGGATGTTGATACATTGCAAATGTATCTATAAATTCTGATGTTCCATGCTTGGTTTTATCCACTTTCTTGTGTTTTGTCCACACTTTGGAGTACTTTTCATATGATTTCTTGGACTAACCTATTAACAAGAGCCATAGTGCCAGCTGCCTGTTTTCTGCTGTTTTTGGTTCCAAGAAAGTCAGAAAATGAATATTCTCGGAATTGGACGGGACAAAAGCCAAAGTGCCTATTTTTCCGCAAGTCATCAGATGCCAGAATACGAGACGGAGAAGGGCTAGAGGGCGGCACACCACCTGGCCGCTCGGCCAGGCTTGGCCTGCGCCAGGGGGTGGTGTGGCCAGCCCAGGCACCCCCTCGGCCTCTACTTCCGCCTATATATTGCCCTCGGGACGAAAACCCTAAGGGACCGATCAAAAATCCATGAAAGAGTTTGTAGCCCCTGTCATCTCCATCCCTAGATCGGGAGGGATCTGAAGCTCTTCCCGGCACCCTCCCGGAGAGGGGAATTCACCTTGGAGGCCTTCTTCATCACCATGCAAGCCTCCGGTGTGATGCGTGAGTATTTCATCCTTGGACTACGAATCCATGTAGTAGCTAGATGGCTAGTTCTCCTCCTTTGTGCTTTCATGTTTAGATCTTGTGAGCTCTGTTCATGATCAAGATCATCTATTTGTAATTATGTGTGTTGTGTTTGTGGGGATCCGATGGATATTGAGATGCTATTTCAGATTGATTATTGATTCTATCATGTCTTTGTTATTTGTGATCTTGCATGCTTTCCGTTGTTAGTAGCTATCTTGGACAAGTAGATGCTAGCAACTCCAAGAGTTAGTATTTATGCTCGATAGTGGGTTCATGCCTCCGGTAATCTGGGGAAGTGACAGAAATCTCTAAGGTACTAGATGTGATGTTGCTACTAGGGAGAAAACAACAATCCTTTATTCATAGAACAATCGTATTGTTTACATTACACGCAATTCGTAAAGCAATAATCTATTTCTTGCAACTTAATACTGAAGGGGGTTCGGATGATAACCTGAAGGTGGATTATTAGTCATAGATGCAGTTGGATGGCGGTCTATGTATAATGTTGTAATGCCCAATCAAGTTCCAAAGGAGTCAAGATGATTAGTATATGCATGTATTGCTTTCTCGATGTTTGTTAATTGCCCCGCTGTAATTTGTTCACCCAGCATGTTATGTATCTTAAGGACAGCCACCTCTAGTGAACTATGGATCCCATTCCTTGTCTTTTACATACAATCTACAAACTGTTACTGCTTTGTGTTTACTTTCTGCAAACTTTTACTTCTTTCCATTCGATACGTTTAATCCTTTGTCTTCCGCAAAACATGGTGAGATTGACAACCTCATCGCAAGTTGGGGACAAAGTTCTGTGGTTGTGTTGTGCATGTCTCCATGTTGATGCTGGCACCGGTAGTGCGCCCTGCCATCGTTCAGATAGTAACACCTTTGGGGTGTTTCCTTGCTCCGACTGGTTCGATTAAACCTTGGTTTCATAACTGAGGGAAACTTGCTGCTGTGCTCATCATACCTTCCTCTTGGGGTTCCCAACGAGCTCTACATCAACACCGCACCATCACTTTTCTGGCGCCGACCTGAGCCATCATGGCCTAGCATGTCTTGCAAGGCAAAGGTTGTAGCTACGTCGCCGACTGATTCGGGTCCGTCGGGGCCCAAGTCTAGGGCTGAACGCGTAGCAGCGGCGATGTCTTTAGCCCTGGTTAGCAAGGAGTCCAGCAAGGATTTTTCTCCCAAGGTACCTACGAGCAGCAGGTTGAAGAGAAAAGCAAGGCTGGCGGCAGATTGTTCGGCTCCGTATCAGCGGATGCAGCACCCAGATCTGGAAGAAAAAAACCTGGGAGAAGAGCGAGAGGTGAATTTTTCTTATCTGTGCCTTATCTTGCAAGTAGATTAGTTACGACATAATATAATCGAATGAACTGAAAAGTTCCCCTTTTTAATCAAATTAGCTAGAGCTTTGATACAAGGGACCTATATGAGTTCACAGTTCATGTTTGGCAGTACACTGCAAAACTTGATTTTGGTTGCGAGAGGGTTGTGTTTGGGCAAGATGTGCATCTGCTTGTGAATTGCAAAGAGGTTGTGTCTGTTTCGCAGCTGGTAGATATGCTTGCCGCTAGAATTCCCCGGGGTTCTAGATAGATGACAAAATTGGTGTGGCGCAACATGAATGATACCTATCAACAAATTGAGCACTCCCATGAGCTTCAGATGGTTTGGGAGTGTTGTGCAGCTGATCGTAAGGTGAAAGTTGAAGTGATGATGGATGATATGTATGTAGATGCTGGAGATCTTGCTGCCAGAGCTTCTGCTCCTAGAGAATATGGACCAATAGATGCTGATCTAGATAAGTTCAGTATACGCATAGAGGTGGATTCATACATGGCAAAACTTGATGAGGGAGTTAATAAGCCAGTTTCGTCATGTACTGTGGAGATCACTGTCGATTCCAAAAACATAACTCTTGATGAAATGAGAGAGATGATCGGTAAGGAAATCAGTATTGGCCCTAAGTAGATGGCAAAAATCCGGTGGTGGCATCATAAGAAGCAGCAATTCATAGATGTTTTGGATACTAAAGATCTTATGCAGATTATGCGACGAAAGAAGCGAACCAGGAAGGTGTTCTTCCTTGGTACCATTTCTGATGTTGTTGAACAGGTTATAGTGGATGTAGATGCCCCTATAGTGGCTGAACAGAATGAGGTGGTCGACGTTGATGAGATCTGATGAGAGCTGCTACCCTAGGCTTGTCATATGGACCGCGAGGTTCCCCTGCCTGTATTTGTAATATTGACTATTGTTGCATTTAGAGCGTGTTTCTGTGATTATGTTTGTTGAGAGATTGTGATATAATGTTGTGCTGTTGAGATTTTCGGACATGTCACTCACTGAAACCATCGTTGTTGTAATAAGACATAAGTACATTGTAGTTGACATGATTATGTTTCTTAAGATGACGTACCGTACTTGTTTCTTTTATTATGTTTGTTGGGACATTGTAATGTAATGTTTTGTGAAACCATGACTGGACAAGTGATGCATAAATACATTGTAGTTGACATGGTTATGTTTCTTGAGATGATGTACTATACTTGTTTCTGTTATTTTGTTTGTTGAGAAATTGTAATGTAATGTTTTGCGAAACCATGACAGGAGAAGTGATGTGTAAGTACCTTGTAGTCGACATGATTTTGTTTCTTGAGTTGATGTAATATACTTGTTTCTGTGATTACGTTTGTTGAGAGATTGTAATGTGATGTTTTGTGAAACCATGATGTGATTATGTTTGTTGAGAGATTGTAATGTAATGTTTTGTGAAACCATGACTGAAGAAGTGATGCATAAGTACCATGTAGTTGACATGATTTTGTTTCTTTAGAAGATGTAATATACTAGTATGTTTTCGTTAGGCAATGAAATTGGGATGGAGGGAGTGCAGGTTTAATATTTGAAATGAGAATGTGTGAAGAGAATCCATATTAGGCAGGAGACAGTAATCCATGGAAAGGGCATGGTATCCATTAAACTATTGTAACATGCCAATTTAGTCATTGTTGCAGCGGTAGAAGGGCTCTCTCTCTCTCTCGCCGACGCCGACGCCGTCGCCTGCGACAATGCATTCGCCATGCTGTCCTTGAACGGCGAGGACGACCAGTCGAGCAGCGACAGCCTTCTCTCCGACATCGAGTATTCCTTCCATGATGTGAGTTCCTCTGTTTTATCGGGCTAGGGTTAGGCAATGGTAAATCTCTCGATCTGAGCTCCATATGTGCATGCAATCGTGTTCGATTTCAGCTTTGTGTTTACCTATAGGTACCATAGACGATCTACGACTCCGAATGGGAGGGCCTAGATCTCGATGGAGAAGTGCCATGTGACCATGGGCTAAAACTAAGCAGATATGTTGCATTCGAAGGAAGTAACACTAGGAGAAGGTTTTTGGGCTGTAGAAATCAGGTTTGTTTACATTATGTGCAACTGTGACGTGAAGTAAAATGTATCGTGCATGTTCATAACACTATAGTGTGTGTGTTTTTAGGTTGGCCCGGCGTGTAAAGCAGTAGAGTAGGTGCATCTTGAGTGGCCAGATGCACTTAAGAATGTTTGGCACAGTTATGGGAGATGTATGAGTTGGAAAGTTCAGGGAGATTTACTGATGTAAGTGATGCAGCTGAAAAAAATTACAAGCTGTCGGTACGAAATAAGGAGCTGGAACAAGAAATCGAGAATTTGCAGTCAGAGCTAACTGACGGAATCGATGGGAGCTTAGTTGTTGGAACTACAAAGAAGCTTCAGGATAGTCAGAGGTTGCTGATTCATAATGCAGAAAAGGAGAGGGATCAGCTTAGGGAAGACAAGGAGAAGCTAGAGTACTACATTGTGGATCTGTTGAAGGAACTGAAGAAGGCGCGCGAGGGTGAACAAGGATAGACTATAGAGGATAAAGGAAATTCGAGATGAATAATTTATGTTGTGCCAATGCCTGAAACTAGTTAACTGTAAGACTTGCAGTTGCGCTTTCCTAACTAAGCCAAACTCAATCCTCGAGCAAACTAATTTCAGACGAACACACATATCGTGCATAGAGTTAAGTTCACGCTTACAGAATCACCACTGCAGAGGATAAACCAGGCAGTGCGGTACTAAATAGACATATGTTGTGTTCAAGCGAGCCTGGCCCGGAGCTGCCTGTTTTCCTCCCTAAGATTGGCCGGCTCCTTCAGTACTATGTCGTGCTTCAGCTGTAGGTTCCAGCGCTCCGTCACAGATTGGAGAAGTTGGTCCGTAGCCATACGATTTTCCTTCAAGATCCCTTTCATGATCTCTGTGTGCTTCCTAGCCGAGGTGCGACCTTCACTATGTAGCTTCGCCCAGCCGGCGTTTAACTCCTTCAGTTTTTGGCACTTGTCAGAAAGGACCACGAGTTCAGCGCGCAGTTGGTCAAAGGCCAGTTTCTGGGAATTCTGCTTCTCCCTTTGGATTGCTATCTTTTCATTTAGCCAGGTCGCCAGGTCATGGTCGATCTTTCGCCCCTTTCCCTGCAACAAAAATACATAGTATGGTTTGTTTAGTTCACCAGGACAAGCTGGTTAGTTTCCATAATTAACTGAATCGACTAGTGGCACTATCATAATTTCAAGGAAGAAGCAATCTAGGACTAATCAACATTTTATGAATCAACTAGTGGCACTGTCATAATTTCAAGGAAAAAGCAATCTAGGACTAATCAAAATTTTATGAATCGACTAGTGGCACTGTCATAATTTCAATTTAAAAGACAAATAAGATTTATCTGCAATTTAGTGTGCTGTGGTTTTTTTCCAATATCACCAAATAGTAGTGGGAGAGTGGCAAACTCATAATGGAGAAACCCATGTCCAGATACATAATGGAAAGAGCACATGGTGTCCATTCATGAACATGAACACCAACACATGTCTAGATAGATAAGGAGTTTCCCTAGGATTCTTATTGCACCCTATAATGGGAAGCAGACTTGGGCATTGCTCCCTGAACCCAAAACATTACAAAAGGAGTGGAGGACAAACTGATATTCGTGTCCCTGCTAACGGGAATCAGACTTGGGCATTGCTCCGATACTCCTCCAGACATGCCCTTAGCTCCTCATTCTCCTTCCGAACACCCTCGAGTACGGTGATCCCTCTGCTCATGTCTGCCTTCATCTCCTTGACTGCATCCAGGCAACGGTTCCTGTCATGGTAGGCTCGGATGGTATCCTTGGTGTCCTCGACGCGTCCTCTGAGTGCCTCGCTGACTTCGTCCTACAGGAGAATGCACCTTTCCACGATATTCTTCTTCTCCTCCATGAGCTCGTTGATTATCTTGATGGCCTGTTCTTGCCTGTTCAAGTTACGGTCGAGCACTTTCTGCAGCCTAACGACGTCGCGTGCAAAGTCTAGCGAGATCTCCTTCTGCATAGATAATTGCTTGCGTAGGCTCTTGTTAGCTTGGGTGAGGGATCATGCAAGCTCATGTTGGTTGACAATCTTGGAACTGATCGCGACCACCTTGTCACGGTACTCGGCCTTCGATCGCTGCATCGTTCATGTTAATTGAAATAGGAATTCTATAATTACACTCCAGGTCCCACGTGAATACTAATACAGATCAAAAAAATCCCCGTTGAATCTATTGACCGTAGTGTTAAAAAATGGACCTAGAGATCTATTCATGACCACGATAAACTAATCCTAATCACAAAAAAAATCCATAGTGAATCTAATGAAAAACGGTATTAAGGAAAGACAAAGAGATCCAGTCATATTCATGAAAACTAATAGAACTCGCAAAAGAAGAAGAAAAACCAATGCGGGGCGGACAAGATCTAAGAAATCCACATCACAACTCGGAGAAATAACATCGTCGAGATTTGCTACCTCGCTGAGACATGGAACGGGGCCGAACGGGTCCTGCAATGGCTCCGTCGTGGTGGATTCAGGCTCCACGGCCGGCCTGTAATACGTAGAAGAGGAAGAGCAACAAGAAGAAGCTAAATAAGATCATGATGGAGAGGGAGATGGAGAAGAAGTAGAACAAGAAGACCGTACCGGGAGGAGCCCTCGCCTGCTAGAACATTCGGCGCCATTTTCGGGGGAGATTGGGCCTCGATGAGAGGGTGGGCCTGAGCGGCTCGTAGAGCAAGAAGTGCCTCACGGAGATTTCTCTCCCTTTTCTCCACGAGGATCGTCGACCGGCCTCTCCCCCTCCTCAGTGGAGCCATGGCTTGCAGGGTGAGGGTGGCGGCGGTAGGAGGAAGGAGATAGTGATTAGTGTGGGAGAAGAGTCAAAGAGTACAGGCCATGGTCCAATAGTACTAGTACTATTATACAAGACCACCGTGTACGGTCTACCTTCTGAAAGAAGCCAGGGAGGCAGGGGTAGGGAATCGATGGGACTTGTCTTTATTGCGATGGACACTTCAATTGTTTTCGGCGCCACCCAAAATCCAGTATATAATAAGGGGATTGCGAGTTGGGTGGTCATCATGGGAATCGGCGCGCACATCCCGCATTCATGTGTCACGTGTTGATGGGGCAATGACGCACGCAACTGCTGCACGATCACGTCGGCACGTCGAACTCCATCGAACTCCATGATACGTCCAAAATGTATCTACTTTCCTGAACACTGTTGCTATTGTTTCTCCTCTAAACTTGTGTGATTTGGATGGAACTAATGCGGACTGACGCTGTTTTCAGCAGAATTGCCTTGCTGTCTACTTTTTGTGCAGAAAATCAACTATTAGGAAAAATCCTGGAAAATATGCCAAAAATCCTATTTCACCCGAAGACTCCAGGAGCCAGAATACGAGACGGAGAAGAGCCATGGGGTGGCCACACCACCTGGTGGCGCGGGCCAGGCCAGGCCGCGCCAGGGGGTGGTGTGGGCCCCCCAGGCACCCCCTCGGCCTCTCTCTTCGCCTATAAGGAGCCTTCTGACCTAAAAACTTCGGGTGGTCGGCGTTTTTCCAGAAGGAGTTCCGTTGTGCCGCCACCACCAGATTCCACGAAACAGTACCAGAAACTCCGTTCTGGCACCCTGCCGGGACGGGGAATTGGAGGAGATCATCGCCATCATCATCACCATCGCTTCTCCATCGACCATCCATGTTTCCCCATCTATGAGTGAGTAATCCCCCGCTGTAGGCTATGGGGATGGTAGGTATTGGATGAGATCGTTCATGTAATGGCATCAGATTGTTAGGGCATGGTGCCTAGTATCTTTTATTAGTGCTTTATGACTTTGTTGCGACTTGTTGTGCTTAATGCTTGTCACTAGGGCCCGACTGCCATGATTTCAGATCTGAACATGTTATTGATTCATTATGATAGTATTGTTCTTGGTCTTATCTACAAGTTGTATACACACGTTGTTGTCCGGAACCTATGGCCCCGAAGTGACAGAAATCGGGATAACCGGAAGGGAAAGGCTTTGATGTGAGGATCACATGTGTTCACGGAGTGTTAATGCTTTGCTCCGGTGCTCTATTAAAAGGAGCACCTTAATTGCCAGTAGTTCCCTAGAGGCCCCGCTGCAAACGGGCTGGCAGGACAAAAGATGTTGTGCAAGTTCTCATTGCGAGCACGTATGACTATATATGGAACACATGCTTAGGATTGTCTAGTACTTGGGTGCTTTATCTTATTTATCTGCAATTGCCCTATGTTCTGATTGTTATGTGAATTATCTTGTCCATGCAACGCCCGTCCATCTATCCCTATGCCTACCGCACTTGAATCCCACTGTTTACTACTTTTGTTACTACTTTCTTAGCTTTACTACTGCTGTTACTTTACTATTCCTACTACAAAACTGTTGCTACTGATAAACTGCTGTGAGCAAGATTGTTTCCAGGTGCAGCTGAATTGACAACTCAGTTGTTAAGGCTTATAAATATTCTTTGGCTCCCCTTGTGTCGAATCAATAAATTGGGTTTCACTTCCCTTGAAAATACTGCGATACACCCCCTATACTTGTGGGTCATCAAGACTATTTTCTGGCGCCATTGCCGGGGAGCATAGCTTTATTTATCAAGTTCACTTGGATTCTCTATTGTTCGCTACTATCCATCCATCATGGGTAAGTCTCGTGATGGCAAGGTTCCTATTTTACCATCCACTACAAGAAGAGGTACGGTTCTGAACACCTCTGCTGCTCTTGATTCACCATCTTTTATAAGTAAGCTCGTTACACCACCACATACATATGCTACACACACTGCTACTGCTGCTAAATCTGAAACTTCTGATGCTTATGATGCTGCTTCTACTGTGCTTGATAAGAGTGGTTCATTAGGTCCTTTCCTAGATGCTACGATTGCTAGAACTATAGCTGGAAATACCGAAACTCCTAATGAAAACACCACCACACTCGTTAGCTCACCTAAGTCTAGTGAGAGTTATGATACTGAAGAAGATTATGTTGAGATGACCGATGAGTTTATTGAAGAATGTAAGAACACCCATGATAGGAGCGCTGCTAAGAGTCTCCTTGAGAGGCGTACTATTAGACCCAAATTATCTCTTGATGCTAAGTTTGCTGCTTCTCCCATAAACATTATAGATGAAGATTATGATTTCTCTCTCGATCTATCTTACATAGCTATTGTCGAGAAAGAACCTTTTTGTGGGATTAAGAATGAAAGTGCGGTGGCACATATGAATGAACTTTCTACTATGAGTGGCTTGTTTTCTGATGAGATTAAGATGCGTACTTATTTTGTTGTTAAGTTTTTTCCTTTTTCACTGAAAGGAGAAGCTAAAACGTGGTTTAATAATTTACCTCCTGGATCTATTGATAGCCCTGAGTGCTTGATTAGTACTTTTCTGCAGAAATATTTTCCTCCTAGTGCTCGACATGCTATTTTGCAGGAACTTTTTGATTTTAAACAGGGAGAAAAAGAGGTATTGCCCAAATCTTGGGCAAGGTTTTGTGCTTTGATTCATGCACAGGATAGAAGTCCATTACCTAAGAATGAGCTTCTTGATATATTTTATAATGGACTAACCGAGGAATCTAGGACATACCTAGATAGTTGTGCTGATTGTGTTTTCAGGAATAGGACTCCAAAGGAAGCTGAGGAATTAATGGCCAAAATAAGCAAGAATTATGAAGATTGGACTCCTCCTATATAAGTTGCACCTGAAGTAATTGTACCTGAACCATCTATTCTTGTGCCTATTCCAACATTAAATAAGAGGGGAGTTATTGAATTAAATGATGAAGTGATGAAGGAAGCTAAGAAATGTCTTAAGGAGAAGGGAATTAAAGCTGCAGATGTCAAGAATTTACCTCCTATAGAAGAATTATGTAAGCCTATTCCCTACTCACCCACTATTGAGGTACACTCTCTCAAACACTTTGATGAAGGTGATATCCCTTACTTGAAACCTCCTGATCAATGCTTAGAAGAATTTGATATGTTTATTGTTAAGCAAGATAACTTTAATAAAAGGGTGCAAAATCATCTAATGGAAAACACTAGAGGTATTGTTGAGTTGAAAGATATTGTGGAAAGAACCTCTAATGATGTTAAAATGATTGTTAAACACTTTCAAATGGTTCAAACTCAAATAGATCAACTCGTTAAAGTGCAAAACGACTTGCTAGTTAATGCCGCTAAAGAAAAACATGCTTATGAAATTAGAACTAGAAGTGGAGCTGCTACCCAGGATCCTCTATATCCTGAGGGGCATCCCAAAAGAATTGAGCAGGATTCTCAACAAGCTGAGAATAGTGGTTCTACTCGTAAGAAAAGGAAAAAGAAACATAAAACTGTCGTAGAACCCTCTGAACCTGCTATAGATCCTAATAGTATATCTATCTGTGATGCTGAAACTGAAAGTGGTAATGAAGAAAATGAAGTTCCTAGTGAAGAAAAAGTTGAAGAAGAACCTGAAAACCACACTAAGAATACTAAATACACTAAAGAAGATTTTATTGCTAAGAAACATGTTAGTGAAAGAGAATCTTGGGTCCAAAAACCTATGCCTTTCCCTGATAAGAAACACAAGTCAAAGGAAGATGAACACTACAATAAGTTTTGCGAGTGGATGAAGCCTTTATTCTTGCAAATTCCTTTGACTGATGCTATTAAATTGCCTCCTTACTCAAAGTATATGAAGGACATTGTCTCGAATAAAAGGAAGATCCCTAATGAAGAAATTTCTACCTTGCTTGCTAATTATTCCTTCAATGGTAAGGTTCCTAAGAAACTTGGAGACCCAGGGATTCCAACTATCCCGTGCTCTATTAAGAACAGTTATGTTAGAACTGCTTTGTGTGATTTGGGAGCTGGAGTTAGTGTTATGCCTTTCTCTCTCTATAAGAGGCTTCAACTAGAAAAATTGATACCAACTGATATATCATTGCAAATGGATGATAAATCTACCACTATTCCTGTGGGTATATGTGAGGATGTACCTGTTCAGGTGGCTCACAATTGCTTGATATTAACTGATTTTGTTGTGCTTGAAATGCCTGAAGATGATAATATGTCTATTATTCTTGGGAGACCTTTTCTTAATACTGCAGGAGCTGTTATTAATTTTAATCAAGGAAAGGTGACCTTCAATGTTAATGACCAGGAACATACTGTCTATTTCCCCAAGAAGATTGAAAGGACTTATGGCTTGAATTCAATTGAACATGTTGAAGGCATTCAAGTTGGAGAAATATATTGTCCCATACCAAGAGAAAAATTTGAAACTATTATGATTGGGACCATTGCTATCAAGGTTGAGGTAACATAATCATTAGTGGAGTACAAAGTTTTGTCTCATATGCAATTGTTTTGGTAGCAAGACTTGATCAACCTTGCTAACAAAAGGATTTCAATAAACAAAACAATGTTTTCACTATGATTATCTCCGTTTATTTCTATCCTTTGCATTTTAGTTTTTGCTTTCGTTTAGTTTTCTTTGTGTTGTTAGTTGCTTGCCTGTTAGAACTCCTGTAGTTCTAGCCTTGTTTTGTCCTTGCATCATGTTTCAAAAAGAAAAAATATCTGTCTGGCAGAAAAATCATTCTTCTATTTCTGAAAATTGCCCAAAAATAAAGTGTCTCGAAAAATTCCAGAAAATTCATATTAAATTTTTACGTGAAAAAAGGGGCAGAGGAGTACCTGGTAGGTACCAAGGGGGCCCACCAGGCAGGCACACCATGTGGTGGCGCGGCCAGCCCTGGGTGGTGCCATGCCCTGGTGTGGGCCACCCCTGGCCCTCCACTAACTCTCTCCCTGCCACTTTCTTCTCTCTCCCGAGTAAGCTCCAGTTCATAGCTCAAAAACGCGTTCTTTCTGTGCTTGCTGTCGATTTCTTCGATCTCCTTGCTCAGCCCATCTTTCTTGCTGAAATTTGGAGCATTTGTTCCCTGGTATCTGACTCCTCCCCTTGTCCAAGTAGATTTGTGTTTAGTGGATTATATGTTGAGTATTTTGCTGCTGTAGGTGACTGGTTATGAGGGCTTGTAAGCTTGTTTGATGCTTAGAGATATAGTTTTGATCCATGTTTAGGCCTCTTGCAAGTCCCTATG
The DNA here is from genome assembly GCA_910589775.1 of Avena eriantha. Taxonomy (NCBI): domain Eukaryota; kingdom Viridiplantae; phylum Streptophyta; class Magnoliopsida; order Poales; family Poaceae; genus Avena; species Avena eriantha. The sequence continues at coordinate 44,117,130 of OU342745.1, forward strand.
AGTAGAATCCTTCATTATATTTACTTTGCAATCACTTGTTTAATAGGTGTTTAAATTTCAGATTACCAAGCATGAACAACCGTACTTTTGGAGAGATATTTGAGAGTGATGCACCCAGGAGGTCGAGGCCCTCAAGAACAGCCTCTCAAGCTAGGCCATCATACAATGAAGACCTCATTGCAACAAGCATTGGTAGTGAAAGGGATGATGGAAACGCTCACCCATCTTCTTTTCCTTGTTTTACTTTCTTGCAAGCTGCAGGTATTCTTGATGATTTCTTGCTACTGATTGAGAGGGTTGGTTTGACCTCTTATATGCAAGATGAGAGTGCACAATACGCTGTGCTCACCAAAACTTTTGTTGAGGGCTTCTCATTTACTAACACACCCTATCAATCTACTGTCTCCTTTAAAATCTATGATATGCCCTTCACCATGCCTTTGGAGAGATTTTGCAATATTGTAGGTGTGCGTATGAAAAGGACCGTGAAGAAAATTCAAGGGTGACCCGCTGATTTGTTGGAGCTATACCGAGGGGTGACCAATGATGATGACCATGTGGCGCAGTGCGGAAAGATAAGAAATATCCAACTCCCTCCTCTTAGATACTTTGCATATTATCTTGCTACTAGTGTGTTGGGTAGGGAGAACACTAGTAATATCTCCAACTATCATTTAGCATTCCTTGCTGCTGCGCTTAACAATGATACCCGGTACAATCTTGGCTCGCTTATTGCTCGCCGCCTAGCTGCTAGGGGGCCTATCTATGGGGGCATCATTGCCTCGCGTGTAGTCAATGCATTAGGTCTTTCAGTGGATCCCGATGATGCTATGCTAGCACCACAGAGGCTCGACCTTGTTGCCATGAAAACTCATCACTTTGTCACTGCTACCTCTAATTTTAACAATCTAGTATATAGGATGCTTTTCACTGACGGGGATGAAAGGGAGATCCTTTTGCCACAGCCTGCTTTGTTTAGTGTTGACAGGAGACTGTGGTCGCGCTCCAAGGAGGAGGTGGAGGAGAAGCTTCGCTTGCTGGGTTTCCACGAGCAGCACCAGGAGGATGTGCCCTCCTACGATTACTCCGCTCACTACGGAGGGACGTACTCAAGCTCGCACCAGGACGAGGGTACTTCCTCGTCATACCACGGTGACACTTCATCCTGGCCAGCTTGGGATTGATACCCACTTAGGCCAAAAGCCTAAGCTTGGGGGGAGGTACGCCGACACCGCACTCATCTCCATATCATGTTGCGTCGGTACTTTGTATATTCATGTTTTCATTCTCTTTTTAGTGTTCGTATTTCTTTGCTTTTGCTTTCTAAAAATACAAAAAGACCAAAAATATTTTTGTTGTTTCTCTTTCGTTTGCTTCTTCTTTTTGCCTTGGTTTGCTTTTCCCTTTTTGCTTTGTTTGAACTATTTGAAACACCCAAAAAGATTTTGCTTTGCTTGTTTTTCTCTTTTGGTTCTTGTTTAAAAATCGAAAACACCAAAAATATTTGTTGTTCTTCTTTGGTTTTTACGAGTTTGCTTCAGGGCTCGGCAGTCCTCAGTGGATATTGGTTTCATATTTATTCAAGCCACATAAGTGAAGAGCAATAATGAGGATCAATGACAACTTGAGGCGTGGTAAGAGGCTGGTAACGAACTCTATTTGTTTTCATTTTTGTACATATACTCATCACTATGGGCATGCTTAGTCCGTTCATGTAAAGTGTATGTTTTCTTTGGATGCTTAGTAGTTCTTGCTCTCTTATGATTAGCTCCAGCTCGCTAATAGTTTGTAGCATGTCTCATGAATGTTTGCTTGCATTGCTCTATTCATAAATTGGTATGACACCGTGGTATCCTCCTCTGAATGTCTCATTTGATTGACTTGGCACATGCTCACGCATGCACATGACTGTAATAATCAGTCAAGCCTCGATGAATTATTTTGCCTTGAGGATCTTGAATCACTTTCATGCCATGAGTAGTCCTGTTTTGTTGCAAGCATGATAATGACAACTATTGCTCTCTCGTTTGTCGCTCCCTTACTATTGCTAGCCTTCACTTTTTCTGAGTATGTTTTACTCAAGTATTCCAACTCCCTAAACCAAATATTTCCAAAGTGTCCACCATACCTACCCATTAGCATCATTTGCTACTTCCGTGCATATTCAATATGCCTTGTTTTCTTCCGAATAAAATGTTCGCTTGTTATGAGAAAGTTAGTTAGTAAAGCTCTCACGAACTTGATGGCACACTTTATTTTCTTGCACTTAATAAACCTAAACCATTGCGTCCTTCTTTGTTGCGCATATGCTTACGCTTTATGAGTTGAAGTTAGCAGAACCATGTATCATGGGGACCGCTTTCAACACTTCATAGGTACTTTGTACCTAGTTGATATCATGTTCTTTTTCTTATGGATCCCGGCGGTGTGAAATAAAAGTGGAACTTGTAAGATCATGGAATTTGTATGTATGTTAGAGAAACGTCTGGGCCGCTAGCCTAAGCCATGCCTAATCATGGTGGAAACTTGCAGCATAACCATAATGAGCATTCTATGAAGCATCCTCAATAAAAATCTATGAACATAGTAAATAAAAAGATCGCCAAGATGCTCATTGTCTACTTGCCTTGTATTTTGATTATGGGATAGCTCCTGTGTCATATGCAAGGGGTACCCCGTTGGAGGTTCTCTATGATACGTATATACTTACAATGACAAGAGCTTACTTGTGACTGAAGTTGAGTAGCATGAGGATCGGTCTTCGTGAGTAAGGGGCATGAGACTTCAATTTATAACTTGTCAAGCATATCCTCTTAGTTGTGTCACTTTCACCTTAACCACATTAAAGATGCTTATGATAGGGGCAATGAGAGCTCGAAGCTAATGAGTACCATACTTTCAGCATTTGGAATCCTTTCAAATTATTCAAAACCTTTTTCTTCTACTTATTGAGTCTCCACATATTCTTCGAGCACCTTCTTGAGAGCATGGTTGTCATTCTTTGTGTTTGTTCCATTACTTGATTATTTGTGTTATGACTTTGATGCTTGTATTCTTGATATCTTTACTTCTAGTCACCACTTGAACTTCAGAGGTGCCTTGGCATTCATAATCAAAGGCAAGCGAGATACCACTCTATCATACCTTTTTATGAGCATGGTAATGTTGCTTATGTTTGTGCCTCATGCTACTTATTATTCTTGAGTTGGAATCTCTTCATAGCTTACAATGACTATTAAGTAGACTTGGTTGCATACTCTTTATTATGAATTGTCTAAGTAGTTGATCACATTGCTAAGAATATTTACACCATATGAAGCAAATGTATTCGTGAAAGTTCTTTTATCGCACTCAGTTTTCAACTGAATTGCTTGAGGACAAGCAATAAGCTAAGCTTGGGGGAGTTGATACGTCCAAAACGTATCTACTTTCCGAACACTTTTGCTATTGTTTCTCCTCTAAACTTGTGTGATTTGGATGCAACTAATGCGGACTGACGCCGTTTTCAGCAGAATTGCCTTGCTGTCTACTTTTTGTGCATAAAAATCAACTATCAGGAAAAATCCCGGAAAATATGCCAAAAATCCTATTTCACCCGAAGACTCCAGGAGCCAGAATACGAGACGGAGAAGAGCCCTAGGGTGGCCACACCACCTGGTGGCGCGGGCCAGGCCAGGCCGCGCCAGGGGGTGGTGTGGGCCCCCTAGACACCCCCTCGGCCTCTCTCTTCGCCTATAAGGAGCCTTCTGACCTAAAAACTTCGAGGGGTTCGATGTTTTTCCAGAAGGAGTTCCACTCCGCCGCCACCAGCAGATTCCACGAAACAGTACCAGAAACTCCGTTCTGGCACCCTGCCGGGACGGGGAATTGGAGGAGATCATCGCCATCATCATCACCATCGCTTCTCCATCGACCATCCATGTTTCCCCCATCTATGAGTGAGTAATCCCCCGTTGTAGGCTATGGGGATGGTAGGGATTGGATGAGATCGTTCATGTAATGGCACCAGATTATTAGGGCATGGTGCCTAGTATCTTTTATTAGTGCTTTATGACTTTGTTGCGACTTGTTGTGCTTAATGCTTGTCACTAGGGCCCGAGTGCCATGATTTCAGATCTGAACATGTTATTAATTCATTATGATAGTATTGTTCTTGGTCTTATCTACAAGTTGTATACACACGTTGTTGTCCGGAACCTATGGTCCCGAAGTGACAGAAATCTGGATAACCGGAAGGGAAAGGCTTTGATGTGAGGATCACATGTGTTCATGGAGTGTTAATGCTTTGCTCTGGTGCTCTATTAAAAGGAGCACCTTAATTGCCAGTAGTTCCCTAGAGGCCCCGCTGCAAACGGGCTGGCAGGACAAAAGATGTTGTGCGAGTTCTCATTGCGAGCACGTATGACTATATATGGAACACATGCCTAGGATTGTCTAGTACTTGGGTGCTTTATCTTATTTATCTGCAATTGCCCTATGTTCTGATTGCTATGTAAATTGTCTTGTCCATGCAACGCCCGTCCATCCATCCCTATGCCTACCGCACTCGAATCCCACTATTTACTGCTTTTGTTACTACTGTCTTAGCTTTACTACTGCTGTTACTTTACTATTCCTACTACAAAACTATTGCTACTGATAAACTGCTGTGAGCATGATTGTTTCCAGGTGCAGCTGAATTGACAACTCAGTTGTTAAGGCTTATAAATATTCTTTGGCTCCCCTTGTGTCAAATCAATAAATTGGGTTTCACTTCCCTCGAAAATACTGTGATACACCCCATATACTTGTGGGTCATCACTCCACGTGACAGGCACACTGATACATTGCAAATGTATCTAAATTTTTTTATGTTCCATGCTTGGTTTTTATCTACTTTCTTATGTTTTGCCCACACTTTGGAGTATTTCTATACACTTTGTTGGACTAACCTATTAACAAGATGCCATAGTGCCAGTTGCCTGTTTTCTGCTGTTTTTGGTTCCAGGAAAGTCAGAAAATTAATATTCTCGGAACTGGACCGGACAAAAGCCAAAGTCGATATTTTACCGGAAGACTCATGGAGCCAGAAGACGAGACGGAGAGGGGCCACAGGGTGGCCACACCACGTGGTGGCGCGGGCTAGCTCTAGCCGCGCCACCAGCTGGTGTGGGCCCCCTAGCCACCCACCGACCTTGCCTCTTTGCCTATAAGATGCCTCTCGATGCAAAGACCCTAAGTCGTCAAGCCTCCAACCATGAAAAGTTCCGCAGCGCCGCCGCCACCGAAGGGGAGATTCGAGCGATAGAAAGTCTCTGTTCCGGCACCCTGCCGGAACGGGGAAGTGCCCCCGGAGCCATCTCCATCGATCTCCACCAACATCTCCATCGCCGTTGCCGATTCCCATGATGATGAGGGAGTAGTTCTTCCTCGAGGATAAGGGTTCTACCGGTAGCTATGTGTTCATCTCTCTCTATGCATGATCATATTGTGATCATGAGCTTTGTAATCAAGTAGATCTACCTTGCTACTCAAGTGCTTTAATAGATCTTTGCTCTCCCCATGTGTGTGAAGTTGACAGTGTGCACACCATGGTGGCACTTAGGCTAGAGATTACCAATACTTGTTATGAGTTATATTATGAGTTGGATGTATTTATGAAATTGTGGTGTTTGTTGGAACCATCTAGTGCTCAAGGTGACAGTGTGGGGTTTTCTAGATGGGAAAGGCTTACTTTGAGGTGTGCTGTTATAGCCCTACCATGGATTAGAGTGTCCAACCGGAGAGTAGTTAAGAGTAGTATCATGAAGATAATATATTTATATGAGAGTGTTCACTAGTGAAAGTATGATCCCTAGGCCTTGTTTCTAAGCATTGAAACACCATTTGCTACTAGATCTGTTACATGTTTGCCTGCTTCCATCTTTATTTCAGTTTGCATTTAGTCTCTTCCACGCCATCAAGCTATTTTCTATCACCGTTACCACTTATAATTATCTATACCACTTATATTTCACTATCTCTTCGCCGAACTAGTGTACCTATACACCTAACAAGTGTATTGGGTGTGTTGGGGACACAAGAGACTTCTTGTATCTTTATTGCAGGGTTGCTTGAGAGGGAATACCTTTGACCACTTCCTCCCTGAGTTCGATAAACCTTGGGTAATACACTTAAGGGAAAACTTGCTGTTGTTCTACAAACCTCTGCACTTGGAGGCCCAACAACTGTCTACAAGAATAGAAGTGCGTAGACATCACACGCACCGGATATTTACGAGTCTAGAATACGCTGTGCCACGTTTCTTGTGATCAAATTATGTTCAGTACGCGAAATATTACTTTTTTTTTGATAATCGAAAAATGCATGCTCCTCCATGCAGCTCCTCCGCGCCGCACCATCTAGGGTAACATGGCCCCGCCTAAGAAGCCGCTGCTGCCGCCACGACAGCCGCCAAAACTGGGGTATTCAGCCCCTCTAAGGCAGGCCATGAAGCTCTACTTCAAGGCCGGTCTCCCATTGCCCTGCCAGGCGGATGATTTCCCTAAATGTGCCGAATCGTCCACGGCGGCGACGGCGGCTTTGTCAGCGCCAGATGCGGCAAGAAGGGCCAAGAGAGCGATGTGGAGAAATCGCGCGGCGACATTACGGCATGCTCTAGGCAGTGGGAACATAGTACGTATCAAATCGTTCACGAGAGCGTGCCGCCAAGGGTACACACCCTCGAACAGGGCAGCGCCAAGGTCTAGGAACTCTCGCATCCACGCTTCGGTGCAGACTACCTTACCGCAGTGGGGGAGGCTGGGAGCACGCCATCTGCGGCAAAGACGCTCCATCCTACGCACCGTCGGAGGCCGTACCGTGGCGGCGACTGTAGCATCCCATCTGTCTAACATCTGTAATGCTACATGCTCTAATAATAAAGTGCTACTTCCTACATATATTTGTTGCATTTATTATATCATGCTCATGTCAACATGCCACCTTGCATTTGAGCATCATATAAAACCCTTTCCATTTGGTTCTTATCTCATATGCACTATTAATTATATTTGCCTCTTGATATATTGTATTTGGTTCTTGATAAATGCTTGATGCCAAGTTGAGTTGGGGGCATATCTTTTATTTAACTCCACCACCTTTTCTTGTCACCACCCCCTTTTAATTCTACCATCCAACTATATGTGAGCTTTGCATTTTATTTGGGTTTACCTCTAGCTCATGTGGGTTCGGATGGATCCACTTCTACTTCCACATGCTCCCATATATGCATCATGTTGTTTTCACAATGTTGATATGTGGAGAGCCACTTGGCCACCTTTGCATGCATGTGGTTAGATTCACTTGCTCTATCTTCCATATGGTTTGTTTTGGGAATAATTGAGCATTGTTTAAATATAATTGTGGCCAAATGATCTTCTAGTGGGACATACACACTAGCATGGCCTATTATATTCAATTATGCTTAAATCCACCCTTACCATATTTTATCAAGCTTGTAGTTTATGTGGTGGTCTTTATTTAAGTATGGATGTGCATGGGGGTAATAGATGCCCATATGTATATGTAGTTGTTTTCACAACTAATGAATGTGGCATTTATCCTTCATGCATGGCCCATGCAAGGCCTCTCCCTTGTTCTTCTATTTTGGCTTATTTTGGAATATTTGGGTGGAGTTTGTTTGAACTCAATTGAAACAAATGAACCCAAATGCATGTTTAACCCACTTGTCTCCCACCTTGCAACTCTTTTAGGGGATTTTCCTCTTGTCAAGCATACATGGTATCTATATTTTGTTTTCACCAAATATTATCATGTGCATGAGAGAATGCCACATGCAAGATCATTTTTATTTTCTTCCACCTCTCTCTCTCCTTTGGTCATTTTTGTTTTCTCCCTTTGCCTTGACTCAAACATCTTTGGTGTTTCATATCCACTCCAAGATCCTAGCTCTTCCATCTATTCTTCTTCCCTCTCCCTTTTTCTAGCTAAACCCTAGCTCATCTCACCACCCCCTCATCTCTAGCCTCGGCTAAAACCCTAACCTAGCCTTCTTTCTACACTAATCGCCCCCCACCTGGCCCTGCCCTAGCTGGCCTTGGCTAGGCCGAACCTAGCCCGAGCCACCCTTGCTCGGCACCTCCCTACCGGCTGAGCCATCTACCTCTGTGTCCTCTCTCTTCCGCTGCCAAGCAACATGCCACTGAGCCACCCGCACCATTCCACACCTGAGCCGTAGCCCCAGTCGCCAGCTGTTTGAGCCCTGGTCCAACCAAGCCGTGCCCAGCACGTGAGAAGAGGGAGAGGAGAGAAAGGTGGCCACCACCACGTTTTACACCCGACCAACCCCATGTGCTCTCCCTCTGCCTCGACCTTATCTACCCCCTCCTCTCTACCTGGCGTCGCCCCAGATCCACCCAGGGCCTAGCCCTTCTACTCCTCCTTCCCCACCTACCGCTACCCCCTCTCTCTTCCATCTCCGTTCGGCCACCGTCGACATCGGCTCGACACAGTAGCTAGGAGGAGGCGGCGTGGCGTTGAGGTGTCGAGGAAGACCGAGGAGACCTCCAGCAGCGCCCCTGTGCTCGCAGGCGAGGAGGAGACGGGCCGGAGCCGTTGCAGTTCGACGTGGCCGACACAAAACCCTAACCCGCCGGTCGCCAGCTTCCCCAGCAGACCCCTGCTTCCTGGCTCGATCCACCACCACCAACCTCCCCGCGGTGAGCCTCCGAACCTCCCAGACACCCCCTCTTGCCGATCTGCTCCCTGTACACGCCGCGCACTCCGGTGAGCACTCTCTGTGCACCGCGCTCGCGTTTGCCACCCCGTCGTTGCGCCGCTGATACATCATCTTGTCGTGTAACGTTTACCCAGCAACAACCTCCGCTAGCCCCAGTGGTCGCCGCCGCCACGCGCGCGCCAGATCACGAGTTCGACCCCTGTCGCGCTCTGTTTCTCGCGTCGTCAGTTTCGTCAGAGAAAACAGATGGAAGAAAAAGTAGCTGAGGCCTTTTGCGAATACCCCCTGCCTTTTGTTTTCCTCAACCCGCACTCCAGCCCGAACCCACCGATCAGCCGCTGTTGCACTTTTGTAAAAAGGTACCCAGGTTGTGGGTTCCTCAACCCGCGGTCCCAGTCTCGGCCACGTGGCTGCGCCCTGTTCGTGCGCCCGCGTGTGGGTCCGCATAGACGCGGGTCCCGCATGTCATCCGTCGTGCCTGGTTGAGCGCCCGGTGAGAAAAACCGCTGCGTCGTTTTCCCGCCAGCTCAGCAGACGACCCCACCTGTCTGTGGCTGCGGCTAGCTACCCTCTGTGTGCAAAAAGTCTCTGATCCTTTTCTCTTTAATAAAAATGATTTCAGAAATTGTTAAATATGTTTTAAATCCAGAAAATAATATCTTTTGATTGACTTATCCAAATAATACAAATGATATATGTTTTTGAATCAGAAAAATGTGAGGATTGCAAAATAATGTTTGGCTAGTTTAAATTTTGTAAAATGTTTAAATTGCAATAAAAATGCCTTTTCTTAATTAATTAATAACTTTAATTCTATAAATCCAAATTTGACAAATAATATATCTAAATCGATCAGCGCGACGAGCCCGTTCGAACTATGCACTCCATGATATGATTTAAAGCATGCATCATGTCATTATTAAAAAACCAGAACTATTTATGGCATTAAAACTTGACCAAATAATTAATAAAATGATTTATTCTTGTCCCACACCTCACCCTTGCCATGCTACTTTATTGCCATGTAAATTGTGCATCATTCATCATGGCATGCTTGTTTTCTTGTTGCATTTTATTTATATGCTTGTGCACTTTATTTATGTTGGCCCTTGTTTGTTTGGTTCTTCTTTCGAATAGACGCCGAGCAGGGGAAATATCAGGAATCCCAGGAGTACTACCCAGATCCTTCTCTCGCTTCAACTGAGCTGCCAGGCAAGCACTACCACATGCTTGCATACATATAGTACCTATTGCTTCTATCTTATTCTTGCATCATGGAGTCGCGATTGCATTAAATTGAATCCCAAGTACTGCATAGCCTTTACTTTTAAACCCCACCGAGCATGTTCCTCAATCCCATGAGCCATTACTACATGAGTTGTTTGAGCCATGCGAGTCGTAGAACAGCATGTGTAGGGTATGTGAGTGTCAGATGGATAACGAGGTACCTAAACAACATAACCTGAGTAGTAATGGGATAACTCATGAAAGAGGCAACGGTGAGCAATACATGCTATTTGGTTTTTCATGCTCACTTGTGTCCCGTAGGACCCCGAGTAGTTGATACCTGTTCCTTGATTATTCGCACTATCCACATACGGGAGACTCTATGAATCCCCCTTTGCAAGAGCTTGATTGGCACTGTATTTCTTGGGGCCACAAAGTAGTTTGGGGCTTTATTACTATCCTGTACTTATGCCATGCTTTACTGTATTATTTAAAATTGTGCGTGGAGCACCTGTACTGTTCAGGATGGCGGAGTGTTTTCGCGGTATCGACAAGCCCAGTCACACTTTCGGGTTCCTAGTCGTTTATAGCCATTGGCGCAAACCTTGGGTCCGTCTCGAAGCCGGCCAACTTCGTTGCGGGTAGCTTAAAGCCGGCCAACTTCGATCATAGACAAGTATAACTAAAGTACCGTCTTTAAATTGACTAAATATCTGACTAGTAACTGGTGCAATATTCATGGAATGGTTAATAAAACTGCCAACGGATGGGTTGTTCGTCCGCTTTCTCATTGGTAAGCGAGAGGGAGGATGGATCTGTTACTTTATACTGTTATAACTGTTGTTCTAATTAACGGACATCCGCCTATCATTGGTTAGGCGGATGGTTAGCGAGTATCTATAGACTTGTTAGCTACTCTCTTTTGCTACAATTGCGTCACCCCAGGTTATGTCCCCTTTAGAGGCATAAAGACTTGCTGAGTACCCCTAGGGTCTCACATGATAAATTGTTTGATTCAGATGAACAGGTGTATTCGCAAGATGGATACTGGGTGGAGGAGACAGATGATGTTGGCAACGATCACTCGGTGTAGAGATTCCGGGGATGGGGATCCGTGAGATCTGTGGGCGGGATGTGCTTATTTATGTGGCATCTTATGCCGATTTGCTTCTTGTCCGTACTCGGATCTTGATTCCCGCTTCCGCTTGATACTCGGTTGATTGATGTATGAGGAGCTATCCTACACTATTATCTCTATCTAGGATATTTGGATCTTGCCGTATGGCATTGCAATATTTCTATTTCTTTTAGATGGTATGGCTCTGAGAACTGTTGTAAGGTAGCTTGCATACATGCTCACTTGTGTATGTATTTGATCTCTTCGCTTGTTGCCTACGCCGCTCGCTCTTGTCCCGATGTTCTTGGAAGTGGTTAGGACGGCCGACGGGTCTACACGTGGGTGGCCCCTAGGCCCCCGCTGTACTATTTTAACCACTTTTGGTTCATCCAGGCTTGAACTTAGAGCGTAGGGTTCGAGGTTGTTACAGCGACCAAGCATCTACACTCAGCATGCTGGATTGTTTGACAGCCGGAGCCGGCGGCGGGCATCAGCTCAGCCCCGGAATTCAGGTTCGAGTTCACACAGACCTACAATCCCGAGAAGGAGATGCCGAATTTCAATTTCGAAGAAATCGTTGCGACGGCGCGGATGGTCCAACTGAACTAGGACTGGCGCACGCAGATCGCTCGTGCATAAACGATGCAGATTTCTTGTAGTTTGGCGGGAAGGCAATAGATCAGTTTGGGTTAAATGATCAAAGAACTTATGTCCTCTCAAGGCAATTGGCCAGCCAACTTTTCTGGTGGAGATCTGTAGTTTCTTCAGTGTAGAATAGTTAAGTTCAAACTAAAGAATGGCTTTTGTAGATGAAATGCTGACGAATTGTTCTATAAACTAGTAGGAAGTTTAGCCTACTTTTGTGCAGGTATAAGACCCTTTTTATGGAAGTACTACTGTTTTAAGCAAATACTATCAAGTATCTATTTTCTTCAATTACTAGTCGTGGTTAAATCCAGTTAACTAGCATCTTTTTATCCCAGACTACAGATTTTGCGTCTGTTGTCTGTGTTGTAAATCATTTTTCCTCTGTCTTGTGGTGCCTGCAAAATGGTCCTGTAGTTCAACGTGTTACAAATGTAGCTACCTTGTACTTGAAGAGGAGATGGACTACATTTTCCTGGCATCCACAGAATTGACATTGCTCATTGCCAGACCACCCTCTTTTCATGAGGTTGTCCTTGGTTATTCACAGAAATTATAAAGCACGGTGTTCAACTACATCGATTCAAATTATTACACACACACTACATCAAATTCATTACCCACACATACTACATCGATTAAAACTATTACACACACATACTACTTCAAACTATTACACACACGTACTACATCGATTCAAACTATTACACATTTTTAGTCGATGCTAACTTCCTGCTACGCTCTCCATACTACAAATTCATTAGACACACATACCACGGCAATTCACTAGAGCTCTGTCTTCACTCGAGGGAAATCGGTACCACCAGCTCATCTAAGCCCGGTTCCCCCACCGAAACTGTGTGCACCGTCGCGAAATGGTGGTGGTCCTGTGCCATCGATCCTTCCAGGCCAACACTGCAGGCTACGAGGACGCTTTCTGGCAGCCTCTTCGGGGCCCTGAATGCCATGTACCGATTCTAGAACCTCCTCCAGGTGGATGATGACTGGGTGCTTCCAGCAAAGCTATCGCCCTGCCCTGCTTGGAATCTGCACCTCGTACATCTTAGGAACAGCGTCAGGATCTTTCAGCCATGCCTTTACCTCGATGACCCATCTGTCGCTCGGTGGAAGGATTTCCACCATCTCGCCGCCAAGGCTACTGACGACCTGCTTGAGGGCCTCCGGCTCCTAAGCATCCAATGGGAGGCCGTCAAAGCCGAGTTTGGAGAAGAAACGAAGCTGCCCCAAGTGATCATCCCACCCACAGGCGTGATTGATGACCCACAAGTATAGGGGGTGTATCGCAGTATTTTCGATAAGTACGAGTGTCGAACCCAACGAGGAGCAGAAGGTGCTGGCTAGTGGTATGGATCAGGAATTCTCTGCAAATACTTAGCAAACGGATTTTTAGGGGTTTTCGATAAAGCAAGTAAACAAAGTATGAGTAAATGAAAGATAGTAAGAATGAATGCAGCAAGTGGCCCAATCCTTTATGCAGCAAAGGACAAGCCGGTTGTATTTCTATAGATGACCAAACGTTCTCGAGGACACATGGGAAGACTGTCATGTGCTTTCGCTTCATATAGTCAATTAATCTTCTCTAGCTTGCTAAGTGTTGTGTGGGTGAACCTGTGCTAATGTACCGCCCCATCCAAGACTAAATACATACTTGTGATTATACCCCTTGCAAACATCCATAAGTACAAGAAAGTAATTAAGGTAGAAACCTAACCACAACTTTAAACTCTAAGACCCTTACGTCCCTTGTGCAATGGTTTCCTAACGGGGGTTCAGGTTTCTGTCACTCCGGCAACCCCTACGATTAGTAGCCAAATACACAATGCATTCCCCTAGGCCCTTATAGGTGAAGTGTCATGTAGTCGACGTTCACATGACACCACTAGAAGAAGTACACCACAACTTAAATAACAATCTATTGAATCTTTCTCAACGCAACTCCACTACTAACAACAAGACTTCTCCCATGCCCTCAAGAACAAAACGAACTACTCACAAGACATCATATGGATCATGATCAGAGATGGAATAATGATGTATAACAATCTGAACATAAACAATAATTCAATGGTTCACTCAATAGCATCAACTACAAAGAGTAATCAACACCGGGAAAGTTTCACCTATGAACTATAGCAAGATTCAACCAATTGTTACAGCAATATGGAGATGGTGATGAGGGTGCTGATGGTGATGATGGTGGTGATGATGATGATGATGATGATGGTGTTGATGGCTATGATCTCCCCTCTCCGGGAAGGAATTCCCCCGGCAGAAATCTGTCTGCCGGAGAGATCTTTCTCTCTTGGTGTTTTCCGCCCCGCAGAGGCGGCAGAATCTTTCTGTGGTCGCTCCCCGAGTCTTAGGGTTTCGTCGGGATGATATACGCCAGAGGAGAGAGGCTGGAGTGGGCCAGTACAGCCACACCACTCCCAAGCGCGGCCTAGGCCTGCCCGCGTCATGGGGTGGTGTGGGCCCCCTGTGGCCCACCTCCACTCCATCTTCTGTCATCCTGAGTCTTCTGGAAAAATAGAATTTCCCATATATTTTCCCGGATTTTCTGATCTTCGCGAATTTTGCCTCCGAACAGCACCTTTTCCATCAGAATCCTGACTGCAGCGGTCCATGCTCCAAAAGTCATCAACCATGCAAAAACAGATGAGATAACATAAGTATCACCTCTCAATACGAACTATATCAATGAATAATAGTGAATTAAGATATAGAATAGTGATGCAAAATGGACGTATCAGCGATGCCAACGCATGAAGCTCATTTTCTCCCCGCAGCACTCAAAAGAACGGGAAGAATGCAGAACGCACTCGGTGTCTGAGCTGTGCTCGAACCGGACAAAAAAATCGAATGGCGGCGTGCATACCTCAATCTTGACCTCATTTCGTCTGATCCCAAAACGAGACATGAAAGCCGACAGCAACTCCACTGGCGACACGGCGAGACGGACGCCCATCACGGTGGCCATGAGAGCGTGGTCGTCGAACTGTTGTGCCAGGGCTACCATGTCTGGGGTGCGCGGCAGCACGCAACTTCCTGAGGCCAGTCGCCGGCCTAGATCGCCCGACGGGACACGCTCCGTCGTGCGAGAAGGACTAGCTAGAGGTGAGATATTAGTCCGGGGACGCGAAGCTCCGATACGGCGGACGATGCGACGGCGACGGCTGCGAGCTTCGATTAGAGGCATGGGAAGTTGATTGGACATGGCGGGGACGCAAATTAGAGCAAGTGCGAGCTCCGATCTGAGACGAGCAGCCGGAGCTGAGCAAATGTTATGGGGAGGGGAGCAGGGAAGAAGACCAGAGCAGAGCAAAGAAATAGATCTGGTCCACTTAGGGATCTGGTCCACGCAGGGGTAAGCTAGTCCATGACCGCAAAAGATAACGGGGAATACGGACATGGCGGGCCAAGAAGAGTTGACCTAATGGCGATATTTGAGTTCAACCGTTTTTCGTCTGGTTCAAATGACCGTTCGACCGTTAGATTTGTATTCACCCCCATTTGGCCCTTCTGGACAATTGGCGATTCTACTACAGCCCCTCCGCGCGATTGATGACAACTCGGGTACCACGGTGCACTCACCCGGGAAGTTTGGTACCACAAACGAACATTCCCAAGGACAAGGCCATCCTTGCACCAGCTTGAACGCAAGATGCTTTCCAGCTCTTTACTTTCTCAGGGGCTCGGCGTAGGATTTCCCAGTTCTTGGCGGCTGAATCTGCCGCCTTGATGGTAATGTCCAGCGGCTTGGCAATCTCCTTAGCTTGAGTGATGGCAATATTGATGAAGTTGCCGTTAAGAATCATGCACTCCTTTGAATCCGAAGCACCTTCACCCATGTTGGTTAAACCAATGGGAGTTGTGTTTTCGTAAGAGACAAGGGTCGTGATGAAATTATCGTATGGCCACCTAGAGGGGGGTGAATAGGTGCTACTTCAAATTGAGAATGACTAGCGGGAGGGCGCTCTTCAGGAAGCGCGCATTTTGGCCGCAGCGCGCACGTTTCCGGCCGCATGGCAGCCCGACACGTGGCGTGTGGAATTTCACCCGTGCATATTTCCGGCCGCACGGCAGCACGTGTATTTCCGGCCACACGGCAGCCCGACACGTGGCTAGCTGCTCATGCAGTGCACACGACGAAAGGTAGTTCCACGCAGTGCAATAAGGCAGTGCACGAGCGGTGCAACTCGTTTACTGTCGATCGAAAGCAGTGCAACGCAGTACACCGTGCACTCCAAGAACATCGCGCAGTGCACTGCGACCTTAGACAGTGTAATGCAGTACAACAAGGCAGTGCATGGATGGTGCACTGCCTGAACACCGCGTAGTGCACTGCGACCGAAGACAGTGCAAGGCAGTACAATGAGGTAGTACACTGCTAGGACACCGCGAAGTGCACTGCAAATTACGGCAGTGCAACACATAACAACAAGGCAATGCATGGACGGTGCACTGCCTGGATAGTGCATAGTACGCTGCCAGGACACCGCGTAGTGCACTGCGAACTAAGGCAGTGCAACACAGAACAACAAGGCAGTGTATGGACGGTGCACTGCTTGGACAGTGCGTAGTACACTGCCAGGACACCACGCAGTGCACTGCGAACTAAGGCAGTGCAATACAGAACAACAAGGCAGTGCATGGACGGTGCACTGCCTGAATAGTGAGTAGTACACTACCTGGACACCGTGCAGTGCACTGCGAACTAAGGCAGTGCAACACAGAACAACAAGGCAGTGCATGGACACCTCGCTGTGCACTGCGTTTGAAGGCAGTGCAATATAATACAAAAAGGCAGTACACAGACAGTGCACTGCTAGGACATCGTTCCGTACACCATGACCAAAGGCAGTGCAATGCAGAAGAAAAAGGCATGCACCTGCCATGCACCGCCAGGACATCATGCCGTGCACCACAACCGAAGGCAGTGAAATGTAGGGTCAAAGAGCAGTGCAAAACAAAAAGTTCTTCTAAACCTATCATATGGGATCTAGTTTTGTAGATCTCGACGCGACTAGCGCAATTGTGAAAACGGATCTCAGTTTGGATGATTCGTTTAAAAGATATCGTATTCTTCGTGTTTGAATCTAAAAAAGAAAGGGAAAAAGGACCGCCACCCCTCTCTCTATAGGCACCACGTGTCGCGCAGGGAGGACTAAGGACAATGCACAAAGGCCTCTTCGGACACCACGTGCAGCAACATCAGCAATTGCAGAGCGCACTCGAGAACGCGCGCGCTTTTTCTAGCCTTTTCGCTTCAAATTTTACTCGTTTTCAATTTAGGGTTTGACACAAAAGGTAAATTCTCTAGATTATGCAACTATGGTGAATTTACCTATATGTCAATCTAGCACATATACTAAGAAAGAACAAGATAAGTAAAGTGCGGTAAAGGATAGAAGCAACCAAAGTGGAGCACGGGGAGACACACGGATTTGTTTCCTGTAGTTCCTTCCTTTTGAGGGGAAGTACGTCTACGTTTGGAGAGGGGGTGGTTTCAAACCACCAACACCACAAGAGGCCTCCCTTGTTCTCCGATGAACCTCACCCCAACGGGTTCGATTCACCTCTTTCACTATAGCGGCAACCTTCAAGGTGGAAGCCGTCACCTTTACAACAACTTCAAGGCACACATCCACAACCTAATTGGAGGCTCCCGAATACAAGCAAGCTATGAAACAATCAAAGACAAGCTTCTAAGAACCAAATCACAAGTTAGGGTTTCCAATGAAACACTAGAGCAAGGGGCCCTCAAGTGAATGAGGGGGAAATGAAGATCTCTCTTGGTGAATCTATAGATCAAGGCCTCCTCCTTCGATTCTCCAAAGATCAACAACTTTGGATGTTGAATGAAGAGATCTTGTGGATTTGGTGGCTCAAATGGTGATGTTGTTCTTGAGGTGGACGAGCAGCTCCCAAGGTAGAAGAAGGGGACTTTATATAGGTCCCATAGAATTAAAGCTGTTGGGAGCCACTTACCCCGAACAGTCCGGCAAACACCAGTTGGACAATCTGGCCCAGCCGGACACTCCGGGCAAAACAAACCGGACACTCCGGCCTGACAAAGTTTCTGGCCAGAGTACGGACCATGTCCGGGTAGTGTCCGATATGGCACACAGAATGTCCGAGCAAGTCAACCATTCCCCAGGCCGGATAGCCCGGCATAATCTAACCGGATAGTCCGGCCGAGGCCAGACACTCCAGCGCGAATCGGTCGGACAGTCCGGCTGGGACTTTGTTCCTACACATACATGATCCTTGGAAGTTCTTTTCCTTCAGTGCAAAATATACTAGAGTAGCTGATGTCTCCTTAAACATTTAACAGTAGATTAAACCTATCCAAGTGTTGTCAACAAACATCAAAATAATAGGAAGGGCATTGATACGTCCAAAATGTATCTACTTTCCTGAACACTTTTGCTATTGTTTTTCCTCTAAACTTGTGTGATTCGGATACAACTAACACAGACTAAAACGGGGTCTAGTTTTTGTGTAGAAAATCAACTATCGGGAAAAATCCCGGAAAATATGCCAAAAATCCTATTTCACCAGAAGATTCACGGAGCCAGAAGATGATACGGAGGAGGGCCACGAGGGGCCCACACCACCTGGACGCGCGGGCCAGGCCTGGCCATGCCAAGGGGTGGTGTGGCCGCCTCGGTCACCCCCTCGGCCTCCCTCTTCGCCTATAAGTTGCCTCTTGACCTAAAAACCAAGGGGGGTTCGACGTTTTTCCAGAAAGAGTTCCACTGCGCCGCCACTACCAGATTCCGCGAATCAGAATCAGAAACTCCGTTCTGGCACCCTGCTGGGACGGGGAATTGGAGGAGATCATCGCTATCATCATCACCATCGCTTCTCCACCGACCATCCATGTTTCCCCCATCCATGAGTAAGTAACCCCCCGCTGTAGGCTATGGGGATGGTAGGGATTGGATGAGATCGTTCATGTAATGCCATCAGATTGTTAGGGCATGGTGCATAGTATCTATTATTAGTGCTTTTTGACTTTGTTGCAACTTGTTATGCTTAATGCTTGTCACTAGGGCCCGAGTGCCATGATTTCAGATCTGAACATGTTATTGATTCATGATGATAGTATTATTTATGGTCTTACCTGCAAGTTGTATACACATAATATTGTCCGGAACCAAAGGCCCCGAAGTGACAATAATCGAGACAACCGGAGGGGATGGCTTTGATGTGAGGATCACATGTGTTCACAGAGTGTTAATGCTTTGCTCCGGTGCTCTATTAAAAGGAGCACCTTAATTGCCAGTAGTTCCCTTGAGGCCCCGCTGCAAATGGGTTGGCAGGACAAAAGATGTTGTGCAAGTTCTCATTGCGAGCACGTATGACTATATATGGAACACATGCCTATGATTATCTAGTACTTGGATGCTTTATATTATTTATCTGCAAATGCCCTATGTCTTGATTGCTATATGAATTGTCTTGTCCATGCAACGCCCGTCCATCCATCCCTATGCCTACCGTGATTTAATCCTACTGTTTACTGCAATTGTTACTATTGTGTTTACTTTTACTACTTCTATTACTTTACTATTGCTACCATAAAACTGTTGCTACTGATAAACTGATGTGAGCAAGATTGTTTCCAGGTGTAGCTGAATTGACAACTCAGTTGTTAAGACTTATAAATATTCTTTGGCTCCCCTTGTGTCGAATCAATAAATTGGGTTTCACTTCCCTCGAAAATACTGCGATACACCCCCTATACTTGTGGGTCATCAAGACTATTTTCTGGTGCCGTTGCTGGGGAGCATAGCTCTATTTATCAACTTCACTTGGAATCACTATTGTTCGCCGCCATCCATCATGGGTAAGTCTTGTGATGGCAAGGTCCCTATTTTACCATCCACTACAAGGAGAGGGATGGTTCTGAACACCTTTGCTCCTCTTGATTCACCGTCTGTTATGAGTAAGTTCCTTAAACCACCACATACACATGCTACACACACTGCTACTACTGCTGAATCTGAAACTTCTAATACTTATGATGTTGCTTCTACTGTGCATGATAAGAGTGGTTCATTATGTCCCTTCCTAGATGCTACGATTGCTAGAACTATAGCTGGAAATACTGAAACTCCTAAAGAAGACACTACTACACCTGTCAGTTCACCTGAGTCTAGAGAGAGCTATGGTATTGAAGACGGTTATATAGAGATGACTGATGAATTTATTAAAGAATGTCAAAACACTCAGGATAAAAGTGCTATTAAGAGTCTTCTTGAGAGGCGTACTATAAAACCCAAATTATCTCCTAACGATAAGTTTGTTACATCTCCCATAAACATTAAAGATAAGGATTATGATTTCTCTCTTGATTTATCTTACATAACTATTGTTGAGAAAGAACCTTTTTGTGGAACTAAGAATGAAAGTGCGGTAGCACATATTACTGAGCTTTCTATCATGAGTGTCTTATTTTCTGATGATATTAAGATGCACACCTACTTTGTTGCTAAATATTTTCCCTTTTTCACTAAAAGGAGAAGCTAAAACTTGGTTTAATAATTTACCTCCTGGATCTATTGACAGCCCTGATTGCTTGATTAGTACCTTCCTTCAGAAATATTTCCCTCCTAGTGCCAGACATGCTATTTTGTAGGAACTTTTTGATTTTAAACAGGGAGAGAAAGAGATATTGGCTGAATCATGGGCAAGGTTTTGTGCTTTGATTCATGCACAGGTTGGATGTCCATTACCTAAGAACGAGCTTGTTGATATATATTATAATGGACTAATTGAAGAATCTAGGACATACCTGGATAGTTGTGCTGATTGTGTTTTCAGGAATAGGAGTCCCAAGGAAGCTGAGGAATTAACGGCTAAAATAAGCAAGAATTATGAAGACTGGACTTCATCTGAGCCAACTACACCCGAGACAACTACACCTGAGTTAACTATGCCTAAGCCAACACCAACACCAAAACCAAAGAAGAGGGGAGTTATTGAACTAAATGATGAAGTGATGAAGGAAGCTAAGAAATGTCTTTAGTAGAAGGGAATTAAAGCTCAAGACGTGAAGAATTTACCTCCGATTATGTAAGCCAATCCCCCACTCATCCACTATTGAGGTACACTCTCTCCAACATTTTGATGAAGGTGATATTCCTTACTCTAAACCTCCTAATCAATGCTTAGAAGAATTTGATATTTTTATTGTTAAGCAAGATAATTTTAATAAAAGGGTGCAAAATCATCTAATGGAAAACCCTAGAGCTATTGTTGAGTTGAAGGATATTGTGGAAAGAACCTCCAATGATGTTAAAATGCTTGTTAAACATTTTCAAATGGTTCAAACTCAAATTGATCAGCTTATTAAAGTACAAATAGACTTGCTAGTTAATGTTGCTAATGAAAAACATGCTTATGAAATTAGAGCTAGAAGTGGTGCTGCTACCCAGGATCCTCTATATCCTAAGGGGCATCCTAAAAGAATTGAGCAGGATTCTCAACAAACTGGAAATAGTGGTACTACTCCTATGAAAAGGAAAAAGAAACATAAAAATATTATAGAACCTTCTGAACCTGCTAAAGATCCTAATATTATATCTGTCTCTCTGAAAGTGGTAATGAGGAAAATGATGTTCCTGATAAAGAAAAAGTTGAAGAAGAACCTGAAAGGCACACTAAGAATACTAAATACACTAAAGAAGATTTTGTTGCTAAGAAGCATGGTAGTGAAAGAGAACCTTGGGTCCAAAAACATATGCCTTTCCCTAATAAGAGACACAAGTCAAAGGAAGACGAACACTATAATAAGTTTTGTGAGTGGATGAAACCTTTATTTTTACAAATACCTTTGACTGATGCTATTAAATTGCCTCCTTATTCAAAGTATATGAAAGATATTGTCTCTAATAAAAGGAAGATGCCTAATGAAGAAATTTCTACTTTGCTTGCTAATTATTCCTTTAATGGTAAGGTTCCAAAGAAACTTGGAGACCCAGGGATTCCAACTATTCCATGCTTTATTAAAAATAGTTATGTTTGAACCGTTTTGTGTGATTTGGGAGCAGGAATTAGTGTTATGACTTTTTCTCTCTATAAGAGACTTCAATTGGAAAAACTAATACCAACTGATATATCTTTGAAAATTGCTGATAAATCTACTACTATTCCTGTTGGTATATGTGAGGATGTACCTATTCAAGTTACTCATAATTGTTTGATATTAACTGATTTTGTTGTGCTTGA
The DNA here is from genome assembly GCA_910589775.1 of Avena eriantha. NCBI lineage: Eukaryota > Viridiplantae > Streptophyta > Magnoliopsida > Poales > Poaceae > Avena > Avena eriantha. The sequence goes on from OU342745.1 coordinate 44,139,095, forward strand.
AATGCCTAAAGATGACAATATGTCTATTATTCTTGGGAGACCTTTTCTTAATACTGCAAGAGCTATTATTAATTGTAATCAAGGAAAGGTGACTTTTAATGTTAATGACAAGGAGCATACTGTCTATTTCCCCAAGAAGATTGATAGGACCTATGGTTTAAATTCAATTGAACATGTTGAGGGCATCCAAGTTGGAGAAATATATTGTCCCATACCACGAGAAAAATATGAAACTATTATGATTGGGACCATTGCTATCAAGGTTGAGGTAACATAATCATTAGTGGAATACAAAGTTTTATTTCATATAAAAAAAATTTGGTAACAAGACCTGATCAACCTTGTTAACAAAGGGATTTTAATGAACAAAACAATGTTTTCACCATGATTATCTTTGTTTACTTTTAGTTTATCCATTTTAGTTTTTGCTTTCACTTAGTTTACTTTTCTGTTGCTAGTTGCTTGCATATTAGAGTGTCTTAGAACTTCGGAAGTTTTAGTTTTGTTTTGCTTTTGCATCTTTCCAAAAACATCTTTCTGTCAGAAAACCATTCATCTATACCTGAAATTGCTCAAAAATAAAGTGTCTTAAAAAATTCCAGAAAATTCATATTAAATTTTTACGTAAAAAAAGGGGCAGAGGAGTACCTAGAGTGACCCAGAGGGGCCCACCAGGAAGGCACACCATATGGTGGCGCGGCCACCCTAGGTGCGCGCCTGGCCATGGTGTGGGCCACCCCTGGCCCTCCATTCACTCTCTCACTTGCCACTTCTTTGTCTCTCCCGATAAAACACTAGTTCATTGCTCAAAATCACGTTCTTGTTGTTCTTGTCCATGATTTTTCGATCTCCTTTCTCAGCCCATCTTTGCTACTGAAATTTGGAGCATTTGTTCTCAGGTATATGAGTCCTTCGCTTGTCCAAGTAGATTTGTGTTTAGTGGTTTATATCTTGAGTATTTTGCTGATGTAGGTGACAGGTTATGTAAGCTTGTAAGCTTGTTCAATGCTTAGAAATTTGTTTTGATGCATGTTTAGGCCACTTCCAAGTCCCTATGAGTAGTTCCCTTCATTATGTATTCACTTTGCAATCACTTGTATAATGGATGTTTAAATTTCAGAATATCAAAGATGAACAACCACACTTTTGGAGAAATATTTGAGAGGGACACACCTAGGAGGGCAAGGCCTTCAAGATCAGCCTCTCAGTTTAGGCCGTCATATAATGAAGATCTTATTGCACCACGCTTTGGCAATGAAGGAGATGAGGGATATGCTCACCCATCTACTTTCCCTTGTTTTACCTTTTTGCGAGCTGTAGGGATCCTCGATGAGTTCTTACTTCTTGTTCAGAGGGTTGGGCTGACCACCTACATGGAAGATGAGAGTGAGCAATATGCCGTGCTCACCAAAAGTTTCATTGAGAGTTTCGTTTTCACTAACACCCCTTATCAGTCAACTGTTTCGTTCAAGATTTATAATCTACCTATTACCATGCCATTGGAAAGATTTTGCAGCATTGTAGGCATTGGCATGACTGGGACAGTGAAGAAGATCCAAGGTCGACCCGCTGATTTGCTGGAGATCTACCGAAGTGTTACAAATGACGATGACCGCGCAGCTCAGCGCGGGAAGATAAGAAATATTCAACTCCCATCTCTAAGATATTTTGCTTATTATCTTGCCACTAGTATTCTTGGTAGGGGGAACACTAGTAATATTTCTAATTATCATTTGGCCGTCCTTGCTGCTGCACTTAATAATGATACCAAGTATAATCTTGGCTCTCTCATTGCTTGCCGCCTAGCCGCTAGAGGATCTATTTATGGGGCATTATTGCCTCACGAATGGTTGCTGCTTTAGAAATTTCTATGGATCCTAATGATATTGTATTGACACCACAAAGGCTTGATCTTGCTACTATGAAAACGCATCACTTTGTCACTACTGACTCTAGTACGGAGGGTTTAGTATATAGGATGTTGTTTACTGATGGAGACGAGAGTGAAATTCCTTTGCCACAATCCACTTTGTTCAGTATTTACAGGAGGCCATAGTCGCGTTCCAAGGAGGACGTGGACGAGCAGCTCCGCTTGCTTGGCTTCCACGGGCAGCACCAGGAGGATATGCCTTTTTACGACTACTCTACACACTATGTTGGGGCGTCCTCCAGTTCGTATCAGGACGAGGGCACCTCCTCGCCGTACTACGGAGGCGCTCCATCTTGGCCACCTTGGGATTGATACCCACTTAGGCCAAAAGCCTAAGCTTGGGGGGAGGTACACCGACACCACACTCATCTACATATCATGTTCAGTCGGTACTTTGTATATCCATGTTTCGTCCTCTTTTTAGTTTTCGTTCTTTCTTTACTTTTGCTTTCTAAAACACAAAAAGACCAAAAATATTTTCGTTGTTTCTCTTTATTTGCTTCTTTGTCTTTTTTAGCCTTGGTTTGCCTCTTCCTTTTTGCTTTGATTGTACTATTTGAAAAAAACCAAAAAGATTTTGCTTTGCGTGTTCCTCCTTTTTTCTCTTGCCTTTAAAAATCAAAAACACCAAAAATATTTGTTCTTCTTCTTTTGGTTTTGTGAAGTTCATTGCAGGGTTCAGCATTCCTCAGTGGAATTTGGTTTCGTGTTATCATTCAAGCCACACAAGTGAAGGGCAATAATGAGTATTAATGACAACTTGAGGTGTGGTAAGAGGCTGGTAACGAACTCTATTTGTTTTCATTTTTGTACATATACTCATCATTGTGGGCATGCTGAGTCTTTTCATGTAAGGTGTATGTTATTTATAGATGCTTAAAAGTTCTTGCTTTCCTATGATTAGCTCTAGCTTGCTAATGGTTTGTAGCATGTCATATGAATGTTTGCTTGCATTGTTCTATTCATAACTTGGTATGACACTGTGGTATCCTCCTCTGAATGTTTCACTTGAATTGACTTGGCACATGCTCACGCATGCATATGACCGAAACAATAATCAGTTAAGCCTCGATGAATTATTTTGCGTCAGGGGTCTTGAATCACTTTCATGCCATGATTAGTCATGTTTTGTTACAAGCATGATTATGACAGTTATTACCCTCTCGTTTGTCGCTCCCTTACTACTACTAGCCTTAGCTTGCACTGAGTATGAGCTCTGCTCGTGTTTCCAACTCCCCAAAACCAATATTGCCAAAAGTGTCCACCATACCTACCTATTAGCATCATTTTCTTTTCCGTGCATATTCAGTATGGCTTGTTTTCTTCCGAATAAAATGTTTGCTTATTATGAGAAAGTTAGTTAGTAAAGCTCTCACGAACTTGATGGCACACTTTATTTCTTGCACTTAATAAACCTGAACCATTGTGATTGTCCATGAAAGTTATATGCTTGCAAATTATAGGCTGGGGATTAGCAGAACCGTGCTGTCACGGGGAACGCTTTCAACACCTATAAATATATACCCAGTTGATATCATGCTCTTTTTTTACAAATATCGTCGGTGTGAACTAAAAGGGGAGCTTGAAAGTCCCTGGAGTTATGTATGTGTGTTAGAGAAACGCCTGGGCGGCTGGTCTAATCCATGCCTGATCAGGGTGGAAACCTGCAGCGTAACCAAAATGAGCAATCTATGAAGTATTCTTCTTACAAAAAAAGTGAGAGATAGTTATTGAGAAAAAGGAAAAAGATATGATGAGAAAAGAGGAAAGAGAGAAAAATCACCATTTTCCCATGGTAAATAAGAAGATTGCTGAGATGCTCATTGTCTGCTTGCCTTGTCATTTTGATATGGGGATTCTTCCGTATCATCGGGCAAGGGGTACCCTGTTGGTGGTTCTCTATGATACGCATGTATTTACTATGACAAGAACTTACCGGTAACTAAAGTTGAGTAGCATGAGGAGCGACACTCATACTCAAGGGACATGAGATTTCCAGTTTATGGTCTCTCAAGCATATAACTCGTATTGGACCTCACTTTCACCTTAACCATTTAAATATGCTTATGATAGGGGCAATGAGAGCTCAAAGCTAATGAGTACTGATGTCTACGCACTTCTATTCTTGTAGACAGTTGTTGGGCCTCCAAGTGCAAAGGTTTGTAGAACAGCAGCAAGTTTTCCGTTAAGTGGATCACCCAAGGTTTATCGAACTTAGGGAGGAAGTGCTCAAAGGTATCCCCTCTCAAGCAACCATGCAATCAAGATACAAGAAGTCTGTTGTGTCCCCAACACACCCAATACACTTGTCAGGTGTATAGGTGCACTAGTTCGGCGAAGAGATAGTGAAATACAAGTGGTATGGATAAAAGACAACAGTGCTAGAAAATAGCTTGATGGCGTGGAAGAGACTAAAGGCAAACTGAAATAAAGATGGAAGCAAGCAAACATGTAACAGATCGAATTGAAAATGGTGTTTCAATGTTTAGAAACAAGGCCTAGGGATCATACTTTCACTAGTGAAAACTCTCATATAAATATCTTCTCTTTATGATACTACTCTTAACTACTCTCCGGTTGGACACTCTAATCCATGGTAGGGCTATAACAGCACACCTCAAAGTAAGCCTTTCCCATCTAGAAAACCCCACACTGTCACCTTGAGCACTAGATGGTTCCAACAAACACCACAATTTCATAAACACATCCAACTCCAAATATAACTCATAACAAGTATTTGTAATCTCTAGCCTAAGTGCCACCATGGTGTGCACACTGTCACTTTCACACACATGGGGAGAGCAGAGATCTATTAAAGCACTTGAGTAGCAAGGTAGATCTACTGGATTACAAAGCTCATGATCACAATATGATCATGCATAGAGAGAGATATGAACACATAGCTACCGGTAGAACCCTTAGCCTCGAGGAAGAACTACTCCCTCATCATCATGGGAATCAGCAACGGCGATGGATATGGTGGTGGAGATCGATGGATATGGCTCCACGGGCACTTCCCCGTCCCGGCAGGGTGCCGGAACAGAGAATTCCTGTCACCCGAATCTCCCCTTCGGTGGTGGCGGCGCTGCGGAACTTTTCATGGCTGGAGGCTTGATGATCTAGGGTTTTGCATCGAGAGGCATCTTATAGGCGAAGAGGCAAGGTCGGTGGGCGGCCAGGGGGCCCACACCACCTGGTGGCACGGCCAGGGCTAGCCTACGCCACCATATGGTGTACCAACCCTGGTGCCCTACTCTGTCTCTGCTTCGTGTTTCCGTGTTGCTCCGGGAAAAACAGGCATATTGGCTTTTGTCTCATCCAATTCCGAGAATATTGATTTTCTTCCTTTTCTGGAACCAAAAATAGAAGAAAACAGGCAACTGGCACTATGGCATCTTGTTAATAGGTTAGTCCCAGAAAACATATAAAAATACCTCAAAGTGTTGATAAAGCAAAGCAAAGTAGATACTAAACAAGCATTGAATATCAAAAATTATAGATATGTTTGCAATGTATCAACATCCCCAAGCTTAACTCCTGCTCGTCCTCGAGTAGGTAAGTGATAAACATAAAGAATAATTTTGAGGTGGCATGCACCATCATAAACTTGATCAAAGTATTTGTAAAACATTTGAAAGCTGGGATCATAGTACTTCAACATAGCATGAAAGATAAATTTCTAACAATAAGACATAGCAACTATGTTGTAACATGAAAATGCACAAAAAAAATTATTAATGAATAACAATGCTTTGCAAGACGTTTGATTGTTTCACATAAAGAAAACACAGCATAGTGGCATTCAGCTTGTCCCTCATTGAGTAGCAAACATAAATGCATAGGACACCTTCAAAGTTCATAAGAGTGACTAGATACAAGTAGTTTAAGAACAAGCAATATCAAGTTATGCATCAATCAACAAGTCTTGGGACAATGCACATAGAACTAAGAATGGTCACTATGCTCTCAAAGTAGGTGCCTAAAGATAGAAGGTCGAGACCCAACATAAAATTAAAAGAAGGGCCTTCATAGAAGGAAGCAGAGATTCAAGTTTCATAAAGAGCTTCCAAAAATTATGGTACTTATTAGCTTTCAGTTCTCATTTCCCCTATCATAAGCATCTTTAAGTGATTAAGGTTAAAGTGACACAACTAAGAGGATATGCTTGACAAGTTATAAGCCGAAATCTCATGCCCCTTACTTACGAAGACCAAACCTCATGCTACTCAATTTTAGTCACAAGTAAGCTCTTGTCATTGTAAGTACATATGTATCATAGAGAATCGCCAACTGGGTACCCCTTGCACATGATACAGGAGCTATCCCATAATCAAATGACAAGGCAAGCAGATAATGAGCATCTCAGCGATCTTTTTATTTGCTATTTGCATAGGTTTTTATTGAGGATGCTTCATAGAGTGCTCATTATGGTTATGCTGCAAGTTTCCACCATGATTAGGCATGGCTTAGTCTAGCGGTCCAAGTGTTTCTCTAACACACATACAAACTCCATGATCTTACAAGTTCCACTTTTATTTCACACCACCGGGATCCATAAGCAAAAGAACATGATATCAATGGGGTACAATGTACAAGTGCAATGTTGAAATCGTTCCCCATGATACATGGTTCTGCTAATTTCAACTAATAAAGCGCAAGCATATACGCAACAAACATGGACGCAATGGTTCAAGTTTATTAAGTGCAAGAAAGTAAAGTGTGCCATCAAGTTCGTGAGAGCTTTAATCACTAATTTTCACATAACAAGTTTAATTTGGGAGGTAGATAAAAACATGGATATACTTGGAATAGAAAATGCTAATAGGTAGGTATGGTGGACTCTTTGGAATAACTAGGTTTTAGGAGTTGGATGCATGAGTGGAACTCATACTTGGTTACTGAGGCTAGCAAAAGACTGGGAGCGACCAGCTAAGAGAGCAATAATGGCCATAATCACGCAGAGCGACAAAACATAATTATCAAAGCATAAAGTGATATTACAAGTTGAAAACTAAATGATCATCAAGGCTATGGTGACTTGGGATAGTCATAACATGGTGTGAGCATGCGCCAAGTCAACCCAAATAAAGCATCAAAGGAGAATACCACAATACTATGCTTTAATATGCTAAAACAACACATGATTCTTCCAAGGCACATTAAGCAATATCAATTGTTTATAACATGTCATGCTACAACAAATATCACTAAGCATAAAGCCAAAACAATATCAAGCATGGCATAACAAAGCATAGGCCACAGTCAAAAACAAATTCTCTTTACCACTTAAGCATGAACTTTCCTACTCTTTTCCAATCTAAACCAAACTATTTGAAAACCAAGGTATGAAGGAGGGGGTCCAACCAATTTATTCAGAAAACTATGAAAACCAAGCAAACAAAAAACCAAAACGAAAACGAAAAAGAAGACGCTCCAAGTACAACACAACTGTGCATGAAACAATAAAAATGAAGTGTTTCGAAGAAACCTGGGATTTTTATTGATGAAGAAGGGGATGCCTTGGCCTTCCCCAAGCTTTGACGCTTGTACCTCTTGAATATTTCTTGGGGTGACACGCGTGGCATCCCCAAGATTGAGCTTTAGTAAATTCTTCATCTCATTACATCATTCCTTCCATACTCCTGAAATTTTTCCTTCATACAAAACTTCACACAATCTTTATTAGCAACATTAGTGCACTCAAGATAATAAGTCTTTGGTTTCAGTTTCAACACCAATAAAACTTCCATTAAAACACAAGCTACTGTAGTACTTCCCTCAAAAATCTCAATTCCCCAAAAGAACTCAAAAACGAACCAACAAGAAGCAAATGCAAATAATGGCAGAAATCTATCAAAATAGACCAGCAGGTAAAAACCAATTTTTTCAAAGACCTTCTGTTGCTCAAATCAAAAAGTGTTGAACTAAAGAAAGTTAGATAACAACCTAGGGCAGAAGCACAAAAATTCACGCCTCAAAAAGACGGGACAACAACTTTCCCAATCATTACTTCTCTCTCATTAGAGGTTACTCTTGGCACAAAAGCAAATGAAAAGGATAAGGAGCGGTTATTACAGAAGTAATAACTTCCAAGACTCATCTAAAACTTTTGGGTTATCTCCCAATAAGTACTTTTCTTTAACGCCTTTAAATTAGGCATGATAGTTTGAGAAAATGCTCACATAAGAAATATGAATTTAAGTAAAAGAGAGCATCAAGAAGCAAATTCAAAACACATTTAAGTCTAACCCACTTCCAATGCATAGGAATCTTGTAAATAAACAAGGCATGAAAGCACAAAGCAACAAGTATAGTAAAGCAAAACAAGTGCAACTTAAAGACATTCAACATAAAGAGGGGAAACTTAATATTATTGAGATGTATAAGACCATGTTTCCCTCTCTCATAATAACTTTCAGTAGCATCATGAATAAAATTAACAATATAACTATCACATAAAACATTCTTATCATGAGCCACATGCATAAAAGAATTAATACTCCCCACATAAACATAGTCATTCTTATTAATTGTAGTGGGAGCAAATTCAACAAAATAGCTATCTTCCAAAGGGTGTTCATTTGTAAACATATCATCATTGGAAGGAACATGGATAACACTAATAGTACAACAATTATTAATATCATCATTTTCAGAATTGGTACCAAAGAGATTTTCAATATCAAAAGAAGTGTGCTTTTCCCAATCATGATCACTACTATAGGTAACAGGCATAGGAACATCATCGAGTTCCGACTCGTCAAAAACTATAATAGGAGCAACATGATTAGGGGAAAATATCGTTTCCTCCCTCCTTTTACTCCTCTTTTTATTCTTTATCTTCTTATCTTTCGGAGGGAGAGGCTTGAAAGGAAGCTCCTCCACATACCCTGGTTTATTGTTAGAGACAATAGAAGAAACTTTGGAGGATTCCTTCTTTTCATTAATAAGATCAAAATAAATATTAGTCCTGTCATATTTTGGTAAAACCTCATCTTTTATAATATTTTGTATGTAAGTATTTGTGTGGCAATTATCAACACAATAAAGATGACAACCATGCATGACGCTATTCATATTAAAAGCACTCATATCTACCAAAGAGGTTTTCTTGATACCTCTTCACACCCCAAAAATAATGTAAGTTCATCATGCTGATTAGGAGTGATCATGTCATCACAATACAAACTTGCAGTACTCACTGGATTAGAAGGGATATTATTATGGCATGAGCATTGAAAATTGAAATGACCCACTTCGAAGCAAAGTTCACAAATAAAAGGATAAAGGGCACAAACTTTTTTACCAAGATCATTTAAAGCCTTATACCACATTCTAGTTTTTTCATTCCTGTGGGTGATACAATATTCTTCTTCAATTTGATTATTATCACAAGGTCTATGTATTCCACAAAAATTAACATGCTTATAAGAAATAGTACTTTCAGAGGTTTGAGCATGTTTATTGCTATCATTAATAACAATTTCATTTTCCATGCAAGTGTCTTTAAAAGGGTCATGATACATGCCCCATTTTTCTTTAGGAGCATTAATATGAGAAGAAAAGGCTCTAAAACAATCAACAAGAATTTTAGGATTAAGACCATATTTACCACTAAGCTCTTGAAAATTAGCAGTTTCAGCGAAAGACTTAATGCAGTCATACTCATAGTTTATACCTGGTTCTTTACCTTTGTCATTGTCCCAATCTTTGGTATTGCTTTGAATTGTTTCAAGAAGATCCCACTTAGCTTTGACCTCCTTGCTTGTGAAGGATCCATCTAAACATGTATCTAGATAGTCCTTGTAATGTTCTAAAAGCCTTGCATAAAAATTATTAATAACAATATTACTAGGGAGCTCATGAATGGGACATTTGAGAATTAGTGACTTCAATCTCCCCCATGCTTGGGCAATACTTTCTCCATCATGTGGATGAAAATTATAAATGTAATTCCTATCTCTATGAATTTCATGAGGAGGATAAAATTTAGAGTAAAAGAGAGATTCAAGTTCCTTCCACTCCAAATGATGAGGATCATCTTATAGCTCATACCACTCCCTTGCTTTGCCCTTAAGTGAAAAAGGGAATAGCTTCCTCTTAACTTGGTTCATTGAAATACCTGCACACACTTGAATAACTCGCATAATTCGTGTATAAAGAGTAAATGATCACCATGATGGACAGTTCCATCTCCCAAATAACAGTTGTTCATAACACGTTCAACAATTTTTATAGGTATTTTAAAAGAGATGCTTTCAGTATGTGGATTTAAAATATCACAAGTATCAGTAGAATTACCACATATGGGAGATAAAGTATCATCAGAGCAAATTTTCTTCTTTAAAGCTGGGGAATTAAAAAGATCATTTTCATAAAAACTAACTTCCCCAAGCTTAGACGTTTCCATACCATTGGTAACAAAGGTGTTCAAAAGATTCATACTAATAACATTGTTATTAGCATGCAAAGAAAGTTCCATGGGTTTTTTAATTTTCTCTTCAGACAATTCATGTTCTATGTTAGGAAAAATACTAAAAAGCTCTCTAATTTTGTTGTTGTTTTCCATTAAGCCTAACAAGTGAAAACAAGAAACAAAAAGACAAAATTGCATAATCTAAAGGAAATAACTTCAAGCACTCACACCGGAGGATGTGAGTATCTTTTACCTTACCTCCCCGGCAACGGCGCCATAAAATAGCTTGATGTCTATGCACTTCTATTCTTGTAGACAATTGTTGGGCCTCCAAGTGCAGAGGTTTGTAGAACAACAGCAAGTTTTCCCTTAAGTGGATCACCAAAGGTTTATCGAACTCAGGGATGAAGTGGTAAAAGTTATCCCCTCTCAAGCAACCGTGCAATCAAGATACAAGAAGTCTCTTGTGTCCCCAACACACCCAATACACTTGTCAGGTGTATAGGCGCGCTAGTTCGGTTAAGAGATAGTGAAATACAAGTGGTATGGATAAAAGACAACGGTGCTAGAAAATAGCTTGATGGCGTGGAAGAGACTAAAGGCAAACTGAAATAAAGATGGAAGCAAGCAAACATGTAACAGATCGAATTGAAAATGGTGTTTCAATGTTTAGAAACAAGGCCTAGGGATCATACTTTCACTAGTGAAAACTCTCATATAAATATCTTCTCTTTATGATACTACTCTTAACTACTCTCCGGTTGGACACTCTAATCCATGGTAGGGCTATAACAGCACACCTCAAAGTAAGCCTTTCCCATCTAGAAAACCCCACACTGTCACCTTGAGCACTAGATGGTTCCAACAAACACCACAATTTCATAAACACATCCAACTCCAAATATAACTCATAACAAGTATTTGTAATCTCTAGCCTAAGTGCCACCATGGTGTGCACGCTGTCACTTTCACACACATGGGGAGAGCAGAGATCTATTAAAGCACTTGAGTAGCAAGGTAGATCTACTGGATTACAAAGCTCATGATCACAATATGATCATGCATAGAGAGAGATGAACACATAACTACCGGCAGAACCCTTAGCCTCGAGGAAGAACTACTCCCTCATCATCATGGGAATCAGCAACGGTGATGGAGATGGTGATGGATATCGATGGAGATGGCTCTGGGGGCACTCCCGTCCCGGCAGGGTGCCAGAACAGAGACTTTCTATCCCTCGCATCTCCCCTTCGATGGCTGCGGTGCTGCGGAACTTTTCGTGGCTGGACGCTTGACGATCTAGGGTTTTTGCATCGGGAGTCATCTTATAGGCGAAGAGGCAAGGTCGGTGGGCGGCCAGGGGGCCCACACCACCTGGTGGCACGGCCAGGGGCTAGCCCACGCCACCATATGGTGTGCCCACCCTGGTGCCCTACTCCGTCTCTGCTTCGTGTTTCCGTGTTGCTCCGGAAAAAATAGGCATATTGGATTGTCCCATCCAATTCCAAGAATATTGATTTTCTGCCTTTTCTGGAACCAAAAATAGAAGAAAACAGGCAACTGGCACTGTGGCATCTTGTTAATAGGTTAGTCCTAGAAAACATATAAAAATACCTCAAAGTGTTGACAAAGCAAAGCAAAGTAGTACTAAACAAGCATGGAACATCAAAAATTATAGATATGTTTGCAACGTATCAAGTACCATACTTTTAGCATTTGGAAGCCTTTCAAACTTTTCAAAACCTTTTCATTTCCTTGTTGAGTCACCACCTATTCTATGAGCACTTTCTTGAGAGCATAGTTGTCATTCTTAGTGTTATGTTCTTGTCTCAAAACTTGATTAATTGTGTCATGACTTTGATGCTTGTATCTTTGATATCTTTACTTCTAGTCTTCGCTTGAACTTCAGAGGTGCCTCGGCATTTATGTTTGCTCTACAATCAAAGGAAAGAGATATACCACTCTATGATACCTTTTTATGAATATAGCAATGTTGCTTATGTTTATGTTTCATGCTACTTATTATTCTTGAGTTGGAATCTCTTCATAGCTTGGGATAACTATTGAGTAACCTTACTTGCATGCTCCTTATTATGAATTGACCAAGTACTTGATCATATGCTGAGAATATATACATCTTATGAAGCAAATGTGTTCGTGAAAGTTTCTTTTATCGCACTCAGTTTTCAACTGAATTGCTTGAGGACAAGCAATAAGCTAAGCTTGGGGGTAGTTGATACGTCCAAAATGTATCTACTTTCCCGAACACTTTTGCTGTTGTTTTTCCTCTAAACTTGTGTGATTTGGATACAACTAACACGGACTGACGCTATTTTTAGCAGAATTACCTTGGTGTCTAGTTTTTGTGCAGAAAATCAACTATCGGGAAAAATCCTGGAAAATATGCCAAAAATCCTATTTCACCAGAAGATTCACGGAGCTAGAAGATGAGACGGAGGAGGGCCACAAGGGGCCCACACCAATTGGCCGTGTAGGCCAGGCCTGGCCATGCCAAGGGGTGGTGTGGATGCCTCGGTCACCCCCCTCGGCCTCCCTCTTCGCCTATAAGTTGCCTATTGACCTAAAAACCAAGGGGATTCAATGTTTTTCCAGAAAGAGTTCCGCTGTGCCGCCACCACCAACCGCGAATCAAAACCAGAAACTCCGTTCTGGCAGCCTACCGGGATGGGGAATTGGAGGAGATCATCACTATCATCATCACCATCGCTTCTCCACCGACCATCCATGTTTCCCCCGTCCATGAGTGAGTAATCCCCTGTTGTAGGCTATGGGGATGGTAGGGATTGGATGAGATCGTTTATGTAATGGCATCAGATTGTTAGGGCATGGTGCCTAGTATCTATTATTAGTGCTTTTTGACTTTGTTGCAACTTGTTATGCTTAATGCTTGTCACTAGGGCCTAAGTGCCATGATTTCAGATCTGAACATGTTATTGATCCATGATGATAGTATTGTTTATGGTCTTACTTGCAAGTTGTATACACATATTGTTGTCCAGAACCAAAGGCCCCGAAGTGAAAATAATCGGGACAACCGAAGGGGATGGCTTTGATGTGAGGATCACATGTGTTCACGGAGTGTTAATGCTTTGCTCCGGTGCTCTATTAAAAGGAGCACCTTAATGGCCAGTAGTTCCCTTGAGGCCTCGCTGCAAACGGGCTGGCAAGACAAAAGATGTTGTGCAAGTTCTCATTGCGAGCACATATGACTATATATGAAACACATGCCTATGATTATCTAGTACTTGGATGCTTTATCTTATTTATCTGCAAATGCCCTACATCTTGATTTCTATATGAATTGTCTTGTCCATGCAACGCCCGTCCATCCATCCCTATGCCTACCGTGCTTTAATCGTACTATTTACTGCAATTGTTACTACTGTTTTTACTTTTACTACTGCTATTACTTTACTATTGCTACTACAAAACTGTTGCTACTGATAAACTGTTGTGACCAAGATTGTTTCCAGGTGCAGCTGAATTGACAACTCAGTTGTTAAGACTTATAAATATTCTTTGGCTCCCCTTGTGTCGAATCAATTAATTGGGTTTCACTTCCCTCGAAAATACTGCGATACACCCCTATACTTGTGGGTCATCAGGCATAAATGCCCTTTCAATCTCCCCCTTTTTGGTGTTTGATGATAGCCCAAGGATTTGCATATAGGATAGGTAATAATTTTCACAACAGGAGATTTACAAAATATAGTAAGGATCCCCCTAGATGTGTGACCAATTTTAGCTTTGCATTTGAATACAAGATCACACACCCTAAGATCACATCGTCACTAGATTTTGTAGCTAACAAGTTATGACATGATATAATAACAACTAGATCAATAAGCTAGGCATGACATAGTCATTAACATAACCGGGTAAGCATGTCACAACACACATAACGGAGTTCAACACAACATAGTACTCAAACAAGTAATATAAAGTCATGAAGCTTCAAAGAGGCAAATCGAAATAACATGAAGCTCGTGTACCCATGCAAATCCCCGGTAGCAACCTAATAAAGGGGCTACTTCTCCCCCTTTGGCATCGAGATGCCAAAAGGGAAAAGAGCACAACTAAAGCATCCCAAGGCCAAAACTAGCCATTGTAGTCATCGTTGACGGCATCCTCATCCTCCTCCTCTTCCTCATCCTCATCACCATCCTCATCATCCTCATCATCCTAAATAGAGCTTTGACCATGAGGGTGAGAAGAAGAAGACACGTCCTCAAACATGGACCAGTCCACACGTCCCTGACTCCAGTGACCATAGGAAAGAGTGCCATCAGATGCCTGCTGCTGAGAAGGATCAACATCCATGGACTGGTTGATCCGCTTGAGCTCCTTCATGACATTCCGGTTAGTCTTGTATGCATCATACTGTCCATGGAAAATGTCAATGTTCTGGCATAGGAGAAGCTTCTTCCACTAGGAGGTCTTCTTCACCTTCTTGTGCACTTCCTCCTTAGAGGTGTTGAAGCGATATGTCTTGCTAGCATGCTTCATTTGAGGGCCACAGGCCACAGCCTCTGGTACCTCCTCAGACCCATCATCACTATTAGAAGCATCTGCATCCATCTCATCATCCTCAAATATGTCCTGAGCAGGGGGATAGCCAGGAGGTGCCTTGGTGGTGGGGGCACCCTTCCTATGTATCTTGACAGGAAGGTGTGGAACAAGATCAGTCTAGAGCAGAGGAGTTGATGACATAGGGAGCAAACAGATGACACTTGTTGTCAGTGATGCACTTGTACATGTCCTGATAGATGAAATCCATGACATCTATAGCACCACCTAGATGGTCTGGACCATGAGTATACACTGAGTGAGCATGGGCCATCAGATTGATCTCTGCACCTCTCATATCATCCTTGTTACCCGCCTTGGGAGTGAGAGTGTGGCGAAACATGCAAATCAGAATATTGTAGATGAGCTTGATATTGGTGGTTTGGCCAACCACACCATTCTGAGAGTAGATTGGGTTCAACCTCTTCTTGTCATATGCATGACCATGTACATGCATCCTGAGACCACTATGAGCATTGGGGTTGAAAGGCACTCCAATGATGTGTGCAAACTAAGCCATGCTGGAACGACACCTAGTAGTGCTAGAGGTCCACTCAAGGGGAATATCAGTAGTGTCCCCAAAGACCACCGTGGCATAGAACTGCTGGACCAACTCAATATTGTAGTCTTCTCTTGTTTGAAAGATGGTGTGCAGCCCCATCTTCTCAGTCACCCAAAGAGTATCCTCAAAGTACATGTGAGCTTGGAGCTTCTGAAGATCCAACCACTACATGGGGCACACAGGAGTCCTGAAAGCACAAAACACCTCAGAAAAGAGTAGGGCTTGTTCATTTCTCTAGAAGCGATCATCCTCTGAGGTGCGATGTAGAGAATAGAACTGCTAGACTCTCATCTCCAAAAACTCCTCGGTGCCCAAATCTGCCAGTGTCGTCAAATCCTCAAACTTCATGCGCTTGGCTTCATCCCTTTTCAGTTTTCTGACCTTTTCTTGCTTTGCTACAGCACGGTCACGTGCAGCCTGTCTAACCATGGAAGGATCAACATGAACCTCACTCTCTTCATCACAGAACCTGCGAGGACGGGTCTTTTGACCAGCCTTATACCAACGAGGACGAGAGCTACCTGTGAGATCAGAGTAGAAGGATAGCATATAGGTAAGCACATTTGTCCAGGAGATACAAGCACGTACATAGCAGTGATACGTTGCAAACGTATCCATAATTTTTGATGTTCCATGCTTGGTTTTATCTACTTTCTTATGTTTTGTCCACACTTTGGAGTACTTTCTATACACTTTCTTGGACTAACCTATTAACAAGATGCCATAGTGCCAGTTGCCTGTTTTCTGCTATTTTTGGTTCTCGGAAAGTCAGAAAATTAATATTCTCGGAATTGGACGGGACAAAAGCCAAAGTCAGTTTTTCACCGAGGTACAGAAAGAGCCAGAGTACGAGACGGAGAGGGGACAGGGGGCCGCTACACCACCTGGCCGTGCGGCCCAGCCTGGCCGCGCCAGGGGTGGTCTGGCCGCCTCTGGTACCCCCTCGGCCTCCCCTTTCGCCTATATATCACCTCCGATACAGAAACCCTAAGTACCCGATCAAAAATTCCACAAAAGAGTCTGCAGCCGCTGTCATCTCCATCCCTAGATCGGGAGGGATCTGAAGCTCTTCCCGGCACCCTCTCGGAGGGGAGAATTCACCCTGGAGGCCTTCTTCATCACCATGCAAGACTCCGGTGTGATGCGTGAGTAGTTCATCCTTGACTATGGGTCCATGCAGTAGCTAGATGGCTGGTTCTCCTCCTTTGTGCTATCATGTTTATGTCTTGTGAGCTCCGTTCATGATCAATATCATCTATTTGTAATCCTACATGTTGTGTTTACGGGGGTCCGATGGATATTGAGATGCTATTTCAGATTGATTATTGATTCTATCATGTCTTTGTTATTTGTGATCTTGCATGCTTTCTGTTGTTACTGGCTATCTTGGCCAAGTAGATGCTAGCAACTCCAAGAGTTAGTATTTATGCTCGATAGTGGGTTCATGCCTCTAGTAATCTGGGGAAGTGACAGAAATCTCTAAGGTACTAGATGAGTTGTTGCTACTAGGGAGAAAACAGCAATCCTTTGTTCATAGAACAATCATATTGTTTACTTTACAAGAAATGCGTAATGCAATTGTCTGTTGCTTGCAACTTAATACTAGAGGGGGTTCGGATGATAACCTGAAGGTGGATTATTAGTCATAGATGTAGTTGGATTACGGTCTATGTATAATGCTGTAATTCCTAATCAAATCTCAAAGGAGTCAAGATGAGTAGTATATGCATATTGCTTTCTCGATGTTTGTCAATTGCCCCGCTGTAATTTATTCACCCAACATGTCATCTATCTTAAGGAGAGCCACCACTAGTGAACTATGGACCCCGATCCTTTCTTTTACCATCAATCTACAACTGTTTACTGTTTTCTATTTACTTTCTGCAAGCTATTACTTTCTTCCACACAATTCATTTAATCCTTTGTTTTTAGCAAAACCGGTGAGATTTACAACCTCAATGTAAGTTGGGGGAAAAGTTTTGTGGTTGCTTTGTGCAGGTTTTCATGTTGCTGCTAGCACCGGTAGTGTGCCCTGATAAGGCTAGCTAGCAACACCTTGGAGGTGTTTCCTTGCTCCTACTGGATTGATAACCTTGGTTTCATAACTGAGGGAAAACTTGTTGTTGTGCTCATCATACCTTCCTCTTGGGGTTCCCCAATGAGCTCGATATATTTTGGGCCATCAAGCAGTAGTTAAAGTAGTCAGAACCTTTACTAGGTGAAAACACTCGGACTATCTGGCAAAACCACCCCGGAGACTCTACCTGGCCTGGACAGTCCGGTGCGTACAGGCCTGACATTCCGATTGGACCATAGTGTCCGCCTTGTACACGTCGGACATTCTGGCTAGAGTCTTGGTGGTTTTTCAGGCAGTTCGAGGGGATTCAACAAGGGCAGATCGCGACTACTAGGACTACTACAAGGACTAGTATTGCATGTAGTATGATGTATCCATGGATCTAGGCAAGTCATTTCCCCCAAAAGTTCATCTAGAGCAAACCCTAGAGATGGAAAAGGGAAGGGGCACAATACTAGCATCCATGGAGACCTTCACCTGAGGGGAAAGTGTCCTAGTGGGAAAGGGGAGGGAATGACCGGCGGCTGGATCCGGGGTGGAGGAGCCCTCCTGGTGGTGCTCCTGGTCATGGGCAGCAGGGTTTGGAGAAGAGGAAGTCAGGGAGGAGAAGGAGGACTAAACCGTCCACTTCTCCCTGACCCCTTTTAAAGGTTCGAAACTGCTAGGGCTAGAGTGTCCGAGTGAAATTCACCAGAGTGTCCGGAGTGAATCAAGCAGAGAGTCCGGCTTGGTCGGACACTCCGGTCGGTTCAGTGCAGACAGTCTGGCCCTCACGACCAGAAAACCCAAGATTCAAGTAGTGGACAAATGTTTGGCAAGAGGAGCATGTTTAGAGATGAGAATAGGCATGGGATTCAGAAGATGTATTGTGAAGAACCAAGAAACTGTAAATATTCAAGAAGATAACACATTAAGTTCCAAATCAAACAAGCCAAGAACCAACTCTTCAAATATGAAGAGGCGGTGGCCGAGGCCACCATGTAAGAGTTTGTGGCATGACACCGCGAAGAATTATCCTTGGGTTCATAGCCACTACTCATCAATAAAGCTCACATATCACTAAATGATATTAAGAGAATTGAATTTCTTAATGTTGGCATTATGGGGGGAGGGATAGTCCAATGTATTAGGACCGCACTCCCCTATCTCCATGCCTGCACCTAAACCAAATAAGAGTCAAGACATAGGTGAGTATGCAAGGTAATCAAGTTAAGCTCCTTGAATCTATGATATTTAGTTCATTCCTCAAATAGCAAAATCTTGCTTCATCAAGAGGCTTTGTGAAAATGTCGGCAAGTTGTCTTTGGTTGACACATAAGATAGCTCAATATCACCTCTAGCAACATGGTCTCTAATGAAGTGATGACGAATCTCAATGTGCTTTGTCCTTGTATGATCCACCGGATTATAGGCAATCTTGATAGCACTTTCATTGTCACATAGAAGAGGCACTTTGTCACAATGGACACCGTATTCCTTTAAAGTTTGCCTCATCCATACAAGAACTAGAAGCTGCCACATACTCGGCTTCGGCGGTGGAGAGAGATATACAATTTTGCTTCTTAGAAGACCAACACACCAATGACCTCCCAAGGAATTGGCAAGCCCTGGAGGTTGATTTTCTATCATCCTTGTCACCAGCCCAATCCGAATCCGTGTATCCACAAAGAGAGAAAGTTGAGCCCCTAGGATACCAAATACCATAGTTTGGGGTATGAACCAAATATCGAAAGATTCTCTTGACCGCCATCAAATGGCTTTCTTTAGGAGCCTCTTGGTATCTTGCACACACTCCTACACTCAACACAATATCGGGTCTAGATGCACAAAGGTAAAGCAAAGAACCAATCATGGACCGGTATACCTTTTGATCCACATCTTTACCATTTGGGTTTAGTTCAAGATGGGTCTTTGTTGCCATGGGAGTGGGAGCTCCATTTAGATATTTCATGTTGAATCTCTTGAGCATATCTTGAGTATACTTGGCTTGGTTGAAGAATGTTCCTCCTCTTACTTGCTTGATTTCAAAACCAAGAAATACTCTCAATTCTCCCATCATAGACATACAGAACCTGACAGTCATAAGCTTTGCGAATTCATCATTAAAAGCTTTGTTAGATGAGCCAAAGATATTATCATCTACATATATTTGGCATACAAAAAGCTCCCCATTGACCTTCTTAGTAAAAAGAGTGGGATCGATTTCCCCAACCTCAAACCCACGGTCTAACAACAACTCTCTAAGGTGCTCATACCATGTCGTGGGGCTTGTTTGATCCCATAGAGCGCCTTGTCAAGTTTGTAGACGTAGTTTGGAAAGTTGGGATCCTCAAACCCCGGGGGTTGCTTTAATATACCAACTCATGCAATGGACCATTAAGAAATGCACTTTCTACATCCATTTTTTGTAATTTAAAGTTATGATGGGACGCATAAGCAAGAAGGATACGAATGGACTCAAGGCGAGCCACGGGTGCATATGTATCTCCATAATCAATGCCTTCAATTTGAGAGAACCCTTGTGCAAACAATCTTGCCTTGTTCCTCACAACAATTCCATGCTCATCTTGCTTGTTCTTAAATATCCACTTGGTGCCTATAACATTGCAGTAATCTTTTGGCTTTCCAACTAACTTCCATACTTTGTTTCTCTCAAAGTTGTTGAGCTCATTGTGCATCGCTTCCAGCCAATCCGAATCTTCAAGAGCTTCCCATACTTTCTTTGGTTTCACCATGGAAATATGTGCTTGGTGTTCACCAAAGTTCTTCAATTGAGCTCGAGTGGATATCCCTATTATTAGATCTCCTACCACATTCCCAAGAGTGTGGTCTCTTAATTCCAACATTCTATCCATTCTAGTTTGGTGACGAGTTTCGATCCCCTTCGTGTTTCTTGTGGGGATCACTTCATCATTTTGGTCCTCGTCTTGACCATTAACTTGACCTTGATCATCATTGGATTCATTCTCTTCATTAAGAGGCAAAGATTGACCTTAGTCTTGATCAGGTATGCTTCTAGACAGGCATCGGTCTGTTCTGATGGCAGTTTCTACAGATCTTCCTTGTACAATAGACTGAGCATCGTTGGACATTCTGGAAAATGGAGACCCAAGCTCCTCCTGGCTAGAGAGTTCTCCCTGATCAACTTGTTGAGGGTCCACAACTTGTCTGTGGCTTGGGTCATTGTCCTCCTCGATAGGAGATTGTTGTTGTTGTGAAGATGAGGGTTCCACTTGAGTAGAGCATAGTTCTTCTCGACCTGCCGTAAGAGGTTCCTAAACGGGGCGGATGAATCCCGCACCCATTCTTCCTATGGCATCCTGAGGAATTTCATCATATACATCACAAACATCAACACGTGCCCCTTGGGGACCATCATATTCTTCAAAAACCACACTACAAGATTCTATGACAGTTCTGAAGAGCTTGTCATAGATTCTATAAGTGTGGGATTCGATACCATAACCAACAAAAATACCCTCTAATGCTTTGGAATCAAATTTGGACAAAGGAACACCCTTAATGCGACATAAACACTTACAACCGAACACCCGGAAGTATGAAACATTGGGCTTGTTACCGGTAAGAATTTCATATGGAGTCTTGATCAATTCTTTGCGGAGGTAGAGACGGTTTGATGCATGGCATGCGGTGGAGATTGCTTCAGCCCAAAAAGTGTATTTAAACTCCGCCAACATGGTCCTTGCCGTATCAATAAGAGTCCGGTTCTTCCTCTTAGCTACACCATTTTGTTGAGGGGTATATGCAGCGGAATATTGATGTTTTATCCCTTCATAACTAAGAAATCCATTCAATGTGTAGTTCTTGAACTCGGTACCATTGTCACTTCTTATTGTTAACACCGGGACATTGTGTTGATGTTGAGCCATGTTGATGAAGTCAATGAAGTTTTCTTGGGTCTCACTTTTCAGCTTGAAGAAATATACCCATGTGTATCTTGAGTAGTCATCAACAATCACCAAAAAATATTTCTTCCCACCAAGGCTTGCATGAGATGGAGGACCAAAGAGATCCACATGAAGGAGCTCCAAGATCCTCTTGGACTTGATGTAGTTCTTTGGCTTGTGGGGAGAATCATGCATCTTTCCTTCAACACATGTCGTGCAAACACGATCTTTGGAAAAGCAAACATTTTCTTTTAGTCCAACAATATGACTATCCTTGTGGAGGCTTTGCAGAGTTCTCATATAGACATGGGCTAGACGACGATGCCATAACCAACCCACATCAGCCTTTCCTAATAAGTAGATCGCACTTGTAGTGGTTTTCCCCGAGAAGTCCTCCACATACAAGTCATTTTCGACGTACCCAATGAAAGCGACCTTTAGAGTCTTGCTCCATATGAGGATCACAATATCATTATCAATAAAGACGACAAAGCCCATCTTTCCAACAACACGGACTGAAAGTAAATTATAGCCAAGGGTCTCAACAAGCATGATGTCCACGAGAGTAATATCGTGTGTAACCACAACTTTGCCAAAACCCATTACCCTAGAATTTGACTTGTCGGCATATGTCATGGATATTTGATCAACATTTGGTCTCAACTCCTTGACACTAGATGTGCTTCCGGTCATATGACTTGTGCATCCACTATCAAGCACCTATTTTGACCCTCCGGAAGCATAGGTCTACAAAAGATCAAACTAGTTTTTAGGTACCCATTTTTCAATGGGTCCTCTTTTGTTAGCAACAAGGGTCTTTGGAACCCAAATAGACCAAGCAATATAACCATCAAATGGGATAACATATTGTGCATATACATAACCATAATAATCACGCATTAAAACATAGTGAGGGTTAGCACTTCCTACAAAGTCATCATGAGACATAGTTTTGTCACTCGTGGTCTTACTACCCACAATGACCTTGTCTTTTTCTTGTGCGGGCTTGGCCATCTTCTTCTTGTTGTTCTTCTTCTTCTTGGATTTAGAGACTGATGGCTCAATGCACGGCGCCCAGAAAAATGCTTGATGGCGGTGTTGATGTAGAGCTCGTTGGGAACCCCAAGAGGAAAGTATGATGAGCACAGCAACAAGTTTCCCTCAGTTATGAAACCAAGGTTTAATCGAACCAGTAGGAGCAAGGAAACATCCCAAAGGTGTTACTAGCTGAGCTTGGCAGAGCGCACTACCGGTGCTAGTAGCAACGTGGAGACCTGCACAACACAACCACAGAACTTTGTCCCCAACTTGCGATGAGGTTGTCAATCTCACCGTGTTTTGCGGAAAACAAAGGATTAAACGTATCGAATGTAAAGAAGTAAAAGTTTGCAGAAAGAAAACACAAAGCAGAAACAGTTTACAGATTATATGTAAAGTAAAGGACCGGGATCCATAGTTTACTAGAGGTGTCTCTCCTTAAGATAGATAACATGCTAGGTGAACAAATTACAGCGGGGCAATTGACAAACACCGAGAAAGCAATACATGCATATACTAACCATGTTGACTCCTTTGAGACTTGATTGGGCATTACAACATAATACATAGACCGCCATCCAACTGCATCTATGACTAATAATCCACCTTCAGGTTATCATCTGAACCCCCTCCAGTATTAAGTTGCAAGCAACAGATAATTGCTTTACGAACTGCGTGTAAAGTAAATAATACAATTGTTCTATGAACAAAGGATCATTGTTTTCTCCCTAGTAGCAACAGCACATCTAGTACCTTAGAGATTTCTGTCACTTCCCTAGATTACCAGAGGCATGAACCCACTATCGAGCATAAATACTAACTCTTGGAGTTGCTAGCATCTACTTGGCCAAGATAGCTACTAACAACGGAAAGCATGCAAGATCTCAAATAACAAAGACATGATAGAATCAATAATCAATCTGAAATATCATCTCAATATCCATCGGATCCCCACAAACACAACATGTATGGATTACAAATAGATGATCTTGATCATGAACGGAGCTCACAAGATCTAAACATGAAAGCA
This sequence comes from Avena eriantha, assembly GCA_910589775.1. Taxonomy (NCBI): domain Eukaryota; kingdom Viridiplantae; phylum Streptophyta; class Magnoliopsida; order Poales; family Poaceae; genus Avena; species Avena eriantha. Next base: position 44,162,643 of record OU342745.1, read on the forward strand.
CAAAGGAGGAGAAACCAGCCATCTAGCTACTACATGGATCCGTAGTCCAAGGATGAACTACTCACGCATCACACCGGAGGCTTGCATGGTGATGAAGAAGGCCTCCGGGGTGAATTCCCCTCTCCAGCAGGGTGCCGGTAAGATCTTCAGATCCCCCCGATCTAAGGACAGAGACGACGGCGGCTACAGACTTTTTTGTGGATTTTTGATCGGGTACCTAGGGTTTTTGTCCCGAGGGCAACTTATAGGCGGAAGGAGAGACCGAGGGGGTGCTGGGGGCGGCCAGACCACCCCCTGGCGTGGGCCAAGCCTGGCCGCGCGGCCAGGTGGTGTGGCCGGCCCCCAGCCCTTCTCCGTCTCGTATTCTAGCACTTGATCCCTTCCGTAAAAATAGGCACTTTGGCTTTTGTCCCGTCCAATTCCGAGAATATTCATTTTCTGACTTTTCTGGAACCAAAAACAACAGAAAACAGGCAGCTGGCATTGTGGCTCTTGTTAATAGGTTAGTCCAAGAAACCATAATAAAAGTACTCCAAAGTTGGAACAAAACACAAGAAAGTGGATAAAACCAAGCATGGAACATCAAAAACTATAGATACATTTGCAATGTATCAACATCCCCAAGCTTAACTCCTGCTCATCCTCGAGTAGGTAAGTGATAAAAGGAAATAATTTTTGAGGTGACATGCACCATCAAAACTTGATCAAAGTATTTGCAAAACTCAAAGCTGGGATCATAGTACTTCAATCATAACATGAAAGACAAAGTTCTAGCAATAAGCAAAGAAACTATGATACAACATGAAAAGGCACAAACAAAAGATTCATGAATAACATGCTTTGCAAGACGTTTGTTTGTTTCACATAAAGAAAACATAGCATAATAGTATTCAGCTTGTCCCTCAATAGAGTAGCAAATATAAATGCATAGGACACCTTCAAACAAGCAATAAAAAGTTATGCATCAATCAACTAGTCTTGAGACAATGCACATAGAACTAAGAATGGCCACTATGCTCTCAAAGTAGTGCATAAAGATAGAAGGTAGAGACTCAATATAATGGTGGAAGAAAAGCCTTTGTAAAAGGAAGTAGGGATTCAAGTCTCATAAAGAGCTTCCAAAAATTATGGTACTTATAGCTTTCAGCTCTCATTGCCCCTATCATAAGCATCTTGAAGGTGATTAAGGTTAAAGTGACACAACTAAGAGGATATGCTTGACAAGTTATAAACCAAAATCTCATGCCCCTTACTTACGAAGACCGATCCTCATGCTACTCAACTTCAGTCACGAGTAAGCTCTTGTCATTGTAAGTATATGTGTATCATTAAGAACCGCCAACGGGGTACCCCTTGCACATGATACGGGAGCTTTCCCATAATCAAAATGACAAGGCAAGCAAACAATGAGCATCTCGGCGATCTTTTTATTTGCTATTTGCATAGGTTTTTATTGAGGATGCTTCATAGAGTGCTCATTATGGTGATGCTGCAAGTTTCCACCATGATTAGGCATGGCTTAGGCTAGCGGCCCAGGCGTTTCTCTAACACACATACAAACTCAATGATCTTACAAGTTCCACATTTATTTCACACCGCCGGGATCCGTAAGAAAAAGAACATGATATCAACGGGGTACAAAGTACAAGTGCAATGTTGAAAGCGTTCCCCATGAAACATGGTTCTGCTAATTTCAACTTATAAAGCGCAGGCATATACGCAACAAAGAAGGACCCAGTGGTTCAAGTTTATTAGAGGCAATAAAGTAAAGTGTGCCATCAAGTTCGTGAGAGCTTTAATCACTAGTTTTCTCTTAACAAGTGAAAGTTAAACAAAAGCATGAATATAATTGGAATAGCATAAGCTAGTAGGTAGGTATGGTGGACTCTTTGGAAAAACTTGGTTTAGGGAGTTGGATGCATGAGTGGAACTCATACTTTGTTGTGGAGGCTAGCAAAATACTGGGAGCGACAAACTAAGAGAGCAATAATGGCCATAATCATGCAGAGCGACAAAACATCATTGATCAAATCATAAAGTGATACTACAAGTTGAAAACTAAAGGATCATAAAGGCTATGGTGACTTGAGATAGTGATAACATCGTGTGAGCATGTGCCAAGTCAACCCAAATAAAGCATCAAAGGAGAATACCACTATACTATGCTTGAATATGCTAAAACAACGCATGATTCATCCAAGGCACATTAAGCAATCTCAATTGTTTATAACAAGTCATGCTACAGCAAAGAATACTAAGCATAAAGCCAAAATGATATCAAGCATGGCATGACAAAGCATAGGCCACAGTCAAAAATGAGCTCTTTTTACCACATAAGCATAAACTTTCCTACTCTTTTCCAAACCAAACCAAAGTGTGAAAGAGGGGGTCCAACCAACTAATTCAGAAAACTAAGCAAACCAATCAAACTAAAAAAACAAAACAAAAACGAAAAAGAAGACGCTCCAAGAGAAACACAACTGTGCACGAAACAATAAAAAAGAAGCGTTTAAAAGGAACCTGGAATTTTTATTGATGAAGAAGGGGATGCCTTGGGCATCCCCAAGCTTTGACGCTTGTAATTCTTGGATATTTATTGGGGTGACACGCGTGGCATCCCCAAGCTTGAGCTTTAGTCCATCCTTCATCTCGTTACTCATTCCTTCCATACACCTGAAATTTTTCCTTCATACAAAACTTCACACAATCTCATTAGCAACATTAGTGTACTCAAGGTTCAGTTCTAACACCAAATAAATAGAACACTAGCTACTGTAGCACTTCCCTCAAAAAGCTCAATGCCCCAAAGGGACTCAAGAAGGAACTAACAAGAAGCAAATGCAGAAAAATGGCAGAAATCTGTCAAAACAGACCAGCAGGTAAAGACAATTTTTTTCGAAGACCTTATGTTGCTCAAATCAAAAAGTGCTTAACTAAATAAAGTTAGATAACAACCTGGGGCAGAAGAACAAAAAATTACAGCTCAATCCGACGTACAGAGCTCTCTCAGGAATTTTTACGGTGAAGCACAGAAATCTGTTTCGGGACAGCAACTTTCCCAATCATTACTTCACTCTCATTAGAGGTTACTCTTGGCACAAAAAGCAAATAAAAAGGATAAGGAGAGGTTATTACAGAGGTAATAACTTCCAAGACTCAACTAAAACTCTTGGGTTATCTCCCAACAAGTACTTTTCTTTAACGCCTTTAAGTTAGGCATAAGAACCAAAGGAAGAATCAAGTGTTCTCAAATGAAGAAGCATTAAGACCAACTTTCTTGCCCTTAGCTCTCTTATTTTTATTCTCAACCTTGGGGAAAATATGATTGTTTGGTGGATAAGAAAGGTGCATGGTCCCCTTTCCCACATCTATTATTGCTCCAAGGAGTCCTAATAGGGACCTTCCAAGTGTAATTTGTCCTTTTCCTGCACATTCAATAACAAGATAATCAATAGAAATCATTTTCCCAAGGATCTTTGTAAACACTCCTTCAGCTATTCCAAGAGGTAATATGGTAGTATTATTGGTGAGAGATATTTCTTTTCCTCCTTCAACGAGCCCCCAAAGATTTAGAGATTCATAAATAGCTTTGGGCATAAGACAAAATTCAGACATGATATCACAGCAAGCTTGAAAAGTTTTAGTGTTTATCTCAATCTTTACTGTAGGGAACCACTTTGATGTTTCAGAGTTTATTGGAACATAATCATGTTGCTCCCTAAGCGTATTATATCACCCTTCTAATCTAGTAGTGCTAGCCTCAAGAGTGTCCAACCTAGCAAGTATTTTTGCGAAAGAAGTATCAGTTTGGCTAGGCAAGTTGTAAGTGAGGATTAATTTCTTTATAGCATTAATAACATCATCCTCATTACTTTGGAGGAAATCTCCTCCCTTAATAGCATCTAAAGCATATCTATAGCAAAGAGCAATCCCAAGGTAAAAACTGCTAAGGAACAATCCTTGAATCATTTTGGGCTCAGTCTTTTCATGTAGATCAGAGATTCTAGACCAAGCTTCCTTAAAACTTTCCTCAATTCCTTGTTTAAAAGTGAGAATCATTTCCTCGGGTGACATAGTGATTGGAGCAAGGCTAGACATAGTGGCAACTCAAGATAGGAACTAAATTTTTTGTGTTTTCAAATAAGAAAGCAAACAAGTAAAACTAATTTTTTTTGTGTTTTTTGAAGAACAAAACAAGCAAACAAAGCAAAAAGAAACTAAGCAAAACAAAAACAACAAAGTAAAGAGATTGGTTATGAGGGACTCCCCTTGTGAAGATGTCCTTGACTCCCCGGCAACGGCGCCAGAAAAATGATTGATGGCTCAATGCACGGCGCCCAGAAAAATGCTTGATGGCGGTGTTGATGTAGAGCTTGTTGGGAACCCCAAGAGGAAGGTATGATGAGCACAGAATCAAGTTTCCCTCAGTTATGAAACCAAGGTTTAATTGAACCAGTAGGAGCAAGGAAACACCCCAAATGTGTTACTAGCTGAGCTTGGCAGGGCGCACTACCGGTGCTAGTAGCAACGTGGAGATCTGCACAACACAACCACAGAACTTTGTCCCCAACTTGCGATGAGGTTGTCAATCTCACTGTGTTTTGCGGAAAACAAAGGATTAAACGTATCGAATGGAAAGAAGTAAAAGTTTGCAGAAAGAAAACACAAAGCAGAAACAGTTTATAGATTATATGTAAAGTAAAGGACCGGGATCCATAGTTTACTAGAGGTGTCTCTCCTTAAGATAGATAACATGCTAGGTGAACAAATTACAGCGGGGCAATTGACAAACACCGAGAAAGCAATACATGCATATACTAATCATGTTGACTCCTTTGAGACTTGATTGGGCATTACAACATAATACATAGACCGCCATCCAACTGCATCTATGACTAATAATCCACCTTCAGGTTATCATCTGAACCCCCTCTAGTATTAAGTTGCAAGCAACAGATAATTGCTTTACGAACTGCGTGTGAAGTAAATAATACAATTGTTCTATGAACAAAGGATCATTGTTTTCTCCCTAGTAGCAACAGCACATCTAGTACCTTAGAGATTTCTGTCACTTCCCCAGATTACCAGAGGCATGAACCCACTATCGAGCATAAATACTAACTCTTGGAGTTGCTAGCATCTACTTGGCCAAGATAGCTACTAACAACGGAAAGCATGCAAGATCTCAAATAACAAAGACATGATAGAATCAATAATCAATCTGAAATATCATCTCAATATCCATCGGATCCCCACAAACACAACATGTATGGATTACAAATAGATGATCTTGATCATGAACGGAGCTCACAAGATCTAAACATGAAAGCACAAAGGAGGAGAAACCAGCCATCTAGCTACTACATGGATCCGTAGTCCAAGGATGAACTACTCACGCATCACACCGGAGGCTTGCATGGTGATGAAGAAGGCCTCCGGGGTGAATTCCCCTCTCCAGCAGGGTGCCGGTAAGATCTTCAGATCCCCCCCCCCCCGATCTAGGGACAGAGACGACGGCGGCTACAGACTTTTTTGTGGATTTTTGATCGGGTACCTAGGGTTTTTGTCCTGAGGGCAACTTATAGGCGGAAGGAGAGGCCGAGGGGGTGCTGGGGGCGGCCAGACCACCCCCTGGCGTGGGCCAAGCCTGGCCGCGCGGCCAGGTGGTGTGGCCGGCCCCCAGCCCTTCTCCGTCTCGTATTCTGGCACTTGACCCCTTCCGGAAAAATAGGCACTTTGGTTTTTGTCCCGTCCAATTCCGAGAATATTCATTTTCTGACTTTTCTGGAACCAAAAACAACAGAAAACAGGCAGCTGGCATTGTGGCTCTTGTTAATATGTTAGTCCAAGAAATCATAATAAAAGTACTCCAAAGTTGGAACAAAACATAAGAAAGTGAATAAAACCAAGTATGGAACATCAAAAATTATAGATACATTTGCAATGTATCAGAGACAAAGCCAATGCCCCCTTTCTCACCATTTGGCCTCTTCTTACTCAAGATGTCACCAATTGACTTGTTTCCTTTAGGAAAGGTAGACTTAGCTAGCTCCCCTTCAACCTAGCATTTTCTTCAAGTATATTTGTACAACTAGAAGGAATGAAAGTACTAGGTGAAGGAATATTGGTCAATTGAGTTTGAAGCTTTTCATGAGACTTTGTGAGTAACGAGAGTTCAAGCTCCAAGGCCTTGTGAGCCTTGTTAAGCATCCTAAAGTCCTCGGCAAGTTTTTCATGAACAACACCAAACTCAATCTTGTCCTTTTTAGCCTTTTTATATTTAGCAATAGCATGGTCACGTTCCTTGATGAGTTTATTAATAATTAAGTCATTAGCTTCATCAAGCCCTTCAAGTTTAGTTTCAAGAGACATCCTAGTCTCTTGTTCTTCTTCTAGAGCATTATTTAGAGCTTCTACCTCAATCATGTGCTCTCTTCCTAATTTACATCTCTCATCTAGAAGCTCTTGTGTGTGTGAAAGTTGATTTAAGAGGTCCACAAAATGTTTCTTGTGCTCCCCTTGCAAGTTGTTCATAAACGCATCAAAAGCAACTAATTCCTTTTTGACCTCAAGAGACATTTCATCATCAAATTCATTATCAACTAAGGAGGTGGGATGTGACGATGATAATACCTCCGTTCCTCTTGCCATAAGGCAAGTGACGTTCTTGTTGGAGATGTTCTCATTTGGAGAGTTGAAGAGTGAGAAGGTAGGTGTAGATGTAGTGTCAAGAGTAGCCACACCACTTGATGTATCCTCTTCATTATCATCATCATCATCAGAAGAGAATTCTTCATGTGTTATCAAGACAATTTCACCAGACTTCTTGTTGATGGGATTCTTCTTGATGAAGGGTTTCTTGAAAGGTGCTTTGGAGATTTTCTTCAACACAAGTTTACCCCCATGGTCTTCTCTTTTCTCATAGTGACAACCGGCAACAAAGTGATAGCGGTCACCACAATTTAAGCAAGTTCTCAATTTAGACCCATTGTATGTTCTCCCATTGGGGTTGCTTCTTCGTTGCATCTCCATCTTGGCCTTGGAGGGGTCTTTCCAAAAGTTTCTTGCATAGAAGGCCATGTATTCACCATGAGCAACGTTGAAATCTTCGGGGTAGCTCAATGAGAGTGCATCATCACTCCCTTCTTCTTCATCATACTCCACAACATTGGCCTTCAAGGCAAGATTCACACCACTACACATTCCAATAGCACGAGCACGGGCGTCTTTGGCATTCTTGGTAGCAACCTTGAAAGCGGCCATCTCTTGCATAACTTGATTGGAGGTCATGATATGGTAGTTGTGTCTTCCTTGGAGACTCTTCAAATTAGTAGGCTCGAAGGGCATGAGTGCACTCACATACTTCCTCTTGATCCAAGCATCATCAATGTGACAGGCACCAAGATTCCTGAAGGCGGTGGCTGTGGATTTGATTCTTCGATACATGTCTTCATGATCCTCACCATCCTTCATAAAGAAACCTTTAGCCTCATTGCTTAAGGCATCATACCTATTTCTTCTCATGCTCTCATTGCTAACAAACAAATCAATGAGAGCGTCCCAATCTTCCTTGGCGGTATTATAGTGCTCAATGTAGGGAAAATCCTTTGGCCCCACTCTAAGTTGGATCATGTGCAAGGTTGTCGCATTGAGTTGGCTATTGACCACTTCTCTTCTAGTCAAGTTGGTTGGATCCTCAATTTTGAGTCCTTCAATAATGTTCCATAAGTCAATGCAAGAGCTGCGCATATGAGATTTCATTAAAACTTGCCATTGAGCAAAGGTACGTGTAGCTAACTTAGGTGGGTCACCTCTATTATTTATATGGGGATGAGGGATTGGAGGGTCGGGAGAGTACCATCCGGGAACCGCATGGTGCTCTTCCTTCCCATCACCCTTTTTGGTGCTGGAGTCAGTGGAATTATGTTCATCCCCCACCACTTCACCCATTGGCTTAGCTGGAGCATTTGCCTTAGGGTTAGGTGGTGTTTCCTCTTGAGAGGGGGGAGGTGAGGCTAAATTTTCCATAACAAGTCGCTCAACAAGTTGACGCAACTATTGGATTTCGTTGTCCAAGGTAGAGCTTGATACATTGCAAACGTATCCATAATTTTGATGTTCCATGCTTGGTTTATATCTACTTTCTTATGTTTTTCCCACACTTTGGAGTATTTTTTATACACTTTCTTGGACTAACCTATTAATAAGATGACACAGTGCCAGCTGCCTATTTTCTGCTGTTTTTGGTTCTAGGAAAGTCAGAAAATGAATATTCTCGGAATTTGACGGGACAAAAGCCAAAGTCAATATTTCACCAAGGGGGCATGGAGCTAGAATACGAGACGGAGAGGGGCCAGGCGCAGCCCACACCACCTGGCCACGCGACCAGGCCTGGCCCGCGCCAGGGAGTGGTGTGGCCGCCTAGGGAACCCCCTGGGCCTCCCCTTTCGCCTATAAGATGCCTCCGATACAGAAACCCTAAAGACCCGATCAGAATTCCACGAACGAGTTTGTAGCCGCCATCATCTCCATCCCTAGATCTGGAGGGATCTAAAGCTCTTCCCGGCACCCTGCCGGAGGGGAGAATTCACCCTGGAGGCCTTCTTCATCACCATGCAAGCCTCTGGTGTGATGCGTGAGTAGTTCATCCTTGGACTACGGGTCCATGTAGTAGCTAGATGGTTGGTTCTTCTCCTTTGTGCTACCATGTCTAAATCTTGTGAGCTCCGTTCATGATCAAGATCATCTATTTGTAATCATACATGTTGTGTTTGCGGGGATCCAATGGATATTGTGATGCTATTTCAGATTGATTCTATCATGTCTTTGTTATTTGTGATCTCGCATGCTCTCTGTTGTTAGTAGATATCTTGGCCGAGTAGATGCTAGCAACTCCAAGAGTTAGTATTTATGCTCGATAGTGGGTTCATGCCTCTAATAATCCGGGGAAGTGACAGAAATCTCTAAGGTACTAGATGTGTTGTTGCTACTAGGGAGAAAACAACAATCCTTTGTTCATAGAACAATCGTATTGTTTACTTTACACGCAATACATAATGAAATTATCTGTTGCTTGCAACTTAATACTATAGGGGGTTCGGATTGATAACCTGAAGGTGGATTATTAGTCATAGATGCAGTTGGATTACGATCTATGTATAATGTTGTAATGCCCAATCAAATCACACAGGAGTCAAGATGATTACTATATGCATGTATGTTTGTCAATTGTCCCGCTGTAATTTGTTCACCCAACATGTCATCTATCTTAGGGAGAACCACCACTACTGAATTATGGACCCCGGTCCTTTCTTTTACCATCAATCTACAACTATTTACTGTTTACTGTTTACTTTCTGCAAGCAATTACTTTCTTCCACACAATACGTTTAATCCTTTGTTTTCAGCAAAACCGGTGAGATTGACAACGCCACTGTAAGTTTGGGGCAAAGTTTTGTGGTTGTGTTGTGCAGGATTCCAAGTTGGCAACAACACCTTGGAGGTGTTTCCTTGCTCCTACTGGTTCGATAACCTTGGTTTCATAACTGAGGGAAAACTTGATGATGTTCTCATCATACCTTCCTCTTGGGGTTCCCCAACGAGCTCGACGTGTTGAGCCAATAATCAAGCTTTTTCTGGCGCCATTGTCGGGGAGTCAAGGACATCTTTGCAAGGGGAGTCCCTCATAACTAATCTCTTTACTTTGTTATTTTTGTTTTGCTTAGTTTATTCCTGCTTTGTTTGCTTGTTTGTTTATCAAAAACACACAAAAAATTAGTTTCACTAGTTTGCTTTCTTTATTAAAAACAGAAAAAATGACTACTCTTGAAAACACTAAGTTGTGTAACTTCACTAGCACCAACAACAATGATTTCATGTGACACCTATTGCTCCACCTGTTCCTGAAGCTACTTTCTTTGAAATAAAACCTGCTTTATTCAATCTTGTTATGAGAGAACAATTTGTTGGTATTGGTAGTGAAGATGCTGCTACTCATCTAAATAACTTTGTTGAACTTTGTGAGATGCAAAATCATAGGTATATAGATGGAGATATTATTAAGCTTAAATTGTTTCCTTTCTCTTTGAGAGGAAAAGCTAAAGAATGGTTACAATCCCTAACTATAAATAGTATTGATTCTTGGACTAAATGCAAAGATACTTTCATTGGAAAATACTATCCTCCTGCTAAGATTATATCTATGAGAAGTGAAATAATGAAGTTTAAACAATCTGATAATGAACATGTTGCTCAAGCTTGGGTAAGAATGAAATCTTTGGTAAAGAATTGTCCCACTCATGGACTAACTTCTTGGATGATTATCCAAACCTTTTATGCAGGATTGAACTATTCTTCAAGAAATCTGCTGGATTCTGCTGCTGGAGGTACCTTTATGACCATTACTTTGGGTGCTGCAACAAATCTTGTGGATAATATGATGGTTAACTATTCTGAATGGCACACTGAGAGAGCTCCACAAGGAAAGAAGGTAAATTCCATTGAAGAGACCTCTTCCTTGAGTGATAAAATTGATGTTATTATGTCTATGCTTGTTAATGGGAAAGCTCATATTGATCCAAATCATGTTCCCTTAGCCTCTTTGGTTGCTCAAGAAGAGCAAGTTGATGTGAACTTTATAAGAAATAATAATTTTAGCAACAATGCCTACAGGAATAATTTTGGTAATAATAACTATAGGCCATATCCTTCCAATAATGGTAATGCTTATGGAAATTCCTACAACAATAATAAAAGTGCACCCTCTGAACTTGAAGTTATGCTTAAAGATTTTATTAGTAAACAAACTTCTTTCAATAAAACTATTGAGGAAAAACTCTCTAATGCTGAAAGAAATATAGGATCATTGGCTGAAACACAATCTTCTTTGAATAAAATGGATGCTAAACCTGAAACTATTGATAATCCCTTTGCTGCTACTAATGCCATACAAGTTAGATTGATGAAAATGTTAGACTATTAGCTGAATTGCATGCTAAGTGGGAAAGGGAAGATGAAATTGCTAGAAATATTAGTGTTTCTACTATCACTACCACTAATCTTGAAGCTAGTAATAGCTCTACTACTTTAGATGATAATTATGATTTTTATCTTGATGGTTGCAACATCTCTGAAGTTATTAAGTTCCTACAAAAGCTTGCCAAAAGTCCTTATGCTAGTGCTATGAATATGACCTTTACAAAACACATTACTGATGCTCTCATAAAAATTAAAGAAGAAAAGATGAAACATAAAGCTTCTATTCCTATGAAACTAGAAGATGGTTGGGAACACATCATTAATATGAAAGTGAATGATTTTGATTTCAAAGCTTTATGTGATCTTGATAGTAGTGTTTCCATTATGCCTAGAAGGATTTATGATATGCTTGATTTGCAACCATTGGAAGATTGTTATTTAAATGTCCCACTTGATGATAATGCTAAAAAGAAATTCATGGGTAGTATTAATGATGTTCTTATTATGGTTAACAATCCCTATGTCTCTGTTGATTTCTATGTTTTGGATGTTGAATGCAATGCTTCTTGTCCTATTACTTTGGGAAGACCTTTTCTTAGAACTGTTGGTGCCATTATTGATATAAAAGAAGGCACCATTAAATATCAACTCCTACTCAAGAAAGGTATAGAACACTTCCCTAAGAAGAGAGAGAAGATTCCTTTTGCCTCTCCTATGAAAACAAAATTTGGTCTTAATGCTTCTTCATTTGAAAACACTTGATCCTTTTTCTTGCTTCTTATGCCGAACTTAAAGACGTTAAAGAAAAGTACTTATTGGGAGATAACCCAAAAGTTTTAGATGAGTCTTAGAAGTTATTACCTCAGTAATAACCGCTCCTTATCCTTTTTATTTGTTTTTTGTGCCAAGTGTAACCTCTAATGAGAGAGAAGTAATGCTTGGGGAAGTTGATGCCCCGAAACAGATTTTTGTGCTTCACTGTAAAAATTCGTATAAAATCTCTGTATGTCATTTTGAGGCGTGAATTTTTGTGCTTCTGCCCCAGGTTGTTATCTAACTTTCGTTAGTTAAACGCTTTTCGATTTGAGCAACAGAAGGTCTTCGAAAAAATTGATTTTTACCTGTTGATCTGTTTTGACAGATTTCTGCAATTATTTTAATTTGCTTCTTGTTGGTTCCTTTTTGAGTTCTCTTTGGGGAATTGAGCTTTTTGAGGAAATTGCTACAGTAGCTTGTGTTTTAATGGAAGTTTTATTGATGTTGAAACTGAACCCAAAGACTTATTATCTTGAGTACACTAATGTTGCTAATAAAGATTGTGTGAAGTTTTGTATGAAGGAAAAATTTCAGGTGTATGGAGAGAATAATGTAATGAGACGAAGAATGGACTAAAGCTCAAGCTTGGGGATGCCACGCGTGTCGCCCCAAGAAATATCCAAGAAGTGCAAGCGTCAAAGCTGGGTAATGCCCAAGGCATCCCCCTTCTTCATCAATAAAAATCCCAGGTTTCTTCCAAACACTTCATTTTTATTGTTTCATGCACAATTGTGTTGTTCTTGGAGCGTCTTTGTTTTTGGTTTTCGTTTGCTTGGTTTTCTTAGTTTGATTGAATAAATTGGTTGGACCCCCTCTTTCATACATTAGTTTTCAAATAGTTTGGTTTGGATTGGAAAAGAGTAGGAAAGTTCATGCTTAAGTGGTAAAGAGATCTTGTTTTTGACCGTGGCCTATGCTTTGTCATGACATGCTTGATATTGTTTTGGTTTTATGCTTAGCGATTTCTGCTATAGCATGACATGTTATAAACAATTGATATTGCTTAATGTGCCTTGGAAGAATCATGCGTTGTTTTAGCATATTAAAGCATAGTATTGTGGTATTCTCCTTTGATGCTTTATTTGGGTTGACTAGGCGCATGCTCACACCATGTTATGACTATCCCAAGTCACCATAGCCTTTATGATCCTTTAGTTTTCGACTTGTAATATCACTTTATGCTTTAATTAATGATATTTTGTCGCTTTGCATGATTATGGCCATTATTGCTCTCGTAGTTGCTCGCTCCCAGTCTTTTGCTAACCTCATAACCAAGTATGAGTTCCACTCATGCATCCAACTCCAAATAAAACCAAGTTATTCCAAAGAGTCCACCATACCTACCTATTAGCATATGCTATTCCAAGTATATTCATGTTTTTATCTACCTTCCGAATTAAACTTGTTATGAGAAAACTAGTGATTAAAGCTCTCACGAACTTGATGGCACACTTTACTTTTCTTGCCCTTAATAAACTTGAACCATTGTGTCGTCTATGTTGTATATGCTTGCACTTATATGTTGGGGATTAGCAGAACCATGTTGTCATGGGGAACGCTTTCAACATTGCACTCGTACTTTGTACCTAGTTGATATCATGCTCTTTTGTCTATGGATGTCGTCGGTGTGAAATGAAAGGGGATCTTGTAAGTCCATGGAGTTATGTATGTGTGTTAGAGAAACGCCTGGGTTGCCGGTCTAATCCATGCCTAATCATGGTGGAAACCAGCAGCGTAACCATAATGAGCTGTCTATGAAGCATCCTTCTTATAAAAAAGAGATAGATATTGAGAAAAAAAGAAAAAGAAAAAAAAAGATATGAGAAAAGAGGAAAGAGAGAAAAAAGCACCATTTTCCCATGGTAAACAAGAAGATTGCTGAGATGCTCGTTGTCTGCTTGCCTTGTCATTTTGATATGGGGATTCTCTCGTATCATCGGGCAAGGGGTACCCTGTTGGCGTTTCTCTATGATACACATGTACTTACTATGACATGAACTTACCGGTAAATAACTTGAGTAGCATGAGGAGCAGCCCTCGTATTCAAGGGACATGAGATTTCCAACTTATACTTTGTCAAGCATATACTCCATAGTTTGTTCACTTTAACCTTAATCACTTCAAGATGCTTATGATAGGGGTAATGAGAGCTGAAAGCTAATAAGTACCATAATTTTTGGAAGCTCTTTATGAAACTTGAATCCCTGCTTCCTTCTATGAAGACCTTTCTTTTACTTTTATATTGAGTCCCTGCATTCTATCTTTATGCACCTATTGAGAGAGCATAGTGTCCATTCTTAGTTCTATGTGCACTGTCCCAAGACTTGTTGATTGATACATAACTTTGATATTGCTTGTTCTTAAACTATTTGTATCTAGTCACCCTTATGAACTTTGAAGGTGTCCTATGCATTTATGTTTGCTACTCTATGAGGGACAAGCTGAATGCCATGATGCTATGTTTTCTTTATGTGAAACAAACAAACGTCTTGCAAAGCATTGTTATTCACGAATCTTTTGTTTGTGCCTTTTCATGTTACAACATAGTTGCTAGGTCCTATTATTAGAACTTTATCTTTCATGCTATGTTGAAGTACTATGATCATAGCTATAAATATTTTACAAATACTTTGATCAAGTTTATGATGGTGCATGTCACCTCAAAATTATTCTTTCTTTTTATCACTTACCTACTCGAGGACGAGCAGGAGTTAAGCTTGGGGATGTTGATACGTTGCAAACGTATCCAGAATTTTTGATGTTCCATGCTTGGTTTATATCTACTTTCTTATGTTTTGCCCACACTTTGGAGTACTTTTTATACACTTTTTGGACTAACCTATTAACAAGATGCCATAGTGCCAGCTGCCTGTTTCTACTGTTTTTGGTTCCAGGAAAGTCAGAAATTGAATATTCTCGGAATTGGATGGGACAAAATCCAAAGTCAATATTTCACCGAGGAGGACACAGAGCCAAAATACGAGACAGGGAGGGGCCAGGGGCCGCCCACACCACCTGGCCGCATGGCCTAGCCTGGCCCGCGCCAGGGAGTGGTGTGGCTGCCTATGGCACCCCCTCGGCCTCTACTTTTGCCTATAAGATGCCTCCGATAAAGAAACCCTAAAGACCCGATCAAAATTCCACGAAAGAGTCTATAGCCACCGTCATCTCCATCCCTAGATCGGGAAGGATCTGAAGCTCTTCCCAACACCCTGTCGGAGGGGAGAATTCACCCTGGAGGCCTTCTTCATCACCATGCAAGCCTCCGGTGTGATGCGTGAGTAGTTCATCCTTGGACTACGAGTCCATGTAGTAGCTAGATGGTTGGTTCTTCTCCTTTGTGCTACCATGTCTAGATCTTGTGAGCTCCGTTCATGATCAAGATCATCTATTTGTAATCATACATGTTGTGTTTGCGGGGATCCGATGGATATTGAGATGCTATTTCAGATTGATTATTGATTCTATCATGTCTTTGTTATTTGTGATCTTGCATGCTCTCCGTTGTTAGTAGATATCTTGGCCGAGTAGATGCTAGCAACTCCAAGAGGGAGTATTTATGCTCGATAGTGGGTTCATGCCTCTAGTAATCTGGGGAAGTGACAGAAATCTCTAAGGTACTAGATGCGTTGTTGCTACTAGGGAGAAAACAACAATCCTTTGTTCATAGAACAATCGTATTGTTTACTTTACACGCAATACATAATGAAATTATCTGTTGCTTGCAACTTAATACTATAGGGGGTTCGGATTGATAACCTGAAGGTGGATTATTAGTCATAGATGCGGTTGGATGGTGGTCTATGTATAATGTTGTAATGCCCAATCAAATCTCATAGGAGTCAAGATGGTTACTATATGCATGTATGCTTTCTCGATGTTTGTCAATTGCCCCGCTGTAATTTGTTCACCCAACATGTCATCTATCTTAGGGAGAACCACCACTAGTGAATTATGGACCCCGGTCCTTTCTTTTACCATCAATCTACAACTATTTACTGTTTACTTTCTGCAAGCAATTACTTTCTTCCACACAATACGTTTAATCCTTTGTTTTCAGCAAAACCGGTGAGATTGACAACCTCACTGTAAGTTCAGGGCAAAGTTTTGTGGTTGTGTTGTGCAGGATTCCAAGTTGGCAACAACACCTTTGAGGCGTTTCCTTGCTCCTACTGGTTCGATAACCTTGGTTTCATAACTGAGGGAAATCTTGCGGTTGTGCTCATCATACCTTCCTCTTGGGGTTCCCCAACGAGCTCGACGTGTTGAGCCAATAATCAGAGCTCAATCTTGTTTCCAAATTCTTGAGATCTACCATAGTCACCGAGTTGCTAGCCTCACTCCCTCCCTCATCTCCTGAGTTTCCCATAATCTCTTAGGAGGTTAAGACCGAACAAAGAGCCGAGGCTCTGATACCAATTGAAAGGATCATATGGGGATCTAGAGGGGGGTGAATAGGTGCTACTTCAAATTTTACTCATTTTCAATTTAGGGTTTGATACAAAAGGTAAATTCTCTAGATTATGCAACTATGGTGAATTTACCTATATGTCAATCTAGCACATACACTAAGCAAGAACAAGATAAGTAAAGTGCGGTAAAGGATAGAAGTAACCAAAGTGGAGCACGCGGAGACACAAGGATTTGTTTCCCGTAGTTCCTTCGTTTTGAGGGGAAGTACATCTACGTTTGGAGAGGGGGTGGTTTCAAACCACCAACGCCACGAGAGGCCTCCCTTGTTCTCCGATGAACCTCACCCCAATGGGTTCGATTCACCTCTTCCACTATAGCGGTAACCTTCGAGGTGGAAGCCGACACCTTTACAACAAGTTCGAGGCACACATCCACAACCTAATTGGAGGCTCCCGAATATAAGAAAGTTGTCAAACAATCAAAGACAAGCTTGTAATAACCAAATCACAAGCTAGGGTTTCCAATGAAACACTAGAGCAAGGGGCCCTCAAGTGAATGAGGGGGAAATGAAGACCTCTCTTGGTGAAGCTATAGATCAAGGCCTCCTCCTTCGATTCTCCAAAGATCAATGACTTTGGATGGTTGAGTGAAGAGATCTTGTGGATTTGGTGGCTCAAATGGTGTTGCTGCTCTTGAGGTGGACGAGCAGCTCCCAAGGTAGAAGAAGGGGCCTTTATATAGGCCCCCTAGCATTAGAGCCATTGGGATCCACTTACCCCGGACAGTCCGGCAAACACTAGTCGGACAGTCCGGCCCAGCCGGACACTCCGGGCAAAACCAATCGGACACTCCGGCCTGGCAAAGTTTTTGGCCAGAGTTCAGACCGTGTCCGGGTAGTGTCCGATATGGCACACAAAATGTCCGAGCAAGTCGACCACTCCCCAGGGCCGGATAGTCCGGCAGAATCCAACCGGATAGTCCGGCTAGGGCCGGACACTCCAGCGTGAATTAGCCGAACAGTCCGGCTGGGACTTTGTTCCTGCACATACATGATCCTGGGTAGTCCTTTTCCTTCAGTGCAAAATATACTAGAGTAGCTGCTATATCCTGAAACATTTAACAGTAGATTAAACCTATCCAAGTGTTCTCAACAAACATCAAAATAATAGGAAGGGCATAAATGCCTTTTCAATACATATACATTTATCCGACTTACAGAATTGACAGAAGACAGAGGAAAGTTATTGAAGATGTTGGATTCGTCTTGTTGGCAGGTCTCTGCCAAGATGGCATGCTCCTTCTAAAGTTTCTTGTACATCTCAAGGCCCCGAGCATTCTGCTCTTTGGCAGCTTGGTTTTGTTCCTTGAGTTGCTCAATCTCTTGCTTGAGGCGCTGAATCTCGGTGTCGGCAGATTCTTGCATAGCCTTCATTGCCTCCTCATGGCCTTTGATGGCATCAGCCAGGTATTTCTTTGGAATTTTCTTCTCATTGTCAAGCTGATGGATATGCTTGGATTGCTCGACGATGCTCTTTGCCTTGTCGATGGTCTCTGTAAGACGAAACATAAATAGCATTGTGAGAATTGAGATGAAGCGGTTCCAAGTGATAAATTGGGAGGTGTTGGAGGAAAAAAAACCTTGATGTTTGTGATATGTTCCTTCAGAAAGGCTGTTCCCTTTTCAATGTCCAGCGCTTCTTGCAGCTTGGCATATTTCTCATTGGCTGATTTCCTCCGAGCGTTCTCATTCTGCAAAGAGATGAAGTACTTAGTTTCTATAGAGCATCTAGTCAGAATTTCTCAGTTTCAACTAAAGGCTCGGGGGCTATAGTATCATATTTTAATTCATGTGTGCTCTCTCTTAGAGTATCTAGCCGGAATTATTCATTCTAACTAGAAACTTGGGGGCTACCCTATCAAGTTCTACACTTAGTTCTTTGGAGCACTCATGCCAATAACTACTGGTTTTCCACCTAAGAGCTCAGGGGCTATAGTGGGATATATCATAAAGTAACAAGTAAAAGATCAAAGACTTAAAATAGAAATAACCCTCAGATTGTTGGCCAAGTTGGCATATGCGTAGGACCACGCATTGTTAAAAATGGCATTTGCTTGTCGAATGAGATCGTCCAGGCTCAACGTCGGAGGATTCAAAGGCAGAGGAGTTGTAAGCCGGAGGCATGGATGAAGCCCTAGTTGTCTCCTACGCAATGATAGCAGTCAAAGACGCAGTGGCTCTTGGCTTTACCGTTGCTATTGTTACTAATGCTTTTTCTCCCTCCACCAGTTGCTTCCATTTCTCAGTGGCATCCTTAGACGGAGCTTCGGCCACTTTGGAGGAGGTACTCTCCTGCGTTGCCTGGCCGCTGGGAGCAAGGTCCGTACCGATAGGGCTTGAGACATCTGGTGTTGGATTAATGTCTATCTCCATGACGGAGGTCTCAGGGATGACGGGGGATGACGTTCTAGCGGATCCTATTGTAGGCTTGGCGGCAGGAGTTAGGGGAACAATAGTGGGCAATGACTTGGAAAACATGTCACGAATATTTTTGGAACCTCCAGCATATTTGGATGTTCATCTCAAACTAACACTGGATTTCTTCCTGAAACATACAGAGTATAAGTGCAGGGATTGAATAGGTGTAAAGCAAAGCTAAGCCGGAGAATGAATATACTTACACCGCAGCTGGTGCCTTGGTCAAGGCGATGCCGGTGGATTTCTTGTTCTCTGCCTCTAAGGCGACAGTGGATTTCTTGGAGCCTCCACTCTCTGTTTTCTTCTTCTTCTTTCCCTGGGTAGCAGCATCAGAGGTGGAGCTCTTCCGCTCCCGTGCTACCAGAGATGGATGATCCTTGGAGGTATCATCGTCGGACACAACCTGAATATCCTTCAGTCTTGGATCATAGAATTGGGAGGCCAACTGATTCGCTGCCAAGGTCGCCAGCTAATGGGTCAAAAAGTATGTCGGAGAGTTGATACAATCAATTTGGAAGCCTTAGAGTGTATACAACAACAATAAAGGAAACATGGTTACCTATGGGCATTTGCCACACTCGTACATGTCGAAGGTGATCTTGAAGACACACTTCTTGTCTTTCATTTTGACAAGATCCTTAAGCCGGAGCTTGATGGAGTCTGCGAAGAAGTTTTCTTTGGAAATCCACATAGGATCTTCCCTCTCCTTGGAGTACTTGTGCATCAGCTCGGCGCGGTCTTGCAGAGGTTGGATCCTCCTTGTGAACTAGCACATTATTGGGAATATGCCCTAGAGGCAATCATGTATGATGTTATTCCCAATGTATTCATAAAGATATTGCCCATGTATGAACTACTGATATGTATCATTGAATATATGATTCGATTGTGGAACTATAAATTCATGTTGTTCATACTAGTTATCCTTGGTCATTGAGGTTGTGCTAGACACACAACTTAGACTAATGTGAAAGTCGATTGATGACTCGGTTCCACTTGTAATGGGCATGGAGATGCTATTCCGACTTACACGGATTCGACTAAAGAGTTTAGCGATTCAGATTGACCCTCATTGAGATACAATGAACAATTCATCATTTTATATCTCAATCAATGTAATCCTTAGACCTGAGGTTATTGCATAATCCGAGTTAAGGATCACTTACTTAGGTTCTGTCAAACGATGTTCCATCACTAGGAAGTTATAAAGGCAGAGTTCGGGTCGACTGAGAATCAAGTTGTGTGACGTGGATGACCAAGATGGTATTTTGCCCCTCCAACTGAAGTTATAAAGGCAGAGTTCGGGTCGGAAGATATGATTCGGAAAGCATGGCCATGCACGACACAGTTAAGTGTTAACCGAGGCAGTCGACTAAGAGTTAGTCAGATGAATCACTTATCTCGGAGCGAGAAGAAAGTTGAGCTATTTGAAGGATGACGATTATTCGCCTATAGCTTGACAAGATGTATCGTGAGGCAAAAGAGACTTAGACGAAAGTCGCATTGGAAGGTATGTCATCATGACTCTTTGGTACTTGGGACTTGGCATGTTCTCCTAGGAGCCGCTACCAACTGATCGATTACGAGTGAGACTCGGATCGTGTCCGAGTTACCATGAGCCTGTCAGGTCACACACTTAAGAGCGGGAGCAAGTTTGTGTTAGACCTGAATCGGAAATGTATTTGGGTTGGACCCGAATCAGATACGGGATGAGTTAGTGAGTTGGACTCACAGTGACTAATATGGGCTTTAGTGAATGGTCCACAAGTGAGTGGAGCCCACTTTCACTCTCCATATATAGTGGGGCACACTTACCTAGAGTGTGGTGCGATTAGGACATTCCAAGTGTTGGAAAACCCTAGCCCTAGTCCAGTTCTTCCACCGCCGTACCGGACCTAGCAGTCCACCACTGGCACTCCTCCTCGTACGTATGAATACTGGCGGAGGTGCTGTACGTTTAGCACTTCGATGATCGTGGATCGGAATGGATTGTGAGGACTGCACTGCATCAAGCGATGTGCTTCATCGACTCCACAACTGCACGTCTAGTGGTAATTCTCGTGGCTTACTACCTCGGCTAGATCTTGGGTTCATCGTGTAGGGAAAAGTTTTTGTTTATCTCTACATGGACCAACATTTGTATCAGAGCGTTAGCTTCTGGTTTTAGGCTCGCGATCATGTGTATGTGATATGCGGTTGGCATTAGATTGGATCTAGTTGCAATTTTGGTGGTCGATCTATGAGATAGATCAGTTTTGTACGAGGTTGATTGGATCAACTGTACTCGGGGAATTAGATGATCTGGTTTCCATGATCTACTACTGCGGTCGTGGAACGACATACCCCTACCGGTCGGCTTCCGTCATCTAGGTAGACTATGACACATAAATATGGATGCAGTGATCGAAGATCAAAGAGTTTGGTCGAATCGGAGTACGGATCAGATTTGGGTAAAATTGTTTTATCCAATGAAGAAATCCATGTTCAGAATGCAGATGAGATCTGTGTTTTCGGAAAAATTGTCGGGCCTTGGATGTCGTTGCGAGTTTCACAACGCCTGTTGATATCGTATATATGCATAACTTGTTTTTCCAGGATGATGTTGTGAATGATATGGCTTATGTGCATGTGATGTGTGTAATCCATGCGTGATCTGCTTATCACGGTTTTTGTTAGCCGTTTGGAGCCTAGGTGTTCTCATTTTATTGTATAACAACCTGTGTGTCGGATTCTCCATGTTATTTACTTTACTAGCTAGTGTAGCTGTTTGGAGAACCCGGATGACATGCAAGTCGATGTACAAGTCGGCTACATGGAGTAAGGCGGCACGTGACAAGAGTTGGCACGAGTCGAATTACAAGCTTTGTGGATATGGAGACCGCCATGAAGAGAGCCATACCATTTCATATTATAATTGCATTATTTTTGTTATGTTTATGTATCTATTTTACCTCTATTAGATAGTTGGTAGAAAATAATCCCTCAAAGAAGGCCTAGTCGGTTTCCCCGCCAGTGTTGCACCATCACAAGTTGGACATTTTTGGTAGTGGGCTCATAAAATTTAGGTGCTATCAATTCTTTCCAACTAGGTGGGTTTGAGTCAGACTCTTACATCAGAAGCACTCGGTAATCTAGACGGGTCTATCACAACGGTTGTGGGACTTGGGGAAAAGTCGGATGGGAGCCAGGGCATGTGATGCCACCCATCCAACAGAATTCGTATGAGATGCGATTGATAAGGAGTTGTCTACCTAGATCACTTGACGGCTAGCGGTGATGCTAAAGCTCACTAGTCGACTTGCTTATTTAGGATCCTGAATCACTTAGTAACCATCGGAGGGGTGTTGGTTCTAGTGGGAGCATAAGTATTAAAGTGTTTAATATGCTTGCTCTTTTATGGATATAAGTGTTTTGCATATTTTTATATTGTAGATCAATGACACCTAGGAGTCTCCCTTAGATTTCTAGTTTTTCTTTAAGAACCATCTTAGAGAAAGATAACCTAAATGGAACTAACTTTACCAACTGGTATCGTAATCTGAGAATTGTTCTCCAGCAAGAAAAGAGGGACCATGTCCTAGACAACCCACTTCCAGATGAGCCAAATGAGAATGCGACTGTCGTAGCCACCAATGCCTACCGTAGGACTTGTGATGAGTCTACGGAGATTAGCTGTCTTATGCTTGCTCACATGGAACCGAACTTGCAGCAGCAGTTCAAGAATGTTGAGGCCTACGATATGATCAAAAGCCTCAAAAGTATGTTCCAAGCTCAGGCAAAGACCGAGAGGTATCAAGTCTCTCAAAATTTGCTGAGCTATAAGCTTAAGGATGGCAATCCGATGAGTCCGTATGTGATCAAGATGGTTGGTTATGTGCGGTCTCTGGAAAGGCTTGGCTACCCCATTAGCGAAGAGTTTGCTACAGACATAATTCTGAACTCTCTTCCTAGTGTGTATGGCCAGTTCATATCGAACTACCACATGCATGGTATATATAATAAGCTCACTGAATTACATGGGATGCTCAAGCAGGCTGAGGAGGATCTCAAGAAAGGTGCCACTCAAGTGTTGATGGTGTAAAATAAGGCTAAGTTCAAGAAGAGTTCTTGGACTAAGAAGAAGAAGGCAAAGTCGGGAGGTAAGGCCGAGGACCCGGTCCAAAGCGCTTCCTCGGGGACTAAGCCATCTCCTGTAGCCGGATCCACTTGCTTCTATTGCAAGGTGGATGGCCACTAGAAGAGGAATTGCAGCAAGTATTTGGTTGATAAAGCCAAGAGTGGAGGTGTGACTTCCGGCTCAGATACGCTTGTTTGCAATGTTATAGACATTTATCTCGCTGATGCACATAATAGTTATTGGGTATATGATACCGGATCAGTTATTCACATCTGCAACATGTTGCAGGGACTGGTAAGAACTAGGAGTGTGGCGAGAGGCGAGGTTGACATTCGAGTCAGCAACAAAGCGAGATTCGCTACGTTGGAAGTTGGCACGATGGAACTTCATTTACCTTCTGGATTCTTAATGGAGTTGAATAATTGTTATTATGTTCCAGTGCTTAGTTGAAAAATTATTTCTGCCTCAGGTCTGATGAGTCAAGGCTATGAGTCGAATATTAAGAATAATGGTTGTTCTTTATATTTGATTGATGTGTTTCATGGCTTTGCACCCGTCCATGATGGGTTATTTATTTTGAATCATGATGGTGAGTCTGCCTATAATATAAATGTGAAAAGGTTGAAACCAAATGACCTGAATATGACTTACTTTTGGCATTGTCGGCTTGGTCATATAAGTTGGAAATGCATGAAGAAGCTCCATGATGATGGACACCTAACTTCGTTCGACTTGGAGTCGTTCGAGACATGTGAATCCTGCCTACTCGCCAAGATGACCAAGACACCTTTTGCAAAGAGTTGTGAAAGGGCGTCCGACTTATTGGGACTAGTATATAGTGATGTATGTGGCCCGATGAGCACGGCAACCAGAGGTGGTTATGAGTACTTCATTACCTTCACTGATGATTTAAGTAGGTATGGATATATCTACTTGATGAAACATAAGTCGGAAGCCTTTGAAAATTTCAAGGAATTCTAGAATGAGGTGCAAAAAAAACTCGGCAAGAAAATAAAGTTTCTCCAATCGGACCAAGGAGGCGAGTATAAGAGACATGAGTTTGATGACCATCTTAAGAGTTGTGGAATAGTTCCCTAGCTCACTCCACCGGGAACGCCGCAGAGAAACGGTGTGTCGAAAAGGCGGGATCGGACCTTGTTAGACATGGTACGATCAATGATGAGTTAGACAGATCTGACTTTATCATTTTGGGGTTATTGTCTAAAAACTACAGCGTTCACACTAAATAGAGTACCATCAAAGTTGGTAGATAAGACACCGCATGAGATGTGGACTCGAAAGAAGTTGAGTCTGTCTTTTCTTAAGATTTGGGGTTGTGAAGCTTTTGTCAAGCGACTTTAGTCGGACAAGCTTACGGCCAAGTTGGATAGGTATATTTTCATGGGGTATCCGAGGGAAACCCTGGGTTACTACTTCTACAACTGAGAAGATGGCAAAGTGTTTGTCGCTCGGAACTATGTCTTCCTTGATAAAGAGTTTCTCAGTCGGGGAGTTAGTGGGAGTACAATGCAACTCGAAGAAATTCAAGAAGTACCGACCAATAGCGAGTCGGCAAAAGCCTTGGAGGTTGAGCTGGTCGTGGTAGCTGAGCCGGTAGCTGCACCTACACTATGAAGATCGGCAAGATTGCGAAGTGCTCGTGATGTATTATTGTTGGATAGTGACGAGCCGACAACTTACTTGGAAGAGATGGTGGGTTCTAATTCTGAGTCATGGCTTGGAGTCATGAGATCCGAGTTAAAGTCCATGGATGAAAATCAAGTTTAGAACTTGGTTGATCTGCTAGATGGTGCAAGACCCGTTGAGTGCAAATGGGTCTTTAAGAAGAAAACTGATATGGATGGAAATGTTTCTATCTATAAAGCACGACTTGTCGCGAAGGGGTTCCTACTAGTTCAAGTAGTTGACTACGATGAGACTTTCTCACCCGTAGCGATGCTTAAGTTAGTTCGGATCATGTTAGCTATAGCAACCTATTTCGACTATGAGATATGGCAGATGGATGTCAAGATGGCTTTCCTTAATGGAAATTTAACCGAGGACGTGTATATAATATAGCCTGAGGGGGTATGGATAATAAGCTCACTGAATTACATGGGATGCTCAAGCAGGCTGAGGAGGGTCTCAAGAAAGGCGCTAGTCAAGTGTTGATGGTGTAAAATAAGGCTAAGTTCAAGAAGAGTTCTTGGACTAAGAAGAAGAAGGAAAACTCGGGAGGTAAGGCTGAGGACCCGGTCCAAAGCGCTTCCTCAGGGACTAAGCCATCTCTTGTAGCCGGATCCACTTGCTTCTATTGCAAGGTGGATGGCCACTAGAAGAGGAATTGCAGCAAGTATCTGGCTGATAAAGCCAAGAGTGGACGTGTGACTTCCGGCTCAGATACGCTTGTTTGCAATGTTATAGACATTTATCTCGCTGATGCACATAATAGTTATTGGGTATATGATACCGGATCAGTTATTCACATCTACAACTTGTTGCAGGGACTGGTAAGAATTAGGAGCGTGGCGAGAGGCGAGGTTGACATTCGAGTCAGCAACAAAGCGAGAGTCGCTACGTTGGAAGTTGGCACGATGCAACTTCATTTACCTTCTGGATTCTTAATGGAGTTGAATAATTGTTATTATGTTCCAGTGCTTAGTTGAAACATTATTTCTGCCTCAGGTTTGATGAGACAAGGCTATGAGTCAAATATTAAGAATAATGGTTGTTCTTTATATTTGAATGATGTGTTTCATGGCTTTGCACCCGTCCAGGATGGGTTATTTATTTTGAATCATGATGGTGAGTCTGCCTATAATATAAATGTGAAAAAGGTTGAAACCAAATGACCTGAATATGACTTACTTTTGGCATTGTCGGCTTGGTCATATAAGTTGGAAATGCATGAGGAAGCTCCATGATGATGGACTCCTAACTTCGTTCGACTTGGAGTCGTTTGAGACATGCGAATCCTGCCTACTCGGCAAGATGAACAAGACACCTTTTGCAAAGAGTTGTGAAAGGGCGTCCGACTTATTGGGACTAGTATATAGTGATGTATGTGGCCCGATGAGCACGACAGCCAGAGGTGGTTATGAGTACTTCATTACCTTCACTGATGATTTAAGTAGGTATGGATATATCTACTTTATGAAACATAAGTCGGAAGCCTTTGAAAAGTTCAAGGAATTCTAGAATGAGGTGCAAAATAAACTCGACAAGAAAATAAAGTTTCTTCAATTGGACCAAGGAGGCGAGTACAAGAGACATGAGTTTGATGACCATCTTAAGAGTTGTGGAATAGTTCCCCAGCTCACTCCGCCGGGAATGCCGCAGAGAAACGGTGTGTCGGAAAGGCAGAATCGAACCTTGTTAGACATGGTATGATCAATGATGAGTCAGACAGATCTGACTTTATCATTTTGGGGTTATTGTCTAAAAACTGCAGCGTTCACACTAAATAGAGTACCATCAAAGTTGGTAGATAAGACACCGCATGAGATGTGGACTCGAAAGAAGTTGAGTCTGTCTTTTCTTAAGATTTGGGGTTGTGAAGCTTTTGTCAAGTGACTTCAGTTGGACAAGCTTACGGCCAAGTCGGATAGGTGTATTTTCGTGGGGTATCCGAGGGAAACCCTGGGTTACTACTTCTACAACTGAGAAGAGGGCAAAGTGTTTGTCGCTCGAAACTATGTCTTCCTTGAGAAAGAGTTTCTCAGTCGGAGAGTTAGTGGGAGTACAGTGCAACTCGAAGAAATTTGAGAAGTACCGACCAATAGCGAGTCGGCAAAAGCCTTGGAGGTTGAGCTGGTCGTGGTAGCTGAGCCGGTAGCTGCACCTACACTACGAAGATCGGCAAGATTGTGAAGTGCTCGTGATGTATTATTGTTGGATAGTGATGAGCCGACAACTTACTTGGAAGCGATGGTGGGTTCTAATTCTGAGTCATGGCTTAGAGCCATGAGATCCGAGTTAAAGTCCATGGATGAAAATCAAGTTTGGAACTTGGTTGATCTGCCAGACGTTGCAAGACCCGTCGAGTGCAAATGAGTCTTTAAGAAGAAAACTGATATAGATGGAAATGTTTCTATCTATAAAGCACGACTCGTCGCGAAGGGGTTCCTACTAGTTCAAGGAGTTGACTACGATGAGACTTTCTCATCCGTAGCGTTGCTTAAGTCAGTTCGGATCATGTTAGCTATAGCAGCCTATTTCGACTATGAGATATGGCAGATGGATGTCAAGACGGCTTTCCTTAATGGAAATTTAACCGAGGATGTGTATATGATATAACCCGAGGGTTTTGTCGATCTGGCTAATGCTGACAAGGTATGCAAACTTCAGAAATCCATTTATGGGTTGAAGCAAGCATCTCGCAGTTGGAACATTCGCTTTGATGAGATAGTCAAATCGTTTGGCTTCATCAAGAGTGATCATGATTCTTGTTTATACAAGAAGTTTAGTGGGAGCAAAGTAAACTTTCTGGTATTATATGTGGATGAAATATTACTGATTACAAATAATGTCCAGATGTTGCAAGAAACCAAGGAATCATTGGAAAAGAGTTTTTCGGTGAAAGATTTGGGTGAGGCGACTTACATACTAGGAATCCAGATCTATAGAGATAGATCAAGGCGGCTCATTGGATTAAGTCAGAGTACATATTTGGACAAAGTGTTGAAGAACTTCAACATGGAATCGTCTAAGAAGGGGTTCTTACCGATGTCCCATGGCGTAAAACTTAGCAAGACTTAGTGTCCTTCGACAACTAATGAGCAAAGTCGGACGAGTGCGATTCCATATGCTTCAGCAGTTGGATCCATCATGTATGCTATGATTTGTTCAAGGCCAGATGTTTCCTATGCTCTAAGTGTTGTGAGCAGGTACCAGGCTGACCCTGGAGAAATCCACTAGGCAGCAACTAAAAATATCCTTAAGTACTTGAGAAGGACTAAGGATATGTTCCTGGTTTATGGAGGTGAGGATGACCTCAGTGTAAGGGGTTACACGGATGCGAGTTATCTCACTAACTCGTATGATTCTCGTTCGAAACCGGATATGTGTTTGTTATAAATGGAGGGGCTATGAGCTGGAAGAGTACCAAGCAAGAGGTTGTGTCTGCATCTATGACAGAGGCTGAGTATATTGCTGCCTCGGAGGTGGAAAAGGAAGCCGTTTGGATGAGGAATTTCCTCATGGATTTTGGTGTGGGTCAGGGCTCATCTAATCCGTTAGACGTGTATTGTGACAATAATGGTGCTACTGCACAAGCAAGGAACCTAGACAACACTAGAAGAATAAATATATACTCATGCGATAACACCTGATTCGCTAGTTCGTGGATCAATGTGATATCAAGTTATGCAAGGTACACACGGATGCAAATATTACAGATCTGTTGACAAAGCCGCTACCATAGCCGAAGCATGAGGTGCACCTGAGAGCTAAGGACATTATATGCCTAGACATGTGATGTCAGATGATTGACTCTAGTGAAAGTGGGACACTATTGGGAATATGCCCTAGAGGCAATCATGTATGATGTTATTCCCAATGTATTCATAAAGATATTGTCCATGTATGAACTATTGATATGTATCATTGAATATGTTATTCGATTGTGGAACTATATATTCATGTTGTTCATACTAGTTGTCCATGGTCACTAAGGTTGTGCTGGACACACAACTTAGACTAATGTGAAAGTCTGTTGATGACTCGGTTCCACTTGTCATGGACATGGTGATGCTATTCCGACTTACACGGATTCGGCTAAAGAGTTTAGCGAGTCAGATTGACCCTCATTGAGATACAACGAACAAGTCATCATTTGTATGTCTCAATCAATGTACTCCTTGGACCTGAGGTTATTGCACAATCCGACTTGAGGATCACCGACTTAGGTTCGTTCAAACGTTGTTCCGTCACTAGGCAGTTATAAAGGCAGAGTTCAGGTCGAGTGAGAATCAACCTGCGTGATGTGGATGACCAAGGTGGGATTTTGCCCCTCCAACTGGAGAGATATTCTCTGGGACCTCTCGGAAGATATGATTCAGAAAGCATGGCCATGCACGACACGATTAAGTGTTAACCGAGGTGGTCGACTAAGAGTTAGTCGGATGAATCACTTATCTCGGATCGAGAAGAGAGTTGAGCTATTTGAAGGATGACGATTATTCGACTATAGCTTGACAAGATGTATCGTGAGGCAAAAGGGACTCAGACAAAAGTCGCATTGGAAGGTATGTCGTCATGACTCATTGGTACTTGGGAGTCGGCACGTTCTGCTAGGAGCCGCTATCGACTGATCGATTATGAGTGAGACTCGGATCGTGTCCGAGTTACCATGAGCCTGTCGGGTCACACACTTAAGAGCGGGAGCAAGTTTGGGTTAGACCTAAACCGGCAATGTTTTGGGTTGGACTCGAATCGGATACAGACTGAGTTGGTGAGTTGGACTCACAATGACTAATATGGGCTTTAGTGAATGGGCCACAAGTGAGTGGAGCCTACTCTCACTCCCCATATATACTAGGGCACACTTACCTAGAGTGTGGTGCGATTAGGTCATTCCAAGCGTTGGCAAACCCTAGCCCTAGTCTAGTTCTGCCGCCGTCGTACCGGACCTAGCAGTCCACCGCTGGCGCTCCTCCTCGTACGTGTGGATACTAGCGGAGGTGTTGTACGTTCAGCACTTCAACGATCGTGGATTGGAACGAATTGTGAGGACTGCACTGCATCAAGCGACGTGCTTCATCGACTCCGCAACTGCGCGTCTAGTGGTAATTCTCGTCGCTTACTACCTCAGCTAGATCTTGGGTTCACCGCGTAGAGAAAAGTTTATGTTTATCTCTACGTGGCCCAACACACATGGCTAGGTACAGACCGGTTAACCCTCCATCTAGTAGCCATCTATCCGCCTTACGGCGCGAGAGACTTCATCGTCGGACGTGAGGGGACCTTGGGATCTCCAGGTGGTGGCCTCGGCGGTAGCTCCATCGACAAAGTCGGGGTACGAGTCTTCCCGGCCGGCCAGAGGAATATCTGGGCCGTAGAGATCAGTCCGCTACCAATTCTTGCAGGATCGTGGTCGACGATGTCGGGGAACTACCGGTTAGGACAGATCTTGAAGCTAATGGTTCAACAGTTTCAAAGTTCGTCCTTGGACTCTACGAAGTCTCTCTTGACAATGAAAAAATAGATAAATAGATCTAACATAGGTTTGATTCCTAGGTATCCTTCGCACAAAGCTACATAGTTGCTAAGTACAAGGATGTTGTTGGGAGAAAGATTGTGAGGGAGAGCCCGGAAGTGCCAGAGGATTTCAAGGAAGAAGGCAAAGACTGGAAGGCTAACGCCACGTACTAGTTGAGATTTGAGGTAGACCTTTTCTCTAGCTTGGGGAGAAGGGACCACCTCACCGGCCGATGCCGGTCGCCAGACCAACCCTTCCGTCACCGGGAGATATCCTTCTGTGATGAGTTCTTGAAGTTGTTCGGCGGAGAGGTCAGAACCCCTCCACACTCTCTTGTGGGAGTCCGCATCCTCCTCCGCGGAATCAAGCACCTCTCTTTTCTGGTCACTGCTCGTGGATTCCACCACGCTGGAGACGGGAATCACCGCTCCCTCTGGCAGGACGAATACTCACTGTGATGGCTCGATTTAAGCCTCGGAGCTGCTACCATCGATGGAGCACTGCTGCTACTAGCCATTGTGTAGATGGATGAAGGATGGAAGTAAGGAAGATGTCTGGCTAGGGTTTTCGCTGAGGAGCTCGAACGGTCACGCGGCGGAAGGAAGAAGATGATGCAGGGAAGAATACGGGTAAAAGAAAATATTCTGGCTGCAGTAAAGATTTATAGACCCAGGCATCAAGATTCATGCATGGAAGATCTAACGGTTGCAACGTTGACAACGTGTGTGCGAACGTGTGCGGTAATTTCACCACATCTCCCGATTTTCCGCTTAAACATTTCGGATTTTGCGCACGCAAAAATAGCTAATGATTAATTCACTGCCATATGTGAGTTTCGAGGTTGCATAGGCCGTAGCCTATGTAATCCTACTGACCGTTGTAGTGGAGGAGTCATGTCCGAAGATTCCATGGAAGGCAGAAACTATCCGACTCTAAAAGAAAAGACTCAAAGAATCTCTGACTTACACTGTGAAGACGGAGAATATTGAAGTGTTCTTTGGGAGACTTTCGAGATATTGCTCGACATATTGCATCATTAAGAAACAGTAAAACTCAACACGCCACACCCTCTAATCATGCATGGCGACGTACATGATCACTTGGTCGTCCCGCTGCAGAACAGGCCTTTTCACTATCACGTCTTTGGGCTTCTACTCTGCAAACCGAGCTGGGCGTCCAATCGTTAATCAGGCCAACAACCAGGCCAAAAAACTATGTATCGGCCCCAAAGCCGTGAGGTACATGCGGGCATGCCCAACGTCTGAAGATCGTCGCTCCTTCACCTCCCACCGCTAGGTCCGATTAAAAACTGCCGCCGGTGCCGCATTAATGGGGGATGAAGCTTGACCGTCCTGCTCCCGTAACCGTCCCTAGGTAATGAAGCCGCATTACTAATAGCCAACCTCTCCTTTCCAGCCTATTCCTCAATCAACTCCCATTTTTCTGGATCAACGGCACTCCGGGGACAGGGCTATCTGCCACGGCCTCTCACCTCCTTGATTTGGCCGCAACCATCTAAGCTTTAGATCTTGAGGTCGCTGGCTGCACTCCTGCTCTGCTACAACATGGAGGGCAGCACATGGGTCGACCTGGAGCTCATCTAGGAGCGGAAATACTATTGCTTTTGTCTTTTGATGCCATGATCATCTTGCTTTGTGGTTCAGCGGTGGAAAAATAGATGTTTGTCCTGCTTGCGTTCTTCAACAGTGCAAATAGATGAGAATAGACCTTCTCCGTACATTGTTGGGTTAGTCTTCTAAACAATTAATACCTATGCATCTATTTTGTGTCATGCTTTTTGTAGGCCATAGCAGCATTGACATATCGAGTACATGGCATATAATATTTGTGAAAATGCACATGTGCAAGTCCATTCAACAAGCCCCCATGCCCCCCGT
Source organism: Avena eriantha (assembly GCA_910589775.1). Taxonomy (NCBI): domain Eukaryota; kingdom Viridiplantae; phylum Streptophyta; class Magnoliopsida; order Poales; family Poaceae; genus Avena; species Avena eriantha. The sequence continues at coordinate 44,194,538 of OU342745.1, forward strand.
TTGAAATTGGAACTTGATTCCTGTAAATCAGAGGTGATTTTTTATTCTTTTGCCCTTTTGATTCATTAGTTATGACATGGAAATTTTTTCTTATACTTGACAATACTGTAGAATAAGTTAATGACGTAAGAATCAATTTGATGTTAAAAAGGACTCCGTATATGGCTCGTAGGCTTTTCATTTTCTATATTGAAATTGTATGTCGCTTTGTTCATTGCATTGGTTGTGTTTGGCTTGCGTGACCAAGGAAATTCAGAATTCTACACCTAACTTATGTTTTCATTTTTTACAGCCAGACCCAACTTATGTTGATATAACTATGGTGGCTTTGAAAAAGTTATTTGGATCATGTGGTGGGTGCTGCATGGAAGGTACAATGTTCCTCAAAGAGAACAACATGGGACTTCTTTGAAGATTGTTGATTCTTGAGTATACCAATATAAACTAGAAGTTGCATGTTCTTATTTGTGCCAGCTACCGAAACTAGGATATTAGTGTATTATTAACACTAATAATTGATGTTGTGCCTACAATGTCTACTCTAAATTGTATATGCACAATATCTTCAGACATTGTTTCCTTGGTTCCTCGTTTCGACCAATGAATTAGTAATCTTATTGAAATCAAATATTTCCGTTTTTCCCTCATTATGTGCATTGTTATTTCATCAAGATGGACAGGTGCTGCAGCGCGCGCTTTCATGATCTAGTTCAAGATTAAAGGGCAAGACGGCGCAAGATCTCAAAGTCATCCGGAGCCTACTGTTGAGGATATGCTAAATGGGTACCACCATTGCATGTCTCTAATTCGGATAACCAGGGTGGCCCACAGTTGGTAGCATGACCCATGGCCTGCTGGGCGACCCAGTTAGCCCGATCTAGAAGGGAGGTCCATGTCGGATAAAGGAAGGCTACGATGCAGTCACCGACCAACTCGGAGCCTTGGAGTACAAGACACAAAGACTAGTTAGTATTAGTGTAGGCTTCTATAACTGTCCGACAAGATCATTTTCCTGTAACCCTAGGTTCTGGCGCCTTTATAAGCCGGACCTGTGGGAGCCATTATGGCAAACAATCATAGTGCTTAGAGTAACACCTCGCACATTGAACCGTAATTCGGCGTATTACCATTATAGTGATTTACAGCAGGAGTAGAGTTCTGCCACTGTCGCGGGACTTGAACCTGGGTAAGCTGTGTTACCTCGTACCCGTCAACTCACCGCTTTTCCCCACCTCTCTAAACACGCTCTGTGAGGACCCCTCCATAGCGTACTCGTCGGTAATACCACGACAGCATCTTCGTGCTGGACGTAAAAATATCGAACGACATCGATCTAGATCTGATGGGGAAAAACTCGATATGGTGGATTTAGATTTTGGGGGCGGAACATCGCCGTCTCTAAATAGGGAGGGAAGCAGGAGGGCGGTGAGCGAATTCCTCCGCCGGAATTTTGCGGTCGCGCACGGCCTCCCGCTATCTCCCTGCCTGTATGAGTTCCCACGCCATGTTCTCCCATTTTCACACAACAAGGTTGGCTCCGGGGAAACAGCCGAACCGAGCGTTGTCCCCGGGCCTGGCTGAGGGGTTCTTTGAGGTTCAGACTGATGCAGGCCAAAGGGCATGCAAACAACCGATCGACCCATTTTTACCGCTGCCGGGCTTTCCTGCACCATCTGGAGGCTACCAAACGCGTCCATGTTCACCGCAGAAAAGAAGGGAAAATTTGCTACAGGACACCGTTATTTTCTGTCATTTGTTGAAACACATTGTTCAATTGTGTCTTTGCCAGGTACCATTACAATTTTGTGTCACATTTGCCAGAACACACCGCACGGCTAAAAACGGAAAGTTTGGCACATTTTCTTCAAACCCGGCCATAACATGATCACCCGGGCAAAAGTGCCAAAACTTCTCTTTTTTGGCTCCGTGGTGTGTCGTGGCAAATGTGTCACAAAATTGTAATGGTATTTGGCAAAGACATAACCGAACAATGTGTTTCAAGACAGAAAATAATAGTGTCTCCTAGCAAATTTTCCCAAAAGAAAAAGTAACAGGCGAACCACACCAAACCAGACCCAATCTGAACCACCAGACCAGACCATTCTGCAACCGGACGTGACGCGGCCGCCTCCACCAGGAACCAGATAACAGCGCACGCCTCTCAGCCCCGAGCCCAGACCGGAGCCCTGTTCCGCCGTGGATCGCTGGGGGAGAGGGGCACCGGCCGGACCCCCACGGGCCAGATGGTGGGCGACCCCCGCGGCGGGGGCGAGTAGAACGGCTTCGAGCGCCGGCGGCGGACGGATCGGCGGCGCCGCGAGGCGGCGGGGCGGGCCACCATGTCTGCCGTAGTGTGCGGCAAGAGGTCCTCCATCTTCGCCGACGAGCTCATCCCTTCCTCGCCCTCTTCCCCTCCCCACCACCACTCCTCTAAGCGGGCCCGCTGCTCCCCGACCCGCGCCTTCGACGACGCCGCCGCGGCCCACCGGCGGGAGGCGCTCCTCCAACACCTTCGCGTGCTCTTCCCTCACATGGATCCCCAGGTCCGTCTCCCTGCTATGTTTATTTACTTTAGCTGTGGAGCGCGATTTACTCTGTAGCTGTCGTCGTTTGAACGCACTAGGGTGACTCCTTTACTGCGAATTTTGTGATCTGTGGTTGGATTGTGTTGTGCCTGGAACTGTGAATGAAGCAGGGCTAGTCATGCTCCGCTTGGTCGTGAATCTAAGTGTTGTTGTGGTGAGAGATTGGTGTTTGGGTACTTGGATGTGAAAAGCCTCCTTAGCTTTGGTAGGTTTGTGATTTTGCATATGTTTTTTTCTAGTTCTCCGTGTGGGCTATAGTTATGGTGTTTAAATGCTGAACCTGGTCCTTCTGTTGTGAAGTAGAAGCGTTTGAACTTTGAAGCATATGAGTTTAGGTTATTGCTACTCAAGTGCTGTTTTGACGGTGTGCGTAATTTGTCAGAAGCAGAGCATAGCTTTGATAAATGTTACCTAGCTTTACTTGTTAGTGAATCAACAAACGGATAATGATTTGGATCATGGTTATCGGATTAGCTTAAACCTTTATGGAACCTCGATCCCGGTTGAGTGATCTGGTCTGCAGTTTGACCACAATCTTATTATTTCCTAAGGTTCAGACGAGAAATCTGCTGCTAGGAGCGCGATTTGTTTTGTAGGAGTTGGGAGTTTGGATGCATCAAGGTGACTTCTTTTAAGTGAATTTTGTGCTCTGTGGTTGCATTCTGTTTTCGCCTGCCTTGGAACTGTGAATGAAATAGAGGTAAGCGTGCCTTGGTAGATTTGTGGTTTTGCACTCTTGTAGTGTGATATTGGTGCCTGGGTGTGAAAAGCCTCTTTGCCTTGGTAGATTTGTGTTTTTTCACCTTTTTTTTTCCAGTAATCTTGTGATTTTCCGTATGCTGTGGTGTTTCGATGCAGGAACCTTCTCCTTTTGCTGTAAAGTTGCGGCTATATGAGTTCAGGCTATTGCTGCTCGAGTGCTGTTTGATTTCCTGCCAAAAAAAATAGTGTTTTTATTGGGCGAGCAATTTGTCATACATGAAGCAACGCTTTGATATCACCAAACTTTAACTCATGCCTCAAAGAATAATAGTTTGGATCAACTTAAACCAATATCAAGCCTCAGTTTCATTCGAGCAATTTGTTTGGGAGTTGGATCACCCTAAAGAGCCCTACTTTTATGAAGTGGTGAATGTCAAACTCCAGACCTGGATCTTGGACCTGTCAAATTGCAAGTCGTATAACATGCTTTGGATAGTTATCAAGCAATCTAAGGATATCCTCTGCTCTTGTCGATGAGAAGGTTTCCATTTTTGATGGCAAGCTTTTCTAAGGGATGTGCACATATTTGTGCCTGGCAACAGATGGCACTAGTTATCATTAATTTTTTATTTTGATATAGCCTTTATATAAAATGTGTTATTCATACAGATTTCGTTATGAATCCATTCTATTTATCTGCACCTGCTGTCATGCTTCCATTGCGGCGAATGTATTTTCCTGGTTAGTACTGTTTGGTCTATGAAGTTGGGTATCTTATATTGGAAATTTGATTTAAGTTTAGACTGGTAATGGTTGGATTTTTTTTGCGATGTGCAATTCAATCTATCATTTTAGTGGTTAAATAGTGAATTCTTATGACGGCGATATGATATTGATATTACTGTTTTCAAAATGATTTCAGTTGCTCGAAAGAGCCCTTGAAGCATCTGGAGATGATTTGGATTCTGCAATAAGGAGTTTGAATGACCTACGCCTGGAGTCAGCTGAGGCTATTTTGTCATCTGCTGTTTGTGAATCTGAGAATGGCCTGTCAACAGCCCTAAAGTTATCAGCTGAAGGTATTCCTGACTAAATTTACATCAGAAGGCGGTTGCGTGCTAAACATTCATCACATTGAACTGGTTTGTTTATTGACGAAAAAACGTTTAATAAGCAAAGCCACGTGCTTTGTTGTTCTGCTTGATGTTTTGCTACAATGGTAGTCAGCCTTGTCAAATAGGCATCTTTCCCTGAATTTCCCTTATTACATTATCATAGTATGCGTGCACCTACCATGTATTTATGTCCCTTATGTTTATCATGCACAATTTGGTGCTCTTTCCACAGCCTCTAAATCTGGACTGGAGATCTGACCACCTGGTTAAGTCTGTTTTTTTCTTAGGATTGTTTTGGCCAAATTTTTTTGGGTGGAAATCACCCATCTCAGATGCTGCGCTGCTGTGGATTTGAACTGGGTAACCAAGCCTTTCCCGGCACAGGAACTAGCCACAAGTTGCCTGGATCTTCTGTTCTAAAACAAGCATAATACATTAGGTGGCTCAAACACCTATATTCATTATTCCAAGTTATTTTAAAATTTAGAAAGTAAACTTGAACTGTGGATCAACTGGTAAAACTGGTGGTCTGACCATTGAACCAAGCAGATTGGGCTGCGACTGTGACTGATGTCAGGCTTGACTTTGTATTATGTTGTTAACAATTATGCAACCTACGTGGTTATTTGAAATAGACTACATTCCATAATTTATAGTTCGTACATGCTACAAAATCTATGCCACTACATTTTCAATTGGTATTATAGCAGTGGCAGATCTACAAACAAGCGGTGACATCAATTGCCATCACAGTTCGTGTAAAACACTCTTTAAATTGTTTCTAATCATCAAAAACATACAATTGTGAACAGTTTCAGTAGATTGACATCAGAGTCGTATCCAGCACCTCAATTTCTTTTATGACAATTTTCGGTACTCCTACTATTTAGGCTTTCATTATCTTCACAATGTCTATTGGTTGGCAGCAAACATATATTGCTATATCTTTATGAATCATATATCCCTTTTATTAATCAAAATTCTAAATGAAAAATTTGCGCAGCAACTGTTTTTTTGTAATAACTGCATAATTTGCAATCTTGGACAGGTGTTGTTAGTAATGGCCATCTGGATGTTATTAGTGGAAATCCACCTGCGGCAGATAATTGTCAGACAAATCACCATAGCTCTGAATGGGTTGAGCTATTTGTCAGAGAGATGACGAGCGCTTCTGACATAAATGATGCCCGTGCTCGTGCATCAAGAGCTTTGGAGGTATTTGAAAAGTCCATCATGGAGCGAACAGGAGCTGAGGCAGTGCAGAACTTGCACAAGGTACTAGAACACATTGCCTAAACTTCACAATTTACCTCTAGGTCTTGTACTTCTCCATAGGCAAGCTAAAATAGTTATGTTTTTTTACTTGTCCATAGGAAAATGCATTGCTGAAGGAGCAGCTAGCAATAGTTCTGCGAGAGAATGCTGTTCTGAAGCGGGGGGTTGCGATCCAACATGAGCGCCAAAAGGAGTATGATGATAAGACACATGAGGTTCATAACCTGAAGCAACTGGTTTTGCAGTATCAGGAGCAAATAAAAACTCTTGAGGTATTCTCTGGACCTTGCTTCTTTGACTTTTAGTTTTTTTTTTTGCATTAAGGGTTCTTATTGATCTTTTGGAAACCCTGTGACGTTGCAGATCAATAATTATGCTCTTAGAGTGCATCTACAGCAGGCCCAGCAGAACAGTTCGATGCCAGGGCGTTTCCACCCTGATGTTTGCTAATACATTTTCCATCCTGATGTCTGCTGGTATACCTCGAGGAACCCCTCTCATACTAGAGTTATGCCCTAGTATCATATGGCGAGAGGGATTCAACTGCTGGTGCATATCCGTTATATTGCCATAAAGACCGCCATTTGAAATGTGCAATAGCGAAACACTGCTATACTAGAATAAAGAATCCTGTGCTGCCTGCTGGAAAGTTGAAAAGAGATGATGTGCTGAGGACATGGGGCGAAAGGTGCTATGGTGCCTGTTGCGTAATGTACACTTTGTAACAGTGGTTTTGTGTGTGAAAGTGAAGTTGGAGGATAATGTATTTATATTATCATGTAATAGAAATGATCAGTGAAAAAGGACCATGCCGATATTCATCTCTTTTCCTATGCCATTGATTATAATCTTGACAAGATGTGATTGTTGGTCATTTTTTTTCTTTCGAAAGTTGTCTATCCACAGATGTTTTTGAACAGAGATACATTGGTAGTTGCTTCGTCATGTGCATGCTAGACATGAGAAATGTCGGCTTCAGGTGTGTTTCTGTTTCACCTTAGCTGTTTTTTTTTGTGTGTGTGTGTGTTTGAAACATGTTTCTGTTTCACCTTAGCCGGTCTTCTGTTGTGTTTTGCTCGAAACAGGCGCATACTCTGGTGACCGATGTAACCATCAGAAGATAACAGAACAGAGTGAGATTCGTACAACAAAAGAACGGAAGACCGAACTATATCTACGTGGTCTACCTTGGAACACACCTTTTGCCAATCTGGGCATGATATAGGCGCACCCAGAACCCTCCCGATGGCAAACGGATGCACCATTTTGAGTAAAAGTGGAGGATCCCGTGCACCAGGGGAAGAAGTTCAGAAGAAAACGATAGGCTGAGGCTGAAAACGGTGATCACAGATCAATGCGAGCACGAATCAAACCGGGGGAACACGAACCACGGCGTGCAGGTACAGGTCGTTCTTCCGGCGGACGGTGAGGCCCATCTCCTCCTCCATGTCCAGCTCACCCGGCTTCGCCCCGCCGGGGAGCTCCCAGTCGAAGTGGTAGAGGAGCGCGGCGAGCACGATCTCCATGCTGGCCTGCGCGAACGTCATCCCGGGGCACATCCTCCTCCCCGCCCCGAAAGGTATATACTCGAAGTCGGTGCCTTTGAAGTCGACCGCGCCGGACTCGAACCTCTCCGGCTTGAATTCCTCGGGGTCCTCCCAGTGCTTGGGGTCCCTGGCGATCGCCCACGCGTTCACCAGCACCGTGGTGCCCTTGGGTATGTCGTACCCGAGGACCTTGCACGACTCCATGGCCTCCCTGGGGAGAACCAGCGGCGCCGCTGGGTGCAGCCTCATTGTCTCCTTGACGACGAGTCTGAGGTACTTGAGGTTGGCCAGGTCGTCCTCGGTGATCTTGGGCTTTCCCTGGAAGTTGTCGCGGACCTCGGCTTGCGCTTTCCGCATCACGTCTGGGTACCTCATCAGCTCCGACATGGCCCATTGGAGCGTCGTCGCCGATGTCTCGCTCCCCGCACCGAATAGATCCTGTAGAGGAATGCCCGCAGATTTACATAATTTAGGAATTGTCGGTTGTTGCTGTCGACAGTACTAAATCTAGCACGAAATGTAGTTTGAGAATGGAACAGAGGAGAGGACGTTGAAACTGAGGAGCCGTTGTAGAAGTACTTACGAGTATAACTGCTTTGACCATTCCCATGGTGAGAGGCACCTCGAGGCCACCCTCCTTCCGTACCCGCAAGAGCGCGTCCACCAGGTCCTCCCCGTCCTCCACGGCGCCGTTGGCGGCCCTGTGGTCCTCGTGCTGCTTGATGGCGTACTCCATGAGCTCGAAGCTCTTGCGGTGGTTCTCCTGTGCCAGGCGCGCCGTGCCGCTGAAGAAGGTCACGAGGCGCGAGGACGGGAACAGGTCGCAGAGGTTGAACCCGGCGACGAGCTTGACCCCGTCCTCGAGCGTGTGCAGGAACTCCTCCCTCCTCTTGAACCTGTCCCCGATGAGGGCGCGCACCGCCGAGTCGGTGATGAGCACCGCGATCCGCTCGCTGACGTTCACGGGCGCACTAGAGGTAGAGGACGAGGCGGACTCCGCGACGGCGGCCACGAGGCGACCGACCTCGTCCTCCCTGATGCCGCGGAAGGACTGCACGCGGCGTGCGCTGAGCAGCTCGAGGATGCAGATCTTGCGGAGCTGCCGCCACAGCGCGCCGTAGCGCGCGAATATGAGGCCTTCCCCGTCGGCGTTCATGATCTGCATGGTCGGGGTCCATGGCCTCGTGGCGAAGACGACGTCGTGCGTGCGCATGATCTCGCGGGCGGCCTCCGGGGACGTGGCCACCACCACGGGGACCTCGCCGAGCTGGAGGTACATGAGCGGCGCGTCCAGCCGGCGCGCGAGGTCCGCCATGACGCGGTGCACCAGCGGGTTCCCGGCCAGGTGGTGCAGGCTGCCGATGACCGGCAGCCGCCACGGGCCGGGCGGCAGGCGCACGGCGCCATCGCCGCGGTTCCTGAGCAGCAGCCTCCTGAGGAGAAGGAGCGGGAGGAGGAGGGCCAGGAAGAGGCGGAGGTAGTACGCCGGTTGCTCCATGCTGCCGTGCCGGCGCTCGTTGGTAATGCTGCCATGTCGCACATATAAGGAGGCCATCGTTAGTGGTCTGGACGGAGAGCACGAGAGTTAGTGCACGAGCTAGCTGACGTCCTGGCTCACGTAATAAAATACGCCGGTTGCTCCATTATTCTGCACGAGCTAGCTCTGAGTGCGGATTGCCGCACAGTTAGCTAGAGTACTGATTTAACCAGGCAATTGTCCCGGCCGGCGTGATCGAGCATACGATTTACTAGGATTCTTTGCTTGGCGCTGCATGCAGCGTGTCGTTGTTGGAGTGACTCGGGATGCTTAACAGGTGGAAATTGACCGCGCGCGAGCGACACCCGATTTGTTGGGAGCGATTTCTTCTCTGTCTCTCCTGCGGTAATAGATGCGGATATTTTTGGGAAGAGGATCAAAAATATCTTTGGTCTGTGAGTGTGTGACCATTGCGGCGCAGCCTTTCTTCGCCTCAGCAATACAGATACGTACTATGTGCTTGTGCAGAAACAGATAGATTCTACGTGGTGGATGGGTGTTGGGCGTCTCGTGGGGACATGGTTTGATTCTCTCGATCGAGGCAACAAGCAGAAACGTGCGTCTTGTGTTCATCCTGGAGGCTTGAGGAGGAGAGAAGCCAAGCTGGGCTTCGCCGGGTGAGAGGCCAAGGCCAACAGCGGGCGCGGATATATCTCGGTGAATGGTGCACCCCTGCCCCCGGCCGGTGGTGTGGTGGTGACCTAGTAGCTAGCTAGCTCGGCACATCGCTCCAGGATAAGGTGATGCCCGCATTCCGGCAGTTGTGCGCCCAACAGTTTTCCTAAAATCTTAAGAGAAAACGTGTCCTCTCTAGTCTCTCCGAGCACACACACACAAACATAAGTTGCCATGCTATTTTTGGCTTTTTTTTTAGATTTTTCTTTGAATTTTGCCACACCGCCCGATGCTATTCATGCGGCGCGGCGCCCGCGAGCAGATTCCACAATTTTACGTGGAGAACGGACCGTTCGTGGGGCGCCTAGCCACGCCAAGGGACTCGGTCTCTGATCTATCACTAGTGGAAAAAGGGTCTCTAGTCCCGGTTTATAAGGGCCATTGGTCCCGGTTTCACTCGGGACCAATGCTGGTCCCGGTTCGGACACGAATCGGGACCAATAGTTCTTCACGTGGGCGCGCGAGCAACGACGGGGGTGGATCATTGGTTCCGGTTCGTGGCACAAACCCGGACCAATGGATCTCCACGTGGACGCACGCGCAACGAAGGGGTGGATCATTGGTCCCGATTGATGACACGAACCGGGATCGTTGGTCTCTGCATTTCGAGTTATTTTTGTACTGCGGTAGGGTTTTTTTTCCATTTATTTACTTGGTGTTTTATATTCAATTTAATGGTACTACATATATACAGCAATAATGAAACCACGATATATATATTACACATCATGGTCACGAATATATTATACACCGTCTCATCCGTCGTGCTTGGTCGAAACCTATTAATTACAAACGGTACTCACACGAATTTGATCTAATTTACATCTTCTTTTTTACACTTCACGCTTCCAAATGAACCGGGTAATAGTATGCTCCTTTCGGATCTATGACATGTTCTAATAAGAATCCGACAATTTTCTCTTGAATTGCTTGCACGCGTTCTTGTGATAAAAGACCGTCCTGCATCCGTTCGATCTAATTTAAAGAAAGGGATCAATATATATGAATAAAACTAAACACAATTGGTGGTAATAAAATAAAGTTGTAATTATTGTTTATCGTACTTCAATTTTTTTGATGTTCTGGTCTACGTCCTTCTCCCTGGTCATCTGACGAATGAACTCGCAGACATAGTATCCACATAAGTTATTTCCAGCTTTCTACCTCAAGCACTTTACGAGAACAGAGTTCAATCAAAATAATAATCAAGCATGATAATGGTGGCATTGAAACTAGAATTAAAGAGATGCGTGGATCTAGCAAGTAGTACTTACAGTCAATGGTTGAAATGTAAGATCTGGCTTCCAAACACCCCTAGTGTTGGTGGTGAACCGTTTCCAAGCCTTCTGGAGGCATTCCTGCATGTTCCCCCACTTTTCTAAAGATGTGCGTTTCGAGTCCATGACTTTTACTACTCCTTGGTCAACAACAAAAATTAACAGAATATAGTGGAAGCTGGACACACTAACAAAATATAACACGAGTCAATTATACGCTTAACATCGAGTAAGCGAAAATAGAATATGTACAAGACAGTAACACTCACCCAACATTGTAAGGAAATAGTATTTTCCTTCTATTGCCGAAATACGCCAATGCTTATACCAAGTTATCCTCTGTCTGTTTGGGTTTTGTTTTTAGAGTAACTTCATGAACGAAATTGCAGTCAACAAACACAAGGTCATAGATTTGTCCTTTGTTGCATTCGAGAATCTTCATTCTGCATATATAATTAGTATAGTGATGATTAAGATTATACAAGCAACGAATGAGCTGAGGTAGAAAGACTTAATTACAGAAATTAATAATACTTACAAATAATAAGCACTGACGATAGTTTTGTCGGGGACGTCTCGTTGGTAAAACTGAAATAATTCTAAAAATTCAATTAGTAGGAAGCCATCTCCATGACCGTAATGGTTGTGTTTATATCCCGCATAGATCCAGTTTTTGGATTCAGCAGAGGCTTGCATGTACCAGTTATGCAATCTTCGCATTTTTGTTGATAGATCTTTGACTAACTCGAGTTTGACGAGAGGAGCCCCGTACCGGTATACGTATGCTATTTGTTGGTACCCCTCGAACTCATCCATACGGCTCATGTACTAAGTAATAGACAGTCCATATAATTTGGCCTTTTCTCCATACAATTGAATAAACTCTGGATCAATGTTGGGATCATGCCCCTCTTGGGCTCTCCACTCATTGGTATTGTACACTTTGAGCGGTTCGATCGATTGATTTTTCTGTTGTCCGAGCTGGGCAACTTCTCTCCCGACTCTCCGCTCTTTTGCCTCAGCCGACTTGGTAATAGAGCGATTATAGTCTGATGTGAGCGCTATGGGTTGGTGAAGCTGAATCTTAAGCGTGGCTGCTTTGGCTTTATCTTCCGCGGTGACTAGGAAGAATGGATCTATCGCCTTTTTCTTGTTAGCCATGTCAATCTTCCACTTTTCATAATGGGCATCTGCGGCCGCATCAATTTCCTCATATGTCTTCTCGTAAGGTAGCTTCTTCATATTCTTATGAGGTACTCTTGGGAGGGGCAATACCTTACGTTTTGGTGACCGGAACGTGCTCTTGCTACTGTTGCTGGTGCTGCCCCTCTTAGTATACTTACGCTTTTGTCTCTGAGGCTCAGGGGCCAGAGACAGCTGAGGCGGCGGCGGAGACGGCTGAGGCGGCGGTGGAGACGGCTGCGCTGAGTGGTGAGGTGGTGAAGGCGACGGTTGCGCTGCAGAATGGTGAGGTGGTGGCGAAGGTGGATTGCTGCTCTGAGGAGTGGGTGGTCTTGGCAACACATAATTTGGAAGCACGATGTGCTCCTTTGGCCATACAATAGTCCCCCCTTTGACTTCTCCTAGTTCAGTCAGCTCCATATCTTCCCCTGCAGGATGGTCCAGCTTCAGCTCCTCAAAATCTTGCTTCACATCATCCACCATGACGACAACGTATCCTTTTGGAACCGGTCTGCAATGCCAAGTTGGGTTAGGCGCAATTGGTACGGCCATGCCGACCGCCGCCATCACCCTTAAGTTCATAACTTGCACCTTTAGCTCACAAGCTGTGCTCTCCGTGATATCATCCACTGGGTAACGTTTAGGAGGAGCCGTCGTCGGTGCATCATCATCAACATCCTGGAGCTACGTGGAAGCGACGCTGCTTTTCTTATTCGATAGGGCGCCGGTACCATCGAATGCAGTTTCTACCATGTGCCGCTGAGATTGGTCGCTAGTACCTTGCTGGCTAAGTCTGTCGAGTTGATCATGGTGCCGCTTTAATGCTTCTTCTACATTACGCAGCCGGTCTATAGCAGTCGCTTTCTCAGCTGCCTCCCTTTCCTTTCTCCTCTGATGGCTTTTATCGGGATATCCCTTCATTTCCGCAGGGAAGGCAACATTCCATGGCTTGGAGCCTGGTGTGCCTCGTGCTCGTCCTTTGTGTTCATCATTTTTAAGGGGCGCGTGTGAGCTTGTCTATCGGGAACGAACTGTCCCGCTGCAACATCATCTACTGCATTTCTAATATCGTCGATGGGCAGTAGGGGATGATCTTTGTGTTTCTAATTATATATTGCCCTCCCTTGTTCGTCCAACGTGCACCATGGCCGTAAAACCAGTTTCTCGCTCGTGGTGTCCATGTTGTGGGCTCTGGTCTGATCCCGGTAGTAATGTAATTGACCTCAAGTGTATCCCACTTACGCATGCAACCGGCGTAGCTAGCAGGCCCTATATTATGATGGTACACTTTCTTAGCAGCGTTCTCCGTATTTATTCTAGACCTTTCCAAAGGCTTCTCCGATGTCTTGTACTTCACAAAATCAGCCCACTGGTGTCTTAATTTAGCATAGCCGCCTTGATTGAAATCCATAATCTTCTCTATCTTGACAAAGTTATTGTACAGTTTCTTCTTTTAGTTCTTGAATGCATCAGCCATCTTGATGAGAACAAACTTCTTGACTCTTTGCACAAGCTCCATTTTTGCTCTCTCCTCCTCATCTGGATTCACATCTGGCCTCGGAAGGAGGAAATTAATCATGAGCTTGTCAAAAAGCTTATCTTTGGCGATGTCGCCGACATACGGGACTCCACCGCCGCTTGGCCGATTCCATTCTTGAACGGTGATCGGGATGTAGTCCCTCACAAGAACTCCGCATTGGTTGACAATTTTTTTTGCGACATCGCTGGGAGCTTGCGGTTCGCTGTCTACACCGACCACTTCGATCCTATACCTCACAGTGTCATCCAACTTTTTTGTTGGACTTCGTTTCGTTCTTACGGAAGGAGTTCTCGATCCGGAGGGCTAAAAGAAGAAAGAGTGTTAATATATGCATGTATATATCTAGACAACATCATTTTAATTAGAAAAATACATATATACACCTCGCTGGAGTTTGCGAGATTTAAGGTTCTGCCGAAGCCGTCGCCTTCTCCCTCGTCGGCTTCTCCCCTATCCCAGGCTTCGCCTTCTACCTCATCGGATCGGTCTTCTCGATTGAGAGACTCATCTCCCTCACCGGATTCGTTCAGAAACTTCTTGGTGACATCGACATCGATAAATTCATTTTCGCAGATTATTCCGTGGAGGATGTTTTCCTGATGTTCTGGATTCATAGTATCTTGGTGTGTTGGATCCATAGTATTTGCAAACTAAGATTTATAAGTTATTATAATGCAAATAATACAAAACACTATGCACTTATTTTCTAAATGGGTTTGGAATGCCCTAGGTGGACAAACCATCGAACCCATGGTACTTAGGGGGTGTCGGTGTTCCTCTATGTAAATTAAGGTTCAAAGTTGTATGAATATGAATGCTTATATTTTTAAATGGTAGAGATCATTTTTCTGAACATTTTGATATATTATACACATTTTTCTGATTTAAAATGAATTAGTTATGATGTTTCCCAATTTTAATCCATTTTTAAATAAATAAACATTTTTGGAATTATTAAAATTATTTTTCATCTGATCCCACATGTCAGACTTTTATTAATTTCAGAAAACATTTCCAAAAAGAATAAAAACCTGACATGCTGGACCCACCTGTCAGCATTTTCAGTTAATAAAACAATTACAGCAAAGATTTTAAAAAGAAAAACCTTTATGACCTCATGATGATGTCACCCAGACGTCATCAATGAAGGATCTCCTCTGTCTATCAAGGATCTCCCGAACCTTTGCGCGCGGAGCAGCGAGAGCAAGGGCGCTAGATGCAGGCGTGCGTGTTGAACCTATATGTGGCCGCGCCGCTCGAAATAGGTCACCGAAGCCACGCCGGTGACAAGCTTATGCGGTGGCGGCGGACGGTGATCGACGCAAAGATGACTGAGAGCGAGAGGAAGCGAGATAGAGGATCCATGAGGACCGCTAACTCACCACGAGCGCGATGCCTGGGTTGGGGAAGCAAGGGAAGGCCAGACGGAAGCGAATCGACGGCAGCCGGAGCTCGGGAAGGTGACGACTTCGGGCTCGATTCCGGCCAGAGGAGAGCATCTCGATTCCGGCCATCGACGGTGGTGGTGTGGCGGCGACGGGGGTCGATGGCGTGAAGCGGCTCTAGATTTGTATAGCCTGACAACGTGAATTTGCTCCGCCGCAAATTTTCCTTAGCCGCGCGTCAATGTGCTTTATGATTTGGGGGAGTTGGGAAGGAAGAAGGGTCGGCGTTGTATACTGTACAGACCATTTGTCCCGGTTCATCGCATCAACCGGGACCTTTGATGCATTTGTCCCGGTTGATGGGATGAACCGGGACCAATGGCCTGGGGTGGAGCGTTCCTAGGGCCGCCACATGTGCGCGCACCCAGGGCCATTGGTCCCGGTTCATCCCATCAACCAGGACCAATGCATCAAAGGTCCCGATTGAAGGAATGAACCGGGATCAATGGCCTCAGGTGGAGCGTTCCTAGGGCCGCCACATGTGCACGCGCACCCAGGGTCATTGGTCCCGGTTCGTAGGACTAACTGGGATCGTTGACCCGTTTTTCAGATTTTGGTCAAAATTTTGGTCTTCTCGCTATTTTCAAATTTGTTTTCTTCTTTAATTAATAAGATGCTTCAATTTAAGATGATTATTTATTCGGAATTTCAAAAAAAATTTAACATGAAAAGTTCTTCAGTTTAAATAACTAATCAAAAACCATTTTCTGTTTTCAAATATTTTTATTTTAATTATAAATTTTTACTATTTTCAATTAAAATTGCATTAATAAATATTTATTGCATAATTGGGAATTTGAAAAAACTTTCAACAGGAAAAGTGCTACAATTTAAATAACTATTCAAAAACCATTTTCTGTTTTCAAATATTTTTATTTTAACTATACAATTTTACTATTTTCAATTAAAATTGCATTATCAAATATTTATTGCATAATTTGGAATTTGAAAAAACTTTCAACATGAAAAGTGCTTCAATTTAAATAACTAATCAAAAACATTTTTTGTTTTCAAATATTTTTATTTTAACTATTCAATTTTACTATTTTCAATTAAAATTGCATTAACAAATATTTAGTGCATAATCAAGGTATAGTTTGTGATAATGTGCCCATATTGTTGACACATGTGCATCTTGGGATGGCTTACGATGTTGCAGGAGGAAATTTTCCTTTTTGACGCACGAAAAAGTCAATTTCCATTTTTGAGGTACCAAAATCGGGGTGTTCTATGAAGCAAACACCAAATTAAAGTTTGGCATTGGTACCAACCTATTTTTCAAAAATACTAGACCACCTTAGATGGACAATTTCTCAACCGGTGTATCTGGAACCTTTCCGTCCATCACTCATGAAAAAGAAAAATCCTGCCGAATTGGAAGGAGGTTGCCTAGATTTGAACTACAAGTACATGATATAATGCTTGTGAATTTTTTTAAAATCATTTATAGGTTCACAACATGTTATTTCATCAGAGATCCACTTCAAGTTCAGCGAGGCTCAGCCCCGGGATAAGAAGCTTCATGCCTGCCGTTTTAAACATAGTTTGAAACGGGCATAACAAATTTAAAAACGATCCAAACAACTTGAAACCTTCGCGTGGTATCATATTATGTGTCATAGTTGCAAGGAAAAATATTGAACTTGAAAAATTGCAAACTTCATAAAAAATCCTTCACAAAATGACCTATCATGTTCGAGGTTTCATGACATTTAGGTCAAACCACTAATGTTATGGCTAGAATCAGGGCATAGTTTGTGATAATGTGCCCATATTGTGCACACATGTGCATCTTCTGATGGCTTACGATGTTGCAGGAGGAAGTTTTCCTTTTCAACGCACGAAAAAGCCAATTTCCATTTTTGAGGTGCCGAAATCAGGGTGTTCTGTGAAGCAACCACCAAATTAAAGTTTGGCATTGGTACCAACCCATTTTTGAAAATACTAGACCACCTTATATGGACAATTTCCCAACCGGTGTATCTAGAACCTTTCTGTCCATTCCTCATGAAAAAGACAAATTCCTACCGAATCTGTAGGAGATTGCCCAAATTTGAACTACAAGTACATGATACAATGCTTGTGAATTTTTTTAAAAATCATTTATAGGTTCACAACATGCTATTTCATTAGAGATCCACTTCAAGTTCAGCGAGTCTCAGCCCCGGACTAAGAAGCTTCATGCCCGCCGTTTTGAATATAGTTTGAAACGGGCATAACGAATTCAAAAACGATCCAAACAATGTGAAACCTTCGCTTGGTGTCATATTATGTGTCATAGTTGCAAGGAAAAATATTGAACTTGAAAAATTGCTTACATCATAAAAAATCCTTCACAAAATGACCTATCATGTTCGAGGTTTGATGGCATTTAGGTCAAACCACCAATGTTATGGCTAGAATCAGGGCATAGTTTGTGATTATGTGCCCATATTGTGCACACATGTGCATCTTGGGATGGCTTACGATGTTGTAGGAGGAAATTTTCCTTTTCGACGCACGAAAAAGCCAATTTCCAATTTTGAGGTGCCGAAATCGGGGTGTTCTATGAAGCAACCACCAAATTAAATTTGGCATTGGTACCAACCCATTTTTCAAAAATACTAGACCACCTTAGATGGACAATTTCCCAACCGGTGTATCTGGAACCTTTCCGTCCATCCCTCATGAAAAAGATAAATTCCTGCCGAATCGGTAGGAGGTTGCCCAGATTTGAACTACAAGTATATGAAATAATGCTTGTGAATTTGAAAAAAAATCATTTATAGGTTCACAACATGCTATTTCATCAGAGATCCACTTCAAGTTCAGCGAGTCTCAGACCCGGGCTAAGAAGCTTCATGCCTGCCGTTTTAAACATAGTTTGAAACGGGCATAACAAATTCAAAAACGATCCAAACAACTTGAAACCTTCACGTGGTATCATATTATGTGTCATAGTTGCAAGGAAAAATATTGAACTTGAAAAATTGCAAACTTCATAAAAAATCCTTCACAAAATGACCTATCATGTTCGAGGTTTCATGACATTTAGGTCAAACCACTAATGTTATGGCTAGAATCAGGACATAGTTTGTGATAATGTGCCCATATTGTGCACACATGTGCATCTTCTGATGGCTTACGATGTTGCAGGAGGAAGTTTTCCTTTTCAACGCACGAAAAAGCCAATTTCCATTTTTGAGGTGCCGAAATCGGGGTGTTCTGTGAAGCAACCACCAAATTAAAGTTTGGCATTGGTACCAACCCATTTTTGAAAATACTAGACCACCTTAGATGGAAAATTTCCCAACCGGTGTATCTAGAACCTTTCTGTCCATTCCTCATGAAAAAGACAAATTCCTACTGAATCTGTAGGAGATTGCCCAGATTTGAACTACAAGTACATGATACAATGCTTGTGAATTTTTAAAAAAATTATTTATAGGTTCACAACATGCTATTTCATTAGATATCCACTTCAAGTTCAGCGATTCTCAGTCCCGGGCTAAGAAGCTTCATGCCCGCCGTTTTGAATATAGTTTGAAACGGGCATAACGAATTCAAAAACGATCCAAACAATGTGAAACCTTCGTGTGGTGTCATATTATGTGTCATAGTTGCAAGGAAAAATATTGAACTTGAAAAATTGCATACATCATAAAAAATCCTTCACAAAATGACCTATCATGTTCGAGGTTTGATGGCATTTAGGTCAAACCACCAATGTTATGGCTAGAATCAGGGCATAGTTTGTGATTATGTGCCCATATTGTGCACACATGTGCATCTTGGGATGGCTTACGATGTTGTAGGAGGAAATTTTCCTTTTCGACGCACGAAAAAGCCAATTTCCAATTTTGAGGTGCCGAAATCGGGGTGTTCTATGAAGCAACCACCAAATTAAATTTGGCATTGGTACCAACCCATTTTTCAAAAATACTAGACCACCTTAGATGGACAATTTCCCAACCGGTGTATCTGGAACCTTTCCGTCCATCCCTCATGAAAAAGATAAATTCCTGCCGAATCGGTAGGAGGTTGCCCAGATTTGAACTACAAGTATATGAAATAATGCTTGTGAATTTGAAAAAAAATCATTTATAGGTTCACAACATGCTATTTCATCAGAGATCCACTTCAAGTTCAGCGAGTCTCAGACCCGGGCTAAGAAGCTTCATGCCTGCCGTTTTAAACATAGTTTGAAACGGGCATAACAAATTCAAAAACGATCCAAACAACTTGAAACCTTCACGTGGTATCATATTATGTGTCATAGTTGCAAGGAAAAATATTGAACTTGAAAAATTGCAAACTTCATAAAAAATCCTTCACAAAATGACCTATCATGTTCGAGGTTTCATGACATTTAGGTCAAACCACTAATGTTATGGCTAGAATCAGGACATAGTTTGTGATAATGTGCCCATATTGTGCACACATGTGCATCTTCTGATGGCTTACGATGTTGCAGGAGGAAGTTTTCCTTTTCAACGCACGAAAAAGCCAATTTCCATTTTTGAGGTGCCGAAATCGGGGTGTTCTGTGAAGCAACCACCAAATTAAAGTTTGGCATTGGTACCAACCCATTTTTGAAAATACTAGACCACCTTAGATGGAAAATTTCCCAACCGGTGTATCTAGAACCTTTCTGTCCATTCCTCATGAAAAAGACAAATTCCTACTGAATCTGTAGGAGATTGCCCAGATTTGAACTACAAGTACATGATACAATGCTTGTGAATTTTTAAAAAAATTATTTATAGGTTCACAACATGCTATTTCATTAGATATCCACTTCAAGTTCAGCGATTCTCAGTCCCGGGCTAAGAAGCTTCATGCCCGCCGTTTTGAATATAGTTTGAAACGGGCATAACGAATTCAAAAACGATCCAAACAATGTGAAACCTTCGTGTGGTGTCATATTATGTGTCATAGTTGCAAGGAAAAATATTGAACTTGAAAAATTGCATACATCATAAAAAATCCTTCACAAAATGACCTATCATGTTCGAGGTTTCATGGCACATTTAGGTCAAACCACCAATGTTATGGCTAGAATTAGGGCATAGTTTGTGATAATGTGCCCATATTGTGCACACATGTGCATCTTGGGATGGCTTACGATGTTGTAGGAGGAAGTTTTCCTTTTCGATGCACGAAAAAGCCAATTTCCATTTTTGAGGTGCCGAAATCGGGGTGTTCTGTGAAGCAACCACCAAATTAAAGTTTGGCATTGGTATCAACCCATTTTTCAAAAATACTAGACCACCTTAGATGGAAAATTTTCCAACCGGTGTATCTGGAACCTTTCCATCCATCCCTCATGAAAAAGACAAATTCTTGCCGAATCGGTAGGAGGTTGCCTAGATTTGAACTACAAGTATATGATATAATGCTTGTGATTTTTTTAAAAATCATTTATAGGTTCACAACATGCTATTTCAATAGAGATCCACTTCAAGTTTAATGATCCAAACAATGTAAAACCTTCGCGTGGTCTCATATAAAGTTTTTATACATCACATAAAGTTTTCATACATTACATAGATTTACATAGGGTTTAGGGTATGAATCCTTCATCACATATGTCGATCCCTTGCCTATGATCGCTTCTTAGGCCGTAACCATGGAGCATCTTATTTTCTTAACGTGATGCTTGGGTCAGTTTTCACGGTGAAGGGCAGAATTTCATCAAACTTATCATAATCTACTAACATGTCTGTCTCGTACTCGACTCCCGCGATGTTTCTTTTCCATGAAAGAACTATGTGATGTCTGGGCTCATTCTATGATGTATTCGTTTCCTTATTTTTTCTTTTTTCGGTCTAGAGGACATGTCCTTCACATAAAAAACCTGAGCCACATCAGTGACTAGGACAAATGGTTCGTCTCTGTAACCAGGATTCTTGAGATCCACTGTTGTCATTCCGTATAGCTGGTCTACCTTTACCCCTTCTCCATTCATGTTAACCCAACTGCACCGAAACAAAGGGACCTTAAAAGTAGGTCTATAGTCAAGTTCCCATATCTCCTCTATGTAACCATAGTATGTGTCCTTTTTCCCATTCTCGCATGTTGCATCAAAGCGGATACCACTGTTTTGGTTGGTGCTCTTTTTATCTTGGGCAATCGTGTAAAATGTATTCCCATTTATCTCATACCCTTGGAAAGTCAATACAGTCACAGATGGTGTCGCGGCCAACAAGTAGAGCTCATCTCCAATAGTGGTGTCATTCATGAGATGTAATTGCAACCAAGTGCCGAAAGTCTCCATGTGATTTTCTTTAATCCAGTAGTCATCCTTCCCCGGGAACTTGGAGCGTACAACATTCATGTGTTCCTCGATATATGGAGCCACGAAGGTAGAACTTTGTAGAACTGTGTAGTGTGCTTGATTCAAAGAATGCCCGTCCCTAAATATCATTGCTTTCTTTCCTAGCGTGGCTTTTCCACTCAGTCTCCCCTCATACCGTGATTCAGGAACACCAATCGGCTTAAGGTCAGGAAGAAAGTCTACACAGAACCCAATGACCTCCTCTGTTCCATAGCCCTTGGAGATGCTTCCTTATGGCCTAGCACGGTTATGAACATATTTCTTTAAGACTCCCATGAACCTCTCGTAGTGGAACATATTGTGCAGAAGTACAGGACCAAGAATGGAAATCTCATCGACTAGGTGAACTAAGAGATGCGTCATAATATTGAAGAAGGATAGGGGGAACACCAACTCAAAACTGACAAGATATTGGACCACATCCTTCTGTAGCCTTTTCAGACTTTCTTGATCGATTACCTTCTGAGATATTGCATTGAGGAATGCACATAGCTTCACAATGGGTACTCGAACATTTTCCGGTAGAAGCCCCCTCAATGCAACTGGAAGCAACTACATCATAATCACATGGCAATCATGAGACTTCAGGTTCTGGAATTTTTTCTCTGCCATATTTATTATTCCCTTTATATTTGACGAGAATCCAGCCGGGATCTTGATACTGCTCAGGCATTCAAAAAATATTTCCTTCTCTGCTTTGGTAAGAGCGTAGCTGCTTAAGTATTGACGACCTTTATCATTATGCTTGTTGTATGAGTCTTTGATACGTTGCTGGTCCTCCCGTGCTTCTGGTGTATCTTTTGTCTTCCCATACATGCCCAGGAAGCCTAGCAGGTTCACGCAAAGATTTCTTTGTCACGTGCATCATGTCGATTGAAGAACGGACCTCTAGGTCTTTCCAATACTCAAGATCCCAAAATATAGATTTCTTCTTCCACATGGTCATCGTGTCCGGTAATGAGGTCTTTCGGAACAGATTGACCGCCGGGACCCTTTCCAAAGATTACTTCTAGGTCCTTCACCATACCAAATACATCATCACCTTTAGGGAGCTTAGGCTTCTTCCGGTAATCTGCCTCACCGTTGAAATTCTTGCCTTTCTTTCTTACTTGATGATTGGTCGGAAGAAATTTACGACACCCTAGGTACACAACCTTCTTACATTTATCTAAATATGTACCTTTAGTCTTATCTAAACAGTGCGTGCATGCATTGTATCCCTTGTTTTACTATCCTGAAATGTTACTAAGAGCAGGCCAATCATTGATGGTTACGAACAACAACGCTCATAGGTCAAATGGCTCCTGTTTGTGCTCATCCCACACCTTTACACATGGTTATGCCCACAACTGCAAAAGTTCATCGACTAATGGCATTAGGTACACATCAATGTCGTTGCCGGGTTGCTTCGGTCCTTGGATGAGCACTGGCATCATAATGAACTTTCACTTCATGCACAACCACGGAGGAAGGTTGTAGATACATTGAGTCACTGGCCAGGTGCTGCGACTACAACTCTGCTCCCCAAAAGGATTCATGCCGTCTGTACTTAGACCAAACCATAAGTTCCTCACGTCACCTGCAAAGTTCGAGTACTTCCTCTTGATGTTTCTCCACTGCGACCCATCGGTGGGGTGTCTCAGTTTCCCGTCTTTCTTACGCTCTTCTTTGTGCCATCGCAACAACCTGACATGCTCTTTGTTTTTGAACAGATGTTTCAACCATGCTATTATAGGAGCATACCACATAACCTTAGCAGGAACCCTCTTCCTAGGGGGCTTGTCATCGCCCTAAACATCACCAGGGTCGTCTTGTCTGATATTGTACCGACATGAAGTGCATACTGGGCATTTATCCATATTCTCGTACTTCTCACCGCGGTATAGGATGTAGTCATTAATGCATGCATGTATCTTCTCTACATCTAATCCTAGAGGGCAGATAGTCTTCTTTGCTTCGTATGTTGTCTTGGGCAGCTCATTATCCTTTGGAAGCTTCGGCTTCATTATTTTCAGTAACTTATCAAATACCTTGTCAGATAAACCAGTCTCTGCCTTCCATTTCAGCAGTTCAAGTGTGGTACCGAGCTTTGTGCTGCCATCTTCGCAATTTGGGTACAACAACGTTTTGTGATCCTTTTGCATGGCCTCCAACTTAAGTTTCTTCCTTTTTGTATCGCATTGTTGCTTTGCATCAGAAATGACCCGACCAAGACCATCAGCGGGCTCATTCGATGCCCGTTGTTCTTCTTCATTGCCGCCTCCCTCTTCTTCATTGTCTTCCATTGCAGTATCACCGTATTCTTCAGGGGACATATGATAGCTGTCATCATCCTCCTCTTCTTCATTTTCTTCCAGCCTAACCCCTCTTTCTCCGTGCATGGCCCACCAATAATATCCGGGCATGAAACCTCTCCGAAGCAGATGGCTTTGAAGGATTCTCGGGGCAGAGTGCTCCTCCATGTTCCGACAGTCGACGCAGGGACAAGGCATAAAATTATCCACTTTGTTTGCCTTAGCCACATCGATAAATTTATGCAGGCCTGCAATAAAATCAGAATCGCGTCGGTCGTTGTACATCCATCGCATCCGCGCATCGATCTGCGTCATAATAATTAACCATTACAATAACATCGTGAATAGTGAAATGATCACCCTACATAGACACATGCAATATTTTTGTATTAGTTATGGATAAAGAAGATAAGGTTGCTAATCTCGGTCGAGGATACCGTGTTGTGTGAACTTAAGTGTGGCTCGGACATTTCGTCGAACATCTTGTGTGCAATGTGAAGAAAAAAACCTAGCATCCACCTCCCACACAAAATTCCAGAAAAAATAAGTGGTTGGGCTGGGCTTATTTATAACCAGGGGAGGGTTTTTGGTCTCGGTTCTTGGCATGGACCGGGACCAATGCTCCGCAGAGCGCCACGTGTGCATCGTGGGGAGGGCCATCGGTCCCGGTTCATGCCACAAACTGGGACCAATGCTTAGAGATGAACCGGGACCAATGCCTAGGCGACATGAACCAGGATCGGTGCCTGGCATTGGTCCCGATTGCGGAACCAAACCGGGACCAATGGCATTTGGGTGCTGGACCAAAGACCCTTTTTCTACTAGTGTATCCACGCCAAGGGACTCGGTCTCCGATCGAGGATTTGTGACCGGGGTATTTTTTTGACAAATCTCCTTTCTGATAACTAATTCCAGGCCTGACCTTGCCTGGAAACTTTTGGAATCTGATCCCTCGGTCGCCGAGCAAGTTCGCATCGGTGCCAGGCTATGCTCGACCGTGTGACTCGGACGTCCGATGTGGCAGCTAGGTCGGTGCCACTTTACATGGCGATGATGCATAGTTGATTGGGGATACAACTTCATACTCTTCCTTAATTGTCTCTGAGGTACAAACATTTAATTTCTCCTCGATGATCGCCTGTGGTTCTCTTTGAATGGTCCTTGGCTATTCACTTCCTAGGGTTGCATCCCTTTCTTTCTCCTCCATAATCTCCTCCAATTAATATTCATCTGGTTGATTTTTTGTCTCCCACATAGGCAGTTCGTTTGAACCAGCATCATATACATCATCACGACGGTCATCGTTGCTTCTTTCAGTAACGGGGCCGCTTGTTCAAGTCGATGAGAAGATCTTGGGGAGGATGGGTGACCTTGACGGCAACAACCACCAAAGATTTGATTTGCGAGCTGTCCACAAGATCTTTGTACAGATCACACTCATTATCACCGTTGATATGTATCATCTGCATATAAGACCTACCACCACCTATCAGGCTTGACTAGCGGTCCACAGAGATACATCCCTACTCACCCGGTCTATGCCCATCACTCTTTCTAGGAAGTTGGTCGCCTATCCTAAATCTTCTCATTTTAGACTTTGGCGCCTCACTAAGCACGGGTGTATTCACCATTGCGGGAGGTCTATTCCCAATTCCCATAATGGTGCTCACATTACGGTATCCAAGGAAGCCAGATTCTGCCTTTAGCTTGTGTGTTGAAACACAAACAAGTGCAAGCGTTCCTCAAGTGAGTCCTTCTACAAAACAAATTCCATTCATATGTCTAGGGATATGAGCCGTCAAAAAAGGTGCCCGAGGAAAATATTAGAGCCATCGGCACCAAATCAACCTGATCTCCTATGTCAGTCCAACCAAGTGCCGCTCTTATGTTCCAACAATCTCACTAAGACTAGTACTATGCGGGAAAAGATCACTTGGCTATCCGTGTCCACAAACTCAACACCAAAACCCGAGGGCACAACACACCCACCGTGATGCACATGAAGAACTTTTGCATATTCCATCCACAAGGAAACAAGCAATATCACTCCCACATATCAATTCTAACAACGGGGTTTGAATAAAACTAGCATTCTATCTATACTACACATTTGTAATCTATCTATAATAGACATTTGCAATCTATCGGTAATACACTAGCAATCATATAGAAATCTGTATACTTGCAATCATTTATTTTTCAAACTTCACAAACTTACTATCAATCAATCTACAATATAAACCCCAATTCCACAATCAAACTAACTATCAAACTAACAATAGCAATTCATCAAAATAGAAACACCAATTTGGGGGAGGGAGAGAGGGGTGTGTAACCTGCATAGGAATGATAGGGCGAGGCCAGCGACGGGAAGGAATCCGGCTAAGAGGAGAAGAAGCGACAGGGGACAGCGGTGAGAGGTCGGCACTAGGGGACGAGCGGTGATGGGGAGATCCCGACATTGGGGGACGAGAGGCGACGGTGATGAGGACTGGCGGTGACGGGGACTAGCAGCGACGACAGAGAAGATTCACTGGTGTGCGGGGCGGGGTGAGCTGGCGGCTGGTGGTGGTGGGGTGGCCATGCTACGATTTTGAGTGGTGATGTGCAAAGTAAAGAAGATTTACCCCATGCCATGGGGTCGGTTATAACCCTATGTTCAGCACCATATCGCACGACACTGACCTAGTAGCAAGATTTAGTCAAACGACACTACGTTAGCGCCATGTAAACCGACGCCAACCTAGCTGCCATGTCGTATCATACGAGTCACACGGTTGAGCGCTTTGGCGCCTGCTCAACCTGGCGCCGACGTGAACTTGTTCGGCACCATTCGAAACAGCATCGATTCGAGGGGTCAGATTTCAAAATAGTTTCCGAGAGGGTTCAGATTCCGAAATAGTTTCCGAGAGGGATCAGACCCGGAATTAGTTGTCCAAAAAGGCCAGATTTGTTAAAAAATACGTGACCGAGGGGAGTGTGAGTCATATTCTAGTAAGCCACAATAATCTTGACCTCGACCACGATGTTGTTGCTGGCTCTACTGTTGACAATTAGAGCATCTCTAACAGCTGCTGTATTTTGCGGTAGCAGGGCAAATAACCGCTAGCTGCTGCATTTTGTGGTAGTAGGACAAATAACCGTTGGATGCGACAACGTGGGGCAAAAAAACACCTCCAACAGCTTCCACATCTAGTTTTGGTGCCGCATTGTTTGTGGCAGTGCGTCCTGGTGGTGCATATTTGCAACAACAAGGGTTGTGCCACAAATACCCTCCCCCACTCATACGCGCAACCAACCATGCCACTGAAATCTCCCACCCGCATGCTGCCCCGCCTTCAGATGCACCGCTACGGCCTTCGGCTACCGGAATGCCATGGATGTGGCCACAAGAGCCCAGTCTTCCCCTTCCGCGCTACCACTGGCAATTCGACCTCTCCCGCACCGTCCCCTGGAACCCCTGTGGTCGTGGCAAACCCTATGCCCCCGCCCTCCCATCGTGCAAACTTCGTCCAGGCCAGGCCGATCACCGCCGTGTCGAATCAGCGCCAGGATCCCGCCATGAATCCCAAAGCAAAGGGGAGGAAGTAATATGCGGCCTCCAGTGCCTCCACCAAGCGGCAGTCTACCGTGGCTGCCAATGAAAGGGCGAAGAAGCAGAAGGTCCCGTGCAGCCATTCGAAGGCCAGTACCGCGATGATAGAGGATATGAAGCCACCATTCTTCTAGCCGTCGGCACCCAAGTCAGAGTAGTTGCAGCAACCTTTCATCCTTCCACGCGCACACGACATGTTCGACGAAACGTCGCAAACTTATCACCTCGTACTACCATGCTCTATCTTTCATACATTCTTAGTTGGTAAATTGTGGCCGTGGGTTGAAGCAAATGCATGATGTTTTCATGTGTAATTTTCGTAGTTTGTAAGATGAATCATTTTTAGACAGCATGAATGTAACGTTGCATCAAGATTTTGTGGATTCACAAGAGACACGATCACAAGAATACTATGAAGAACATCTTGATGAGGTGGAGGAGGGTTTTGTTGACTCGATGCCACAACGAATGGCTAACTACACCAACTAAGAAGACCTAATTATCATCTTGGCATGGAATAAAGTTGGTCTTAATCCGATCGTGGACTCGGAGAAAAAGGGAGACATATATTGGGAGAGGATGAAGGAGTTCTTCAATGCTCAGAACATACATGTCACTAAAAGAACCGCCGCTTCCATTCATCATCGTTCATACACTACATGGCACTATATCCACCATTGTTGGACAGAGCTTGAGAATGACGAGAAGTGGAGAAATCATGATGTCTTGGAGGATGGCGCAAATAAGAATTTGATGAAGACATTCATGGGAGATATTTTTGGTTGTGATGATGATGAGTCAAGTGATGAGGAAGGGAAAAGAAGCCCAACTTCCAACTCAATTTCCAAGACAAAAAAAACCCGAAGGGAGAAAGTATGCAAAGGAACATATGAAGGGCAATAATAGTAGAGATGATAATATCCAAAAGTCTTTCAACATACTCATGGAGAACCACAAGGAGATGGCCAAAGAGAGAAACACATTGAAAATGATAGAAATAGAGGAACTCAAGGGGACAGAGGCTAAGAAGGTGTCCATGGAGGAGAGAAGGTGGCGGCGAAGGAGAGGAGGGTGGCAGTGGAGGATCTCCTTACGGCTACTGAGGCTAGGAAGGTGGCCATGGAAGAAACCCAAAAAGCAATGGAGATCGAGCGTCAACTCATGTTCATGGGCACTAGAAACATGAGTGCTCAACAAAAGGCATATGTTGAGATGTGTCGAGAAGAAGTGATGCGGAAGAAACAACAATTGCTTGACTCAATGGGAGGATACATGGGAAGCTCGATGAGTACCATGGGTGGTGGTGGCATGGGAGGAGGGTTTGGTGGTGGTGGTGCCATGGGAGGATGCATTGGTGGTGGCAATGGTGGAGGTGGAAACACCAAGAATGTAGGAGATGCCAATGTGGAGGTTGATCCAAGCAACACCAACTATGGCAATGAGGAGTGATAATCTTTAAGTTTATGCTCAGAATTATGAACTATTATGCTTTGAACTATGAACTTTTTTTGTTAGTTATGCTCGATACTATGTAATATTTATGCTATGCTATGTGGATTTCATGGTTATCCATAGTTTGTTCATGATGTGTGGTCAAATGTTTGATTTTTGATTCATTTTTTGATCATATATGTTGTGACATAAGGGGTGGTAGCGCTGTAGGTGTGCTGCATTTCGCAGTAGGCGCTGGAGCAGCCAGTGCATGGGGAGGGAAGTCCACTTTATCCCCAAAATATTTCTTTCAAAGTCAATACAACATGGAGCCTAGGCGCCGGTGCTTATATACGCCAAGGCATAGCTTTAGTCGCCGCGTAGGCGCTGGTGTAGCAAAAAAAAGCCGTGAGGGATAATTGCGTCGAGGATTCGAAAAGGGTGGTGGATTTTTTGACGTGGCATAACATGATCCGCCGAGCTAGCGCTTCCACGACGCGACAGAGGATACACCACATTACATTATAGAAGGCGACACTACGAGAAAATAGCTAATCCATGGCGCACCTGTTTTGATCATCCGTGGTGCACTAGGGGTGCACCACGAGGCGCGCGCTACGGGTAAAAGTTAGCCGTGGCGCACTAGGTGGTGCGCCACGAGTATGAAAAGTTAGCCGTGGCGCACTAGGTGCTGTGCGCCATGCGAATGAAAATTTAGCCGTGGCTCACTAGGTGCTGTGCGCCATGGGTACGATTTCAAATTTCAAAAAAGCGGGAATTGATCTAGATCTAGATCTAGATCGAGCCGCCAGCCGCCATCGTCGTCGGTGTTGTAGCCTCGTCGAAGGAGGTCGCTGCTGGAGGTGGTCAGAGGAGGGTGTGGTCAGAGGCTGGTGGAGGAGGTTGCGTCCGGAGGTGCACGGGGCAGGGCGCCGTCGGAGGATGGTTAGGGAGGGTGTAGCCGCAGGTGGTCGGAGGAGGGCGCAATTGGAGGATGGTCGGAGGGTGCAGCCATAGGTTGTCGGAGGAGGGCACCGTCGAAGGTGGGTGCATCCGGAGAGAGGAGAAGGAGAAGTGAGGAGAACAAGAAGGTAGGAGAGGTGGATGAGAAGGAGAAGGTGGAAAAGGGAGGAGAAGTGGAGAAGGAGAAGTGGAAGTGGAGGAGATAAGGGGTGGGTGGAAAAGATATATATGGAGGGTTAGGTGGTCGGGTGGTGATTCGAATTTCGAATCCCGCCCAACTTACTCGTGACGCACTAGGGGTGGTGCGCTACAAGTAAGTGGCATCCATTTTTTTTGCAGGAAAAACGATCTTTTGATCATACTTTTTATTCTTTTCGAATTTTGAAAATCTAAAAAATCTCTAAACGACCTAAGGTAGTTGCGAGCGGATGCGAAATCACATTCTCGTCATTTTGGTATAGTAAACGTTTTTTTCCGAATTCGTATGCAAAAGTTACGGCTATTTTACCGTGGCATGATCTTTTTTTACAGAAAAAGTTGAAATTCATGTTTGTTAATTTTCCTACACACTAGACCACATTACCTACATACATGTGAAATGGTTTTATTTTTTGAATTGTTTATCATTTTCTTTTATTTTTTGTAAGGCTAAAAAGGCGATCTACAGGGGGATGTGAGGGGGTGGGGTTGGTGCAGGAAACTTACCCGTGGCGCACTAGGCTAGGGTGCCCTACGGGTAAGTTCGCCCTGCTGCATAGCATACCGCAACCCACATACCTGTAGCGCACTATGTCAGGGTGCGCTATGACTAAGTTTCACACCCGTAGCGCACCGCGCACAGGTGCGCTACGGCTAGGTTGTCTGCGGCCACCTGTGCCCTGGCCCACAAGTAGCCGTGATGCACCACCCCCACGTGCGCCACGCTTACGGCAGTTAGCCGTATGGCACCTGTGGGCAGTGCGCCACGCCTATTTTACAAGTGAGGCACCACTAGCACGTGTGCCATGGATGCGTGGATTACCTATAGCCGTTTTCCTAGTAGTTCGATAGAAATTTAGTGCCACGTAACCGCGCATTATTTGTCGTGTTACACCGTCCAACATCACTGAAAGTTAATTACATTAACAATAATTGATTTACGTTACTAATATCATTGCAATTTAAACATTCCAATTTATTTATATATACATTAGCAATATTTATTGTGAACCCATTTTAACATAATATTTATTTAATATTTTTTCACATATTATATAAATTGCTTCAAAGATAAAAAATAAAAACAGAAGATTTCCTAAACACCAAATCTAATTCTTGAGAGCCTCTCTATTCTTCTATTCTACGAATTCCTAAACAAAATCCTAACGCTAATGACCACGTGCTAATCTGCTTCGCCCACTGCTGGCGTGATGACCACACACGGATCTGCTTCGCCTACCGCTGGCGCAATGACCACGTGCAGTTCATGTCGTGGCCGAGTACGCGGTACGACGAGAGCCCGTCCATACCAAGTGACTTACCTTCGGGTGACATATCCCTCTTGTTGTGCACTCGGTACAAGCGGGCGGTATGGTCGCCCGCAGCCGTACTACTAATCGTTAACTCCTAAGATCACTTATCTCAAACTTGATATTTTGCTCGTGATACGGTACAAACAGATGGTGAGGTCCTCTCCGGTCGTACCATTGGTCATTAAACGTACTGTTTCCATCAGCAAAATCAAAGTGTATTTTCCTATGCCGTGATGTGGCACAGGTGCGCGGTACAGTCACCTTTGGTCATACCAGTGCTCGTTAAGTTGATTGTAAGCTTAAAAAACTTAGAAAATGAAGTTAGTAGGGTCACACGCCTTTGCACATCTTAGCAACAACAACATAACAACAAATAAACTTCATAAAAACAGTAGTACCTTATGGTCATGTGTTAGCAAATGTAAATGATCGATGATTACCTTGATTTATTCTCCTCTCTTCTAAGGATCTTTTGGAACACTCTTTATTAAAAACAAAAACAAAACAAAACAAAATAAAGACAAAACTAATACAAGATTAAAACTTTATTTGACATGGGTTGCCTCCCATGAAGCGTTTCTAGTTAAGATGAATTATCTTAACCAAGATGGTGATTATTTAGGCTTTGCAAGTGGGACACCCACTCCAAAGTAATTAGCTTTTAAAGTGATTATACCATCATCGTTATTAGGCTTGAACTTCTTCTTCCTTGGGAAGTGGACTATAAAATGATCTCTAGATGGTAGTCCTATTTTAACATTATCTTTATGTAGTTTCATAAAATCTTTAATGGTTCTAAGGAATGACCTACCTAAAATTATAGGTGCTATGGGATCTTCAGGTATGTCTACTGTAACTAGATCAATAAGAGCAGGACATCCTTTAATTTCAACAACAATACTTTATTTTATCCCAATAGCTCGTTTATAGGTTGAATCAGCAAGATAGAGTCTCATTTTAGTAGTTGTCAATGGCCTAAGTTTAACTTATCAAATAAGCTCTTGGAAATTGTTGAGATGCTTGCACCAAGATCACAAAGAGCAACTATCTCATTAACCCCAATTTTAAATTTAATAGTGGTCTCAAAGATATCATTTAGCTTATCTGGAAGCTTATCAACTAGTTTCTTATACTCCATTTCTAGTTCATGAACTTTAGATGCTACTTCTTTTATAAATTGTTGATATGTAGCATCATTACCTTGTTCTATACCAGGATTCCTCACGGTGATCATCTTAAACAAATCTTCCACTATATAATCTGGTGATGGTGCATTGCTATAATCTAGCTCTTCAGCCTTATGATCATTATTTTTTGCCCTCATCATCTTGAGGTATTCCACCGGGTTTGGCTCGGGCTTTCTAGCGAATTTTGCAAGTATGAGAGGTTGGCTCTCAGCCACTTTGCCCAATTGTGCCTCCATGGTATTGGTTCTTTCCTGTAGAGCCCACACATCATTTCTAATTGCAGTGACCTGGTTAGATATTTTTCCAATACTAGTCTCATGGTTCTCAATGATTTTTATAAGCATATTATTTTACTCGGTTTGATCTTGCATGAAAGTTCTAATACTATTTTCAAGAGAGAGATCGCCATGATTTACTCCACTATGGTTATCATAATTGTTATTATAAGGAGCACCTACAGGATTAGAATATTGCTTCTGAAAGTTTGAGCCAAATGTTTGACTCTTCCAAGCAGGATTATAAGTATTACGAGCCATAAAATTAACTTCATTAGCATCGGTAGTGATAGCATTAATTTGGGTATATTCTTTACCCTTCACAATATTAAGTAAATGATCCACCTTTGCAGCAAGCGCTCCATTATGTTCCTCGGTGATGGAATTCACTCTCTTTGAGGATCTTTCTACATGCCATTAGGCATGATTGTTTTGCATATCATCAAGTAATTTATTTGCAACACCCACTTGGTTTCCCATGATGGTTCCTCCTGCAGCGGTATCTAGCATAGACTTAGACATTGGGTTAAGACCATTATAAAATAAATGTAATATAAGCCATTCTTCCATCCCATGACAGTCCATTATAGTTTCTTTCATTCTTTCCCAAGCAAGCACTAGTGGCTCGCGGTCTTCTTGTATAAATCTTGTAATGTTGGACCTTAGCTACATAGTCTTAGCTAGAGGGAAAAAATTAGTCATAAAAAGATTAGTGCATTTCTCCCAAGATTTAATAGTGCCTTTAGGCAAAGCTAGCAACCAATCCTTAGCCTTTCCTCTTAGAGAGAAAGGAAATAACATAATTTAATCGCGTTTGGATCAACATATTTTATGCGCATCATGTCACAAATCTCAGTAAAGTATTTAGGTGCAAATCTGAGTCCTTAGCAGACGAGCCTCCAAATTGATTCTATTGAACCAAACTCAAAAGGTTAGGCTTAATTTTATAAGTTTCCGCGTCAACATCTGGCTGAGTAATAGGCACACGAATAAATTTATCAGTGAGAGTAGCATACTCCCCAAGTTTCTTTTGAGCCATGGATCTTTTCTTTTTGGTGTTTTTGCATAAGATAAACAAGTAAATATTTTTTTGGGTTTTCAATAGATACCAAAAAGTAAACTAATAGAAATAAACTACAAACAAAAATAAAACTAAAAAAAGATCTCTAGTGACCTCACCAGGATAGCGAATTGCTTCCCCGACAACGGCACCAGAAAAAGGGTTGATACCTTCGATCCTGATTTATGGATGTAGTATAGTAGCTTTTTCCCTAATATACCTAGGTTTAATCGAATCCTTGGGAAACAATGCTAAAAGGAGATTTTGCTAGTTGATTTTTCCTTTGTGATACTTGTTGCCTTTCTCCATATATCCCAACCATCTCCTTTTCCCTTGGTGATTGTTGTAATATATGTAGTGTGTTGGTGTTTGAAGTTCATTAATGAACAATAAGATAAAATTATTCCTTTGGCCATGCTTTCAAGCAAAAATATTATTGGGATATGTTATGACTTCATTTTGGCTTTTCATGTGCTTTCTTGAGTATCTTGTTTATGTGTGCACGTTTCTTTGTGGACATATATATTTGTGATGCATTCCACTTAGAAACTTATTCACATATGAGAAGATAATTTTAGTTGAGTATTTTATTCCTTGGATACCACCTTTTGTTCCTTTTGATTCTTCGGTGTCTTCCAAATTTGTTTACCTATGAGTGCTTGTTCCTTTTGTTTGCATCTTCGGGCACTCATATTTGTTTTCCCATGCCTTGTATTGTTAAATGAATTTGGATGAGTGAGGATTTCATGATCATGCACTTTGTTCCGAAATATAATTATTATAATTGGTACATAGTCTTTGGGGAGCTCCTCTAATTCATTTAATAGTGCTCATTTGTCTTCTTTCTCATTTGTTGTGTTTTAAATGCTTATGGGGGAGCAAGGATTTCATATTTGTTCATGATGTATTAAAATGCATCTATTCTATTTTGTGCACAAATCTCGGAGAGCTTCTATATTTTTATTTAAAACACACTTTTGATCTTATCATAACATCTTGTTTTGTTCATTTGGTATCATTTTTTGTTTTCATTTGGTTCTTTTGGATCTTGTGGTTGCTTGCGTCATTTGTTGATGCTTATTTTATTTTAGTTCTTTGGCAATCTTTTGGTCCTCAATATAGTTTTACTTCTTCCCAAGTATTCACCATTGGATTTGTGCGAATGCACACCTTTGGAGGAACTATCACTATATTGGCCTTCTAGAACTTGTCACCCATTTCGGCAATCGATGCCAATGGGGGAGAAGTTTTAGAGGGTTTAAGGGAAGTTGGTGTATGCCTTGAGTGTAATCTTAAGCATTTGCCTTTCATGCTCTTGCATCTTTGTGTTGCTTAGCATGTGGTTTATATAGAGGAAACTCCACCAATGATAATGATTGTCAATATATGCAATGAAATTCAAGTTCATCACACATGCATAGATTGTGGGGGAGTTTGCTCTATATATTGTGGTTGTACCAATATCACATACTTGTGTAGTATTTGATATTGGTGCTACCATTTTATTAGTTAAATTCATTATATAAACCCTCTTAAAGGGATTGTCATCAATTATCAAAATGGGGGAGATTAAAAGAGCATGTGGGCCCCCATGTGTGATTTTGGTAATTAATGACAATCTTTATGGACTAATGTTTGTATTAAGTTGCACTTGTAGGTTTTGTACATTGGCATCACTTGGAGCATATGTTGGCTTCAAGGTTGTTGATATGAAGAAGATGTGTTGTGCAAGCTCAAAATGCATCATCCCTAGAAGATCTCATGTTTGACGCTTGCCATCCTCGGTGTTCATGGATCGATGAAGTCAAGGTAAAGTATGCTCAAGGCGAAGGTATTCTTGATAGGTTTTCCCTTTTGCCGGTCTCGTGTTGGTAGTTGAGAGACCGGGTTTAGGATAGATAGCCGTACTATCAAGAGGGGCTCTCGAGTGAGTAACTCAATCTTATCATTTGGAGAGAGCTCAAACCTTTGCATACTTGCATCATCGTATTTGGTTGTTTATTTGTCTTATCCATGTGAGTATATAGAGCTTGTGGTAATCTTCATAACAAGCTCGTGTTCATCAAAATCGGATCTCCCTTTTATATCTTGTTGCGATTTTGATCTTTGAGGTTTTCCGGATTCTCACCGAGTGAGGTATCTCACATTATAATACTTGATACTTTCTCACTTGGTGATATCCAATATTTTAATTGGGTAGCTCTTGTTATCCTCTTTCCAACGCAATTGGATTCGGGTCAATCGGAGTTACCAAACTAAAGTTATGATCATTTGAATATTTGCCTTTTGTTTTAAATTGAAAAAGAATAAGCTTTTTTGGGGCCATATATATAGCCCTTTTGCCTTATCTTTTGAGGAGTTTTTATTCCTCAATATTTCTCAAGCCTTTTGCCTATTTGACTCACATCTTTGAGCTGGATTTCTTGATCCCCCTCCAATGATTCTTGTCAATATTTGAGGGGAAGATAGAGGAGATCTAGATCTACAAATTAACCAAGCCATATCATTCCCTTTGTGAGTGTATCTTTGGGATCTAGATCTTTGGGGGATTTTGTGTTCCCCTTTGTGTTCTTCCTCTCTTGTTCCCCCAATTGCTTTAGTAGCCTTGTTGGAACTTGAGAGTGAAGATTTGGGGCATCTTTGTGCTGTTCTTGCCATTTGCATTAGGTGCATCGGTTTGTGTTCTCTCTGGAGGATTTGTTTGGTGATATTCATTGGAGCTTGTCCCTCTTGGGTTCTTGGAACCCTAGAAGGTTGTGTGGCCTTTGTGGCGTGTTCTTCGGGTCTTCAATTAAGTTGTGAAGATCTCCCAAGATTGAGTCCTTGGTGGCGATTATTGGGAGCGTCCAATTAGGTTGTGGAGATAGCCCTAATCTTGTACGGGTTCGGTGACCACCCTCAAGTGTCCCATAGTGGAATGGGTGCTTGCCCACGTGGTGGGTGCTCGGGAGAATATGGTGAGGCCTTTGTGGCGTTGGTGGTCTTAGTACCGTCCACACCTCCAATGAGACATACTCCCTTGTTGGGAGGAACTCGGTAAAATATCATCGTCCCCACGTGCCTCGGTTATCTCTATACCCGAGCTCTTTACTTATGCACTTTATATTGTGATAGCCATCGTGCTTGAAGTAATCTATATTGATATCATATTGTTGTTTGTCTTGCTTAGCATAAGTTGTTGGTGAACATAGGTGAACCTTAGTATATCTAGGCTTTGTGCTTAATAAAAGAAAACGCTAGTTTTATTCTGCCATTGTTAAGACCATATCGTAGAAGTTTTAATCGCCTATTCACCCTCCTCTAGGCGACATCCGTGATCTTTTAATGATGTTTGGATATACCTGGTTATGGGTCTTGATATGCTCCTCCTATCATACTCTTTTACTCCATCCCTCCAATGGATAGTACACCACAATGTCTTTTTGATTGGCTTGTTCTAGATTGGAATGTAAGTGGCCTCAATGATAAGCACAAAAGACTGGCAGTCTACAATAAAATTGATGAAATCAACTGTGCTATTGTCTGCCTGCAAGAAGCTACGTGTGAAAATTTTGAACACTCTTTTATTAGAAGTTTTTGCCCCAAAAGATTTGACAGATTTGTCTTTTCTCCTTCTATGGGTGCCTCTGGGGGCTGATTATTTTGTGGAATAGTGCTGTTTTTGAGGGGAAACTTCTGGAAATTCAGAGATCTTCTATAAGAGTCTGTTTCACCACCAAACACTCTAATCAATCTTGGACATATGGTCCTTGTCAGGGCATTGAGAGGGACAACTTTGTTCAATGGTTACATGATTTTGATATCCCTTCTCACGAGAACTTGCTTCTTTTGGGTGATTTTAATTTCATGAGATCTATGGAAAATAAAAACAAGGAGGGAGCTGATATGAATGACATTTTCATTTTCAATGAGATTATAAGTTATTTGGGGGTCATTGAATTACCCCTCAAAGGCAGGGCTTTTACTTGGTCCAATATGCAGTCACATCTTCTGCTTGAGCAATTAGATTGGTTTTTCACCACTTGCCAGTGGACCCTTAGTTACCCCAACACTTTGGTACACCCCCTTGGCAAATCAACCTTTGACCATGTTCCATGTGTTGTATCAATTGCTACCAATATTCCAAAAGCACAAATCTTTAAGTTTGAAAATCATTGGATACAGCAACCTGGGTTTCTTGATCTTGTGGAGAAGGTATGGAAATGGCCAGTTAGAGCCTGCTCCCCCGCTACAATAGTTACTGCAAAACTAAAAAAATTGAGACATGAATTGAAGAGATGGGGAAAGAATATCTCACATATTAAGTCCATCATTGATAAATGCAATCAAGTGATTCTTATTCTAGACCATCTTGAAGAGGAGAGAAACCTGAGTTCACCAGAATTCAACTTTAGAAACCTGGTTAAAGTGCACCTAAAAAACCTCCTTCTCATTCAGTCTAATTACTGGAAATCTAGGTGTACTATAAGATGGTTCAAGCTTGGGGGGACACAAAGTTTTTTCACTCTAAGGCTACTAAAATATTTAGGAACAATCTCAATCAAGGATGAAAATGGTGATACTCTTGTATAACACCATGACAAGGAAAATGCTTTTTTGACGAGTTTCAAGAAGAGGATGGGTATGTGTATACCAACTGCTTCTCCTTTTGATCTTCACTCTATCCTTCATCCTATGGCTGATATGGATTCTTTGGTTACTCCATTCTCAATGGAGGAAATTGATAATATAGTCAAATTTATGAAGACTGGCAGAGCACCAGGTCCTGATGGTTTTAATGGTCTCTTTCTCAAGAAATGTTGGCATATTGTGAAGGATGATTTCATTAATATTTGTCATGAATTCCATTCTAGAAAAGCTGCACTTCAGAGTATTAATGGTTCCTTCATCACCCTGGTACCTAAAGGACAAAACCCTGAATCCATCAGTGATTTCAGACCTATTTCCCTAACAAACACCAGTCTTAAATTCCTTACCAAGCTGGCTGCTAATAGAATGCAGAGTGTCATTAAAAATTCAATCCAGGCTAACCAGTATGGTTTCATAAAGGACACGACCATTCATGATTGCCTTTCCTGGTCCTTTGAATTTATTCACCAATGCCAACAATCAAAGAGGAAAATTGTGGTTCTCAAAATTGACTTTGAAAAGGCTTTTGATACTCTGGATCATGATGCTATTATTCAGATCATGAGAGATAAAGGATATCCTAACCTTTTCCTCTCCTGGGTGAGAGAGGTGCTATCTTCTGGTTCCTCTTCTGTCTTATTAAATGGTGTCCCTGGCAGAGTTCTCCATTGTAAGAGAGGGGTCAGACAGGGGGGTCCTCTATCCCCGCTGCTCTTTGATCAAGGTGCTGATTTGCTACAAGACTTGGTTAACTTTGCTTACGAAAATGTCATTTTTCAAATGCCTATTCCTTTGGAGGGTGATTTTCCTATTGTACAATACACTAATGACACCATCACTGTCCTACCTGCTGATACTGGACAGATCTCAGCTTTCAAGGAAATCCTCCAACAATATGTTGCTTTCACTGGCTTAAAGATTAACTTTCACAAATCTTCCATGATACCTATCAATTTATCTAATGAGGAGGCAACCCAATATGCAACTGAGTTTGATTGTTATCTGAGTAAAATGCCTTTCACTTATCTGGGTCTTCCCATGGGAACCACTAGACCCACAATCAAAGACTTGTCACCTTTAATGGACATAGTTGAAAGAAGGTTGAATGCTACCTCCTCCTTCCTCTCTTATGGGGACATATTAGTTCTGGTTAATTCTGTTCTTTCCTCTTTGCCCACCTACTTCATGCTTACTCTACAATTACCTAGTGGTGTAATAAATGTGGTGGATAGAGGAAGAAGACATTGTTTATGGAGAAGGAAGGATAAAGACAAGGTTCATTCTTTGGCATCTTGGGACATGATCAGCAAACCAAAGAATAAAGGAGGCCTTGGTATCATTGACCTGGAAGTTCAGAATAATTCTCTTCTCATGAAACATCTACACAAATTTTACAATAATAATGATACACCTTGGGTGCAACTGGTTAGGGACTCTTATTATTACAATAGTGTGCCTAATGCTACAAGACAAGTTGGCTCCTTTTGGTGGAAATATGTCTCTAAATTGGCAGATAATTATAGGGAAATCACTAGATGTGAAGTTGGTTGTGGCTCTTCGGTTCTTTTGTGGTCTAATCTATGGAAGTATCAACATCTGTCAATCAAATTCCCGAGGCTTTTCTCTTATGCTAAATATAAGTATCAATCGGTTATGGAGTTTAAACAACTGCACAATGCCTTGGATGGCTTTCACCTCCCTCTTTCAGTTCAGGCTCATCAGGAACTATCAGAAATACAGAAGCTGGTTCAGTCTACCAATATGAATGAACACTTGAGTGACAAATGGATTTGTACACTGGGCAATGGAGAGTTTAGACCAAGTACTATCTACAAACACCATTTTGAGCATTTAAGTAACCATTTACCATCAGTTTGGATCTGGAAAAGCAAGTGCACCTCCAAGCTTAATTTTTTTGCATGGCTCATCTTGCATGATAGAATCGACACAAAGGAAATGTTAATCAGAAGAAATTGGCAGGTGACTGATGATCACAATTGTATCCTCTGCAATGCTCTTGAGTTGGAGGACTGGCGACACCTTTTATTTAACTGTGTTTACATCACCCGTATTTGGAATTACCTTGGAACCCAGGTGACTTTGAGGAGACCATCCGAAGGGCCAAGAAAATCTTTAAAGGCCCTTTCTTCTATGAGATTGTCATCATTACTTGCTGGTGTATTTGGAAACAGAGAAATGGTTGGATTTTCAAGGGGACCAGGCCTACTTTTAGGGGGTGGAAGGCCACTTTTTTTCCAAGAAGTCACCTTGCTTAAGCATAGAGTGAAACCCTTTGATGTTTCTCTACTTGCTAGCTGGATAGACAATTTACTGTAATTTTCCTTTGTACATAGTTCACCTTTTATGTTCTCTATAAATATTTTGCTTTATTGATAAAATGAGGTTGTGGGGGGCTCCCTCACAGTAATTGCTTCCAAAAAATTGCATCTCACAAAACACTAGTAATACACATCCGTTCCACTATCTCAATTACTAGTAATGCACAATTAAACATTCTAATTCAACTAATCCGCATTCTGCTAACCGTAACATCATTGAGGTTCCAACCTACACAATAGATACTCAAACCCTAAAAATTTACACTAACCATAATCACTACCACAGGACGAGAGAGGGGAATTAGACGAAGGGCATACTAGCCTCCACCACCGCAACCTGACCCAGCTGCACCGCCGGATCCTCGACGGAGGCGTTCTGCATGCCCATATCCAGCCCCTGACTCCAGATCCAGCGCCGCCTCAACCACGCCTCCCAACGCGGACGACCCCCTCCACGACCGCCATGGCGGACGACAACCTCCTCAACCGCTTCTGCGCCGCCGACGACGCTAATCTCCACCGTTTCGGCAGCGGCCATCACATACGATTATTCAGGACTTTTGTTGTTCTCTTCACTGTGCCCATGTGTATGTATCCATTATTAGCTCTTGCAGTTTGTATCTTTGATAATTTCATGATAGTATATCATTGAACCGTAGTTCATAGTAGCTTTCCATGTGCAGGCACCACACATATGTATATATTGATTAAGTTTCTATTCATACAATGCATATTGGTTTTGTTTGTTGAATATGCCTGGAACTAAAATTTGTGATCTCGGTACTGAGAATAGTAGTTCAGTTTATTACGACAAGCATGTCTCTACTTTTGCACTGGGCAGGGCAGACCCGACATCCTCCATTATTTCATGAGTTCTAAGATGGTCCTGCCCAATTGCAGTCATAGCCTACGGAGCAGCTTGCAGGGGCACACGAACAATTGGGCGCAGGTGAAGTCCATTTTTCATTCGGCTGGTCATGGTCACTCCCATCTCCTCGGTCATGTCCATCTCGCCCGGTGACACTCCAGGTGGGAACTCCCAGTCGAAGTGGTAGAGCAGCGACGCGAGCACAATCTCATGGCTAGCCAAACCAAGCGCCATTCCTGGACACATTCTCCGTCCAGCTCCAAAGGGTATGAACTCAAAGTCCGTGCCATTGAAGTCGACCGC
Organism: Avena eriantha; assembly: GCA_910589775.1. NCBI lineage: Eukaryota > Viridiplantae > Streptophyta > Magnoliopsida > Poales > Poaceae > Avena > Avena eriantha. The sequence goes on from OU342745.1 coordinate 44,236,189, forward strand.
GCCGCTACTCTCGAACCGCTCCGGTATGAAATCCTCTGCGTCGGCCCAGTACTTACGGTCCCTGCCGATCGCCCACACGTTCACGAAGACGGTGGCGCCCTTGGGCACGTCGTACCCCATCACCTTGCACGTCTCCCTGCATTCCCTTGGCAGGAGCAGCGGCACCGCGGTGTTCAGCCTCAGCGTCTCCTTGATGACAAGCTTCAGGTACCTAACGTTAACCAGGTCATCTTCCGTGACCGTCTGCCTCCCTTGGAGGCTCTCGCGCAGCTCGGCTTGTGCTTTCTGCATCACTCTCGGATTTCTCATGAGCTGGGCCATGGCCCATTCTATCATCGCGGTCTCGCCCCCGCCATTGAAAAGGTCCTGGCCATAATGAATCGGAGCAACCTCAGACATCACAAAATGGTCATGCATTTGTAAGCGCCTTGAGTTTGTATAGATTCACACGTATTTAGTTATTTTGGGACAGAATACATACATACAAGAATAAAAAATATACAGTATATCATCAAACTTACCCGGATGACGGATCTGATGGTTCCCATGGTAAACGGTACCTCGTGGCCACCATCCTTCTGCAACCTCAGGAGCACGTCCACCGTGTCCTCCTCCTCCTCCTCCAGGTTGCCTGATGCCGCCGCCCTACGGTCCTGGTGCTGCCTGATGACGCAGTCCATCACCTCGAACATCTTGCGGCTGTTCTCCTCCGCCCGTCGCGTGGTGCCGCTTAAGAGGCTCGCGATCCAGGATGACGGGAAGAGATCGCAGAGGCTGATCTTATCTGAGGCGATCTTTTTTCCCTCTTTGATGACCTCTAATAACTCCTCTGGCCGATCGAAGCGGTCACCGATCACGGCCCGGACCACTAAGTCGGTCATGGCCGCGCTTACCAGCTCGCCGACGTCGACGGTGGCTTCGCCCTGCGCCGCCGCTCTGGTGATGGCAACGACGAGTCGGCGGGCCTCCTCCTCCCGCACGCGGCGGCACGAGCGCACGCGCCGGGAGTTGAGAAGCTCGACGACGCATGTCTTCCGGACCTGTCGCCACAGGGCACCATAGCGCGCGAACATTAGCCCCTGTGCCTCGCCGTCGGCCACCAGGACACGCACGCTGGGGCTCCACGGCCGGGTGGCGAAGATGAGGTCGTGCGTCTTGGTGATCTCGCGTGCGGCCTCGGCGGACGAGGCGACAACGACGGGCACCTCTCCGAGCTGCAGGTACATGAGGGGCGCATCGAGACGCCGCGCCAGGTCGGCCAGGGCGCGGTGCAGGAGCGGGCCACGCGACATCACCTGGTGGAGGTTGCCGATGACTGGCAGCCGCCACGGGCTGGGCGGGAGGTTCGCCGTGCCAGCGTCGCCAGGCTTCCACATCTTGAAGAGGAGAAGAGGGAGAAACACAGCCAGGACGAGGCCGAACCAGCAGGCGACTTGATCCGCCATGGCCACGGTGCAGTTCGTGCCGAGAGCTTGAATGCTATGGAGAGATATGATGGATGATGCCATGGCCCAGGCCACTCCAGCTTATGTAGAGCGTGCACGCATGCTAAGGGCGGCGATAGACTGCGTGGTATCGACCGTTACTAGTAGTACTATATACAAAGATATCTTGGGGATATACAAAGATATCTTCCGAGCAGCAATTTGGCACGAGTATGATTCTTTCACCGATCCAGAAGCATCCAGGCATGTTGAGCCACCGTCACCTTGCACCTGCACCGAAGATACACCAATTTAGGGCGTATCTAGTGATTCTTACATACTATCAGACTCACACTAAGCTTGGATTCTTCCTTGTATGGTCTCAACATACATGGTTGAGCTGCCTTTTTCTTTGGTTTGCCTCCGGCTTCCACGCAAAAATTGGCTCGGGGCAGATGTTCCGTTTTCCGTGAAATCGCAGTAAAGCCTATCTTTTTGTTGAGAGGTCCCGAGGACTCTTTTCTTCGTTCCAAACGCTCTCGACGGAAAAAAAAATCGAGAAGAACAAATCTTTATCTATATCTATACCAACTCCATCCGATCTAAATTAATGTCTGAATCTAGACAAATATAAAAACATTAATTTGGATTGGAGTATTCGTACAAATTTTTATCTATATCGATATCTATATCTATACCTACTCCCTCCAATCCAAATTAATGTTCTCAGATGTCTAGATTCGAATGTATCTAGTCCTATTTTATGTTACATACATCTGAATCTAGACAAATCTAAGAACATTGATTTATCTATATCAATATCTATATCTATACATACTCCATCTAATCCAAATTAATGTTCCCATGATTGTTTAGATTTCAATGTATCTAGTCCTGTTTGAACAAATCTAAGAACATTAATTTGAATCGGAGAGAGTACTAATAAGGGGACAACGTTTCTCTTTTCGTCAGTACAAATTACGTGTTTAACCGTCGCGTGGGGCACCTTGCGTCGTCGCACCGAGTTGTTTTTTCCTTTGAAAGTTCTCCATCGTACGACCCCGAAAGCGATGGAGTCCAGATTGGATAGGAGAAGGAAAAACGAAATCAGCACAAAGCACGCCTCCACCTGTCCTAGTATAAAGAAACACAACGAAACACTAATCTACCCTACACCCATCGCCACGGCTGGGAGAAAACTAGAGAACGAAGGGGATGCGGCACAGATGGGAATGCGCTGTAGAGATCCTCCCTGGCACTTGTCCTTCTTCATGTTCTTGGCATATTGCCCTTATTTGGGCTAGAAACAAAGGCCCAACCATTCAACAAGCATAAGTGATTTCTGCTTAGGGTATCGACGATACCGCTATCACCGATACCAAACTGATCTCTCGATGCCTCTGGGTTTGGCAGCCATTGTTATTGGGTTCGCAGCAAGAAAACAAAAAAATTCCTACGATATAAACAACTAAGCACCAAGATCTATCTACCTAGATACAATCGGCGGGTGGATATACATCCATACAGAACTTACTCTCGAAGACCAAAAAGCTTTGTTAACAAAATATGATTTCGTGGATGATGTAGTCGTACACTTGTCGATATCAAGATTGAGTTAAAATCCCGCAAATTAGCAGCGCATCCGTGATCGCACACACGTCCAGCACCCCGACAACCTCCGAGTCCTCGCTCTAGCAAAGCAGTGGAAGCAACAGATCCTTTCATATAAATCACCGAGAACATGTACTTTGCTAATCCAAAGCCATAAAGAATTTACTAGAGGGGGAGAGAGATTCTCCACGAGGAGCTGTAAGAGTGAGGGGAGTGGAGGTCTCCTTTTATAGGAGGGCAGCCCCATGCCATGGCAGATGGCCAAGGTGGGTGCCCCCACCTCTCCATCATTCATGTGGGTGAATGCTCCACTCACAATTCCACTCACATGCATTAATTTTCCACCAAAATTAATGCCAACTCTCATTTAATAAAATTATTTTATTCAGAATTTTGTTAATTATTTTAATAACAAACATCTACATAAAACCCTTACAATATTTGGATATCACATCTGAAACCATTTTTAGCAATTTGACCCGAAACAGTTCTGGTGTCATCAAAATAATCCCAACGCTTTCAAATCTTTTCTCTAGTATTATATATGCTCCATTTGGTGTCGGTATAAGTGTGTCACCCTACGGTTGGCGAATAATGCAGACATGATCGAGACCCTTCTCCGATCACTAAATAGCAGTGGGACCTGGAGATCCGTACCGACTCCCACATATTCAATGATAACTATAGTGATCATGAGAACCTTTGACATCATAACTAAATCCCATTGTCTCGCGATATATTACATATCCGAGATTCGATCATCGGTATCCCCATACCTAGTTTGATCTCGTTACCGACAAGTACTCTTTTCTCGTTCCCGTGATATAACATTCTTAGTGATCTTATCACTTGCTTGCAAGCTATGTCAATGTGATATCACCGAGAGGGCCTTGATTATATCTCTTCGTCATTGGGATGAAAAAATCCCACTCTTGATCCATGAGACTCTAGATAACACTTTCAGAATATCTGAACCCATCTTTATTGTCACCCTGTTATGGTGTGACGTTTGATGTTATCAAGTTACTCTTTCGGTGTTAGTGACTGACATGATCTTGTGGACTAAGGACTAAAGTTACTTTGCATAATGTTATAGCAATGTAAACATAATGACTTTGATCATATTACTATACTTTGTGTGAATGTTTATCACATCATTCCACCAATGTTATGACCTCGTTATTAACAACATCCAATGTCTATGATTAGGAAACCTTGATCATCTTGTTAATCAACGAGCTAGTTTATATGAGAGACATAACTATGAACTCTTTATTTGTTTATTAAACACACATGTATTAACATTTACAATTAACACAGTTATAGCATGAGAAATAAACATTTATCATAAACATGGAATAAAATAATAACCACTTTATTATTACCTCTCGAGCATATTCCCTTCAGTCTCCCACTTTACCTAGAGTCAATAATCTAGTTTAAAAAAACTTCCGCATTCAACACCTATGGCTTCCTGTGTTGTATATACGCGTTTCTTGTGGTAAACCTAATTTCTAGATCTGACACTTTTAGGTCCGTGTGTAGTTGCATGTTTTTGCGTCTCTACGCATCACTCATTCTCAAATGATATGGCATTGTATAAATTTGGTCCTTTGGTGAGACCTTAATTCCTTGGGGTCAAATCATGTCGATACTATTGCCATACAATATATGTTCATAGAACTAGCCCGATTTGAACAACACCTACCAAACTACTTTACACAAATGCCCTCTCCTGCTTCTTCTAGAGCAGTCATATACTCAACCTTTTCTTGTGGTATCCGTCACAATGTCTTAACTTTGGAACTCATCCAATACCATCATGGAACCTCCTTTCAGTTACATTGTGCCACCCATAGTGTAAATTAAGATAAACTTAACTTATTTTTTGTGACAAAACTAGTACCAATGTAAAATTTTACAATGAATTATTTGTCACCTCTACATACAAAACATATTCTTAGTTCCTCCAAAGCTCCTAAGAATATCCTTACTATCGTCCAATGATTATCTTATGAATCATTTTGATATATTCTCGTAACATTTAGAGCATAGAACATATCTGGATATGTACATATCATGGTATACATTTTTGATCAAAATATTCATATGGTTTCAGTCACCAAGCGTCAAAACACTTGAATCTCGTTTCACTTACCAAGTATCGATACACTTGAATCTTGATTCAACATTTACATGCGACAAGAACCTTTCTTGTTATTTACATATTGAACTCATTCAATAAATCATATATGTACGTGTGGTACAACCATATTAGCGCCTCAATCTATTCATATAGACATTGATGCCTAATATTTTAGTTTACCCAAGTCTTTCATCGAAATCTAATTTTAATGAAATTCTTAACCCGTGTCAATAAAAGATACATCATTTCCAATCAAAAATATGTCTTCCACATAATGTATTAGACATATGTCTCAACACTCCCCCTTAGTTTCTTGCAAATGCAAGCATCTTTATTGTCTCTGATGAAATTAAACATTTTAACAGTTTCACCATGGTGAAGATTACAACTCCGTTATGCTTACTTCAACTATTGAAATTTGCATACCCTTTTAGAATTCTTTAAATTAAAAAACCCTTTAGACCATATCATGTACACGTCCTTGGTAACTATTCTATTAGAATAACTTTGTTTTGTTTGTTCAACTACCATATACAAAATTAACATATGTAGTGGTTGCTACAATAATCTGTCCAGACTAAATATCACTATGAAAGAACAAATCTTGTCATAGTCAACTCATTGAATATTATCGTAAACTCTTTTATGACATGTCGACTATTTCATAGATGTGAAATATCCATGTCTATTTTTTTATAGATCCAAATATGACCAATTGGCTTCATGCCTTTCTGGAGGGTCTTCCAAGTTCAAAAACATGGTTTCTCATGTATGGGAACTATCACGGATTTTATGACTTCTAGTCACTTGATGGAGTCAAGGCCCGTCATTACTTCTTTGTATCAGTCCGTTCATCATTATCAAGACAATAACGACTTGTTTATCAAATCTCACTATTTGATTATTACTTGACCCACACGGTTCAAAAGGAACTCTAATCTCCAAGATTACAACCTTTGTAGTAACGAGAGCCATGACCATTATGGCCGCCTCCGGGAAACTTTCCAGCACTGTGCTACTTAGCACACGTTGCTTAGGTTCATCAACCTAATCACAGTTTTATTGTCCTCCCACTTAACTTTTGTGAAAAATTCCGTCTCAACAACTTGACGTTCTAAGTGATAAACTCTTTTGTCATTGGTGTTATGGAGAAATAACAAACTGTTTCTTTGGGATAACCTACAAAGATGTGCTTATTTGACTTTAGTTGTAAATATTTTACTTATGCCTAGCATACCAAAATTTAAGAAGAGAGAACTTGGGTTTTATCCCAAGCCATAACTCATATGGTCCATTTCAACAAATCACGATGGTGCTCTTTTTAGTGTTAAAGAGGTAGTCTCTAAAGCTTTAATCTGTAAAACATAATGATAGTTTTATAAATGAGACCTTCAATCTTACCATGTCAAACAAGGTTTGATTTCATCTCTCGAACACTCCATACTCTTATGGTTTATCGGGGAAACAAAAATCCATGGAACGGTTCCTCAAATCTTAGGTGTTTTGCTGAACTTGTAACTCAAATATCTTCCTTTATGATCCAATCATAAATTCTTTATTTTCTCGTTACAATGATTTTCTACTTTAACTTGAAAGTCTGTGAACAATTTTCAAATGTTTCATAATTCTTCCTTATTAAGGAAATATACACATATATTTACTCAAATTTCTGGTGAAAGTATATGAAGTTGAAAGATCCACTGCACATGGCTACACATAATAGACTACATCAACATGCACAATGTCCAATAAGTTAGTAATCCGTTCCTCTTTGGTCTATGAATGGAGTTTCAATTATCTTCAGGAAAGTCTCACAAGCGTCAAATGATCAAAATCAAAGACTCCAAAAATCCATCAACATGGAGTTTCTTCATATTTTCTTTCCAATATAATTTAAACGGCGATGTTACTCATAAGCGATATTCTAATCATTTGTCTTGCGACATTTTAGTATTAGTTTTTATGGACGCGATTTCTCCAACTAGACTTGCAAAAGTTCATCCATCTTCTATGGAATATGGTAATTATTTGAACAACCATTGTTCTTATAATACCGGGACAAAATAACAATTATTAAAACAAATATTGAATGCTAGGTTTGATGTCAACGAAAAAACACAACAACACTTTCTTTGTTTTTGATGAACATCATCACATATTCTCTTGCTAGTTACTTAGGCCATTACAGTTCATGAATTGTGTTGTTCTGTATGACACTTCACACCAACAAACTCGGTATGTAATACCCAAGAACCAAATTGCTTAACAAGCAAAGAATATACCCATAACATGTATATCATCTATATACCTAAGCTGGAGATTTTCAGTATTTTTATTTTCTGCCAAATATTTTCTAGATTCTCTTTCAATATTTCCTTTTTTTAAAAGAATCTATCAACATCAGTAGTGGTTCCATACACATGACACTTAGTCCCAAAGCTTGTTAGTCAAATACTAATATATTGTATTAATGTTTTCATATTAATACAATTATAGCGTGCAAAATAAACATCTATCATATATTTAGAATACACATAATAACAACTTTATTATTGCCTCTCAGGGCATATTCCCTTCAGTTGGAGTCAAAATGGTTGCGGCAGTTTGCGGCCTCGTGCCGCCAGATGCCGCAGAGCTAGCAGCGGGGTCTCCAGCGGCGCTAACCGCCGTTGCCGCCTCCATTGTGGCCACCATCGTTGCGACCGCCGTCATTGCGGCCGCCGTTCCCGCCGCCATTACGGCCTCCATCATAGCGGCCATAGCCGCCGTTGCCGCTGTTGTGGCCCCCATCCTGGCGACCATAGACGCCATCGTTGGGGCCATAGCTGCCGTTGCGGCCCTGCCCCTGCTGGCCATCATTGATGTAGGGACGATATGGAGCGCCACCGCCTTGGTAGGCGGGGTTAGGGCGCATCGCGGTATTCACCGAGGACGACCACCCCTCAGACTGTGCTTGCTGTGCCTAGAGAGCTTCAAAGAAAAATATATGAGAGTAAAACTCGGAGTACGCAACGGAGTTGTCTCCGACCGTGTAGTTGGCGGTGATGGAGTTGAATGCGGGTCCAAGTCCGGTGAGGATGTGGTCGACGAGTTCGTCGTTGGTAACGGGGGCACCAGCGGCTGCCATAGCATTGGTGAATCCCTTCACCTTGTGCATGTAGGCTACCGTCGACATCTCCTCCTTCCTAGTGCTCTGCAGGAGACGACGGATGTGACGCACATTGGCACATCTTTGAGCACCATGCATGGTGTGAACCGCCTTCCATGTGGCGGCGGCTGTCTTGTAGCCGATCAGCTAACTGGTGATGTCGCCGTCCATCGGGCCAAGAATGATGCTCAGGACCTTCTTGAAGGAAATATGCCATGAGAGGCAATAATAAAGTTGTTATTATGTATTCCTCGTATATGATAGATGTTTATTTTGCATGCTATAATTGTATTAATTGGAAATGTCAATACATATGTGTTTAATAAACAAAAAGGGTTCCTAGTTATGCCTCTCTTATAGACTAGCTTGTTGATTAACAAGATGATCAAGGTTTCCTGATCATAGACATTGGATGTTGTTAATAACAAGGTCACAACATTTGAGAAATGATGTGATGAACATTCATCCGAAGTATAGCATTACGATCAAGTCATTATGTTTATATTGCTATAACATCATACAAAGTAATCTTTATCCTTAGACCATGAGATCATGTTAATTGCTAACACCGGAAGAGAATCTTGATAACATCAAACGTCACACCGTAACAGGGTGACTATAAAGATGGGTTCAGTGCTACGAAGGTGTTATGTTGAGGCTCATGGATCAAGAGTGGAATTTGTCAATCCAGATGACGGATAGATATACTCTGGGCCCTCTTGGTGATATCACATTAAGATAGCTTGCAAGCAATTGATATGATCACTAGAATGTTATATCACGGGAACGAGAAAAGAGTGCAAGTCAGTAACGAGATCAAACTAGGTATTTGGATACCGATGATCGAATCTTAGACATGTATTATATCATGAGACAAAGGGATTAAGTTACTAGCGTTAAAGGTTCTCACGATCACAGAAGTCATCGTTGAATATGCAGGAGTCAGTATGGATCTCCAAGTCCCGCTTCTGATTATTGATCTGAAAGGAGTCTCAATCATGTCTGCATTATTCGCGAACCATAGGGTGACACACTTAAGAGTCACCGGACACCATTTTGGAGCACATATGTTTCAGACAAAAGAATTGCAAAGCGCAGGAATTGTTTTGATAGAAACCGAAATTGTTTCGGGTGAAATTGCAAAAAGTGGTTGTGCATGTGATATTGAAATGTTGCAAGAGGTTTTATGTGAATGTTTGTTAATTAAAGTAATTAACAAAATTCTGAATAAATTTAATAAAAGGATTTTATTAAATGAGAGAGCATTAAACTTAGAGAATTTTAATGCATTTAAAGTGAAGACTTTAAAAGGGAATGTGAAGAGGCATTTTAATGTGGAGGGAGTTACCACCACATGAATGGACGAGGTGAGGGGTCACCTCCATGAGGTTCCCGCCATGGAGGGGGTACCCCCCTCCTCCTATAAAAGGCCCCCCTCTTCCTTCTTCTTCCTTACACCTCCTCGTGAAGGATTTCCCTCCCCCTCTAGAATTATTTCCCCATGGTCTCGGATTAGCGAGATACATGTTCCTGGTGGTATTTCATCTGGAAGGAGTTGCTTCTTCCGCTGCATCGCTGGAGCGAGTAGGTGGAGGTTGTCCAGTGGCTTGAACGTGTGTGCGAGGACGGATGCGCTGCTGATTTGCGGCGCTCGGACTTCCACACGATCTTGAGATCGGCAAGTGTACGACTACATCAACCATGAGTTCCTACTCGTTAATAAAACTCGTTGTCTTTGAAGGTAAGTTCTCGATGGATGTATATCCACCCGTTGCTCTGTATCTAGTAGATTGATCTTGGCGTATAGTTCTCATCGTAGGAAAATTCTTGTTTTCTATGTTGCGGACCCAGCAGTGGTATCAGAGCCTGATCTATGCATAGGTGCTTTGCACGGGTAGTACACATATGTTTATATGTGGGCGATGATGATCATGTTATTGCATCTTCTATGTATTTTGGATATTGGTGGCATAGTGGGATGAAGCGGCCCGGACCAACCTTACATGTCATCGTACATGAGACCGGTTCCACGACTGACATGCAACTTGTTTTGCATAAGTGGCTGGCGGGTGTCTGTCTGTCCTACTATAGTCAATATCTGATTTACAACGAGTTGCTAATAACTTGGTTATCCTCGTTGTGGTTCATGTTTGTAGGTAAGACCGGTTCTATCTCCGAAAGTCCTAAGCCACGTAAAAATTGCAATTGATAAATTAGAGGCGTCTAGTTTAGATCGTTGATGGGCTAGTGTCTTGATATGGTATTGTTGTAAGTAGATGTATGATAGATACTCTCACAACACACTCAACGTGTAAGTTCCATAGACCTTGGCCTTACACACAAAGGAATGATACCATACCACGATGCAAATGATAGAGATCAAATGCATGAGCCATATCATCTCACTTTACACATTAGATGTTAGCATCTTATACTGCTAGTTTGGCGCTTTTTGTAGCATTGTAAGATGATCCCTCATTTAGATATCAAGATAAAATGCGTTCTTCCTTAAGTATGCACCGTTCTGTGGATCGTGTTTCGAGACATCACGTGATGATCGGGTGTACTCAAATCTACGCTTTCATAGGAACGGGTGTAAGATAGTTTTACACAGGCGGATACTAAGGTTCTTACTTGGCGAGCCTAGCATGTACAGACATGACCTCGCAACACGGACCGAAAGGTTAAGCATGAGTCATATAGTTGATATGATGCCCATATAGATGCTCGCCTTTGAAGCTACATCAACTCACGTGATGATCGGACTTGGTGTAGTGGATTTGGTTCATGTAATCACCAAAAAGACACGAGGGATGTCGTTTTTGAGTGGGAGTTCATTAGTAATTTGGATTAGCTGAACTCACTCTATCATAAACTTAGTCTAAAAAACTTTACAAATTCTGTTGTAGATGGCACCACCTGCTTTTAATTTCAATGTGTTCATGGAGAAAGAGAAACTTGCTGCGAATGGTAGCAACTTCACCAACTGGGCTATGAATTTGAGGATTCTCCTCACTGCTGCACAAAAGCATATGTGCTAGAGGCGCCAGTAGGCCCCCCACCAGCTCCCGATGCCCCTGACGAGGAAAGAATGTCTATATAACTCGTCAGGAGGACCACAACTTAATTCATTGCGGCATACTGTATGGGCTAGAGCCAGAACTTTGAAAGCGTTTCAAAAATGGCAATGCCTTTGATACCATAGGAGAATTGAAAATAATTTTCGATACCCATGCTACCGTAGAGAGTTATAATGCTTCTGAAAAGTTCTTTAGCTGCATGATGGAAGAGAACAACTCCGTTAGTGAGCACGTACTCAAAATGTCTGGGTACGCCGATAAGCTTGTGCCCTTGGGAATAACGATTCCCATTGACTTAGGCATACATCGTGTTCTCTAATCTCTACCACCTAGCTACAAGAGATTCGTGATGAACTATAATATGCAGGGCATGAAGAAGTCTCTTCCCGAGCTTCTGTTAATGCTTAAGACTGCAGAAGTGGAAATTAGGAAAGAACATCAAGTGTTGATGATCAATAAGACCACCGGTTTCAAGAAGGACAAGAAAGGCAAGCACAAGGGAAAGAAGGGTGCCAAATCTGTTGCCACACCTGAAAAGAAACCCCGTGCTGGCCCTAAGTCTGACACCGAGTGTTACTATTGCAAGGGGACTGGCCATTGGAAGCGCAATTGTCCCAAGTATTTGGCAGACAAGAAGGCCGGCAAGGGAAGGTATATGTGATATACATGTTATTGATGTGTACTTGACTAGTACTCGCAGTAGCACCTGGGTATTTGATACGGGATCGGTTGCTAATATATGTAACTCGGTTCAGGGGCTGCGGAACAAGCAACAATTAGCAAGGGATGAGGTCAGGATGCGGGTCGACAATGGATCAAGAGTTGATGTGATCGCCGTCGGGACGCTACCTCTCCATATGCCATCGGGATTAGTTATAAATCTGAATAATTGTTATTTGGTGCCTGCACTGAGCATGGACATTGTATCCGGATCGTGTTTAATGCAAAGTGGTTATTCCTTTAAATCTGAAAACAATGGTTGTTCGATTTATAAGAATGATATCTTTTATGGTCATGCACCTGTGTTGAATGGTTTATTTCTACTGGATCTCGATAGTAGTATTACGCATATTCATAATGTTGATGCTAAAAGGATTAAACTTGATAATGATATATCTGCATATATGTGGCACTGCCGTCTAGGTCATATAGGCGTTAAACACATGAAGAAACTCCATTCTGATGGACTTTTGGAATCATTGATTTTGAATCATTTGATACATGTGAGCCATGCCTTATGGGCAAGATGACTAGAACGCCGTTTTCCGGTTCAATGGAACGAGCGACAGATTTATTGGAAATCGTACATACTGATGTGTGTGGACCAATGAGTGTGTCGGCACGAGGTGGATATCGTTATTTTGTTACTTTCACGGATGATTTAAGTAGATACGGGTATATCTATTTGATGAAACACAAGTCTGAAACTTTTGAAAAGTTCAAAGAATTTTAGAATGAAGTGGAAAATCATCGTAACAGAAAGATCAAATTTCTGCGGTCCGACCGTGGAGGTGAGTATCTAAGTCACGAGTTTAGCACACACATGAAAGAGTGTGGAATAGTTTCACAACTCACGCCTGCCGGAACACCACAACGTAATGGTGTGTCGGAACGTCGTAATCGTACTTTATTGGATATGGTTCGATCTATGATGTCTCTCACTGACTTGCCACTGTCATTTTGGGGTTATGCACTGGAAACCGCTGCATTCACTTTAAATCGGGCACCATCTAAATCCGTTGAAACGACACCATATAAATTATGGTTTGGAAACAAACCTAAGCTGTCATTTCTTAAAGTTTGGGATGCGGTGTTTATTTGAAGAAACTTCAGCCGGATAAACTCGAACCAAAAACGGAAAAATGCATCTTCATAGGATACCCAAAGGAAATGATTGGGTATACCTTCTATCACAGATCCGAGGGCATGGTTTTTGTTGCCAAGAATGGATCCTTTCTTGAGAAGGAGTTTCTCGCAAAAGGTGTGAGTAGTCGGAAGGTAGAACTCGAAAGGGTTATTGAACCTTCTCTTCATGAAATGGCGAGTAGCGTAGCACCAGAAATTGTTTCGGAGTTGACTTCACCTAATGAAGATAGAGCTAATGATATTGATCATGAAACTCCGAAAGAGGACACTACCGAACCTCGCAGGTCAAGTAGGATACATGCAGCTCCTGAACCGTACGGCAATCCTGTTGTGAATTCCATGGTTGATAAAATGGATGACCCTGCGACGTATAAAGAAGCGATGATGAGCCTGGATTGCAACAAATGGCTAGAAGCCATGAAATCCGAGATGGAATCTATGTATGAAAACCAGGTTTGGACCTTGGTAGACTTACCTCACGATCGAAAGGCCGTTGAGAATAAATGGATTTTCAAAATAAAAACTGATGTTGATGGTATTGTGACCATCTATAAGGCTCGACTTGTCGCAAAGGGGTTTCGACAAATTCAAGGAGTTGACTACGATGAGACATTCTCTCCCATAGCAATGCTAAAGTCGGTCAGGATTATGTTAGCAATTGCTGCATATTTTGATTATGAAATATGGCAGATGGATATCAAAACTGCATTCCTCAATGGTAATATTGAAGAAGAGTTGTATATGATACAACCTAAGGGTTTTGTCGATCCTAAGGATGCTAATAAGGTATGCAAACTTTAGCGATCCATCTATAGACTGAAGCAAGCATCCCGAAGTTGGAATCTCCGCTTTGATGAGGTGATCAAAGAGTTTGGATTTGTCCAAACTTATGGAGAGGCTTGTATTTATAAGAAAGTGAGTGGGAGCAATGTGGCATTTCTGATATTACATGTGGATGACATATTATTGATTGAAAATGATATAGATCTCTTAAACAGTGTTAAAAGTTATCTAAACAGTAAATTTTCGATGAAAGACCTTGGTGAAGCGTCATATATATTAGGCATTAAAATCTATAGAGATAGATCAATGCGCCTAATTGGGCTATCGCAGAGTACATACCTTGATAAGATATTAAAGAAGTTTAATATGGACAGAAGTAAGAAGGGGTTCTTACCTATGTTGCAAGGCAAGACATTGAGCAAGACTCAAAGTCCGGCTACGGCGGAAGAAAGAGAGATAATGGATAAGATCCCCTATGCCTCGGCCATAGGCTCTATAATGTATGCCATGCTATGTACAAGACCGGATTTGGCACATGCTATTAGTTTGACTAGTAGGTACCAATCTGATCCAGGTTCGGAACATTGGATAGCGGTCAAGAATATCCGTAAGTACTTGAGAAGAACTAGGGATATGTTTCTTGTATACGGAGCTGAAGAAGAGCTAGTCGCTAAGTGTTATGTCGATGCTAGCTTTGACACCGATCCGGATGACTCTAAGTCTCAATCTGGATACGTATTTCTCTTGAACAGAGCAAACCGTTAGTTGGAGGAGTTCCAAACAACCTGTGGTGGCTAGATTAACGACGGAGGCGGAATATGTTGCTGCTTCAGAAGCGGTGCAGGAAGCGGTTTGGATGAAAGAGTTCATAACGGAACTAGGTGTGGTTCCCAGTGCATTGGACCCAATGGTGATCTATTGTGACAACAATGGAGCCATAGCCAACGCCAAGGAACCGAGGTCTCACAAGAATTCCAAGCATATTAAGCGCCGGTTTCACTCCATCCGCGAGCATGTCAAGGATGGAGATATAAAGATTTGTAAAGTGCACACGGACCTAAATGTAGCAGATCCATTGACTAAAGTTCTCCCTAGGGCAAAACATGATCAACACCAGAACTCCATGGGTGTTAGATTTATCACTATATGAACTAGATTATTGTCTCTAGTGCAAGTGGGAGACTGAAGGAAATATGCCCTGAGAGGCAATAATAAAGTTTTTATTATGTATTCCTCGTATATGATAGATGTTTATTTTGCATGCTATAATTGTATCGATCGGAAACGTCAATACATGTGTGTTTAATAAACAAAAAGGGTTCCTAGTTATGCCTCTCTTATAGACTAGCTTGTTGATTAACAAGATGATCAAGGTTTCCTGATCATAGATATTGGATGTTGTTAATAACAAGGTCACAACATTTGAGAAATAATGTGATGAACATTCATCCGAAGTATAGCATTACGATCAAGTCATTATGTTTATATTGCTATAACATCATACAAAGTAATCTTTATCCTTAAACCATGAGATCATATTAATTGCTAACACCGGAAGAGTAACTTGATAACATCAAACGTCACACCGTAACGGGGTGACTATAAAGATGGGTTCAGTGCTACGAAGGTGTTATGTTGAGGCTCATGGATCAAGAGTGGAATTTGTCAATCCCGATGACGGATAGATATATTCTGGGCCCTCTCGGTGATATCACATTAAGATAGCTTGCAAGCAAGTGATGTGATCACTAGAATGTTATATCACGGGAACGAGAAAAGAATGCATGTCGGTAACGAGATCAAACTAGGTATTTGGATACCGATGATCGAATCTCGGACATGTATTATATCATGAGACAAAGGGATTAAGTTACTAGCGTTAAAGGTTCTCACGATCACAGAAGTCATCGTTGAATATGCAGGAGTCAGTATGGATCTACAGGTACCGCTTCTGATTATTGATCTGAGAGGGGTCTCAATCATGTCTGCATTATTCGCGAACCGTAGGGTGACACACTTAAGAGTTACCGGACACTATTTTGGAGCACATATGTTTTAGACAAAAGAATTGCAAAGCGTAGGAATTGTTTCGATAGAAACCGGAATTGTTTCGGGTGAAATTGTAGAAAGTGGTTCTGCATGTGATATTGAAATGTTGCAAGGGGTTTTATGTGAAAGTTTGTTAATTAAAGTAATTAACAAAATTCTAAATAAATTTAATAAAAGAGTTTTATTAAATGAGAGAGCATTAAACTTAGAGAATTTTAATGCATTTAAAGTGGAGACTTTAAAAGGGAATGTGAAGAGACATTTTAATGTGGAGGGAGTTACCACGACATGAATGGAGGAGGTGAGGGGTCACCTCCATGAGGCGCCGGCCATGGAGGGGGTACCCCCTCCTCCTATAAAAGGCTCCCCTCTTCCTCCTTCTTCCTTACACATCCTCGTGAAGGATCTCTCTCCCCCTCTAGAATTATTTCCCCATGGTTTCGGATTAGTGAGATACATGTTCCCGGTGACATTTCGTCTGGAAGGAGTTGCTGCTTCCGCTGCATCGCTGGAGCGAGGAGGTGGAGGTTGTCCGGTGGCTTGAACGTGTGTGCGAGGACGGATGCGCTGCTGATTTGCAGCGCTCGGACTTCCACACGATCTTGAGATCGGAAAGTGTACGACTACATCCACCACGAGTTCCTACTCGTTAACAAAACTTGTTGTCTTCGAGGGTAAGTTCTCGATGGATGTACGTCCACCCGTTGCTCTGTATCTAGTAGATAGATCTTGGCGTATAGTCCTCATCGTAGGAAATTTTTTGTTTTCTATGCTGCGGACCCAACACTTCTGGTCATGGACCCACCATCGGAGGTACTTGGGGTTGTCGATGGTGATAGCCTTTTCACCGGTCCCCTTGGTGAGAGTCTTCTCTGGGGCAACGACGTCAGCATCGAGGTGCCCGTGGAGGTAGTTGCCGGAGAGGTGCGGAAGCATGATCCCCTTCCACAGGGGAAAGTTGTCGTTGTCGAGTCGAACGGAGATCCCAGAGGAAGAGACCACGGGAACTGAGGAGGACGACGAGTCTGCGAGGGTGTTCATCATGCTAGACAGCTGAAGCGTGGAGGAGCCCATTGTGGCGGCGGCTCGGAAGAACTCGAGCGGCGGCAACGGCGTCTCGATCGAGTCTCGAGCGGAGACGACGCGACTCTGATACCAAGTCAAAAATAAGGTTTAGGGTTTTGTGCGTAGGTCTAAAGCCCCGCACGTGCTCCACTTATATTATCATGATATGTACATGTTACATGCGTATAAATCTCGTATACATGTTACACGACATGTGGGATTAGAGTCGAATTATAATTCTAACTGACCGGACGCGGCGACAGTGACAAATCAGGCCACACATGCCCGGTTGGACGAAGGATGGGTCCGTAAAGTCTACGCCGCCACGCTGCAGCATGTAGGACATCGCCGCTACCCTCATCTTCAGCGCCATAGGTCCGTCCGGGCCCAGAACGGACCGTGAAGCTTCTGCCATCGTGTTGCAGCACAACAGCTCCAACGCCCAGACGGGGTCCCCTCCATTGCCACCACAGGTCTGGTTGTGGGTGAACGAATTCAGTCACTGGTCTTCCTCTGTGCCTCTCTTCCCAATTCTCACGTCAAATATAGGGTTTTTGATATTTTGAATTGCCATCATACATATGCCCCGTACTAGGTGAATTCAATTTTTCATTTTTTTTCATAATTTTGGTAGCCAGTTGGTAACAGGAGAAATACCGGATTTTCAATTCATATAATCTAGAAAAACTCAATTCAAATAATTTCGATTTTTTACCCGGTAGGCCCATTTCCGGGGGTTGCTGGGGAAATCAGGTTAGCCACCCGTAACCAGGATTTCCCGATCTGATCTAAAAAAAAGTTTCCCGACCGAAACCAAATCCTTGCCATGCAGTATTGGAAATTTTGACCTTATCAACATATAGTTTGATGCACGGTAATTTAAGAAACAACAATTTATAAGATGCAAATGCAATAAGATATGTATATCACTCGGCACTTAGCATACACTTGTATTTATAATGATGTGCTTAACATTACTTATACTCGACATTCGATGATGTGACATAAAGATGAGCAGTATATGAGAATTTGTGATTGCAAATCAGCCAAGTCCGAATCAAGTCGGCGGCACACGGACGGCAACATGTAGGTGCAGGTCGTTCTTGCGCCGCACGGTGATGCCCATGTCCTCCACCATATCCACCTCACTCGGCTTCACCCCGCCTGGGAGCGCCCAGTCGAAGTGGTAGAGAAGCGAGGCAAGCACGATCTCCATGCTGGCCTGTGCAAATGTCATTCCAGGGCATATCCTTCGTCCTGCCCCAAACGGTATGTACTCAAAGTCCATGCCCTTGAAGTCTACAATGCCGGAATCGAACCTCTCTGGCTTGAACACCTCGGGGTCATTCCAGTGCTTAGGGTCTCTTCCGATCGCCCATGCATTCACAAGAACAGTTGTGCCCTTTAGCACATCATACCCAAGGATTTTGCATGACTCCATGGCCTCCCGCGGAATAAGCAATGGGGCCGGTGGATGCAATCTCAATGTCTCCTTGATGACAAGTCTAAGGTACTTGAGATCAGTCAGGTCATCCTCGGTGACTTTAGCCTTTCCTTGGAGGCTATTGCGTACTTCGGCTTGTGCCTTTCGCATCACATCAGGATACCTCATAAGCTCCGACATCGCCCAATTGAGTGTTGTCGCTGATGTCTCGCTCCCGGCACTAAATAAATCCTACAAAGGTACATATAACTACAGCTTAGAGGAAGTAAATCTAAAGTCAACCGATTTCTTGTTCAATTGACTTGTGGTCTCTAGATGAGCAGGTGGCACATTGAGTGATAAATCATTGAGTATCAACGGATGGAATGAAGAGGAATGGAAAATCTCGAATGCAAGTGCACAAAAGGAAAACATAATAGTAAGAACAAACAAGCTACCAGTACTAGTTAATTAGGGAGCTGTTGTACTTACAAGGATAACCGCTTTGATGATTCCCATTGTGAGAGGGACCTCGAGGCCACCTTCCTTCTGTATCCTCAAGAGCACCTCCACCAGGAGGTAAATTACTAAACCAAGTTTTCGCTTCTCCTTTCAGTGAAAAGGGGAAGAACTTGGCAACAAAGTAAGTACGCATCTTAATATCATCAGAAAACAAGCCACTCATGGTAGAAAGTTCATTCATATGTGCTACCGCACTTTCATTCTTAGTCCCACAAAAAGGTTCTTTCTCAACAATAGCTATGTAAGATAGATCGAGAGAGAAATCATAATCTTTATCTGTAATGTTTATGGGAGAAGCAGCAAACTTAGCAATAGGAGACAATTTGGGTCTAATAGTACGCCTCTCAAGGAGACTCTTACCAACGCTCCTATCATGGGTGTTTTTACATTCTTTAATAAATTCATCAGTCATCTCAACATAACCATCTTCAATATCATAACTCTCACTAGACTCAGGTGGACTAACAGGTGTGGTAGTGTCTTCATTAGGAGTTTTGGTATTTCCAGCTATAGTTCTAGCAATCGTAGCATCTAGCGAATGACCTAATGAACAATTCTTATCAAGCATAGTAGTAGTAGCATCATAAGCATCAGAAGTTTCAGATTCAGCGGTAGTAGTAGTGTGTGTAGCATGTGTATGTGGTGGTGTAACGAGCTTACTTATAACAGATGGTGAATCAAGAGTAGAGGTGTTCAGAACCGTACCTCTTCTTGTAGTGGATGGTAAAATAGGAAACTTGCCATCACGAGACTTACCCATGATGGATGGATAGCAGCGAACAATAGAGAATCCAAGTGAACTTGATAAATAAAGCTATGCTCCCCGGCAATGGTGCCAGAAAATAGTCTTGATGACCCACAAGTATAGGGGTGTATCGCAGTATTTTCGAGGGAAGTTAAACCCAATTTATTGATTCGACACAAGGGGAGCCAAAGAATATTTATAAGCCATAACAACTGAGTTGTCAATTCAGCTGCACCTAGAAACAATCTTGCTCACAGTAGTTTATCAGTAGCAACAGTTTTGTAGTAGGAATAGAAAAGTAGCAACAGTAGTAAAGTAAAGACAGTAGTAACAATAGAAGTAAACAGTGGGATTCGAGTGCGGTAGGCATAGGGATGGATGGACAGGCGTTGCATGGACAAGACAATTCACATAGCAATCAGAACATAGGGCAATTGTAGATAAATAAGATAAAGCATCCAAGTACTAGATAATCCTAGGCATGTGTTCCATATATAGTCATACGTGCTCGCAATGAGAACTTGCACAACATCTTTTGTCCTGCCAGCCCGTTTGCAGCGGGCCCTCAAGGGAACTACTGGCAATTAAGTTGCTCCTTTTAATAGAGCACCGGAGCAAAGCATTAACACTCTGTGAACACATGTGATCCTCACATCAAAGCCATTCCCTCCGGTTATCCCGATTTCTATCACTTCGGGGCCATTGGTTCCGGACAACAACGTGTGTATACAACTTGTAGATAAGACCAAAAACAATACTATCATAATGAATCAATAACATGTTCAGATCTGAAATCATGGCACTCAGGCCCTAGTGACAAGCATTAAGCATAACAAGTCGCAACAAAGTCATAAAGCACTAATAAAAGATACTAGGCACCATGCCCTAACAATCTGATGCCATTACATGAACGATCTCATCCAATCCCTACCATCCCCATAGCCTACAGCGGGGGATTACTCACTCATAGATGGGGGAAACATGGATGGTCGATGGAGAAGCGATGGTGATGATGATGGCGATGATCTCCTCCAATTCCTCATCCCGGCAGGGTGCCAGAACGGAGTTTCTGGTGCTGTTTCGTGGAATCTGGTGGTGGCGGTGGAGCGGAACTCTGATACGTCCATTTTGCATCACTATTCTATGTCTTAATTCACTATTATTCATTGATATATTTCGTATTGAGAGGTGATACTTGTGTTATTTCATCTATTTTTGCATGGTTGATGACTTTTGGAGCATGGACCGCTGCAGTCAGGATTCTGATGGAAAAGGTGCTGTTTGGAGACAAAATTGCGAAGATCAGAAAATCCGGGAAAATATACGGAAAATTCTATTTTTCCAGAAGACTCAGGATGCCAGAAGATGGAGTGGAGGTGGGCCACATGGGGCCCACACCACCCCATGGCGCGGGCCAGCCTAGGCCGCGCCTTGGAGTGGTGTGGCCGCCCTGGCCCACTCCAGCCTCTCTCCTCTGGCGTATATCATCCCCACGAAACCCTAAGACTCGGGGAGCGACCACAGAAAGATTCCGCCGCCTCTGTGGGGCGGAAAAACACCGAGAAAGATCTCTCCGGTAGACAGATTTCTGCCAAGGGAATTCCTTCCCGGTGAGGGGAGATCGTCACCATCAACACCACCATCAAGCTGGACTTCATCAGGATCATCATCATCATCATCACCATCAGCACCCTCATCACCATCTCCATATTGCTCTAACAATTGCGTTGAATCTTGCATAGTTCATAGGGGAAACTTTCCCGGTGTTGATTACTCTTTGTAGTTGATGCTATTGAGTGAACCATTGAATTATTATTTATGTTCAAATTGTTATACATCATTATTCCATCTCTGATCATGATCCATATGATGTCTTGTGAGTAGTTCATTTTGTTCTTGAGGGCATGGGAGAAGTCTTGTTGTTAGTAGTGGAATTGCGTTGAGAAAGATTCAATAGATTGTTATTTAAGTTGTGGTGTACTTCTTTTAGTGGTGTCATGTGAACGTCGAGTACATGAAACTTCACCTATATGGGCCTAGGGGAATGCATTGTGTATTTGGCTACTAATCGTAGGGGTTGCCGGAGTGACAGAAACCTGAACCCCCGTTAGGAAACCATTGCACAAGGGACGTAAGGGTCTTAGAGTTTAAAGCTGTGGTTAGGTTTCTACCTTAATTACTTTCTTGTACTTACGGATGTTTGCAAGGGGTTTAATCACAAGTATGTATTTAGTCTTGGATGGGGCGGTACATTAGCACAGGTTCACCCACACAACACTTAGCAAGCTAGAGAAGATTAATCGACTAAATGAAGCGAAAGCACTTGACAGTCTTCCCATGTGTCCTCGAGAACGTTTGGTCATCTATAGAAACACAACCGGCTTGTCCTTTGCTGCATAAAGGATTGGACCACTTGCTGCATTCATTCTTATTGTCTTTTATTTACTCGTACTTTGTTTACTTGCTTTATCGGAAACCCCTAAAAATCCGTTTGCTAAGTATTTGCAGAGAATTCCTGATCCATACCACTAGCCAACACCTTCTGCTCCATGTTGGGTTCGACACTCTTACTTATCGAAAATACTGCGATACACCCCCTATACTTGTGGGTTATCAAGACTATTTTCTGGCGCCGTTGCTGGGGAGTGAAGCGCTATTGGGGAGTGGAACTGGTAAAGGAAATTTCTACTGTGAGTATTGTTTACTTCTGCTAGTTGCTTTATTTTCGTTATGGATAATTCGCTGAGTTTCTTATTTGGTAATGCTACTACCACTGCTAAGGTAGTAGATAAGCCACCACTTGCTGAGAAAGATGTTTTCAAAATACCTACAAGAATTATTGATCGTGTTATGGATAACTACTATGTTAGGGATGTAACTGTCCATCCTGGTGATCATTTACTCTTTATACACGAATTATGTGGGTTGTTCAAGTGTGTAGGTATTACTACAGATCAAGTTAAGAAGAAGTTATTCTCATTATCACTGAAGGAAGAGCTGAGGAATGGTATAAGCTGCTGAAGAATGGTCAAGCTCTAGAATGGGAGGAAATAGTGCCTCTCTTTTATTCAAAGTTTTATCCTCCTAGTGAGATTCATAAAGATCGGAATCAAATATACAACTTTTGGCCTCTTGATGGAGAGAGTACAGCTCAAGCTTGGGGGAGATTGAAGTTACTAATGCTCAAATGTCCCATTCATGAGCTCCCCAACAATATTATTATCACCAACTTTTATGCAAGGCTCCCTCTACATGACAAGGATTTATTGGATGCTTCTTGTGCTGGATCATTCACTCGCATGGAAGAAGAAGCTAAATGGGACCTTCTAGATCGTATTCAAGACAATGCTGAAGCTTAGGAGAATGACAAAGGTAAAAAGTCAGGTATTAATTATGATTATGAATGCATTGAATCTTTTATGGGAACTGATGACTTTCAAAATATTAAAAATGCTTATGGTCTAGACGCTCAAGCTATTGCTTCTTATTTTAAGGCCTTTGCTTCCTACATTGAAGTGCCTAAAAAGAAGTGGAATAAGTATCATGAACCTTATAAAGATATTTCTAAGAGTGTTCTTGCAAGAATACTGAAGTTTATACTGCTAATCATGTTTTACCTAAACCTGATATTGAGAAAATGCCTTTCCTAGTTAAGGTAAAGGAACATTCTATGATAGCTAGTATGGTTAATGAAAGTATGAACAAAGCTGTTGAACCTGATCAACAAATGGTTGATGAACCTATAATAGCAAATGTGAAGGACATATATGAAAAAGAGGGACACCCTATCCTTTGTAAGGATACCTCTAATATTGTTTCACAAAGTAGTGTTATGAGAGCTAGTATTCCTGTGTTTTTTTGTTAGAATAAGTGATCATTGCTATGATGGTCCTTGCGATAGCTATATTGTTAAGTTTATGCATGATACTGAAAGCTACTATGAGAGAGGGAAAAGTGTTTTTATTTATCTCAATAATATCAAGTTTCCTCATTTTATGCTGAAAGTTTTTATGTTGCACTTCTTTTGCTTTCTTATGCAAGTTGTCTTTGGTTTCAATAACTTGTTTGTTTACAAAATCCCCTTGCATAGGAAGTGGGTTAGACTTAAATGTGTGTGTGTTTTTGCTTCTTAATGCTATCTTTCACTTCAATTCATATCCCTATGAGAGCTTTTTCAAAATTATCATGCCCATCTTAATGGCTATAAAGAAAGAGCTTTATGGGAGACAACCCAATTTGTTTTTGCTTTTAGTTTGTTTTTGTTTCTTTGAGTCTTGGAAGTTATTACTTTGGTAATAACCACTCCGTATCTGTTTTGTTTGGTTTTTGTGTCAAGATCAACCTCTAATGAGAGAGAAGTAAGATTTGGGGAAGTTGTTGTCCCGAACCAGATTTTTGTGCTTCACCATAAAATTTCGTGAGAGATCTCTGTATGTCGTATTGAGCTGTAATTGTTTGTGCTTCTGCCCCAGGTTGTTATTTAACTTTCGTTAGTTTTGCACTTTTTGATTTGAGCAACAGAAGATTTTAGAAAAATTGATCTTTACCTACTGGTCTGTTTTGACAGATTTTGCCACTCTTGCATTTGCTTCTTTATTCGATTTCCTTTTTGAATTCTTTTTCGGTTTTCGGAAGGAGTTGCTACAGTATCTTATGTTTTGATGGTTTCCAGTTGAAGTTGGACTCAAAAGGTTTTATCACTTCACTTATACTAATGTTGCTAATAAGAACTGTGTGAAGTTTTGTGTGAAAGAAATTTCTAGGAAGTGGAGACAATGGTGTAATAAGGAAGAGAAAGGTTTTATGACTCAAGTAATAAGTGTATGAAGATGATATTGATGATTCAAGTGGTGACTCTGGAAGAATCTACTAGATACCAAATTCAGAGACCTGCAGAGTCCGTTTCCAACTAGGTAACAGTTCTGGTAAGAAAAGTTCCGCGAAAATACAATACAACTATATTTTTGTAGTTTTTAGCCAATATGGATAGCTACAAAGCAAAAAAGGGACGGAACCAGAGCCAGGGTGGCTCACACCACCCATGGCGCGGGCCCACCCCTGGCCGCGCCACCAGGTGGTCAGGCCACCCAGGACTCTGCCTCCGACTCGTTTTCTCCCAGTACCTTCCTTTTGATATGAAACTTCATATTATATAACCCCCCAGATCCCCCGAGGTCCGTATATCGTGTTTTCATCGTGTTTTTGTTTCGATCTGTTTCTTTCAGGTAGAATCCCAGATTTGGAGCCACAATGTCTTCCTCTGGATCATCCAAGGGAGATTCTTTAGAGGATATCATCAACCCATACATGAGAGAATTGAAGATTCATCCCAAGGAGTTGTTGCTCGAAGGTGGGGAGGTCCGGATTAAGGAGGTTCAAGGCCCTAAAGGTGAAGGAAGTCTAGAGGACAGGATGGAAGCATTGGAGCGAGAAGCCTTTAGGTACAGGAAGATGGCGGAGCGCGAAGTGGACATCATCCACAAGATTTGTTCCGAACTCATCGCCGAGCACCAAAAGGAGACTGCTGAACTCAAAGGTGAAGTCCTTTCACTCCGCCAAACAACCAACAAACTGCAAGCACAGTTTTATGACGTTCAAAATCAAAACTGTGGGTATGAGGCTAGATTTAAACGCATAAGTGCTACTGCAAGTTTCAGGATGTTGGAAACCACGATGTCCTTTGTTAATGGGAGGCCTTTACCCTGGAAGACGGACGAAGATGAGAGGATACCACCACCACCGAAGGAGTAATTCGTCATCAGGTTTGGCACCCCCTTGGTTTGTTCCAATCTTAGGGGAGTGCCGCGGTATCATATCACTATCTTCTATCTTTTTACCTTTTTAGTAGAGTCATATCATGAATAGAGGAGTTATTATGTAGTATGGTTTGCATTATGGAAGTGTCCCCTCTCTCGTTAGATATGTATCCCTTGGTGTGAGTTTCCGTTATGGAATATTAATGGGAAGTTCTATCATTCACTCTTTTGCATAGCTTATGTTAGTTTTCAATTCGTGGTTATATGATTGATCTTGTTGTTAGTATTGGTATCACTGTGTGATCATTGAGTTAATTTAGTTGGTTTTGGCAAACCTGGCTCGGTTAGTAGCAACACCTTTTTGAGAGTTGAAAAGAAAAATATAGTAGTACTCTAGAGAAAAATTATTTCATCATCTTTCTTTCTTGATTTGCTCATAAGTCTAGTATTCTCTAGTTAAGATCTTTTGTGCTTCCAAGGAAGATTGCATGTTTGTCTATATCATTTGTATGTTTGGTTGTTTCCCTCAACTCTTGTACTTGCTACCCAGCCTTGCTAGCCAAAAACCTGTACTGAGAGGGTATTCTTCTTGTGCATCCATCTCCTTTAAACCAAAACCCATGCCATGTGTGTCCACCATACCTACCTAGTAGCATTATTGCTATTCTAAGTAAATTCTTGTTTTATCTACCTCCCAAATTAAACTTGTTATGTGAAAATTAGTGATTAAAGCTCTCACGAACTTGATGGCACACTTTACTTTCTTGCATTTAATAAACTTGAACCATTGGGTCCTTCTTTGTTGCGTATATGCTTGCGCTTTATGAGTTGAAGTTAGCCGAACCATGTATCATGGGGACCGCTTTCAACACTTCATTTGGTACTTTGTACCTAGTTGATATCATGTTATTTTGCTTATGGATCCCGGCGGTGTGAAATAAATGTGGAACTTGTAAGATCATGGAGTTTATATGTGTGTTAGAGAAACACCTGGGCCGCTAGCCTAAGCCATGCCTAATCATGGTGGAAACTTGCAGCATAACTATAGTGAGCATTCTATGAAGCATCCTCAATAAAAACCTATGCAAATAGCAAATAAAAAGATCGCTGAGATGCTCACTGTCTGTTTGCCTTGTCATTTTGATTATGGGATAGCTCCTGTGTCATGTGCAAGGGGTACCCCGTTCGCGGTTCTCAATGATACACATGTATTTACAATGACAAGAGCTTGCTCGTGATTGAAGTTGAGTAGCATGAGGATCGGTACTCATAAGTAAGGGGCTTGAGATTTCAATTTATAACTTGTCAAGCATATCCTCTTAGTTGTGTCACTTTAACCTTAATCACCAAAAGATGCCTATGATAGGGGCAATGAGAGCTGAAAGCTAGTAAGTATCATAATTTTTGGGAGCTCTTTATGAGACTTGCAGTCCCTGCTTCCCTCTGTGAAGGGCCTTTCTTTTACTTTGCAGTTGAGTCAATAAACCTATTCCCTTCTATCTCAGCAAGTATATTGAGTTGATGTGTTTCATTCATTCATATGATGATTTATGCATTCATGTTTCTTATGTTCCTTGTTTTGCACATTGCTCTTATCTTGAAAATTTACTACTTTGAAAGCTTTCTTTGAAAACCAGCTATTTGTGAACTCCAGCAAATTATCAACTATTCTTCGACCAAGAGCTAAGTTTGCCATTACCAATTATGATTCACTTTATGTATCCTTATTGTGCTTCCTTTACTCACTGCAAGTTGAGTTATATAATAGTGAGTTGTCTTCTATTATGATCTATGTATTTGATGAATGTGATGCTTCTTGTCCGTATTCTTTTATCGACTCTTCACTCCATAAACCTGAGGCCATGTTTATTGAGCTCAATTTCGCTTGGGGACAAGCGAAGTCTAAGCTTGGGGGAGTTGATACGTCCATTTTGCATCACTATTCTATGTCTTAATTCACTATTATTCATTGATATATTTCGTATTGAGAGGTGATACTTATGTTATTTCATCTATTTTTGCATGGTTGATGACTTTTGGAGCATGGACCGCTGCAGTCAGGATTCTGATGGAAAAGGTGCTGTTTGGAGGCAAAATTCACGAAGATTAGAAAATCCGGGAAAATATACGGAAAATTCTATTTTTCCAGAAGACTCAGGATGCCAGAAGATGGAGTGGAGGTGGGCCACAGGGGGCCCACACTACCCCATGGCGCGGGCAGGCCTAGGCCGCGCCTGGGAGTGGTGTGGCCGCCCTGGCCCACTTCAGCCTCTCTCTCCTCTGGCGTATATCATCCCCACGAAACCCTAAGACTCGGGGAGCGACCACAGAAAGATTCCGCCGCCTCTGCGGGGCAGAAAAACACCGAGAGAGAAAGATCTCTCCGGCAGACAGATTTCTGCCGGGGGAATTCCTTTCCAGAGAGGGAAGATCATCGCCATCAACACCACCATCAAGATGGAATTCATCGGGATCATCATCACCATCATCACCATCAACACCCTCATCACCATATCCATATTGCTGTAACAATTGCGTTGAATCTTGCATAGTTCATAGGGGAAACTTTCCCGGTGTTGATTACTCTTTGTAGTTGATGCTATTGAGTGAACCATTGAATTATTGTTTATGTTCAGATTGTTATACATCATTATTCCATCTCTGATCATGATCCATATGATGTCTTGTGAGTAGTTCGTTTTGTTCTTGAGGACATGGGAGAAGTCTTGTGGTTAGTAGTGGAGTTGCGTTGAGAAAGATTCAATAGATTGTTATTTAAGTTGTGGTGTACTTCTTTTAGTGGTGTCATGTGAACGTCGACTACATGACACTTCACCTATATGGTCCTAGGGGAATGCATTGTGTATTTGGCTACTAATCGTAGGGGTTGCCGGAGAGACAGAAACCTGAACCCCCGTTAGGAAACCATTGCACAAGGGACGTAAGGGTCTTAGAGTTTAAAGTTGTGGTTAGGTTTCTACCTTAATTACTTTCTTGTACTTACGGATGTTTGCAAGGGGTTTAATCACAAGTATGTATTTAGTCTTGGATGGGGCGGTACATTAGCACAGGTTCACCCACACAACACTTAGCAAGCTAGAGAAGATTAATAAACTATATGAAGCGAAAGCACTTGACAGTCTTCCCATGTGTCCTCGAGAACGTTTGGTCATCTATAGAAATACAACCGGCTTGTCCTTTGCTGCATAAAGGATTGGGCCACTTGCTGCATTCATTCTTACTGTCTTTTATTTACTCGTACTTTGTTTACTTGCTTTATCGAAAACCCCTAATAATCCATTTGCTAAGTATTGGCAGAGAATTCCTGATCCATACCCCTAGCCATCACCTTCTGCTCCTCGTTGGGTTCGACACTCTTACTTATCGAAAATAGTGCGATACACCCCCTATACTTGTGGGTCATCAAACTCCTTCTGGAAAAACGTCAAACCCGGAGTTTTTAGGTCAGAAGGCTTCTTATAGGTGAAGAGGGAGACCGAGGGGGTGCCTGGGGGGCCCACACCACCCCCTGGCGCGGCCTGGCCTGGCCCGCGCCACCAGGTGGTGTGGCCACCCCCGGGCTCTTCTCCGTCTCTTATTCTGGCTCCTGGAGTCTTCGGGTGCAATAGGATTTTTGGCATATTTTCCTGGATTTTTCTTGATAGTTTATTTTCTGCACAAAAAGTAGACACCAAGGCAATTCTGATGAAAACAACGTCAGTCCATGTTAGTTGCATCCAAATCAAACAAGTTTAGAGGAGAAAGAATAGCAAAAGTGTTCGGGAAAGTAGATACATTTTGGACGTATCAAGGATACTAGTGCTCTCGTGCTTGATTTGACTTTTTTGTGTACCTCTCTTCATGGTAATAATAAGGCCATTGGTTGTCTCAAACATGTTATGTACACCATAACTAAACAAACGGAAACCATAGAGGAGTTGGATTTCCAACTTGATGATGGGAGTCATAGAGCTTGCTAAGGAGAAGCACACTAATTGTCTCCTCACACAAAAAATTGAATCTTATGAGCTTGAAAATGAAAGATCTATTAATGATGCTAGTGCTACTTGAAGGAAATATGCCCTGAGAGGCAATAATAAAGTTGTTATTATGTATTCCTAGTATATGATTGATGTGCTCGTCGTTCGACGTAGAGCTCGTTGGGAACCCCAAGAGGAAGGTACGATGAGCACAACAACAAGTTTTCCCTCAGTTATGAAACCAAGGTTTAATCGAACCAGTAGGAGCAAGGAAACACCCCAAAGGTGTTACTAGATGAGCTTTGGCAGGGCGCACTACCGGTGCTAGTAGCAACGTGGAGACCTGCACAACACAACCACAAAACTTTGTCCCCAACTTGCGATGAGGTTGTCAATCTCACCGTCTTTTGCGGAAAACAAAGGACTAACGTATCGAATGGAAAGAAGTAAGAGTTTGCAGAAAG
The DNA here is from genome assembly GCA_910589775.1 of Avena eriantha. Taxonomy (NCBI): domain Eukaryota; kingdom Viridiplantae; phylum Streptophyta; class Magnoliopsida; order Poales; family Poaceae; genus Avena; species Avena eriantha. The sequence goes on from OU342745.1 coordinate 44,266,251, forward strand.
TAAACACAAAGTAGTAAAAGATTGTAGATTGTATGTAAAAGACAAGGACCGGGATCCATAGTTCACTAGAGGTGGCTCTCCTTAAGATAGATAACATCCTGGGTGAACAAATTACAGCGGGCCAATTCACAAACACCGAGAAAGCAATACATGCATATACTAATCATCTTGACTCCTTTGAGACTTGATTGGGCATTACAACATAATACATAGACCGCCATCCAACTGCATCTATGACTAATAATCCACCTTCAGGTTATCATCCGAACCCCCTCTAGTATTAAGTTGCAAGCAACATATTATTGCTTTACGAACTGCGTGTAAAGTAAACAATACGATTGTTCTATGAACAAAGGATTGTTGTTTTCTCCCTAGTAGCAACAACACATCTACTACCTTAGAGATTTTTGTCACTTCCCCAGATTACCAGAGGCATGAACCCACTATTGAGCATAAATACTAACTCTTGGAGTTGCTAGCATCTACTTGGCCAAGATAACTACTAACAACGGAAAGCATGCAAGATCAGAAATAACAAAGACATGATAGAATCAATAATCAATCTGAAATAGCATCTCAATATCCATCGGATCCCTGCAAACACAACATGCAGAATTACAAATAGATGATCTTGATCATGAACGGAGCTCACAAGATCTAAACATGAAAGCACAAAGGAGGAGAACCAGCCATCTAGCTACTACATGGATCCGTAGTCCAAGGATGAACTACTCACGCATCACACCGGAGGCTTGCAAGGTGATGGAAGGCCTCCAGGGTGAATTCCCCTCTCCGGCAGGGTGCCGGGAAGAGCTTCAGATCCCTCCCGATCTTGGGATGGAGATGACGGCAGCTATAGACTCTTTCATGGATTTTTGATCGGGTACTTAGGGTTTTCGTCCTGAGGGCAATATATAGGCGGGAAGGAGAGGCCGAGGGGGTGCCGGGAGCCACCACACCACCCCCTGGCGCGGGCCCAGCCTGGCCGCGCGGCCAGGTGGTCTGGCCGGCCCTTGGACCTTCTCCGTCTCGTATTCTGGCACTTGATCCCTTCCGAAAAATAGGCACTTTGGCTTTTGTCCCGTCCAATTCCGAGAATATTCATTTTCTGACTTTCTTGGAACCAAAAACAGCAGAAAACAGGCAGCTGGCACTGTGGCTCTTGTTAATAGGTTAGTCCAAGAAATCATATGAAAAGTACTCCAAAGTTGGATCAAAACACAAGAAAGTCAATAAAACCAGGCATGGAACATCAAAAATTATAGATACATTTGCAATGTATCAACATCCCCAAGCTTAACTCCTGCTCGTCCTCGAGTAGGTAAGTGATAAAAAGAAATAATTTTTGAGGTGACATGTACCATCAAAGACTTGATCAAAGTATTTGCAAAATACTCAAGGCTGGGATCATAGTACTTCAATCATAACATGAAAGACAAAGTTCTAGCAATAAGCAAAGAAACTATGATGCAACATGAAAAGGCACAAACAAAAGATTCATAAATAACAATGCTTTGCAAGACGTTTGTTTGTTTCACATAAAGAAAACATAGCATAGTAGTATTCAGCTTGTCCCTCAATAGAGTAGCAAATATAAATGCATAGGACACCTTCAAAGTTCATAAGAGTGACTAGATACAATAGTTTAAAACAAGCAATATCAAGTTATGCATCAATCAACTAGTCTTGGGACAATGCACATAGAACTAAGAATGGACACTATGCTCTCAAAGTAGGCGCATAAAGGTAGAAGGTGGAGACTCAATATATTGGTGGAAGAAAGGCCTTTTGTAAAAGGAAGTAGGGATTCAAGTCTCATAAAGAGCTTCCAAAAATTGTGGTACTTGTAGTTTTGAACTCTCATTGCCCCTATCATAAGCATCTTGAAGGTGATTAAAGTTAAAGTGACACAACTAATAGGACATGCTTGACAAGTTATAAACCGAAATCTCATGCCCCTTACTTACAAAGACCGATCCTCATGCTACTCAACTTTAGTCACGAGTAAGCTCTTGTCATTGTAAGTATATGTGTATCATTAAGAACCGCCAATGGGGTACCCCATGCACATGATACAGGAGCTATCCCATAATCAAAATGACAAGGCAAGCAGACAATGAGCATCTCAGCGATCTTTTTATTTGCTATTTGCATAGGTTTTTATTGAGGATGCTTCATAGAGTGCTCATTATGGTGATGCTGCAAGTTTCCACCATGATTAGGCATGGCTTAGGCTAGCGGCCCAGGCGTTTCTCTAACACACATACAAACTTCATGATCTTACAAGTTCCACTTTTATTTCACACCGCCGGGATCCGTAAGCAAAAGAACATGATATCAACGGGGTACAAAGTACAAGTGCAATGTTGAAAGCGTTCCCCATGGTACATGGTTCTACTAATTTCAACTTATAAAGCGCAAGCATATACGCAACAAAGAAGGACCCAATGGTTCAAGTTTATTAGATGCAAAAAGTAAAGTGTGCCATCAAATTCGTGAGAGCTTTAATTACTAGTTTTCTCATAACAAGTTTAATTTGGAAGGTAAACAAAAGCATGAATATACTTGGAATAGCATAAGATAGTAGGTAGGTATGGTGGACTCTTTGGAATAACTTGGTTTAGGGAGTTGGATGCATGAGTGGAACTCATACTTTGTTGTGGAGGCTAGCAAAAGACTGGGAGCGACAAACTAAGAGAGCAATAATGGCCATAATCATGCAGAGCGACAAAACATCATTGATCAAAGAATAAAGTGATACTACAAGTTGAAAACTAAAGGATCATAAAGGCTATGGTTACTTTGGATAGTCATAACATGCTGTGAGCATGCGCTAAGTCAACCCAAATAAAGCATCAAAGGAGAATACCACTATACTATGCTTTAATATGCTAAAACAACACATGATTCATCGAAGGCACATTAAGCAATCTCAATTGTTTATAACAAGTCATGCTACAAAAAATAATACTAAGCATAAATCCAAAAAAATATCAATCATGGCATGAAAAAGCATAGGCCACAGTAAAAAACAAGCTCTTTTTACCACATAAGTATGAACTTTCCTACTCTTTTCCAAACCTAACGAAACTATTTGCAAACCAAAGTATGAAAGAGGGGGTCCAACCAATTTATTCAGAAAACTAAGCAAACCAAGCTAACTAAAAACCAAAACGAAAACGAAAAAGAAGACGCTCCAAGAACAACACAACTGTGCATGAAACAATAAAAATGAAGCGTTTGGAAGAAACCTGGAATTTTTATTGATGAAGAAGGGGATGCCTTGGGCATCCCCAAGCTTTGACGCTTGTACTTCTTAGATATTTCTTGGGTTGACACGCGTGTCATCCTCAAGCTTGAGCTTTAGTCCACCCTTCATCTCATTACTCATTCCTTCCATACACCTAAAATTTTTCCTTCATACAAAACTTCACACAATCTCATTAGCAACATTAGTGCACTCAAGATAAATAAGTCTCAAGGTTCAGTTCTAACACCAAATAAACTTCCATTAGAACACTAGCTACTGTAGCAATTCCCTAAAAAAGCTCAATTCCCCAAAAGAAATCAAGAAGGAACCAACAAGAAGCAAATGCAGAAAATGGCAGGAATCTGTCAAAACAGACCAGCAGGTAAAGACGAATTTTTTGGAAGATCTTATGGTGCTCAAATAAAAAAGTGTTGAACTAACGAAAGTTAGATAACAACCTGGGGCAGAATCAAAAAAAGTTACAGCTCAATCCGACATACAGATCTCTCTCACGAATATTTACGGTGAAGCACAAAAATCTGTTTCGGGACAACAACTTTCCCAATCATTACTTCACTCTCATTAGAGGTTACTCTTGGCACAAAAACAAAATAAAAAGGATAAAGAGAGATTATTACAGAGGTAATAACTTCCAAGACTCATCCAAAACTTTTGGGTTATCTCCCAATATGTATTTTTCTTTAACGCCTTTAAGTTAGGCATAAGAAGCAAAGAAAGAATCAAGTGTTCTCAAATGAAGAAGCATTAAGACCAAATTTTGTTTTCATAGGAGAAGCAAAAGAAACATTTTCTCTCTTTTTAGGGAAGTGTTCTATACCTTTCTTGAGTGGGAGTTGATATTTAATGGTGCCTTCTTTCATATCAATGATGGCAGCAACAGTTCTAAGAAAAGGTCTTCCCAAAGTAATAGGACAAGAAGCATTGTATTCAACATCCAAAACATAGAAATCAACGGGTACATAGGAATCGTTAACCATAATAAGAACATCATTGAGACTCTCCATGAGTTTCTTTTTAGCATTAGCATCAAGTGGGACATTCAAATAGCAATCTTCAAGAGGAGGCAAATCAAGCATATCATAAATCCTTCTAGGCATAATAGAAACACTACTATCAAGATCACACAAAGCTTTGAAATCAAAGTCATTCACTTTCATATTAATGATGGGTTCCGAACCATCTTCTTGCTTTATAGGAATATAAGCTTTATGTTTCATCTTTTCTTCTTTAATCTTTATGAGAGCATTAGTAATGTGTTCTGTAAAAGCCATGTTCATAGCAATAACATTAGGACTTTTAGCAAGCTTTTGTAGGAACTTAATAACTTCAGAGATATTGCAACCATCAAGATCAAAATCAACTTTATCATCTAAAGTAGTAGAACTATTACTAGCATAAACACTAATGGTGGTGATAGTAGAAACACTAATGTTTCTAGCAATTTCATCTTCTCTTTCCCACTTAGCATGTAATTCAGCTAATAGTCTAATATTTTCATCAATTCTTACTTGTATGGCATTAGTAGCTGCAAAGGGATTCTCATTAGTTTCAGGTTTAGCAGCCATTTTATTCAAAGTAGATTGAGCTTCAACCAAAGATGCTATATTTCTTTCAGCATTAGAGAATTTTTCCTCAATAGTTTTATTGAAAGCAGTATGTTTACTAATAAACTCTTTAAGCATAACTTCAAGTTCAGAGGGAGCACTCTTATTATTGTTGTAAGAAAGCATTGCCATTGTTGGGAGGATATGGCTTATAATTGTTGTTACCAAAATTGTTCCTATAAGCATTATTACCATAAGCATTGTTGCCAAAGTTGTTATTTCTTATGAAGTTCACATCAACTTGCTCTTCTTGAGCAACCAAAGAGGCTAAAGGAACATTATTTGGATCAATATGGGCTTTCCCATTAACAAGTATAGACATAATAATATCAATCTTATCACTCAAGGAGGAGGTTTCCTCAACAGAATTTACCTTCTTACCTTGTGGAGCTTTCTCAGTATGCCATTCAGAATAATTAACCATCATATTGTCCAGAAGTTTTGTTGTAGCACCCAAAGTGATGGTCATAAAGGTACCTCCAGTAGCTGAATCCAATAGGTTCCATGAAGAATAGTTCAATCCTGCATAAAAAGTTTGGATAATCATCCAAGCAGCCAGTCCATGAGTGGGACAATTCTTTACCAAAGATTTCATTCTTTCCCAAGCTTGAGCAACATGCTCATTATCAAGTTGTTTAAACTTCATTATTTAACTTCTCATGGATATAATCTTAGCAGGAGGATAGTATTTTCCAATAAAAGCATCTTTGCACTTAGTCCAAGAATCAATACTATTCCTAGTTAAGGAATTCAACCATTCTTTAGCTTTTCCTCTCAAAGAGAAAGGAAACAATTTCAGTTTAATAATATCACCATCTATATCCCTATGCTTTTGCATCTCACAAAGTTCAACAAAGTTATTTAGATGGGAAGCAACATCTTCATTACCAATACCAGAAAATTGCTCTCTCATAACAAGATTGAGTAAAGCAGGTTTTATCTCAAAGAAAGTATTTTCAGCGACAGGTGGAGCAATAGGTGTGCTCATAAAATCATTGTTGTTGGTGCTAGTGAAGTCACACAACTTAGTGTTTCAAGAGTAGTCATTTTTTGGGTTGTCAAATAAGAAAGCAAACTTGCAAAACTAATTTTTTTGTGTTTTTGATAAAGAACCAAGCAAACAAAGCAAAAGAAAACAAAGGAAAACAAAAACAACAAAGTAAAGAGATTGGTTATGAGGGACTCCCCTTGTGAAGATGTCCTTGACTCCCCGGCAACGACGCCAGAAAATCTTGATGTGCTCGTCGTTCGACGTAGAGCTTGTTGGGAACCCCAAGAGGAAGGTACGATGAGCATAGCAGCAAGTTTTCCCTCAGTTATGAAACCAAGGTTTAATCGAACCACTAGGAGCAAGGAAACACCCCAAAGGTGTTACTAGCTGAGCTTTGGCAGGGCGCACTACCGGTGCTAGTAGCAACGTGGAGACCTACACAACACAACCACAGAACTTTGTCCCCAACTTGCGATGAGGTTGTCAATCTCACCGTGTTTTGCGGAAAACAAAGGATTAAACGTATCGAATGGAAAGAAGTAAAAGTTTGCAGAAAGTAAACGCAAAGTAGTAAAAGATTGTAGATTGTATGTAAAAGACAAAGACCAGGATCCATAGTTCACTAGAGGTTGCTCTCCTTAAGATAGATAACTTGCTGGGTGAACAAATTACAGCGGGGCAATTGACAAACACCGAGAAAGCAATACATGCATATACTAATCATCTTGCCTCCTTTGAGACTTGATTGGGCATTACAACATAATACATAGACCGCCATCCATCTGCATCTATGACTAATAATCCACCTTCAGGTTATCATCCGAACCCCCTCCAGTATTAAGTTGCAAGCAATAGATTATTGCTTTACGAACTGCGTGTAAAGTAAACAATACGATTGTTCTATGAACAAAGGATTGTTGTTTTCTCCCTAGTAGCAACAACACATCTAGTACCTTAGAGATTTCTGTCACTTCCCCAGATTACTAGAGGCATGAACCCACTATCGAGCATAAATACTAACTCTTGGAGTTGCTAGCATCTACTTGGCCAAGATAGCTACTAACAACGGAAAGCATGCAAGATCACAAATAACGAAGACATGATAGAATCAATAATCAATATGAAATAGCATCTCAATATCCATCGGATCCCCGCAAACACAACATGCAGAATTACAAATAGAAGATCTTGACCATGAACGGAGCTCACAAGATCTAAACATGAAATCACAAAGGAGGAGAACTAGCCATCTAGCTACTACATGGATCTCTAGTCCAAGGATGAACTACTCACGCATCACACCGGAGGCTTGCATGGTGATGAAGAAGGCCTCCAGGGTGAATTCCCCTCTCCGGCAAGGTGGTGGGAAGAGCTTCAGATCCCTCCCGATCTAGGGATGGAGGTGACAGCGGCTACAGACTCTTTCGTGGATTTTTGATCGGGTACTTAGGGTTTTTGTCCCGAGGGCAATATATAGGCGGAAGGAGAGGCCGAGGGGGTGCCGGGAGCCACCACACCACCCCCGGGCGCGGGCCCAGCCTGGCTGCACGGCAGGTGGTGTGGTCGGCCCCTGGCCCTTCTCCGTCTCGCATTCTGGCACTTGATCCCTTCCAGAAAAATAGGGACTTTGGCTTTTGTTCGGTCCAATTCCGAGAATATTCATTTTCTGACTTTCCTGGAACCAAAAACAGCAGAAAACGGGCAGCTGGCACTATGACTCTTGTTAATAGGTTAGTCCAAGAAATCATAAGAAAAGTACTCCAAAGTTGGAACAAAACACAAGAAAGTGGATAAAACCAAGCATGGAACATCAAAAATTATAGATACATTTGCAATGTATCAATGATAGATGTTTATTTTGCATGCTATAATTGTATTGATAGGAAACGTCAATACATGTGTGTTTAATAAACAAAAAGGGTTCCTAGTTATGCCTCTCTTATAGACTAGCTCGTTGATTAACAAGATGATGAAAGTTTCCTGATCATGAACATTGGATGTTGTTAATAACGAGGTCACATCATTTGTGAAATGATGTGATGAACATTCATCCGAAGTATAGCATTACGATCAAAGTCATTATGTTTATATTGCTATAACATCATACGAAGTAGTCTTGGTCCTTAGACCATGAGATCATGTTAATTGCTAACACCAGAAGAGTATCTTGATAACATCAAACATCACACCATAATTGGGTGACTATAAAGGTGGGTTCAGTGCTACGAAGGTGTTATGTTGAGGCTCATGATCAAGAGTGGAATTTGTCAATCCTGAAGATGGATAGATATACTCTGGGCCCTCTCGGTGATATCACATTAAGATAGCTTGCAAGCAAGTGATGTGATCACTAGAATGTTATATCACGGGAACGAGAAAAGAGTGCATGTTGGTAACGAGATCAAACTAGGTATTTGGATACCGATTATTGAATCTCGGACATGTATTATATCATGAGACAAAGGGATTAAGTTACTAGCGTTAAAGGTTCTCACGATCACAGAAGTCAACGTTGAATGTGCAGGAGTCAGTATGGATCTCCAGGTCCCGCTTCTGATTATTAATTTGAGAAGGGTCTCAATCATGTCTGCATTACTCGTGAACCATAGGAAAACACACTTAAGGATTACCGAAGACCATTTTGGAGCACATATGTTTCAGACAAAAGAACTGCAAAGCGCTGAAATTATTTCGATGGAAACCGGAATTGTTTCGGGTGAAATTGCAGAAAGTGGTTCTGCATGTGATATTGAAATGTTGCAAGGGGTTTTATGTGAATGTTTGTTAATTAAAGTAATTAACAAAATTCTGAATAAAATAAACAAAATAGTTTTATTAAATGAGACTTGCATTAAATTTGGTGGAAATTTAATGCATGTGAGTGGAATTTTGGGTGGAGCTTGAATAGATGTGAGTGGAGCTTCCACCACATGAATGAGGAAGAGGTGGGGGCACCCCCCTTGGCCGCCGGCCATCCGAGGGGAGGAGCCCCCCTCTCCTATAAAAGGCCCCCTATCCTTCCTCACAAAGCACATCTCCTCATGAAGGATCTCTCTCCCCCTATAGATATTCCCCCATGGTCTTGGATTAGCGAGATACATGTTCCCGGTGGCCTTGCATCTGGAAGGAGTTGCTGCTTCCGCTGATTCGCTGGAGAGAGGAGGTGGAGGTTGTCTGGTGCCTTGAACGTGTGTGCGAGGATGGATGAGCTGCTGATTTGTGGTGCTAGGACTTCCACACGATCTTGAGATCGGCAAGCATACGACTACATCATCCACGAGTTCCAACTCATTAACAAAACTCTGTTGTCTTCAAGGGTAAGTTCTCTATGGATGTATATCCACCCGTTGATCTGTATCTAGTAGATAGATCTTGGCGTATAGTTCTCATCATAGGATTTTTTGTTTTCTATGCTGCGAACCCAACAGTGATATCAGATCCTGATCTATGCGTAGGTGCTTTTCACGGGTAGTACACATATGTTTATATGTGGGCGATGATGATCATGTTATTGCTTCTTTCATGTATTTTGGATATTGGTGGCATAGTAGGATGAAGCGGCCCAGACCAACCTTACATGTCATCGTACATGAGACCGGTTCCATGACTGACATGCAACTAGTTTTGCATAAGTGGCTGGCGGGTGTCTATCTCTCCTACTATAGTCAATATCTGATTTACAACGAGTTGCTAATAACTTGGTTATCCTCGTTATGGTTCCATGTTCGTAGGTAAGACCGGTTCTATCTCCGAAAGCCCTAAGCCACGTAAAACTTGCAATGGATAAATTAGAGACGTCTAGTTTAGATTGTTGCTAGGCTAGTGTCATGATATGGTAATGTTGTAAGTAGATGTATGGTAGATACTCTTACAACAGACTTAACGTGTAAGTTCCATAGACCTTGGCCTTACACACAAAGGAATGATAGAGATCATACTACGATGCAAATGATAGAGATCAAATGCATGGACCATATCATCTCACTTTACACATTAGATGTTTGCATCTTATATTGCTAGTTTGGCGCTTTTACTAGCATTGTAAGATGATCCCTCATTTACATACCAAGATAAAATGTGTTCTTCCTTGAGTATGCACCGTTCTATGGATCGTGTTGCGAGACATCACGTGATGATCGGGTGTACTTGACTCCACGCTTTCATACAACGGGTGTAAGACAGTTTTACACACGTGAATACTAAGGTTCTTACTTGGCAAGCCTAGCATGTACAGGCATGGCCTCGGAACACGGACCGAAAGGTTAAGCATGAGTCATATAGGTGATATGATGCCCATATAGATGCTCGCCTTTGAAGCTACACCGACTCACGTGATGATCGGACTTGGTGTAGTGGATTTGGTTCATGTAATCACCAAAAAGACATGAGGGATGTCGTTTTTGAGTGGGAGTTCATTAGTAATTTGGATTTGTTGAACTCAATCTATCATAAACTTAGTCTAAATAAACTTTACAAATTCTGTTGTAGATGGCACCACCTGCTTTTAATTTCAATGTGTTCATGGAGAAAGAGAAACTTGTTGCGAATGGTCGCAACTTCACCAACTGGGCTATGAATTTGAGGATTCTCCTCACTGCTGCACAAAAGCAATATGTGCTAGAGGCGCCGGTAGGCCCCCCACTAGCTCCTGATGCCCCTGACGAGGAAAAGCATGTCTATATAACTCGTCAGGAGGACCACAACTTAGTTCATTGCGCACTATATGGGCTAGAGGCAGAACTTCGAAAGCGTTTCAAAAATGGCAATGCCTTTGATACCATGGGAGAATTGAAATGATTTTCGATACCCATGCTACCGTAGAGAGTTATAATGCTTCTGAAAAGTTCTTTAGCTGCATGATGGAGGAGAACAACTCCGTTAGTGAGCACGTACTCAAAATGTCTAGGTACACTGATAAGCTTGTGTCCTTGGGAATATCGATTGTCATTGACCTAGGCATATATCGTGTTGTCCAATCTCTGCCACCTAGCTACAAGAGCTTCGTGATGAACTATAACATGCAGGGCATGAAGAAGTCTCTTCCCGAGCTTCTGTCAATGCTTAAGACTGCAGACGTGGAAATTAGGAAAGAACATCAAGTGTTGATGGTCCATAAGACCACCGGTTTCAAGAAGGACAAGAAAGGCAAGCAGAAGGGAAAGAAGGGAGGATAATCTGTTGCCGCACCTGAAAGGAAATCCTGAGCTGGCCCTAAGTCTGATACTGAGTGCTACTATTGCAAGGGGACTGGCCATTGGAAGCGCAACTGTCCCAAGTATTTGGCGGACAAGAAGGCCGGCAAGGCAAGCAAAGGTATATGTGATATAGATGTTATTGATGTGTACTTGACTAGTACTCGTAGTAGCACCTGGGTATTTGATACGGGATCAGTTGCTAATATATGTAACTTGATTCAGGGGCTGCGGAATAAGCGACAGCTAGCAAGGGATGAGGTCACGATGTGGGTCGGCAATGGATCAAGAGTTGATGTGATCGCCGTCGGAACACTGCCTCTCCATATGCCATCGGGATTAGTGATAAATCTGAATAATTGTTATTTGGTGCCTGCACTGAGCATGAACATTGTATCCGGATCGTGTTTAATGCAAAGTGGTTATTCCTTTAAATCTGAAAACAATGGTTGTTCGATTTATAAGAATGATATCTTTTATGGTCATGCACCTGTGTTGAATGGTTTATTTCTACTGGATCTCGATAGTAGTATTACGCATATTCATAATGTTGATGCTAAAAGGATTAAACTTGATAATGATATATCTGCATATATGTGGCACTGCCGTCTAGGTCATATAGGCGTTAAACACATGAAGAAACTCCATTCTGATGGACTTTTGGAATCATTGATTTTGAATCATTTGATACATGTGAGCCATGCCTTATGGGCAAGATGACTAGAACGCCGTTTTCCGGTTCAATGGAACGAGCGACAGATTTATTGGAAATCGTACATACTGATGTGTGTGGACCAATGAGTGTGTCGGCACGAGGTGGATATCGTTATTTTGTTACTTTCACGGATGATTTAAGTAGATACGGGTATATCTATTTGATGAAACACAAGTCTGAAACTTTTGAAAAGTTCAAAGAATTTTAGAATGAAGTGGAAAATCATCGTAACAGAAAGATCAAATTTCTGCGGTCCGACCGTGGAGGTGAGTATCTAAGTCACGAGTTTAGCACACACATGAAAGAGTGTGGAATAGTTTCACAACTCACGCCTGCCGGAACACCACAACGTAATGGTGTGTCGGAACGTCGTAATCGTACTTTATTGGATATGGTTCGATCTATGATGTCTCTCACTGACTTGCCACTGTCATTTTGGGGTTATGCACTGGAAACCGCTGCATTCACTTTAAATCGGGCACCATCTAAATCCGTTGAAACGACACCATATAAATTATGGTTTGGAAACAAACCTAAGCTGTCATTTCTTAAAGTTTGGGATGCGGTGTTTATTTGAAGAAACTTCAGCCGGATAAACTCGAACCAAAAACGGAAAAATGCATCTTCATAGGATACCCAAAGGAAATGATTGGGTATACCTTCTATCACAGATCCGAGGGCATGGTTTTTGTTGCCAAGAATGGATCCTTTCTTGAGAAGGAGTTTCTCGCAAAAGGTGTGAGTAGTCGGAAGGTAGAACTCGAAAGGGTTATTGAACCTTCTCTTCATGAAATGGCGAGTAGCGTAGCACCAGAAATTGTTTCGGAGTTGACTTCACCTAATGAAGATAGAGCTAATGATATTGATCATGAAACTCCGAAAGAGGACACTACCGAACCTCGCAGGTCAAGTAGGATACATGCAGCTCCTGAACCGTACGGCAATCCTGTTGTGAATTCCATGGTTGATAAAATGGATGACCCTGCGACGTATAAAGAAGCGATGATGAGCCTGGATTGCAACAAATGGCTAGAAGCCATGAAATCCGAGATGGAATCTATGTATGAAAACCAGGTTTGGACCTTGGTAGACTTACCTCACGATCGAAAGGCCGTTGAGAATAAATGGATTTTCAAAATAAAAACTGATGTTGATGGTATTGTGACCATCTATAAGGCTCGACTTGTCGCAAAGGGGTTTCGACAAATTCAAGGAGTTGACTACGATGAGACATTCTCTCCCATAGCAATGCTAAAGTCGGTCAGGATTATGTTAGCAATTGCTGCATATTTTGATTATGAAATATGGCAGATGGATATCAAAACTGCATTCCTCAATGGTAATATTGAAGAAGAGTTGTATATGATACAACCTAAGGGTTTTGTCGATCCTAAGGATGCTAATAAGGTATGCAAACTTTAGCGATCCATCTATAGACTGAAGCAAGCATCCCGAAGTTGGAATCTCCGCTTTGATGAGGTGATCAAAGAGTTTGGATTTGTCCAAACTTATGGAGAGGCTTGTATTTATAAGAAAGTGAGTGGGAGCAATGTGGCATTTCTGATATTACATGTGGATGACATATTATTGATTGAAAATGATATAGATCTCTTAAACAGTGTTAAAAGTTATCTAAACAGTAAATTTTCGATGAAAGACCTTGGTGAAGCGTCATATATATTAGGCATTAAAATCTATAGAGATAGATCAATGCGCCTAATTGGGCTATCGCAGAGTACATACCTTGATAAGATATTAAAGAAGTTTAATATGGACAGAAGTAAGAAGGGGTTCTTACCTATGTTGCAAGGCAAGACATTGAGCAAGACTCAAAGTCCGGCTACGGCGGAAGAAAGAGAGATAATGGATAAGATCCCCTATGCCTCGGCCATAGGCTCTATAATGTATGCCATGCTATGTACAAGACCGGATTTGGCACATGCTATTAGTTTGACTAGTAGGTACCAATCTGATCCAGGTTCGGAACATTGGATAGCGGTCAAGAATATCCGTAAGTACTTGAGAAGAACTAGGGATATGTTTCTTGTATACGGAGCTGAAGAAGAGCTAGTCGCTAAGTGTTATGTCGATGCTAGCTTTGACACCGATCCGGATGACTCTAAGTCTCAATCTGGATACGTATTTCTCTTGAACAGAGCAACCGTTAGTTGGAGGAGTTCCAAACAACCTGTGGTGGCTAGATTAACGACGGAGGCGGAATATGTTGCTGCTTCAGAAGCGGTGCAGGAAGCGGTTTGGATGAAAGAGTTCATAACGGAACTAGGTGTGGTTCCCAGTGCATTGGACCCAATGGTGATCTATTGTGACAACAATGGAGCCATAGCCAACGCCAAGGAACCGAGGTCTCACAAGAATTCCAAGCATATTAAGCGCCGGTTTCACTCCATCCGCGAGCATGTCAAGGATGGAGATATAAAGATTTGTAAAGTGCACACGGACCTAAATGTAGCAGATCCATTGACTAAAGTTCTCCCTAGGGCAAAACATGATCAACACCAGAACTCCATGGGTGTTAGATTTATCACTATATGAACTAGATTATTGTCTCTAGTGCAAGTGGGAGACTGAAGGAAATATGCCCTGAGAGGCAATAATAAAGTTTTTATTATGTATTCCTCGTATATGATAGATGTTTATTTTGCATGCTATAATTGTATCGATCGGAAACGTCAATACATGTGTGTTTAATAAACAAAAAGGGTTCCTAGTTATGCCTCTCTTATAGACTAGCTTGTTGATTAACAAGATGATCAAGGTTTCCTGATCATAGATATTGGATGTTGTTAATAACAAGGTCACAACATTTGAGAAATAATGTGATGAACATTCATCCGAAGTATAGCATTACGATCAAGTCATTATGTTTATATTGCTATAACATCATACAAAGTAATCTTTATCCTTAAACCATGAGATCATATTAATTGCTAACACCGGAAGAGTAACTTGATAACATCAAACGTCACACCGTAACGGGGTGACTATAAAGATGGGTTCAGTGCTACGAAGGTGTTATGTTGAGGCTCATGGATCAAGAGTGGAATTTGTCAATCCCGATGACGGATAGATATATTCTGGGCCCTCTCGGTGATATCACATTAAGATAGCTTGCAAGCAAGTGATGTGATCACTAGAATGTTATATCACGGGAACGAGAAAAGAATGCATGTCGGTAACGAGATCAAACTAGGTATTTGGATACCGATGATCGAATCTCGGACATGTATTATATCATGAGACAAAGGGATTAAGTTACTAGCGTTAAAGGTTCTCACGATCACAGAAGTCATCGTTGAATATGCAGGAGTCAGTATGGATCTACAGGTACCGCTTCTGATTATTGATCTGAGAGGGGTCTCAATCATGTCTGCATTATTCGCGAACCGTAGGGTGACACACTTAAGAGTTACCGGACACTATTTTGGAGCACATATGTTTTAGACAAAAGAATTGCAAAGCGTAGGAATTGTTTCGATAGAAACCGGAATTGTTTCGGGTGAAATTGCAGAAAGTGGTTCTGCATGTGATATTGAAATGTTGCAAGGGGTTTTATGTGAAAGTTTGTTAATTAAAGTAATTAACAAAATTCTAAATAAATTTAATAAAAGAGTTTTATTAAATGAGAGAGCATTAAACTTAGAGAATTTTAATGCATTTAAAGTGGAGACTTTAAAAGGGAATGTGAAGAGACATTTTAATGTGGAGGGAGTTACCACGACATGAATGGAGGAGGTGAGGGGTCACCTCCATGAGGCGCCGGCCATGGAGGGGGTACCCCCTCCTCCTATAAAAGGCTCCCCTCTTCCTCCTTCTTCCTTACACATCCTCGTGAAGGATCTCTCTCCCCCTCTAGAATTATTTCCCCATGGTTTCGGATTAGTGAGATACATGTTCCCGGTGACATTTCGTCTGGAAGGAGTTGCTGCTTCCGCTGCATCGCTGGAGCGAGGAGGTGGAGGTTGTCCGGTGGCTTGAACGTG
Organism: Avena eriantha; assembly: GCA_910589775.1. Taxonomy (NCBI): domain Eukaryota; kingdom Viridiplantae; phylum Streptophyta; class Magnoliopsida; order Poales; family Poaceae; genus Avena; species Avena eriantha. The sequence continues at coordinate 44,282,025 of OU342745.1, forward strand.
TGTGCGAGGACGGATGCGCTGCTGATTTGCAGCGCTCGGACTTCCACACGATCTTGAGATCGGAAAGTGTACGACTACATCCACCACGAGTTCCTACTCGTTAACAAAACTTGTTGTCTTCGAGGGTAAGTTCTCGATGGATGTACGTCCACCCGTTGCTCTGTATCTAGTAGATAGATCTTGGCGTATAGTCCTCATCGTAGGAAATTTTTTGTTTTCTATGCTGCGGACCCAACACTTCTGGTCATGGACCCACCATCGGAGGTACTTGGGGTTGTCGATGGTGATAGCCTTTTCACCGGTCCCCTTGGTGAGAGTCTTCTCTGGGGCAACGACGTCAGCATCGAGGTGCCCGTGGAGGTAGTTGCCGGAGAGGTGCGGAAGCATGATCCCCTTCCACAGGGGAAAGTTGTCGTTGTCGAGTCGAACGGAGATCCCAGAGGAAGAGACCACGGGAACTGAGGAGGACGACGAGTCTGCGAGGGTGTTCATCATGCTAGACAGCTGAAGCGTGGAGGAGCCCATTGTGGCGGCGGCTCGGAAGAACTCGAGCGGCGGCAACGGCGTCTCGATCGAGTCTCGAGCGGAGACGACGCGACTCTGATACCAAGTCAAAAATAAGGTTTAGGGTTTTGTGCGTAGGTCTAAAGCCCCGCACGTGCTCCACTTATATTATCATGATATGTACATGTTACATGCGTATAAATCTCGTATACATGTTACACGACATGTGGGATTAGAGTCGAATTATAATTCTAACTGACCGGACGCGGCGACAGTGACAAATCAGGCCACACATGCCCGGTTGGACGAAGGATGGGTCCGTAAAGTCTACGCCGCCACGCTGCAGCATGTAGGACATCGCCGCTACCCTCATCTTCAGCGCCATAGGTCCGTCCGGGCCCAGAACGGACCGTGAAGCTTCTGCCATCGTGTTGCAGCACAACAGCTCCAACGCCCAGACGGGGTCCCCTCCATTGCCACCACAGGTCTGGTTGTGGGTGAACGAATTCAGTCACTGGTCTTCCTCTGTGCCTCTCTTCCCAATTCTCACGTCAAATATAGGGTTTTTGATATTTTGAATTGCCATCATACATATGCCCCGTACTAGGTGAATTCAATTTTTCATTTTTTTTCATAATTTTGGTAGCCAGTTGGTAACAGGAGAAATACCGGATTTTCAATTCATATAATCTAGAAAAACTCAATTCAAATAATTTCGATTTTTTACCCGGTAGGCCCATTTCCGGGGGTTGCTGGGGAAATCAGGTTAGCCACCCGTAACCAGGATTTCCCGATCTGATCTAAAAAAAAGTTTCCCGACCGAAACCAAATCCTTGCCATGCAGTATTGGAAATTTTGACCTTATCAACATATAGTTTGATGCACGGTAATTTAAGAAACAACAATTTATAAGATGCAAATGCAATAAGATATGTATATCACTCGGCACTTAGCATACACTTGTATTTATAATGATGTGCTTAACATTACTTATACTCGACATTCGATGATGTGACATAAAGATGAGCAGTATATGAGAATTTGTGATTGCAAATCAGCCAAGTCCGAATCAAGTCGGCGGCACACGGACGGCAACATGTAGGTGCAGGTCGTTCTTGCGCCGCACGGTGATGCCCATGTCCTCCACCATATCCACCTCACTCGGCTTCACCCCGCCTGGGAGCGCCCAGTCGAAGTGGTAGAGAAGCGAGGCAAGCACGATCTCCATGCTGGCCTGTGCAAATGTCATTCCAGGGCATATCCTTCGTCCTGCCCCAAACGGTATGTACTCAAAGTCCATGCCCTTGAAGTCTACAATGCCGGAATCGAACCTCTCTGGCTTGAACACCTCGGGGTCATTCCAGTGCTTAGGGTCTCTTCCGATCGCCCATGCATTCACAAGAACAGTTGTGCCCTTTAGCACATCATACCCAAGGATTTTGCATGACTCCATGGCCTCCCGCGGAATAAGCAATGGGGCCGGTGGATGCAATCTCAATGTCTCCTTGATGACAAGTCTAAGGTACTTGAGATCAGTCAGGTCATCCTCGGTGACTTTAGCCTTTCCTTGGAGGCTATTGCGTACTTCGGCTTGTGCCTTTCGCATCACATCAGGATACCTCATAAGCTCCGACATCGCCCAATTGAGTGTTGTCGCTGATGTCTCGCTCTCGGCACTAAATAAATCCTACAAAGGTACATATAACTACAGCTTAGAGGAAGTAAATCTAAAGTCAACCGATTTCTTGTTCAATTGACTTGTGGTCTCTAGATGAGCAGGTGGCACATTGAGTGATAAATCATTGAGTATCAACGGATGGAATGAAGAGGAATGGAAAATCTCGAATGCAAGTGCACAAAAGGAAAACATAATAAAGATGACAACCATGCAGGACACTATTCATATCAAAAGCACTCATATCTACCAAAGCAGTTTTTCTTAATAATTCTTCACACCCGAAAAATAATGTAAGTTCATCATGTTGATTAGGAGTGATCATGTCATCACAATATAAACTTGCAGTACTCATTGGATTAGAAGGGCTATTATTATGGCCTAAGCATTGAAAATTGAAATGACCCACTTCAAGGCAAAGCTCACAAATAAAAGGATAAAGGGCACAAACTTTTTTACCAAGATCATTTAAAGCCCTATACCACATTCTAGTTTTTTCATTCCTATGGGTGATACAATATACTTCTTCAATTTGATTATTCTCACAAGGTCTATGTATTCCACAAAAATTAACATGCTTATAAGAAATAGTAATTTTAGAGGATTGAGCATGTTTATTGCTATCATTAACAACAATTTCATTTTCCATGCAAGTGTCTTTAAAAGGCTCATGATACATGTCCCACTTTTATTTAGGAGAATTAATATGAGAAGCAAAGGTTTTAAAACAATCAATAAGAATTTGAGGATCAATACCATATTTAGCACTAAGCTCTTGAAAATCAGCAGTTTCAGCGAAAGACTTAATGCAATCATACTCATAGTTTATACCTGGTTCTTTACCTTTGTTGTTATCCCAATCTTCGGTATTGCTTTGAATTATTTCAAGAAGATCCCACTTATCTTTGACCTCCTTACTCGTGAAGGATCCCTCTAAACAAGTATCTAGATAGTCCTTGTAATGCCCTGAAAGCTTTGCATAGAAATTATTAATAACAATATTCCTAGGGAGCTCATGAATGGGACATTTGAGCATTAGTGACTTCAATCTCCCCCATGCTTGGGCAATACTTTGTCCATCATGAGGATGAAAATTATAAATATAATTCCTATCTTTATGAATTTCATGAGGAGGATAAAATTTAGAGTAAACGAGAGTTTCAAGTTCCTTCCACTCCAAATGATGAGGATCATCTAGTAGCTCATACCACTCCCTTGCTTTGCCCTTAAGTAATAAAGAGAATAGCTTCCTCTTAACTTGGTTCATTGAAATACCTACACACTTGAACAACCCGCATAATTCATGTATAAAGAGTAAATGATCACCAGGATGGATAGTTCCATCTCCAAAATAAGAGTTGCTCATAACACGTTCAACAATTTTTATAGGTATTTTAAAAGGGATGCTTTCAGTATGTGGATTTAAAATATCACAAGTATCATTAGAATTACCACATATGGGAGATAAAGTATCATCAGAGCAAATTTTCTTGTTTATAACTGGGGAACTAAAAAGATCATTTTCATAAAAACTAACTTCCCCAAGCTTAGACGTTTCCATAGCATTAGTAACAAAGGTGTTCAAAAGATTCATACTAATAACATTGCTATTAGTATGCAAAGAAGGTTCCAAGGGTTTTTTAATTTTCTTTTCAAAGAATTCATGTTCTACATTAGGAAAAATACTAAAAAGCTCTCTAATTTTGTTGTTGTTTTCCATTAAGCCTAACTAGTGAAAACAAGAAACAAAAAGACAAAATTGCAAAATCTAAAGGAAATAACTTCGAGCACTCACACCGGAGGATGTGAGTACCTTTTACCTTACCTCCCCGGCAACGGCGCTAGAAAATAGCTTGATGTCTACGCACTTCTATTCTTGTAGACAGTTGTTGGGCCTCCAAGTGTAGAGGTTTGTAGAACAGCAGCAAGTTTTCCCTTAAGTGGATTACCCAAGGTTTATCGAACTCAGGGAGGAAGTGGTCAAAGGTATTCCCTCTCAAGCAACCCTGCAATCAAGATACACGAAGTCTCTTGTGTCCCCAACACACCCAATACACTTGTCAGGTGTATAGGTGCACTAGTTCGGCAAAGAGATAGTGAATACAAGTGGTATGGATAATTATAAGTAGTAACGGTGATAGAAAATAGCTTGATGGCATGGAAGAGACTAAAGGAAAACTGAAATAAAGATGGAAGCAAGCAAACATGTAACAGATCTAGTTGCAAATGGTGTTTCAATGCTTAGAAACAAGGCCTAGGGATCATACTTTCACTAGTGAACACTCTCATATAAATATCATCTCTTTATGATACTACTCTTAACTACTCTCCAGTTGGACACTCTAATCAATGGTAGGGCTATAACAACATACCTCAAAGTAAGCCTTTCCCATCTAGATAACCCCACACTGTCACCTTGAGCTCTAGATGGTTCCTACAAACACCACAATTTCATAGAAACATCCAACTCCAAATATAACTCATAACAAGTAATTTTAATCTCTAGCCTAAGTGCCACCATGGTGTGCACGCTGTCACTTTCACACACATGGGGAGAGCAGAGATCTAATAAAGCACTTGAGTAGCAAGGTAGATCTACTTTATTACAAAGCTCATGATCACAATATGATCATGCATAGAGAGAGATGAACACATAGCTACCGGTAGAGCCCTTAGCCTCGAGAGGGAACTACTCCCTCCTCATAAGGGGAATCAGCAACGGCGATGGACATGGTGGTGGAGATCGATGGAGATGGCTCTAGAGGCACTTCCCTGTCCCGGCAGGGTGCCGGAACAGAGACTTTCTGTCCCTCGAATCTCCCCTTCAGTATCAGCGGCGCTGCGGAAGTTTTCGTGGATTTCTGATTGACGACCTAGGGTTTATGCATCGGGAGGCTCTTATAGGCGAGAGGGGAGACCGAGGGGGTGCCGGAGGGGCCCACACCACCCCCTGGCGCGGCCTGGCCTGGCCCGCACCACCAGGTGGTGTGGCCACCCTATGGCCCTTCTCCGTCTCGTATTCTGGCTCCAAGTGTCTTTCGGTAAAATATCGACTTTGGCTTTTGTCCGGTCCAATTCCGAGAATATTGATTTTCTGACTTTCCTGGAACCAAAAACAGCAGAAAACAGGCAACTGGCACTGTGGCATCTTGTTAATAGGTTAGTCCAAGAAAGTCTATGAAAAGTACTCCAAAGTTGGAACAAAACATAACAAAGTAGATAAAACCAAGCATGGAACATCAAAAATTATAGATACGTTAGCAACGTATCAACATCCCCAAACTTAACTCCTGCTCGTCCTCGAGTAGGTAAGTGATAAAAAGAAAGAATAATTTTTGAGGTGACATGCACCATCATAAACCTTATCAAAGTATTTGTAAAACATTCAAAGCTGGGATCATAGTACTTCAATCATAGCATGACAGCCAAAGTTCTAGCAATAAGACAAAGAAACTACGTTGCAACATGAAAAGGCACAAACAAAAGATTCATGAATAACAATGCTTTGCAAGACGTTTGTCTGTTTCATATAAATAAAACATAGCATAATGGCATTCAGCTTGTCCCTCATAGAGTAGCAAAGATAAATGCATATGACACCTTCAAAGTTCATAAGAGTGACTAGATACAAATAGTTTAAAACAAGCAATAACAAGGTATGCATCAATCAACAAGCCTTGGGACAATGCACATAGAACTAAGAATGGCCACTATGCTCTCAAAGTAGGTGCATAAAGATAGAAGGTGGAGACTCAATATATAAGTTGAAGAAAGGCCTTCATAGAAGGAAGCAGAGATTGAAGTTTCATAAAGAGCTTCCAAAAATTATGGTACTTATAGCTTTCAGCTCTCATTACCCCTATAATAAGCATCTTGAAGTGATTAAGGTTAAAGTGAACAAACTATGGTGTACATGCTTGACGAAGTATAAGTTAGATATCTCATTTCCCTTGAATACGAGGGCCGCTCCTCATGCTACTCAAGTTTAGTCACCGGTAAGTTCTTGTCATTGTAAGTACATGTGTATCATAGAGAACCACCAATGGCGTACCCCTTGCCTAATGATACGAAAGAATCCCCATATCAAAATGACAAGGCAAGTAGACAACAAGCATCTCAGCAATCTTCTTATTTACCATGGGAATATGGTGCTTTTTCTCTCTTTCCTCTTTTCTCATATCTCTTTTCTTTTCTTTTTCTCTTTTTTCTCAATATCTGACATTTTTTATAAGAAGAATGCTTCATAGACAGCTCATTATGGTTACGCTGCAGGTTTCCACCATGTCATCATGGATTAGACCAGCGGCCCAGGCGTTTCTCTAACACATATACATAACTCCATGGACTTACAAGCCCCCCTTTCATTTCACACCGACGACATCCATAGACAAAAGAGCATGCTATCAACTAGGTACAAAGTACAAGTGCAATGTCGAAAGCGTTCCCTATGACATCATTGTTCTGCTAATCCCCAACAAATAAGTGCAAGCATATACAACATGGATAACACAATGGTTCAAGTTTATTAAATGCAAGAAAAGTAAAGTGTGCCATCAAATTCATGAGAGCTTTAATCACTAGTTTTATCATAACAAGTTTAATTTGGAAGGTAAATAAAAGCATGAATATACTTGGAATAGCATATGCTAGTAGGTAGGTATGGTGGACTCTTTGGAATAACTTGGTTTAGGGAGTTGGATGCATGAGTGGAACTCATACTTGGTTGTGGAGGCTAGCAAAAGACTGGGAGCGACAAACTAAGAGAGCAATAATGGCCATAATCATGCAGAGCGACAAAACATCATTGATCAAAGCATAAAGTGATACTACAAGTTGAAAACTAAATGACCATAAAGGCTAATGGTGACTTGGGATAGTCATAACATGGTGTGAGCATGCGCCAAGTCAACCCAAATAAAGCATCAAAGGAGAATACCACAATACTATGCTTTAATATGCTAAAACAACGCATGATTCATCTAAGGCACATTAAGAAATCTCAATTGTTTATAACAAGTCATGCTACAACAAAGAATACTAAGCATAAAGCCAAAACAATATCAAGCATGGCATGACAAAGCATAGGCCACAGTCAAAAACAAGCTCTCTTTACCACTTAAGCATGAACTTTCCTACTCTTTTCCAAACCAAACCAAACTATTTGAAAACCAATGTATGAAAGAGGGGGTCCAACCAATTTATTCAAGGAAACTAAGAAAACAAAGCAAACGAAAAACCAAAACAAAAATGAAAAAGAAGACGCTCCCAGAACAACACAACTATGCATGAAACAATAAAAATGAAGCGTTTGGAAGAAACCTGAGATTTTTATTGATGAAGAAAGGGGTGCCTTGGGCATCCCCAAGCTTTGATGCTTGTACTTCTTGGATATTTCTTGGGGTGACATGCGTTACATCCCCAAGCTTGAGCTTTAGTCCATCCTTCAGCTCATTACTCATTCCTTCCATACACCTGAAATTTTTCCTTCGTACAAAACTTCACACAATCTTTATTAGCAACATTAGTGCACTCAAGATAATAACTCTTTAGGTTCAGTTCTAACACCAATAAACTTCCATTAAAACACTATCTACTGTAGCACTTCCCTCAAAAATCTCAATTCCTGAAAATAACTAAAAAAGGAACCAACAAGAAGCAAATGCAGAAAATGGGAGAAATCTGTCAAAACAGACCAGCAGGTAAAGACGAATTTTTTCGAAGACCTTTTGTTGCTCAAATAAAAAGTGTTGAACTAACGAAAGTTAGATAACAACCTGGGGCAGAAGCACAAAAATTCACGCCTCAAAAGGACGTACTGAGATTTTACACGAATGTTTACGGTGAAGCACAGAAATCTGTTTCAGGACAACAACTTTCCCAATCATTACTTCTCTCTCATTAGAGGTTACTCTTGGCACAAAAAGAAAATAAAAAGGATAAGGAGCAGTTATTACTGAAGTAATAACTTCCAAGACTCATCTAAAACTTTTGGGTTATCTCGCAATAAGTACTTTTATTTAACGCCTTTAAGTTAGGCATGATAGTTTGAGAAGATGCTCACATAAGAAATATGAATTGAAGTAAAAGAGAGCATCAAGAAGAAAATTCAAAACACATTTAAGTCAAACCCACTTCTTATGCATAGTAATATTGTAAAGAAACAAGTCATGAAAGCACAAAGCAAAAAGCATAGGAAAGTAAAACAAGTGCAACTTCAAAATTTTCAACATAAAGAGGGGAAACTTAATATTGTTGAGACACATAAAACCATGTTTCCCTCTCTCATAATAACTTTCAGTAGCATCATGAATAAAAGTAACAATATAACTATCACAAGAAACATTCTTATCATGAGCCACATGCATAAAAGAATTAATACTCCCCACATAAACATAGTCATTCTTATTGATTGTAGTGGGAGCAAATTCAACAAAATAGCTATCATTATTATTTTCATCACCATAAGCATCAAATATAGGAGGCATATTGTAATAATAATTAATTTCCTCCTCAATAGTAGGTGGAATGAAAATATCATAATCATCATTGCAATCATCATAAATTGGAGGTATAGTATCATCATAAGCAATAGAATAGTTATCTTCCAAAGTGTGTTCATTTGTAAACATATCATCATTGGAAGGAGCATGGATAGCACTAATAGTATAGCAATTATTAATATCATCATTTTTAGAATTCGTTCCAAAGAGATTTTCAATATCAAAAGTAGTGTGCTTTTCCCAATCATGATCACTACTATAGGTAATAGGCATAGGAACATCATCGAGTTCAGACTCATCAAAAACTATAATAGGAGCAACATGCTTAGGGGAAAATACCGTTTCCTCTCTCCTTTTACTTCTCCTCTTCTTCTTTTTCTTCTTCTCTTTAGGAGGGAGAGGCTTGAAAGGAAGCTTCTCCATATACCCTGGTTCATTATTAGAGACAATAGAAGAAACTTTCGAGGATTCCTCCTTTTTATTAATAAGATCAAAACACATATTAGTCCTATCATATTTTGGTAAAATCTCATCTTCTATAATATTTTGTATGTAAGTATTTGTGTGGCAATTATCAACACAATAAAGATGACAACCATGCAGGACACTATTCATATCAAAAGCACTCATATCTACCAAAGCAGTTTTTCTTAATAATTCTTCACACCCGAAAAATAATGTAAGTTCATCATGTTGATTAGGAGTGATCATGTCATCACAATATAAACTTGCAGTACTCATTGGATTAGAAGGGCTATTATTATGGCCTAAGCATTGAAAATTGAAATGACCCACTTCAAGGCAAAGCTCACAAATAAAAGGATAAAGGGCACAAACTTTTTTACCAAGATCATTTAAAGCCCTATACCACATTCTAGTTTTTTCATTCCTATGGGTGATACAATATACTTCTTCAATTTGATTATTCTCACAAGGTCTATGTATTCCACAAAAATTAACATGCTTATAAGAAATAGTAATTTTAGAGGATTGAGCATGTTTATTGCTATCATTAACAACAATTTCATTTTCCATGCAAGTGTCTTTAAAAGGCTCATGATACATGTCCCACTTTTATTTAGGAGAATTAATATGAGAAGCAAAGGTTTTAAAACAATCAATAAGAATTTGAGGATCAATACCATATTTAGCACTAAGCTCTTGAAAATCAGCAGTTTCAGCGAAAGACTTAATGCAATCATACTCATAGTTTATACCTGGTTCTTTACCTTTGTTGTTATCCCAATCTTCGGTATTGCTTTGAATTATTTCAAGAAGATCCCACTTATCTTTGACCTCCTTACTCGTGAAGGATCCCTCTAAACAAGTATCTAGATAGTCCTTGTAATGCCCTGAAAGCTTTGCATAGAAATTATTAATAACAATATTCCTAGGGAGCTCATGAATGGGACATTTGAGCATTAGTGACTTCAATCTCCCCCATGCTTGGGCAATACTTTGTCCATCATGAGGATGAAAATTATAAATATAATTCCTATCTTTATGAATTTCATGAGGAGGATAAAATTTAGAGTAAACGAGAGTTTCAAGTTCCTTCCACTCCAAATGATGAGGATCATCTAGTAGCTCATACCACTCCCTTGCTTTGCCCTTAAGTAATAAAGAGAATAGCTTCCTCTTAACTTGGTTCATTGAAATACCTACACACTTGAACAACCCGCATAATTCATGTATAAAGAGTAAATGATCACCAGGATGGATAGTTCCATCTCCAAAATAAGAGTTGCTCATAACACGTTCAACAATTTTTATAGGTATTTTAAAAGGGATGCTTTCAGTATGTGGATTTAAAATATCACAAGTATCATTAGAATTACCACATATGGGAGATAAAGTATCATCAGAGCAAATTTTCTTGTTTATAACTGGGGAACTAAAAAGATCATTTTCATAAAAACTAACTTCCCCAAGCTTAGACGTTTCCATAGCATTAGTAACAAAGGTGTTCAAAAGATTCATACTAATAACATTGCTATTAGTATGCAAAGAAGGTTCCAAGGGTTTTTTAATTTTCTTTTCAAAGAATTCATGTTCTACATTAGGAAAAATACTAAAAAGCTCTCTAATTTTGTTGTTGTTTTCCATTAAGCCTAACTAGTGAAAACAAGAAACAAAAAGACAAAATTGCAAAATCTAAAGGAAATAACTTCGAGCACTCACACCGGAGGATGTGAGTACCTTTTACCTTACCTCCCCGGCAACGGCGCCAGAAAATAGCTTGATGTCTACGCACTTCTATTCTTGTAGACAGTTGTTGGGCCTCCAAGTGTAGAGGTTTGTAGAACAGCAGCAAGTTTTCCCTTAAGTGGATTACCCAAGGTTTATCGAACTCAGGGAGGAAGTGGTCAAAGGTATTCCCTCTCAAGCAACCCTGCAATCAAGATACAAGAAGTCTCTTGTGTCCCCAACACACCCAATACACTTGTCAGTTGTATAGGTGCACTAGTTCGGTGAAGAGATAGTGAAATACAAGTGGTATGGATAATTATAAGTGGTAACAGTGATAGAAGATAACTTGATGGCGTGGAAGAGACTAAAGGCAAACTGAAATAAAGAAGGAAGCAAGAAAACATGTAAGAGATCTAGTAGCAAACGGTCTTTCAATGCTTAGAAACAAGGCCTAGGGATCATACTTTCACTAGTGAACACTCTCATATAAATATCATCTCTTTATGATACTACTCTTAACTACTCTCTGGTTGGACACTCTAATCGATGGTAGGGCTATAACAGCACACCTCAAAGTAAGCCTTTCCCATCTAGATAACCCCACACTGTCACCTTGAGCTCTAGATGGTTCCAACAAACACCACAATTTCATAGAAACATCCAACTCTGAATATAACTCATAACAAGTAATTGTAATCTCTAGCCTAAGTGCCACCATGGTGTGCACGCTGTCACTTTCACACACATGGGGAGAGTAGAGATCTAATAAAGCACTTGAGTAGCAAGGTAGATCTACTTGATTACAAAGCTCATGATCACAATATGATCATGCATAGAGAGAGAGAGATGAACACATAGCTACCGGTAGAGCCCTTAGCGTCGAGAGGGAACTACTCCCTCCTCATCATGGGAATCATGGGAATCAGCAACGGCGATGGAGATGGTGAGGGAGATCGATGGAGATGGCTCCGGGGGCACTTCCTTGTCCCGGCACGGTGCCGGAACAGAGACTTTCTGTCCCCCCGAATCTCCCCTTTGGTGTCGGTGGCGCTGCGAAACTTTTCGTGGATTTCTGATTGATGACTTAGGGTTTATGCATCGAGAGGCTCTTATAGGCGATAGTGGAGACCGAGGGGGTGCCGGAGGGGCCCACACCACTCCCTGGCGTGGCCTGGCCTGGCCCGCGCCACCAGGTGGTGTGGCCACCCTCTGGCCCTTCTCCGTCTCGTATTCTGGCTCCAAGTGTCTTTTGGTAAAATATCGACTTTGGCTTTTGTCCGGTCCAATTCTGAGAATATTGATTTTCTGACTTTCCTAGAACCAAAAACAGCAGAAAACAGGCAACTGTCACTTTGGCATCTTGTTAATAGGTTAGTCCAAGAAATTCTATGAAAAGTACTCCAAAGTTGGAACAAAACATAAGAAAGTAGATAAAACCAAGCATGTAACATAAAAAATTATAGATACGTTAGCAACGTATCACTTGCGGGAACACCACAACGTAATGGTGTGTCAAAATGTCATAATCGTACTTTATTAGATATGGTTCGACCTATGATGTCTCTGACTGACATGCCACTATTATTTTGGGGTTATGCACTAGAAACCGATGCATTCACTTTAAATCGGGCACCATCTAAATCCGTTGAAACAACACCGTATGAATTATGGTTTGGAGACAATCCTAAGCTGTCATTTCTTAAAGTTTGGTGATGCGATGTTTATGTGAAGAAATTCAGCCAGATAAACTCGAACCCAAAGCGGAAAAATGCGTCTTCATAGGATACCCTAAGTAAACGATTGGGTATACCTTCTATCACAGATCCGAGGGCAAGGTTTTTGTTGCCAAGAATGGATCCTTTCTTGAGAAGGAGTTTCTCGCGAAAGGTGTGAGTAGTCGGAAGGTAGAACTCGAAGAGGTTACCGAACCTTCTCTTCATGAAATGGCGAGTAGCGCAACACCAGAAGTTGTTTCGGAGTTAACTTCACCTAATAAAGAGAGAGCTAATGATAATGATCATGAAACTCCGAAAGAGGACACTACAGAACCTCGCAGGTCAAGCAGGACACGTGCAACTCCTGAACTATATGACAATCCTGTTATGAATTTCATGATTGATGAAATGGATGACCCTGCAACGTATGAAGAAGCGATGATGAGCCCAGATTCCAACAAATGGCTAGAAGCCATGAAATCCATGCACGAAAACCAGGTTTGGACCTTGGTGGACTTACCTCACGATCGAAAGGCCATTGAGAATAAATGGGTTTTCAAAAGAAAAACTGATGCTGATGGTAATGTGACAATCTATAAAGCTCGACTTGTCGCAAAGGGGTTTCGAAAAATTCAATGAGTTGACTACGATGAGACATTCTCTCCTGTAGCGATGCTTAAGTCGGTTAGGATTATGTTAGCAATTGCTGCATATTTCGATTATGAAATATGGCAGATGGATGTCAAAACTGCGTTCCTCAATGGTAATATTGAAGAAGAGTTGTATATGATACAACCTAAGGGTTTTTTCGATCCTAAGGATGCTGATAAGGTATGCAAACTTCAGTGATCAATCTATGGACTGAAGCAAGCATCCCGGAGTTGGAATCTCTGCTTTGATGAGGTGATCAAAGAGTTTGGATTTGTCCAAACTTATGGAGAGGCTTGTATTTACAAGAAAGTGAGTGGGAGCAATGTGGCATTTCTGATATTATATGTGGATGACATATTATTGATTGGAAATGATATAGATCTTTTAAACAGTGTTAAAAGTTATCTAAACAACAAATTTTCGATGAAGGACCTTGGTGAAGCTTCATATATATTAGGCATTAAAATCTATAGAGATAGATCAAGGCGCCTAATTGGGCTATCGCAAAGTACATACCTTGATAAGATATTAAAGAAGTTTAATATGGACGGAAGTAAGAAGGGGTTATTACCTATGTTGAAGGGCAAGACATTGAGTAAGACTCAAAGTCCGGCTACAGCGGAATAAAGAGAGATAATGGATAAGATCCCCTATGCCTCAGCCATAGGCTCTATAATGTACGCCATGCTATGTACAAGACCGGATGTGGCACATGCTATTAGTTTGACTAGTAAGTACCAACCTGATCCAGGTTCGGAACACTAGATAGCAGTCAAGAATATCCTTAAGTACTTAAGAAGAACTAAGGATATGTTTCTTGTATACGGAGGTGAAGAAGATCTAGTCTCTAAGTGTTATGTCGATGCTAGCTTTGACACCGATCCGAATGACTCTAAGTATCAATCCAGATATCTATTTCTCGTGAACGGAGCAACAGTTAGTTGGAGGAGTTCCAAACAACCTGTGGTGGCTGGATCAACGACGAAGGCGGAATATTTTGCTGCTTCAGAAGCGGCACAGGAAACGGTTTGCATGAAGGAGTTCATAACGGAACTAGGTGTGGTTCCTAGTGCATTGGACCCAATGGTGATCTATTGTGACAACAATGGAGCCATAGCCAACGCCAAGGAACTAAGGTCTCACAAGAATTCCAAGCATATTAAGCGCCAGTTTCACTCCATCCGCGAGCATGTCAAGGATGGAGATATAAAGATTTCTAAACTACACAAGGACCTAAATGTAGCAGATCCGTTGACTAAAGTTCTCCCTAGGGCAAAACATGATCAACACCAGAACTCCATGGGTGTTAGATTTATCACTATGTAAACTAGATTATTGTCTCTAGTGCAAGTGGGAGACTGAAGGAAATATGCCCTGAGAGGCAATAATAAAGTTGTTATTATGTATTCCTTGTATATGATAGATGTTTATTTTTCATGCTATAATTGTATTGATAGGAAACGTCAATACATGTGTGTTTAATAAACAAAAAGGGTTCCTAGTTATGCCTCTCTTATAGACTAGCTCGTTGATTAACTAGATGATCAAAGTTTCCTCATCATGGACATTGGATGTTGTTAATAACAAGGTCACATCATTTGTGAAATGATGTGATGAACATTCATTCGAAGTATAGCATTACGATCAAAGTCAGTATGTTTATATTGCTATAACATCATACGAAGTAGTCTTAGTCCTTAGACCATGAGATCATGTTAATTGCTAACACCAGAAGAGTATCTTGATACCATCACACGTCACATCGTAACAGGGTCACTATAAAGGTGGGTTCAGTGCTACGAAGGTGTTATGATGAGGCTCATGATCAAGAGTGGAATTTGTCAATCCCGATGACGGATAGATATACTCTGGGCCCTCTCGCTGATATCACATTAAGATAGCTTGCAAGCAAGTGATGTGATCACTCGAATGTTATATCACGGGAACGAGAAAAGAGTGCATGTCAGTAACGAGATCAAACTAGGTATTTGGATACCGATTATCGAATCTCGGACATGTATTATATCATGAGACAAAGGGATTAAGTTACTAGCATTAAAGGTTCTCACGATCACAGAAGTCATCGTTGAATGTTCAGGAGTCAGTATGGATCTCCAGGTCCCGCTTCGAATTATTGATTTTAGAAGGGTCTCAATCATGTCTGCATTATTCGCGAACCATAGGACAACACACTTAAGGGTTACCGAACACCATTTTGGAGCACATATGTTTCAGACGAAAGAACTTCAAAGTGCTGGAATTATTTCGATGGAAACCGGAATTGTTTCGGGTGAAATTGCAGAAAATTGTTCTGCATGTGATATTGAAATGTTGCAAGGGGATTGATACATTGCAAATGTATCTATAATTTTTGATGCTCCATGCTTGGTTTTATCCACTTTCTTGTGTTTTGTCCACACTTTGGAGTACTTTTCATATGATTTCTCGGACTAACCTATTAACAAGAGCCATAGTGCCAACTGCCTGTTTTCTACTGTTTTTGGTTCTAGGAAAGTCAGAAAATGAATATTCTCGGAATTGGACAGGACAAAAGCCAAAGTGCCTATTTTTCCAGAAGACTCACGGAACCAGAATACGAGACGAAGGAGGGCCAAGGGCTGGCCACACCACCCCCAGGTGCGGGCTGGGCCTGGCCGCGCCAGGGCATGGTATGGTGGCCCCAGGCACCTCCTCGGTCTCGCTCTTCGCCTATAAAAAGCCTTCTGACCTAAAAGCTTCGGGGGGTTCAACGTTTTTCCATGAAAAGTTCCGCTGCGCCGCCACCACCGAAGGGGAGATTCGGGGGACAGAAAGTCTCTGTTCCGGCACCCTGCCGGGACGGGGAAGTGCCCCCGGAGCCATCTCCATCGATCTCCACCATCATCTTCATCAACCATCCATGTTTCCCCATCTATGAGTGGGTAATCCCTCGCTTTAGGCTATGGGGATGGTAGGGATTGGATGAGATCATTCATGTAATGGCATCAGATTGTT
This sequence comes from Avena eriantha, assembly GCA_910589775.1. Classification (NCBI taxonomy): domain Eukaryota; kingdom Viridiplantae; phylum Streptophyta; class Magnoliopsida; order Poales; family Poaceae; genus Avena; species Avena eriantha. The sequence continues at coordinate 44,298,254 of OU342745.1, forward strand.
AGGGCATAGTACCTAGTATCTTTTATTAGTGCTTTATGACTTTGTTGCGACTTGTTGTGCTTAATGCTTGTCACTAGGGCCCGAGTGCCATGATTTCAGATATGAACTTATTATTGATTCATTATGATAGTATTGTTTCTGGTCTTATCTACAAGTTGTGTACACATGTCGTTGTCTGGAACCTATGGTCCCGAAGTGACAGAAATCGGGGTAGCCGGAAGGGAAAGGCTTTGATGTGAGGATCACATGTGTTCATAGAGTGTTAATGCTTTTCTCCGGTGCTTTATTAAAAGGAGCACCTTAATTGCCAGTAGTTCCCTAGAGGCCCCGCTGTAAACAGGCAGGCAGGACAAAAGATGTTGTGCAAGTTCTCATTGCGAGCACGTATGACTATATATGGAACGCATGCCTAGGATTGTCTAGTACTTGGGTGCTTTATCTTATTTATCTGCAATTGCCCTATGTTCTGATTGCTATGTGAATTTTCTTGTCCATGCAACGCCCGTCCATCCATCCCTATGCCTACCGCACTTGAATCCCACTATTACTGCTTTTGTTACTACTGTCTTTGTTTTACTACTGCTGTTACTTTGCTATTCCTACTACAAAACTGTTGCTACTGATAAACTGCTGTGAGCAAGATTGTTTCCAGGTGCAGCTGAATTGACAACTCAATTGTTAAGGCTTATAAATATTCTTTGGCTCCCCTTGTGTCGAATCAATAAATTGGGTTTCACTTCCATCGAAAATACTGCGATACACCCCCTATACTTGTGGGTCATCAAGACTATTTTCTGGCGCCGTTGCCGGGGAGCATAGCTTTATTTATCAAGTCCACTTGGATTCAGTATTGTTCAAGCTAAGTTTATCTTTCTCCTTGTTTGCTTGTTTCTTTATCAAAAATACAAAAAAATAGTTCCTACTCTAGTTGTTATTTTTGCTGGTCTGTTATTGTCTTGCTTTATCATGCTTGATGTCAATGGTTGGTTTCTTTGAAACTGAATCTTATTGGCAAGGTGGGTGCACGGAAGATCAAAAATATTATTATAAGGAACACCGCTTGTCACAAAAAGGGAAACACTTATGGGAACAAATTGATAGATTGTATACCATTGCTAGGAACATGTGTTGTACTTATAATGTTACTTATTGCTGTGATGAGTCTTGTTGCAGAAAGAGGTATAAACACCTTCCTTTTCAATGTGAGTATAGTGATAATGATACCATATCTTACTATGCCAAAGGAATTTATGACTTTGATGATGCGGAACAAATTGAAGAATTTATTGCTTGGAAGGGTGCTTTTGAACTTGCTAGTTTGCTTGAAAATATTGATGATTCACCTTACAAATGTGAGGTGTATGGTATACTTAAATTTTGCTTTGATAATTACAAGGATGAAAATGTTTATATTCTTGAATATTTTAATAGACGCTTTCCACAAATGGAAGAGACTAATGCCTTGCAGGATCCTATGGAAGAAGAAATTGATGAACCTGAAATCTCATTTGATGAAAAAGAGGAGGAGAGTAATGAACAATAGGAGGAAGAATGGATTAGCTAACCATGCCTACCTTCTAATGAGAGTAACTCTTTATCCCTTACATTATTTGATTGTCCCCCTTGCTTACTAAAGGAGAATGAATGTTATGTTCCTAAGGTTTCTCTTGAAGCTGTTTATAATAAAGCTCTAGTGCTTGTAGATCATGAAGAGCATGCTTTATGTGATAGTTATATTGTTGAGTTTATTCATGAGGCTACTGAAAATTATTATGAGAGAGGAAAATATGGTTGTGGAAGTTTTCATGGTATTGAAACACCTCTCTATGTGATGAAAGTTTTGAAATTACTCTTGTTTTATCTTCCTGTGCTTGTCACTTTGTTCTTTGTGACTTTATTTGCATACACGATTCCTATGCATAGGAAGAGGGTTAGAATTAAATGTTTTTTGGATTTGCTCCTTGATGCTCTCTTTTACTTCAACTCATATTTCTTATGAGAGCATCCTCTCAAGCTTGTATGCCTGAAGATGATAATATGTTTATTATTCTTGGGAGACCTTTTCTTAAATACTGCAGGAGCTGTTATTAATTTTAATCAAGGGAAGGTGACCTTCAATGAACACATTGTCTATTTCCTCAAGAATATTGAAAGGACTTATGGTTTGAATTCAATTGAACATGTTGAGGGCATTCAAGTTGGAGAAATATATTGTCCCATACGAAAAGAAAAATTTGAAACTATTATGATTGGGACCATTGCTATCAAGGTTGAGGTAACATAATCATTAGTGGGATACAAAGTTTTGTCTCATATGGAATTGTTTTGGTAACATGACCTGATCAACCTTGTTAACAAAAGGATTTCATTGAACAAAACAATGTTTTCACCATGATTATCTCCGCTTACTTCTATTTTATCCATTTTAATTTTTGCTTCTTATGCCTAACTTAAAGGCGTTAAATAAAGGTACTTATTGGGAGATAACCCAAAAGATTTAGATGAGTCTTGGAAGTTATTACCTCTGTAATAAACGCTCCTTATCCTTTTTATTTGCTTTTTGTGCCAAGAGTAACCTCTAATGAGAGAGAAGTAATGATTGAGAAAGTTGCTGTCCCGAAACAGATTTCTGTGCTTCACTGTAAAAATTCGTGAGAGAGATCTGTATGTAGGATTGAGCTGTAATTTTTTGTGCTTCTACCCCAGGTTGTTATATAACTTTCTTTAGTTAAACCCTGTTTGATTTGAGCAACATAAGGTCTTCGAAAAAATTCGTCTTTACCTTGGTGGTCTGTTTTGACAGATTTCTGCCATTTTCTGCATTTGCTTCTTGTTGGTTCATTTTTGAGTTCTTTTGGGGAATTGAGCTTTTTGAGGGAAGTGCTACAGTATCTAGTATTCTAATGGTAGTTTATTTGGTGTTAGAACTTAACCTTAAGACTTATTATCTTGAGTGCACTAATGTTGCTAATAAAGATTTTGTGAAGCTTTGTATGAAGGAAAAATTTCAGGTGTATGGAAGGAATGAGTAATGAGATGAAGGATGGACTAAAGCTCAAGTTTGGGGATGCCACGCGTGTCACCCCAAGAAATATCCAAAAAGTACAAGCGTCAAAGCTTGGGGATGCCCAAGGCATCCTCTTATTCATCAATAAAAATCTCAGGTTTCTTTCAACCACTTCATTTTTATTGTTTCATGCACAGTTGTGTTGTTCTTGGAGAGTCTTCTTTTTAGTTTTGGTTTTGGTTTTTCATTTGCTTTGTTTTCTTAGTTTGCTGAATAAATTGGTTGCACCTCCTCTTTGATACATTGGTGTTCAAATGGTTTGGTTTGGTTTGGAAAAGAGTAGGAAAGCTCATGCTTAAGTGGTAAAGAGAGCTTGTTTTTGACTGTGGCCTATGCTCTATCATGCCATGATTGATATTGTTTTGGCTTTATGCTTAGTATTCTTTGCTGTAGCATGACTTGTTATAAACAATTGAGATTGCTTAAAGTGCCTCGGATGAATCATGCGTTGTTTTAGCATATTAAAGCATAGTATAGTGGTATTCTCCATTGATGCTTTATTTGGGTTGACTTGGCACATGCTCATACCATGTTATGACTATCTCAAGTCACCATAAGCCTTTTTGATCCTTTAGTTTTCAACTTGTGGTATCACTTTATGCTTTGATCAATGATGTTTTGTCGCTCTACATGATTATGGCCATTATTTCTCTCTCGTTTGTCGCTCCCTTACTATTGCTAGCCTTCACTTACACTGAGTGTTTTACTCATGTTTCCAACTCCCTTAAACCAATTATTGCGAAAGTTTCCACCATACCTACCTATTAGCATCATTTTCTACTTCCGTGCATATTCAATATGCCTTGTTTTCTTCCGAATAAAATGTTTGCTTGTTTTAAGAAAGTTAGTTAGTAAAGCTCTCACGAACTTGATGGCACACTTTATTTCCTGCACTTAATAAACCTGAACCATTGTGAACTCTCCATGATAGTTATATGCTTGCTAATTATAGGCCGGGGATTAGCAGAACCGTGCTGTCACGGGGAACGCTTTCAACACTTGTAAATATATACCCAGTTGATACCTTGCTCTTTTGTTTGCGGATGTCGTCGGTGTGAAATAAAAGGGGAGCTTGTAAGTCAATGGAGTTATGTATGTGTATTAGAGAAACGCCTGGGCCGCTGGTCTAATCCATGCTGACATGGTGGAAACCTGCAGCGTAACCATAATGATATCTATGCAGCATTCTTCTTATAAAAAGAGAGAGATAGCTATTGAGAAAAAAAGAAAAAAAGAGTTTTATGAAAAGAGGAAAGAGAGAAAAAGCACCATTATCCCATGATAAATAAGAAGATTGCTGAGATACTCATTGTCTGCTTGCCTTGTCATTTTGATATGGGGATTCTTCCGTATCATCGGGCAAGGGGTACCCCGTTGGCGGTTCTAAGTGATACGCACATACTTACGATGACAAGAACTTACCGGTAACTAAAGTTGAGTAGCATGAGGAGCGGCCCTCGTACTCAAGGGACTTGGGATTTTCATTTTATAGTCTGTCAAGCATATAACTCAGATTGGACCTCATTTTCACCTTAACCACATTAAAGATGCTTATAATAGGGGCAATGAGAGCTCAAAGCTAATGAGTACCATATTTCAGCATTTGGAAACCTTTCAAACTATTCAAAACCTTTTCATTTCCTTGTTGAGTCTCCACACATTCTATGAGCACTTCCTTGAGAGCATAGTGGCCATTTTTAGTTCTATGTGCATTGTCCCAAGACTTGTTGATTGATGCATACCTTGATATTGCTTGTTTTAAACTATTTGTATCTAGTCACTCTTGTGAACTTTGAAGGTGTCCTATGCATTTATGTTTGCTACTCTTTGAGGGACAAGCTGAATGCCACTATGCTATGTTTTCTTTATGTGAAACAAACAAATGTCTTGCAAAGCATTGTTATTCATGAATCTTTTGTTTGTGCCTTTTCATGTTGCATCATAGTTTCTTTGTCTTATTGCTAGAACTTTGTCTTTCATGTTATGATTGAATTACTATGATCCCAGCTTTGAATGTTTACAAATACTTTGATCAAGTCTTTGATGGTGCATGTCACCTCAAAAATTATTCTTTCTTTTTATCACTTACCTACTCGAGGACGAGCAGGAGTTAAGCTTGGGGATGTTGATACATTGCAAATGTATCTATAATTTTTGATGCTCCATGCTTGGTTTTATCCACTTTCTTGTGTTTTGTCCACACTTTGGAGTACTTTTCATATGATTTCTTGGACTAACCTATCAACAAGAGCCACAGTGCCAGCTGCCTGCTTTCTGCTGTTTTTGGTTCTAGGAAAGTCAGAAAATGAATATTCTCGGAATTGGACGGGACAAAAGCCAAAGTGCCTATTTTTCTAGAAGACTCATGGAGCCAGAATACGAGACGAAGGAGGGCCAAGGGCTGGCCACACCACCCCCAAGCGCGGGCTGGGCCTAGCTGCGCCAGGGCATGGTGTGGTGGCCCCAGGCACCCCCTCGGTCTCGCTCTTCGCCTATGAGAAGCCTTCTGACCTAAAAGCTTCGGGGGGTTCGATGTTTTTCCACGAAAAGTTCTGCTGCGCCGCCACCATCGAAGGGAGATTCGGGGGACAGAAAGTCTCTGTTCCGCCACCCTGCCGGGACGGGGAAGTACCCCCGGAGCCATCTCCATCGATCTCCACCATCATCTTCATCAACCATCCATGTTTCCCCCATCTATGAGTGAGTAATCCCCCGCTGTAGGCTATGGGGATGGTAGGGATTGGATGAGATCGTTCATGTAATGGCATCAAATTGTTAGGGCATAGTGCCTAGTATCTTTTATTAGTGCTTTATGACTTTGTTGCGACTTGTTGTGCTTAATGCTTGTCACTAGGGCCCGAGTGCCATGATTTCATATCTGAACTTATTATTGATTCATTATGATAGTATTGTTTCTGGTTTTTACTACAAGTTGTGTACACACGTGGTTGTCTGGAACCTATGGTCCCGAAGTGACAGAAATCGAGGTAGCCAGAAGGGAAAGGCTTTGATGTGAGGATCACATGTGTTCACAGAGTGTTAATGCTTTGCTCCGGTGCTTTATTAAAAGGAGCACCTTAATTGCCAGTAGTTCCCTAGAGGCCCCGCTGCAAACGGGCTGGCAGGACAAAAGATGTTGTGAAAGTTCACATTGCGAGCACGTATGACTATATATGGAACGCATGCCTAGGATTGTCTAGTACTTGGGTGCTTTATCTTATTTATCTGCAATTGCCCTATGTTCTGATTGCTATGTGAATTGTCTTGTCCATGCAACGCCCGTCCATCCATCCCTATGCCTACCGCACTTGAATCCCACTGTTACTGCTTTTGTTACTACCGTCTTTGTTTTACTACTGCTGTTACTTTGCTATTCTTACTGCAAAACTATTGCTACTGATAAACTACTGTGAGCAAGATTGTTTCCAGGTGCAGCTGAATTGACAACTCAGTTGTTAAGACTGATAAGTATTCTTTGGCTCCCCTTGTGTCGAATTAATAAATTGGGTTTCACTTCCCTCGAAAATACTGCGATACACCCCCTATACTTGTGGGTCATTAGGGATTTATGTGAATGTTTGTTAATTAAAGTAATTAACAAAATTCTGAATAAAATAAATAAAATAGTTTTATTAAATGAGAGTTGCATTAAATTTGGTGGAAATTTAATGCATGTGAGTGGAATTTTGGGTGGAGCTTGAATTGATGTGAGTGGAGCTTCCACCACATGAATGAGGAAGAGGTGGGGGCTGATGACCCACAAGTATAGGGGGTGTATCGCAGTATTTTCGAGGGAAGTGAAACCCAATTTATTGATTCGACACAAGGGGAGCCAAAGAATATCTATAAGCCTTAACAACTGAGTTGTCAATTCAGCTGCACCTAGAAACAATCTTTCTCACAGCAGTTTATCAGTAGTAACAGTTTTGTAGTAGGAATAATAAAGTAACAGCAGTAGTAAAGTAAAGACAATAATAACAATAGCAGTAAACAGTAGGATTCGAGTGCAGTAGGCATAGGGATGGATGGACGGGTGTTGCATGGACAAGACAATTCACATAGCAATCAGAACATAGGGAAATTGCAGATAAATTAGATAAAGTATCCAAGTACTAAATAATCCTAGGCATGTGTTCCATATATAGTCATACGTGCTCGCAATGAGAATTTGTACAACATATTTTGTCCTGCCAGCCCGTTTGCAGCGGGGCCTCAAGGGAACTACTGGCAATTAAGGTGCTCCTTTTAATAGAGCACCGGAGCAAAGAATTAACACTCCATGAACACATGTGATCCTCACATCAAAACCATTCCCTCCGATTATCCCGATTTCTGTCACTTCGGGGCCATTGGTTCCGGACAACAACGTGTGTATACAACTTGTAGGTAAGACCAAAAAAATACTATCATAATGAATCAATAATATGTTCAGATCTGAAATCATGGCACTCGGGCCCTAGTGACAAGCATTAAGCATAACAAGTCGCAACAAAGTCATAAAACACTAATAGAAGATATTAGGCACCATGCCCTAACAATCTGATGCCATTACATGAACGATCTCATCTAATCCCTACTATCCCCATAGCCTACAGCGGGGGATTACTCACTCATAGATGGGGGAAACATGGATGGTCGATGGAGAAGTGATGGTGATGATGATGGCGATGATCTCCTCCAATTCCCCGTCCCGGCAGGGTGCCAGAACGGAGTTTCTGGTGCTGTTTCGTGGAATCTAGTGGTGGCGGCGGAGCGGAACTCCTTCTGGAAAAACGTTGAACCTCCCTGAGTTTTTAGGTCAGAAGGTATCTTATAGGTGAAGAGGGAGATCGAGGGGTGTCTGGGGCGGCCAGACCACCCCCTGGCACGGTCAGGCCCAGCCCGCGCGGCCAGGTGGTGTGGCTAGGCCCCAACCCCTCTCCGTCTCGTATTCTGGCTCCTGGTGTCCCCCGGTGAAAAACTGACTTTGGCTTTTGTCCCGTCCAATTGGGAGAATATTCATTTTATGACTTTCCTGAAACCAAAAACAGCAGAAAACAGGTAGCTAGCACTATGGCTCTTGTTAATAGGTTAGTCCAATAAATCATATGAAAAGTACTCCAAAGTGTGGACAAAACATAAGAAAGTAGATAAAAGTGATGGCTCAGTGTCGGCGCCAGAAAAGTGTTGGTGCATGGTGTTGATGTAGAGCTCGTTGGGAACCCCAAGAGGAAGGTATAATGAGCACGGGCAGCAAGTTTCCCTTAGTTATGAAACCAAGGTTTAATCGAACCAGTAGGAGCAAGGAAACACCCCAAAGGTGTTGCTAGCTGAGCCTTGGCAGGGCGCACTACCGGTGCTAGTAGCAACATGGAGTCCTGCACAACACAACCACAGAACTTTGTCCCCAACTTGCGATGAGGTTGTCAATCTCACCATGTTTTGTAGAAAACAAAGGATTAAATGTATCAAATGGAAAGAAGTAAAAGTTTGCAGAAAGTAAACACAAAGAAGTAAAAGATTGTAGATTGTATGTAAAATACAAGGACCGGGATCCATAGTTCACTAGAGGTGGCTCTCCTTAAGATAGATAACATGCTGGGTGAACAAATTACAGCAGGGCAATTGACAAATATCGAGAAAGCAATACATGCATATACTAATCATCTTGACTCCTTTGAGACTTGATTGGGCATTACAACATTATACATAGACCGCCATCCAACTGCATCTATGACTAATAATCCACCTTCAGGTTATCATCCGAACCCCCTCCAGTATTAAGTTGCAAGCAACAGATTATTGGTTTACGACGTGTAAAGTAAACAATACGATTGTTCTATGAACAAAGGATTGTTGTTTTCTCCCTAGTAGCAACAGCACATCTAGTACCTTAGAGATTTCTGTCACTTCCCCAGATTACCAGAGGCATGAACCCACTATCGAGCATAAATACTAACTCTTGGAGTTGCTAGCATCTACTTGGCCAAGATAGCTACTAACAACGGAAAGCATGCAAGATCACAAATAACAAAGACATGATAGAATCAATCATCAATCTGAAATAGCATCTCAATATCCATCGGATCCCTGCAAACACAACATGCAGAATTACAAATAGATGATCTTGATCATGAATGGAGATCACACGATCTAAACATGAAAGCACAAAGGAGGAGAACCAGCCATCTAGCTACTACATGGATCCGTAGTCCAAGGATGAACTACTCACGCATCAGACCGGAGGCTTGCATGATGATGAAGAAGGCCTCCAGGGTGAATTCCCCTCTCCTACAGGGTGCCGGGAAGAGCTTCAGATCCCTCCCGATCTAGGGATGGAGATGACGGCGGCTACAGACTCTTTCGTGGATTTTTTATCGGGCACCTAGGGTTTTCGTCCCGAGGGCATCTTATAGGCGGAAGGGGAGGCCGAGGGGGTGCCTGGGCTGGCCAAACCACCCCCTGGCGTGGGCCAAGCCTGGCCGCATGGCCAGGTGGTGTGGCCGCCCTCTGGCCCTTCTCCGTCTCGTATTCTGGCATCTGATGACTTCCGAAAAAATAGGCACTTTGGCTTTTGTCCCGCCAATTCTGAGAATATTCATTTTCTGACTTTCCTGGTACCAAAAACAGCAGAAAACAGACACCTGGCACTGTGGCTCTTGTTAATAGGTTAGTCCAAGAAATCATATGAAAAGTACTCCAAAGTGTGGACAAAACACAAGAAAGTGGATAAAACCAAGCATGGAACATCAAAAATTATAGATACATTTGCAATGTATCAAAAAGCAAGCATGGAATATCAAAAATTATGGATACATTTGCAACGTATCAGGGGCACCCCCCTTGGCCACCAACCATGGGAGGGGAGGAGCCCCCCTCTCCTATAAAAGGCCCCCCTCTCCTCCCTCACAAAGCACACCTCCTTGTGAAGGATCTCTCTCCCCCTCTAGATATTCCCCCATGGTCTCGGAATAGCGAGATACATGTTCCCGGTGGCCTTGCGTCTGGAAGGATCTGTTGCTTCCGCTGATTCGCTAGAGCAAGGAGGTGGAGGTTGTCCGGTGGCTTGAACATGTGTGCGAGGACTTCCACATGATCTTGAGATCGGCAAGCGTACGACTACATCATCCACGAGTTCCAACGCGTTAACAAAACTCTATTGTCTTTGAGGGTAAGTTCTCTATGGATGTATATCCACCCGTTGCTCTGTATCTAGTAGATAGATCTTGGCGTATAGTTCTCATCGTAGGAATTTTTTGTTTTCTATGCTGTGAACCCAACACTACTAACTCTAATTCTTGTGAAGCATCTATGTTAAAGGAGAATGTTGAGCTAAGGGCTCAACTTGAGTTGCTAACTAGTAATTACGGGAAATTGGAAGGAATTCATGAAAAGTTGTCGGCCTCTCATAATGATCTTCTAATATCCTATTATGGGCTAAAGTTAGCTCGTGAGGCAAGTATCACTAAGGAAACATCTTGTGAGCCTCATTTGGACATTAGCACAACTTCTACTCAAAAATGCTATTTTTCCATGTGCTAGTCCTAGTGATCCTTCTTGTCATACTATTGATAAACCTTGTGTTGGATTACTTGATTTCCCTTGTTGCTCTAACAATGAAGCTTCTACTTCCTCTATTACCTCTATTTCTACTAACCATGTAGAGTAAATCAAAGAGCTCAAGGCCCAAGTCACTTCTTTGAAGAAATACTTGGAAAAGAGTCATGAAAGAAAATCCACACTCGATAATATTTTGAGTGTGCAAAAATCCCCCAATGATAAAAGTGGACTTGGATTCAACTCCAATAACAAGAACAAGTCCTAGAGCAACAATAAGAAGGGCCAAGACCAAGTAAAGAATTCGGCCAAGATTATTTGCTTCAAGTGCAAGGTTGTAGGACATCATGTAAGATCTCGTCCATTAAAGAAAAAGCACTTGAGTGAGAAGCAACAAGGGAAGCGGCCACAAGTTCAAGGTCAAGCCCAATATCAACCTCAAGTTGAAATCTAGGCCATTTCCCAAGAAGAATCAATATAAGGCTCCCCAAGCCAAGAAATTAATGAAGAAGAAAAAGGGGAGCACTTGTTGCTACATATGTCGTGTGAAGGGGCAATTTGCCTCTTCATGTTCAAATGGTACCTTATCTAACCCTATCATTATTGATGATGATTATTACCTTGGGAAGTACAAGGATGGCAATGTGTTTGCCAAGTTTGGTGGAACTCAAAGTGGTGTCAATAAAAGAACCATTTGGGTTGCCAAGCCTATTATGACTAACCTCTTAGGACCCAACTTGGTTGGGGACCAACAAGCTCAAACTTGATCAATAGGTGTTTGTGGAGGGCATTGGAAACTTGTATAACTCATGAAGAATTAAGGGATCTTCATATATTATAATTGATCAAGCCAAGTTATAAGGATTATCATCTCCCTACCATATACCCAATGTGCCTCTTTGCGGTAACTCGAACTCAACTCTTTTATATTGTAAGTTACATTGCCCCTTGACATGTTTTGGTTTTGTACCAAGTATGTGTTTGTATTTGTTGTGCCTCATGCTTGCTTATTTTGTGTATTCAAGTATGTCTATGTTTTTGGCACATCATTTACTTGTGTGTTTTGTTTTGAGCCTCTAATGCATCTTGATGATATCCTTTTTGGATCTTTTCGAGTGGTTAATGGAACATCCCATTTTGGGGGAGTGATATGCCTCGCGCATCTCTCAAACCTTAAAATGTGTGTACATGAGTAGTACCACTTAGTATTGATATTGCAAGCTTATCTAGTCACTATGTGGTGTGTCATACCCATGATAAATTAAAATTCTAAATGTCCATTAATTTATCTCTAGTTGAGGTTGTTTTGCCTCTTTAAGAAAAATAAATATCACATTTTGGGGGAATAATATGCTTCTTTTGCATATCACAATCCTAGGAAATGTGAACATATGAAGTGGTGCCACTTAGAGTTGATATTGTTGATTATCTTGTTTGTAGGTGGCATGTTAGCTCAAACAAGGTCCTATTTTGTTAGAAGGTTTTATTGCTCATATTTTCGGTCTTTGTTTGAGTAAGAAATTCTTGGTGAGATCTTCCTCAAATACATATCTCTATATCTTTTTTGGGATACCATTTGCCTCAAGTTATTCTAATTATTGCTTTGCATGATTGTGTGACTAGTTGAAGCTATCAAGAATCTCTATCTTTGCATAGTGCTTAATCTTTTTTTCCTATCCTATTCTTTTTATTGTGAAGATTTATATTTAATATCTGTGCAATATACCACCGGAAATCAATTCCAATACACTCATTGTCTTCGACAATTGATATACTTGTGTGTGGTAGCATTTGTGGATCATCTTCATCTTGGATTTCACCTCTTATTGCCTTATTTTCTTTCCCAAAAATTTGTTGTGGCTCCCATTGTCTTCCTTGGATTTTGAACATCTCTTTGATGATGTTTTTGATTAATATCAAATATTTTTTAATAGAAGACAAATCTTTTCTTCTTGAAACCTTATGTCATTGTGAAAAGTGTTAATGGTTTAGTTTATTTGTTGAAACCTTTCTATTTTGGGAGTCTGTTATCTCATTCTTTCTTCTCTATTTTATTTTCTTGAATGAGATAAATCTTTGAGAATTTGTGTTTTTATTTCATATTTTATGCTCAATAGTTTTTGCTTGGTTCATTTTATGAACTTTGTTGAACAAATCTTGTGTTGATTTGATTCTTTGATACAGTTTGGACAATTAATGTGTTCTGTCACACCTTGTATGCCTTGTTGAATATTTTGGTGTTTTGTCCAAATTATACCTTCGTTTGATCTTGAAAGTCTCGTGCATACATGTTTACTAAATGTATATCTTATAATCATGTTTTGCTTTCGTTGATTAAATATATAGGGTATACTCCATCAAATCCTTAAACGTCTATTATGTGCATGAAATTAAAATTTCATCTCTAAATATGCACATATTTTTATGGAGTATTTCCTATGTGTTGTGGTTAGTCTAACCACTTTGGACCCAATAAGTTTGGGAACCAAGATGTACTTGAATGTTGTTTTAGGTACATTGGAGATGTAATGGATGCTTGTATCATCTATAAGGAAGGTGTTGTCACCACATGATAATTGGAGCCAAGCTATAATGATTGAAGAATTCTTATCTACTACATCATTGCTATCTCGGTAACAAGTATCTTATTCATGCATACTATTGTTCCATTCAATCTCTTGTAGGTTGCATCTTGGCATGAATTTCTTTGTTTGTAAATGTTGCGGTTCTTGCAAGGATCTTTGAAATACTTTTCTATCCTTATTTCTTGTGTGAGTAATTTGAGAAGATGCATATAATTGGGAGTATATAAAATCATGCTCATGATTCACCAATCCCAAATATGCCTTCTAGCAATTTATTTCATATCAATTCCTCAAGGTACTCTCATGTGCAATATTGTTGAAATTGCTTTGAATCCTTCATTTTGCTACTTGTTGCCTTTCTCAAAATATCCCAACTAGCAATTGTTCCTTAGTGTTAGTTGTGATGTTTTTTGTTTTTCTTTGGTGAAGTTCATTGATATACCATGCGAGAAAATAGAGCAATGGGCTATATATGCACTTAAGCAAAATATCATTTTTTGGTATACCTTATGACTTCCTCTTGGATATCATGTTTTCTTATTTTTATTAACCTCTTATGTGTGCATGTTTCTTTGTGGATTATTCTCATGTTTTGTCCACTTAGAAACTTATATACACAAGAGTGTTCTCTTTTTCGACCATCCCTCTTATCCTATTGGTTTTTAATGGTATTGGTAAGGTCTTGATTTATGAGTGCTCGGTTTACTTTGATTGCATCTTCACGGACTCATATCTCATATGTGGTTTCTTTTGGACTTAAGCTTGTCTTTACAAGTGTATTGATTTATATCTATACTCCTTGTATCTTGGTTGTGTTCTAAATAATATAGAGGGAGTGAAGATTCCATGTTTGTGCATATTATATTCAAATGAAATAAGTAATTTATGCACGGACCTTGGGGAGCTTCCTTATTTCATTTAGAGCACTACTTGTCCATTTGATTATTTGGATCTTTCGATTGCTTGCTTCATCTGTTGAACTTTCTTCACCTTGTTATCATTTTAGCAATCTTTGATCCTCAATATAGTTTGATTTCCTCCAAGTATTCTTCATTGGATATGTGCATGTGATTTCACTCATATTACGAGCAATGCACACCTTGGGTAGGAACTCATACTATATTGTCCTTCTAACCTTGTCATCCATTTTGGCACTTGTTGTCAATGGGGGAGAAGTTTAGAGGGTTGAAGGGAAATGGTTTTATACTTAAGATTGATTTGTTATTAAGTGTTTGCCTTTCATGCATTTCATATTTATTTTGTTTTGCATGGTTGAATATATATTGGAAACTCTCCGAAAGGTTATGCTTGACAATGTATGCAATGAAATTCAAGTTCATCACACGTGCATATATTGTGGGGGAGTTTGCTCTATATATGTTGGTTCTACTCACATTTCCTACATTAGTTGTAGTTTGTGTGAGTATAATCGGTTTTGATATGGGCTAGTATCTTTGAGTTATTTAACCATATCAAATACAACCTCTTTTATACAACTTATTCTCGGATAAGCTGCGTACTTGTTTCTAATATTCATTATATAAACCCTCTTGTTGTGATTTTCATCAATTACCAAAGTGGGGGAGATTGAAAGGGTAATTGCCCCTATATGTGGTTTTGGTGATTAATGACAATCCCTATGTACTAATGTTTTCATTAAGTTTTATATGAAGGAATATTCCATAGGTCATGCTTGTAGTGCCTGTGTTGGATTCAATTATAGATGCCATGAAGATAAATATATACCTTGAGTATTGGCATCAAGATCATCAAGTTGAAGAATAATATGATATGATCATCAAGATCTTGAGAGTGTGATCTCAATAGAATAATTCAAGATATGGCTCTAAGTCGGTGTCACGATAGCCTCATTAGTTGAGTTATGGTTGACTAAGATTTAGAGCATGTAATCAAATGAAGATTTGCTTATGTATCTCAAGATATTGAGATGGAGCATGAGAATATACTTGGTTGACCAATACAAAGAGTGAAGAGTGATTTCAAGTTAGTCAACACATGAAGCATAAAGAATGTACCACATGGATCTTGTGGTATGGTAAGCCTTGCCATGTATGTATCATGAACTAACCCATTATATATGTGCCTTTGTGTTTTCTATATGGGATAAGTATCTTTTCATGGGCATGCTTCAAAAGTGAAGATCTCATATAGCCCATGAGAGCATGACATAAAGTGGTGATCGTCATCAAGGTTGAGAAGGGCAAGTTCAAGATAAGCATCTCGAGAAGATCATTTGCTTGAAGCTTGCCGTTCATATTGGTGATAATGTACATGTGAAGACGTGTCTTAATGAAGTAATCCCATAGTGGTGTATGGGGTAGCAAATTATGAGTCTTCACGAAGCAACAATGATCAAGTGATGCATTCCGGCTTGGATGGAGCTTGAAGTGTTTTCATCAAGATCAAGCGGGATGCACAAGGCAAAGGTATGACCTTGCTAGGTTTTCCTATTACCGGTTTCAAGGTGGTTGTTGGGAGACCGGGTTATAGGATACATAGCCGCACTATCAAGAGGGGCTTTCGGTTGGGTAACCTGATCACATCGTCATATGGAGCTCAATCCTTTGCCTACTTTGCATATTCCTATTTTTTTGCTTATTGGTGTTTCTCCATGTGACGTTCTTGAGAATGTTTCTAGCTCTTCAACAATCCCAAGTTCATCGAAAACAGAATTTGTATGCATCTTCTTTGGCGTTTTCGAGTTTGAAGGTTTTACCGGTTCTTATTATAGGTAGGCTTCATACCTTTCTTTATTTGGCTCTATCCTCCTTTGTTGGACTATGATGTTTTTATGCACTATCTTGTAGATCTTGTTGTCCTCGTCAAAACAAGCCCAATATCATCAAAATTGGTGTCCGGATGCAAAAGTTATTGCGTTTTTCGTGAAGTCTATTTCATCTCGGTTGTGGATCCGATTCAACCGGCTCCCACACCGGACGGTCTGGCGCCATCGCCGGTTAGACAGGATCTATAATCGGATTTTCCGTTTTTCGCGACCGAGTCTATTCCGAGTTGTCAAACAGAGCCATTCCAGTTTGTAGGCTGGTCCACCAGCCTGGGGACCGAGTTTCCTGGTTCTGGGGCCGGTCCAACCAAGTTTTCACAGATTTCCTCCCAACGGCCATATTTGCTTTCCCCTATAAAAGGTGTTTCTTCCCTAACATTTTTTGGTGTACTTGACCACGAAATTGACCTCCATTGTTGAACCTCTTGAGCTTTCTTCCTCTCCCTTCCCTCCTATGATTCTTGCATCTTTTTGAGGGCTTTGGAAGAGGAGATCTAGATCTATAATCCTCACCAATCAATTCCTCCTCTAAGTGAGGGGAACCCTTTGGATCTAGATCTTGGAGTCATTGGTTTACTTCCACCATTATTATTCCTCTCTAATTCCTCCCTAGCACTTGTTGCTTTGGTAGGATTTGAGAGTGAAGGATTTGAGCACCCTTGGTGTTCTTGCTTTGTATTCTTGCATAAGTGTTGAGCTCTCCATTACGATTTGTTCGAGTGAGAGACCATGAGCTTGTTACTCTTGGAGGGTGACCTCCTAGTTGGCTTGGCGGTTGGTGCCGCGGTGTCCTCTTTGTGGAAGATTGTGAAGAGACCCAGGATTCTCCTTCATGGAGATTGTGAAGTGGTTGTGGAGCTTGCCATCTCCAGAGTGCAGGAAAAGCTAGGCATAAGGAAAGGGCCTATTCCTTCGTGGGATAGACTCAAAGAAGAAGGTGAGCCTTCGTGGCATTGGGAAATCCTTTGTGGACTCCCACACCTCTCCAACGTGACGTACCTTCTTGTAAGGGAACACGGGAATACATCTTCGTCTCCGCGTGCATCGGTTATATCTATACCCGAGCTTACTTTCCTTGTGATAGCCATCGTGCTTGAAGTACTTATATCTTGCTTATAACTTGTGGTATATTTATCTTGTGTTATCTTCCTTAGCTTAACTTGTTGTTGCCGCAATTAGTTGAGCCTAGTGTATTTAGGTTTTGTACTTGTAAAATAGACGTTAGTTTAATTCCGCATTCTATCAAGCCAAAACCATAATAATTTTGAAATTGCTTATTTTCCTCCTCTAGGTGACATCTCTATCCTTTCAGGTGTAATCCTACCACCGCATAAGTTCTCCATCATGTAAGAGATTAGTATATACCACCTCATAATAAACAGGCATAAGTTTTCATTAAGTCCCTAGCTACTTAAAAATATACAACCAAGAACTTCTTCTTCATGCATGAACCACCGCCACCATCTCCATGACCAGGGAGAAAGCACTACATGTAGTAGTGCTTGGCCAGGTAGGTCCTGAGCTAGAGATCCCCGTGGTCCTCTGCCATCTGAACAAAGTCGTTGCCCGTAGCCCTATTGTTGAAGAGGTGGCTGAGCACCATCATTAGAGCCTCAGGGCTGAAGCCAGTGGCGCTCATGACGGCGTCATAGAGAGTTGTGTGCACATCAGGAGGAGAAGAAGTGTTGATGGCGGTCGCCACCGCTTTCACGGCCTTAGTCATGCATGCGATGGGGACGACATCCTCCTATGCTAGCAGCGACATCTTCCTCTTCTTGGAAGGACCGAAGGCACAAGCAATGTAGGCATTTGTGCTGTTGCCAGGACCAACACCTGGCGTAGGAGAACCAGCGGCGACATCGGTCTCGGCCTCGTCATCAATTAGCACTGTCTCGGACTCCTGGGTCTGCATGTATTCAGGGCTTGGTGAGCCAAGAGGCTCAGCGAAGCCCATGGCGAACCTGTTAGTGGTAGGACTGAACGAGAAGATGGCCTCCATCTGCCTATAGTTGGTGACTAGCTTGTTTAGATACTCGGCATCCTTGGGGTGATCCTAAGACAGGGATTTGCAGTGAGTTTAGTGGTAGTTAGCAAGGTTAAAAAAAGGCGAGACTGAAATTAGTTAGTACCAAGATGTGTCCCATGTAGTGGGCATCCTACAAGATGATGGTGCAGGTCTCCTCATTCCAGATAGCTCCGCTAAGGTCCCTAAGCTTGGACACATGGATCCACTTGGTCCTCCACTTACACAGGTGGTTTTACACCTGCTGTGAGGACACCTCGATGCCACAAAACTCAAACACCTTCCAGGCAACAGTATTTAGGTGCACCTCCTTGAACACCTTCTCCGACCTGACGACTCTCTTGATGATCTCACACATTAGGTTGACCATGAACGAGGAGAGGAATGGTTCCCACTTCATGGTGCTCTTCACCCCCTTGCCATGGCATGTGTTGTGGGCTTTGCCAGCCTTGACAGACTTCTTCTTGGCCATGATCTTGGCATCTTGCTCTGCAATCTGCTCTACCGTACACCCGGTCATCTGAGGCAGAGACAAGACCTCCGAGCGCTGAGGATAACTGAGCCTCAAAGGCAGGAGCTGGGTTAGGTCTCAGTGACAAAGGTTTCCTGAGAATCCATGAGGGTCTGGCTGAACTTATCAGGGGTCATGTCCTACAGACCAGGTGGTCGCACATATGAGGACCTAGACTACTTAGACATGAGCACAATCATACATGGCATAGAAAAAATTACCTACCTAAACATGCAATAAGGTCACAAAACACTGATCTATGAATACACCAAGTAGTTAATTGGGCATACTAACATAGTTCTACCGCAAACTACAATCAAATCTATGAGGTGCTAACAGATCGAAGCTACTTCACCCGGGGTTTGATGAAACTCACCAGCATCGGAGGAGCGGAGCATGTTGTCGCTCAAGATCTTGGAAAAGAACGCCTGCACTAGCCGATCTACAACCACCACCGCCGCTACAGTTGCTTACCTGCTGGCCGTTGAAGATTTCCGCGGGCTTGAGAGATCAAGAAAGGGGGGAAAGGGTGGTGCGGCACTACTTGGTGAGCTGGATGGTGATATATGCCACCATGCTTCCGCGTGCGGTGACGAAATTTCTCACGCCAGCTTTTGGGGAAAAGCTGCGGATCGCGCCATCGTCGAGCTCGCACGGGCGACGCGCTATTTCCGCCGCTTTTGCACCAGCGCAGTCTGTCCCCACGGAAACGCTCGATTTGGACATTCCCAACGGGCCAATTTCTAGGCTGCTTAATGTTGGGTCCGCAGCATAGAAAACAAAAAATTTCCTACGGTGTGAACTACACGCCAAGATCTATCTACTAGGTACAAAGCAACAGGTGGACATACATCCAACGAGAACTTACCCTCAAAGACAACGAGTTTTGTTAACGAGTAGGAACTCGTGGTTGATGTACTCGTACACTTGCCGATCTCAAGATTGTGAGGAAGTCCGAGCGCTGCAAATCAGCAGCGCATCCGCACTCGCACACATGTTCAAGCCACCGGACAACCTCCACCTCCTCGCTCCAGCGATCTAGCGGAAGCAGCAACTCCTTCCAGACGAAATGCCACCGGGAACATGTATCTCGCTAATCCGAGACCATGGGGGAATAATTCTAGAGGGGGAGAGAGATCCTTCACAAGGAGGTGTGTGGATGAAGGAGGGAATGGGTGGTCTTTTATAGGAGGAGGGGGTGCCCCCTCTCTCCATGGCCGGCGCATGGGGGGTGACCCCTCACCTCCCCCATTCATGTGGCGATAACCCCTCCACATTAAAATGCCTCTTCACATTCCCTTTTAAAGTCTCCACTTTAAATGCATTAAATTTCTCCAAATTTAATGCTCTCTCATTTAATAAAACTCTTTTCATTAAATTTATTCAGAATTTTGTTAATTACTTTAATTAACAAACATTCACATATAGCCCCTTGCAATATTTCAATATCACATGCAGAACCACTTTCTGCAATTTCACCTGAAACAATTTCCAGTTTCTATTGAAACAATTCCTACGCTTTGCAATTCTTTCGTCTGAAACATATGTGCTCCAAAATGGTGTCCGGTAACTCTTAAGTGTGCCACCCTAGGGTTCGCGAATAATGTAGACATGATTGAGACCCTTCTCTGATCAATAATCAGCAGCGGGACCTGGAGATCCGTACTGACTCCTACACATTCAACAATGACTTCTGTGATCGTGAGAACCTTTAACGCTTGTAACTAAATCCCTTTGTCTCTCGATATATTACATGTCCGTGATTCGATCATCGGTATCTCCATACCTAGTTTGATCCCGTTACCGACATGCACTCTTTTCTCGTTCCCGTGATATAACATTCTAGTGATCACATCACTTGCTTGCAAGCTATCTTAATGCGATATCACCGAGAGGGCCCAGAGTATATATCTATCCGTCATATGGATTGACAAATTCCACTCTTGATCCATGAGCCTCAACATAACACCTTCGTAGTACAGAACCCATCTTTATAGTCACCCTGTTACGGTGTGACGTTTGATGTTATCAAGATACTCTTCCGGTGTTAGCAATTAACATGATCTCATGGTCTAAGGATAACGTATGATGTTATAGCAATATAAACATAATGACTTGATCGTAATGCTATACTTCGGATGAATGTTCATCACATCATTCCACCAATGGTGTCACCTTGTTACTAACAACATCCAATGTCCATGATCAGGAAACCTTGATCATCTTGTTAATCAACAAGCTAGTCTATAAGAGAGGCATAACTAGGAACCCTTTTTGTTTATTAAACACACATGTATTGATGTTTCCGATCAATACAATTCTACCATGTAAAATAAACATCTATCATGTATAAGGAATATATAATAACAACTTTATTATTGCCTCTCAGGGCATATTTCCTTCAGTCTCCCACTTGCACTAGAGACAATAGTCTAGTTCACATAGTGATAAATCTAACACCCATGGAGTTCTGGTGTTGATCATGTTTTGCCCTGGGAGAACTTTAGTCAACGGATCTGCTACATTTAGGTCCGTGTGTACTTTACAAATCTTTATATCTCCATCCTTGACATGCTCGCGGATGGAGTGAAACCAGCGCTTAATATGCTTGGAATTCTTGTGAGACCTCTGTTCCTTTGCGTTGGCTATGGCTCCATTATTGTCACAATAGATCCCCATTGGTCCAACGCACTTGGAACCACACCTAGTTCCGTAATGAACTCTTTCATCCAACCCCCCCTCCTGCGCCGCTTCTGAAGCAGCAACATATTCCGCCTCCGTCGTTGATCCAGCCACCACAGGTTTTTTGGAACTCCTCCAACTACGTGCTGCTCCGTTCAAGAGAAATACGTATCCGGATCGGTGTCAAAGCTCGCATCGACATAACACTTATCGACTAGCTCTTCTTCACCTACGTATATAAGAAACATATCCTTGATGGGTTCATAGTATGGAAAACAAAAAATTTCTACGCAAGAACGAACAAAACCCAGATCTAATCTAGATAAAAGCCAAGATCTAATCTATTAGACATGTGCAACGAGATAGATCTGTACTAACCCTTGTAGATACGAAAGCATTACGAGATTAGATCTCGTGGTTGATGTAGTCGATCACTTGCCGATCTCAAGATCGAGTGGACGATCCTTCCGGCGCCGCGTTCCGGCAGCGCTTCCGCAGTCGGTCACGCGTGCGGGGTTGAAGCAGACCTTCCTCTCCTCGTTCCAGCGAGCAGCGGAGGTAGTAGATCTCTCCACGGAATCCCAGTAGCACGACGGCGTGGTGGTGGTGGTGGTGGAGTGGAGAATTCTGTAGGGCTTCGCCTAAGCCTGAGCAGAAAGAAGGAGGAGGAGAGAGGCGGCTTGGGGCAAGAGTGGAGGATCAAAGGGGGGTGGCGCCTCCACCCCTCTATATATGGAGGGAGGGGTGCGGCCTAGGGTTCCCACCCCTAGGCCCACCCCTTAGGGCCGGCGCACCAAGGAGGTGGGGGGAGGAGTCCTCCCCCCCCCAAGTCTCCTCTTTAAATTTCTCTTATCTTACATTATCTTATCTTGGTTTTCAAATAAACTCCAAAATATCTTCTAGAACCTTTCGGAACATTCTGAAACCTTCTAGAATCCCCATACAAACACTCCGGAACATTTCCTAACTCAGAAAAAGATCCCCATTATATGAATCTTACTCCCCGGACAATTCCGGAGCTCCTCGTGATGTCCCGAATCCAATCCGAGACTCCGAACAACATTCGGTCTCCAACGCACATTCCATATCTACTTAAAACAACTTCGAACCTTAAGTGTGTCACCCTACGGTTCGTGAATATGTAGACATGATGGAGACACCTCTCCGATCAATAACCATCAGCGGGATCTGGAGATCCATAACGGCTCCCACATACTCAATGATGACTTCGTGATCGATTGAACCATTAACATACGAAACCAATTCCCTTTGTCTCACGATACTCTACTTATCCGAGGTTTGATCATCGGTATCTCCATACCTAGTTCTACCTTGTTACTGACAAGTACTCTTTTACTCGTTCCGTGATATGTCATCCCTTGTGACCTAGTCACATGCTTGCAAGCTAACTAGATGACATTCCACCGAGAGGGCCCAGAGCATATCTATCCGTCGTATGGATGGACAAATCCCAATCTTGGTCCATGCGCTTCAACACATACTTTCAGAATACCCAACGACACCTTTATGACCACCCAGTTACGAAGCGGTGTTTGATGTCATCAAAGTACCCATCCGGTGATGGTGATTAACACAACCTCATGGTCGAAGGATTAGGTCACTATGCATTTAAAATCTTATAGCAATACGAACTTAATGACTTGATCTTATGCTACGCTTACTATGGGTGTGTGTCCATCACATCATTCTCCTAATGATACAACCTTGTTATTAATGACATCCAATGTCCATGACTAGGAAACCATGATCATCTATTAATCAACAAGCTAGTTCAACAAGAGGCTTACTAGGGACTCTTACATGTTTACAAAACACACAAGTATTAGTGTTTCCTAATAATACAATTATAGCATGGGATGTAAACATTCATCATAAACACAAAGATATAATAATAACCGTTTTATTATTGCCTCTTGGGCATATCTCCAACAGTCTCCCACTTGCACTAGAGTCAATAATCTAGATTACATGGTAATATACCTAACACCCATGGCGTTCTGGTGTTGGTCATGGTTTTCCCTAGGGAGAGGTTTAGTCAACGGATCTGCCACATTCAGATCAGTGTGTACTTTGCAAATCTTTATGTCACCATCTTGGACATACTCGCGAATAGCATGGAAACGCAGCTTGATGTGCTTCAGCTTGCTATGTGACCTTGGCTCCTGTGCATTAGCTATGGCACCTGTGTTGTCACAGTAGATGGCCATCGGGTCCAACGCACTGGGAACCACGCCAAGTTCAGTAATGAACTCCTTCATCCATATGGCTTCTTGTGCAGCCTCCGAAGCAGCTATGTATTCCGATTCAGTTGAAGATTTCGCCACAACGCTTTGCTTTGCACTCCCTCCAGCTCACTGTAGCACCATTCAAAATAAATACGTATCCCGACTGTGACTTTGAGTCATCCGGATCGGTGTTCCAACTAGCATCGGTGTAACCATTTACAACAAGCTGTTCATCACCTCCATAAGAAAGAACCATATCCTTAGTCCTCTTTAGGTACTTTAGGATATTCTTGACCGATGTCCAGTGCTCCATTCCAGGATCACTTTGATATCTTCTAGTCAAACTAATAGCATGTGCTATATCCGGTCTTGTACACAGCATGGCATACATGATAGAACCTATGGCCGAGGCATAGGGAATATTATTCATCTTCTCTCTATCTTCTGCCATAGCTGGACTTTGAGTCTTACTCAAGGTCTTACCTGACAACATGGGCACGAACCCTTTCTTGCTCTCTTCCATTCTAAACTTCTTTAGAACTTTGTCTAAGTATGTACTTTGTGAAAGCGCTATTAGGCGTCTTGATCTATCTCTATAAATCTTGATGCCTAGAATATATGCCGCTTCGCCAAGATCCTTCATTGAAAAACTATTATTCAAATAGGCTTTGACACTTAAGAAGTTCTATATCATTTCCAATCAACAATATGTCATCTACATATAGTACTAGGAATGCTACAGAGCTCCCACTCACTTTCTTGTAAATACAAGCTTCTCCATAAGTTTGTATAAATCCAAAGTTTTTGATTACTTTATCAAAACGTTGATTCCAACTCCGGGATGCTTGCTTCAGTCCATAAATGGAGCGCTGAAGTTTGCATACCTTGTAAGCATCTTTAGGATCGACAAAACCCTTGGGTTGTACCATATACAACTCTTCCTCAATGTCACCATTAAGGAACACCGTTTTGACATCCATCTGCCAAATCTCATAATCGAAATGTGCAGCAATTGCTAACAAAATCCTCACAGACTTTAGCTTCGCTACTGGTGAGAATGTCTCATCGTAGTCAACTCCTTGAGTTTGTCGGAACCCTTTCACGACAAGTCGAGCTTTATAGACGGTAACATTACCATCAGCATCTGTTTTTCTCTTGAAAATCCATTTGTTCTCGACAGCCTTATGGCCATCCGGTAAGTCCACCAAAGTCCACACTTGGTTTTCGTACATGGATTCCATTTCGGATTTCATGGCTTCTAGACATTTGTCGGAATCTGGGCTCACCATAGCTTCTTCATACGTCGCAGGGTCATCAGTGTTGTCCACCAACATGACGTTCAAGGCAGAGTCATACCAATCAGGAGTGGTACGAACCCTCGTTGACCTGCGAGGTTCAGCAGTAACTTCGTTCGAAGTTTCATGATCACCATCATTAGCTTCCTCTCCAATTAGTGCAGGCGGCACAAAAACATCTTCCGGTGCTGCGCTACTCTCAAATCCGAGAGAACGTTCAATAACCTCGTTGAGTTCTACTTTTCTCCCGGTCACTTCCTTCGAGAGAAACTCCTTCTCAAGAAAGGATCCATTCTTGGCAACAAAAACTTTGCCTTCGGATCTATGATAGAAGGTATACCCAATTGTTTCTTTAGGGTATCCTATGAAGACGCATTTCTCCGCTTTGGGTTCAAGCTTTTCAGGTTGTAACTTCTTTACATATGCTTCACAACCCCAGACTTTAAGGAACGACAACTTAGGTTTCTTACCAAACCACAATTCGTACGGTGTCGTTTCAACGGATTTAGATGGTGCCCTATTTAAAGTGAATGTGGCTGTCTCTAATGCATAACCCCAAAATGATAGCGGTAAATCTGTAAGAGACATCATAGACCGAACCATATCTAAGAGAGTTCGATTACGACGTTCGGACACACCATTACGTTGTGGTGTTCCTGGCGGTGTCAATTGCGAAAGTATTCCACATTTCTTTAAATGCATGCCAAACTCGTAACTTAGATATTCACCTCCGTAGTCAGAACGCAGAAACTTAATCTTCTTGTTACGATGATTTTCCACTTCACTTTGAAATTCCTTAAACTTCTCGAAAGTTTTGGACTTATGTTTCATAAAGTAGACATACCCATATCTACTTAAGCCATCCGTGAAAGTGAGAACGTAACGATATCCACCACGCGATGCTACACTCATTGGACCGCACACATCGGTATGTATTATTTCCAATAAGTCTGTAGCTCGCTCCATTGTACCAGAGAATGGAGTCTTAGTCATTTTTCCCATTAGACATGCTTCGCATCTTTCAAGTGATTCAAAATCAAGTGATTCAAGAAGTCCATCAGAATGGAGTTTCTCCATACGCTTCACTCCAATGTGACCAAGACGACAGTGCCACATGTATGTAGAATTATCATTCAATTTTGTTCGTTTAGCATCTATGTTGTGAACATGTGTATCACTACTATCGAGATTCAGTAAGAATAGACCATTCATCTCAGGTGCATTACCATAAAAGATATTACTCATATAAATTGAACAACCTTTATTCTCAGACTTAAAAGAGTAACCGTCTCGCAATAAACAAGATCCAGATATAATGTTCATGCTTAACGCAGGCACCAAATAACAATTATTCAAATTTAAAACTAATCCCGAAGGTAGATGTAGAGGGAACGTGCCGACGGCGATCACATCAACCTTGGAGCCATTTCCAACGCGCATCGTCACCTCATCTCTCACCAGTCTTCGCTTATTCCGCAGCTCCTGTTTCGAGTTACAAATATGAGCAACCGAACCAGTATCAAATACCCAGGCACTACTACGATTACTAGTAAGATACACATCAATAACATATATATCAAATAT
Organism: Avena eriantha; assembly: GCA_910589775.1. Lineage (NCBI taxonomy): Eukaryota > Viridiplantae > Streptophyta > Magnoliopsida > Poales > Poaceae > Avena > Avena eriantha. The sequence continues at coordinate 44,324,589 of OU342745.1, forward strand.
ACCTTTCTTCTTGATGTTGCCATTCTTCAGATCCGCCAGGTACTTGGGGCAGTTACGCTTCTAGTGACCAGCACCCTTGCAGTAGAAGCACTCAGTTTCAGGCTTAGGACCAGCCTTGGGCTTCTTAGCAGGTGCGGCAGCTTTCTTGCCGTCCTTCTTGAAGTTGCCCTTGTTCTTAGGCTTGCCCTGTCTCTTGAAATTGGTGGTCTTATTGACCATCAACACTTGGTGCTCCTTCTTGATCTCCACTTCAGCAGTTTTCAGCATGGACGATAGTTCAGGCAACGTCTTGTTCATGCAGTGCATATTGTAGTTCATCACAAAGTTCTTATAACTCGGTGGCAGTGATTGGAGGACACGGTGAATCCCTAACTCATTAGGAATCGATATCCCCAACTCTTGGAGCTTGTTTGCGTACCCAGACATGGTGAGCACGTGCTCGCTAACGGAGCTTCCCTCTTCCATCTTACAGTTAAAGAACTTTTCGGAGGCCTCATAGCTCTCCATGGCCGCGCGAGTCTCAAAAATTAGCCTGAGCTCCTTAATGATCTCGAATGGGTCGTGGTGCTCAAACGCTTTTGGAGCTCTGCTTCTAAACCGTACAGGATGGCACACTGAACTGTGGAGTAATGATTTTTCTGAGTGGCGTAAACATTCTTTACGTCATCGGTGGCATGTTCTGCGGGTGGGTCACCTAGCGGTGCTTCGAGCACATAGGTCAACTGACCAGCCCTGAGGACGATCTTCAGTCCACAGAACCAGTCCGTGAAATTGCTTCCATTGTTTTTAAGCTTTTCTTTCTCTAGGAACGCATTGAAACTGATGGAGGGGGTCGCCATAATCTACAACAAATTTTGCAAGTAGTTTAGACTAAGTTTATGATAAATTGAGTTCAAATTTAATTCTTAAATTAACTAGGTGAACTCCCACTCAAAACAACATCCCTCACATTGTCTTAGTGATTACACGAACCAAGTCCACTACACCAAGTCTGATCTTCACGAGAGAAGATGTAGTTTCATCGGCGAACAATCTTCATGTTCATCATATCATTTATATGACTCATGCTCTACCTTTCGGTATTCCGTGTTTCGAGACCATGTCTGTACATGCTAGGCTCGTCAAGATAACCTTAGTTTCCGCATGTGCAAATCTGGCTTGCACCCGTTGTATGCACACGTAGAATCTATCACACCCGATCATCACGAGATGCTTCGAAACGACGAGTCTTAGCAACGGTGCCAACTAAGGGTGAACACTTTATTACTTGATATTTAGTGAGAGGGATCATCTTATAATGCTACCATCGCGATCTAAGCAATACAAGATGCATAAAGGATTAACATCATAGGCAATTCATAATTAGTGTGATATGATATGGCCCTTTCTTCTTGCGCTTTTGATCTCAATCTCCAAGGCACGGACATGATCTCCATCATCACCAGCATTGCCTCAAGGTCAGTGGCGCCTGCTTCATGGTTGTCCATCATCACTAGCAACTATTACAACTACTTGGAATAAAGCTATTACAAGATGAATAGACACGCAGGTCTTAACAGAATTAAAGACAACCATTAGGCTCCTGCCGGTTGCCATATTACAATAAGGATCATTGCATACATCAAATATAATCATAATCACATGATGGTCATATCACATCACAAAACCCCTGCAAAAACAAGTTAGACGCCTCTAATTTTCTTTGCATGTTTTACGTGGTTTGGGGCTTTCGAATAAGAACGGATCTTACCTACGAAACTGAACCACAACGTTGATACAAGTGCTATCAAAAAATTTCAAAGTGTAAATTGGATCTATACTATGGTGGGAGAGACAGACACCCGCAAAGCCACTTGTGCAAAGGAAGTTACACATCAAGCGTGGAGCAAGTCTCATGTGCGATGACATGTAAGGTTAGCCCGAGCCGCTTCATCCCACCATGCCGCAAGATGCAAAGTACACAAAGCAAAAGACGGCACGAGCACCAACGCCCAGAAAACCATTGTGTTCTACTCGTGCAACAGATCTACGCATAGACACGGCTCTGATACCACTGATGGGTTCGTAGCATGGAAAACAAAAAATATCTACCGCAAGAACGAACAAAACCCAGATCTAATCTAGATAAAAGCCAAGATCTAATCTATTAGACATGTGCAACGAGATAGATCTGTACTAACCCTTGTAGATACGAAAGCGTTACAAGATTAGATCTCGTGGTTGATGTAGTCGATCACTTGCCGATCTCAAGATCGAGTGGACGATCCTTCCGGCGCCTCGTTCCGGCAGCGCTTCCGCAGTCGGTCACACGTGCGGAGTCGAAGCAGACCTTCCTCTCCTCGTTCCAGCGAGCAGCGGAGGTAGTAGATCTCTCCACGGAATCCCAGCAGCACGACGGCGTGATGGTGGTGGTGGTGGAGTGGAGAATTCTGCAGGGCTTCGCCTAAGCCTGAGCAGAAAGAAGGAGGAGGAGAGAGGCGGCTTGGGGCAAGAGTGGAGGATCAAAGGGGGGGTGGCGCCTCCACCCCTCTATATATAGAGGGAGGGGTGCGGCCTAGGGTTCCCACCCCTAGGCCCACCCCTTAGGGCCGGCGCACCAAGGAGGTGGGGGGAGGAGTCCTCCCCCCCAAGTCTCCTCTTTAAATTTCCCTTATCTTATCTTATCTTATCTTATCTTGGTTTTCAAATAAACTCCAAAATATCTTCTAGAACCTTCCGAAACATTCCGAAACCTTCTAGAATCCCCATACAAACACTCCGGAACATTTCCTAACTCAGAAAAAGATCCCCATTATATGAATCTTACTCCCTGGACAATTATGGAGCTCCTCGTGATGTCCCGGATCCAATCCGAGACTCCAAACAACATTCGGTCTCCAACGCACATTCCATATCTACTTAAAACAACTTCGAACCTTAAGTGTGTCACCCTACGATTCGAGAATATGTAGACATGACAGAGACACCTCTCTGATCAATAACCATCAGCGGGATCTGGAGATCCATAACGGCTCCCACATACTCAACGATGACTTCGTGATCGATTGAACCATTAACATACAAAACCAATTCCCTTTGTCTCGCGATACTCTACTTATCCGAGGTTTGATCATCGGTATCTCCATACCTAGTTCTACCTCGTTACTGACAAGTACTCTTTTACTCGTTCCGTGATATGTCATCCCTTGTGACCTAGTCACATGCTTGCAAGCTAACTAGATGACATTCCACTGAGAGGGCCCAGAGCATATCTATCCGTCGTATGGATGGACAAATCCCAATCTTGGTCCATGCGCTTCAACACATACTTTCAGAATACCCAACGACACCTTTATGACCACCCAGTTACGAAGCGGTGTTTGATGTCATCAAAGTACCCATCCGGTGATGGTGATTAACACAACCTCATGGTCGAAGGATTAGGCCACTATGCATTTAAAAGCTTATAGCAATACGAACTTAATGACTTGATCTTATGCTACGCTTACTATGGGTGTGTGTCCATCACATCATTCTCCTAATGATACAACCTTCTTATTAATGACATCCAATGTCCATGACTACGAAACCATGATCATCTATTAATCAACAAGCTAGTTCAACAAGAGGCTTACTAGGGACTCTTACATGTTTACAAAACACACAAGTATTAGTGTTTCCTAATAATACAATTATATCATGGGATGTAAACATTCTTCATAAACACAAAGATATAATAATAACCGCTTTTATTATTGCCTCTTGGGCATATCTCCAACAATCCTTAGTTCTTCTCAACTACTTGAGGATGTTCTTTACCGCTATCCAGTGTTCCGAACCTGGATCAGATTGGTACCTACTAGTCAAACTAATAGCATGTGCCACATCCGGTCTTGTACATAGCATGGCATACATAATAGAGCCTATGGCCGAGGCATAGGGGATCTTATCCATCATCTCTCTTTCTTCCGCCATAGCCAGACTTTGAGTCTTACTCAATGTCTTGCCTTGCAACATAGGTAAGAACCCCTTCTTACTTTTGTCCATATTAAACTTCTTTAATATCTTATCAAGGTATGTACTCTGCGATAGCCCAATTAGGCGCCTTGATCTATCTCTATAGATTTTAATGCCTAATATATATGATGCTTCACCAGGGTCTTAAATCGAAAATTTGCTGTTTAGATAACTTTTAACACTGTTTAAAAGATCTATATCATTTCCAATCAATAATATGTCATCCACATATAATATCAGAAATGCCACATTGCTCCCACTCACTTTCTTGTAAATACAAGCATCTCCATAAGTTTGGACAAATCCAAACTCTTTGATCACCTCATCAAAGCGGAGATTCTAACTCTGGGATGCTTGCTTCAGTCCATAGATGGATCGCTGAAGTTTGCATACCTTATTAGCATCCTTAGGATCGACAAAACCCTTAGGTTGTATCATATACTACTCTTCTTCAATATTACCATTGAGGAACGCAGTTTTGACATCCATCTGCCATATTTCATAATCGAAATATGCAGCAATTGCTAACATAATCCTAACCGACTTAAGCATCGCTACGGGAGGGAGTGTCTCATCGTAGTCAACTCCTTGAATTTGTCGAAACCCCTTTGCGACAAGTCGAGCTTTATAGATGGTCACATTACCATCAGCATCAGTTTTTCTTTTGAAAATCCATTTATTCTCAACAGCCTTTTGGTCGTGAGGTAAGTCCACCAAGTTCCAAACTTGGTTCTCGTACATGGATTCCATATCGGATTTCATGGCTTCTAGCCATTTGTTGGAATCCAGGCTCATCATCGCTTCTTCATACGTCGCAGGGTCATCCATTTCATCAACCATGAAATTCACAACAGGATTGCCGTACAGTTCAGGAGCTGCACGTGTCCTGCCTGACCTGCGAGGTTCGGTAGTGTCCTCTTTCGGAGTTTCATGATCATGATCATTATCATTACCTCTCTCTTCATCAGGTGAAATCAACTCCGAAACAACTTCCGGTGCTGCGCCACTCGCTATTCCATGAAGAGAAGGTTCAATAACCTCTTCGAGTTCTACCTTCCGACTACTCACACCTTTCGCGAGAAACTCCTTCTCAAGAAAGGATCCATTCTTGGCAACAAAACCTTGCCCTCGGATCTGTGATAGAAGGTATACCCAATTGTTTCCTTAGGGTATCCTATGAAGACACATTTTTCTGCTTTGGGTTCGAGTTTATCCGGTTGAAGTTTCTTCACATAAACATCGCATCCCCAAACTTTAAGAAATGACATCTTAGGTTTGTTTCCAAACCATAATTCATACCGTGTCGTTTCAACGGATTTAGATGGTGCCCGATTTAAAGTGAATGAAGTCGTTTCCAGTGCATAACCCCAAAATGACAGTGGCAAGTCAGTCAGAGACATCATAGATCAAACCATATCCAATAAGGTACGATTACGACGTTCTGACACACCATTACGTTGTGGTGTTCCGGCAGGCGTGAGTTGTGAAACTATTCCACACTCTTTCATGTGTGTGCTAAACTCGTAACTTAGATACTCTCCTCCACGGCCAGACCGTAGAAATTTGATCTTTTTATTACGATGATTTTCCACTTCATTCTGAAATTCCTTGAACTTTTCAAAAGTTTCAGACTTGTGTTTCATCAAATAGATATACCCATATCTACTAAAATCATCCGTGAAAGTAACAAAATAACGATATCCACCTCGCACCGACACACTCATTGGTCCACACACATCAGTATGTATGATTTCCAATAGATCTGTCGCCCGTTCCATTGAATCGGAAAACGGCGTTCTAGTCATCTTGCCCATAAGACATGGCTCAGATGTATCAAATGATTCAAAATCAAGTGATTCCAAAAGTCCATCAGAATGGAGTTTCTTCATGCGTTTAACGCCAATATGACCTAGACGGCAGTGCCACATATGTGTAGACATATCATCATCAAGTTTAATCTTTTTAGCATTAACATTATGAATGTGTGTAATATTACTATCGAGATCCAACAGAAATAAACCATTCAACATAGGTGCATGACCATAAAAGATATCATTCTTATAAATCAAACAACCATTGTTTTCAGATTTAAAGGAATGACCACTTTGCATCAACACGATCTAGATACAATGTTCATGCTCAGTGCAGGCACTAAATAACAATTATTTAGGTTTATAACTATCCCGATGGCAAATGGAGAGGTAGCGTCCCGACGGCGATCACATCAACTTTTGACCATTGCCGACCCGCATTCTGACCTCATCCCTTGCTAGTTGTCGCTTGTTCCGTAGCCCCTGAACCGAGTTACATATATTAGTAACCGATCCCGTATCAAATACCCAGGTGCTACTGCGAGTACTAGTCAAGTACACATCAATAACATGTATATCACATATACCTTTGTTTGCCTTGCCGGACTTCTTGTCCACCAAATACTTGGGGCAGTTGTGCTTCCAATGGCCAGTCCCCTTACAATAGTAGCCCTCGGTGTCAGACTTAGGGCCAGCCCGGGGTTTCTTTTCAGGCGTGGCAACAGACTTGCCACCCTTCTTTTCCTTGTGCTTGCCTTTCTTGTCTTTCTTGAAACCGGTGGTCCTATTGATCATCAACACTTGATGTTCTTTCCTAATCTCCACTTCTGTAGTCTTAAGCATTGACAGAAGCTTGGGAAGAGACTTCTTCATGCCCTGCATATTATAGTCATCACGAAGCTCTTGTAGCTAGGTGGCAGAGATTGGAGAACACGATGTATGCCTAAGTCAATGGGAATCGTTATTCCCAAGGACACAAGCTTATCGACGTACCTAGACATTTTGAGTACGTGCTCACTAACGGAGCTGTTTTCCTCCATCATGCAGCTAAAGAACTTTTCTGTAGCATTATAACTCTCTACGATAGCATGGGTATCGAAAATCATTTTCAATTCTCCCATGGTATGAAAGGCATTGCCATTTTCAAAATGCTTTCGAAGTTCTGGCTCTAGCCCATACAGTATGCCGCAATGAACTAAGTTGTGGTCCTCCTGACGAGTCACATAGACATTATTTTCCTCGTCAGGGGCATCAGGAGCTGGTGGGGGGCCTAGCGGCGCATCTAGCACATATTGCTTTTGTGCAACAGTGAGGAGAATCCTCAAATTCATAGCCCAGTTGGTGAAGTTGCTACCATTCGCAGCAAGTTTCTCTTTCTCCATGAACACATTGAAATTAAAAGCATGTGGTGCCATCTACAACATAATTTTTAAAGTTTATTTAGACTAAGTTTATGATAGACTGAGTTCAACTAATCCAAATTACTAATGAACTCCCACTTAAAAATGACATCCCTCGTGTCTTTTTGGTGATTACATGAACCAAATCCACTACACCAAGTCCGATCATCACGTGAGTTGATGTAGCTTCAAAGGCGAGCATCTATATGGGCATCATATCAACTATATGACTCATGCTTAACCTTTCGGTCCGTGTTTCGAGGCCATGTCTGTACATGCTAGGCTCGCCAAGTAAGAACCTTAGTATTCGCGTGTGTAAAACTGTCTTACACCCGTTCCTATGAAAGCGTAGATTCGAGTACACCCGATCATCACGTGATGTCTCGAAACACGATCCACAGAACGGTGCATACTTAAGGAAGAACACATTTTTATCTTGATATCTAGATGAGGGATCATCTTATAATGCTACCAAAAGCGCCAAACTAGCAGTATAAGATGCTAACATCTAATGTGTAAAGTGAGATGATATGGTCCATGCATTTGATCTCTATCACTTGCATCGTGGTATGATCTCTATCATTCCTTTGTGTGTAAGTCCAAGGTCTATGGAACTTACACGTTGAGTGTGTTGTAAGAGTATCTATCATACATCTACTTACAACAATACCATATCAATACACTAGCCCAGCAACGATCTAAACTAGACGCCTCTAATTTATTAATTGCAGGTTTTCGTGGCTTACGGCTTTCGGAGATAGAACCGTTCTCACCTACGAACATGAACCACAACGAGGATAACTAAGTTATTAGCAACTCGTTGTAAATCAGATATTGACTATAGTAGGAGAGAAAGACACCCGCCAGCCACTTATGCAAAACAAGTTGCATGTCAGTCGTGGAACCGGTCTCATGTACGATGACATGTAAGGTTGGTACGGGCCGCTTCATCCCACTATGCCACCAATATCCAAAATACATAGAAGATGCAATAACATGATCATCATCGCCCACATATAAACATATGTGTACTATCCGTGCAAAGCACCTACGCATAGATCAGGCTCTGATACCACTGTTGGGTCCGCAACATAGAAAACAAAAAAATTCCTATGGTGTGAACTACACGCCAAGATCTATCTACTAGGTACAAAGCAACGGGTGGACATACATCCAACGAGAACTTACCCTCGAAGACAACGAGTTTTGTTAACGAGTAGGAACTCGTGGTTGATGTAGTCATACACTTGCCGATCTCAAGATCGTGAGGAAGTCCGAGCGCCGCAACTCAGCAGCGCATCCGCACTCGTACACACGTTCAAGCCACCGGACAACCTCCACCTCCTCGCTCCAGCGATCCATCGGAAGCAGCAACTCCTTCCAGACGAAATGCCACCGGGAACATGTATCTCTCTAATCCGAGACCATGGGGGAATAATTCTAGAGGGGGAGAGAGATCCTTCACAAGGAGGTGTGTGGATGAAGGAGGGAATGGGTGGCCTTTTATAGGAGGAGGGGGTGACCCCTCACCTCCCCCATTCATGTGGTGGCAACCCCTCCACATTAAAATGCCTCTTCACATTCCCTTTTAAAGTCTCCACTTTAAATGTATTAAATTTCTCCAAATTTAATGCTCTCTCATTTAATAAAACTCTTTTCATTAAATTTATTCAGAATTTTGTTAATTACTTTAATTAACAAACATTCACATATAGCCCCTTGCAATATTTCAATATCACATGCAGAACCACTTTTTGCAATTTCACCCGAAACAATTTCCAGTTTCTATTGAAACAATTCCTGCGCTTTGCAATTCTCTCGTCTGAAACATATGTGTTCCAAAATGGTGTCTGATAACTCTTAAGTGTGCCACCCTACGGTTCGCGAATAATGCAGACATGATCGAGACCCTTCTCCGATCAATAATCAGCAGCGGGACCTGGAGATCCGTACTGACTCCTACACATTCAATGATGACTTCTGTGATCGTGAGAACCTTTAACGCTTGTAACTAAATCCCTTTGTCTCTCGATATATTACATGTCCGAGATTCGATCATCGATATCTCCATACCTAGTTTGATCTCGTTACCGACATGCACTCTTTTCTCGTTCCCGTGATATAACATTCTAGTGATCACATCACTTGCTTGCAAGCTATCTTAATGTGATATCACCGAGAGGGCCCAGAGTATATCTATCCGTCATCTGGATTGACAAATTCCACTCTTGATCCATGAGCCTCAACATCTTCGTAGTACTAAACCCATCTTTATAGTCACCATGTTACGGTGTGACGTTTGATGTTATCAAGATACTCTTCCGGTGTTAGCAATTAACATGATCTCATGGTCTAAGGATAAAGATTACTTCGTATGATGTTATAGCAATATAAATATAATGACTTGATCGTAATGCTATACTTCGGATGAATGTTCATCACATCATTCCACCAATGGTGTGACCTTGTTATTAACAACATCCAATGTCCATGATCAGGAAACCTTGATCATCTTGTTAATCAACAAGCTAGTCTATAAGAGAGGCATAACTAGGAACCCTTTTTTTTGTTTATTAAACACACATGTATTGATGTTTCTGATCAATACAATTCTAGCATATAAAATAAACATCTATCATATATAAGGAATATATAATAACAACTTTATTATTGCCTCTCAGGACATATTTCCTTCACTTAAATCTCGTGCGGTGCAATAAAGCTATGCGACCCAAGAAATCAAACAGGCTTATTTCTTCCGATCCGGCACGAAAAATGGGAAAACGACCAACCAAACATTCCCCTAATGGCCGATTGGGGATCGGAAATGCAATACCACACATACATTTGTCCCCCGACATCATCGTTACCATTGATTTGCTTGAGATTCCTGCAAACTATTTTACAGAAAGACCCTTTCATCTCAGTCTAGATTCATACAAGATTTATTAGAGATCTGAAACTGCTTTGAACCTGCAGACACATACATGATTCAATAGCAACCATAGAAAAAAATAGAAAAAAAACTAAATTAATAGTAGAAAATTAGAAAAAATACCAAAATTTGAAGATTCATACAAATTTCAGCAGATCCAGTCAAGAAACATACAAGTTTCACTACCGGGTGTAGCTCAGATTGTTTCCAACTTTCCGATGGGACTTAAGTGTAAATGTGTGGCGGTTGTTGACTTCGCGGACTTTGCACGAATATCCAACAATCGTAGGGCAGTCGTGATACCGGGGGACCAACCCCGTTGTGGTAAATCCAGACTCGATTGGGGATAGGTTAGAGATGCTCTTAGAATAGTAGGCTATCAAAACATGTGTGATGTTATCCTAACCCATCTATTCCCTTTATTGCATCCATATGGACCTAATTAATCCCCACTTTCTTCATTTAATGTTTGCAAGCTTAACATGTAGAGTGTCCACGTCATCTAATCTAACCCAGTGTGTCTCACCCGATTAGTGCCCCCTTCTTTTCAGCTTCTTAAGCAGCTTCTTCCAAAAGCTATCCTCCACCATCTTCTCTCAGAAGCTTATCTTCAAAATTCGTTCAAACTTCTTAACTAGTAGTTTCAACGTTAATTTAAAAGTATAAACGATTTTGACAGATAAGTTTTTAGAAGAAGCTGGTCGAGGGTAGCTTGTGGGAGAAGCTGCCCAAGAAGCTGAAAAGAAGGGGGCCTAGATATCCTTGGTCGTGTTTTTTTTAGCAAATCCTTCGTCGATATGGATAAGGAATTCAAGCGGCCCAGCCCAAAAGTCTCAGGTTTACTCTCCTGGTCAGCCCACCACGGCTTTTGTCTACTTTTCCTTAAGAAGAGAGACCCCGCCATCGTTTCGATCGCTGCTGTGCCGGCGAGAGAACATGCTTCCACCAGTAACTGCCCCGTCCCCTACGATCTCCCGGTAGCTGCCACTTTTACTCCTCTAGCAATTAATTAGATAGTAACGTTTGCTGCACTCACATCTCCAATGCGGCAAGACGAACGGCCTTTCCGACGATTTTAATGGCTTTCATCAGCTCCGTGCTCTGGCGGGTCATATATTAGAGCATCTCGGCTGCCTCTTCTTTAATCCCCTCATCTGCTTCTTCTCAAATAACCTGCTCGATGTGGTTGTTGCCGCATGCATGTGTTTCCTGGTGTTGCCGGATGTGACTGACACTGGATTCCCACATCAGTCGGAGCTTCATGGAAGCAGACTGCACGAGATCTTCACAGGTCTTGATCTCATCGTCCTGACCTCTCTATTTGAGTTTATCATCTATTTGCGTATGTATTATATGAAGCTGTATTTGTAGTGTTTTGTGTCTGTCTTCCTTGCAGTTTCTTAGGAAAACAAAGTTTCTACATTAGTTAATCTATCTATCTGATCGGACCATTAAACCTGTTCCTAATGGTATGCCTCCAACACCCTTATCTTATGGGCTACTCCAGATTTTTGATCATCTGACATATGTAAAAGTAGTGTGAGGAATCTGTTGTTAGGTGCCTGACGGAAGCATTGATGTAGAAATTTAGATGCATAGTTTCGAGACTGTTTGTTTTGGTGTCATATCTACATGAAAGTAGTCTGAACTCTGAACCAAGAAAATGCATGAACCTTCACTTTGGTTGTAACTTCATCTTAAAAATAACGTTGACCCTCGGAGAATGATCCCTCAAGGGTTGTACGTTGTTAGGTAGATGAGACCTATCCAACAGCGGATTATACGTGCTTCGATAACACCCCGTTTAATTCGGTCCCCATGGGGACTCGAACCCGGGTGGACTGGCTGCGCACTCGCAAGCCTTGCCACCAAGCCAGCGCTTGGTTTAGAAATAGAGATGTGATATCGCCTGTAGAAATGAGTGGAATCAAAGGCCAATAGATATTTCGATTACATTTGTTCTCCAAACACATGAATTCAAGTCTGTTTCACAAACCATTTGTAATACAGATGGTGGACCTTTATTATTTTTAATTCTAGAAATCATGGTCGTTTCTGAATTTTCCATCTGGGAGTTCCATCTTAATTTGGATTGCACACAAGAGTAGCATGTGTATCTTTTATCAGAAACCGTGCACATAAATCTTAATATTGGTTGAAAAAATGATTGATTTTTTTCCATTTGTTTAGATGGATACATGAAGACTGCCACTTTCTTACTTACGTGGTAGTTGTTTCTTACTAAATAATGAATTTCTTTAAAACGAGCATGTCTGATCCTTTCCCTTGCAGGCTTGCAGCCATTCTACCAGAGAAGAAGATCAGCAAGCCTGTTCTAAACGGCATTTATGCAACATGCATCTTCCCCCATTGTTTTACTTTAAACAGTGTTATTTTCCATGATTAAATAAGTATTATGCGCACCCAGAATTATGGTGCCCTATAGCCCCATTCTCCAAGGTATACTGTCTACTCTCTATTTCTTATTGTGCCACAATTTTGTATATTCGATAACTATATTTCACATTTCACATATTTTTTGCATCATCATCTTCCGTAGCAAAACCGTATTGGATAGTACTCATGACAACGACAACAAACGAAAAAGAAGGTAGGTAATACTTCCACAATAGTCGTAACTACTCATCTGACAAAGAAACTCCTAACTTGCACATCTCATACAGCCTGGAAGATATAATCTCTTAAACGATCTTCTTGGCAACGTAAAACAAATAGAGGTAGATCTTCACATGAAAACCTATATGCAATTTATCTATTTCTTGCAACTATTCAACTCTATGCCACCTTGCCAAACAAATTGTACCGTTGATTGTACAACTGATCGTGAATGTGGATGTTGCAGTCTTGCAGGTCCCTTGATATGTCCGGATGAATAAAACTCACCATGATTACAAGTGATAGTTAGTCTGATCTAAAGGATTTTTCAAATAATATGTCTTTGTTGCCAAACACTTTACGCTCCCCTTCAGGCCATGAAAACTCCATAATAATCATTTACTGACGCTAATTGGATATACTTTAGGCACAATGCAATTATTCTTCTATTTCTTATGTAATTGGTTAACTCCTGCCATGAGGTTATTAACGCGAGGCCACTTCACATCTTTGTATTTCCATACTTCTCATGTTACATTTTGCATATATTTCTTTGTTCCTAATGTGAGGACCCATAGTAAGCACTTTATCATATACTGTTACATTGCTCTTAATGTGCTATGAATAGACTATTCATGCTATTTTTTCCATATCTAAAAATCATCTAATATTACCGCAGCAACGCGCGGGTTGTCAACTAGTTTTTTATATGGTTATGTCATATTTATTCATTCTATCATGTTACATTATTTATTTTATGAGAGTTTTATTAAAATTATTTTATCGATTATTTTTTATTGTATGCTTTGTCGACCTACGTATGAGCGTACATAGTCGATTAATGTTTTTCTGCCCCGAGTCCACTTCTTTTTCATTCCAAATCTGTAGTTTAGTATGTTTGTATTAGAATCCACAACCGGTCATCATCCGTATGTTCTGAATCCGTCGAAAATATATGGTATATGATATGGTAATAGGAAAATCCGATCTGATCCGATTACACGTGAACTACTCATTTTACCTTTTTTAATAGAAACCACCAACTATTGGTGGGAATTATGTCCAAATTTAAAATTAAGCTAACTAACATCAGATCTAACAACTTGGACCCACATGTAATCATCTAACAATATACATAACTACAATGGAAAAGTTTGAACAATTTAGATCGACCGTTTAATATGTTTGTCACCTTTTATGAGATTTGGCCAATTTTTTATGAAATTTTAAAAAAAAGAGACGCGTGAAGTGATGGCACATGGATAGCCAATGTCACATAATCATTGCCTTGTGTGACCCGGTCATCAAATCATCCATTAGTCAACTTAATCTTAGATATGGATCTATGTGCAAGATATTACACGCATAGTCACTAGTAGAAACCAAGGCTTTTGTTTAGAGCTGTCTACGACTTTTGAACCGGCTGTGCCACCAACCCATACTAAAGGTTCTATTTACACCGGTTCATATTGCCTGAACCACACGCGGAGCCCTCAGAGCATTTGCACTGGTTCGTAAGGAGGCTATAGCATCGGTTCGTGTCATGAACTGGTGAAAAAGGTTCCGCGCCAGACGCGTGGCAGGCGCGAAACCTTTAGCACCGGTTAATACACAAGCCGGTGCTAAAGGTCCTGCCTATAAGTACCCTCGCTCAGCCAGCCCTCTCTGTTTTTTCTTGATGGAAGGGTGTGAGTTGTGCTACTTTGTTTTTTCTTTCCTATGCATATGAGGTATTTGATGAAATGCCTAAGAGAATGATGCCACTTGATTTTACAGAAAAAAATGATATGAGGTGCCTGAGCCACACTTAAGCTTTCTTCTCTTTCTTTCCTCCTCGACCGAGGTTAGCAACTTTATAGTGGCATTTCACTATTCATTTGTACAGTGGTATTTCACTATTCATGATATTCTGTAATGGTGTTTGATAAACTTAATTATATTATGATGCAAATGAACCGGAGGCAATGAATGTATGGTAATTGATGTACTACCGAGTACATTGAAGGCGTGAATAAATTTATCGATGTGGCTAAGGCAAACAAAGTGAATGGTTTTATGTGTTCCTATGTGTTGATTGTCGGAACTTAAAGGATTACTCTTCCTGAGAAGTCCCTCACTCCCACCTAATTCAGAAAGATTTCATGCCCAGCTATAATTGTTGGACCAAGCACGGAGAGAGAGGGGTTATGATGGAAGACAATAAAGAAGAAGAGGATGATGATATGTACCCTGAATACGCTGATACTGCAACAGGAGCTGAAGATGAAGGGACAGGGGAAGCTGAAGATGAAGAGGCATCGGATGAGCGTGCTAGTGATCTTCCTGGGCCATCGCTGATGCACACAGAGAAGCAGAAAATGCAATCGAGAAGCGGAAGTTGAAGGGAATGTTAGATGATCACAAAAAATTGTTGTACCCAAATTGCGAAGATGGAAGCACAAAGCTCGGTACGACACTGGAATTGCTGAAATGGAAGGCAGAGACTAGTTTATCTGACAAGGGTTTTGAGAAGTTACTGAAAATAATGAAGCTGAAGCTTCCAAAGGATAATGAATTGCCCAAGAGCACATAAGAAGCAAAGAAGACTCTCTGCCCTCTAGGATTAGACGTGCAGAAGATACATGCATGCATTAATGACTGTATCCTCTACCGCGGTGAGTACGAGAATTTGGATAAATGTCGGGTATGCACTGCACTGCGGTATAAGATCAGACCAACTAACCCTGGTGATGTTGAGGGCGAGCCCCCCAGGAAGATGGTTCCTGCTAATATTATGTGGTATGCTCCTATAATACCACAGTTGAAACGTCTATTCAGAAACAAAGAGCATGCGAGGTTGTTGCGATGGCACAAATAAGACCATAAGAAAGATGGGATGTTGAGACACCCCACTGATGGGTCGTAGTGGAGAAAAATCGAGAGAGGCTTCTTGGACTTTACAGGTGGCGAAAGGAACTTATGGTTTGGTCTAAGTACAGATGGCATGAATACTTTTAGGGAGTAGAGATGCAGTCACAACACCTGGCCTGTGACTCTATGTATCTATAACCTTCCTCCTTGGTTGTGCATGAAATGAAAGTTCATTATGATGCCAATGCTAATCCAAGGCCCGAAGCAACCCGGCAACGATATTGATGTGTACCTAAGGCCATTAGTTGAAGAACTCTTACAATTGTGGGACAAACCAGGTGTACGTGTGTGGGATGAGCACAAACAGGAGGCATTTGACCTATGAGTGTTGCTTTTCGTAACCATCAATGATTGGTCTGCTCTTAGTAACCTTTCTGGATAGACAAACAAGGGATACAATGCATGCACACACTGTTTAGATAAGACTAAAGGTATATATTTGGGAAAATGTAAGAAGGTTGTGTACCTTGGGTATCGTCTATTTCTTCTGACCAATCATGTCGTAAGAAAGAAAGTCAAGCATTTCAAAGGTGAGGCGGATCACCAGAAGAAGCCTGACCTCCCTACTAGTGATGATGTATTTGCTATGGTCAGGGACATAGAAGTAATATTTGTAAAGGGTCCTAGCGGTCAATCTGTTCCGAACGACGTCGCTACCTGACACGCGCCCATGTGGAAGAAGAAATCTATATTTTGGGAGCTATCCTATTGGAAAGCCCTACATGTCCACTCTTCGATCGACGTGATACACGTGACGAAGAATCTTTGCGTGAACCTGCTAGGCTCCCTGGGCGTGTATGGGAAAGAAAAAAGATACACCAGAGGCACGGGAGGACCAGCAACGTATAAAAGACCCAGACAACATGCATCCATAGAACAAGATGGATAAAGGGCGTCACCTAAGTCCTTTCAACTATGCTCTTAGCAAAGCAGATAAGGAAATCTTTTTTGCAGTACTTTATAGTATCAAAGTGCCATCTGGCTTCTCGTTGAATATAAAGGGGATAATTAATATGGTAGAGAAAGAAAAATCCAAAACCTGAAGTCGCATGACTGCCACGTGATTATGATGCAGTTGCTTCCGGTTGCATTGAGGGGGCTTCTACTGGAAAATGTTCGAGTTTCCATTGTGAAGATATGTGCACTCCTTAATGCAATATCTCAGAAGGTAATCAATCCAGAGGATCTGCTAAGGTTATAGAAGGATGTGGTCCAATTTCTTGTTAGTTTTGAGTTGGTGTTCATGATACGTACAAAACATATCTACTTTCTCGAATACCTTTTGTATTGTTTTTCCTCTAAACTTGTGTGATTTGGATACAACTAACAAGGACTGCCGCTGTTTTCTGCAGAATTACCTTGGTGTCTAGTTTTTGTGTAGAAAATCAACTATAAGGAAAAATCCCAGAAAATATGCCAAAAATCCTATTTCACCAGAAGACTCACGGAGCCAGAAGACGAGACGGATTAGGGCCACAAGGGGACCACACCACCTGGCCACGCGGGCCAGGCCAGGGCGCGCCTAGGGGTGGTGTGGCCGCCTCGGCTGCCCCCTCGGTCTCCCTCTTCGCCTATAAGTTGCCTCTTGACCAAAAACCAAGGGGGTTCGATGTTTTTTCAGAAAGAGTTCCGCTGTGCCGCCACCACCAGATTCCGCGATTCGGAACCAGAAACTCTATTCTGACACCCTGCTGGGGCCAAGGAATTGGAGGAGATCATTGCCATCATCATCACCATCGCTTCTCCATCGACCATCCATGTTTTCCCCATCTATGAGTGAGAAATCCCCCGCTGTAGGCTATGGGGATGGTAGGGATTGGATGAGACCGTTCATGTAATGGCATCGAATTGTTAGGGCACGGTGCCTAGTATCTATTATTAGTGATTTTTGACTTTGTTGCAACTTGTTATGCTTAATGCTTGTCACTAGGGCTCGAGTGCCATGATTTCAGATCTGAACATGTTATTGATTCATTATGATAGTATTGTTTATGGTCTTACCTACAAGTTGTATACACACGTTGTTGTCCAGAACCAAAGGCCCCGAAGTGACAGAAATCGCGATAACCGGAGGGAATGGCTTTGATGTGAGGATCAAATGTGTTCACGGAGTGTTAATGCTTTGCTCCGATGCTCTATTAAAAGGAGCACCTTAATTGCCAGTAGTTCTCTTGAGGCCCCGCTGCAAACGGGCTAGCATGATAAAAGATGTTGTGCAAGTTCTTATTGCGAGCACGTATGACTATATATGGTACACATGCCTATGATTATTTAGTACTTGGATGCTTTATCTTATTTATCTGCAAATGCCCTATATCTTGATTGCCATATGAATTGTCTTGTCCATGCAATGCCCGTCCATCCATCCCTATGCCTACAGCGCTTTAATCATACTATTTACTGCAATTGTTACTACTATCTTTACTTTTACTACTGCTGTTACTTTACTATTGCTACTACAAAGCTATTGCTACTGATAAACTGCTGTGAGCAAGATTGTTTCCAGGTGCAGCTGAATTGACAACTCAGTTGTTAAGGCTTATAAATATTCTTTGGCTCCCCTTGTGTCGAATCACTAAATTGGGTTTCACTTCCCTCAAAAATACTACGATACACCCCCTATACTTGTGGGTAATTAAGACTATTTTCTGGCGCCGTTGCCGGGGAGCATAGCTTTATTTATCAAATTCACTCTAAATCACTATTGTTCGCTGCCATCCATCCATCATGGGTAAGTATCGTGATGGCAAGGTTCCTATTTTACCATCCACTACAAGAAAAGGTACGGTTCTGAACACCTCTGTTGCTCTTGATTCACCATCTGTTATGAGTAAGCTCCTTACACCACCACATACACATGCTACACACAGTGCTACTACTGCTGAATCTGAAACTTCTGATACTTATGATGCTGCTTCTACTGTGCTTGATAAGAGTGGTTCATTAGGTCCTTTCCTAGATGCTACGATTGCTAGAACTATAGCTGGAAATACTGAAACTCCTAATGAAGACACTACTACACCTATTAGTTCACCTGAGTCTAGAGAGAGCTATGATATTGAAGACGGTTATATTGAGATGACCGATGAATTTATTAAAGAATGTCAAAAGATCCATGATAGGAGTGCTATTAATAGTCTCCTTGAGAGGCGTACTATAAAACCCAAATTGTCCCCTAATGCTAAGTTTGCTGCATCTCCCATAAACATTAAAGATAAGGATTATGATTTCTTTCTTGATCTATCTTACATAGCTATTGTTGAGAAAGAACCTTTTTGTGGGACTAAGAATGAAAAAAGATGTAGCACATATGACTGAGCTTTCTACCATGAGTGGCCTATTTTCTGATGATATTAAGATGCGCACCTACTTTGCTGCTAAATTTTTCCCTTTTTCACTGAAAGGAGAAGCTAAAACTTGGTTTAATAATTTACCTCCTGGATCTATTGATAAACCTAATTGCTTGATTAGTACTTTCCTGCAGAAATATTTTCCTCCTAGTGCTAGACATGCTATTTTACATGAACTTTTTGATTTTAAACTGGGACAAAAGAGATATTGCCTGAATCATGGGCAAGGTTTTGTACTTTGATTCATGCACATGCTGGATGTCCATTACCTAAGAATGAGCTTCTTGATATATTTTATAATGGACTAACTGAAGAATCTAGGACATACCAAGATAGTTGTGCTGATTGTGTTTTCAGGAATAGGACTCCCAAGGAAGCTGAGGAAATAATGGCCAAAATAAGCAAGAATTATGAAGACTGGACTCCTCCTGAACCAGCTATACCTGAAACAATTATACCTGAACCAGCTATCCCTGCGCCTACACCAACATCAAAGAAGAGGGGAGTTATTGAACTAAATGATGAAGTGATGAAGGAAGCTAAGAAATGTCTTAAGGAGAAGGGAATTAAAGCTGCCGACGTCAAGAATTTACCTCCTATAGAAGAATTATGTAAGCCAATTCCCCACTCATCCACTATTGAGGTACACTCTCTCCAACATTTTGATGAAGGTGATATCCCTTACTCTAAACCACCTGATCAATGCTTAGAAGAATTCGATATTTTTATTGTTAAGCAAGATAATTTTAATAAAAGGGTGTAAAATCATTTAATTGAAAACTCTAGATCTATTGTTGAGTTAAAATATATCGTGGAAAGAACCTCTAATGATGTTAAAATGCTTGTTAAACATTTTCAAATGGTTCAAACTCAAATTGATTAGCTTATTAAAGTACAAAAAGACTTGCTAGTTAATGCTGCTAAAGAAAAACATGCTTATGAAATTAGAACTAGAAGTGGTGCTGCTACCCAGGATCCTCTATATCCTAAGGGGCATCCTAAAAGAATTGAGAGGATTATCAACAAGCTGAAAATAGTGGTACTACTCGTAAGAAAAGAAAAAAGAAACATAAAACCATTGTAGAACCTTCAGAGCCTGCTATAAATCATAATAGTATATCTGTCTCTGATGCTGAAACTGAAAGTGGTAATTAAGAAAATGATGCTCCTAATAAAGAAAAAAATAAAGAAGAACCTGAAAAGCACACTAAGAATACTAAATACACTATGGAAGATTTTGTTGCTAAGAAACATGGTAGTGAAAGAGAGCCTTGGGTCCAAAAACCTATGCCTTTCCCTGATAAGAAACACAAGTCAAAGGAAGATGAACACTATAATAAGTTTTGTGAGTGGATGAAACCTTTATTATTGCAAATTCCTTTGACTGATGCTATTAAATTGCCTCCTTATTCAAAGTATATGAAGGATATTGTCTCGAATAAAAGGAAGATCCCTAATGAAGAAATTTCTACTTTGCTTGCTAATTATTCCTTTAATGGTAAGGTTCCAAAGAAACTTGGATACCCAGGGATTCCAACTATTCCGTGCTCTATTAAAAATAGTTATGTTAGAACTGCTTTGTGTGATTTGGGAGCAGGAGTTATTGTTATGCCTTTCTCTCTCTATAAGAGACTTCAACTTGAAAAATTAATACCAACTGCTTTGCAAATGGATGATAAATCTACTACTCTTCCTATTGGTATATGTGAGGATATACCTGTTCAAGTGGCTCATAATTGCTTAATATTAACTGATTTTGTTGTCCTTGAAATGCCTGAAGATGATAATGTGTCTATTATTTTTGGGAGACCTTTTCTTAATACTGCAAGAGCTGTTATTAATTGTAATCAAGGAAAGGTGACTTTTAATGTTAATGACAAGGAGCATACTGTCTACTTCCCCAAGAAGATTGATAGGACTTATGGTTTGAATTCAATTGAACATGTTGAGGGCATTCAAGTTGGAGAAATATAGTGTCCCATACCAAGAGAAAATATGAAACTATTATGTTTGGGACCATTGCTATCAAAGTTGAGGTAACATAATCATTAGTGGAATACAAAGTTTTGTTTTATATAAAATTGTTTTGGTAACAAGACCTGATCAACCTTGTTAACAAAGGGATTTTAATGAACAAAATAATGTTTTCACCATGATTATCTCCGCTTACATCTAGTTTATCTATTTTAGCTTTTTCTTTCATTTAGTTTACTTTTCTATTGTTAGTTCCTTGCATATTAGATGTCTTAGAACTTCTGAAGTTTTAGCTTTGTTTAGCTGTTGCATCATTCCAGAAACCTTTTTTTGTCAGAAAATCATTCATCTATACCTGAAAATTGCTCAAAACTAAAGTGTCTCGAAAAATTCTAGAAAATTCATATTAAATTTTTACGTGAAAAAAGTGGCAGAGAAGTGCCTGGAGAGTACCAGGGGGTCCCACCAGGCAGGCACACCACCTGGTGGCACGGCCAGCCCTGGGCCTCCACTCACTCTCTCACTTGCCACTGCTTCCTCTCTCCCGAGAAAATACCAGTTCATTGCTCGAAATCGTGTTCTTGCTGTTCTTGCCCACGATTTTTCAATCTCCTTGCTTAGGCCATCATTGCTGCTGAATTTTGGAGCATTTGTTCTCCGGTATGTGTCTCCTCCGCTTGTCCAAGTAGATTTGTGTTTGGTGGTTTATATCTTGAGTATTTTGCTGCTGTAGGTGACAGGTTATGAGAGCTTGTAAGCTTGTTCAATGCTTAGAGATATTGTTTTGATGCATGTTTAGGCCTTTTACAAGTCCCTATGAGTAGTGCCCTTCATTATATATTCACTTTGCAATCACTTGTTTAATGGATGTTCAAATTTCATAATAGAAGATGAATGAACATCAACTCAACCATCATGAACTAAGGGTGCCTGAGGTGATGAAGGTTCACCGAGAGGAGGAAGTTTTTCCTTCCATCTATCCATGCCCCGAATTCATGAGGGCTGCAGGAATTTCCCAGGACTTCCATACTTTGGTTTCTAATGCAGGATTGGAGCACTTTGTGGAGAATGAACCTTGTCAAATTGTTAAACTAACTATGTCAGTAGTGTAGGACTTTTGATTTAGTTACTCTTTGCCTAACCCCATGGTTCACTACAAAATTTACAATATAGATGCCGGCCTTCCTCTTGATGACTTTTGTGCAGCTATTACGGTACCTCAGTGGGGATCGTGTGGAAGGATTAAAGAGCAACCTACACCACTCATGGACATGTATGCGGAGATTTGCCAAGGGAGCAGCTTCTCGAAGGAGAGTGGGAAAATCTGTAACATTCATCTCCCATCTATTCGCTACTTTGCTTACTTTATTGCCAAGTGTGTTATCGCTAGGAAAACTGCTAATAAGCTATCCTCATACAATCTAGCATTCATCTCAGCTGCTTTAAAACGAGATAGAACTTACAACTTAGGTGCCTTAATAACTTTCCGTCTTGCTGCTAACCGCGAGAAAGGCGGAATTTGTGGAGGCCTCATTACCTCTCATTTATTAGTTGCATGGTTTAGTGCCTCATCATCTAGACCTACAGGTTCCCATAGAAAGGCTTGACCTTAATTCCATGATACAGCATAAATTTGTTTCTTCTTGGGCTAATTTGAGCGAGTTATCTTATGAAATAACCTTTCTCAAGGCTGGTTGGAGAAGGAGTAAGTCCGAGCGATTTGTTCTTTTGCCTGCACCTATTTTGTTTAACCTTGATACCAGGGTAGGATGGTCACTCACTGAGGAGGAGCTTGATACGTACTTGGGAGATCTCTCCCAACATGAGTAGGATACTAGAAGGGAGGTTACAGATGATTCGGTCTAGCCCTCATATGAGGGGGAGTCTTCATATCAGCAACCTACCTATGATTGGGGAGCTTCTTGTTCTTCCCAAGGGCCTAACCACGATCATTCTTACAATGACCTGCCTGCTTGGAACCCTTACTCGCATTTGGTTTGATACTGACTTAGGCCAAAAGCCTAAGCTTGGGGGGAGGTACACTGACATCACACTCATCTCCATATCAGGTTTCGTCGGTACTTTGTATATTCATGCTTCATTCTCTTTTTAGTTTTTGTTCTTTCTTTACTTTTGCTTTCTAAAACACAAAAAGACCAAAAATATTTCTGTTGTTTCTCTTTGTTTGCTTCTTATTTTTGCCATGGTTTGCTTTTTTCATTTTGGCTTTGTCTTAATTATTCGAAAAGCCCAAAAAGATTTTGCTTTGCTTGTTTTTCCTTTTTGTTCTTGTCTCTGAAAATTAAAAACACCAAAAATATTTGTTGTTGTTCTTTGGTTTTGTGAAGTTTGTTGCAGGGTTCAGCAGTCCTCAGTGGAATTTGGTTTCATGTTATTATTCAAGCCACACAAGTGAAGGGCAATAATGAGGATTAATGACAACTTGAGGTGTGGTAAGAGGCTGGTAACGATCTCTATTTGTTTTCATTTTTGTACATATACTCATCATTGTGGGCATGCTTAGTCTGTTCATGTAGGGTGTATGTTATTTAATGATGCTTAGTAGTTCTTGCTTTCTTATGATTAGCTCCATCTCGCTAATAGTTTGTAGCTTGTCATATGAATGTTTGCTTGCATTGCTCTATTCATAACTTGGTATGACACTGTGGTATCCTCCTCTGAATGTTTCACTTGAATTGACTTGGCACGTGCTCAAGCATGCATATGACTGAAACAATAGTCAGTTAAGCCTCGATGAATTATTTTGCCTCATGGGTGTTGAATCACTTTCATGCCATGATTAGTCCTGTTCTGTTGCAAGCATGATTATGACAGTTATTGCTCTCTCATTTGTCGCTCCCTTACTATTGCTAGCCTTCACTTGCACTGAGTATAAGCTTTACTCGTGTTCCCAACTCCGTAAAACTAATATTTCCAAAAGTGTCCACCATACCTACCTATTAGCATCATTTGTTATTCCGTGCATGCTTAGTATGCCTTGTTTTCTTCCGAATAAAATGTTTGCTTGTTATGAGAAAGTTAGTTAGTAAAGCTCTCACGAACTTGATGGCACACTTTACTTTCTTGCACTTAATAATCTTGAGCCATTGCGTCCATCTTTGTTGTGTATATGCTTGCGCTTTATAAGTTGAAGTTAGCAAAACCATGTATCATGGGGAACACTTTCAACATTGCACGGGTACTTTGTACCTCATTGATATCATGATTCTTTTGCTTATGGATCCCGACGGTGTGAAATCAAAGGGGAACTTGTAAGATCATGGAGTTTGTATATGTGTTAGAGAAACGCATGGGCCGCTAGCCTAAGCCATGCCTAACCATGGTGGAAACTTGCAGCATAACCATAATGAGCATTCTATGAAGCATCCTCAATAAAAACCTATGCAAATAGAAAATAAAAAGATCACTGAGATGCTCATTGTCTGCTTGCCTTGTCATTTTGATTATGGGATAACTCCTGTATCATGTGCAAGGGGTACCCTGTTGGTGGTTCTCTATGATACATATGTACTTACAATGACAAAAGCTTGCTTGTGACTGAAGTTGAGTAGCATGAGGTTCGGTACTCGTAAGTAAGGGCATGAGATTTTAACTTATAATTTGTCAAGCATATCCTCTTAGTTGTGTCACTTTAACCTTAACCATTTAAAGATGCTTATGATAGGGGCAATGAGAGCTCAAAGCTAATGAGTACCATACTTTCAGCATTTGGAAGCCTTTCAAACTTTTCAAAACCTTTTCATCTCCTTGTTGAGTCACCACCTATTCTATGAGCACTTTGTTGAGAGCATAGTTGTCATTCTTAGTATAATGTGCTTGTCTCAAAACTTGATTAATTGTGTGACGACTTTGATGCTTGTATCTTTGATATCTTTACTTCTAGTCTTCACTTGAACTTTAGAGGTGCCTTGGCATTTATGTTTGCTCTACAATCAAAGGCAAGCGATATACCACTCTATCATACCTTTTTATGAGCATTACAATGTTACTTATGTTTATGTTTCATGCTACTTATTATTTTTGAGTTGGAATCTCTTCATAGCTTGCAATAACTATTAAGTAACTTAGTTGCATACTCGTTATTATGAATTGGCTGAGTAGTTGATCACATGCTGAGAATATATACATCTTATGAAGAAAATGTGTTCGTGAAAGTTTCTTTTATCGCACTCAGTTTTCAACTGAATTGATTGAGGACAAGCAATAAGCTAAGCTTGGGGGGAGTTGATATGTCCAAAACGTATCTACTTTCCCGAACTCTTTTGCTATTGTTTTTCCTCTAAACTTGTGTGATTTGGATACAACTAACACGGACTGACGCTGTTTTCAGCAGAATTACCTCGCTGTCTAGTTTTTGTGTAGAAAATCAACTATCAGCAAAAATCCCGGAAAATATGCCAAAAATCAAATTTCACCAGAAGACTCACGGAGCCAGAAGACGAGACGGAGTAGGGCCACGAGGGTCCAACACCACCTGGCCGCGCGGGCCAGGCCAGACCGCGCTTGGGGGTGGTGTGGCCGCCTCGGCTGCCCCCTCGGCCTCCCTCTTCTCCTATAAGTTGCCTCTTGACCTAAAAATCATGGGGGGTTCCACGTTTTTCCAGAAAGAGTTCTGTTGCTCCACCACCACCAGATTCCACGATTCGGAACCAGAAACTCCGTTCTGGCACCCTGCCGGGACGTGGAATTGGAGGAGATCATCGCCATCATCATCACCATCGCTTCTCCATCGACCATCCATGTTTCCCCCATCTATGAGTGAGTAATCCCCCGCTGTAGGCTATGGGGATGGTAGGGATTGGATGAGATCGTTCATGTAATGTCATCGGATTGTTAGGGCATGGTTCCTAGTATCTATTATTAGTGCTTTTTGACTTTGATGCAACTTGTTATGCTTAATGCTTGTCACTAGGGCCCGAGTGCCATGATTTTAGATCTGACCATGTTATTGATTCATTATGATAGTATTGTTTATGGTCTTACCTGCAAGTTGTATACACACGTTGTTGTCTGGAACCAAAGGCCCTGAAGTGACAGAAATTGGGATAACCGGAGGGAATGACTTTGATGTGAGGATCACATGTGTTCACGGAGTGTTAATGCTTTGCTCCGATGCTCTATTAAAAGGAGCACCTTAATTGCCAGTAGTTCCCTTGAGGCCCCGCTGCAAACAGGCTGGCAGGACAAAAGATGTTGTGCAAGTTCTCATTGTGAGCATGTATGACTATATATGGAACACATGCCTATGATTATTTAGTACTTGGATGCTTTATCTTATTTATCTGCAAATGCCCTATGTCTTGATTACCATATGAATTGTCTTGTCCATGCAACGCCCGTCCATCTATCCCTATGCCTACCACGCTTTAATCCTACTATTACTGCAATTGTTACTACTGTCTTTACTTTTACTACTGATGTTACTTTACTATTGCTACTACAAAGATGGTGCTACTGATAAACTGTTGTGAGCAAGATTGTTTCCAGGTGCAGCTGAATTGACAACTCAGTTGTTACGGCTTATAAATATTCTTTGGCTCCCCTTGTGTCGAATCAATAAATTGGGTTTCACTTCCCTCGAAAATACTGCGATACACCCCCTATACTTGTGGATCATCCGTTCCTGCCATCCTTCTTCAATATTATGACGCATCTCCTGGTTCACCTTGTCAAAGGATTGCCATTCTCGGTCCTGTGTTCCTACACAAGATGTTCCCCTTCGAGAGGTTCATGGGAGTCTTAAAGAAATATGTTCATAATCATGCTAGGTCAGAAGGAAGCATCTCCAAGGGCTATGGAATAGAGGAGGTCATTGAGTACTGTGTTGACTTTATTCTTGACCTTAAGTCAATTGGTGTTCCTGAATCGCGGAATGAGGGAAGACTACATGGAAAAGGCACGCTAGGAAAGAAATCAATGATATGTAGGGACGAGATTTCTTTCACTCAAGCACACTACATAGTTCTACAAAATTCCAGCTTGGTGGCCCCGTATATCACTGAACACATTAATATTGTATGCTCCCAACACCCGAGACAGTCTGACCCCTGGATTACACATGAACATGTGAAAACTTTCGGCGGTTGGTTGCGAACACATCTCATGAATGACAACACTATTGGAGATCAGATGTACTTGTTGGCTGGGACACCATCTTCGACTGTATCGACTTACCAAGGGTACGAGATAAATGGGAATACCCTCTACACGATCACCAAAGATAAAAAGAGCACCAACCAAAACAGTGGTGTCCGCATGGATGCAACAAACAACAACAGGCAAAAGGACACCTATTATGGTTACATAGAGGAGATATGTGAACTTGACTATGGACCTTCTTTTAAGGTCCCTTTGTTTCGGTGCAAATGGGTCAAGCTTGATGGAGTAGGGGTAAAGGTAGACCAGCTGTATAGAATGACAACCGTGGATCTCAACAATATTGGTTACACAGACGAACCATTCGTCCTAGCCAATGATGCGGCTCAGGTTATCTATGTGAAGGACATGTCCTCCAGACCAAAAAAAAGAAAATGTAAGCAAACGAATCCATCATACGATGAGCCAAAGCGTCACATAGTTCTTTCAGGGAAAAGAAATATCGTGGTAGTCGACGATAAGACAGACATGTTAGAAGATTATAATAAGTTTCATGAAATTCCGCCCTTCAAAGTGAACGTTGACCCAAGCATCGCGTTAAATGATGAAGATACTCCATGGTTATGGCCGAAGCAATCATAAGCAAGGGACATACGTGAACATGATGTGAACATTGGTGATGTGTAATATATTTGATGTATTAAAACTTTTTGTGATGTTTGAAATTTTCCAAGTTTCATATTTTTAGGGTTTCGGGTTTAGAGTTTAGGGTTCTAGGGTTGGAGCCAATAGTAACAGGGACTTAAGATATTTCAGGGGCCGTTAGTTCTGGCTGGAGCCAATAACCGGGACTTAAGATATTTCCCACCCTTCTCAAAGCCGCCAAGCCATGCGTCATGCTTGCCCACCATTTCCCTCCACTTCCTGCCATATTTTCCCGCCATTTCCCTCCGCTTCCCGCCATATTTTCCTGCCATTTCCCTCTGCTTCCCGCTATATTTTCCCGCCATTTCCCTCTGTATATATGCTGACCGCCATGGCCATCCACACATCCACAACTTCCCCTCTCACAATAATGGACACCGCATACTGGGCCATTCTGACCCTAGAGGAGACTGAGGCGCTGTGGGCCTCTAGCTATCCATGCTCGTCAGGTTACCGGTGCCTGCTGACTGGATGCTGAGCATTGGAGGAGCTCCTGTCCCTCCTCTGCCTCAAGGTTCCACCCACTAGGCGGCCATCACGAACCACTTCTACCTCGAGCTCACACCGGAGCAGCGGATGGATCCCCATTGGGATCCCGACAACTATGACACCTAGAATGCCTTCTTCACTAACCGGCGAGAAACGGAGCTTGGCAGGTACGAGGGTGACGTCCCACCCCCGTTGAACCACAACGAGTCTGGCCGCCGCCTGTGGTGGGCAAACCGGGTTGTCGTCGGTGTGATGCGCTACATCGCCCAGGGAGATCATCCTCGCCTACGGTGCCCGCACTTTGACCCTCCACAGAGCCACAAGAAGGGTGGAGATGGTGAAGGCCGCATGCTACATGACATCATCATCCAGGATCCCCCTCCCTCGCGCGTCGTGAATCCGAGGACGGAGTGGAAGGTACCCCTGGAATATGCCCTGGCTGGGCTTAGGATCCAGCCGCGTGCGCCTAGCGACGAAGATGAAGACAACCCTGAAGTTGTGTACTATAGGGCTAGATATGAGTATGACTAAAGGGGGGGCCTTTAGTCCCGATTCCTTATTCCTAGTTTTTTAATAATAATAAATGTCTTGAGTGTTAGTCCCGGTTTGTGGCTGGACCGACGTGACTAAAGGGGGCCTTTTGTCCTAATTCCATAGTCCCATAGGAAACCGGGACTAATATATTGTTTCCTACTAGTGTTGGTCTCTCTACAACTTTCCCGAACTATATATGAAGATGTTGTTCTATTCTAACTAATTTCACATATTAGGGAGTGCCTCTATGGTCAGCTTGAGAGAGACGCCTGAGGACTGCATCCTTAGGCATCTCCCTAAAGCTGGCCATAGTGTTGTCCCTATTCTCGCAGACCATCTTGTAGTTCATAACTTCTCTAGCTAGATCAATTTGTCGGGGAGCTAACTAATTTCACATATTAGGGAGTGCCTCTATGGCCATCTTCAGAGAGATGCCTGAGGACTAGATCCTTAGGCATCTCCCTGAAGTTGGCTGTAGTGTTGTCCCTACTCTCGCACACCATCGTGTTTCACATATTAGGGAGTACATCTATGGCCAGATTGTTGGAGATGCCAGAGGACTGGTCTCCGTCGGCATCTCCCTGAAACTAGCTGTAGTGTTGTCCCTGCTCTTTCACACCATCTTGTTTGCAGTTAATAACTTCACATGGATGCCTATTTATAGATTAAGCATCATGACATAGTGTCGACACTCATGACATAATGTCAACGCTCACCCCTGTCATAATGCTGCCACCCATCGAAATAGTGTCGTCACTCACTAGCATAGTGCTGCCACTCACGAAATAGTGTCGACACTCACTGGGATAGTGTTGCCACCCACATTTAGTCCCGGATGGTGTCTCCAACCTGGACTACAGGTTCATCTTTAGTCCCGGTTGGAGACACCATCCGGGACTATGCCCGGGGCTGAGGCTCACTAAACTTGCAGTGGATCTCTGATGAAATAGCATGTTCTGAAACTAAAATGATTTAAAAAAAATCATGAGCATTATATCATGTAGCTATAGTTCAAATCTACCCGGCCTCCTACCGATTCAGCAGGAATTTTTCTTGTTCATAAGGGGTGGACGGAAAGGTTTCAAATACACCGGTTTGGAAATTGTCCATCTAAGGTAGTCTAGTATTTTTGAAAAATGGCTTGGTACCAATTCCAAACTTTAATTTGGTGGTTGCTTCACAAAACACCATGATTTCGGCACCTCAAAAATGGAAATTGGGTTTTTCGTGTGATGAAAAGGAAAACTTCCTCCCGCAACATCGTAAGTCATCATAAGATGCACATGTGTGCACAATATGAGCATATTATCACAAATTATGCCGTGATTCTAGCCATAACATTGGTGGTTTGACCAAAATACCATGTAATCTCGAACATGATAGGTCATTTTGTGAAGGATTTTTTGTGATGTTTGAAATTTTCCAAGTTTCATATTTTTCCTTGCAACTATGACACCACGTGAAGATTTCACATTGTTTGAATAGTTTTTGAATTTTTTATGTCTGTTTTAAACTATATTCAAAACGGCAGGATTGAAGATTCCTAGCCGGGGCCCGAGCCTCGCTAAACTTGCAATAGATCTTTGATGAAATAGCATGTTGTGAACCTAAAAAATGATTTTTAAAAAAATTCATGAACATTATATCATGTAGCTGTAGTTCAAATCTACCCAGCCTCCTGTCGATTATGAATTTTATCATGAGCCTCATGATTTAAAAATAATAATTTTCAGCATCCAATTGTGTTGTACTATTATAGATATTTCTTTTCTGAACATTTTAATATGATATATGTTTTTTTCCGATTTATACATATTTTATTATGTATTATACAAGGTTAAACATTGCTTCAACTCTGAATAAGGCAGGAATCAAAATTTAATCAAGTTCAAATTGTTTCTGAAAATAGACCTTTAGCACCGGTTGTTGTCTACAACCGGTGCTAAAGGTTTGGTCCTATGCGCCAAAATCTGCAGGGCGCAATATGCCTTGGTGCAAAAGGCCTTTGCCTTATAACTTATTCCTCTTCCTTCTCAAAATCCAATCGACGCCAAAATCATGAGGAGCCACATGTCGCTGTCAGGCTGCCGAATTTTTCCATCACTGCCGTCGACCCTGCGCCCGCGCCCCCACCTTACCTAGCCGTCCGTCCCTGCTCCCACCGCCGCTCTGTCGCTGCCCCACACCCGCGCCCCCACCGCCGCGTCGTCGCTTCCCACGTCCGTCGACGCCCGTGCCCCTACCTGACCTCATTGACGCTCGCATGCCGGAGGTCGTCGCCGATGCCGCGCACCTCCGTCATCGACGCCCGCACCACCGCGCACCTCCGTCGACACCAGCGCACCACCGCATCACCGCGCACGCCTCTCCATATATATCTCTCTCTATAAATTTTTTAATTTCATTTGTATTTTTTAGGATTTAGTTTCTTAGAATTTCGTTTGAATTAATTAGGTTTTAGAATTATTTCTTAGGATTTAGTTTTTTAGTATTTAATTAGTTAGGTTTTAGAATTAATTAGGTTTTTGAATTATTTCTTAGGATTTAGTTTTTTAGGATTTTAATTTTAAATAGAATTAGGTTTTAGAATTATTTAGGATTTAGTTTGTTAGGATTTTAACATTATTTGCTAAGTATTATTGCTTAATATTATTTGCTTACTATTATTGCTTAATATTATTTGCTTAGTATTATTTCTTAGAATTATTGGTTAATATTAATTGCTTTGAAAAAAAGGTCCAAAAATAGGATGGTATTATGTGATTTTAGAATTATTTCTTAGGATTTATTTTCTTAGGATTTTAATATTATTTGCTAAGTATTATTGCTTAATATTATTTTCTTAGTATTATTGGTTAATATTATTTGCTTAGTATTATTGCTTTGAATAAATGGTCCAAAAATAGGATGGTATTATGTGATTTTAGAATTATTTCTTAGGATTTTAATATTATTTGCTAAGTATTATTGCTTAATATTATTTTCTTAGTATTATTGCTTAGCATTGTTGGTTAATATTATTTGCTTAGTATTATTGCTTTGAAAAAATCGTCCAAAAATGGTCCGTGCTATGAATTAGGGTAAAATAAAAATGACTTACGTCTTTGTGCAGAAACTATGGATCCACATGGAAGAGACGAAGAAAAGGAACAATTGCTCCAAGATATGATCTTTGAAAATTAGCAGCCAGATGTCACCTCGCTATTTTTGAACCCATCTCGTGATGGAGATGAGCAAAACCGAAGAGATGTCCCCGGTGAGGGAGACAAGCAAAACCAAAGAGATGTCCCCAGTGAGGGAGAGGAGCAAGAGCAAAGAGATGGCTCTGATGAGGGAGAAGGAGATGTAGACTTTGATGAGGCAGAAGCCGATGGCTCCGGTAGAACTATTATAATTACAAAGTCCGGCGAGGTATATATATTAATTAAGCATCTGATGTCTAGATGTATTATTTTATTTGTGTATATACATATATTAATGTTGTTTCTTCTTTTAACCCTCCGGATGAACATGAAAGGTACACAATTATAGAAATCGGTGAAGATGGCGGGCCGGTTGCTCCCGTGGACTATGCAAACAAGTTTGAATATCAGATGGGAGTTATTGTTAGGGACCACATCCCGATCATCGTGAAAGAATGTAAGAAGACAAAGACGGAAGGAGTTAGTTATGTGGACAAGAGAGCGAAAGATAACGTTTGGAGAACGCTCATGGTAAATTTCACCCCGACGGCGCCATAGGAGGATCCTGATGAAGATGAGGTTCTAGATCAGGAGGATCCTGATCTGAATACCATCGAGGGAAAAGTAAAGAAGTGGGCTCTTTTGATGATTGCAACAATGTTCAACAACTGGAAAGAAAAAAGTAAACATGAATTTTGTGCAGAAAAAGAAGACTCCGGTGTTTGAAGGACCCTATTTGAAGGTACACGACCAGTGGGCCGATTTTGTGATGTACAAGACATCGGACGAAGCTAAGAAAAGGTCATAAATAAATAAGGAAAATGCTGCTAAAAAGTTGTATCATCATACTATGGGGCAAGGAGGCTACAGGTCTGGCAAGCCAAAGTGGAAGAAATGGGAGGATGATCTAATTACTAAAGGGATCGAGCCAGAGATACCGAAATGGAACAATCAGGCAAGGGATTGGTTTTACGGGCATGGGGGCATGTTGGACTCAGAAGGGAAGTGTGTTTATAATAGAAGACATAAGGAAAGCCCACTTCCCATCGATGCCTTTAGAAATGTTCACAAGGAGGTTGAAGAGGGGAGGTTCCACCCCGAAAGAGAGAAGGACGAGCTCACACGCGCCCTTGGGAATCCTGAACACTTTGGACGAACACAAACCACAAAAGGCTCCAAACCGTAGAAATATTTGTTTCCACCCGAAAGGAAGAAACATCCCGATAGAAGACGTGAGAGGAAAAAGGAAAGGGAGGCAGACCGCTTGGCTAAGATTGAAAACGAACTAAGGAAGCAACGGGGTTTAATCGCCCAGCTTATCCAGCAAGGTACCGCCGGCTCATCTCGGCCACAGATAGAAGCTGCTCCTGATGCTACCGGCCCACCATCTCAGCAAAAAGGCAACGTGGCTTCCACCGAGCAGCCAGGTGGTGATGATGAAGTGGCTCTTTGGTACCTAGTGGATGATATCATGGGCTCGACACCATGCAAGCTACACGTGAAGGTTGTGAACTTAAGCGTGAAGGCGGTGGCCGGCTATGCCTTACCCACGTGCACGCCAACTTACCATTGCAGACCGGTTCCACAAGGATATGCTGTTGCCGGGGTTGATCAAGTTACGAGCGGGTTTGACCAGCTGGCGCTTGACTACCCTACCGGTGAAGGGGATTTGCTTGTGCTGGGAGATGCCATAAACACCACTGTTTTATGGCGAAAGGAATACATTGTGCTTCCAAATTGGATGCCAAGGTCTTCAGTGTGTCACATGTCTCTACATCGTCAGCCGTCTCCGTCTCCTCACCCGTCTCTAGCGCGTCAGCCTACTCCGCCAGCGTGTCAGCCTACTTTGCCGCATCAGCCTTCTTCTCCACCGCATCAGCAGTCTCCGCCACCGCCGCCATCCACTAAGGTTGAGAGCCAAAAGCAGAAGCGTACCAGCACAGCTTGACCGGATCCCCTCCCAAAAGTATAGCAAGAAGTGAAACAGTTCCTTGGAAGGAAGAAGAACCCCGCCGAGCCGCCTATAGAGAAGGAAAAATGTTAAAAATGCTGAAGACCCTATCAAAACCCGAGCCAAGGCTTATATCAGACTATGACCGCTCTATTCTCAAGTCACATAAGGCATCAAAAGAGCGGCCGAGAAGTAGTAGTGCAAAAGGGAAATTAGTTCCCCAGCTCGGAGAATAGAAAAACTCGTGCCCCCCGCTACAAGTGTATCCTATCGAGTGCTTGTATCCGGAGATGGTAAAACTATACAAAGGTGAAGCCGAAGCTTTTGGTATGAGTATTCCTGAGTACTTAAGCTGGGTCGATTTACCCGTGGGTGATCAAGTAGCATACTAATACAAGTATGGGGACCCTCTCGTAAGATCTAAGAAGATCCCGCATCTACCAACACAATTGCGAAAGTTGCATCGGTGGTACATGCAAACCTGTAAGGATGGGGCGAACTGGATCATAATGGGACTTAAACCAGATCATTACGAGCATATAGATGACGAGATAAACATCGAATTTAGTGAATTATTCTAGCTCTACAATCAAGACACCCTAGACAAATCACTCGTCAGTGCCTATTGTCTATAAGTACTAATTTTGTATTTAAATATTCTCTAGCTCAGCTCGTTCATTGCATGTATATACTCATCACTATATTAATTATGCAGATTGAAGATTCTCAAATGCAGGAAAGGACGAATAATCTATGACATTGGGTTCGTTGACCCATATACCGTGAATGCATATTGTCTAGATAACTTTCCCAAGGATATGAAGAATAACTTGGTACACGCGTTAAGGTTTAATGAAACCAAATCAGAAATACTATTTCCTTACAACTACATGTGTGTAAGATCTCACCATAATAAGATAAGATCCTTGTGATTGCAGCGCTAGTCCCTGGATTGAATTACTAGCACCCACAGTTTAAGATGAAGTACACAGAAACAAAGGTCATTATTACATCGCATATCCATGAATATAATGGTTCTTACATCTCACTAGTATAGTAACATATAAATAATCTTACCATGCTAAGATCCACCAAAAATATCACTAGTGCAATAGTGAAAATAATAGGACATAAGATGAAATATCACTTGCCTTGGTAGCTAGGGGAATAGGTACAATCCTCACAGCAATAAACTTCACAATCCACACAATCTACACATAGAACAATACAACAACAATAATTCAATCAATATAGCATCACAAAAATATGAATGCATGCAAATGCAATGATATGAACAAGGCTCTAAAACTTACAGAGTCGATAGTACAGAGGTTAAAATATCCTATCTAAAGGCATAAGAAAAACCAAAAAACAATTTATGGAATAATTTTTATGAGCAAAATACTCCTAAAAAGTTCTTCCTATAACTTCAATTTTTCAGAAGGAAGAGTGTGAAACAAGGCCTCTATAATAGGGGTATCATTTTTCTGAATCCATAGACACCAAATTTGCATTTTTCCGAATTGTGGATCAAAAGTTATTGAATTTCTAAGTTTAATATATAATCTGTCTATTTTTCTAATTAAACAGATAACCTAGCCGACGTGGCGCAACCCTATTGGTCTGTACCGGTTCGGTCAGATCGACCGCTGCGGGCCGTCAGATTTTAAGTGGCAAATGGACGGATTGGATCAGCCCGTACCGCTTCGGTCGTCGATCTAATCTGAGCCGCTGGCAACAGATCCAACGCCTCCTACGGCTCGGCCAGGAAAGGGCGGCGCTGACCTACTGCGCGCGGCGGCGGTGTTCCGGCGGTTCTAGAGGGGCAGGCGGTCTGTGGACTCTTACCAAGGGTCAAGGCTGTCGTGGTGGTCTCGATGGAGGTCACGGTGGATGGAGGGGAGCTCTGCTTCGCTCCAGATTCCTCACCGGAGTTCTGTCGATGGCGGAGCTCATGTCTCTGCATTGGTGACGATGATCTGGGGCTCGAATAGGCAAGGAGAGAGGTCAGTGAGGTGCGCCCGGGTCAACACAGTTTAGTAGAGGTTCAAAAGGGGCGGCGGAAACCCTAGGCTTACCAAAAAACTCGACGGACGGTGGCGGCAGAGGGAGTTCGCCAGCGATGATCGCGTCATCGACCTGGGGCAAGAAAAGGCATGCGGCCAGGACACGACAAAGGAGATAGGGCAGAGACGAGGGCACGAGGTGGTCGGAGCTCACCAGAAACGTCTCCGGGGTTGCGTCCAACAGCGGCGGTTCGAGCTTGTAATTAGGGAGCCTGGGGGCTCTCCGGGGGTAGTTGCTGAGGTGAAAAGGAAGAGGAGTGAGATGGGATTAAGGAGTGATCGTCGTGGAGGATTAATGCGAGAAACGCTCGAATTTGAGCCGATTCGAAACAGCAGAGGAGGGGAGGGGGTGCAGCTCATCTTGCGTGGAAGAAGATGAGGTGGCGATGACGTGGGAGTGGGGCCATGAGGTAAGTGGGAGGGGGCATGCAGAGGGGGTGTGAGAAAAGAAAGAGAGGGGAGGAGTGGCCCAGGTGGGCTTGTTGGGTTGGTTTGGGCTGAAAAGGCCAGAACTGCAGCTGCTGTTTAATTTTTGTTTCTCCCCTTTTCTTTTTTCCTTTTAGATTTTCTTTTCCTAAGTTTTGGATTTAGCAAAAGGGCTCCAAATTGCCTCAAAATTTCACCAAATTTTTGGAGGACAAACTAGATGCAATGTAATACATGCCATGATGATATGAGTGCAATGATGATGGTTTTCAGATGGAATTTTTTGGGATGTTACAAATCTAACCCCCTTAAGATGAATCTCGCCCTCGAGATTCGGGTTGGCTAGCAAATAGGTGAGGGTGATCTCTCAGAAGTTCATCCTCTCGCTCCCATGTTGCTTCTGATTCAGTGTGATGGTTCCACTGCACTTTGCAGAATTTGATTGTCTTGGTACGGGTAATTCTTTCTGTTGTCTCCAGAATCTTAATAGGTTTCTCTTCATAAGTGAGATCATTCTCTAGCTGAACTTCTTCAAACGGTATAGTGTCTTTCAACAAAGTTTCTTCCATCTCTGGGTGACACTTTTTTAGCTGACTGACATGAAATACATTATGAACTGTTGACAGAGATTCCGGTAATTCTATCTCATATGCCACTTCTCCTTTGCGGCTCAAAATCTTGAAGGGTCCTACATAGTGTGGTGCTAATTTTCCTTTGATTCCAAATCTCTTCACACCATGAAGTGGTGATACCCTGCGATAAGCTCTATCACCAACCTCATGTGACCTCTCTACGTTTTGGATCTGCATAGCTCTTTTGTCGAGATTGGGCTACCTTTAGCCTATCCCTCACCATCTTGACTTTCTCTTCAGCCTCCTTGATTAGGTCTGGCCCGAACAAATTTCTTTCTCCTACTCCATTCCACAACAACGGTGTAGTACACTTCCTTCCATAAAGTAATTCAAACGGAGCCATTTCTATGCTTGATTGATAGCTGTTATTGTAGGAAAACTCTGTGTATGGTAGACTTTCATCCCAACTAGATCCATAATCCAATGCACAAGCTCTTAGCATATCTTCCAATATCTGATTGGTCCTTTCTGTCTGCCCATCAATCCGTGGATGAAACGCAATGCTGAATTCTAGTCGAGTTCCCAATGACTCGTGAAGTTATCACCAAAAGTGCAACGTGAATTGAGTTCCTCTATCAGAAACGATACTCTTAGGCACCCCATGTAAACATACAATTCTATTCATGTATATCTTGGCTAGCTTGGCACTTGTGTAAGTGGTCTTCACCGGTATGAAATGAGCCACTTTTGTCAAGCGATCAACGATAACCCATATAGAATCGTATCCAGATTTAGTCCTTGGCAGTGCGGTGATAAAATCCATACCGATTTTATCCCATTTCCAATCAGGTATTGGCAGTGGTTGTAATAATCCCGCCGGTTTCTGATGTTCTGCCTTTACACGACTACATACGTCGCACAGGGCAATGTGTTCTACTGTATCTTTCTTTAAATTATTCCACCAAAATCTTTCCTTAACATCCATATACATCTTGGTGTTGCCAGGACGAATTGAATATGGTGAGTTGTGAGCTTCTTGTAAGATCAACTTCTTAAGTTCAAGATCCTGCGGAATATAGATACGTTTTTCGTACCATAAGGTTCCTTGTTCATCTGCATGAAATCCTTTTGCCTTGCCTTCTCTAATTTTACTTTTGATTTCTTCTATTTCTTTGTCCATCTTTTGAGCTTCTTGAATTCTGTTCATCAGTGTGGGTTGCACTTCCAAGGAGGCAAGGTATCCTTCAGGCACTATCTCTAATCTCAACTCCCTAAATTGGGCGAATAACTCCTCCGACAATTCTCCTTTATTGAGGACATTTACATAAACCTTGCGACTTAATGCATCGGCTACGACATTTTCCTTTCTAGGATGGTATTGCAAACTTAAGTCGTAGTCCTTGATAAGTTCTAGCCATCTTCTTTGTCTCATGTTCAGTTCCTTCTGAGTAAAAATGTATTTCAGACTCTTGTGATCGGTGAACATTTCACAACGCTTTCCCATAAGATAATGCCTCCATGTTTTTAAGGCATGCACAACTGATGCCAACTCTAGGTCATGAGTGGGATAGTTCACTTCATGATTTTTGAGTTGCCTTGATGCATAAGCTACAAGTCTACCTTCCTGCATTAGTACACCTCCTAGTCCTTGGTGAGATGCATCACAATAGACTTGAAAGTATTTCTCAAGATCTAGCAAACATAACTCTGGTGCTGACACTAGTCTCTTGTTCAACTCCTGAAAGCTGGTTTCACATGCTTCTGTCCAGTTAAACTTCTTCTCTTTCTTTAGCAGATCAGTCATAGGCTTTGCTATCTTTGAAAAAAATTCAATGAACCTCCGATAGTATCCTGCTAGGCCTAGGAAACTACGGATTTCTTTAACCAATTTAGGAGGTTCCCATTCTATCACAGCTGTCACTTTTGCTGGGTCAAATGCTATACCATTTCCAAATACTATATGCCCAAGAAACCCACTTCATTCAGCCAAAATTCACATTTACTGAACCTGGCATATAGTTTGTGTTCCCTGAGTTTCTCTAGAATGAGGCGTAGGTGTTCTTCATGTTCTTTGTTGCTCTTGGAATATACCAATATGTCATCGATGAATACCACTACGAACTTGTCAAGAAATTCCATGAATACCTTATTCATCATGTTCATGAATTAGGCCGGTGCATTGGTCAACCCAAACGGCATCACTGTATATTCATACAACCCATATCTAGTGGTAAATGCAGTCTTTGGTATATCATGTTCTCTAATCTTTAGTTGGAAGTATCCTGATCGAAGATCAATTTTTGAGAACACACATGCTCCCTCTAGCTGATCAAAGAGATCATTTATTCTAGGTAGGGGATATTTATTCTTTATGGTCACTTCATTAAGTGATCGATAGTCTATGCATAGCCTTTGACTTCGGTCCTTCTTCTCAACAAATAAAACTGGTGCTCCCCAAGACGAAGAACTTGGATGGATAAATCCCTTTTTCAACTGTTCTCCTAGCTATTTCTTGAGTTCTTTTAACTCGTCCACCGACATTTTGTAAGGTATCTTTCCTATAGGTCTGGTTCCGGGCAGTAGGTCGATCAGAAACTCCACATCCCTATTTGGTGGCATGCCAGGTAATTCTTCGGGGAACACATCTGCATATTCCTTCATTATTGGTACACTGTCTAGGCTAACCCCCTTAAGAGAATTGACCTTACTCCCCTTGGGTTCAAAGTTAGACTTGAACCTGATCCTTTTCTTTTCTGGGGTGGTGAGCATAACAGTTCGTTTGGCACAATCAATCACTCCCTCATAACATGTCAACCAGTCCATCCCTAGTATTACATCTAATCCTTGGGACTCTAGGATTATTAAATTAACTGGAAACTTGGTCTTTCCAATTTCTAGGGTTATCTGTCGACACCCAGAATTTACTATCATTTCTCCACCCGGGGAGCTTACCTTAATGTGA
Source organism: Avena eriantha (assembly GCA_910589775.1). NCBI lineage: Eukaryota > Viridiplantae > Streptophyta > Magnoliopsida > Poales > Poaceae > Avena > Avena eriantha. Next base: position 44,364,585 of record OU342745.1, read on the forward strand.
CATCCAATGGTTTTAGTGGAGAGTTCGTTTTTTACTACAAATGCTCTTGAAATGAATGAATGCGATGTGCCGGTATCAAAAAGGATAAGTACAGGAAATGAGTTAATCTTGAACTTACCGATCACGGCATCAGATCCTTCTTGAATTTCCTCCACATTGATGTGATTCACATGACCCTTTTGAAATGGGTCCGGCTTAGCCCCATCAGTCTTCTTCTCTGGGCATTCATTAGCATAGTGCCCTGTCTTCTTGCAATTGAAACATTCCACCTGACTGATGTCTTTCTTTGCTGGTTGATTGTGACTATTCTGACCATTTTGATTCCCATGGCCATGACCATTGTGGTTGTTCCTGAACCCACCTTTGTTATGTCCATGATGATTGTTCCCATCATGGTGGTGGTTATTGTTACGATGGTTGTTATGATTCCCATTCTTGTGGAATCCTAAACTCCCGCTTCCTTCACCATGAGAACGCTTGTGAGGTGATCCTGGTCCAAACTAATCAAAATGGTGCTTCCTCTTTCTACCTTCCACTTGCTTCATCTTGTTTTCTAGGATGGTAGCTTTATCACACAAAGATTGATAGGTTGGAACATAAGCAACAGATAGTTGCATAGATATTTCATAATTCAACCCATCCAGGAACTTCTCCTTTCTCTTTGCGTCAGTGTCAACATCATCGGGTGCATAACGTGACAGATTGTTGAACTCTTCGATGTACTCAGAAATACTGCGGTGGCGTTGCTTGAGGTTGTGAAACTCCTTTTTCTTTAACCCCATTATTCCAGAAGAGATGTGAGTGGTACGAAATCCATCCTCAAATATTGCCCAAGTTACCTCTTCAATGGGGTGAGTAACATGGAAGTTGTCCCACCAAGTAGCTACATGACCTTCCAGTAAGTGTGCTGCGAATTTGACCTTCTCTGCATCGGTGCATCCAACTGTGACTAAGTCCTTATTCATAGGGCGTAGCCAGTCATTTGCTACCATGGGATCAGTAGTACCAGAGAACTTAGCAGGTCTCAGCCTTAGAAATCTTGTGAGCATATCCAGAGGTGGTGGATTGTTCTGGTTGTTGTTATTGTTATTGTTGTTCTGATTCTGGTTCGCCATGAATTGAGTCATCATTTGCATCAATTGTGTCTATGTAGCCATCATTTGCTGCATTCCATTGCCATTGTCATTGTTATACTCGTTGTTGCGTCGGGGAGGCATCTGTGGGTTTAATAAGGGTAAGTAATGATAGATACCCCAAATAAAATAACAACAATCAAACAAACAAGCACATGTAGGTTCAACATCACGACAAAAAACAGAGTTTGCGAAAATAAACATACTAGCATTGTCACCCACAAGTCGGTATGATCTTATGCGACTCGATAATAAAACGATAGATAGATGGATAAGTATCACTACTCCTCCATGTCAACTTCCTCCTCCACTAGTGCAAGTCCTGCTGTAGCGAATCCTACCTTGTATTCCTCCAAGCTTGTAGACAAAGCATCGATCTTTTCCTGCAATTCTCTCTTCTGTGTGCGTAGCCTCTCTATCACCTCGTGATTCGCTTCCAGCTCAATGTCATCAAGCTCTAACTCGGTCTCCAAGTCTCTAATCCTCTTGTCTTCTCCTAAACCATCTTCTCTTGGCTCTTGAATTTCTTCTCCTGGTCTTCAAACTTCTTCTCCATTTCCTTGATTCAATTCTCCTGTTCCTGGAAGGCCTTGTCCTTCTCCTTAGGTTGGACTCGTAGTTCATCGTTGCTAAGCATCACATTAGTCCTAGCAGTATCAAGGTGTCTGATAAGGCTCTCTAAATCCTAGAGGTGGTGACGCACAGGCTTGATAGTCTCCTTAGAGGCCTCGTCCAACACAATAGGCTCTCCGTCCTCGTCGCGCCTCCCACAGAAGTGGAAGTAGTGGCTCATGATCTCAGAAGAGTGACGTCCACATAGGCGTCCGAACAGCTCCTGCATAGCGACGTCGAGGCCCCTCTCCATGTCATCATGGAGTATCTTGAAGGCGATCTCCCTAGTTTGGGGCTCTTTCTAGGTAACTCTGAATGCCCATAAGTACTTCCTTTGAAACTTCCTCAGCTAAAGTCCCTGAATGGTAGGGATTGGAAGAGCGAGCACATGGACGAGCTCCAACATACGAGTCCCAAAGCGAGTTCCCCTGAAATCCTCGGCCGTGCTGTAGACAAAATTCGGCATCTTTTGCATAGTATGGAGAAAATTAGTAATAACACAAGTCACAATATATGCAAAGATAAAATGAAATCAACCAACAAAACATTCCTCATACCAAGTAGCAATACATTATTCAACTCAAAGCAGTCAAGGTTCCAAGCATAACTTATTTTTGCCATACCACATAGGTCGGTGTGATCAAAATACTAACGTGGTAAAATGCCAAGGGTGGTGGTCCAACTAGTATCTCACTCCTTATTAACCAAGGTAGCAATCTGGGTGTCCTTGGCAGCAATCTGCTTGTCTTGGTCACATAGCTCCAAAGGCAAGCCTATGATATCCTTACTTAGTTGTTTTACAGTGGCCTTTGAGTCTTGGACAAGACGTTTCTCCTCCTTGAGATCCTCCTGAGTATTGAGCATTCTATACTTGAGTCTTTCCCCAAGTTCCTCAATGGCTTTCCATGCAGCATTCCTTGCAGAGTCAAAGAATGACGTGTGCATTTTAGAGTTGGTGAACATGTAGAATCCCGTACTCTTGGGATCATCTTCCTTATTCTTATACAAATGGATTTGCACCCACAAATACTCTTGTCCCTCGTCTATCACAGGAAATCCCTTGTACACGGCTTCACCATCCATTCCCAAGCCAATCATGAGGTTCTTGAGTGCCTTGGGGAATTTTGTCTCACACTCAAGGGTCATAGTCATCAGTGGTCCCTTCTTGATAGATTCATTGATGTTGGACATCTACAAAAATAGATGAGAAAGGATGATCAGGGAAAGTTTTACGAGATGAAAAGACAAGTGTAAAGTTTGAATATAAAGTTATTTTTCCTAATGTTTTCCTTAGTCTAATCCAATATAGGGTCACGAACCTACAAGCAGCACAGTGCTCTGATACCATCTGTAAGATCTCACCATAATAAGGTAAGATCCCTGTGATTGAAGTGCTAGTCCTTGGATCGAATTACTAGCACCCACAGTTTAAGATGAAGTACACATAAACAAAGGTCATTATTACATCGCATATCTAGGAATATAATGGTTCTTACAACTCACTTAGCCCAAGGCTAATGATACTCAAGGTTCACATTACATAGTATAATAATAGAGTCTTTTGTCTTCATGCGCTACATGCAAACATGTCGAGTGTAGACCCGCAACCCCACTCATCAACAGAGTATCCTGCAACATAATAAGTTACAGCCACAAAGGGTCAATACATTTGGAATTGTATTGGCAAGTGATACCATAGATACTTAGTATAATCCAACAACTACATGAATATATGGCTAAGTGTGGTTTTGGCTGACTTTGCGAAAAGCAAGGTTTTATCTCATAGTTTTGAAGAGTAAGTTTTCTCTCTTAAAACACTAAGGTACCAATGATAGACATCACTGAACCTCTACCCTTGTTCACCCACAAGTTTTAACTTAGAGAAATTTGGACGAGGAGATTATTGAACTGCTTCACTGTCTTGAGGCTCAGAAATTGTCCATAACCGGGGACTCGGCTAAGTACTTAGTTTTACCCTCTCGAGAGGTGGTGCACTTTCCCCACAAGACTCGACATGCATCGAGACGAGACTTTTCAGAAGCAATCCCTCAGACCACCACGGACGCATTCCATCCTATCATAACTACCACCCTCTGTCTGTCTAGCTGAGTTCTTGCAACTTAGTTGGTCAAGGCAGAGCCCATATGCCATGTGGCTGCACTGGAAGCTTCGTGACAAGAACGTCTCCAATCTCTTTGTTCCTGGGTGGCCATCCACAAGTGCGATACACCAGCTGACCATAGACATGGCCCCTGAGTAACCACTCAACATAATCCAAGCAAGTCCCATTCCACCCAGGTGTTTCATTAACATTAGTTGTTTTCTTAGTCAAAAAAAATAATATCCTTCCATACCATCTTGGTATGAATTTCCACCCACAAATTCTAATAGCATGGCTAAGCGCTCTAGCATACGAGGGTTTTCAACTAGGAAATACTACCAAGATATAATCTATAGGATAGCATAGCATAGTATAGTAACATATAAATAATCTTACCATGCTAAGATCCACCAAAATATCACTAGTGCAATAGTGAAAATAATAGGACATAAGATGAAATATCACTTACCTTGGTAGCTAGGGGAATAGGTACAATCCTCACAGCAATAAACTTCACAATCCACACAATCTACACATAGAACAATACAATAACAATAATTCAATCAATATAGCATCACAAAAATATGAATGCATGCAAATGCAATGATATGAACAAATCTCTAAAACTTACAGAGTCTACAGTAGAGGTTAAAATATCCTATCTAAAGGCCTAAGAAAAACCTAAAACCAATTTGTGGAATAATTTTTATGAGCAAAATACTCCTAAAAAGGTTCTGCATATAACTTCAATTTTTCAGAAGCAAAAGTGTGAAACAAGGCCTCTATAATAGAGGTCTCAGTTTTCTGAATCCATAGACACCAAATTTGCATTTTTCTGAATTGGGGATCAAAAGTTATTGAATTTCTAAGTTTAATATATAATCTGTCTATTTTTCTAATTAAACAGATAACCTAGCCGACGTGGCACAACCCTATTGGTCTGTACCGGTTCGGTCGGATCGACCGCTGCGGGCCGTCAGATTTTAAGTGGCAAATGGACGGATCGGATCAGCCCATACCGCTTTGGTCGTCGATCTAATCTGAGCCGCTGGCAACAGATCCAACGGCTCCTACGGCTCGGCCAGGAACGGGCGGCGCTGACCTACTGCACGCGGCGGTGGAGCGTCGGGCGGCGGTATTCCAGTAGTTCTAGAGGGGCAGGGGGTCCGTGGACTCTTACTAGTGGTCGAGGTGGTCGTGGCGGTCTTGATGGAGGTCACGGTGGAGGGAGGGGAGCTCTGCTTTGCTCCAGATTCCTCGCCGGAATTCTATCGACGGCGGAGCTCGTGTCTCTGCGTCGGTGATGATGATTTGGGGCTCGAACAGGCAAGGAGAGAAGTCGGTGAGGGGCGCCCGGGTCAGCACGGTCTAGTAGAGGTTAAAAAGGGGCGGCGGAAACCCTAGGCTTACCAGAAAACTCGACGGACGGTGGCGGCAGAGGGAGTTCGCCGATGATGATCGCGTCGTCGACCTGGGGCAAGAAAAGGCACGTGGCCAGGGTTAGAAGATGTGCCAGGACACGGCAAAGGAGATAGGGCAGAGAGGAGGGCGCGAGGTGGTCGGAGCTCACCGAAAACGTCGTCGGGGTTGCGTCGGACAACGGCGGTTCGAGCTTGTAATTGGGGAGCCTGGGGGCTCTCCAGGGGTAGTGGCTGAGGGGAAACGGAAGAGGAGTGAGAGGGGATTAAGAAGGAGTGATCTCCGTGGAGGATTAATGCGAGAAACACTCGAATTTGAGCCGATTCGAAACGGCAGAGGAGGAGAGGGGGTGCAGCTCGTCTTGCGTGGAAGAAGATGAGGTGGCGATGACGTGGGAGTGGGGCCAGGAGGTATGTGGGAGGGGGCATGCAGAGGGGGTGTGAGAAAAGAAAGAGAGGGGGAGGAGTGGCCCGGGTGGGCTTGTTGGGCTGGTTTGGGCCGAAAAGGCCAGAACTGCTGCTGCTGTTTAATTTTTTTCTCCCCTTTTTTTTCCTTTTAGATTTTCTTTTCCTAGGTTTTGGATTTAGCAAAGGGGCTCCAAATTGCCTCAAAATTTCACAAAATGTTTGGAGGACAAACTAGATGCAATGTAATACATGCGATGATGATATGAGTGCAATGATGATGGTTTTCAGATGAAATTTTTTGGGATGTTACAATGTGAGTGTTACTATCTTATACATATTCTATTTCTCTTGCTCGATGTTAAGTGTAGTTGATGAGTTATGCGTGTGCACAGCTACCATTTTATTCTCCTAATAATAACCCCTTACGGAGGACTAGTAAAAGTAATGGACTCGAAACGTAAACCCCTTGAGTCACGGGGGACATGCAGGATATGCCCCAGAGGTAATTTCAACATTATAACACTATATCAGCAACTTTCGTTTATTTCCTATCAAGTAATTAGTAACTCCCTTCTTCATTTTCTTTGTCGGGCAGTGCTTGGAAACGGTTCCCGAAGAGGGCTCCGGGTGCGTGGAAACTGGAGCTTCAATTTGAACATATCCCGATAAGTACTACTAGCTAGGTCCACGTATCTCTTTGATTCTAGTTTCAGTACCATTATCATTCTTGATTATTATTTTGATTGAACTCTATTTTTGTAAAGTGCTTGAAGCAGGTAGACGGGAATAATTTATGTGGATTTTACGTTTGCGAGTTGATTCGCCAGATTACCTGTGAGAAGGGCGATCGTATTATAAATCAAATTCATGTACATAAACAATATTCTCATAATTTTATTTTATTACCATCAATTGTATGTTGAGTTTCATTCATATATATTGACCCCTTCTTTAAATTAGATGGAAAAGTTGCGAGACGAGCTTCTAGCAACTAAGCGTATACAAGTAATTCCAGAGGAACTGGCGGGATTCCTACTTGACCAGGCCATAGACCCAGTCGGAGAATACCATAAGTACCACAATTTTGGACAATAGGAATTGTAATAGAAATTATATTGTTTATATGCATGAACACATGTACTGTTAAGTAAATATTTCCTACCAAGTACGATGAAAGAGGTCACTTCGATCTCTATATTAATGACAATTTTGTGTAATATAATGTGTGTGCTGCATGTGTGTGCGTCAACATGTTTCAAATGGCGAGCCATTGGCGTGTCTGGGGGTTCTGCCGCGACAGAGATTTGGGGAATTTTTCTGCCGCGGTAGGAAAATACCCCAAATCTCTGCCGCAGCAGAACCCACAGACACGCCCACGGCTTGCCACGTGGTCACCCTATTACGAACCGGTGCTAAAAGTCCCTAGGCCAGCCGAGCCAGAGACGCCCACGTGGAGCCCCTTTAGCACCGGTTCGCAGCACAACCGGTGCAAATGGGACTTAAAATCCGGTGCAAATGTCCCGGTTTCTACTAGTGAGTTGGTGGTTTGTAAAAAATAGGTAAAGTGAGTTGTGGCCAAACAACAACAACAATTGTTGGTGGTTTCTGAAATTTCCTCCTTTCTTCGCTTGGTATCTTCTATATAGCTCCCTCATAGAGTACAAATTCTACGTACTTCTATAATTGGGTTAGATGGACCTTAGCTACATGAACTTCCAACAAAATTTGTAAATTTTGCACTTCTAGTTTTTTCCTATGTCCTCAAATCCAAACTTTCTTTTTGAAATTTTGAAAGGGCATTCAAAGAAGTATATCAGATATGATAAGAACTTCCTCTTTAATATGTTATCAATAAGTTTTTTATTTAACGAGATAGAATTCTTTCTACTACCATGCAACTCAGGGTAAGTTTGTTATTACAAGTTGTTTATAGATAACTGACATGGTATGACCTCTTGGGTCTTCATTGTTAGTATAACTAGTAACGATCCAGTACAAGGACCATGAGGCCCATAAGGAGCCAAAGGTTCTGAAAGAAAACGAAGCCCAGGAAACAGATGTGGTGATCAAGGAAAAGCCCGGGATATAACCGACATAGTCAGAGATCTACCTTTTAATCTGTAACCAACCCAGATTGGACTATGAGACCCGACCTCTCATATAAAAGCTAGGAGGAGCCAACGGGAGGGTACCATGAATCTATTCATAGCAATCCACTATAAGCTAGATCGCATCTAGCAACCCTATGACTTTGTAATCTCCATCAATAATGATCAGACAAGCATGAGTAGAGTTTCCTCTACAAGGCCTAAACCTGGATAAATATCGCCTCCCTTGTTTATCTGATAGGCCCAGCGCACCTCTTTTCCCTGAAACCCAAGGCCATAACAATGGACATCTTGGTGATCTGGGCACTGTTAATTGGCACCGTCTGTAGGAAATCTGGACGCTGGAGTCACGAATTCGGTGGCTCCCTCTTCACCAAGTAGCAACTCAATGATCCGAAGCGGTAAGATCCGTTTTGTTTCTGTCGACTTCCTACATCACCCACCCATCCTTCTCCCGGCCTTCGACAACCTCGACCGGAGGATAGATTTGATGCTCGGAAGTTTCAAATTTCACATCGGGCCAATGGGTACTCTCCGCCTCTTAGATCCGATATGTTCGGTTCCATCGATGGAAATATCAACACCAATCACAATGCCAACGTCTTCCGTCGGCTCCACTAACGAGACAAACTTGTCCCCAGCAACCACCATGAGCAATTGTGACTCTGTCATGCATCTGGCTGATCTTTACAACTGTCTCTCCTTTGATTTTGATAGCGAGCTAACATTGGCTCCAGCACTCCACATCATGGGCTTGATGAGCTTCATCAACCACGAACATGACGAAAGCATGGACTCCGGGATCAAGAACGTCGATCCGCACCAAAATCAGACTCAACGGACTTCGCCAATCTTAAGGATGTTGTCTCCCACGACTCTGATAGCTGCAACAACATCCCTTAGTTGTGTGATCATCAGGAACTGATCAATGACCACACATGCAGACTCAGAAACATCGGAGCAATACGACTCCAGTGTAAACCCCATCATCAACTCTGAGGACATGGCCATGGATAATGATCTGGAAGCTTACATCGGAGAACGGACCAAACCGCCCATCGACAACCACGAGAACAAGAGGAATGGAGGGAAGGATGCACGCAATGCGAACCAGATCACTGTTGGAATCTTGAATGAATCTTGGGATAAGGCAAGAGACACCGTCAGGGGTGAAGTCCCTATGATGGTGGATGCTACATGAGAAGAACTCATGGCCTACCAGTATCTGCTTCATTGCCAGAAGAGGTTGCTAATAAATATGAACAGAAAACTCGATGAACGCAAGAGGCAAGCTGATGCATCAAGTCTCCTGCGGGCATAGTTAAGCTGCACCCGAAATTCCACGAGTGTCCCAGACGCGATACCAAGGAGAAGTGGCTCTCGGCCGGATACCATCGCCGAACACGACACATGCAAGTTAATGAGGGACCTATATCTATCCATCATGTTAGTGGACTCAATGGGTAATATAAAAGCCAAGACACCCAAGGCGCCATCGTGCAACTCAAACTTACCTACTCGCCACTCAGCCACCATCCAATTATCCAGGGGTGGCCATCCATCGTTCTGCCCTCATGGGCCTCGGCATGGTTGGAGCTTCACTCGCACCAGGAGATAAGGAGGACACCCCACGAAGTGATAGGTTACCACGATGTCGTAACATCCCTCGGCATGTGGTTCAGACCCGAAGATCCAGTTCATGTCACCATGTGTATTTTAATCAAAATTCATGTAATCAGGACACCAGGAATGACATCAAGCAACACATAGTTGATATATCTCGGGATGAGCACAACAGCCGAATTCATTTGGATGCTAAGGATGAGGATGGCGATGATCGCGAACCCTATGGCGCAAGTTGCTCTACCCGACGGTTTTGCAAAACGCTAGTGCCGGAGGATTTCAAGCTACCTCATGATCACATAAAGTATGATGGCCTCCAGGAAACAGAAGCATGGTTGGGTGATTACCTGCAAACCGCAATAACTATAGGGTGGCTCAAAAGCTACTGCCATGCAAATTCTCGATCTTTGATATGGGATTCATGCATTTAATAGCTCAACTCCCTTCTCGATCAGTGATATGTGATTCATCTGACTAACTCTTTAGTAAAACGCCTTGATTAACACTTAACCGCGACACGCATGGCGATGCTTCCAAATCATATCACACGAGAGGGTCTAGAAAATATCTCTCTAGTCGGAGTGGAAAAATCCCATTGTGGCGACCTAGCGCTCCACTACATGGTGTAGAGCGTGAGTCATTGGAATAAAACTTACCAAAGTTCTCTTCTGTAAATATTACACCCTCAGAGTGGTACACCAGAACCGTTGTGGGTCCAACTAATTCTTTATTCCTTATTCATAACACAAGAACAATACAAGCTTTGAGATCCTCCTCGGTCCAGTAAGGATTCACTTCTACTAATAAATTTAAAAGCCCTAGCTTGAGAAATAATGGCACTTCTAAACTAAATACCATCAGAGCGTTGCAACTAAACCATGTTTGGTCTAGGTTCCTCAGCCCATCTATCCTATGTGTGCTAAACTACTCCTCTACCTCTATGTTTTCCTCCTCTGTTCCAAATTATTTTCCTTAGTCTCTGCCTTCAATTCCTCCCGAGAGGTTAGGTTCATCATAGTAAACATATTCTTCTATGTTGTCCCTTATAGTGGATATGTTTTCTGTATTCGTGGTACCTAAGAAAGGTTTTAATAAGTATAGATTGAGTATGAGCATACTCAACAAGTTTTATATTGGTTATCTGATGCTCTATCTATACTTGTGGATAAGAATCCTAGCCATGTGCTTAGTTTTAAAAATTGGGTTTTTATAAAAGGTAAGTTTTAGTATTTCAAAAACTATGTCGATCAGTCTTCATGGGCTGTACAAGATTTCACGGAATCCCTTTCCCGTTGTGTTCCCAATCCTTTCCCAAGATAGAGAGTAACATGTCATGTTTCATACACTGTCGAGAGGAGCACTACTTTTCCCACAAATAATCTTAATCCTGAGTGCATAATAGGGCATGCCTTGCCATTCAAACTTTATTGGTTCGAGGATCAGCTAATATACAAGCCAATTATTGTAACGGGTTTGGTCACAGGACCTATGCTCAATTACCGTCCCTTATAATATGCTAAGTCGTTACCCTCGAACACAAGATAGGGAAGTCGCGGGCTCCCACCCACTAATCTTTTGTCTGGATCTCAGCCCAACTTTGGGTACGAGGACATACAATAGGAAAAAAGGTAATATGTGACTTCTCTGTCCCATTTAGAACTTGTGGCCATCGTGTTTTATTGTAACAAGAATCGCTACAATGGAATCTCCACCATATGGCTTCCCAACCATATATCTTAACTATGATTCCATGACCCACCAATTTTAGATCATCCGAGTACCCTGAGCGGGTAATTCATAATGCATATTTATTATGAAAATAGTACTATGCTTTTAAATGCAGGTGATAGGGTTTTGAAAATACTTTCTTAAATATGTCAAAGGACATGTAAGAATTCTCTTGCAATCATATATTGCAAGTTTGGTATAACAAGGTAATGCCAGACTGAACTTGCCCGTTGTTTTTGAATTAAGGCAATTCCAGGGTACTAAACTACTCCGGACCTTTGTTTCTGAAAATGAGCATCATTGTCCAGTAAGAACAATTTATAAAATCCAAATGTATGCTTAAGATCTTATATATAATTTCTATTTTAGTTGGTTGTTCCCCTCCCCCTAATTTAGGTGCTTTAGGTTTTCTTAAGGTATTTTTCTAGTTGCGAATTTGTTTCACTTTAGAATTGTCATGTATACTTCAAGGTTTTCTTTTATTTATTAAGAATTTGGATAGTATCATTATTTTGAATTTCATTAAACACACAATAAACATGAATATTCAAAGATTCGTTTTAATAATTGACTTTCCAATATTTTGGAGTATTTTCGTTCTTCTTGAGTAATTAATATTTAGTGTTGAGCTTTAATAAAGTATGTTTGATGTAATATTTCATAATTCAAGAAAAATATGAATCTTCATTCCATATATTTTTCCCTATTTGGAACTATTTTTTTTATTTTTTAGGAATATGCATTTTATTTAGGGATTTAATTCTTTATTAAATAGTTTGCATTTTTCATCACTTTATAGCTATTTTTAAAAATCCTCAAAAATTAGCATTTGGATTCTATACATTTTAATCTATCTAGGGGTATTTTTATTTTACTTTTGTACAATGTCTATGGTTGTTTTTGGTTAATTGCGCATTTATAAAATTATAAAAAGACTAAAATGCCCCTGGCTCCGCTAGTTAGCCTAGTCACTTAAGTGACAAGACCCACTGGGTCAACGTACACATTCCTATCTCCTCTCTCTCTCATGCGTGCGCAAAGGTGACTAGTGTCGTCTCTGTTTCTCCCTACTGCTCTGGCCGCCTCCAGCCTCCATCACTGCCGTGCTTCCATCTAAAATACTCCCCCACTCCCGCTCTACCATCCTACTAGCTAGATTCGTCCCTCCCCTCTCTGCTAGCCGCTCGCAACCCTAACACATTCTAGGGTTTTAGTGATGGCAATGTTTTCTCCTCCAGCGCAACTCCAACGTCCTCCACGATGTTGAGATGGTATCAAGTGATAGATACACCACCTCCTCTAGATGATATGCCAAGCCCAAGTCGAGACACCCTCCTTTGGGTACTACATGTGCTGCCAGTCGCATCTTTATTTTCTCAATCGGTGGTCAGCTAGGATCCCAGTTTTTAAGGTAAATCTCCTCTATCTCATTTTATACATATCTCTACTGTTTATTCGCCTAGGGAATTTCCCCCAATTTTCTAGGGTTTACTATACTATTCTTTCTCTATGGCTTCAATTTTAGGGTTCCTGGTAGGTTCGAGTTGGTTCTAGCATGTTCTAGCTTACTAATTGTTAATCTAGTTCTATTCTTGTTCTTGGTTTAGGGTTCTATTCATACTGCATAATCTAGGGTTATACAGTTTCTAGAGTTAAATACTTAAGCATTTTCTTATGTTAATTAGTGAATTGATGTGTGTGTATTACATGTTAGTCTTAGGTTTCTTATTTTGACCTTTCATTTGCATGATCAATATTATTAGGATCCTATTTAGGGTTTGCTATTACTTCTTACTAAGTGATGTTGGTCTATCAAGTTCTTTATTTTCTTTTAGTCAAAATGGACAACTCAAGTGAGTTAGTGGTTTATCATCTATTCTGATGTAGTTTTTTACTTCTTAATGCAGATATAAATTAGCATGTTATTCTTGACAGTGTCTTCCTCATCCTCTGAACTTACATTCATCAGGGGATGGGGATAATATTGTTTAGGATTTCATTTCATTCCCCATTTGAAAGATGGCATTGTTATTCACTAGTCATAGTTCATTATATATTAATGTCTGCTTAGGTTGTTTAGCATGGATGACCGATGCATTATCTCAGCATACATGCTTTTCCTCTAGCCACAATTTCAATAGGAAAACTTTTAGTTCACACTGAAATTATAGTTAGTGGAAAAGTGTGTTTACTTATTTATTGTATCATTTCATCTTTGTTTTAGAATACAAGCAATTATTCCTTAATTCAATCAATGTTTACATATGGTTGAGCATAGGGTATAGTTACTTGGTTATTGTCTGTGATGCCTCCTAATTGAGTGTACATAGATGATAATCAAGATTCTTTACTGGTTCTTTCCTACTAGCAATAAGATCATTATCATAGATGATATGTTGGTTCTAAGTATTAGTACTACAACTATTATCCTACCCTTCCCTGGATCTAGATGATCCCTAACTACCAATATTATTATTATTCTACCCATCCTAGGAGTTCTAAGCTAAACCTTTGTAGATTTCTAAGTTTGCTTGGTGATGATCTATAGTAGCTTTCTTCTTCTTCCTCTATTTATTAAGTGTTCTTCAAATTTCTCCTCTCCCTCTTGCTTCTACTATCTCTCGGATCTCTCTCTAAACTAGTGTGTGTGTGTGTGTTTTTGGTCTGAGATAGAATAGTGATTCGTGAGCTCTAGGGTCTCAGGTGATCACATATTTATAGTGTTCTTAAATGGCTATGATGATGACACCTATGCCATGCATTTAAGTGATTCATTCGCTTGGGCATGTGTGAAACAGCCTCCATTGCTTAAATTATTCATAGCTGGAATGTTACTTTCGGTGGTTAAGCCCACGCTGTTTTTAACCTATGTGTGTATGCCAAATTGGCATATAAGTCCTTTGTATTAATATATAGGAGGTGAGTATCTGCATATGCCTAAATAGGCATGTCGGTTTATCTTTTGTCATGTTCTAGTTTTGGACCATGACAAGTGTATATTCATTATTATTATTTGTGATTTTAGTTTGAACTTCATCCCTAAGTCCTCGCAATTCCAATTGGATCAATGATTGTTCTTAGGATTACTTGTGAAGTTTGATTGGTTTACTTTTTGGATTGTCTGTCATTTTAATTTTGGTATTATTCAGTTCATAGTTGCAATTGAAAGCCTTTGAACTTCCTTTCGTTAAAAAGATCTGGTACTGTGATGATTACAACTTCTACTGGTTTACTTCCTTCATATATCATGATTTATATTTCTGGAGTTTACTTTGTCATGATATTACTCTAAGCCTGGGGATTCCATTTGGTTAATTGTCTTATTTTCTGATTGATATAGGTATGCCCTACAGGCACCTACTATTGGCCTACCTGGTGCGGCTCAACGGAAGGTTCACTCGACAACCTGCCAAGGTCCATAAAACCCAAGACAGTTCGGGTGGTACGAAGCCCATATGGACACGGACTCCAAGCGCGTAAGACAAGAAAAGCTCAAAACTAGAGTTCAAATCCAACTTGTAACCAACTCGTATTGGTACCTGAGACCTAGCATTTCCATATATAAAGGCTAGGAGGATCCAACGAGAAGGGCATCCCACAACAGATCTAGACATCGCCACAATAGACAATAGATCTAGACATTGATCTCTCGCGCATACACCCGCCAGATTCAATTTGCGCACCCATCGCCATCGGCGACCTTGTAACCCTTCGTGTCATCATCAATCAAGAGCAGACAAGCAGGAGTAGGGTTTTCCCTCCGGGGGCCTGAACCTAGGTAAACATCGTGTCCCGCGTTGCTTGTCTGTTAGCCAAACGAGATCTCTAGTGCACCCCTCTTTTCCAAAACCCAAGTCCATAATAATGGGTATTGATGAGTTAACCCCTCGTCAATTGGCGCCGCCTGTGGAAACTGGCAACGCTGATGTTGCGATCTTGACGGCTCCATCACCCACGATCTACGGTTCATCGGTATCGGAGGAGCATATCTGCCTTGACTCCGTCTTCAACAAACAATATCTTGACAATCAGAAGTGGTCAGATCCGTTTCAGATGTGTCGGCTCCTACTTCAATCACACACGGGGCTCGACGGCGGCATTGTCCCATGCGTATAACTGGTCACGTTTACGAGATCTATCCACTGAATATTGGTACCCAATGACGCGGAAGTCATCTTGTGGAACGACAACCGCCCTGCTCGGTCGTAATGTCGCGTGGCGTAGATCAAGATAGACACTGTTTTTAGACGCTTATACAGAGGCCAGCGCGAAACGATCAAAGCAGAAGACCCATCGGCGAGTAACATCACACGCGGACTTGGTTTACAAAAGAAACATAAGTAAGGTCCTACATGGTCAAACCAGAGCAAGTTCGGAGAAGTCCTTCCAAAATTACGTACCTGAAGTATCAATAAAGATGAGAAATCTAAAAGTCAGAGATGGGACAGTATATGGCTACCGCCACGCCATCGCCATCCTGTTTACAGCAACACGCAAGGAAATAAAGCATGGCGGCCCTTCGAGTGAGTGAAAATTAAAACAAGAATTAGAAGCAGCAGCGGTCGTGGGGTTAACGTCTAGTGGTGTATTGCCTTTTACTTTATACGAAGATCGAATCAAACAAGTACTACACGTCAAGATCAAGTTGCAGGCTTTAAGCTACGTACCTGTGTAGAATCCGCAGCTAATCGCATGGAAAAAAAGCATTGATAAAGTGCCAGCTGAAGTGGAGTTTGTATACTAACGTACATGATTTTCAAGACCAAGACATCAAGAGTATACTGCACGGGCAAATAAACAGGCTACGTGGACAACTCGAAAGACACTCTGACTTCGCCGCGGCCACCTTCGCCTTTGCTGTGGTCGCCAATAACTTCAACCACGAGATACTTCTTCGCCAATAATTCCGAAGGAATCGACATCACCAAGAACTACGGGGGCGCCCTCCTATAGCAAGCCGGAATCAATTCTGCATCTAGGGCCTGCGCCACGCGAGCCGATCTTTGATTGCGACAAGACGCTACCGTCATTGGCTTCGGCGACCCGCCTCCGTGTTGACTCCGGTCCGCCGCAAAGGCTCATGAACGCCGTCTCGACTCGATCAACCATCTCGACGCTACACTTGGGGGCTCCTTCGGCTACAGCGACCTGCTGCGGTCTTCGGATCCACCGACCCATTGCGGTCTTTGGATCCAGCAACTCGGGGGCTCCATCGACACCGGTGACCTGCTGCGGTCTTCTACTACAGTGACCCGCCGTGGTCTTCAACTCGGGTGACCCGCATGTTGCATCGGCTCTCACGACCGCGACCCGTCACCGCCATCGGCCAGCAACCCGATGTAGTCTTCGACTGTGGCTACCCACTACAATCTCCAATTGGTGGCGAGTCACGCGCTGATGTCGAGTCCATCCGCCACGTTAACAACCAATAAAGCTAAGTTTCATCTACCAAGTGTCAATAATCGTTTATTTTAATCGCACTCTAAACATTCGAGGGATGCGCCCTCTTCGAGTAACATAATGTGGCATCGGCTCCGCGCACTTAAGCACCTCATACACGACAGCCCGAGTAGCTGATTCTGCCTGATCGTCGAATCCTTAAACTCCGAGTATCTCGGCAAGCTACTGAGACTAAGGATAATCAGACTAACGAAAAGGCCTAGCATACAGTAAAAAAGTGTCGACTCGATTGGCACCAGAATTTTACTTTACAAGCCAATAAGCAAATATTCTTTACAAGATACATGTACTTCACAACTCTTTGCATCTTTTGCAGCTTACAAGGGCGTCTTCTGCGTCAAGCTATTCTATTGAGTCCTCCAATAGGAGTCGACAAAAAAATTGGCTATGCTATAAACTCAAGACCCGAGTCGAGTACCTCCTCGGATGGTTGCATCGCTTGATACTACACGGACGCGATGCTGACCGTGCACCTGACAAAAGCGATTGTGTGGGCTCCATCCTCATCATCGACTCACCTAGCTAAAACGCCACATGATTCCACTACGTCGACTCAAACTACATCGTCGATTCAAGCTCCAATTTGCGTGAGACGATGACTCAATGTACTTCCGGGTCAGTGTTTTCTCCTCGTATGATCTTCGACTATCACTGCAAGATACAAGACTCGAGTCTCTGCCCGAGTCTATGACTTCGCCAGACACTCGGGGGCTACTCCAAACTGGAGTTCTAGAAGCGCACATGCAAGATCTTCGAGTGACACGCTCTGAATCCTCACTCGAATGTACGAATCAGCTAAGGACTCGGGGGCTACTCCCACAGGGCACACTGGTCGCGCATTTAAAAAGGCCCCGGCTTTGATGGCATTCGCAAGATCATCCGAAGTACTTCCGGATCGTTGTGTCCATGCAACCGACGACTAGAAGTCTCTGCTCGAGTCTACGACTCGAACAAACACTCGGGGGCTACTCCCATAGGGAGCGCTAGTCACGCACCCTATAGTCCATTGTGTCGACTTTGTCCACAATGTCGACACGCCTATAGCAACCGAGCTAATTGGCGACTTCACTCACATTTCAATATCAAGTTTAGAGACAATGTCTCCTTGGCCATCTGAAACACGTCTGTAGTGACAAACATTGGGATGCTACGTCTACGACTTAAAGATAAGACCTATAGATACAATCTGATGGCCTGGCAACCGTATCCACTGCGCTCTACCAGATAAATACCGCGACTATTGGCGTGAGGAAAAATCCCGATGGATGCGTTGGGTACATACTTATTAACTGGAGTTTGGCTCAGTAAGGCCTCCGTGGCATGAGTCAAACTATGCCAGCAATTTCCGAATTCGAGTCCGGAGACTTGAGTTTGAGTAGGTAGCATTGTTTTCGCCGTAGAGCAATTAACTAGTCTCGATCCGTCGAGCGCACAAGGCATGTTTACTATCATCCCCTATGAACAGCTACGAATTTTGACTGACCTGATGAACTTCCGGGTGAAGTGCTTCGCACTCGACACAATTGTCTACTCCAACATCCTAATGTAAGATTGAAGATCAACTAAGTGTCCGCCCGAATCTATGATTCAGATGGACACTCAAAAACAACTTGTAACCAACTCGTATTGGTACCTGAGACCTAGCCTCCCCATATATAAATGCTAAGAGGGTCCAACGAGAAGGGCATCCCACAACAGATCTAGACATCGCCACAATAGACAATAGATCTAGACATCGATCTCTCGCACATACACCCGCCAGATCCAATCTGCGCACCCACCCATCGGCAACCTTGTAATTCTTTGGGTCATCATCAATCAAGAGCAGACAAGTTGGAGTAGGGTTTTCCCTCCGGGGACCTGAACCTGGGTAAACATCGTGTCCTGCGTTGCTTGTCTGTTAGCCGAACGAGATCTCCAGTGCACCCCTCTTCTCCAAAACCCAAGTCCATAACAATGGGCATTGATGAGTTAACCGCTCGTCACTGATGGTTATGATTCCTATTGGTTTGGAATTCTGAATGGTTGTGTTTAGAAATCTGGGATAGTTACTAATCCTAGGGATTTTGATCTATGGTGAGATTGTGCTAGTGTGCTATGGGATAATTCTATTCTAAGATATTCTCTGGTGATATCTGATATGTCGTAAACGTATCTATAATTTGTAATGTTCCATGCTTGTTTTATATCTACTTTCTTATGTTTTGTTCACACTTTGAGGTATTTTTATACATTTTATGGGACTAACCTATTAACAAGACCAGGGGTATAGGCCTCCTGGTGCTCCACCGACCTTGCCCCTTCGCCTATAAAAGCCTCCCAAGACGAAAACCCTAAGTACCTGATCAAAATTCCATGAAAGAGTTTGTAGCCGCCGCCATCTCCATCCCTAGATAGGGAGGGATCTGAAGCTCTTCCCGGCACCCTTCCGGAGGGGAGAGATGACCCTGGAGGCCTTCTTCATCACCATGCCTGCCTCCGGTGTGATGTGTGAGTAGTTCATCCTGGGACTATGGGTCCATGTAGTAGCTAGATGGTTGGTTCTCCTCGTTTGTGCTATCATGTTTAGATCTTGTGAGCTCCGTTCATGATCAAGATCATCTATTTGTAATATTACATGTTATGTTTGTGGGGATCCGATGGATATTGCGATGCTATTTCAGATTGATTATTGATTTTATCATGTCTATGTTATTTGTGGTCTTGCATGCTCTCTGTTGTTTGTAACTATCTTGGCCAAGTAGATGCTTGCAACTCCAAGAGAGTATTTATGCTCGATAGTGGGTTCATGCCTCTAGTAATCTGGGGAAGTGATAGAAATCTTTAAGGTTGTAGATCTGTTGTTGCTACTAGGGAGAAAACATCAATCCTTTGTCCATGGGACAATCGTATTGTTTACTTTACACACTTTGCTTAATGCAATTATCTATTGCTTGCAACTTAATATTGGAAGGGGTTCGGATGATAACCTGAAGGTGGATTATTAGTCATAGATGCAGTTGGATTACTATCTATGTATAATGTTGTAATGCCCAATCAAATCTCATAGGAGTCAAGATGTCTAGTATACGCATTGTATGCTTTCTCAAATCTGTCAATTGCCCCGTTGTAATTTGTTCACCCGACATGTTATTTATCTTAAGGAGAATCACCTCTAGTGAACTATGGACCCTGGTCCATTCTTTTACCATTGCTATACCTTCTACTGTTACTATTTACTATTTACTTTCTGCAAACAATTACTATCTTCCAAACAATACGTTTAGTCCTTTGTTTTCAGCAAAACTGATGAGATTGACAACCTCACCGTAAGTTAGGAGCAAAGTTATGTGGTTGTGTTGTGTAGGATTCCAAGTTGCTAGCAACACCTTGCAGTTGTTTCCTTGCTCCTACTGGTTCGATAACCTTGGTTTCATAACTAAGGGAAAACTTGTTGTTGTGCTCATCATACCTTCCTCTTGGGGTTCCCAACGAGCTCTACATTTTGAGCCATCAATATCCTAGTTGACATCTTGGTTGTTTACTTGGTTTGGTCTTGTTCTTTGGGTTATACTTTGGAGTGGTGAACTGTCAAGTTTTCATCCTCCAATGCCTGATGCTTTTTCCATGAATCCAAGGATTGGGTAATTGGTTTCTTTATATTGTTTCTACTTGGTTCTCATTCAGTTTGCTTACTTGTTATGGATGGATTTCTAGTTACTACTGGTTGATTACTTCAGGTTCTTGCCCAGTGCTCTATTATTGGTTAACTACTATCTACTATGAGTAGCTGCTCACACTTATATGGTTTTGGTTCATATTATTCACTACTGTTTGTTCTGGTTATCGTTCTGGGGTTGTATTTGCTTAGCTCAAGCCAGTGGGATTCAGGACTTGTTCCTAGATCCTTTTTGGATTCAACATTAATCTGGTTTTGCCTTAAGGAAAAACCTACATTTAATTTTCACAAAGTTTCTTTTGTGTATTTTTTCTTGCAGGTTGAAAGAACAAGATGAGAGTGAAATTTAGCATGAAGATAAGAAGATATATAAGATAGATAGAAAGTAGCTGGGTTTAGGGTTTTTCTTCTTTTATATCAAACTTTGTAACTTTCAAACTTTTACTCACTTGGATGATGAATAAAGTTTAAATTTACACAAGTTTGATGTGATTTACTTGTGATGATTTTCTCTTAAATTGTTGTATTATTATCTTGTGAACTCAAGTTTGAATAATTCAAACCTCAATTTTGAATTCCAAGCATTTCTATGATTTATCTTGTTTACTTACTTGCTCATAATTGTGTATGTGATTATGAACAAGTGTTTTAAGTTTGGTAAATCTATACCATTTAAATGACTCTTAAACAAAACACCTTTGAATTTGAATTCAATTACTAGGGTTGACTTGAGTCAAAGTAAACTCTAGTTCAAACTTTCAAGTGTTAACATTCAAAGCACAAAAAGTTCAAATTCCCTCTCAATTTCATGTCCTAAAATGAAATGCACAATTTCAATATCAGCCCTTAGTCCTTTCCTATTTCTTTGGGTTATTACATCCTATCCCCCTTATAAACAACTTTGTCCCGAAGTTGCGGTACTCCTATATAAGAGTTGACGATATCCTAGCAATAAGGTTTTTGGGGTTGCTGTATATTTTTTGTCCAGTCTATCTAGGGTTTTTGCTTTATTGGATTATTACTGGTGATACCTGTGGTAACTATTGCTATTTGTCTTTTGGAATTGGTTTGACTAGTTAGTTCTTATGGAGTGTGTTCAACTAAAGTTTAGCTTCCATTATAGCATGTTTGTCTCGCTAGTAGACTATTTGTTCTCCACGTGGGTTTCTAATCGTTATCGTGTTTTATCCATAGTCAATCTAGGCACCATGGTTGGTTAACCAATCCATTCCCAAGATTACCGTGATATCTTTCATAGATATTATGAATAAGGTCGGGTAGTACTCCAATTGCAATCCTAAGGACTTGCTTTTATTTTCTATGGGTAACGAGGACTCCTGTAGACAAGATTGTAATAGGATGGTCTGAAAAACAACACCTAATTTGGTACATTTCTAGGTATTCTTGGGATAAGAAAGATGTGATGTCACCGGTATCAAACAATCCCTTCCCAGGGTAAGTAAGAATCTCAAGCATTCCTAAAACTACCCTATCTGATTTTACCCCTTGTTCCACGTTCATGCAATACAATTTTCCATATTGTCATCCTTTGCCGTTATTGTTGTTTCCTCCAAAGTTTTTTACTTCATATGAGTTCCCTCCGTTAGGTGGCCTATTTCCTCCATTTTGTGGGTTCTTATTTTAGGACAATTGCTTTTATGTGGCATGGCTGTCTACATCCATAACAAATCACTTTGGGTTATCTACATTTGGCTGTAACATACCCTTTATATCGTTACGACAGATTTTTTGGCTTTTGGGGTTTGTTTTTCCTTTGTTTGGGTTATTCATTTCCGGTCTTGGCCTAGGTTTAAAACTTAGTATGTTCTTTGAGAAGAAAATTTTATTAGGTTCTGTTCGGGCCTTCTTTCTCCTTTCTTCTTGGACTAGTTTGTAATCATATTCTAAGGTTATAGTTGCGTTAACTAGTTCTTTGAATTCCTTCGGTCGAGTTAATCGTAATTGCATTTTTTATGGGTGTAGTACCTTCTTGAATCGCTTCTTTCTTTTCTCCTCCGTGTTGACCTCATCTTTAGCGTATCGAGATAAAACACTAAATTCCCTAACATATCTTAATACTGGAGCTTGATTCTGGTGTAGGTTCCCAAATTCCCTTCTCTTTAGTTCCATAATACTTTCGGGAGTGCGAGCCTTCCTAAATATTTTTTTGAACTCATTCCATGTAATAGTCGTATTAGGGGTTTGCATGTTTAGGAGGTTCTCCCACCATGCTGATGTGCTTCCTAATAACAAGCTTCTAAATGCCATCTGAAAAAGAAGATTCAATAATTAGTATTGTTGGGATTTATCAGTATAACTTTCATTGTTCAAAAATACTCTTACACTATATAGTGGTAAGATTTGCAAAAATTCACACGCCACTTCCTATAATTCCAAAACATTGGCATGAGATGTCCATTGCTGCTCGCGGAAAATTCAGCGTGTGGCCAATGACGCTAAGCACCACCCCATCACCTCCCACGAGGATCCCGTCCATCTTCTCTTGTGGCTTCGAGAGCTTCTCTGCCATTGTATCGAGGTGTGTCCACTCGCGGTCCTCGCAGACGATTCGACCAGATTGCAATCATCGCTGGTGTAGGAGAAACTTGGCGCTTCCCAGGTGCTCTTGATCCGCCTACACTTCCTCGCCCCACACCGTCTCACCTCCACACACGTTGGCCAATGGGACAACGATCCGCCACCACACCGGGGGATGGTTTGTCCCCATGCGCCTGACCTCCTCCTGCCGTAATCCATGTCCCCTCTTTCGCTCGCATAGCCATCCGCAGCTAACCCCCGTGAGTCTAGTTGACATGTATGCCGACCCTCAACTCCATGTCATGAAGAAGATGAGGACTAGGGGCCAACTAGCTGACCCCACATGTTATTGTCATGTAGACATGATTTTGGTTAGGAAGGAGAAACACTATCTGCTATTATAAGAAGGCTAGGAAATTAGAAATTATGTTGCATTGATAAACCTTCACGTTCCTCCTCCTATAGGCAACTTTTAGCAATTCAATACACAAAGTCTATTGGACCTGATCTAAAACCTGATAATTTGTTCTTTTTCAATAATAACAATAGTGATTAGCTTGACTAATCAATTATGGACTATGTATGTTGTACTACCGTACTTCATAGAGTATGCTATATGTGCATGACTGAACAACTTTCGAAATATCTAAAGGAAGAACGTTGATGCATTAATCAATGAGCGTGAAGGGACATTAAGAGTTGTGAGTACAAATTACTAACTATTGGATCTAGCAACTTTCACATTTTTTTGTATTTTTGTGATGAAAACACTTTCGTTGCTTCCTCGCTCAAGCGCACTAGATTATTCACATTCACAGACTAGTGGATTCCAAAATTTTTCTTTAAAACAGAAAAGTTGAACACTCCCAGCCCTAGTGATTTAAAATTTATTGATAAAGGCCACTTTATTTTTGTTGAATCTCAAGATGCTTTATTATTACACCCGATTCCCCTTCCCCACCGACCTACTTTGCCACTTGCAGACTGGAGCTGTTGCACGCCCACCCAGCACCACCGCCTCGATCTTACCGACCTAACCACTCCACCACGTGTCTCGCACCAGAAAGATCCCCCGCCGAGGAGACTGTGGGGTTGCCTGCATCGCCGCAAGCTAATATGGAGGAGAAGGCGGCCAAGGAGCAGAGGCGGGTCAATCTAGAACTGCAAGAGCCTCTTGCTTGCCTCGGCCTCATCAACCGCCTCCTCGATCATATGTTGTACATCATCGTCTCCCTCCTCCCCACAAAGTTTGTCGTATGCACAACAACCCTCTCCTGGCAGTGGCGCCCTATCTGGTCCTCCGCCCCCTCAACCTCACCATCGACTACGGGCTCTGCTAACAACATAGCAAACGCGTCGCCGCAGTCTCCAAGATCCTCACCATGCACCCCGGGCCCGCCAGGCGCCTAACCATTGATTGGTTTTGCCCCAACTACAAGCTCGAAACCAAGTTCGACAAGTGGTTCATATCCCCCGTTCTAAATAAACTTGAGGAGCTCAACTTCGACGATGGAGAACAGGTGCGCTCTCTGCCACCATCAATGTTATGCCTCACGCCCACCCTGCATCGCCTTCTTCCGGTGCTGCTCTTTCCCCCAGATTGATGATGCGTTGCCGCTACTTCTACCCTGACTCAAGCACCTCTAGCTCTACGATGTCGGCATCTTAAAGGCATCCAACCACTGCCTGGTCACCGTCTGTATTGCACTCGAGGGCCTTCAAATTCAGGGGATACACGGGTTTGGTAGCCTCCGCATCACCTCGAAGAATCTATGTACGCTAGATGAGTCTTGCTGGGGGAATAGTAGGACACTTGAGGTGTGTCATGACCTGGTCATCGAGGATGCACCTCGCCTGGAGAGATTGATCCTACTTGATCCAGATAGTCCAACAACTGTTAGGGTCATCCAGGCTCCAAAATTGATAGTATTGGGATACCTGTCTAACAAATTCTCTCATCTAGTTATTAGAGGTATCAGCATGAAGGTAGACTATTCTTCTACTTGCTCTTGGTCGTCTTGAAACTCGCTCTTATTATTTTTCTTGATGTATGTACCTCTGTCCTCCAAAAAATGATTCCTACCAGCTTGACCGGTCCTATGCGCACAGTGAAAGTCTTGGCACTAAATTCTATCATCCATAATCTAGATGCAGTTGTTCGATTCCTTTGATTCTTTCCCTGCGAGGAGAAACTGTACAACGAGGTGGAAATCTTTGTAGTTAAATGTTAGCCACCAGCAAAAAAAGTAGAATTACATGGAGTTAAACCTGTTATGAGATTTGATCAGTGGACCAATATTAGGTAGAGTAACATTTACAATGAAATTTTATTATGTGTTACCTTTTGCTATTGTTTTAGCCATTGCACTTAATTTGTTCTCTAATCTTACGATCAGAAATAAATATTGTTATGAAAAATGTTATGCAATGTAGTAGACCCGATCCCATCGAGTGCCTTGATATGCATCTCAAAGAGACTCGTTTGAACAACTACCAAGGCATGACCCCCGATATTAACTTTTCCAACTTTTTCATTCTTCATGCATCAGGTTTGACGTCAAAATTTAAGCATCATGATCAATGGTGTCCTATTCAACAACGGCAACTACATCTAACTAAGAAAGCTTCTAGAGGAGATGATTTTTTGGTTATACCAGTATCTGTCTACTTTGATAAGTTTAGGTCCTGGAGGTCCTGATAAAAGCGTCTTACATAACATGTTGGTGGCTGATCCCATTGCTGCCTCACTTTGACCATGAGAGATGTTGGTTTGAAGAAAGTACATAGATGGTCTACGAATTTGGTTATCATTTGTTTGCTATTAGGAAAGTTTATTCAGATCGTGCACGACTTGATGATGTCTCTCGGATGTTTGATGTTGTTTCACACTAGCCCATCTTCTAAACATCATTCCATGTCCATCAAGGCAGGTACTTAAGGCTTTACTTTGATTTCCATATATTTTGTTTGCTAGACTTAAGACTAGATGCTCTTATTATGAACATGCTTAACGCTTTTGTCATACCATGTAACTTAATATGAGATGGAGTGAGTAGTCACTACAACAAATTTGATTATATATGACGCTCATTATGTGACGATTCAGCAAAAACTGTTAGAGATTCATCCAAATTGTGACATTTTTCATAAAACATGACAGTTTTAAATGAATCATCACTGAATGTGTGTCACAGATAATCATGTTCTTTGTTGTGACTGTACTAAATTTTTGAACAGAGGAAGTGTGGGCCATGGATGATCGGTTGATGTGACTCCGGCCTTCAATTTCCTGAATAGAGGGAGTACGGCCTACCGATTTACTATTATTACTTGGACTATTGGTAAATTCTAATTCAGTCAACCGAGAAAATCTCCTGCTATCGGTATAATATTTCTTGCCTTAGTGTTTAAAACACTGTGAAATTCCCTTTCAGCCCCTAGTTAAGTAGGTTGGATGGGGCTTCAATCGTAATTCTAGGGCTCACTACCTCTAGTTACTGCCTTGGTGACACAACATTTTCATACGCATCATCATGTGATAAATGGATATAATATGGAAGTATATTAATGCCACGGTATTTTAGGCTCCATTTGGTTGCTCTATATTTTGTAAACCGAAGTATTTCAAACAAAAATATTCCAACGCATGGCTAGCGAATACCATAGTTTTCTTCTTTCTCTATTTTCAAAAAAAGAGGGTCTGACCTCCTTCTCAAATACTTCAAAGAAACCACAGTTTTCGAGAATACTTCAGTTTTAAAACCATGTTATTTATTGGATCCAAGCACTTCAAAGTATTTAATACTTAAGTATTTTCAGAAACCGAAGTATTCCCTGAATACTTTAGAAATACTTTGATGCTAAACGGGCCTGCCTCCAAAGCAATATTTCAGTTTTCTCTCTTCTCAGTTTCATAAAAAGGGTATAACATCTTTTTCAAATTCTTTAAGAAACATAGTTATGGAGAATACTTCAGTTTTAAAACAATATTATTTGTTGAATCCAAACACCTCAAAGTATTTAATATTTCAAATTTTTCAGACTTCTGAAGAGAGGCAGTATGGGCCACAGATGATTCAGGTGATGTGTATGTCGACCTTGGATTCCTGAATAGAGGGAGTACGACCTACCAATTTACTCTTATTATTTGGACTATAGATAAATTTGATTTTAGATGAGCGGGAAAATCTTCGGCTATCCCCGAAATATTTCACGCCCCAATGTTTCACACATTATAGAATTCCCCTTCGACCCATAGTGAAATCGGTTGGCTGAGTCCTTAATCGTAATTTACCGGTTCACTACCTCTATAGTACAGATCAAAGCACTACCTAACCCTCCCCACCCCCACTCCTTGCCCACAACCACGCAAGCCCTGCGGGAAAACCCTCAACTAAACCACATGTTTGTAGGATCCGCTTCACTGATGTTAAGCATCTAGCTCACCGACTCCCTCGTCCATTGCATCTGATCTAATTCACCACTGTCATGCACTGCACTGGATGTGCTTCACCGATCCACTCGCATCACACAATGAACACAACTTTGGCCACCAGGAATCTTCTTTTCAGTCATTGTCATCTAGCGCTCGAAGCAACCCATGTTCTGCTTCACTTTTCCCAGAAGCACCGCAACCACAGGACCCTCGCCGACCTCGACATCACCACCCAGGATGCACAGGATGTTGTCCCGACCCAGGTAACCAGATCTCCTTAGTTTTGGTGTGATAAATATGCAGTAGTTAACTGTATTTTCCATTCAGGCTATTTTTGTAGTAACTAACAAGTGTTATACCTACTACCTGTATCTTCCTAAATAAATTCTTTGTAGTCAGGTTTAACCGTAAGACATTGAACTACGATTTTGTTTGTCATTATGAAATTTGAGTCAGTGAATGGTGAACACATTTTTTTACATTATCTGCTTTATTAAGTCCCATAAATGAAGCGACTATAATTTCTCTCTGGTTTGGCGTAGTCTATGACACTAACTGTTATTTCCTGCTTGTTGTTATTCTCCTATCCTTTGCAATACACATTTACGTCGCCATACTGCTCTGACTAATATGTCAGGTTTATTTGCTTCTCCTTACTCCACGATTCCTAATTGTTTGTTGTTATTACGCAATGAACATGCTCAGTTTACACTAGAAATCATAGAATGAATGACCCCTATATTCTAGTAAGCATCTATTAATTTTCATCACATCATGCTAACTTCTATCAGGCTGGACCCTATTTATGTTTACTATTGGCCACACCTTTATGCAGAGGCCCAACGCTGAAGTATAGAGACCACCTATCATGTTACTTGATGCAGCGGACATCGCCAATCAGATAAGCAACCGTGAGACTCTGCAAAGAGCTATAGTAATCCCCCATTTGTTTGAAGGTTTAAGTCCCCTGATTTGATGCCATTTGCTCCAGTTTAGTTTGTTATCTATTGGAGGCACTATCTGAGTTGGTGGATGATTGGAGCAAGGTTATATTTGTAATGCGATCCAATATAACAGAAAAGGATCATAAGTAACCGTGCACTTCATATCTATCCCCGTATATGGCTATATTAATATGAGGCACATGACAATATAATTGGTCTTTTGGACAGACAATCAAAAATTGAAACAATCTGACTATATATGAATCACAATGTTTGATAGATTGTTTCATCGTTTCTATGAAATGATTTGGCTAGTATATTTTCACTATTGTTATATATTTATAATTTGACTGAGGCACTATAATAGTTTGCCGATGATTACAACAATTCCACCTACCTAAGTTTCTTATCCAATTGTACATGAGTAGGCTAGTTAATATCAACCACACTGTTTAAATGCTTATTTCTATTTTTCTACTAAATGTTTTTCTATAAGTTTGAGTTTCTTTACGTAGGGCATGTACTTATTTTTTACTGTATTTGCTAGATTTCTATTCTCCTGTGCCTGGCTGGTTAAACTCTCAGTCGCCTTTTCATTACATTCATAATTGGCGCATTCTAGTTTGATCAGTCTATAAGAGGTCCTTGTTTTGAGTGCTTACATTGCTATATTAGACCAAATAATCTTTTGAAATTGTTTGAGAATGAACATGGTTATTTTGTTCCTTGGTATGATGTTGTAACTTCTTCTGTCTTAGTTTCAGCCTTCATCAAGTAGAGCAGTCATTTCACAAACCAGAAGTGACAGTCGCAGACGCTGTCATACCTCTATGAAGTCGACTATTCCAATTATTCCAGAAAAAAGAGATGTATGAGAACCTACTACTATTAATTGCTTTCTTCCTTTTATCAAAAGGACTAATTTTAAATTCTTTGGTTTTCTTTTCCTTATTAATCCTGTTATAAGAGGTTTCTTTTTTTCTTTTAGGTTGCGAATATAAATATGATGTCACATCCCAAAATTTTCCAAATTTTAAAATGTGGAAATTTAAAACAAAATAAAGAACCAAGTTCTTTGAAATTTCAGAAGGAACAAAAACTTTTGGAACATTTAATATAATGCCTCCAAAACCCAAGCGAAACAAAACGATTTTTGTTTGTGAAGTGGTGTGCATGTTTTAAAATCCCAAATCGTGAAGCATGCATGAGCATCTTTACTTGGTTGCATTTTAAAAACCTAAGAGAAGTGAAAAATATCTCAAACCCTAAAGCTCTAATTATTTGTGAACACTAAGAACAACACAATACTATGGATATACTCCATATTTATATTAAACAAAAGAACTCCTATGAGGGCTAAAAAGATAAAGGGAAAAATAATAAAACAATAGAAATTGGTTTCATCCAATTTGGATTCATGGATAAAAAGATATGAATTATTTGAGAATAGAATTAAGAAAATACAACATTAGCTATTAAAGCCAAAGTGAATAAATTTGATTAGAAAAATTTGAGTTGGAAAGTAAAATGTGTTCTATAATGCCCTAAAAACTTAATTTGAGTTTTAAATTTTTTTGGGATTTGTTTGATTCAAATTGAATCACTAAATCAAAAGTTTTTGAAGAAAACAGAAAAAGAAAAACTAAAAATAAAAACTAAAAAGAATAAGCAAAAAAAAATTGCAGCAGCAGCACAGCCGGCCTGCTCGGCCCAAACCCTAGCCCACTAAGCCCACCCGGCTCTCCCTTCTCCCCCTATGTTTCTCACCGTCCCCCTCTTTACCCCCTCTCACTAACGCGCTGGCCCCACCTCCACGTCACCCTCCACCTCACCTTCTTCCACCGTGAGGACGAACTGCCTCTCTCCCTCCCCGACCGTTTCTGTGTCGATTCATTTTGATTAAATTCGAACGTTTCTGCGAATTAATATCCACTCCGACGATGCCCTCTTAACCGCCACCCCCTCCTCTCCGTTTTCCCTCAAAACCCACAACCCCGGAGCCACTAGGCTGCTCGGAATCTAGCTCGTACCGCCGCAGACACCGACGAGCTCCGGCGACGATTTCGGCGAGAACCCACTGCCCCGAACCCTCTTCTCCACCCTGTTATCTTCACCACACTCTGGCACACAGTTTAAGCTTTTTTGTTCGATTTGTACCTCCCCAGGTCATCGCCACGGTCACCACCGGTGTCACCCTCTGCCGCCACCGTTCATCGGCGATTTTCGACAAGACGCAGGTTCCCGCCACCCTCTTTTGGCCACAGCCAACTTCTACATGACCAGACACACCTCGCTGACCGTTTGCCTTGTCTGATCGAGCCCCAGGACGACGACACCGTCTCGGAGACGTGAACTCCACCGTCGGCAGAACTCCGACGAGGAATCCTCGACGAAGCTGAGCGCCCCTCCCTCCACCACGACCACCATCAAGACCACCGAGACCGCCACAACCCGCCGGTAAGATCACCACTTCCCCTACCCATCTAGAACCACCAGAGCGCCACCCACCCGACGCGCCACCGCCGCGCGCAGTCGCCAGTGCCGCCAGTCTGTGGCCGACGCGTTGAGTGCCGTCCGATCTATCGCCAACGGCCAGGATTAGATCCTTAGACGAAGCGGTACGGGCTTATCTGGATCGCTCGTTGCCACTTAAAATCCAATGGCCCACGTTGTCGATCCGCCCGAACCGGTACGGGCCAATAGGATTGCGCCACGTCGACCTGAGCGTCTGTTTAAATTAGAAAATAGGCAGAATTTCTATTAAACTTAGAAATTCAAACACTTTTGTTCCACAAATCATATAAATACAAATTTGGTGTCTATGGATTCAGAAAAATGAAAGCTTCAGTGCTGAGGCCTTATTTCACCCTTTAGCTTCTGTAAAAGAGAAGTTTTAGGCAGAACCTTTTTAGGAGTATTTTACCCATAAAAACTGTTTTGTAAATTTTTTTTGGGTGAATCTTTTTGCTATGGATTGAAAATTGAACCCTCTGTCCAGTGAGACCAAAATATAAATTTGGTTGACTATACCTAATAACATGGAATTTATTTAGTGAGTTTGGCCTTTCCAAATACTAGAAATTATTGCTAATGGTTACAATTGCACAAATGGTTGCATTTGTAATCTTGCAATTATAAATTGTTCAGAAAACACTTAGTAATGTTCAAAACCTTTGTTATAACAATTTGTACAATAAAAATTGCCATCTTGCATGCTTGCATATTTTGCATGATTTTTGTATTGCCATTAGTGTTGATCTTGTGCATGTTTTGTTTTGATTGTTTTGTTTGATAGATTGTGTGGATTGTCAAGTGTCTTACTGCAAAGAGTGTACCAACACCACCAACTAATAAGGCAAGTGACACTATCATCCATGTCCTACTATTTTTATTACACTCAGTGGATTTTTGTAGTATGCATGATAGGATTACTATGATACTATGCTATGCTATATCCTATTAGGATATCCTTTATATATCCCTTAGTGGAAATACTGTAGTTGTAGTATGCTTAGTGCTAGCTCGTGGTTGATGTAGAGCCTGTTGGGAACCCCAAGAGGAAGGTATGACGAGCACAGCAGCGAGTTTTCCCTCAGTTATGAGACCAAGGTTTAATCGAACAAGTAGGAGCAAGGAAACACCCCAAAGGTGTTACTAGCTGAGCTTTGGCAGGGCGCACTACCGGTGCTAGTAGCAACGTGGATACCTGCACAACACAACCACAGAACTTTGTCCCCAACTTGCGATGAGGTTGTCAATCTCACCGTGTTTTGCGGAAAACAAAGGATTAAATGTATCGAATGGAAAGAAGTAAAAGTTTGTAGAAAGTAAACACAAAGCAGTAAAAGATTGTAGATTGTTTGTAAAGTAAAAGAACCGGGATCCATAGTTCACTAGAGGTGGCTCTCCTTAGATAGATAACATGCCGGGTGAACAAATTACAGAGGGGCAATTGACAAACACCGAGAAAGCAATACATGCATATACTAATCATCTTGACTCCTCTGAGACTTGATTGGGCATTACAACATAATACATAGACCGCCATCCAACTGCATCTATGACTAATAATCCACCTTCAGGATATCATCCGAACCCCCTCCAGTATTAAGTTGCAAGCAACGGATTATTGCTTTACGAACTGCGTGTAAAGTAAACAATCCGATTGTTCTATGAACAAAGGATTGTTGTTTTCTCCCTAGTAGCAACGGCACATCTAGTACCTTAGAGATTTCTGTCACTTCCCTAGATTACCAGAGTCATGAACCCACTATCGAGCATAAATACTAACTCTTGGAGTTGCTAGCATCTACTTGGCCAAGATAGCTACTAACAACGGAAAGCATGCAAGATCTCAAATAACAAAGACATGATGGAATCAATAATCAATCTGAAATAGCATCTCAATATCCATCGGATCCCCGCAAACACAAGATCTTGATCATGAACGGAGCTCACAAGATCTAAACATGAAAGCACAAAGGAGGAGAAACCAGCCATCTAGCTACTACATGGATCTGTAGTCCAAGGATGAACTACTCACACATCACACCGGAGGCTTGCATGGTGATGAAGAAAGCCTCCATGGTGAATTCCCCTCTCCGGTAGGGTGCCGGGAAGAGCTTCAGATCCCTACCGATCTAGGGATGGAGATGACGGCGGCTACAGACTCTTTCATGGATTTTTGATCGGGTACTTAGGGTTTTCGTCTCGAGGGCAACTTATAGGCGGAAGGAGAGGCCGAGGGGGTGCCGGGAGCGGCCACACCACCCCCTGGCGTGGGCCAGGCCTGGCCGCGCGGCCAGGTGGTGTGGTGGCTCCCTGGCCCTTCTCCGTCTCGTATTCTGGTACTTGATCCCTTCCAAAAAAATAGGCACTTTCGCTTTTGTCCCGTCCAATTCCGAGAATATTCATTTTCTGACTTTCCTGGAACCAAAAATAGCAGAAAATAGGCAACTGGCACTGTGGCTCTTGTTAATAGGTTAGTCCAAGAAATCATATGAAAAGTACTCCAAAGTTGGATCAAAACACAAGAAAGTCAATAAAACCAGGCATGGAACATCAAAAATTATAGATACATTTGCAATGTATCAACATCCCCAAGCTTAACTCCTGCTCGTCCTCGAGTAGGTAAGTGATAAAAAGAAATAATTTTTGAGGTGACATGTACCATCAAAGACTTCATCAAAGTATTTGCAAAATACTCAAGGCTGGGATCATAGTACTTCAATCATAACATGAAAGACAAAGTTCTAGCAATAAGCAAAGAGACTATGATGCAACATGAAAAGGTACACACAAAATATTCATGAATAACATTCTTTGCAAGACGTTTGTTTGTTTCACATAAAGAAAACATAGCATAATAGTATTCAGCTTGTCCCTCAATAGAGTAGCAAATATAAATGCATAGGACACCTTCAAAGTTCATAAGAGTGACTAGATACAATAGTTTAAAACAAGCAATATCAAGTTATGCATCAATCAACTAGTCTTGGGACAATGCACATAGAACTAAGAATGGCCACTATGCTCTCAAAGTAGGCGCATAAAGGTAGAAGGTGGAGACTCAATATATTGGTGGAAGAAAGGCCTTCATAGAAGGAAGTAGGGATTCAAGTCTCATAAAGAGCTTCCAAAAATTATGGTACTTATAGCTTTTAGCTCTCATTGCCCCTATCATAAGCATCTTGAAGTGATTAAGGTTAAAGTGAACAAACTATGGTGTACATGCTTGACGAAGTATAAGTCAGAAATCTCATGTCCCTTGTATTTGAGGGCCGCTCCTCATGCTACTCAAGTTTAGTCACCGGTAAGTTCTTGTCATCGTAAGTATATGTGTATCATTGAGAACCGCTAACGGGGTACCCCTTGCCCGATGATACGGAAGAATCCCCATATCAAAATGATAAGGCAAGCAGACAACGAGCATCTTAGCATTCTTCTTATTTACCATGGAAATATGTTGCTTTTTTCTCTCTTTCCTCTTTTCATAGTATCTCTTTTTTCTCTTTTTCTCTTTTTTCTCAGTATAGGACTCTTTTTTTATAAGAAGAATGCTTCATAGACAGCTCATTATGGTTACGCTGCAGGTTTCCACCATGTCAGCATGGATTATACCAGCGGCCCAGGCGTTTCTCTAACACATATACATAACTCCATGTACTTACAAGCTCCCCTTTCATTTCACACCGACGATATCCATATACAAAAGAGCATGATATCAACTAGGTACAAGTACCAAGTGCAATGTTGAAAGCGTTCCCCATGAAAGCATGGTTCTGCTAATTCCTAACAAATAAGTGCAAGCATATACAACATAGAAGACACAATGGTTCAAGTTTATTAAGGGCAAGTAAAGTAAATTGTGCCATCAAGTTCGTGAGAGCTTTAATCACTAGTTTTTTCATAACAAGTGGAAGGTAAACAAAAGCATGAATATACTTGGAATAGCATAAGCTAGTAGGTAGGTATGGTGGACTCTTTGGAATAACTAGGTTTAGGGAGTTCGATGCATGAGTGGAACTCATACTTTGTTGTGGAGGCTAGCAAAAGACTGGGAGCGACAAACTAAGAGGCAATAATGGCCATAATCATGCAGAGCGACAAAACATCATTGATCAAAGCATAAAGTGATACTACAAGTTGAAAACTAAAGGATCATAAAGGCTATGGTGACTTCAGACAGTCATAACATGGTGTGAGCATGTGCCAAGTCAACCCAAATAAAGCATCAAAGGAGAATACCACTATATACTATGCTTTAATATGCTAAAACAACGCATGATTCATCCAAGGCACATTAAGAAATCTCAATTGTTTATAACAAGTCATGCTACAACAAAGAATACTAAGCATAAAGCCAAAACAATATCAAGCATGGCATGACAAAGCATAGGCCGCAGTCAAAAACAGGCTCTTTTTACCACAAAAGTATGAACTTTTCCTACTCTTTTCCAAACCAAACCAAACTATTTGCAAACCAAAGTGTGAAAGAGGGGGTCCAACCAATTTATTCAGAAAACTAAGCAAACCAAGCAAACTAAAAACCAAAACAAAAACGAAAAAGAAGACGCTCCAAGAAAAACACAACTGGGCATGAAACAATAAAAATGAAGTGTTTGGAAGAAACCTGGGATTTTTATTGATGAAGGGGATGCCTTGGGCATCCCCAAGCTTTGACGCTTGTACTTCTTGGATATTTCTTGGGGTGACATGCGTGGCATCCCCAAGCTTGAGCTTTAGTCTATCCTTCATCTCATTACTCATTCTTTCCATACACCTGAAATTTTTCCTTCATACAAAACTTCATATAATCTCATTAGCAACATTAGTGCACTTAAGATAAATAAGTCCTAAGGTTCAGTTCTAACACTAAATAAACTTCCATTAGAACACTAGATACTGTAGAACTTCCCTCAAAAATCTCAATTTCCCAAAGGAACTCAAGAAGGAACTAACAAGAAGCAAATGCAGAAAATGGCAGAAATCTGTCAAAACAGATCAGCAGGTAAATATGAATTTTTTCGAAGCCCTTCTGTTTCTCAAATAAAAACGTATTGAACTAACTAAAGTTAGATAACAACCTGGGGCAGAAGCAAAAAAAATTACAGCTCAATCCGACGTACAGATCTCTCTCAGGAATTTTTACGGTGAAGCACAGAAATCTGTTTCGGGACAGCAACTTTCCCAATCATTACTTCACTCTCATTAGAGGTTCCTCTTGGCACAAAAAGCAAATAAAAAGGATAAGGAGAGGTTATTACAGAGGTAATAACTTTCAAGGCTCAAAAAAAACTCTTGGGTTATCGCCCAACAAGTACTTTTCTTTAACGCCTTTAAGTTAGGCATAAGAAGCCAAGAAAGAATCGAGTGTTCTCAAATGAAGAAGCATTAAGACCAAATTTTGTTTTCATAGGCGAAGCAAAATAAATCTTTTCTCTCTTTTTAGGGAAGTATTCTATACATTTCTTGAGTGGGAGTTGATATTTAATGGTGCCTTCTTTCATATCAATGATGGCACCAACAGTTCTAAGAAAAGGTCTTCCCAAAATAATAGGACAAGAAGCATTGTATTCAACATCCAAAACATAGAAATCAACGGGGACATAGGAATCGTTAACCATAATAAGAACATCATTAAGACTCCCCATGAGTTTCTTTTTAGCATTAGCATCAAGTGGGACATTCAAATAACAATCTTCAAGAGGAGGCAAATCAAGCATATCATAAATCCTTCTAGGCATAATAGAAACACTACTATCAAGATCACACAAAGCTTTGAAATCAAAGTCATTCACTTTCATATTAATGATGGTTTCCCAACCATCCTCTTGTTTTATAGGAATAGAAGCTTTATGTTTCATCTTTTCTTCCTTAATCTTTATGAGAGCATCAGTAATGTGTTTTGTAATAGCCATGTTCATAGCACTAGCATTAGGAATTTTAGCAAGCTTTTGTAGAAACTTAATAACTTCAGAGATATTGCAGCCATCAAGATCAAAATAAACTTTATCATCTAAAGTAGTAGAACTATTAGTAGCCTCAACACTAGTGGTGGTAATAGTAGAAACACTAATGTTTCTAGCAATTTCATCTTCTCTTTCCCACTTAGCATGTAATATAGCTAATAGTCTAACATTTTCATCAATTCTTACTTGTATGGCATTAGTAGCTGCAAAGGTTCTCATTAGTTTCAGGTTTAGCAGCCATTTTGTTCAAAGTAGATTGAGCATCAGCCAAAGATGCTATATTTCTTTCAGCATTAGAGAGTTTTTCCTCAATAGTTCTATTGAAAACAGTTTGTTTACTAATAAACTCTTTAAGCATAACTTCAAGTTCAGAGGGACCACTCTTATTATTGTTGTAAGAATTTCCATAAGCATTACCATTGTTGGGAGGATATGGCTTATAATTGTTGTTACCAAAATTGTTCCTATAAGCATTATTACCATAAGCATTATTGCCAAAATTATTATTTCTTATGAAGTTCACATCAACTTGCTATTTTTGAGCAACCAAAGAGGCTAAAGGAACATTATTTGGATCAATATGGGCTTTCCCATTAACAAGCATAGACATAATAATATCAATCTTATCACTCAAGGAGGAGATTTCTTCAACAGAATTTACCTTCTTACCTTGTGGAGCTCTCTCAGTATGCCATTCAGAATAATTAACCATCATATTGTCCAATAGTTTTGTTGTAGCACCCAAAGTGATGGTCATAAAGGTACCTCCAGCAGCAAAATCCAATAGGTTCCTTGAAGAATAGTTCAATCCTGCATAAAAAGTTTGGATGATCATCCAAGCAGTCAGTCCATGAGTGGGACAATTCTTTACCAAAGATTTCATTCTTTCCCAAGCTTGAGAAACATACTCATTATCAAGTTGTTTAAACTTCATTATTTCACTTCTCATGGATATAATCTTAGTAGGAGGATAGTACTTTCCAATAAAAGCATCTTTGCACTTAGTCCAAGAATCAATACTATTCCTAGTTAAGGAATTCAACCACTCTTTAGCTTTTCCTCTCAAAGAGAAAGGAAATAATTTCAGTTTAATAATATCACCATCTATATCCCTATGATTTTGCATCTCACAAAGTTCAACAAAGTTATTTAGATGGGAAGCAGCATCTTCATTACCAATACCAGAAAATTGTTCTCTCATAACAAGATTGAGCAAAGCAGGTTTTATCTCAAAGAAATTATTTTCAGCCACAGGTGGAGCAATAGGAGTGCTCATAAAATCATTGTTGTTGGTGCTAGTGAAGTCACACAACTTAGTGTTTTCAAGAGTAGTCATTTTTTTGGGTTTTCAAATAAGAAAGAAAACAAGTAGAACTAATTTTTGTGTGTTTTTTTGAGGAACAAAACAAGCAAACAAAGAAAAAAAACCTAAGCAAAACAAAAACAACAAAGTAAAGAGATTGGTTATGAGGGACTCCCCTTGTGAAGATGTCCTTGACTCCCCGGCAACGGCGCCAGAAAAAGCTTTGCTAGCTCGTGGTTGATGTAGAGCCCATTGGGAACCCCAAGAGGAAGGTATGATGAGCACAGTAGCGAGTTTTCCCTCAGTTATGAGACCAAGGTTTAATCGAACCAGTAGGAGCAAGGAAACACCCCAAAGGTGTTACTAGCTGAGCTTTGGCAGGGCGCACTACCGGTGCTAGTAGCAACGTGGATACCTGCACAACACAACCACAGAACTTTGTCCCCAACTTGCGATGAGGTTGTCAATCTCACCGTGTTTTGCGGAAAACAAAGGATTAAATGTATCGAATGGAAAGAAGTAAAAGTTTGTAGAAAGTAAACACAAAGCAGTAAAAGATTGTAGATTGTTTGTAAAGTAAAAGAACCGGGATCCATAGTTCACTAGAGGTGGCTCTCCTTAGATAGATAACATGCCGGGTGAACAAATTACAGAGGGGCAATTGACAAACACCGAGAAAGCAATACATGCATATACTAATCATCTTGACTCCTCTGAGACTTGATTGGGCATTACAACATAATACATAGACCGCCATCCAACTGCATCTATGACTAATAATCCACCTTCAGGTTATCATCCGAACCCCCTCTAGTATTAAGTTGCAAGCAATAGATTATTGCTTTACGAACTGCGTGTAAAGTAAACAATACGATTGTTCTATGAACAAAGGATTGTTGTTTTCTCCCTAGTAGCAACAGCACATCTAGTACCTTAGAGATTTTTGTCACTTCCCCAGATTACCAGAGGCATGAACCCACTATCAAGCATAAATACTAACTCTTGGAGTTGCTAGCATCACTTGGCCAAGATAGCTACTAACAACGGAAAGCATGCAAGATCTGAAATAACAAAGACATGATAAAATCAATAATCAATCTAAAATAGCATCTCAATATCCATCGGATCCCCACAAACACAACATGTATGAATTACAAATAGATGATCTTGATCATGAACGGAGCTCACAAGTTCTAAACATGAAAGCTCAAAGGAGGAGAAACCAGCCATCTAGCTACTACATGGATCCGTAGTCCAAGGATGAACTACCTGGCCCTTCTCTGTCTCGTATTCGGGCACTTGATCCCTTCCGGAAAAATAGGCACTTTGGCTTTTGTCCCGTCCAATTCCGAGAATATTCATTTTCTGACTTTGCTGGAACCAAAAACAGTAGAAAACAGGCAGTTGGCAGTGTGGCTCTTGTTAATAGGTTAGTCCAAGAAATCATATGAAAAGTACTCTAAAGTTGGATCAAAACACAAGAAAGTGGATAAAACCAGGCATGGAACATCAAAAATTATAGATACATTTGCAATGTATCACTTAGCCCTGCTATAGATTCAGGGTGGAATATACCATATTGTGATTATATGAAGTGTTGGAAAAATATATGTTTTGTATAATAAAACAAGTACTCAATGAATCACTTGGGTGGAATGTGGATACTCAGTTGAGAATAAGGTGGCAACGAAGGGAACCATGTCTATGGCTATCTCTTTCGTGTGTGCACTAGGAGAACACCACCCAGGAACTTAGAGATTGAACAAGTTTCTCGTACAGTGTCTTTCATGTACAGCCACATGCCAATTGGGCTCCGGCTTAGTCAATTACATAGTGGAAGACCCATGCATTGGTACCTCTTCAGGTTAACTAGAATTATGTATTGGAAGTATATCCTTGCATTGGTGCCTGATACACGTGCTAGCATTATGTATTGCGAGGACTTCTATGGAAAGACTTTGTCACATTCTCGATCTGCCGGTACTCCATCTTGGTGAGTACTAATCCAGCGGCCACTGGTGGCGTCTAGACGAGATTGTGTCTTGTGGGTAAAGTGTACAACTTCTGCAGAAGATTAAATTCTAAGTGCTTAGCCGTGTCCCCGGTTATGGACAACAATGAGCAACTAAGGCCTGAAGCTATGGAAGATCTCGACATTCCAATTTCTCAAAGTAAAACTTGATGATGACAACAAGAGAGTAGAAGCACTTGGAGTTTGCCAAGGAGTTCAGAAAGTTTTTGAAAGATCAAAACTAATTTTGCAAACATAGGATAAAACCATATTGCTTTATGCAAATGAGCCTAAGATCTACTTAGCCAAATATGCATGTAGTGATAGTCCAACTTATATTCACCAACTTGTGACACTTGCCAATACATTCAAAGTATTGACCCTTTGTGGCTGCAACCTATCATGTTGCAGGTTATTCTATTGATGAGTGAGGATTGATGATAGGGGTTATGAGTCTACACCCAACATGTTTGCCTGTGGCACATGAAGATGAAGGACTCCATGCTTTACTTGTATTCTACTGCTTTGTAATAAGATAGCCTATGGCTATGAGTATGTAATAAAGTATTCATATTCTGGATCATGCGATGTAATATGACCATTGTATCTTGATATTACATCTTAAACTGTGGGTGCTAGCTATTCGACCTAGGGACTAGCACTGTAATCACAGGGATTCGAACCAAGCCAGGTTCGGGTCTTTACAGATGGTATCAGAGAACTATGTTGCCTGTAGGTTCGTAACCCTAGGAATTGGACAAACCCCTTGTGAGGAATGAACTTATATATTTATACTTATTAGATTTTCTCGTATACCTTGATCATCCTTTACTGAATCTTTTCTCCTTCAAACATGTAGAAGACCAGCCTTTGCTTTCTCCAAGGACCTTGAGGATGGATCATGCCAACAAGGAGATCAAGATACAAGTTGTGACAAGTCCTCGAGCTTGCAAAATATGTGGAGAAGTAGGCCACATCTCTAAGGAACATCAAGATTAATGTCCCTTTTGTGATCACAACCATCCAGTTGGAGAATGCCCCACATCTCAAGTTACTTGTTACCTATGTGAAGGAACCAACCACATTCCTGCCAAGTGCCATCTCGACTTCATAGTGCAACAAGTGAAAGAACAAGTCAAGGATGGAATGTATCAAGCTCTTTGGAAGAGAGAAGAAAACCTTAGCCATATCACCTGCTCCAAATGCAAGAAAGGACACAATATCAATGAATGCCCTGAGAAGGAAGTTCAAGAAAACCACAAAAAATGAGTGAGGATTGATGATAGGGGTTATGAGTCTACACCCAACATGTTTGCCTGTGGCACATGAAGATGAAGGACTCCATGCTTTACTTGTATTCTGCTACTTTGTAATAAGATAGCCTATGGCTATGAGTATGTAATAAAGTATTCATATTCTGGATCATGCAATGTAATATGACCTTTGTATCTTGATATTACATCTTAAACTGTGGGTGCTAGCTATTCGATCTAGGGACTAGCACTGTAATTACAGGGTTTCGAACCAATCTAGGTTCGGGTCTTTACATATGAAGACAAAACATAAAACAACTACCTCAAGTGTAGATCTCTTTCCACAGAGAAGTGGTGATAGTGCATATTGCTCACGTAGGTACACAATGTCGACTAGTCCATATATTCCATCAGAAACTCCAAGATGCACTTGATATAGTTGGACATGAATCAACAAAAAAATGCAGTAGCCTCAATAGCACGGCAAAAGATATCTGAGTTGGAAAACAGGAAAGCTCTAATGGAGAATCTACTTAATAATCTCCTCAGTAGGTCATGTGGTAATCCCACTACTACATGTGTGGCGATGCGAGCTCCCTAAAAGTAATATATTTGAAACGGTGATTATGTTGTTTATCAGTTGTGTTGTACTCCGATGATGTTGTCTGAGGTACGAAATTTTGGAGGACAATAATAATTTTCTAGTTATAAGTTTTTTCCCATAGTTCCATAAATCATTTGGTATTCTAGATAATCTAGTGGTTTTTGTTATCTAGTATGATGGAACATCAATGGCCCTAACCTGCATAGGCTTAAACAATAGCAGGCCAACCAACGTAAATGGCTCTATTCAGACTTTATTCTATGAATAGTAACCGACCATTAGTAGGTATAAACAGTAATGGGCCTAGAAGTTAAGAGGCGATAGTTGGTCTTCAAAATTATGGGCTTCCATGAACGTACGCTGGATGAAACAGTAAAGAGCCGAAAATTTATTAGGCCGTAGTTGGGCTATGAAGTGATTGGCTCGAGGTAAAAAGAATAGCCCGTCGAACAGTAAATGGCCATAACAATAACGAGCCTTCTCGTGAATGGGCCTTTGTTGGGCGGCCGACCATGGGATTTATGAACAGTGTTGGGCCTCAAGCAGGCATTAACAGTGCTGGACCGACGTGCCGCATGCCTCTAATAGGATGCATAGTGGTGGACCAAGTTGGATCTTACGCAGGCCGAAACAGTAACGAACCAGAAAGTTAACATGTCATAGCTGGGCTACGAAGTGATGGGACCCTTCAATCAGCGGGAACCTCGAAGCAGGCCGTAACAGTAACGGGCTTCTTCTTATTGGGATTGTCTGATGGGCCGGTCCACTTAATAGTTAGCAATCCTTAGCTGGGCCTTGGCTTCTACCATGGTTTTGTGACCGTTAACGGCAGTAACTGGACGTTAACGGTGTTTTCCACGTGGCATTTTGCATGACTTCAATAGTCAATGGACTGGCGAAACTGATCTACAATGGTAAGGTTTTCCGTGGTTGAAGGGTGCGATCCGCCACGGTCGAAAAAAACTGTGGTAGATTCTTTGGTGACGAGGCTTTTACCACGGAGGCCATCCGTCACAGTCACAAGACAAAATGATTGGAATTTTACTTTAAGTGTTACACCACCATTTAAGTCATA
Source organism: Avena eriantha (assembly GCA_910589775.1). NCBI lineage: Eukaryota > Viridiplantae > Streptophyta > Magnoliopsida > Poales > Poaceae > Avena > Avena eriantha. Next base: position 44,407,468 of record OU342745.1, read on the forward strand.
TTGGAAAGAAACACATGAAGAAACTCTGTGTTAATGGAATTTTGGAGTCAAGTTGTTTTCGAATGGATTAATGCTTGTAGGATTTTCCTATAGATAACTAAAACTCTTGATTTTCTTGTTACTTTGATTTCTACTTCACACTAAAACCTTTGAACATGTTTAGCAAACATCTGAAAGTTGAGAAATTGTTTCATAAACTAAAACACTTGATTTTCTTGTTACAAGTTTAGCAAACATCTGAAAGTTGAGAAATTGTTTCATAAACTAAGTTACAAGTTTAGCGAACATATGAAATTTGAGAAATCGTTTCATAAACTTGAGTTTCCCGAAACACCATAGTAGTATGGAATGTTTTGAGAATATAATCGAACCTAGTTTGACTTGGTGAGATCAAATATAAAACTGCCATTATGATTTAAAAGATTATGCTATAGAGACTACCACTTTTACACTGAAAGAGAAACATCACGATCCATTGAAATGGCAAGGGATAAAACCTAGCTCGTATTTTCTTAAATATTGGTACGCAAGGAATATGTAAAATAGTTACAAAACAAAATTCGGATACGGATGTCTTTTTAGGTTATTCCAAAGCAATCATTAGGAATTCCTCTGCCGTAACATTAAAAACAAAAGTGTCTATCACTAAAATGACGAGTTCTTTGAGAAAGTTTTTTTGTGAAAAGTTGAGTGGGAGGACAATAGAAATTTTAAAGAGGTTTTTTGAACCTAAGTGACATGATTAGAGTAGTGCAACACCAGAAAGTATTTTAGAGGTAGCTACAATGTGCATGGCTACCATTTTTTGCAAATGTTGTAGTTCTAGAAATCTAAGTTCCTATTGAACCATGTGGATTGGTTAATAATCAATTAGCAAGATTTGAGAACAGAGTGTCATTGTTGGACAATGATATACCAATTGCATGCAAATAAGCAATGATGAGGCCCGACTCCATTAAATAGCTAGAGGCCATAAGAATTCATGATAGTATCCATACATAAAAAAATCAAGTTATGAACTTGGTAGACCCTCGAGAAGGCGTGAAGCTTTTCAAAGTGTAGGTGGATCTATAAATAAATAGACATGGATGTTTACATCTGCGAAATGCTCGACATGTCAGAAAGTAATTTACGACAAAGTTCAAAGAGTTGACTATGACAAGATTTGACCTTCCGCACCGATATTTATTTTGTACGCATTATTGTAGCAGCCACTACATATTGAGATATGGTAGTGGAATAAACAAAACAATGTTCTTCTAATAGAATTGTAACTTAGGATGTGTACATGACACAATACAAAGGGTTTCATTAATTCAAAGGGTGCTAAAATATATGCAAAGTTTGATGATTAAAGTAAGCATCAAGGAGTTGGAATCTTCAACATGATGAAACTATTAAAGAGTTTAAGTTCATAAGAAACAATGAAGATACTTGTGCTTACAAGAAATTAAGTGGGAGCATTAAGGCCCACCTCCAATTCTTTATTTGGAAGCTATTTTGTTGATTGGCTGTGATGTATCTTTATTTTTAATGTGAATTAAAATTTTGATTATGTTGGGGGGATACCCCCGGGTAGGGTCACGCCGGGGTATAAAGGCTGAGTTAGCCGAGGTTCGGCAAGGCCAAAGCTGATGCTGGCCGGGTCACCTCAAGGCCGGCCGAATCACGGGGTAACCCGGACCAGGGGCGTTCGCCTGACTAAGTCTCAACCGACTTAAGGAGTAAGTCGGAAGTATATGTTTACTTGTATACAAGAACAGGGGTGCCCGGATCAGCTGTGATCCGGGTCATGTTTGACTTCTAGGAGAAGGAAGGAATCTTCCTGATCAAAAAGAGGGCCCAGTACGCACTGCATGGGCGAAGCAGACAAGAGCAGGACCACCGGGTCCTGGCCGACAGGGGTGACGACGCCCATGTCGGCTGACGCGGGCGCCGCAGAGGCTCACGTAGCTAAAGCAAGTGTGACGCTGGGAAAAAAGCACCCCGGTCGGCTTACCACTTTGGGAGGAGGCATATTCTTAGGAATATGCCTCCACGTATGCCCTAGGCAGAAACCGAGCCTCCTCTATAAAAGGGGGGTTGGGGCTTCTGTAGAAGGGGTTGGTCTTTCTACTATTCTGTTTTGGCTAGGGTTTCAGGTGTGATCTGTGGGTGAGAGTAAGAGAGCTCCTTCTTCCTCCTCTCGCCAATACAGCTCTAGGAGCACTTGTAATCTTGGAAGGAAATCAATACAAACTTCTGTGTGGAGAATCACTCCATTATCCCTCCCTGGATTCCCCTAGCGTGTATTAGTCCCCACCTTTAGCCTATCCATGACATCTGCCATGACACCACCACGACAGTTGGCACCCACCATGGGGCTAGCGGCGCTAGCAAGGGTCAAGATCCGGACGGGAAACATCATCGGCACCGGCGAACGCATCGTCTCCGGGCTCATTCAGCGCTTTGGAGAGTTGGACTTTGTCAGCGACAACACAGGCTACTTCGGCACGCGCCCTCTTCCGTGCAACGGCCTCTTCGTCAAGCTCGGCGCGCACAAGGTCTACGTTGCGGTGGACGTGTCCTGCGTTCATCCGCGCCACATCGTCGAAGCAGGGGAACCACCCCTCACTGTGGCTTGCGGGGCGCGTATCGCTCGCTCCCCGGACCGCGCAGAAGTGATGATGACCGCGCCTGGTGCGGACGCACGCAAGGATCCTGCGCCAGATCCGGAGGTAACGCCTAAGGCACCCAGGAAAGCTAGGGGTCCTCCGCTAGAGAGGCCGGAAAATGTGTTGAGAGAGGCAATGGACATCTTGGCAAACCCTGTAGTAGCAGCGGTAGATCCAGCTCGAGCGCAGGCCGAGCTGGAAGAAACTAGGCAGAAAATCCTAGAGGGCGCAAAAAAGATAGCCGCGGCATAGCAGTCATTGAATATGACGTTGCGCGAGTACGCAAAGGCGAACAAGGTTGACACTGTAAAAGTGAAGGGGAGAAATCTCATGAGCGAGATGAACAAAGAGGGTGATACTGGAATTGAGGTATCAGAAAACTGTTTGTCCATGGGGCTGCCGAGGTACAGTACCCCGGCAAAGAACCTCAGAGCAGCGGATGCAGCTGCATCCGAGTTGGAGGGTCTAACAGGTGAAGCCCGGCAAAGACAACAAGATAGGGTTAACGAGCTGGTTCGGATTGCGAACAGGCAAAACGAGGAACTGCTTAGGGCTAACCCGGAGAGAGCTGGAGCCTCCAAGATCGTCCATTCGGCGGTGGGTAACCCGGAGAAATCCGCTGGAGCCGCATCTTCTCCTCATGGTGGTCCAAGGAGAGAAGAGGTGGTAACCTCGGCCAGACGGAACAAACAGATCATCCCGTATGACCCGACACAGGCAGGGAAAGGAAAAGAAGTGCAGAAAAATGATGATCGACAGAGTGTGAGCCGAGGTGAAGCTGGCCGAGGTAACCGCGACCAAGGCAATGTCGGTCAAGGGAACGTTGTCAACGGCAATGCCGGATAGCGAAACTCGGCTAGAGCAGGACAACCGCAGCAGCGGAATATACCAAGGCAAGAGCAAAGTGCCGGCCGAGGTATGCAACAGAAAGGTGCTCCAAGAGAGTAAGACAGGTATAATGATGGAGACTCGGAAATGGCAAACACGGGATACCCAAGGACGAACTATCATGTGATAGGGTCAAGATTGGGGAGCAGGGATTTGATGCCGGATGATGCCAGGTTGAAACTGGATCGACTGTATAGGTCGGAACAAATTGCATGTCAAGGTCCACCAGGCCCAGCATGTTTTGGACCCCGGATCATGAAGGAGCCACCGGTACCGAACTTTCAGCTACCCAGGGGCACGAAGACGTATGACGGCAGTACAAAGCCGGAGGATTGACTGATAAATTATACTACGGCTGTGAAAATTGCCACTGGCAACCTGAGATGGGCTGTACGATATGTACCCCAGATGTTGGAAGGCCCGGCAAGGGTATGGCTGAACAATTTGCCACCAGGAAGCATCAACTGCTGGATAGATTTCGAGGAGATGTTCATCAGCAATTTTTCGAGTACGTATCAGAGGCCAAATAGGCCACAGACCCTAGCTATGTGCAAGCAAAGGCCAAATGAGACGGATCAGGAGATTTTAACCCGGTGGTGCACTGTGAGAAATTCGTGTGAGGGCGTGATTGAATCATAGGCCATAGCATGGTTTGCACAAGGGTACACGTATGGAAGCGAGCTGTGGATGAAGTTGCAAAGGAAAATGCCAACTACGTTGTCAGAGATGATCCGGATTGCAGATTCGTATGCTTTGGGTGATCCAACTCAGCCTAGGCTCGTATCAAACGAGTCAAACGATGAGTACTATCAAAGAGATGGAGCCGGATCGTCCCGAAGAAATGAATACAGAGGAAAAAGGAGAGATGATAGACTGGATCATAGATACAGTTCGCACCAAGTTGCAGCTGTGAGTCAAGATCAGCCCGGAGCAGGGGGTAGTCAACGCTAAAAAACTGGAGGGCAGTGGACTCCGAGAAATGATGGCAAGAAAAATTGGACACCAGAGCAAAAGAAGCAGTGGCAAGAAAGGGAAGACCGTCTGAGGTATACTTATGAGTCGATGTTGGATCAGCCGTGTAAGTTTCATACACCAAATCCGAACAACCCAGCGGGTCATATGACGAGGCAATGTGAGTGGATGCGCAAGATCGAACAAGGTGGTTCGGGGAATGCTCAGGCACCCCGGAATGATCAGCCTCGACAGGAGTTACCCCGGCAGCAACTGCTCTTCGGAGCAAACATGCAACAGCTAATGTTGCCTTCCCCTCCGCTGAGGTATGATAACAATGAGAGAAGGGATGCAGTGCATCAGGTAGAAAATCAGCATCAGCCGGACCAGAGGTACCCTAGAAATGAGGGGAGAAACGAGTACAGGGAGCATCATCAGAGCTATTGTGTGTTCACCACTAAGGAAACTGACAGAAAAAGCTTACACCGTAGGCATATGGAGGTGAATGCGGTGATGCCGGCAGTGACGAGGTTCATGCCTTGGTCGGACCAGGAAATCACCTGGAGCATCAGGGATCATCCCAAGCTCATGCCAAGCCCTGGTTCGTATGCGCTGGTGCTGGATCCGACGCTCATTGGACCTAGCATTAATGTAAGGTTCTCAAAGGTGTTGATCGACAATGGCAGTACCATTAACATCATGTATGCGGACACCATGCGTAAGTTGGGCATCTCGGAAAACATGCTACAGCCCACGAGGACAACTTTCCATGGTATTGTGCCCGGTATTTCTTGCGAGCCAATAGGCAAAGTCCGGGTTGACGTGTTGTTCGGCACAAGAGACAACTGCCGAACTAAATCTGGAGTTCAAAGTGGTGAACTTAGAAAGCACCTATCATGCGTTACTCAGAAGGCCAGCGCTGAACAAGTTCATGGCAAGTTGTCATATTAGCTACTTGAAGATGAAGTTTCCCGGACCAAACGGGGTGATAACCATTGCAGGGGATTTCCGACTTTCGATGGAGTGTGCGTCGGCCGGGTCGAACTTAGCCGAGTCACTTGTGATTGCGCAGGAAAAAAGGAGAATACAAGAAGTGGCGGCATTGGCTCAGTCCGCGTAGCAGTATATGCCGGCGCTAAGTAACCCGCATGGAAGTGTCTCTTTCCAGGCCACGAAAGATACCAAGAAGGTTCCTGTTGATGACATGTTCCCAGAGCGCACCGTAACAATTGGTTCCGGGTTAAATGATAAATAGGAAAGAGAGCTCGTCAGCTTCCTCCGTGAGAATCGGGACATTTTTGCTTGGTCCACACAGGACTTGCGAGGTGTTCCGAGGGAGTTGGCCGAGCACTCTTTGAATGTGAGACCCGGAGCTAAGCCGGTGAAGCAACCTCTCCGCCGCTTCGCCGAAGATAGGAGGAAAGTCATTGGGGATGAGATAGCTCGGTTGCTGGCTACAGGATTTATCATGGAGGTTCTTTACCCGGATTGGCTGTCTAATCCGGTGCTGGTGGAAAGGAAGAAGGATGACCCGAATGTGGCAGTGGTTTGGCGCATGTGTATCGATTACACGAACCTGAACAAGGCGTGTCGAAAAGATCCATTTCCGCTGCCAAGAATAGATCAGGTCATAGACTCAACTGCTGGGTGTGAACTGTTGTCATTCATTGATGCATATTCTGGTTTCCACCAGATACCTCTGAATCCGGATGATCAAATAAAGACTGCATTTATTACTCCGTATGGGGCTTATTTCTATCGCACCATGCCGTTTGGTTTACGTAATGCAGGGGCAATGTACCAAAGATGTATGCAAAAATGTTTGCACGACCAAATAGGTCAAAATGTACAGGTGTACGTGGATGATGTGGTTATCAAGACCGAGGAAAGCAAAATGCTCCTTGACGATATCAGGCAAACGTTTGCGAACCTAAGGAGGTTCCGGATGAAACTTAACCCAGAAAAATGTACCTTCGGTGTCCTGGCTGGGAAATTGCTCGGTTTTCTTGTTTCTAGCCGAGGTATCGAGGTTAACCCAACCAAAATCCGGGCCATCGAACGAATGGAACTGCCGAAGTGTCTTAACGATGTCCAGAAGTTCACAGGTTGCTTGGCCTTGTTAAGTCGGTTTGTATGTCGGTTGGAAGAAAAGGCGTTGCCTCTTTACCAACTCATGAAAAAGTCGGATAAATTCGTTTGGACGCCACATGCCGATGAAGCCTTTACCCACCTGAAGAAAATGTTAGCCACGGCACCAGTGCTAGCCTCACCACTATCGAAGGAGCCAATATTGCTCTATATAGCCGCAACCAACCGAGTTGTAAGTGCAGTGATAGTGGTGGAGCGCGACGAGGAAGGTAAGTCGGTGCAAAGGCCAGTATATTACTTGAGCGAGGTGTTGTCTACCTCAAAGCAGAACTATCCACATTACCAAAGGTGGCATATGGCGTGTACATGGCCGCCAAGAAACTGAAGCACTACTTTGAGGAGTATCCTATCCGAGTCATATGTGAGGCCCCCATATCCGAGATAATGAGTAACAAGGATGCGAGTGGCAGAATTGCAAAATGGGCAATTGAGCTAGCTCCTTATGCGCCACAATATGACAGAAGAGAGGCCATCAAATCTCAAGTTGTGGCGGACTTTTTCGTGGATTGGGCCGAGGTACAATACGAACCGCCACTTCCAGATCCGAACTATTGGCGAATGCACTTTGAAGGATCAAAAACCAAAACCGGGCTAGGTGCCGGAGTTGTACTCACATCGCCAAAGAAGGACCAGTTGAAATATGTGCTGCAGATCCATTTCACCGCATCAAACAATGTCGCTGAGTATGAAGCACTTGTGCATGGGCTTAAGGTAGCAAAAGAAATTGGGATACGTCGGATCATATGCTTTGGCGACTCGGATTTGGTGGTGCAGCAAGTGTCGGGAGTGTGGGACGCCCTTGATCCAAACATGGCACTGTACAGATTTCATGTGCAGAAGATATCTGGGTACTTTGAGGGATGCGAATTTCACCATGTACCCCGGGTGGAAAATGAGGTTACCGACATGCTGTCGAAGCTCGAATCAACCCGACAAGAAATTCCACCGGGTGTAGCATTAGAGCACCTCAGGAAACCATCCATTAGGCCATCCCCAGAATCCGAGTCAATATATGTCCCGGAGGACACGGAATCCGGAGCTGTGCCCATGGGCATTGACATGGGAAGTGGTGCGCGAACCTCGGGGACTGCGTTGGCAAACCTGGGGACTACTTCAGTAAACCCGGGGACTACTTAGCGTGATCCGGTTGAAGTTATGCCGGTGGATCAAATGGAGATTGATGAGGATGTATTCCCTGTGCGAACGATACCAGCTTGGGCATTACCTATATTTCAGTTCCTGAAGGACGGAACGTTACCCACTGAGGAAGTGCTGTCCAGGCAAACACAGAGGAGGGCAAAGGCTTACACGATCATCAATTCCGAACTATACAAAAGGAGTGTGACCAATGTCCTCCAGAGATGTGTTGACCCGAAAGAAGGGCTTGACATCCTCCGAGATATACATCAGGGGGAATGCGGGCATCATGCCTCATCCCGAGCCTTGGTAGCAAAAGCTTTCCGGCACGGATTCTACTGGCCAAACGCCTTAGAGCAAGCAGAAGATCTGTGAGAAAATGTAATGGTTGTCAGAGGTACGCTACCAAGACACATATGCCAATGTCGGAACTCAAGACCATACCAATCACTTGGCCATTTGCCGTATGGTGCTTGGATATGGTTGGCCCGTTCAAACCAGCAAGGGGAAATATGACTCACATTCTGGTAATGGTGGACAAGTTTACGAAGTGGATTGAGGTAAAGCCTATAAGAAAATGTGATGGAGCTACGGCTGTAACCTTTCTCAAAGATATCATATTGAGGTACGGTTATCCCCACAGTATCATAACTGACAATGGCACAAATTTTGCGGAAGGAGCATTTGCTCGTTTCTGCCGAGATAAGAGGATCCGGCTGGACGTAGCCTTGGTAGCCCACCCTGCATCGAACAGGCAAGTGGAAAGATCCAACGGATTAGTATTATCCGGGATCAAACCCCGGCTCATTGAGCCCCTGCAAAGATCAGCGGGGTGCTAGATAGAAGAACTACCAGCGGTACTGTGGAGTTTAAGAAAAACTCCGAATCGATCAATAGGCTATACGCCGTTCTTTCTGGTATATGGGGCAGAAGCTGTATTACCAGCCGACATAGAGCATGATTCTCCTAGAGTCACCCAATACACAGAAGTCGAAGTGCAAGAAGCTCGGCAAAATGATGTTGATCTGCTGGAAGAAGCGAGAGAACTGGCACTGTCCAGATCCGCCATATATCAGTAAAATCTCCGACGCTATCATAGCCGGAAAGTGTGCCCCCGGGTCTTTCGGGAAGGCGATTTGGTGATCCGGTTGGTACAACGTACTACGGGCATGCATAAGTTATCCCCCCCATGGGAAGGGCCGTTCATCGTAAGTAAAGCATTGCACAATGATTCTTACTATCTTATAGATGCAAAGCCACAGGAAAAGAACAAGGCGGACAGATCAGGAGAGGAATCCAAGCAACCATGGAATATAGCTCTACTTCGTCCTTTCTACACTTAGCTAAGAGGTCTATGTATCCGAGTTATCTCATATGTCGGTATGTATGTCGGCAATGAGCTTATCAATGAAATGTTGGCACCTCGAGCAGTAACTCGGGAACTGCCTTAATAATGTTTGTTGTTTTTTGCGCGTCAGCTGGAATAAGTTATTCTACTTAACTCGGATTAGTAGTGTGCGAGCACCAAAAACCCAACTCTTTGACTTGTTGCCGTCCAACAAGAATTGGCTTCGTGGCAAGCAAGATAACAAGTTTGGAATTGCGTAGCACATGAAAAACGACTAAGGAGAAGAATTTATTCGACCGGCATTTGTTTTTCGAACTAACCCTGCATTTATTTTCAAGTTATTATGCAGTTTTATTTTGGTGCTAAGTCTAAAAGTTTCCCAGTATTGTTAAGACAATTTTTGAAGCTCGGATTCGTAAGTCATAAAACCGAATCAAGGTAGACACGAACCGAGCCAAGAGATTGAACAAACAAGAAAAAGAAACTCGGGGACTACGCCCAAGTTAATTCGGCATAAGAACTTAGTAGAAAAATATCACATGTGTTTGGAATACAACTCTACCCGGCATACCGGGGATCTGATAAATTTTTAAGTGTTTTAGCTCAAGGAGCAGCAGGAGGAGGAAATTTGGCATCGTCCTCGCTGCCCTCAATATCAGAGGCATCATCTTCTCCTTCACCGTCCGAGCCATCTTCACCGTGCTCAACCTCTTCGTCTCTAGCAGCTTCCAGGAAGCTCGGCCCCTCAACCCATTCATGAATGGGAGCGTATTCAATGAGGCTATAGGCACAAGCCTGGCGCCGAGCTACCCACTCCGGGTCATTGATCCATCTGGATGCTGTGCGCAGACGTGTCAGAAGGTTGAGATCAATCTTCTCGTACCACGTGATTATGTGGTGAAGGATGGTATCAGCTGCGGCACGTCCAGCGGACTCTCTCCAGAGGTCAAGCTGAGTCTCGGTTTCCATTAACTTCTCAATGAGAACTGCGGTGGTCTCCGAGGCTTCTTCGCTGGGCCAGAAAGTGTTAAAGGTGCGAGCTGTAGCGCCGAGGATGTTCTTGCCGTCATTCTTGATGAGCTCCACGCGAGATGATAAGCTGACCAACAGGTCCTCCGGGTCATAAGGAATCCCTTCACTATCAGAAGTGACCGGAGTACCCCTTTGTCGGCGGAAGTTGGCAACTGCTGCGCTCACGATAGGAGTGCCCTCTAGAAATTTTCCTGGAAACGAGACAAAGGAGAAAGGTCAAGAAAAGACATATGAAGTCACCCGGAGAAGTAGGTCGGAAAAGGGAAAGAAACTTACGTGATATATGACCGAGGATCTGGGTCAACTCCTTGGTGCCGTCATCACGTCTCTTCCGGAGCTGCTCAAGCTCAGCGTTCGCCGACCCAAGATGGATGCTGGACTCCTTGAGAAGATCCCGGTCCTTGGCGATCTGGAGGTTGAGGTGCTCGCGCTCTTCTGTGAAATTCTGGCCAGCCTTTTGAAGTTCGGATTGGTGTTGGGCCTTCATCTTCTCCATCTCAGCCTTGAGCCTAGAAATCTCATCGTCCTTAGTCCGGAGGAGGGCGAGCTCGTCATCTTTCTTCTTAAGCTCGGCTTGGTGCTGCCCTGCTTGTTCGAGAAAATGCAGCATCATATCAGGCACGGGCACACTATCTTCAAGCGATGCTGAAATAGTGTGTCGGCCCGGCAGAGCCGAGGTATGAATGTTGGCCGAGCCAAGGAGAAAAGGGAATGGAAAGTACGGCAAACTCGGACATAAATGACTTACCCTTGATCTGCTGCAGATTTTTGCGCATAATGATGTTCTCAGCTTCCACCCCAGCTGCGGAAACCGAATGATGAGGTTAGTCCGGCAAAGGAAAATAAAGCAAAACGAAGAAGCACTAAGGAAGAAATTTACCCCTCTTCTCGTATTCCGCAATAAGTGCAGCCTGCTTTGCGCGTAGCAGCTTGTGGGTACAGCAAGCGTTGGAATTTAGCACTCCGGCGATTGGTGGTCACCTGAAAAGGACAAACACAAGTTAGCTCGATGCATATTCAAAGTGTACTAAAATCTGGGCCAAGTGGAACTTAACCCGGCTCTAGGTGTGTGCATATTCGAAGTGTACTAAAATCCGGGCCAAGTGGAACTTAAGCCGGCTCTAGGTGTGTGCATATTCGAGGTGTACTAAACTCCGGGCCAAGTGGAACTTAACCCGGCTCTAGGTGTGTGCATATTCGAGGTGTACTAAAATCCGGGCCAAGTGGAACTTAACCCGGCTCTAGGTGTGTGCATATTCGAAGTGTACTAAAATCCGGGCCAAGTGGAACTTAACCCGGCTCTAGGTGTGTGCATATTCGAAGTGTACTAAAATCCGGGCCAAGTGGAACTTAACCCGGCTCTAGGTGTGTGCATATTCGAAGTGTACTAAAATCCGGGCCAAGTGGAAATTAACCCGGCTCTAGGTGTGTGCATATTCGAAGTGTACTAAAATCCGGGCCAAGTGGAACTTAACCCGGCTCTAGGTGTGTGCATATTCGAAGTGTACTAAAATCCGGGCCAAGTGGAACTTAACCCGGCTCTAGGTGTGTGCATATTCGAAGTGTACTAAAATCCGGGCCAAGTGGAACTTAACCCGGCTCTAGGTGTGTGCATATTCGAAGTTCTCATGGAGCTACGTTAGTTTCCTAAAGAACATCCGACCGAGTAACGAGTTACTCCCCCGGAGGCTCGGGGACTAATGGTTACTATCTACAACTTGTAAAGGGAAAGCGACGTACCTCCATCATTCGCCCAGCGAGGTTAATTGCCTTTGCGGCTGTGTTCATCTGAGCGAAAAACTAGGCAGGGCCGTACTTCTCCGGAAGATCAGTGTCTTGAACCATCTCCACCTTATTCCAATTCATGATGAATTCAATTAAGCTCGGAGGGTACCGTTCACCGCTGGGCATATGGGGCGCCACCAAGACCTTTGCATGCGCTTCTTTCCTTTCGATCAAGGCAAGGCCTGGGCTGGTGTGCAGAACCATTTGTTGTGTGTCAGTTGGCTTGGGAGGCGCGTCCTTTGCTGCTGGTGCTTTCTTGGGAAGCATTGACATGAGGGTACGCTGCCCGACTTCGACGGATGGTGGCTTGGTAGTGTCCGAAGCTTTCTTTTCCTTGGCTTGCTGGGAAGAGGAAGCCAGCGCATCGGTTTTTCCCTTAGGAGCGGCCGGAGTGGTTCCTCGCCGAGGTTGAGAAGACTCGGACGAGGCAGAGGAGCTAGGCGCTGATGCTCTTGGGGCTGGACTTGGAGCTGCTGCTGATGTTTTAGCAGCCGGAGTTGGTGTTGATGCCGGAGTTGGTGTTGGTACGGGTCTGGTTGTTGGTACTGGTGCTGGAGCCGAAGTTGCTTCAGTGGATGCTGGTTGCGGCGATGCCGAAGTGGTGGATGCCGTCACCTCGGCCGGGCCGATCTCCCCCGCTCCAAGGTTACCCCCCTCTTGCCGAGGTGGAGCAGAACCCGGAGCAGCCGCAGAACCCTCTGGAATAAGGCTCAGCGGACAGGACTCGTCGTCGCGATGGGAGAAGGGTTGGGTCAGAGAGGTGAAGAGATGCTCGATCCACTTTGAGGGACCTCCACCGGAGCCTTGCAAAAGAGAACAATGTTACAAGATAAATCACAATGATGCAAGGGAGAGCAAGTTACAGAAGGCAAAACAACTTACGCATCCGAGGTTTGGGCCTCCTTGGGTTTCCGAGCCCTTCGTGTTGGGGCCTTGCCTGCTGGCTTGGAGGCAGTCTTGTCCCCGGACTTCTTTCGCCTTTTAGCGGGCTGAGAAGGTCCGGAGGATGAACTTGAAGCATCCCCGCGCTTCTTCTTCGGAGCCACCGGAACAGGTTCGCCCGTAGTGAGGGGAGGATCCTCGTGGATATGACCACCGGGGTGAGCTGATGGTGGAAAAGCAAAAGAAAGGGGGACAGCCTCAACAGGTTCAATCACCTCGACATCCAAGTCATCTTCATCATCGGGCCAATCTCTAATGGAAGAGGATTTACCCGTGGGTCGTTTCGTGGCATCGGTCATTGGGAGGAACATCTCCTGGTCCGGCTCCTCCTCATCCGGGTTCTCCCGGTCCGGCGCCCATTTAAGGGTTGGATCAGTGCCGTCCTCGATGGTCTACTGAAGAAATTGCTGAGGAAAGAAATGAACGACAAAGTCAAAAATGCAACAATTACTGACATATAATTGGTCCGGAGTAAGTTCGCAACATGAAGCTTACCACGGGAGGAAGCCTATCGCGGCAGTAATGCTCCATTCCCCAAGTCCACTCGGAAGAAAAGTCCTTGTGGGTAGTAAAAAGAGCCTTAACCCGGCGATAGATCTCCGTGTTGCTCAGCTCGAAGGAGGAGATCCGGTTGGGATCGCGGCTGAAGCTCATGTGGCACACCTTGTGAGTGCGCTTCTGGAGGGGGTAAATCCGGTTGCGCATGAAAGTGATCATGGCATCCTCGTTGCGCAGCCCGAGCTTCTTCAGCTCTGCGAACATCTTGTTGACTTGATTGGCCAGGGCAGTGGGCTTCTTGGGGATCTCATCCCACAAATCCGGGTTAGGTGGACCCGGAGTATAGGGGAGCAACCGGATCAAGTCTTCAGTGCCCGTATTCCGGACATAGAAGAAGGTCTAGGCCCATCCTTTGCAGGACTCTAACCCGGTGACCCGGGGGAAAACAGAAAACCTCCGGGGTGAAATGGAAGCCGCCCAGAATTGAGTGAGTTGTTTGTCCTCCGGATCAGCGTGGATGTTGGGGATGATGTTGCGATGAAGGCCGAAGAACCGGATCCATAGCTCCTTCGTGGGCCACAGTCCGGCATAGCCTTCGATCATAGAAGCAAAGGCAGAGAGAGAAGTGATGGCGTTGGCTGGAAGATGGTGCGGCTGGAGCTGGTATGTACTGAGCTAGTCCCGGAAAAAATCGCTCACCGGCAACCCGAAGCCCCGTTGGAAGTGGGACAAAAAGACGACGAACTCACCCAGATTGGGTGAGGGGGCCCGTTCATTAGAAGGGAGACGAGCGGCAACGCCGGCGGGGATGCGCCTGGTTCGATAAAGCCAGTCAAGATCATCTTGACAGAACCATGACCCGGCCCACGCGCCGCGGTCCACCGCCGTGGCGTCCTCCTCCATCTCCTGCTCAGCAACGATGAGTTCTTCTTCCGTCATCTGGTCCTCGAGGCCCTCGCTGGCGCTAGAGGCGGCGGGAGACAGTGGCCGGGATTGACGAGGACCCGTGGCGAGAGATCTGCATCGCGGTGGCGGCAACGCAGAGGTGCGACGGAGAAGCGCGGCGGCGACGCTGCTATTTGGTATCACTGGCGGCGGCACGGTCGCGAGGAAGATGAAGAAAAAGGGCAACGGGTAGAGGGGCGCGGAAGGAGAAAGACCCTAAGGGAAGCACCCCTTCGCTATTTAACCACTCCCACCAGCAGTGAGTGGGATCGTATCCTGCGGACCAGCCACACGTAGTGGCCATGTATCACCTGTCCGGACCAATCAGCGGGGAGCCACACGGAGGGTCACAGAGCGGAGAGAATCCTATGACGTGACACTGTGATGCGAGAAATGAGGAGGCAGGCATGACGTGACCCGCGCACAGTGATAACTGACAATTACTGCGGCGGTTACTGTGCAGGCCCTTAAAATAAGACGACATAATGATTACCTTTCACATGGGCTAGCGTACGAGAGAAGGAAACAAGACCCGGATGAAACTGTGGTAACCCGGCCGGCAAGTGAAAACTTGGAATGTGCGAAGGGAACGTAAATCCATATAATCCGAGGTAAAGAGGTAACTCGGCAATAACGAACGGAGCACAGAATTGAACCTGATGTGGCCTTAGCGGCCAAAGAAGCTAAGACCGCACCAGCTTCGGGGACTAATGTTGGGGGGATACCCCCGGGTAGGTTCACGCCGGGGTATAAAGGCCGAGTTAGCCGAGGTTTGGCAAGGCCAAAGATGATGCTGGCCGGGTCACCTCAAGGCTGGCCGAATCACGGGGTAACCCGGACCAGGGGCGTTTGCCTGACTAAGTCGCAACCGACTTAAGGTGTAAGTCGAAAGTATATGTTTACTTGTATGCAGGAACATGGGTGCTCGGATCAGCTGTGATCCGGGTCATGTTTGGCTTCTAGGAGAAGGAAGAAATCTTGCTGGTCAAAAAGAGGGCCCGGTACGCACTACATGAGCGTAGCAGACAAGAGCAGGACCACCGGGTCCTGGCCGACAGGGGTGACGACGCCCATGTCGGCTGACGCGGGCGCCGCAGAGGCTCACGTAGCTAAAGCAAGTGTGACGCGGGGGAAAAAGCACCCCGGTCGGCTTACCACTTTGGGAGGAGGCATATTCTTAGGAATATGCCTCCACGTATGCCCTAGGCAGAAACCGAGCCTCCTCTATAAAAGGGGGGCTGGGGCTTCTGTAGAAGGGGTTGGTCTTTCTACTATTATGTTTTGGCTAGGGTTTCAGGTGTGATCTGTGGGTGAGAGTAAGAGAGCTCCTTCTTCCTCCTCTCGCCAATACAGCTCTAGGAGCACTTGTAATCTTGGAAGGAAATCAATACAAACTTCTGTGTGGAGAATCACTCCATTATCCCTCCCTGGATTCCCCTAGCATGTATTAGTCCCCACCTTTAGCCTATCCATGGCATCTGCCGTGAGACCACCACGCCAGATTAAATTTTGATTTTGATGAAAGACTTATACAAAACCAGAATGTTAGACATCAAAGTCTATACAGATAGACTGAAATGCTAATATGGTTATCCAAAAGTACATAGATGAAATATTGAATTAGTTCAATATGGTGACATATTTGGGTGGGAGCTATATGAGTTTCCTAGTCAATATTAGACAAGAAAAGTTCTTTCCACATGGTAGCAAGATCAATTATATTGACAATTGGTAAGTGAAACCTCGTGAATGATTTGATTAATCATGAATGTCATGATATGTACTTATCTAGATGAGTCCTATGATCTAAGTGTTAGGAGCATATACTAGGGTGATTCATAAGATGATCATTGGATAATAGTGATGATATTCTTGTGTACTTTGGAAGAACCAAGAATATGCGATGTATGTAGAAGTGACAAATTAGTTCATTGTAATGTGTTACATTGATGCAAGTGTTTGTCACATATACAAATAAATTTTATATCAATTTAGGATATGTGTTAAGCTATAAGGTGGGACAGTGAAATGGAAGAAAGTTCCATGATGGATTTAGACTAGTTCCAAAGTTGTGACGGATACTACAACAACATCTGAGTATATGACTATTCTAGCAGCATCATAAAGAGGCCTTTTGAGTCAAGTAGTTTTGTTATCAAAACTAGGTGCAGTTCCAAGTGGGCTATACTATGAAGATATATTTGTACGACAATAGTGTCACCATAGCTTTGGCTAAGGAATTGAGTTCTCACTAAAAGACTGAAATTATGCAATGCCATCTCATTGGAGAATGAGTGATGTGTAGGAACGCATAGACATGCAAATACACACAGAGCTAAATGTGTTAGTTCTGGATATTAGGTTTACCACAAGCAACGCGTGTTGCCAACAGCAGAATGCCATAGGTGTTAAATGTGTGAAGTCACAACTAGATTATTGACTCTAGTGCAAGTGGAAGACTGTTGTACATATGCCTAGAGGTAAATAATAAATATGTTTTATTGTCATATCTCATTAGTTTGTAATAGTTTTATACTATGGTATAACTGTACTAATAAAAACATTAATACATGTGTTGTATGTAAACAAACCAAGTCCCTAGTATCCTCTAGTAGACTAGCTCGTTGGGCAACCGATGATCGAGGTTTCCCGATCGTGGACATTTATATCAATTGACAACAAGGTCACTTCATTGGATGAATGATGTGATGGACACACACCAACCATAGTATTTCAATGAGACCGAGTCACAAAGTTCAACATTACGATATCCAGTAAAAGCATATTAGCTTGCTCCTCTAACCGTGAGATCATATTTAATCACTACCACCCAAGGTTGCTTTGACTGCATCAACCGTCACACCGTAATAGGGTGATCATAAAGGTTTCTATCAGGTATTTCAAAGGGTTATGTGTATGACTCGAGATCGGGATTTCCCCATCCATGTGACAGATAGATACACTATGGCCACTCAGTGAGATTATATCTATCACATTTGCAAACATGTGACTAGGTCACGATGATGTAATATCATGGGAACGAGTAAATGTGTTTATCGATAACAAAATCAAAATAGGTATAGAGATATAAAAGATCAAGTCTTGGACAAACTAGGCATCATGTGTAGCAAAGGGAATGAGACTCGATGTTCAGGTTCAAGAGATCAAGTTCATTCGTGGAATGCATGTGGCCATCATGGGTTTCTAGATCCTGTTGTTGGTCATTGATCAGAGAGATGTCTCGATCATGTCTGCATGTTCCCAAACCGTAGGATGTCTGTCAACACCCTGATTTTTAATCCCAGATGCCCGTTATGCCATACCTCGCAATCCTAGGATTACCATTTTTGCGAGACATAACGGATTGGATATCACAGTACATCATCCATTACAAACCATACATAAGGTCTTACACAAATAAGGATCTCATGATCCAGTCTTAATACAACAAGCAGCGGAAATAAAAGATAAACGTAGTGGTGGGGTCCATCTTCAGGGGCACATGCAATGCTGACGAAGGTAGATGGTCCTAGTTATCATAGCCATCCTATTGGCCATCATCTTGATAATCTCCTTCATAGTCTGGCCATGATAATAGCCAGGGACAAAATCCATGATTACACTTTAAGTACTCGCAAACTACCACTAACACGTATAAAGTTCTAAGTTAAAGTGCTAACTCTAAGTTTAACTATAAAGTTAAGTTTGAAACCTAAGCTGAGTTCAGAAACCAAGAAAGATAAGGTAAAGTCCTAGAGTCACTTAAGTTGGGAAGCTATTGTCATAACACAACCCTGTTGTGGTCAAGTCAAGATTCATCATTCTTTTCAAAGTATTTGGAAAACATCTGACAACGAAATAGAATGGCCATTCCAACTGTCCATAACTGCGGATGCAGCTATTCGAATAGTTTGACACTCTGCAGAGGTGGTACACTTTCACCACAAGATTCGATACATCTGTCAGGGATAACCCTGAATCATCATACTTAGTATGCAGATAATCAAACATAACCTTCCCTTTACACACCCTAGTATAAGCACCTCCCCTATGAGCATGGCCTCCTAACCATGACCATCAGTCATCTTGGGCACTGCATAGGTGGACATCATGAGAGGTAGCCTCAGCTCAGACCTCTCCCGTGAGGGAACTAATACTAATGCATATAAATTTCCAGCTAAGCCTTACCCAATTCAGGTAATGTGGTTGTACGGTAAATTTGGAATGGTATCGCATCCGAATCCAACCATCAGTTTTATAAAAGGGTTAAGGCTCATGCCTCAACATTTTCATCATCATCAATCCTTTGTGTTTCTCAACACATGTCAAAACATCTCAATAGAATGACTCATCATTCCAAGGTTTTCATAATTCATTTTCACCAAGTGTTCCCATCTAAAGTGACTCAGGTTTTTAATCTACTCTAACTACTAAGTTAAGAGTGTTCACTAAGGTGGAAAAGATGGGTTCAATCTCATGCCATAGAATGACATCTAAAGGGTTCTACATAGGTCAAGTTTTATACTTTTTATGCTACCTTCAAACTAAGTAAAGAACTTGGTGTAAACTAAAGGAGTAAAACTTGCAACTAAGACTTGGGGTACTAATAGTCAAAAAAAGGGGTGTGATCAAGGCATGCTTAATGCATCTTTGCTAACCATCTAGTTTGATCCTACCTTGCTAAGCACTAAACTTGCAAGTATTAGCTTGTACTGTTAATGGTGGCTTGCAAGTACAACATGCATGGGTTAATCTTAGATAGTGCTAGCTTGCTAATAGTAGCTTGCCTCGGTTGGTGCAGTGGTTGAAGTTTTCTTCTTCTTCTTCTTGGTAGAACTCCTCCTCCTCGAAAGCTTGGTCGGTACTATCGTCTATAAATACATAGGGAGTGCACAATCACCAAACAATACTTAACTAGGATAAGTAGCATTCTAAGACACACATTTGATGATCTATTATCATCACAAGCATCACAAGTTTAATTCCATAGTTTCATTCTTTGTATTTTAGAAAATTAATTTCTACTCATTGAAAAATTAACTAAGATTTAATATTCACCACTTAAAATATGGGATCATGTTGACACATGTCATCACCACATATCCTAACATGTGGGAATGAGAATTAAAGGTTGGATCAATATTACTTTGGTTTAAGTTCATTATTTAATGATTTAAAGTGACTAGAAATGCCTATATAGCATTATTTTGGTACTAGTCCAAAGTCACTGTATGTAAACCTTAATATTATTACATATTTAGATAGATATGATGAAATGTGATTTTTTAGAGTTGGAATCAACTCAAAAGCTAACTTGGTTGATTTTATAAAAATGTTGCAAGTTGCAAATGCTTCTGTCTTCTTATTTTTATTAGGAGAGATCTATAACTCTAATTGAATTAAATCCAACGGGCTTGGATAGATCATCTTAATAACTTTCAAGAAAAATTTGTTTCATGCAATTTGGATTTGTCAAACTCCCAGAATTGAATTTTAAAATAGTGGACAAGAACTAGATTTAACTAAAAAGAAAAATCCAGATTTGAACGGGTGGGCTAGCGCGGGAAAAGACTTGGGCCGGCCCAGTGGCGCTCCGTGGCGCGGGGCTTAGCTGACAGGGGGGTCCCGCTTGTCAGCGGCACTTAACACGCGAAACTGTACGCGCGCTGTGAGCCGTAGGATTAGAAGGGAGATCTACGGCTGAGGGTCGTCGTCGACGACGAACAGGTCGCCGGTGAGCTCGAACCCTAGCGGCTCGGTAGGGGTCTACTGGGGACGTACCAGGGCTCCAGCAGGGTCGGCGAGGCAGGCAAACGAACTGGAAGACGACGGCGAGGCGTGGTGCGGTTGCGGCGGAGCTTGGGGTGGTTGCAATCAGCGGCGCCCTTCTCCTCCTGCCACGGCTTCTCTGGCTCCAATTTCGGCGAGGCAGAGCTCGCCTTGCTCCGGCTAGAGGTGGGTGAGGTTCAGAGAGGTGAGGGGAGTGGAATGGTGTGGAGAGAAGAGGCTGGGGAGGGCTCCTTTTATAGGCCCGACGGTGAGACCGAGCGGGATGGGTAGGCGACGGTGGTGACATGGCTACGGCGGGGTAGAGGCATGGCTGCGGGTGGCGATCGACGTGTGGTTCCCTAGCGGTGCTCTAGGCATTGAATGCGGCCATAGGGGCGGTGGCATGCGGTCTGGGCAAGGTAGCGCTCTGAGCGGCAGAGGCGGCGGTGTCCACGGCGAGCGGTGGTTGTGAGGCATTGGACGGCCATCGGGGGTGTCTGGGGTGTTCTCCAGGTCGTGGCAGAGCGGCGAGCGCGGGTTGCGGCCAAGGGGCGGTCTGTGTGAGCGGGGACAGAGCGCGCTCTAGGGGTGGCACCAGCATGGTGCGGTGGCACTGGGCGCGTGATTTCCTCGGTGGTCCACGGCAGGGCTTGGCTCGGGCAGGGGACAGAGAGGGGAGGTGAGGTGTGGGCTACCTCCTAGAGATGGAGAGAGAGGCGGGAGAGGGCTGCTGTGGCGAGTGCACGGTCGTCCGGCGAGAGGGTGCTTGGCATGGCATGGCAGTGCAGCTAGGGGGTAGGGGAGTGGGTTTAAAAGGCTTTGCTAGATCATTGAGAGACAAAGGGAGTAAAGAGGGGCGAAAAGGGAGACAAGTTTGGCCAGAATACTGTTTGAAAATAGTGAAATGTGTTTTGTTTGAAATCTGTCTGCCAAGTGTTTGATGAAATGGCCGCAAGAGAAAAAAAATTGAATTTTGGTTTCAAATTTTTTGAGGGATCTCCACTAGTGCTAGGTAGTCTCTGGTTGCAAGGGTTTTGAAAGTGGAGCTCAAAAAGATGGGTTTTGAAATAGGGGTGATCTATGCATATGCATTAGATTCCATTTTCAAATGTCGTTTAAAATAAGTTAAAGAATGTTTTTAGCAGATCAAAAGGTGGGTCTTGGTACCTCATTATGTGTACTAGCAAGGGGTACAAAGATCAAGAATTGTTTCTGTTAATAAATGAGTGCTAGGAACACTCAAAGTAGTGTAGTGGATTAAAATGGCCAAAATGACCATTCCTTCTTTTTAATTCTTTTTGATTTGATTTTCTTTAGGAAAAGTTTGGGAATGATGTAGATGATGTTTAAATCACCTAAGAAACATTTTACAAGCATTGGATCACTCAATCATGGCAATTCAAACAACTCCTATTTTTAAATGCACACATATATGAATGCTTTCATTTTAAATATTGGAATAGTTTTTGTTAACCCCATTTTTGGTTGATTTGATTCTTGATAAGCTTGGATTGAAGTTTTGGGATGTTACAAACCTTCCCCCCTTAAACAAAATCTCGTCCCGAGATTTACAAAGAAAACTAGGAACTAAAGAGATCTGGGAACTCTGTCCTAATGTAATCTTCGCGCTCCCAAGTAGCTTCTTCCTCGGTATGGTTGCTCCACAGAATCTTGAGAAACTTGATACTCCTGGTCCTGGTGGTTATGTAGGCTTCTGCTAAGATACGGATGGGTACTTCTCGATAGGTTAGGTCATTGTTGATTTCCACAGCTCTGTGATCGATGTTTTTGAAAACTTCAGTCTTCTCGGGCACTTCCAGACATTTGCGAAGTAACGAGATATGGAACACATTCTGGATGGCTGACATCTCTTCAGGAAGTTCCAGTTGATACGATACTTCTCCTCGACGGTTCTAAATCTTGAAGGGCCCGATATATCTGGGAGCTAACTTTCCCTTTAGACTAAAGCGTTGAGTTCCCTTCAATGGTGAAACCTTGAGATATACAAAATCTCCGACATTGAAAGTCAGGTCTCTTCTTCTCTTGTCAGCATAACTCTTCTGTCTGGATTGGGCGGTCTTGAGGTTCTCACGGACTTTGTGAACTTTCTCTTCTGCTTCACGGAGAATGTCGGGTCCGAAGATCTGACTCTCTCCTACTTGCGACCAATTCAAAGGGGTACGGCACTTTCTTCCGTATAGGAATTCAAATGGTGCCATCTGCAAAGTAGCTTGATAACTGTTGTTATATGAGAATTCTGTGAAAGGCAGGCAGTCTTCCCATTTTGATCCATATTCCAACACACAAGCTCTAACCATATGCTCTAGGATCTGGTTGACTCTCTCAGTCTGTCGATCTGTTTGCGGGTGATATGCTGTGCTGAAGTTCAACTTGGTTCCTAATCCTTCTTGGACTTTCTGCCAAAATCTTGAGGTAAACTGGGTTCCTTGATTTGATACTATGGTCTTGGGGGTTCCATGCAGACTAACAATCCTAGCAATGTACAACTCTGCTAACTTTGCAGTTTGGTAAGTTGTCTTGACAGGTATAAAGTGGGCTACCTTGGACAGTCTATCAACTGTGACCCAGATTGAGTCATTTCCCCTACTAGAAGTAGGTAAACCGGTGATAAAGTCCATTCCAACAGAATCCCACTTCCATTCCGGAATCTGTTATGGTTGCAACAGTCCTACAGGTCTCTGGTGCCCTGCTTTGACTCTTTGGCAGATGTCACATTTGGCGATGTAGCTTCTGATCTCTCTCTTCATCTTGTGCCACCAAAATTGCTCTTTCAAATCCTGATACATCTTTGTTCCTACGGGGTGGATAGAATAAAGTGTATCATGAGCTTCCTTCATGATAACCTCCTTCAGCTCTGAATCTGCTGGCACACAGATATGTCCATTGTACCACACTACACCTTCTTCGTCTTCAGTGAATCCAGGTACCTTTCCTGTACCAATATGACGTTTGATTCCGTCGATACTTTCATTTCCCTTCTGGGCTTCCTTGATTTGGCTAATCAAAGTGGGTTGAAGTTCAATGCTAGCTAAGAATCCTTTGCTAACTAATTCAGTTCTAAACTGCTCTAATTCTTCATACAAACTGGGTTGCTTCTCCTTGATCATGGTGTTAAGCCTACACGGCAATCTGCTAAGAGCATCCGCTACCACATTGGCTTTGCCGAGGTGATAGTGAATGTCAAGGTCATAATCCTTGATTAACTCTATCCATCTTCTTTGCCTGATATTCAGCTCCTTCTGAGTGAAGATATACTTCAAGCTCTTATGATCTGAGTAAATTTCACAGCGATTACCCATCAAATAATGATGCCATGTCTTCAGTGCTAGAACCACAGCTGCTAGCTCAAGATCATGGGTCGGATAGTTCTGCTCATGCTGCTTCAGTTGTCGAGACAGATAAGCGATGACTTTGCCTCTTGCATCAATACACATCCTAGAACAATCTTGGATGCATCGCAATACACATCAAACGGCTTCTTGATGTCTGGCATGACCAATATTGGGGCTGATATCAATCTCTTCTTCAGCTCCTAGAAACTGGCTTCACACTTGTCTGTCCATTCAAACTTCTTGTCCTTCTTCAACAATTGGGTCATGGGTCGGGCTATGATCGAGAATCCTTCTACAAACTTGCGGTAATATCCCGCTAATCCGAGAAATGCACGGACTTGGGTTTGAGCGGTTGGGGCTTCCCATTCTTCAACATCTTTGATCTTGGCAGGATCAACAGAGACTCCTCCGGTAGACACAATATGTCCTAGGAATCCTACTTCCTTCAGCCAAAACTCACACTTTCTGAACTTGGCATATAACTGATGCTCCCTCAGGGTTCCTAGGATAACTCTCAGATGTTGCTCATGCTCTTCTTCTGACTTGGAGTAGATAAGGATGTCGTCGATAAACACAACAACAAACTTATCTAGGAAATTCATAAAGATCTTATTCATGAGATTCATGAAATAAGCAGGGGCATTGGTTAATCCAAAAGACATAACCGTATACTCGTATAAACCATAGCGAGTAGTAAAGGAGGTCTTCGGAATATCCGTTGCACGGATCTTAAGTTGGTGATAACCAGTCCTAAGATCAATCTTTGAGAATACCTGAGCTCCAGTCAACTGATCAAATAGATCCTCTATCTTTGGCAAGGGGTACTTGTTCTTGATGGTGACATCATTCAACTTTCTGTAATCAGTGCACAGACGGTTGCCTCCATCTTTCTTGTCGACGAATAACACTGGTGATCTCCATGGTGATGCACTTGGTTGAATTAAACCTTTGGCTAGCATAACATCCAATTGTTTCTTCAGTTCCACTAGTTCTGAGGGGTTCATGCTATAGGGTCTCTGGGCTATAGGTCCGGTTCCGGGGATTAGTTCGATAATGAACTCAATATCCCTATCCAGGGGCATACCTGGGAATTCATCTGGGAATACGTCAGGGTATTCACAGACTACTCTGACTTGGTCTATGGTGGGCAAGGCTACACTCTGGTTGCACTTGAATTGTCAGGGTAAGGTTTCAGAGATATGCTCTACTGTGACTCCAGAACTACTGGTCATGGTGATGGCCTTCTTAGCACAGTCTATCAATCCTTTATGCCTTGACATCCAGTCCATACCTAGTACTACTTCCAAACCTTTGGTTCCAAGTACAATTAGGTTGGCATAAAAATCTATCCCATGTATTCTGATAGGTACATCTTTGCAAATTTTTCTAGCCTTGGTTGTTGAACCGGGGATTTGAACTATCATGACATGGTTCAGGTTGGTTGGACGAATCTTACTAGTGCATGCAAATTCTTCGGTGACAAATGAATGTGATGCTCCTGAATCAAACAATACTCTTGCTAAAACTGAGTTGACAGAAAACATACCCAGCACTACATCTGGCGCTTCCTGGGCTTCTTCTGCATTCATGTGGAAGAGACGGCCGTTGCGGTTGTGAGGGTTCCCTGGGGCAAATCTCCTTCCTGGTTGAACACGACGTTGCTGCTGAGTTGGGGCATTCACATTGGCATTGGCTGCAGTCTTCTTGGGACACTCATTGGAGTAGTGACCTTTCACTCCACACTCGAAACAAGTAATCTGGGACTTGTCCTTGACTGCGGCAGGTACAGCATTACTGCCAGTTCTAGGTGCAGTGTTGCTGTTGTTGTTGTCGTTCTTGGGAGGTGCACGGTTAAAATTGTTGGCATTACTGGAGTTGTGATTGTTTCCTCCGGACTTCACATTGCCTCCGCTACGGTTGGGGTAGCTTGGGCGAGAATTTGGGGGTCGGTTGTTCCTTGGTGCATATCCTGGTCAAGGGTTGGGACGGTACTTCTGGTGACTGTTGGATCCCGACTGCTGCATCGTACGACGCTTGCGGTTGTCGTTTGCCTGGTTAATCTTCCCTTCCATATGAATGGCAGAGTCGACTAGCTCTTCGAGATCCTGGAAACGGATGTTGACGAGGACAGTCTGCATCTCATCATGCAGTCTGTTCAAGAATCTCTCTTTCTTCTTGGCCTCCGTGTTGATCTCATCAGGTGCATATCTGGCAAGTGACAGGAATCTGTCATGGTACTCCACCACAATCATTCTTCCTTGCTTCAATTCGCGGAACTCATCTCTCATTCTGTTGATTAGACCTTGCGACACGTGGGTGCGGCTGAACTTGACCTTGAATGCTTCCCATGTCATCACTTGACCATGGTTCATATTGCGAATGCTATTCCACCAAGCTCTTGCATCTCCTGCCAGATAGTGGGTGGCGAAGATAACTTTCTCATTTTCATCAACTCGGGCAACTTCTAAGTTGTTTTCCATGGTCTGTAACCAGTCATCAGCATCTAATGGGTTCTCAGATTGATTGAAGATTGGGGGAGTAGTGTTCTGAAAGTTTTTGAGTTTGGATCCCTGGTGATCCTGATTTCCATGCCCTTGGTTGTTGAAAGCCATCTTGGCAATCTGTTAAAGTGTTGCTAAGTTGGCTTGGCGTTCTGCCTGGCTTGCTTCACGGTCTGCGATGAGATTCTGCAAGATCTGCAGCATTGGGTCTTGCGACGAGCTGCTCCCTCCTTGGTTTCCACGAGTCATCTGAAGATTGAGATATAGGGGTAAGAGGGAAATTTCTAAGGTTCATGGTTTTGGGGTTTTCAAAACTAAAACTTTGAGTTAGACTCAGGTTTTTTGACTAACTTAATTTTCATTCATGCAAGCAAGCACACGATACAACACACACCACAACAATCAAAGGGAAACAGATGGTTTGAAGAATCATTCTACAAGCTAAGATACAGTGAGATCGATACATCTCATGCTACGACAGTGCTCTAGTGCATCTACTCATCATCGATGAAGTCGGAGTCCTCATCATCAGTGTAGAAGTCCACGGCATCCTCTGCCAGAAAATCATCATCGTTGCTGAGGTAAGAATCCATGTCTCCCTGGATGTCTTCACCCTCATCTTATTCTTCCTTGGCGGCAAGCTGAGCTTCCTGCTCCTTGGCGGTCTTCTCGAGGTCAGCCACCTTCTTGCGAAGACGGGCGATGGTGCGATCCTTCTTGGCACGCTGGCAGCGAAGAGACTGACGGTCTTGGACAAGCAACGCGAAAGTCTGGGCCTTCTAATCGGCAATGGCACGGTTCTGGTTGGCTAACTCTCTGGCATTGTGCAGTTCTTGTTGTCTGTCGTGAAGAAAGAAGTTAAGGTTCTCCACTTGACGCCTCAACTCGGGGTGGCCTGGCATCTCCATTGGCAATCCCATGAAATCACGTCTTGCATAGTGGGAAAAACGGGTTCCTTGGGTCTTGTTGATGCTGAGAGCACACAGACGGGCGAGAGCTTCATGCATTGCCCTGGCTAATCCATCTAGCCAGTTGTTCTCTCTCACAAAGAACTGCATTCTTCCAGAAGTTGGTGCTTCAATGCTTCCTCTAAGATCTGCGGTGACTAGCCACTATAGGTCTCCTCCTGGGGGTCCTGGAAGTTGAGCTCCAAGAAACTCTGGGTGCGAGCGTCCCAGTAACTCCGACAGTGAATCCAGATCCCTCTCGAAGATCAACTGACCTCCATTTCCCAACTAGTAAAACTTGCTGAACTGAGTCTCCATCTACAAGAATTAAGGATGAGGAAGTTAGTGAAGTGATCAAGTGTGTCAATTTTAAGTAGTAGTGTAAGAATTTTGAGTATCGCGAATTTTTGAGAAAGAATCCACAAGGGTAAGAGAGGAGAGAGTTTTTCATAAATACTTACTTTGGTTTTGAAACTAAGTTTTTGTTTGACGTCCATTCTAACTAGGGTATCCTATGGTCAGGATGGATCTGATACCAACTTGTCAACACCCTGATTTTTAATCCCAGATGCCCGTTATGCCATACCTCACAATCCCAGGATTACCATTTTTGCGAGACATAACAGATTGGATATCACAGTACATCATCCATTACAAACCATACATAAGGTCTTACACAAATAAGGATCTCATGATCCAGTCTTAATACAATAAGCAGCGGAAATAAAAGATAAGCGTAGCAGTGGGGTCCATCTTCACGGGCACAGGCAATGCTGACGAAGGTAGATGGTCCTAGTTATCATAGTCGTCCTATTGGCCATCATCTTGCTAATCTCCTTCATAGTCTGGCCATGATAATAGCCAGGGACAAAAGCCATGAGTACTCTTTAAGTACTCACAAACTACCACTAACACGTATAAAGTTCTAAGTTAAAGTTCTAACTCTAAGTTTAACTATAAAGTTAAGTTTGAAACCTAAGCTGAGTTCAAAAACCAAGAAAGATAAAGTAAAGTCCTAGAATCACTTAAGTTGGGAAGCTATTGTCATAACACAACCCTGTTGTGGTCAAGTCAAAATTCATCATTCTTTTCAAAGTATTTGGAAAACATCTAACAACGAAATAGTATGGTCATTCCAACTGTCCATAACCGCGGACGCGGCTATTCGAATAGTTTGACACTCTGCAGAGGTGGTACACTTTCACCACAAGATTCGATACATCTGTCAGGGATAATCCTGAATCATCATACTTCGTATGCAGATAATCAAACATAACCTTCCCTTTACACACCCAAGTATAAGCACCTCTCCTATGAGCACGGCCTCCCAACCATGACCATCAGTCATCTTGGGCATTGCATAGGTGGACATCATGAGAGGTAGCCTCAGCTCAGACCTCTCCCGTGAGGGAACTAATACTAATGCATATAAATTTCCAGCTAAGCCTTACCCAATTCAGGTAATGTGGTTGTACGGTAAATTTGGAATGGTATCGCATCCGAATCCAACCATCAGTTTTATAAAATGGTTAAGGCTCATGCCTCAACATTTTCATCATCATCAATCCTTTGTGTTTCTCAACACATGTCAAAACATCTCAATAGAATGACTCATCATTCCAAGGTTTTCATAATTCATTTTCACCAAGTGTTCCCATCTAAAGTGACTCAGGTTTTTAATCTACTCTAACTAGTAAGTTAAGAGTGTTCACTCAGGTGGAAAAAATGGGTTCAATCTCATTACATAGAATGACATCTAAAGGGTTCTACATAGGTCAAGTTTTATACTTTTTATGCTACCTTCAAACTAAGTAAAGAACTTGGTGTAAACTAAGGGAGTAAAACTTGTAACTAAGACTTGGGGTACTAATAGTCAAAAAAGGGGTGTGATCAAGGCATGCTTAATGCATCTTTGCTAACCATCTAGTTTGATCCTAACTTGCTAAGCACTAAACTTGCAAGTGTTAGCTTATACTATTAATGGTGGCTTGCAAGTACAACTTGCAAGGGTTAATCTTAGATATTGCTTGCTTGCTAATAGTAGCTTGCCTTGGTTGGTGCAGTGGTTGAAGTTTTCTTCTTCTTCTTCTTGGTAGAACTCCTCCTCCTCGAATGCTTGGTCGGTACTATCGTCTATAAATACATAGGGAGTGCACAATCACCAAACAATACTTAACTAGGCTAAGTAGCATTCTAAGACACACATTTGATGATCTATTATCATCACAAGCATCACAAGATTAATTCCATAGTTTCATTCTTTTTATTTTAGAAAAGAAATTTCTACTCATTGAAAAATTAACTAAGATTTAATATTCACCACTTAAAATATGGGATCATGTTGAAACATGTCATCACCACATATCCTAACATGTGGGAATGAGAATTAAAGGTTGGATCAACATTACTTTGGTTTAAGTTCATTATTTAACGATTTAAAGTGACTAGAAATGCCTATATAGCATTATTTTGGTACTAGTCCAAAGTCACTATATGTAAACCTTAATATTATTACATATTTAGATAGATATTATGAAATGTGATTTTTGAGAGTTGGAATCAACTCAAAAGCTAACTTGGTTGATTTTATAAAAATGTTGCAAGTTGCAAATGCTTCTGTCTTCTTATTTTTATTAGGAGAGATCTATAAATCTAATTGAATTAAATCCAACGGGCTTAGATAGATCATCTTAATACCTTTCAAGAAAAATTTGTTTCATGCAATTTGGATTTGTCAAACTCCCAGAATTGAATTTTAAAATAGTGGACAGAAACTAGATTTAACTAAAAAGAAAAATCCAGATTTGAACGGGTGGGCTAGTGCGGGAAAAGACTTGGGCCGGCCCAGTGGCGCTCTGCGGCACGAGGCTCAGCTGACAGGGGGTCCTGCTTGTCAGCGTCACTTAACACCCGAAACAGTACACGCGATGTGGGCCGTAGGATTAGAAGGAAGATCTACGGGTGAGGGTCGTCATCGACGATGAACAGGTCGTCGGCGAGCTCGAACCCTAGCGGCTCGGTGGGGGTCTGCTGGGGACGTACCAGGACTCCAGCAGGGTCGGCGAGGCGGGCAAACGAACTAGAAGATGATGGCGAGGTGAGGCGCGGTTGCGGCAGAGCTTGGGGTGGTTGCGATCAGCGGCGCCCTTCTCCTCCTGCCGTGGCTGCTCTGGCTCCAATTCCGGCGAGGCAGAGCTCGCCTTGCTCCGGCTAGTGGTGGGTGAGGTTCAGAGAGGTGAGGGGAGTGTAATGGTGTGGAGAGAAGAGGCTAGGGAGGGCTCCTTTTATAGGCCCGACGGTGAGACCGAGCGGGATGGGCAGGCGACGGTGGCGACATGGCTACGGCGGGGTAGAGGCATAGATGCAGGTGGCGATCGATGTGCGGTTCCCTGGCGGTGCTCTAGGCATTGAATGCGGCCATAGGGGCGGTGGCATGCGGTCTGGGCGAGGTGGCGCTCTGAGCGGCAGAGGCGGCGGTGTCCACGGCGAGCGGTGGCTGTGAGGCATTGGACGGCCAGCGGGGGTGTCTGGGGTGTTCTCCAGGTCGTGGTGGAGCGGCGGGCGCGGGCTACGACCAAGGGGCGGTCTGTGCGAGCGGGGACAGAGCGCGCTCTGGGGGTAGCACCGGCATGGTGCGGTGGCACTGGGCGCGGGATTTCCTCGGTGGTCCACGGCAGGGCTTGGCTCGGGCAGGGGACAGAGAGGGGCGGTGAGGTGTGGGCTACCTCCTAGACATGGAGAGAGAGGTGGGAGAGGCTGCTGCGGCGAGTGCACGGTCGGCCGGCGAGAGGGTGCTCGGCATGGCATGGCAGTGTAGCTAGGGGGTAGGGGAGTGGGTTTAAAAGGCTTTCCTAGATCATTGAGAGACAAAGGGAGTAAAGAGGGGCCAAAAGGGAGACAAGTTTGGCCAGATAACTGTTTGAAAATGGTGAAATGTGTTTTGTTTGAAATCTGTCTGCCAAGTGTTTGATGAAATGGCCACAAGAGAAAAAGTTTTGAATTTTGGTTTCAAATTTTTTTAGGGATCTCCACTAGTGCTAGTCTCTGGTTGCAAGGGTTTTGAAAGTGGAGCTCAAAAAGATGGGTTTTGAAATAGGGGTGATCTATGCATATGCATTAGATTCAATTTTCAAATGTCATTTAAAATAAGTTAAAGAATGTTTTTAGCAGATCAAAAGGTGGGCCTTGGTACCTCATTATGTGTACTAGCAAGGGGTACAAAGATCAAGAATTGTTTCTGTTAAGAAATGAGTGCTAGGAACACTCAAAGTAGTGTAGTGGATTAAAATGGCCAAAATGACCATTCCTTCTTTTTAATTCTTTTTTATTTGATTTTCTTTAGGAAAAGTTTGGGAATGATGTAGATGATGTTTAAATCACCTAAGAAACATTTGACAAGCATTGGATCACTCAATCATGGCAATTCAAACACTCCTATTTTTAAATGCACACATATATGAATGCTTTCATTTTAAATATTGGAAAAGTTTTTGTTAACCCCATTTTTGGTTGATTTGATTCTTGATAAGCTTGGATTGAAGTTTTGGGATGTTACAGTGTCACGCTTGAGGGTAGATGATGCTCATGTATTGATCCGAGATCATAGGAAAAAAGAGGTAGAACACTGGAATTGTTCTGGGGTGGTACCTTAAAGGTTTGGGGGATATTCGATGATGATCAGAGGGTTCCGAAAGGTGCTTGATAGTGCTAGGAATTAAATTATATGTATTAATATTTATTAAGTGAATTAATATTTAAAATATTTATTTGGATTTATGGGGATATCCATCTAACTAGGCCTCACACGAAGGGAGGACCAAGAAGGGGTAGGGCGCCTAAGGAGGAGGCCAAGGTGGCCAGCGGCCACAAGGAGGCCACCCTGCACAGGGCTCATGTGAGGGGGTTGGCCGGCAGTGGAATTTAGTCCCACCCCACCCCCTTACTCCTTGCGGTGCCTCCCTTCCTACTATATAAAGAGGGGAGCCCCTCCCCTCAATACCAATCAATAAATTGGCTTTTGCCTATTTCTCTCCCTCTCCCTCATGTATGGTTCCCAAGTAGGATCATACATACATGGATAGGGGTTTCTCCGCCATACGCACACTGTTGTGCTGCTAGAATCTCGGTCTGGATCATTCTTCCTCCGCTACTTCGCTGTACTAGAGCCCGGGGGATGTCTCTACACCGGATGCATGTATAACTGTGGAGGCACCGCCAGTTGTGGTGCTTGGAGCTTGTACGCTTACACAACCTTGAGGTCAGCGTCATTGTACGACTATGTTATTCATGTTTATCATGAAATGTTAAACGCTTTTTGTGTTCAAATGTATGAACACCGAACCCTCTGTTAACTTTCATTTGCATAGAGTAGATCTTAGCTATGGCATTCTCATTGTTAGGAAAAAAATTCTACTATAGAAACCCTTCAATAACATGCCCTGGCTCCCAATCAACCTCTCCCCGAGTCCCACAACCGTTGTGTTAGACCCGTCTAGCTTACCAAGTGCTTCCACTATAAGAGTCCAACTCGAACCCACCTAATCGTCAAGAATTGATAGAACCTCAATTTTATGATCCCACTCCCAAGAATGTACGACTTGTGATGGTGCAGCCCAGCGAGGAGACCGACTAGATCTTCTTTGAGGGCTTAAATTCTACCAACTATCTAACAGAGGTAAAACCAGATACATAACAATAACACAAAATAAATCAATTATAATGTGAAATTGTATGAATCTCTTCCTGGTGTTATCCATCTCCACGAAACCTGTAAGTCGACTCGTGCCAAATATTGGCATGTGCCATCTTACTCCATGTCATAGACTTGTACATCGACTTGCATGTCATCTGGTTCTCCAAACAACTACACTAGCTAGTAAATAAAATTACATAGAGAGTCTGACACGCATGTTGATATACAATAAAATGACAACACCTATGCTCTAGCCGACTAACAAAACCATGATACATATATCACGAATGGATTATACACAACGCATGCACATAAGCCACACCATTCATAACATCATCTTACGAAAACAAGTTATGCATAGATACAATATCTACTGGCGATGTGAAACTCGCAATGACATCTAAGGTGCTATGACAGGGCGAAACTGGCGGTCCTAGATCCTATCATGGGTTTTTTCATTGGATAATTGTTTTTTACCTAGATCCAATCTAAGTCCTGATTCGATCAAACTCCTTTGATATTTGATCACCACATCCAAATTTACGTGTCACAGTCTACCTTGATGGAGGAAGTCAGACGGTATGGGTATGTCGTTCCATGAACTCAATAGTGTGATCATGAAAACCATATCATTCATTCCCCGAGTACAATTGATCCAATCAACCTTGTATAAAACCGACCTATCTCCTAGAACGACCACCAAAACAACTAGATCCAATCTACTGCCAATTGCATATCATATATGCGCGATCTCGATCCCAAAACCAGAAGATATCGCTCTGATACCACTATTGGGCCATCTAGAGATAAGCAAAACTTTTTACCTATGCGGTACTCCCAAGATCTAGCAGAGGTAGAAAGACACAAGGCTTACCACTAGACACGCATGTGTGGATTACTAATCAAGTGCGTCAGTTGATACAGTGCAGTCCCATGATCTGATCCAATCCCATGATTGTCGAAGTGTTGAGCATACAGCACCTCTGCTAGTATACACATGTACAAGGAGGAGCTGAAAGGTTAGACTGCTAGGTCCGGTGCGGCGGCTGGACTGAAGTGGGGCTAGGGTTTCCAACACATGGAAGTATCTAACCATGCCCTTTGGGCATCCTGGACCCCCACTATATATAGGCATTGAAAGTGGACTCCACAACATCTGTGACCCAAACACTAAGGCCCTATAGAGGTCATCACGAATCAAGACCTTGTCTCAACTCACCGACCTAGTCCATGTCTGGTTTAGGTCCAACCGACCGACATACCTGCTTGTGCTCTTAAGTGTGTGACCCTAGAGGCTCATGGCAATTTGGAAATGATTGGAGTCCAACCCACAATCGATCAATCGGTAGAGGATCCTAGCAGCACGTGTTGACTCCCAAGTACCAAAGAGTCATGATAAAAAACCTTCCAATGTGACTTAGGTCGGAGTCCATTTTTCCTCACGATATACCTTGTCAAGCTATGGGTGAAATACCATCATCCCTTTAATAGATCAACTCTCTTCTCGATTCATGATATGTGATTCATGCGACTAACTCTTTAGTCAATCTCCTCGGTTAACACTTAACCGAGACGCGCATGGCCATACTTCTGAATTATATCACATGATAGGGCCTAGAGAATATCTCTCAAGTCGAAGGGGCAAAATCTCATCTTAGTTATCCACATCACGCAGCTTGATTCTTAGTCAACCTGAACTCTGCCTTTATAACAACTTGTTATGTAACATAGTTTGATGGAACCTAAGTCGGTTGATCCACAACTTGGATTGTGCGACAACCTCAGGTCTAAGGATTGCATTGATTGGGACATATAAATGATGACTTGCTCGTTGTATCTCAATATGGGTCAGTCTAACTTGCTAAAATCTTTAGCCGAGTCCGTGTAAGTTGGAGTAGCATCACCATGCCCATAACAAGTGGAACCTAGTCATTAGTCGACTTTCACATTAGTCTAAGTTGTGTGTCCAACACAACCTCAATGACCAAAGGATATCTAGTATGAACATGAATATATAGTTTCACAACAGAATCACATATTCAGTAATACATATCAAATGTTCATACTAGGACAACTTAATAACTTTATGAATATATTTGGAATTATATCATACATGATTGCCTCTAGGGCATATTCCCAGCAACTATTACTTACAAAGACAACTAATAGGAAATGTTAGGAATACCAACATCTATCAGAAATAAGTAGATGTAGTAGCTCATGTAACCTGACAACATTAGGATCAGTGGCGGAGCTACCAAAAAAATCTTGGGCGGGCTATGCTACACAAGAGCACAAAGAATTGTAATTCTAAACCATATACTTACTACTCAACAAGGCATTAGCAATACTCGGTACATTTGGCTCAGTAGATCATCATATATGAAGAATTAGCCCGAAATAAAATAAAGCATAGCAAGATTAGTAAGATTAAAGTTGACCATAAGGTATGGAGATAAGGAGTTACATACACTAAATATCAGCTTTCCTATTTTTTCCTTCTAAAATCTTCAATGACATTTACATAATATTTTTTTCTTTTGAAAACCAAATCAATTATTTTCTGAATGGATCGGAGGAAATGGAGCAGTTGTAGGCTTTCACTTGCAACAGAAAAATCAGTGAAGTTGGGGAAGAGCATCTGCCTGATGTTGCCGGAGCGCCGCCACTATTGCCCCGGCCCTAGGGCTTGGTGGCTTGGGGACTAGCTGGTGGTTTTGGGGGTTGGCCTCTTGGGCGCCCTGCTGGATAGTCACTAGATCGACTAGCTCCAGCAGTCCGGCTGCTACGTCCGCCGCTCAGTCACCGGTTGGTAGTAGCCCTAACCATCACCATGGATACGCCACAAAGGAGCTGATACGTCCAAAACGTATCAACTTTCCCGAACACTTTTGCTATTGTTTCTCCTCTAAACTTGTGTGATTTGGATGCAACTAACGTGGACTGACGCTGTTTTCAGCAGAATTGCATTGGTGTGTACTTTTTGTGCAGAAAATCAACTTTCGGGAAAAATCCAGGAAAATATGCCAAAAATCCTATTTCACCAGAAGACTCCCGGAGCCAGAATATGAGACGGAGGGGGGCTGGGCCCAGGCCACAACACCTGGCCGCGCGGGCAAGCCCAGGCCACGCCAGGGAGTGGTCTGGCTGCCCCAGACTCCCCCTCGGTCTCCCTCTTCACGAATAAGTTGCCTTCTGACCTAAAAACTCAGGGGGGTTTGACGTTTTTCCAGAAGGAGTTCTGCTCCGCCGCCACCACCAGATTCCACGAAACAGTACTAGAAACTCCGTTCTGGCACCCTGCTGGGACGGGGAATTGTAGGAGATCATCACCATCGCTTCTCCATCGACCATCCATGTTTCCCCCATCTATGAGTGAGTAATCCCCCGCTTTAGGCCATGGGGATGGCAGGGATTGGATGAGATCGTTCATGTAATGGCATCCGATTGTTAGGGCATGGTGCCCAGTATCTTTTATTAGTGCTTTATGACTTTGTTGAGACTTTCTATGCTCAATGCTTGTCACTAGGGCCCGAGTGCCATGATTTCAGATCTGAACATGTTATTGATTCATTATGAGTATTTTTTTTGGTCTTATCTACAAGTTCTATACGCACGTTGTTGTCCTGAACCAATGGCTCCAAAGTGAGAGAAATCGGGATAACCAGGGGGAATAGATTTAATGTGAGGATCACATGTGTTCACATAGTGTTAATGCTTTGCTCTGGTGCTCTATTAAAAGGAGCACCTTAATTGCCAGTAGTTCCCTTGATGCCCCGCTACAAACGGGCTGGCAGGACAAAAGATGTTGTGCAAGTTCTCATTCTGAGGACGTATGACTATATATGGAACACATGCCTAGGATTATCTAGTACTTGGATGCTTTATCTTATTTATCTGCAATTGCCCTAAGTTTTGATTGCTATATGAATTGTCTTGTCCATGTAGCGCCCGTCCATCCATCCCTATGCCTACCGCACTCGAATCCCACTGTTACTGTTATTGTTACTGCTGTCTTTACTTTACTACTTCTGCTACTTTACTATTCATACTACAAAACTGTTGCTACTGATAAACTACTGTGAGCAAGATTGTTTCCAGGTGCAGCTGAATTGACAACTCAGTTGTCAAGGCTTATAAATATTCTTTGGCTCCCCTTGTGTCGAATCAATAAATTGGGTTTCACTTCCCTCGAAAATACTGCGATACACCCCCTATACTTGTGGGTCATCAAGACTATTTTCTGGCGCCATTGCCGGGGAGCATAGCTTTATTTGTCAAGTTCACTTGGATTCTCTATTGTTCGCTGCTATCCATCCATCATGGGTAAGTCTCTTGATGGCAAGGTTCCCATTTTACCATCCACTACAAGAAGAGGTACGGTTCTGAACACCTCTACTGCTCTTGATTCACCGTCTGTTTTGAGTAAGCTCGTTACACCACCACATACACATGCTACACACACTTCTACTACTACTGAATCTGAAACTTCTGATGCTTATGATGCTGCTTCTACTGCGCTTGATAAGAGTGGTTTATTAGGTCCTTTCCTAGATGCTACGATTGCTAGAACTATAGCTGGAAATACTGAAACTCCTAATGAAGACACTACCACACCTGTTAGTTCACCTGAGTCGAGTGAGAGTTATGATATTGAAGATGGTTATGTTGAGATGACCGATGAATTTATTAAAGAATGTAAAAACACCCATGATAGGAGCGCTGCTAAGAGTCTCCTTGATAGGCGTACTATTAGACCCAAATTGTCTCATGTTGCTAAGTTTGCTTCTTCTCCCATAAACATTATAGATGAAGATTATGATTTCTCTCTCGATCTATCTTACATAGCTATTGTCGAGAAAGAACCTTTTTGTGGGACTAAGAATGAAAGTGCGGTAGCACATATGAATGAACTTTCTACTATGAGTGGCTTGTTTTCTGATGATATTAAGATGTGTACTTATATTGTTGCTAAGATTTTTCTTTTTTCACTGAAAGGATAAGCTAAAACGTGGTTTAGTAATTTACCTCCTGGATCTATTGATAGCCCTGAGTGCTTGATTAGTACTTTCCTGCAGAAATATTTTCCTCCCAGTGCTAGACATGCTATTTTGCAGGAACTTTTTGATTTTAAACAGGGAGAAAAAGAGGTATTTCCCGAATCTTGGGCAAGGTTTTGTGCTTTGGTTCATGCACAGGCTAGAAGTCCTTTACCTAACAATGAGCTTCTTGATATATTTTATAATGGACTAACCGAGGAATCTAGGACATACCTAGATAGTTGTGCTGATTGTGTTTTCAGGAACAGGACTTTTAAGGAAGCTGAGGAATTAATGGCTAAAATAAGTAAGAACTATGAAGATTAGACTCCTCCTAAACAAGATATACCTGAAGTAATTGTACCTGAACCTACTATTCTAGTGCCTATTCCAACATCAAAGAAGAGGGGAGTTATTGTATTAAATGATGAAGTGATGAAGGAATCTAAGAAATGTCTTAAGGAGAAGG
The DNA here is from genome assembly GCA_910589775.1 of Avena eriantha. Lineage (NCBI taxonomy): Eukaryota > Viridiplantae > Streptophyta > Magnoliopsida > Poales > Poaceae > Avena > Avena eriantha. The sequence goes on from OU342745.1 coordinate 44,445,566, forward strand.
GAATTAAAGTTGCAGATGTCAAGAATTTACCTCGTAGAGAAGAATTATGGAAGCCTATTCCCTACTCACCCACTATTGAGGTACACTCTATCCAACACTTTGATGAAGGTGATATCCCTTACTATAAACCTCTTGATCAATGCTTAGAAGAATTCGATATCTTTATTATTAAGCAAGATAATTTTAATAAAAGGGTGCAAAATCATCTAATGGAAAACACTAGAGCTATTGTTGAGTTGAAAGATATTGTGCAAAGAACCTCTAATGATGTTAAAATGATTGTTAAACACTTTCAAATGGTTCAAACTCAAATAGATCAACTCATTAAAGTGCAAAAAGACTTGCTAGTTACTGCTGCTAAAGAAAAACATGCTTATGAAATTAGAACTAGAAGTGGTGCTGCTACCCAGGATCCTCTTTATCCTGAGGGGCATCCCAAAAGAATTAAGTGGGATTCTCAACAAGATGAAAATAGTGGCTCTACTCGTAAGAAAAGGACAAAAGAAACATAAAACTGATGTAGAACCCTCTGAACCTGCTATAGATCCTAATAGTATATCTATTTCTGATGCTGAAACTGAAAGTGGTAAAGAAGAAAATGAAGTTCCTAATGAAGAAAAAATTGAAGAAGAACCTGAAAACCACACTAAGAATACTAAATACACTAAAGAAGATTTTATTGCTAAGAAACATGGTAGTGAAAGAGAACCTTGGGTCGAAAAACCTATGCCTTTCCCTGATAAGAAACACAAGTCAAAGGAAGATGAACACTATAATAAGTTTTGTGAGTGGATGAAACCTTTATTCTTGCAAATACCTTTGACTTATGCTATTAAATTGCCTCCTTACTCAAAGTATATGAAGGACATTGTCTCGAATAAAAGGAAGATCCCTACCTTTTGTAGCTCATCATTTATTGGCAAAAATAGAAAAGGTAAATATGAAGGAGGAGAAAGAAACATCTATCCTCCTGAGGAGAAGTTTGTTTGGTTTCAAACTCCGATAATTTCTACTTTGCTTGCTAATTATTCCTTTAATGGTAAGGTTCCTAAGAAACTTGGAGACCCAGGGATTCCAACTATCCCTTGCTCTATTAAGAACAGTTATGTTAGAACTAATTTGTGTGATTTGGGGGCTGGAGTTAGTGTTATGCCTTTGTCTCTCTATAAGAGGCTTCAACTAGAAAAATTAATACCAACTGATATATCTTTGCAAATGGCTGATAAATCTACCACTATTCCTATTGGTATATGTGAGGATCTACCTGTTCAAGTGGCTCATAATTGCTTGATATTAACTGACTTTGTTGTGCTTGAAATGCCTAAAGATGATAATATGTCTATTATTCTTGGGAGACCTTTTCTTAATACTGCAGGAGCTGTTATTAATTGTAATCAAGGAAAGGTGACTTTCAATGTTAATGACAAGGAACATATTGTCTACTTCCCCAAGAAGGTTGAAAGAACTTATGGTTTGAATTCAATTGAACATGCTGAGGGCATTCAAGTTGGAGAAATATATTGTCCCATACCAAGAGAATAATTTGAAACTATTATGATTGGGACCATTGCTATCAAGGTTGAGGTAACATAATCATTAGTTGAATACAAAGTTTTGTCTCATATGGAATTGTTTTGGTAACAAGACCTGATCAACCTTGTTAACAAAAGGATTTCATTGAACAAAACAATGTTTTCACTATGATTATTTCCGTGTACTTCTATTCTATCCATTTTAGTTTTTTCTTTCGTTTAGTTTTCTTTTTGTTGTTAGTCGCTTGCATGTTAGAGTGTCTTAGAACTTCTGTAGTTCTAGCTTTGTTTTGTCCTTGCATCATTTTCCAAAAAAATCTGTCTGACAGAAAATCATTCTTCTATGCCTGAAAATTGCCCAAAAATAAAGTGTCTCGAAAAATTCCAGAAAATTCATATTAAATTTTTTATGTGAAAGAAGGGGTAGAGGAGTACCTGGGAGGTACCAGGGGGACCCACCAGGCAGGCACACCACCTGGTGGCGCGGCCTCCCCTAGGTGGCGCCATGCCCTGGTCTGGGCCACCCCTGGCCCCCCACTAACTCTCTCACCTGCTACTTTCTGCTCTCTCCCGGGTAAGCTCTAGTTCATTGCTCAAAATCGCATTCTTGCTGTGCTTGCTCTCGATTTTTTCGATCTCCTTGCTCAGCTCATCTTTCTTGCTGAAATTTGGAGCATTTGTTCCCTGGTATGTGACTCCTCGCCTTGTCCAAGTAGATTTGTGTTTGGTAGATTATATCTTGAGTATTTTGCTGCTGTAGGTGACAGGTTATGAGGGCTAGTAAGCTTGTTTGATGCTTAGAGATATAGTTTTGATGCATGTTTAGGCCTCTTACAAGTCCCTATGAGTAGAATTCTTCATTATATTTACTTTGTAATCACCTGTTTAATAGGTGTTTAAATTTTAGAATACCAAGCATGAACAACCACACCTTTGGAGAGATATTTGAGAGTGATGCACCTAGGAGGTCGAGGCCCTCAAGATCAGCCTCTTAGTTTAGGCCATCATACAACGAAGATCTCATTGCAACTCGTATTGGTTATGAATGGGATGATGGGGATGCTCACCCATCCACTTTTCCTTTTTTAATTTCTTACAAGCTGCAGGAATTCTTGATGATTTATTGCTACTGATTAAGAGGGTTGGTTTGACCTCATATATGCAAGATGAGAGTGAGCAATACGCTATGCTCACCAAAACCTTTGTTGAGAGCTTCACGTTTACTAACACATCCTATCAGTCAACTATCTCTTTCAAAATTTATAATCTACGCTTCACCATGCCTTTGGAGAGATTTTGCAGTATTGTAGGTGTAAGCATGACAGGGACTGTGAAGAAAATTCAAGGGCGACCCGCTGATTTACTGGAGCTTTACCGAGGGGTGACCAATGATGATGACTGCGTGGCGCAACGTGGAAAGATAAGAAATATCCAACTACCTGCTCTTAGATACTTTGCATATTATCTTGCTACTAGCATACTAGGTAGGGAGAACACAAGTAATATCTCCAACTATCATTTAGTCTTCCTTGCTGTTGCCCTTAACAATGATACTCGGTACAACCTTGGCTCACTTATTGCTCTCCGCCTAGCTGCTAGGGGCCTATCTATGGGGGCATCATTGCCTCGCGTATGGTCAATGCATTAGGCCTTTTAGTAGACTCCAATGATACTGTACTGGCACCACAGCGGCTTGACCTTGTTGCTATGAAAACTCATCACTTTGTCACTGCTACTTCTGATTTGAACAGTCTTATATATAGGATGCTTTTCACTAACGGGGATGAAAGGGAGATCCCTTTGCCACAGCCTTCTTTGTTTAGTGTTCACAAGAGACCGTGGTCACGCTCCAAGGAGGAGGTGGACGAGCAGCTTCGCTTGTTGGGCTTCCACGAGCATCACTAGGAGGATGTACCCTCCTACGATCACTCCGCTCACTATGGAGGGACGTACTCGAGCTCGCACCAGGACGAGGGGACCTAATCGTCATACTACGGAAATACATCATCCTGGCCGGCTTGGGATTGATACCCACTTAGGCCAAAAGCCTAAGCTTGGGGGGAGGTACGCCGACACCGCACTCATCTCCTTATCATGTTTCGTCAGTACTTTGTATATTCATGTTTCGTTCTCTTTTTAGTTTTCGTTCTTTCTTTGCTTTTGCTTTCTAAATGACAAAAAGACCAAAAATATTTCTGTTGTTTCTCTTTGGTTTGCTTCTTTTTATTTTTGCCTTGGTTTGTTTTTCCCTTTTTGCTTTGTTTGAACTATTCGAAAACCCCAAAAAGATTTTGCTTTACTTGTTTTTACTTTTGGTTCTTGTTTTAAAAATCGAAAACAACAAAAATATTTGTCGTCCTTGTTTGGCTTTGTGAGTTTGTTGCAGGGTTCATCAGTCCTCAGTGGATATTGGTTTCATATTATTATTCAAGCCACACAAGTGAAGAGCAATAATGAGGATTAATGACAACTTGAGGTGTGGTAAGAGGCTGGTAACGAACTCTATTTGTTTTCATTTTTGTACATATACTCATCACTGTGGGCATGCTTAGCCTGTTCATGTAGGGTGTATGTTATCTTTGGATGCTTAGTAGTTCTTGCTTTTGTATGATTAGTTCCAGCTTGCTAATAGTTTGTAGCATGCATTATGAATGTTTGCTTGCATTACTTTATTCATAACTTGGTATGATACTGTGGTATCCTCCTCTGAATGTTTTATTTGCATTGACTTGGCACATGCTCGCGCATGCACATGAATGTAATAATCAGTTAAGCCTCGATGAATTATTTTGCCTTGAGGATCTTGAATCACTTTCATGCCATGATTAGTCCTGTTTTGTTGCAAGCATGATTATGACAACTATTGCTCTCTCGTTTGTCGCTCCCTTACTATTTCTAGCCTTCACTTTCACTGAGTATGTTTTACTCATGTTTCCAACTCCCTAAAACAAAATATTGCCAAAGTGTCCACCATACCTGCCTATTGGCATCATTTGCTACTCCCGTGCATATTCAATATACCTTGTTTTCTTCCGAATAAAATGTTTGCTTGTTATGAGAAAGTTAGTTAGTAAAGCTCTCACAAACTTGATGGCACAATTTATTTTCTTGCATTTAATAAACCTGAACCATTGCGTCCTTCTTTGTTGCGTATATGCTTGCGCTTTATAAGTTGAAGTTAGCAGAACCATGTTTCATGGGGAACGTTTCAACATGTCATTGGTACTTAGTACCTCGTTGATATCATGTTATTTTGCTTATGGATCCCGACGGTGTGAAATAAAAGTGGAACTTGTAAGATCATGGAGTTTGTATGTATGTTAGAGAAACGCCTATGCCGCTAGACTAAGCCATGCCTAATCATGGTGGAAACTTGCAGCATAACCATAATGAGCATTCTATGAAGCATCCTCAATAAAAATCTATGCACATAGTAAATAAAAAGATCGCTGAGATGCTCATTGTCTGCTTGCCTTGTCATTTTGATTATGGGATAGCTCCTGTATCATGTGCAAGGGGTACCCCGTTGGCGGTTTTCTATGATACGTATATACTTACAATGACAAGAGCTTACTTGTGACTGAAGTTGAGTAGCATGAGGATCGGTCTTCGTAAGTAAGGGGCATGAGACTTCGATTTATAACTTGTCAAGCATATCCTCTTAGTTTTGTCACTTGAACCTTAACCATTTAAAGATGCTTATGATAGGGGCAATGAGAGCTCAAAGCTAATGAGTACCATACGTTCAGAATTAGGAAGCCTTTCAAACTATTCAAAACCTTTTTCTTTTACTTGTTGAGTCTCCACATATTCTTTGAGCACATTCTTGAGAGCATAGTTGCCATTCTTTGTGCTTGTCTCATTACTTGATTACTTGTGTTATGACTTTGATGCTTGTATCTTTGACATCTTTACTTCTAGTCTTCACTTGAACTTCAGAGGTGCCTTGGCATTCATAATCAAAGGCAAGCGAGATACCACTCTATCATACCTTGTTATGAGCATTGTAATGTTGCTTATGTTTATGCTTCATGCTACTTATATTTTTGAGTTGGAATCTATTCATAGCTTGCATTGACTATTAAGTAGACTCAGTAGCATACTCTTTATTATGAATTGTCTAAGTAGTTGGTCACATGCTGAGAATATATACATCATATGAAGCAAATGTGTTTGTGAAAGTTCTTTTATCGCACTCAGTTTTCAACTGAATTGCTTGAGGACAAGCAATAAGCTAAGCTTGGGGGGAGTTGATACGTCCAAAACGTATCTACTTTCCTGAACACTTTTTCTATTGTTTCTCCTCTAAACTTGTGTGATTTGGATGCAACTAACGCGGACTGACGCTGTTTTCAGCAGAATTGCATTGGTGTCTACTTTTTGTGCAGAAAATCAACTTTCAGGAAAAATCCCGGAAAATATGCCAAAAATCCTATTTCACCAGAAGACTCCCGGAGCCAGAATACGAGACGGAGGGGGGCTGGGCCCAGGCCACACCACCTGGCCGCACGGGCAAGCCCAGGCCGCGCCAGGGGGTGGTCTAGCTGCCCCAGACTCCCCCTCGATCTCCCTCTTCGCCTATAAGTTGCCTTCTGACCTAAAAACTCAGGGGGGTCGACGTTTTTCCAGAAGGAGTTCTGCTCTGCCGCCACCACCAGATTCCATGAAATAGTACCCGAAACTCCGTTCTGGCACCCTGCCGGGACGGGGAATTGGAGGAGATCATCGCCATCATCATCACCATCGCTTCTCCATAGACCGTCCATGTTTCCCCCATCTATGAGTGAGTAATACCCCGTTGTAGGCCATGGGGATGGTAGGGATTGGATGAGATCGTTCATGTAATGGCATCAGATTGTTAGGGCATGGTGCATAATATCTTTTATTAGTGCTTTATGACTTTGTTGCGACTTGTTATGCTTACTGCTTGTCACTAGGGCCCGAGTGCCATGATTTTAGATCTGAACATGTTATTGATTCATTATGATAGTATTGTTTTTGGTCTTATCTACAAGTTGTATACACACGTTGTTGTCTGGAACCAATGGCCCCAAAGTGACAGAAATCGGGATAACCGGAGGGAATGGCTTTGATGTGAGGATCACATGTGTTTATGGAGTGTTAATGCTTTCCTTTGGTGCTCTATTAAAAGGAGTACCTTAATTGCCAGTAGTTCCCTTGAGGCCCCGCTAGGCTGGCAGGACAAAAGATGTTGTGCAAGTTCTCAATGCGAGCATGTATGGCTATATATGGAACACATGCCTAGGATTATCTAGTACTTGGATGCTTTATCTTATTTATCTGCAATTGCCCTAAGTTCTAATTGCTATGTGAATTGGCTTATCTATGCAGCGCCCTTCCATCCATCCCTATGCCTACCGCAGTTGAATCCCACGGTTACTGCTGTTGTTACTGCTGTCTTTACTTTACTACTGCTGCTGCTTTACTATTCCTACTACAAAATTGTTGCTACTGATAAACTGCTGTGAGAAAGATTGTTTCCAGGTGCAGCTGAATTGACAACTCAGTTGTTAAGGCTTATAAATATTCTTTGACTCCCCTTGTGTCGAATCAATAAATTGGGTTTCACTTCCCTCGAAAATACTGCGATACACCCCCTATACTTGTGGGTCATCAGGAGCACCAGAGCAGTAACAACGAAGCGATGAACTGAATCGGGACCAAATTAGTTGCTCCCGTGTTGACTGGCCTTGGTTATTGGGCTTTCCACATAGATTCATATGTATAAAAAATTCCTCTCTTTGGCTAGGCGGGCCATGGCCCATTTTTTCCTTCACGTAGCACTGTCAGTTATTAGGATAGCTAACAAAGTAACAAGCTTCATTATGGACATCTATCCTTCGATGTACATAAATCACCCTGAAAATGGTGCTCACCTTATTAACTTATGATAGTTGTACACCATAAAGGAAACACAACTTCTCCTAAAAAGTTAGTGAAAAGATTATTGTTCTGCACTCGCAATTATAAAGTTACAACCATTAAGTTATACTAGTAATATGTGTCTACCTAGAACCAATACAATCAAAGAGAGATCCTCAAGCATATAATAAAAGGGTAAAACTTAAGAATTTGTTTTTTAAAGACTAGCTGTTATACAAGATAGTCATACAAAAAATAGGAGGAAGTACTTTAGCAAAAAAATAAAGAACAAATGATTAGAACACAGTAAAATGTTGTCAGAGGAAGAGGAATATCATCTATCTGTAAATCAGTTACACCTCAGACTTATTCAATAGGTGATTAACAAAACTATTAGCACAAAGCAATGGCATGCAAACTAATGATTTTGGAGCATAACCGAAATGGATCATATGGGCACCTAGAGGAGGGGTGAATAGGTGCTACTTCAAATTTTAAATCTTTTTCAATTTTAGGCTTGACACAAAGGTAAATTATCTATATATGCAACCACGAAGAATTTCCCTATATGTAAACCTAACTACTAAGCGAGTAAAAGTGAGGAGAGAGGAAACTGTATTGGAGCATCGGAGACACAGGATTTGTTTGACCATATTTCCTTCCTTGTTAAGGGAAGTACGTCTGCGTTGGAGGGGTGGGTGGTACTAAGACCACCACACCACAATAGGCCTCACCCTATTCTTCGATGGATTTTGCCACCAAAGGCCTAATCCACCTTTCCACTATTGGTACCCTTCAAGGCAGGAATCAGTGACTTTACACAACTAGCGGGGCACACATCCACAACTAAATTGAAGCCTCCTGTGATGACAACAAGATGCCACAGGAACAAGTATTATCAATAACCGAAAAAAAGATCTAGATATTTGCAAGAAATAATAGATCAAGGATCCTCCAAGTGAATGGAGGGGGAGTTATGCGCTTGATTGGTGTTGTTGAAGATCGAAGCCTCCTCCTTTGATTCCCTAAAGATCGGAGCCTTTAAATGGTTGATGAGAGATATCTCGGTTGAGAGCTTGAATGAATCAAGACTTCTGACAGGAGGATCAATTGGGGTATTTATACCCCCTGTCAAAACTCCGCCATTGGAGATTTTAGGGCCGGATTATCCGGCCCAAGTGGGGGGCGGATTATCCGGTCGGGGCAAAAACTCCGCCCCGATGTCGGATTTTTCGGGGGGAAATTTGCCCCCTACTACATGACACGCCTTGGCTCCCTTTGCAAAACTTCTTGAGGGGCGGATTAAGATTTGGCCATGGACAAACAATCCGAGGGAAAGACCTCCCCCCATACCACATGACGCACCTTGTTCTCTTTGTCGCACGAGCAAGGGCGAATAATTCGGCCCCTGGCAGGGGTGGATAATCTGCCCCCAAAAGCTTATTTTGGCTGCACTTTATATGAACAATTATCTTTGGCACTTAACACACATTAAATATTCCTTGGTATTGTTATCTAACACACAGAAATCTAGGTATTAAGAAATGTTCATTCATTCTCCCCCTTTTTGGTGTTAGATGACAATACTAGGATTTGCATAAAGGTTCTACTAAAATCATCATTTCAAGGATGAAAAAGACTCCCCCTAAATGTGTGCATATAAGAAATTTTCTTTTGAATACAAATGCACACAATAAGGTACAAGGCTTTTCATTGACTTGAAAACTACAAACAAATGACGAGTTAAAGAAAAACATCGTACCACCGAGGGGATGAAGTCCTCAATAGTATATGGATAGCCAATATAATCATCACACATTGAGACTTCAAAGCATAATACCATTTGGATGCATCCATAGAGATAATACCACAATTCCATAGTATCCAGATGAATCCATACTCCCTGATAGATAAATCCATAATAATAATTCCAGTGATGACCGGGATAAATCCAAAGTACCACTCAAACCACATAGTCTCATACAGACCAAATAGAAAATTTAAAGTTCAACACTAAAATGGGCATAAGCGAGGATAAAACGAAACGATAAAGTGCAAATGATGCGCCCGACCCATGCAAATCCACGATAGCCTAATAGAACTACTTCTCCCCCTTTGGCATCGAAACGCCAAAAAGGAAGAAGAGCGATGCTAACGACCCAAGGAATCACTCCTTGGTTTAGACATCCAAACTGAGATGGTACTACACACCCAAAATTGCAAAAGCCAAATCAAATAAAAGACAATATTGGGGGTGTTTTCCATAAAAACACAAGATATGCAAGAAAATCCAAAAAGAACCACAAGGAACCAACTCTTCTCAAAGAAGAGGGCAGTCACAGAGGCCACCATGTTGGAGTGAATGGTATGACACCGCAAAGATATATCTTAGGTTCATGACCAGTACTCATTAAATAAACTAAAATATCACAAAGTGATATGTAGAGAAATGATTTTTCTTGCTTTCGGCATTATGGGGGGAGGGTTGGCCCAACCAATTAGGACCAAACTCCCCTATGTCTATGCCCACACCTAAACCAAATAAAGGAATAGATGTAAGTGGGTATGCATGGGTAATCAAGCCAAGCTCCTTGAATCCACGATATTTAGCTCATTCCTCAAATAACAAAACCTTGCTTCATCAAGTGGTTTTGTTAAAATATCAACAAGTTGGTTCTTCGTGCTCACAAAGGATAGATCAATATCACCACGAGCAACATGATCCCGAATGAAGTGATTGCGAATCTCAAAATGCTTTGTCCTTGTATGCTGCACCGGATTATAAGAAATTTTGATAGCACTCTCATTATCACGCAAAATTGGCACTTTGTCACAATTGACACCATATTCCTTTAAAGTTTGCCTCATCCATAAGAGTTGAGTGCATGCACTAGCAGAAGCCACATACCAGTTTCGGCGGTGGATAGAGATATACAATTTTGTTTCTTTGAAGACCAACATACCAAAGATCTGTCCAAGAATTGACAAGCTCTAGAAGTTGACTTCCTATCATCCTTGTCACCAGCCCAATTAGAATCCGTATAAGCACATAAAGAGAAATTGGACCCCTTGGGATACCATAAACCAAAATTAGGGGAATGAACCAAATACTAGAAGATTCTCTTGACCGCCACCAAGTGGTTCTCTTTAGGAGCCGCTTGATACCTTGCACACACACCTACACTCAACACAATATCGGGTCTAGATTCGTAGAGGTAAAGGAGAGAGCCGATCATGGACCGGTATACCTTTTGGTCCACATCTTTACCATTGGGATTGAGCTCAAGATGGCATTTAGTTTGCATCGATGTAGCAACTCCATTAAGATTCGTCATCTTGAACCTCTTGAGCATGTCTTGGATGTATTTTGCTTGATTAATGAAGGTTCCTTCTCTAAGTTGTTTGATCTCAAATCCAAGAAAGAACCGTAATTTCCCCATCATAGACATCTCAAACCTGTCAGTCATAAGCTTTGAAAATTCAATATTAAAAGCTTGATTAGTAGAGCCAAAGATTAATGTCATCTACATATAGTTGGCATACGAAGAGCTCCCCCTTAACCTTCTTAGTAAATAGAGTGGGATCGATCTGCCCAACCTCAAAGCCATTGTCTAACAAAAGATCTTTAAGATGCTCATACCACGCACGTGGGGCTTGTTTAAGGCCATAGAGCGCCTTATCGAGTTTGTAGACATGGTTCAGGAAGTTGGGATCCTCAAAACCCGGAGTTGCTTTACATATACCAACTCGTGTAGAGGACAATTAATAAAAGCTCTCTTAACATCCATTTGCTGTAATTTAAAGTTATGATGAGTTGCATAATCAAGAACAATACATATAGACTCAAGGCGAGCCATGGGTACATAAGTTTCACTAAAGTCGACGCCTTCCACTTGAGATAAACCTTGTGCTACCAATCTTGCCTTGTTTCTTACGGAAATTCCATTCTCATCTTGCTTGTTCTTGAAAATACACTTGGTGCCGATAACATTGTGGCAATCGTTGGGCTTCTCTACTAATTTCTAGACCTTGTTGCGCTCGAAATTATTTAATTCTCCATGCATAGCAACAACCCCATCTACATCTTCAAGGGCTTCAAAGACCTTTTTAGGTTCCACCATAGATATATGAGCTTGATGATCACTGAAGCTTGCAAGCTCCCTTCTTGTGGACACCCTTCTTCTTAGGACGCCTGCAACTTTATCGAGTGTATGCCCTCGTAGTTCGAGATTTCTATCAGCCCGAGCTTTGCAATGAATTTCAATCTCCTTGTTGTTTCTTGGAGGGATTTCTTCATCATTAGAGTCTTCGCCTTGACCACTTGCTCGACCTTGATCAACAGTTTGTTCAGCACGGACAGGTATTGAAGAAGCTTTACCTTGCTCTTGATCATCAGCCATAACATGAGGTTGTTGTACTGAATTCTCAGGGCCAGATAATCTGGACGAGGGAGGGGCCGGATAATCCAGCCTGGGATATTCTGCTTCTCCCTGAGTTTCCTAGATGTTTCTAGCATTTGATGGTGTTGGGATGGATAATCCGGCCTCAGGCGGAAAATACGGCTTGGGATTTTTGGTCACTTCCTGAGCTTCCTGCTCCTTCCTGGCAGATGATGGTAAAGGGCTAGATAATCTAGCCTGCGGCGGATAATCCATCCTGGGACTCCCAGTTTCTTTAGTTGATTGATGAACTTCATGAGGTTGTTGTGTTGGTGCAGTAATTTCTCCAGCAGGTGGAGCTTGTCGATCTTGTGAAGATGAGGGTTCTACTTGAGTAGAGCATTATCCTTCCCAATCCACCACAAGGGGTTCCTCAATGGAGCGGAAAAATCCCATGCCCATTCTTCTTATGGCATGTTGGGATATTTCAACATCTGCATCACAAACATCAACTTGCTCCACATGGGAGCCATCATTTTTCTTGAACACCACACTACAAGATTCTACAACAGTTCCAGAGAGGTTATTGTAGACTCTATAAGTGTGGGATTCGGCGCCATAACCAACAAATATACCTTCTAAAGCCTTAGACTCAAATTTAGATAAACGAACTCCTTTAATGAGAAAGAAACACTTACAACCGAACACCCGGAAGTATGAAATGTTGGGGTTGTTACCGGTAAGTGTTTTATAGGGTGTCTTGTCCAAGATTTTGCGAAGGTAAAGCCGGTTAGATGAGTGACATGCAGGGGATATAGCTTCAGCCCAAAAATTGTATGGTAACTTGAATTCAGCCAACATAGACCTTGCCATGTCCATAAGAGTCCGGTTTTTCCTCTCGGCAACACCATTTTGTTGAGGGGTGTAAGAAGCAGAATATTGGTGTCTTATCCACTCTTCACTTAGAAATTCATTCAGAGTGTAGTTCTTGAACTCGGAGCCATTTTCGCTTCTTGACCTCATTGGCAAAGTCGATGACCGTTTGTTGAGTCTCACTTTTCTGCTTGAAGAAGTAGACCAATGTATACCTTGAGTAATCATCGACAATGACGAGACAATATTTCTTCCCACCAAGGCTTGCATGAGATGGAGGACTAAATAGATCCACGTGAAGGAGCTCCAAAATCCTCTTTGATAAAATAATTGTCTCCCTTTGAGGGGGAGAGTCATGCATCTTTCCCTCAACACAAGCCCTACAACACGATCTTTGGCAAAGGAGACATTTTATTTTAGTCCAATAATGTGGCCACCCTTGTGAAGGCTTTGCAAAGTTCTCATATCAACATGGGCTAGACGGTGATGCCATAACCAACCCGTGTTGGCCTTTGCGAATAGACACATCGGGCCTGCAGTGGTTTTTCCCGAAAAGTCCACCACATACAAGTCATTTTCTATGTATCCAATGAAAGCAACCTTTAGAGACTTGCACCAAAAGAGTACCACAATATCATCATCAATGAAAAATGCAAAGCCCATCTTACCAAGGGCACAAACAGAAAGTAAATTGTAACCAAGGGTCTCAACAAGCATGATGTCCACGAGTGAGATATCATGAGCAACCACAACTTTGTCAAGACCCAATAACTTTGACTTCTATTTATCACCATAGGAGATGGTTATTTGATCATGATTTGGCCTCATCTTCGTGATGATCTCCTTGCTTCCGGTCATATGACTTGTGCAACCACTATCGAGCACCCATTTAGACCCACCGAAAGCATAGCCCTACAAGAAAATTACTTCTTGGTTTTAGGTACCCATTTTTCAATGGGTCCTCTCATGTTAGTTACAAGGGTCTTTGGGACCCAAATAGACCAAGCAATATAATTATCAAAAGGACCAACATAATGATACATTGCAAATGTATCTATAATTTTTTATGTTCCATGCTTGGTTTTATCTACTTTCTTGTGTTTTGTCCACACTTTGGAGTACTTTTCATATGATTTCTTGGACAAACCTATTAACAAGAGCCACAGTGTCAGCTGCCTGTTTTCTGCTGTTTTTTGTTACAGGAAAGTCAAAAAATGAATATTCTTGGAATTGGACGGGACAAAAGCCAAAGTGCCTATTTTTCCAAAAGACATCTGATGCCAGAATACGAGATGGAGAAGGGCTGGGGGCCGGCCACACCACCTGGCCGTGCAGCCAGGCCTGGCCCGCGCCAAGGGGTGGTCTGGCGGACCCCAGCACCCCCTCGGCCTCTCCTTCCGCCTATATATTGCCCTCGGGATGAAAACCCTAAGTACCCGATCAAAAATCCACGAAAGAGTCTGTAGCCGCGTCATCTCCATCCCTAGATCGGGAGGAATCTGAAGCTCTTCCTGGCACCCTGCCGGAGAGGGGAATTCACCCTGGAGGCCTTCTTCATCATCACCCAAGCCTCCGGTGTGATGCGTGAGTAGTTCATCTCTGGACTACGGGTCCATGTAGTAGCTAGATGGCTGGTTCTCCTCCTTTGTGCTTTCATGTCTAGATCTTGTGAGCTCCGTTCATGATCAAGATCATCTATTTGTAATTCTGCATGTTGTGTTTGCGGGGATCCGATGGATATTGAGATACTATTTCAGATTGATTATTGATTCTATCATGTCTTTGTTATTTGTGATCTTGCATGCTGATACGTCCATTTTTCATCACTATTCTATGTCATAATTCACTGTTATTCATTGATATATTTCATATTAAGCGGTGATATTTATGTTATTTCATCTGTTTTTGCATGGTTGATGACTTTTGGAGCATGGACCGCTGTAGTCAGGATTCTGATGGAAAAGGTGCTGTTTGGAGGCAAAATTCGCGAAGATCAGAAAATCCGGGAAAATATACGGAAAATCCTATTTTTCCAGAAGACGAAGGAAGCCAGAAGGAGGGCTGGAGATGGGCCACAGGGGGCCCATACGACCCCTTGGCGTGGGCCAGCCTAGGTCGTGCCACTAGGTGGTGTGGCCGCCCTGGTCCACCCCTAGCACTCCCCACTGGCGTATATTATCCTCCCGAAACCCTAAGACTCGGGGAGTGACCACAGAAAGATTCTGCCGCCTCTACGGGGCGGAAAACACAGAGAGAGAAATATCTCTCCGGCAGACAGATTTCTGCAGGGGGAATGCCTTCCCGGAGAGGGGAGATCATCGCCATCAACACCACCATCAAGCTGGACTTCATCAGGATCATCATCATCATCATCACCACCACCATCATCACCATCAGCACCCTCATCACCATCTCCATATTGATGTAACAACTGTGTTGAATCTTGCCTTAGTTCATAGGGGAAACTTTCCCGGTGTTGATTACTCTTTGTAGTTGATGATATTGAGTGAACCGTTGAATTATTGTTTATGTTCAGATTGTTATACATCATTATTCCATCTCTGATCATGATCCATATAATGTCTTGTGAGTAGTTCGTTTTGTTCTTGAGGACATGGGAGAAGTCATGTTGTTAGTAGTAGGGTTGTGTTGAGAAAGATTCAATAGTTTGATATTTAAGTTGTGGTGCACTTCTTCTAGTGGTGTCATGTGAACTTCGACTACATGACACTTCACCTATATGGACCTAGGGGAATGCATTGTGTATTCGGCTACTAATTGTAGGGGTTGCCGGAGTGATAGAAACCTGAACCCCCGTTAGGAAACCATTGCACAAGGGACGTAAGGGTCTTGGAGTTTAAAGTTGTGGTTAGGTTTCTACCTTAATTACTTTCTTGTACTTACGGATGTTTGCAAGGGGTATAATCACAAGTATGTATTAGTCCTAGGAAGGTCTGTACATTAGCACAGGTTCACCCACACAACACTTAGCAAGCTAGAGAAGATTAATCAACTATATGAAGCGAAAGCACTTGACTGTCTTCCCATGTGTCCTTGAGAACGTTTGGTCATCTTAAGTAAGACAACCGGCTTGTCCTCTGCTGCATAAAGGATCAGGCCAGTTGCTGCATTTATTCTACTGTCTTTTGTTTACTCATACTTTGTTTATTTGCTTTATCAAAAACCCCTAAAAATCTGTTTGCTAAGTATTTGCAGAGAATTCCTGATCCATACCACTAGCCAGCACCTTCTGCTCCTCGTTAGGTTCGACACTCTTACTTATTGAACATACTGCGATACACCCCCTATACTTGTGGGTCATCAAGACTATTTTCTAGCGCCGTTGCCAGGGAGTGAAGCGCTATTGGAGAGTGGAACTGGTAAAGGAAACTTCTACTGTGAGTATTGTTTACTTCTGTTAGTTTCTTTACTTTCGTTATGGATAATTCGCTGAGTTTCTTATTTGGTAATGCTACTACCACTGCTAAGGTAGTAGATAAGCCACCACCTGCTGAGAATGATGCTTTTAAAATATCTATAAGAATTATTTATCGTGTTATGGATAACTATTATGTTGGGGATGGAACTGTCCATCCCGGTGATCATTTGCTCTTTATACACGAATTATGCGGGTTGTTCAAGTGTGTAGGTATTACTATAGATCAAGTTAAGAAGAAGTTATTCTCATTGTCACTGAAAGGAAGAGCTGAGGAATGGTATAAGCTGTTGAAGAATGGTCAAGCTCTGGAATGGGAGGAAATAGTGCCTCTCTTTTATTCAAAGCTTTATCCTCCTAGTGAGATTCATAAAGATCAGAATCAAATATACAACTTTTTGGCCTCTTGATGGAGAGAGTACAGCTCAAGCTTGGGGGAGATTGAAGTTACTAATGCTCAAATGTCCCATCCATGAGCTCCCCAACAATATTATTATCAATAACTTTTATGCAGGGCTCCCTCTACATGATAAGGATTTATTGGATGCTTCTTGTGCTGGATCATTCACTCGCATGGAAGAAGAAGCTAAGTGGGATCTTCTGGACCATATTCAAGATAATGCTGAAGCTTGGGAGAATGACAAAGGTAGAAAGTCAGGTATAAATTATGATTATGAATGCATTGAATCTTTTATGGGAACTGATGACTTTCAAAATATTAAAAATGCTTATGGTCTAGACTCTCAAGCTATTGCTTCTTATTTTAAGGCTTTTGCTTCCTATATTGAAGTGCCTAAAAAGAAGTGGAATAAGTATCATGAACCTTAAAAAGATGTTGCTAATTGTGTTCCTGCAAGAAATACTGAAGTTTATACTGCTAATCATGTTTTACCTAAACCTTACATTGAGAAAATGCCTTTCCCAGTTAAGATAAAGGAACATTCTATGATAACTAGTATGGTTAATGAAAGTAAAAATAAAGCTGTTGAACCTGATAAACAAATGGTTGATGAACCTATAATAGCAAATATGAAAGACTTTGTTACTAAATATGAAGAAGAGGGACAAACTATCCTTTGTAGGGATACCTCTAATATTGTTTCACATAGTAGTGTTATGAGAGCTAGTATTCCTGTGTATTCTGTTAGAATAAGTGATCATTGCTACGATGGTCCTTGTGATAGTTATATTGTTAAGTTTATGCATGATACTGAAAGTTACTATGAGAGGGAAAAGTGTTCTTATGCATCTCAATAATATCAAGTTTCCTCGTTTTATGCTGAAAGTTTTTGTGTTGCACTTCTTTTGCCTTCTTATGCAAGTAGCCTCTGGTTTCAACAACTTGTTTGTTTACAAAATTCCCATGCATAGGAAGTGGGTTAGACTTAAATGAGTGTATTTTTGCTTCTTAATGCTCTCTTTCACCTAAATTCATATTCCTATGAGAGCGTCTTCAAAATTATCATGCCCATCTTAATGGCTATAAAGAAAGAGCTTTTTGGGAGACAACCCAATTTGTTTTTGCTTTTAGTTTGTTTTTATTTATTTGAGTCTTGGAAGTTATTACTTCGGTAATAACCGCTCCTTATCCGTTTTGTTTGGTTTTTGTGTCAAGATCAACCTCTAATAAGAGAGAAGTAAGATTTGGGGAAGTTGCTGTCCCGAAACAGATTTTTTGTGCTTCACCATAAAAATTCGTGAGAGATCTCTGTATGTCGGATTGAGCTGTAATTTTTTGTGCTTATTTCCCAGGTTGTTATTTATCTTTGTTTAGCTTTGCACGTTTTAATTTGAGCAACAGAAGATTTTCGAAAAAATTGATCTTTACCTGCTGGTCTGTTTTGACAGATTTTGCCAATCTTGCATTTGCTTCTTTATTCGATTTCCTTTTTGAATTCTTTTTGGGTTTTCGGAAGGAGTTGCTACAGTAGCTTATGTTTTGATGGTTTTCAGTTGAGAGTGGACTCAAAAGGTTTTATCACTTCATATACACTAATGTTGCTAATAAGAACTGTGTGAAGTTTTGTGTGAAAGAAATTTCCAGGAAGTGGAGATAATGGTGTAATAAGGAAGAGAAGGGTTTTATGACTCAAGTAATAAGTGTACGGAGATGAAGATATCGATGATATTCAAGTGGTGACTCCGGAAGAATCTACTAGACACCAAATTCAGAGACCTGCAGAGTCTGTTTTCAAATAGGTAACAGTTCTGGTAAGAAAAGTTTCCCGAAAATACTATCCAACTATATTTTTGCAGTTTTCAGTCAATAAGGAAAGCTACAAAGAGAAAAAGGGAAAAAACGGAGCCAGGGTGGCTCACACCACCCTGTGGCGCGGGCCCACCCCTGGCCGCGCCACCAGGTGGTGAGTCCACCCCGGACTCCGCCTCCGACTCGTTTTCTCCCAGTACCTTCCTTTTGTTATGAAACTTCATAATATATAATTCCCCGGATCTCCCGAGGTTTGTATATCATGTTTTTGTCGTGTTTTTGTTTCTATCTGTTTTTGCCAGGACATACTCTTTGAAAGCTTTGAAGCACAATGGTGTCCGCCAAGGATAAAGGAAAGGAGCCTATGGAGGAAGATCTCTAAGACCTCGGGCAGGAGAAGGAGATCAAGAGTGAAGGTGAAGAGGAGGCAAAGCACACCGGCACTACCATTGCAAGCATTAGAGTGGTGGAAAACCCTGCCACGGCTATGCCAATTGGAGGGAAGCCTCCTCATCACCGTTCAGATCCCTGGTCACTTCCTCCACGCACAAAGAATCCTTTCCATACTCTTATCCATGAGCATCAATACCAGAATATACCCAAGGGGAAATTACCCTCCAATTGGGATTTGCCTCGTTCTAGCCATGTAGGAAAACAAGACTTCAAGGAGGTAGAGTGGGGAAAGAATCGCAAGAGCTGGGATTCTCAACCCGACAGGATCATGAGCCGCATTGAGCAAAACTCGCAGCTTTTTTGTAATATCACCTTTGAGATTGAGGACTTGGGGAAACTGATCAAAGAGCTCATCGAGAGGATACCACCACCACCAAAGGAGTAATTCGTCATCAGTTTTGGCATCCCCTTGGTTTGCTCCAAGCTTGGGGGAGTGTCGTGGTATCACATCACTATCTTCTATCTTTTTACCTTTTTAGTAGAGTCATATCATGAATAGAGAAGTTATCATGTCGTATGGTTTGCATTATGGAAGTGTCCCCTCTCTCATTAGATATGTATCCCTTGGTGTGAGTTGCCGTTATGGAATATTAATGAGAAGTTCTATCATTTACTCTTTTGCATAGCTTATATTAGTTTTCAATTCGTGGTTATATGATTGATCTTGTTGTTAGTATTGGTAGCACTTTTGGATCATTGAGTTAATCTAGTTGGTTTTGGCAAACCTGGCTCGGTCAGTAGCAACACTATTTTTGAGAGTTGAATGAAAAATATAGAAGTACTCTAAACAAAAACAATTCCATCATCTTTCTTTCTTGATTTACTCATAAGTCTAGTATTCTCTAGTTAAGATCTTTTGTGCTTCTAATGAAGATTGCATGTTTGTTTTTATCACTTGTATGTTTGTTTGTTTCCTTCAACTCTTATACTTGCTACCCAGCCTTGCTAGCCAAAAACCTGTACTGAGAGGGAATTCTTCTCGTGCATCCACT
Organism: Avena eriantha; assembly: GCA_910589775.1. Classification (NCBI taxonomy): domain Eukaryota; kingdom Viridiplantae; phylum Streptophyta; class Magnoliopsida; order Poales; family Poaceae; genus Avena; species Avena eriantha. Next base: position 44,465,323 of record OU342745.1, read on the forward strand.
CCTTAAAACCAAACTCGTGCCATTTGTGTCCACCATACCTACCTAGTAGCATTATTGTTATTCCAAGCAAATTCTTGTTTTGTCTACCTTCCAAATTAAACTTGTTATGTGAAAATTAGTGATTAAATCTCTCACGAACTTGATGGCACACTTTAATTTTCTTGCATTTAACAAACTTGAACCATTGGGTCCTTCTTTGTTGCGTATATGCTTGCGCTTTATGAGTTGAAGTTAGCAGAACCATGTATCATGGGGAATGCTTTCAACACTGCATTGGTACTTACTACCTAGTTGATATCATGTTCTTTTGCTTATGGATCCTGGTGGTGTGAAATAAAAGTGGAACTTGTAAGATCATGGAGTTTATATGTGTGTTAGAGAAACGCCTGGGCTGCTAGTCTAAGGCATGCCTAATCATGGTGGAAACTTGCAGCATAACTATAGTGAGCATTCTATGAAGCATCCTCAATAAAAACCTATGCAAATAGAAAATAAATGAGATGCTCATTGTTTGCTTGCCTTGTCATTTTGATTATGGGATAGCTCCTTTATCATGTGCAAGGGGTAGGCGGTTCTCAATGATACATGTGTATTTACAATGACAAGAGCTTACTCGTGACTGAAGTTGAGTAGCATGAGGTTCGGTCTTCGTAAGCAAGGGGCATGGGACTTCAATTTATAACTTGTCAAGCATATCCTCTTAGTTGTGTCACTTTAACCTTAATCACCAAAAGATGCCTATGATAGGGGCAATGAGAGCTGAAAGCTAGTAAGTATCATAATTTTTGGGAGCTCTTTATGAGACTTGCAATCCCTGCATCCCTCTGCGAAGGGTTTTTCTTTTACTTTGTAGCTGAGTCAGTAAACCTACTCCCTTCTATCTCAGCAAGTATTTTGAGTTGTTGTATTTCATTCATTCATATGATGATTTATTCAATCATGTTTCTTATGTTCCTTGTTTTGCACATTGCTCTTATCTTGATGTTTACTACTTTTAAAGCTATCATTGAAAACCAGTTATTTGTGAACTCCAGCAAATTATCAACTATTCTTCGACCAAGAGCTAAGTTTTCCATTACCAATTATGATTTACTTTATGTATCTTTATTGTGTTTCATTTACTCATTGCAAGTTGAGTTATATAATAGTGAGTTGTCTTCTATTATGATCTATGTATTTGATGAATGTGATGCTTCTTGTCCGTATTCTTTTATCGACTCTTCACTCCATAAACCTGAGGCCATGTTTATTGAGCTCAGTTTCGCTTGGGGACAAGCGAAGTCTAAGCTTGGGGGGAATTGATACATCCATTTTGCATCACTATTCTATGTCATAGTTCATTGTTATTCATTGATATATTTCATATTAAGAGGTGATACTTATGTAATTTCATCTGTTTTTGCATGGTTGATGACTTTTGGACCATGGACCGCTGCAGTCAGGATTCTGATGGAAAAGGTGCTGTTTGGAGGTAAAATTCGCGAAGATCAGAAAATCCAGGAAAATATACGGAAAATCCTATTTTTCCAGAAGACGAAGGAAGCCAGAAGGAGGGCTATAGATGGACCACAGGGGGCCCACACCACCCCCTGATGCGGGCCAGCCTAGGCCACGCCACCAGGTGGTGTGGCCACCCTGGTCAACCCCTAGCACTCCCCTCTGGCGTATATTATCTTCCCCAAACCCTAAGACTCGGGGAGCGACCACAGAAAGATTTCGCTGCCTTTGTGGGGCGGAAAACACCGAGAGAGAAAGATCTCTCCGGCCGACAGATTTCTGCCGGGGGAATTCCTTCCCGGAGAGGGGAGATCATCGCCATCAACACCACCATCAAGCTGGACTTCATCGGGATCATCGTCATCATCACCACCATCATCACCATCAGAACCCTCATCACCATCTCCATATTGTTGTAACAACTGTGTTGAATCTTGCCTTAGTTCATAGGGGAAACTTTCCCGGTGTTGATTACTCTTTGTAGTTGATGCTATTGAGTGAACCGTTGAATTATTGTTTATGTTCAGATTGTTATACATCATTATTCCATCTCTGATCATGATCCATATGATGTCTTGTGAGTAGTTCGTTTTGTACTTGAGGACATGGGAGAAGTCATGTTGTTAGTAGTGGAGTTGTGTTGAGAAAGATTCATTAGTTTGATATTTAAGTCGTGGTGTACTTCTTCTAGTGGTGTCATGTGAACGTCGACTACATGACACTTCACCTATATGGGCCTAGGGGAATGCATTGTGTATTTGGCTACTAATCGTAGGGGTTGCCAAAGTGACAGAAACTTGAACCCCCGTTAGGAAACCATTGCACAAGGGACGTAAGGGTCTTAGAGTTTACAGCTGTGGTTAGGTTTCTACCTTAATTACTTTCTTGTACTTACGAATGTTTGCAAGGGGTATAATCACAAGTATGTGTTAGTCCTAGGAAGGTTGGTACATTAGCATAGGTTTACCCACACAACACTTAGCAAGCTAGAGAAGATTAATCAACTATATGAAGCGAAAGCACTTGACTGTCTTCCCATGTGTCCTTGAGAATGTTTGGTCATCTTAAGTAATACAACCGGCTTGTCCTTTGCTGCATAAAGGATCGGGCCACTTGCTGCATTTATTCCTACTGTCTTTTATTTACTCGTACTTTGTTTATTTGATTTATCAAAAACCCCTAAAAATCCGTTTGCTAAGTATTTGCAGAGAATTCCTGATCTATACCACTAGCCAGCATCTTCTGCTCCTCGTTGGGTTCGACACTCTTACTTATCGAAAATACTGCGATACACCACATATACTTGTGGGTCATCACATGCTTTCCGTTGTTAGTAGCTATCTTGGCCAAGTAGATGCTAGCAACTCCAAGAGTTAGTATTTATGCTCGATAGTGGGTTCATGCCTCTGGTAATCTAGGAAAGTGACGGAAATCTCTAAGGTACTAGATGTGATGTTGCTACTAGGGAGAAAACAACAATCCTTTGTTCATAGAACAATCATATTGTTTACATTACACGCAATTCGTAAAGCAATAATCTGTTGTTTGCAACTTAATACGGGAGGGGGTTCGGATGATAACCACAAGCTGGATTATTAGTCATAGATGCAGTTGGATGGCGGTCTATGTATAATGTTGTAATTCCCAATCAAGTTCCAAAGGAGTCAAGATGATTAGTATATGCTTGTATGCTTTCTTGATGTTTGTCAATTGCCCCGCTATAATTTGTTCACCCAACATGTTATCTATCTTAAGGATAGCCACCTCTAGTGAACTATGGATCCTGGTCCTTTATTTTACAAACAATCTACAAACTATTTACTGCTTTGTGTTTACTTTCTGCAAACTATTACTTCCTTCCATTTGATACGCTTAATCCTTTATTTTCAGCAAACCGGTGAGATTGACAACCTCATCGCAAGTTGGGGGCAAAGTTCTGTGGTTGTGTTGTGCAGGTCTCCACGTTGCTACTAGCATCTTGGCCAAGTTGCTAGCAACTCCAAGAGTTAGTATTTATGCTCGATAGTGGGTTCATGCCTCTGGTAATCTGGGGAAGTGACAGAAATCTCTAAGGTACTAGATGTGTTGTTGCTACTAGGGAGAAAACAACAATCCTTTGTTCATAGAACAATCGTATTGTTTACATTACATGCAATTCGTAAAGCAATAATCTGTTGTTTGCAACTTAATACTGGAGGGGGTTCGGATGATAACCTGAAGGTGGATTATTAGTCATAGATTCAGTTGGAAGGTGGTCTATGTATAATGTTGTAATGCACAATCAAGTTCCAAGGGAGTCAAGATGATTAGTATATGCTTGTATGCTTTCTCGATGTTTGTCAATTGCCCCGCTGTAATTTGTTCACCCAGCATGTTATCTATCTTAAGGAGAGCCACCTCTAGTGAACTATGGATCCCGGTCCTTTATTTTACATACAACCTACAAACTGTTTACTGCTTTGTGTTTACTTTCTGCAAACTATTACTTCCTTACATTCGATATGCTTAATCCTTTATTTTCAGCAAAACTGGTGAGATTGACAACCTCATTGCAAGTTGGGGGCAAAGTTCAGTGGTTGTGTTGTGCAGGTCTCCATGTTGCTACTTGCATCGGTAGTGCGCCCTGCCAAGGCTCAGCTAGCAACACCTTTGGGGTGTTTCCTTTCTCCTACTGGTTCGATTAAACCTTGGTTTCATAACTGAGGGAAACTTACTATTGTTCTCATCATACCTTCCTCTTGGGGTTCCCCAACGAGCTCCACATCAACACTGAGCCATCAAGCATTTTTCTGGCACCGTTGCCGGGGAGTCAAGGACATCTTCACAAGGGGAGTCCCTCATAACCAATCTCTTTACTTTGTTATTTTTGTTTTGCTTAGTTTACTTTTTGCTTTGTTTGCTTGTTTCTTATTCAAAAACACACACACAAAATAGTTCCTACTATAGTTGGTATTTTCGCTGGTCTGTTATTGTCTTGCTTTATCATGCTTACTATCAATGGTTGGTTTCTTTGAAACTGAATCTAATTGGCAAGGTGGGTTCACGGAAGAACAAAAATATTATTAAGGAACACCGCTTGGCACAAAAAGGGAAACTCTTATGGGAACAAATTGATAAATTGAATACCATTGCTAGAAACGTGTGCTCTACTTATAATGTTACTTATTGCGTTGATAAATCCTTTTACTGTAGGAGGTATAAACACCTCCCTTTTCAATGTGAGTATAATGAATGTTACCATATCTTCTTATGTTAAAGGAAATTATGACTTTTATGATGTGGAACAAATTGAAGAATTTACTGCTTGGAAGGGTGCATTTGAACTTGCTAGTTTGCTTGAAAATACTGATGATGCACCTTATAAATATGAGGTTTATGATATACTTCAATTTTGCTTTGATAATTACAAGTAAGAAAATGGCTATATTCTTGAATATCTTAATAGATGCTCTCCACCAGCGGAAGAGACTAATGCCTTACAGGAGACTATGGAAGAAGAAATTGCTGAAACTGGAAGCTCATTGGATGAAAAAGAGTAGGAGAGTGATGATCAAGAGGAGGAAGAATGGATCTACCCATTCCTACCTTCTAATGAGAGTAACTCTTTACCCCTTACAATATTTGATTGTCCCCCATGCTTACTAAAGGAGGATGAATGTTATGATCCTGAGGATTCTTTTGAAAATGTTTATAATAAAGCTCTAGTGCCTATAAATCATGAAAATCATGCTTTATGTGATAGTTATATTATTGAGTTTATTCATGAGGCTACTAAAAGTTATTATGAGAGAGGAAAATATGGTTGTAGAAGTTTTCATGGTACTGAAACACCTCTCTATGTGCTGAAATTTTTGAAGTTACTTTGGTTTTATCTTCCTATGCTTGTCACTTTGTTGTTTTTGAATTTATTTGCATACAAGATTCCTATGCATAGGAAGTGGGTTAGACTTAAATGTGTTTTGAATTTGCTTCTTGATGCTCTCTTTTACTTCAATTCACATTTCTTATGAGAGCATCTTCTCAAACTATCATGCCTAACTTAAAGGCGTTAAAGAAAAGTACTTATTGGGAGATAACCCAAAAGATTTAGATGAGTCTTGGAAGTTATTACTTCAGTAATAACCGCTCCTTATCCTTTTTATTTGCTTTTTGTGCCAAGAGTAACCTCTAATGAGAGAGAAGTAATGATTGGAAAAGTTGCTGTCCCGAAACAGATTTTTGTGCTTCACCGAAAAAATTTGTGTAAAATCTCTGTACGTCCTTTTGAGGCGTGAATATTTGTACTTCTGCCCCAGGTTGTTATATAACTTTCGTTAGTTCAACACTTTTTTATTTGAGCAACAGAAGGTCTTCAGAAAAAAATCGTCTTTACCTGCTGGTCTGTTTTGACAGATTTCTGCCATTTTCTGCATTTTCTTCTTATTGGTTCCTTTTTGAGTTATTTTGGGGAATTGAGCTTTTTGAGGGAAGTGCTTCAGTAGCTAGTGTTCTAATGGAAGTTTTTTGATGTTAGAACTGAACCTTAAGACCTATTATCTTGAGTGCACTAATGTTGCTAATAAAGATTGTGTGAAGTTTTGTATGAAGGAAAAATTTCAGGTGTATGGAAGGAATGAGTAATGAGATGAAGGGTGGACTAAAGCTCAAGCTTGGGGATGCCACGTGTGTCACGCCAAGAAATATCCAAGAAGTACAAGAATCAAAGCTTGGGGATGCCCAAGGCATCCCCCTCTTCATCAATAAAAATCCCAGGTTTCTTTCAAACGCTTCATTTTTATTGTTTCATGCACAGTTGTGTTGTTCTTGGAGCGTATTTTTTTCGTTTTCGTTTTGGTTTTTCGTTTGCTTTTTTTGCTTAGTTTGCTGAATAAATTGGTTGGACCCCCTCTTTCATACATCGGTTTTCAAATAGTTTGGTTTGGTTTGGAAAAGAGTAGGAAAGCTCATGCTTAAGTGGTAAAGAGAGTTTGTTTTTGACTGTGGACTATGCCTTGTCATGCCATGCTTGATATTGTTTTGGCTTTATGCTTAGTATTCTTTGCTGTAGCATGACTTGTTATAAACAATTGAGATTGCTTAATGTGCCTTGGATGAATCATGCGTTGTTTTAGCATATTAAAGCATAGTATAGTGGTATTCTCCTTTGATGCTTTATTTGGGTTGACTTGGCACATGCTCACACCATGTTATGACTATCTCGAGTCACCATAGCCTTTATGGTCCTTTAGTTTTTAACTTATAGTATCACTTTATGCTTTGATCTATGATGTTTTGTCGCTCTGCATGATTATGGTCATTATTGCTATCTTAGTTTGTCGCTCCCAGTCTTTTGCTAGCCTCCACAACCAAGTATGAGTTCCACTCATGCATCCAACTCCTTAAACCAAGTTATTCCAAAGATTCCACCATACCTACCTATTAGCATATGCTTTTCCAAGTATATTCATGCTTTTTTTATCTTCCAAATTAAACTTGTTATAAGAAAACTAGTTATTAAAACTCTCACGAACTTGATGGCACACTTTACTCTTTTGCATCTAATAAACTTGAACCATTGGGTCCTTATTTGTTGCGTATATGCTTGCGCTTTATAAGTTGAAATTAGAAGAACCATGTATCATGGGGAATGCTTTCAACATTGCACTTGTACTTTGTACCCCGTTGATATCATGTTCTTTTGCTTATGGATCCCGGCGGTGTGAAATAAAAGTGGAACTTGTAAGATCATGGAGTTTGTATGTGTGTTAGAGAAACGCTTGGGCCGCTAGCCTAAGCCATGCCTAATCATGGTGGAAACTTGCAGCATCACCATAATGAGCACTCTATGAAGCATCCTCAATAAAAACCTATGTAAATAGCAAATAAAAAGATCGTTGAGATGCTCATTGTCTGCTTGCCTTGTCATTTTGATAATGGGATAGCTAATGTATCATGCGCAAGGGGTACCCTGTTGGCAGTTCTTTATGATACATATGTACTTACAATGACAAGAGCTTACTCGTGACTAAAGTTGAGTAGCATGAGGTTCGGTCTTTGTAAGTAAGGGGCATGAGATTTTGGTTTATAACTTGTCAAGCATATCCTCTTAGTTGTGTCACTTTAACCTTAATCACCTTCAAGATGCTTATGATAGGGGCAATGAGAGCTGAAAGCTAACAAGTACCATAATTTTTGGAAGCTCTTTATGAAACTTGAATCCCTACTTCCTTCTATGAAGGCCTTTCTTCCACCATTATATTGAGTCTCCACCTTCTACGTTTATGCACTTACTTTGAGAGCATAGTGGCCATTCTTAGTTCTATGTGCATTGTCCCAAGACTAGTTGGTTGATGCATAACTTGATATTGCTTATTTTAAACTATTTGTATCTAGTCACCCTTATGAACTTTGAAGGTGTCCTATGCATTTATAATTGCTACTCTATGAGGGACAAGCTAAATACTATTATGCTATGTTTTCTTTATGTGAAACAAACAAACGTCTTGCAAAGCATTGTTATTCATGAATCTTTTGTTTGTGCCTTTTCATGTTGCATCATAGTTTATTTTTCTTATTGCTACAACTTTGTCTTTCATGTTTTGATTGAAGTACTATGATCCTAGCTTTGAATGTTTTACAAGTACTTTGATCAAGTTTATGATGCTGCATGTCACCTCAAAAATTATTCTTTATTTTTATCACTTACCTACTCGAGGACGAGAAGGAGTTAAGCTTGGGGATGTTGATACATTGCAAATGTATCTATAATTTTTGATGTTCCATGCTTGGTTTTATCTACTTTCTTGTGTTTTGTCCACACTTTGGAGTACTTTTCATATGATTTCTTGGACTAACCTATTAACAAGAGCCACAGTGCTAGCTGCCTGTTTTCTGCTGTTTTTGGTTCCAGGAAAGTCAGAAAATGAATATTCTCGCAATTGGACGGGACAAAAGCCAAAGTGCCTATTTTTCTGGAAGACATCTGATGCCAGAATACGAGACGGAGAAGGGCTGGGGGCCGGACACACCACTTGGCCGCGTGGCCAGGCCAAGCCTGCGCCAGGGGGTGGTCTGGCCGACCCCAGCACCCCCTCGGCCTCTCCTTCCGCCTATATATTGCCCTCGGGACGAAACCCTAAGTACCCGATCAAAAATCCACGAAAGAGTCTGTAGCCGCCGTCATCTCCATCCCTAGATCAAGAGGGATCTGAAGCTCTTCCCGGCACCCTGTCGGAGAGGGGAATTCACCCTGGAGGCCTTCTTCATCATCATGCAAGCCTCCAGTGTGATGCGTGAGTAGTTCATCTCTGGACTACGGGTCCATGTAGTAGCTAGATGGGTGGTTCTCCTCCTTTGTGCTTTCATGTCTAGATCTTGTGAGCTCCGTTCATGATCAAGATCATCTATTTGTAATTCTGCATGTTGTGTTTGCGGGGATCCGATGGATATTGAGATACTATTTCAGATTGATTATTGATTCTATCATGTCTTTGCCATTTGTGATCTTGCATGCTTTCCGTTGTTAGTAGCTATCTTGGCCAAGTTGCTAGCAACTCCAAGAGTTAGTATTTATGCTCGATAGTGGGTTCATGCCTCTGGTAATCTGGGGAAGTGACAGAAATCTCTAAGGTACTAGATGTGTTGTTGCTACTAGGGAGAAAACAACAATCCTTTGTTCATAGAACAATCGTATTGTTTACATTACATGCAATTCGTAAAGCAATAATCTGTTGTTTGCAACTTAATACTGGAGGGGGTTCGGATGATAACCTGAAGGTGGATTATTAGTCATAGATTCAGTTGGATGGTGGTCTATGTATAATGTTGTAATGCACAATCAAGTTCCAAAGGAGTCAAGATGATTAGTATATGCTTGTATGCTTTCTCGATGTTTGTCAATTGCCCCGCTGTAATTTGTTCACCCAGCATGTTATCTATCTTAAGGAGAGCCACCTCTAGTGAACTATGGATCCCGGTCCTTTATTTTACATACAACCTACAAACTGTTTACTGCTTTGTGTTTACTTTCTGCAAACTATTACTTCCTTACATTCAATACGCTTAATCCTTTATTTTCAGCAAAACTGGTGAGATTGACAACCTCATTGCAAGTTGGGGGCAAAGTTCAGTGGTTGTGTTGTGCAGGTCTCCATGTTGCTACTTGCATCGGTAGTGCGCCCTGCCAAGGCTCAACTAGCAACACCTTTGGGGTGTTTCCTTGCTCCTACTGGTTCGATTAAACTTTGGTTTCATAGCTGAGGGAAACTTACTGTTGTGCTCATCATCCCTTCCTCTTGGGCATCCCCAACGAGCTCCACATCAACACCGAGCCATCACATAACTAGCATATACATCACCATAATAATGACGAAATAATTCATAATGAGGATTGTTAGACCCTGCAAAACCATAATAATCAGTTTTGTCCCTTATTATGTTCTTTTCAGCGGTGCTTGTCTTTGCTTGAGCATTATTGGCCTTCTTCTTGTTCTTCTTCTTCTTGGTTTTTGGTACATAACCAAGTCCCTCTGTTCCATTATTTGTCCTTTGCTTAGTAAGGACCTCATCTAGAACTTCCTTACCTTTGGGTAGAGGTGCCTTGGCTAGCTCATCTTTCAACCTAGCATTTTATTCAAGAACTTTTTTATGTCCACATGTTGGGGAAGAAGTTCTAGCACATCATACTTGTTTAATCGAGTTTGGAGCTGATCATGAGACTCATTGAGAATTGAGTATTCACTCTCCAAAGCCTTGTGAGCAATGTTGAGTGTCTCATACTTCTCAGAAAGTCTAGCATGAGCAGCCCCAAACTCAACCTTTTCCTTATTTAATTTGTTTTCCTTGGCAATGGCATTATCATGTTCCTTTGCAAGTTTGGCCACAACCTCGTCATGTGACTCCTCAGTTGACTCAATTATCTCCTCTGGAGAGACTCGAATCCCTTCTTCTTCTAGAGCATTCTTCAAAGATGCAATTTCCATTGCATCCTCTCTCAATTCTACCCTTTTCCTCGAGAAGCTCTTTGGAGTGGACAAGTTGACTCATAAGACCCTCAAAATGCATTTGTTGGTCACCTTGCAAGTTAGTGATAAAATAATCCAAAGCAATAACTTCTTCTTTAACTTTAAGACTAGTATGATCATCCATATCAACATCCATAGTAGTCTTAGGAAAAGAAGTGGTAGAAGATGATACCTCGGAACCTCTTTCCATAATACAAGTGATGTTCTTATTGATGATGTTCTCATTGGGAGAGTAGAAGAGAAATGTAGGTGTAGATGTGGTGGCTATGGCCGCCACCTCTCGTGAGCTATGATCATCCTCTTCGGCTTCACTTCCGGCCTCTTATGCAACCAAAACAATCTTCGGTTGCTTCTTGTAAGGAGCATTTTTCTTGACAAATGGCATCTGCCGAGGTGCCTTTGAACTTTCCTTGAGAATGAGCATGCCCCCATTATCTTCTCTACTTTGATAAGGGCACTCAGCTACAAAGTGCAAACGGTCTCCACATTTGTAACAAGTTTTCAACTTTGGATCATTTTCCTTTCGTCCACTTAACCCATTCTTGCGCTCAAGTTCAGATTTGTCTTTGGCTGGGTCCTTTCAAAAGTTACTTGCATAGAAGGCCATGTACTCACCATGAGAATGCTTGACCTCCTCGGGACAGCTCATGGAGACGATGTCAAAACCCCTCTCATCTTCATCTTGCTCAATGACATTGTCCTTCAATGCAACATTCATGCCTTTTTGCATTCCAATTGCTCGGGCACAAGCATCTTCGGCATTCTTTGCTGCAACTTTGAATGCAGCCATTTCTTGCATGACTTTGTTGGAAGTCATTTGGTGATAGTTGTGTCGGCCTTGTAAGATCTTCAAATCAGTGGGCTCAAATGGCATAAGAGCACTCACATACTTCCTCTTGATACACACATCATCAACATGTGTGGCACCATGCTTTCTAAATGTAGTGGCAATACCTTTGAGCCTTCTATACATGTCTTCGTGATCCTCACCATCCAACATATAGAACCCTTCGGCTTCATTGCTTAGAGCATCATACATATTTTCTTCTCATGCTCTCATTTCTAATGAATAGGTCAGCGAGTGCATCCCAAGCTTCCTTGGCAGTGTTGAAGTGTTCAATGTGTGGCATGTCCTTGGGACCCACACCAAGATGAATCATGTGAAGAGCGGTTTCATTGAGTTGTCTATCAATGACTTCTCTTCTTATCAAGTTATTGGGATCAACAATGTGGAGGCCATCTTCAATGATTCTCCAAAGCTCAATGAAGAACTGCATACATGAGATTTCATCAAGAATTGCCAGTGATTAAACGAAGATGCAGTAAGCTTGGGTGGATCACCCCTATTATTTATATGAGGCAGGGGAATTGGTGGATCGGGTGAATATAAGTGAGAGACCTCACTATAGTCCTCCTTACCACTTTCCTTTTTAGAGGAGGAGCCATTATTTTAAACACCCACCAACTCGTCTTCCTTGGAGTTAACGTTAGCTTTCTCCTTAGAGAGCGGAGTGGTAGCCTCAGAGATAGATGGAGGTGTGGTTGTAGATGGAGAGAGACGAGCAATCATTTGATGCATCTCCCCCATTTTAGTCTCTATGGATTTCAGCAAGGTTGTTTCTAACGTCTTGAAATCATCCATAGTGACCTTGTCCACAGCCTCACTACCATCTCCCTTAGTACCCATACTCTCTTAGGCGTAAAGCCCGAATAAAGAGCCAAGGCTCTGATACCAATTGAAATGGATCGTATGGGCACCTAGAGGGAAGGTGAATAGGTGCTACTTCAAATTTTAATTCTTTTTCAATTTTAGGCTTGATCCAAAGGTAAATTCTCTAAATATGCAACTACGAAGAATTTCCCTATATGTAAACCTAACTACTAAGCGAGTAAAAGTGAGGAGCGAGGAGACCATAGTGGAGCACGTAGAGACACATGATTTGTTTGACCATAGTTCCTTCCTTGTTTATGGAAGTATGTCTGCGTTGGAGGGGTGGGCGGTACTAAGACCACCATACCACAATAGGCCTCACCCTATTCTCCGATAGATCTCGCCACCAAAGGCCTGATCCACCTGTCCACTATTAGTACCCTTCGATGCGGGAACCAGTGCCTTTACACAACTAGTGGGGCACACATCTACAACTGAATTGGAGGCTCCTGTGATGACAACAAGCTGCGACAAGAACAAGTATTATCAATAATCGAAAACAAGATCGAGATATTTGCAAGCAATACTAGATCAAGGATCCTCCAAGTGAATGGAGTGGAAGTGATGCGCTTGACTGTTGTTGTTGAAGATCGAAGCCTCCTCCTTCGATTCCCCAAAGATCGGAGCCTTCAGGTGGTTGAGGAGAGAGATCTCGGTTGAGAGCTTGAAGAACAGAACAACAATTTTTAGAATGAATCAAGAGTTCTAACAGGAGGAGCAATTGAGGTATTTATACCCCTATCAAAATTCGGCCGTTGGAGATTTTGGGGCCAGATTATCCGGCCTAAGTGGGGGTCGAATTATCCAGCCGGGGCAAAAACTCCGCCCCGACGTCGGATTTTCTGGGGGAAAATCCGCCCCTTACTGTATGAGCCGCCTTGTCTCCCTTTGCAAAACTTCCCGGGGGCGGATTATCCGGCCCAGGCAAAAACTCCGGCACTGGCCGGATAATCCAAGGAAAAGTCCGCCCCCATACCGCATGACGCCCCTTGTTCTCTTTGTCGCACGAGCCAGCGCGGATAATCGGGCCCCTGGCAGGGCCGGATAATCCGCCCCCAAAAGCCTATTTTGGCTGCACTTTATATGAACAGTTATCTGCAACACTTAACACACATTAAATATTCCTTGGTATTGTTATCTAACACATAAAACTCTAGGGATTAATAAATAATCTTTCAATAACAAGCAAGACTACAATTCCACCTAGATTTTGCAGTGGATGAAAATATAGATCATTACATCATGATCCAATTGTACGACAAAAATATCATGACCATTCAACAAAATATCATCAAAGAAAAAACTCGCAGGAACAGGAAAATATTACAAGATTGCTTGACATGGTGTTCTTAGCATAGTTGCAGGCCTTAATATTTTGTAAGGTCTCTTGTTCCGAGAATCAGGAACCCTTTTTTTGGCTAAGATGTAGAGTTCAGGATATTCAGTCCAATTCTTTAATACCATATGCAATCTTGTGACACAACATAAGCATTTTTTGTTATATATAGATTCCAAACGAAGATGCAGACTGCAGTTTTTGGAACTATGCTATTAAATAATTTGATGCTAATGGTTTCCTAGGAGACAAAAGGCCTATTCAGTTGGTCCAATTTGATTTCAGACTAAAAAGCTCAAGACTGGTGGTAAACAATAAACACCCAACAGTGTATCAACAGCAGACGCACAAGTATGGACCATACCCACAAAAGAACAATAAAAAATCTAGAAAATTACGCGTACCACGTTCACTTTTGGCTAACTGATAGTGAAGGCACAATCTAACATCACAGACAGTAGTTAAAAGTCAGAAACTGAGTGAAACGTGAAGATGCACAAGTAAATTTACAATTAGTTGTTGATGAATCTAATGATTAAGTGACTCCGTACATTGGATCAAAAGAGGATTGTGTACTTAACATATCTCTAAATCAGTTCAAGCCATATATACTCCCTAACGATTCGTTGAATTGTTTATATTTTGCGATTCATCGTCCAACGTAAACAGAAAATTTAAAAAGGGCTGAAGCAAGCAACTGAATTCTTCATACATCCATGACAAATTGAATAAGTGAGATACATGATGTAGTGTACCACCAAAACTACATATGAATATGAAAGTGAAAAGAACCAAAAATTCAAAATATGCTGAAGCATAATGCCACTAAAATGCACATTCTCCTGTAGTGTGCATACTGCAGCACAAGAATGTTAGTAAGAAAGGAAATGCAAAGGACAAGATAGATTGATTAAATCCTGACTGTACTTTTCAAAACATACGACATGTTTGGCTCATAAAAGGCAAGCCTGAAATGAATATGGTCAGAGATAAATATGAGAATTCTTTTATTGTCATTATTAACTAAGAGGTTTGCTCCAGTACAACCCGTCCTTCTAAACACAAGAGTAAACCGGTAACTAGTCTCTAATTAATTGAATCACAGATTAAATAAAATTGACCCATCCACGCCCATATACAGACCTCCGTGTTGAGAACACTGGAGGGGTTGGACTCTGGTGTTGTTTTGCTGGTGTTAGTGTCGCTGCTACCAAGGATCTGATCGTTTTAGTAGAACTTTTCTTTTTTGTAATTCTTTTTTTTGCTGTATACATCTGTAATACCAATAGAATAATGCATTATTGTAGAGACTGGATGTAATTGATATCTTCTTTTAAGAAAAAGGTGTCCAGAACACAAAGTGAGTTCGCGGGCATGGTTGTCTGCTTGCTGGCCGTCTCCCGGTGGACGCGTCGCACATCCGTGCGCTGGCCTTCGACCTGACGGTATTGCGGACGACCTGACGGTATCGCGGACGCACGGTGGCGACAACGTATTATCCACATATATATACGGACGTCGGCCAGCCACGTCGGCGGGAGCTGCGTCGCCGGCGCGAATGACACCGGACAGTCCGGCCACACGTCCTGTACTTGTCCGTGCTATCTCACGCGGATAAATCAATACACACGCCTTCTTCATGGGCAAATTGTGCCCTGCAGACGGTGAGCACTGCTTGAATATGTGTCGGACCTGAGCTTGATTTTGTTCACAAGTTGTCTGAAAGAAACCGGGTATCAACCAAGGTAAGGTGTAATTCACGACCACTACCGTCCATGATCCAGGCTACAGTAATCGACATCTGATTACATCATAGATACATCTTTGCTCTTCTGTCTAAGAAAACTCTACACCAGGTTCTGGTTGTTTCCATTCACGAGTGGAAAAGCGAATTCCTGGTTCTCCACGCACGCACCTACCTGCCAGCACGGTCCGGCGAGACCGCCATCGCGTGAAATTTTCCAATGGCAATCAGGTAGGCAGAGAGGCTCGGTGGGGAGCGACGAGGAAGGGACATCAATCGCTGGCCCCAGAGCGCATTAGCAGTTAGCACCTGGAACGGATCGGAGGGCTAAAATTTCCAGCTCCTGAGTGAGCGACGGAAGCTCAGTGCTAGGACATCTCCACAGGGCTGACCTAAATATGTGATCGAAGCGGTCTATTTCTGTCGGTCGTAGTCAATTTTGGATCGTGGTCTAGTCTGTCCGGCCAACCGAGCTGAGCGGCACGACTCATTTGTCCGCGTCTGGCCAGCGTTGTCGCTGGCCAGAACTTTCTTCTTTTTACATATTTGAACACAAAGTACATAGAGAATATATATTTTGACAAGCAAATAAACTATATTAAGTAATCTAATTAAAGTAGTCCTTACATATGAATAGTTCACACTCAAATGGTTCAATAAAAATTAACCAAACATCAGTCAAATTACAAAACAAAGAAAAGATTAATCATTTAGGTTTCCTGCACAAGACCATATATGCTCAACCAAATCTAGTTGAAGTCAGTCATGGGTGTAGTGGCGAAGGACGAAAATAATTTGTGGTCTGGCGAACTCTAAAGTGTAAAGAATCCCGATGAAAAAATTCGACGTATTAGAATATTAGAAGTTCTCGGCAATGGTAAAACTCTACCATTTTTTAATATATCCCTTAATTTAGCTAGATCAAAACTTTCAGAGGTCTTCAACTAATGACCTCAACTAAGGTTTTCATTGTCAACATAGCTCTATTCTATATTTATGATTAATCATATTTCAATCTCCTTATTCGTAAATTGCATATCGGGACTGCTATTGATCAACCTGTTTCACACTTGAACAGTGCATCATGGCATCATTAGGCCTCTAAACCTTGGAAGCTTTTATTTTTAGTTTATACATATTCGTTCTATCGTTGAATAAGCAGACTTTTCATTTAGTGCCGATTTTATGTATAAATACCTAGATCTGACCCTCCTTACTCCACCGCATGGCTCAGCAAGCCACCGTCTACTGAGTTAGCACTCAAACGCAGCCCAATAAACGCTTATTTTGTTTTTGTTCTCCCAGATGAGCAGAAAATACAACAAATTATATGCACAAATATATATGGATATATATATGAGCTTTTTTGCTAAAAAAACAAGGTAGGGCAGCTGCCCTATCTTGCCCAAAGGGGTCCTTCGCCCCTGCATGGGTGTGCCTATGACGCAAATTTTCATGCACTTGCATAAATTCTTCCCAAGACACTACACCTGGCTCTGACTCAACCAATTGATCTTGGAAATTCCAGCCTTGGTCCAAGATGTCGTCGTCACGCTTGTCCTCGATGATCATGTTGTGCATGATCACACAAGCAGTCATCACGTCCCATATCCACTCCGTGCTCCAGGTTCTAGCAGGGTATCAAACAATAGACCACCTTGACTGAAGCACACCAAATGCTTGCTCCACATCCTTCCTAGCGGCCTCTTGCTCTTTCACAAACCTCTTGCATTTCTCATCTCTAGGGTTGCGGATTGTCTTCACGAATGTGGCCCAGGATAGATAGATACCGTCAGCTAGATAGTACCCCATATCATATGCATTGCCATTGATCTCATAGGAAACTTGTGGGACATTGCCTTCTGTCAGCCTATCAAACATCGGAGACCTCTGCAGCATATTGATGTCATTGCTTGATCCAGCCATGCGAAAAAAAGGAGTTCCAAATCCAGAGATCCTATGATGCAACAGCCTCAAGTATGACGGTGCAACCCTTTGCATGTCCTTTGAACTGCCCTTGCCAACCAAAAGGACAGTTCTTCCACTGCCAATGCATGCAGTCGATGTTGCCAAGCATCCCAGGAAACCCCCTTATCTCATTGATCGACAAAGGGCGGGCAATGTCTTTGGTGTTTGGCTCTCTCAGATATACTTTGCCAAACACCTCTACAACTGCGCTGTAGAATCTGTACATGGCCTCATGGCATGTGGACTCGCTCTTGCGCATGTAGTCATCGAGGAGATCACCGGGCACTCCATATGCAAGCTACCGAATGACAGAACATTTCTAGTAAGAGGAAAAGTCAATCTCACTGGTACAATCGTACTTGGCCTCAAAGTAGTCTTTGTACTCCCTCACCCCATTGAGTATGTCCAAGAACAGGTTCCTGGACATCCGATAGTGGCGACGGAATGCCTTCTCTTTGAAGACCGAATTAGTTGGGTGGAAGTAGTCCTTGTAAAGGCGTATGTGCCCCTCTTCTCGGTCGTGCTCATGGTTGGCTTCGCGCCACTTCGCCGAGCCACCTTTACGTGGCGGGAGGAGGTAGTGGTCGTGCACCATCTGTGCAGCTGCAAGCAGAATCTCGGTCTCACCGTCGGA
This sequence comes from Avena eriantha, assembly GCA_910589775.1. NCBI lineage: Eukaryota > Viridiplantae > Streptophyta > Magnoliopsida > Poales > Poaceae > Avena > Avena eriantha. The sequence continues at coordinate 44,483,215 of OU342745.1, forward strand.
CTCCTCCTGGGACAATGACTCGATGAAATTCTTGTAGAATAACTCAATTGCCCTTCCACTTCTACCCATCTATCTAGTACACAACCGTCAATGGCTATGCCAACTCCCGTAGTGGACCAGATAACGAAGAAAGGACCGGCGAATGCACGTCAGGCAAATGACCGAACAGGTTGTGCATGTCCAATCGATAGGCGGAGGACGGGGCGGCGGGATGGCCCGCGGCGCGTCTAGTCAACTCCGGCAACACGTGTGGCCTGTGGTGGAGCTGCTCGATATCGTGGGGCTGACGGAGGAAGCGGGTAGTGGCGGTGGCGATAGTTGCGCGCGCTCTGGCCGCGGGATATGGTGGGCAAGGGTTTGGGAGAGGAGGGTCTTTTGTGCCACGGGCTAGAGGGCCCGGGCGAATAAGCGGTAGGACGCGCGAGGACGAGCGTGTTGTCCGGCCCGACCCAAGCGGCCCCATGTGTGGTTTTGATAATTAATGACAATTTTTATGGACTAATGTGTGTATTAAGTTGCACGTGTAGGAATTGTCCATTGGCATCGCTTGGAGTATGTGTTGGATCCAAGGTGGAAGATATGAAGAAGAAGATGCGTTGTGCAAGCTCAAATGCGCCAACCCTAGAAGATCTCTTATTTGATGCTTGCCATCCTCGGTGATTATGGATCAATGAAGACAAGGTCAAAGTATGATCAAGGTAAAAGTAATCTTGATAGGTTTTCCCTTTTGCTAATCTCGTGTTGGTAGTTGAGAGACCGGGTTTAGGATAGATAGTCGTACTATCAAGAGGGGATCTCGATTGAGTAACTCGATCATATTATTCAGAGAGAGCTCAAACCTTTGCATACTTGCATCATCGTATTTGGTTGTTATTTGGTCTTATCCATGTGTGGATATGGAGCTTGTGGTAATCTTCATAACAAGCTCTTGTTCATTAAAATCAGATCTCCCTTTTATATCTTGTTGTGATTTTGATCTTCGAGGTTTTTCCGGATGCTCACCGAGTGAGGTATCCCTTTTATAGCTCTTGTCGTCATCTTTCCAGCGCAATTGGTTTCATGTTGATTGGAGCTTCCTAACTCAACTTATAGCTATTTGAATATTTGCAGTTTTGATTTTAAAAAAATCCTTCAGTTTTTGGGCCGAGCAGTAGTACCGGCTGACACTACAGCCCATCCCTTGTGCGCGGCCCATCTTCTCTAGCTCGTCCGGTAGTGGTGGCCGGTAGTACCGGGCCCAACCGACAGTATCGCCCGGGCGGGCCGGTACTACCGGTCGGCCCATCTACCTACCCAGTTGGCCTGCCTCCACTCGCCCAGCTTCCTCGTCCCGCGCATGCTCCCGCCTCGCTCGGCCCACCCCGTGTGCCGCCGCCGCTGCGCTCGCTTCCGCGTGTGCCTCGCTGCTGGGCCGTCCCATATTGCGCCTAGCTTCCAGGCCGCCACCCGCGAGCTAGCAGGCTGCCGCCCGCGCCAGCCCACGCCCCCGCTCACTGCTCGCTCCGTCACTGCTCGACCATGCGTTGTGATCTCTACGCAGTTCTATTCTTGTAGACAGTTGTTGGGCCTCCAAGTGTAGAGGTTTGTAGAACAGCAACAAGTTTCCCTTAAGTGGATTACCCAAGGTTTATCAAACTCAGGGAGGAAGTGGTCAAAGGTATCCCTCTCAAGCAACCCTGCAATCAAGATACAAGAAGTCTCTTGTGTCCCCAACACACCCAATACACTTGTTAGGTGTATAGGTGTACTAGTTCGGTGAAGAGATAGTGAAATACAAGTGGTATGGATAATTATAAGTGGTAGCGGTGCCAGAAAAGAGCTTGACGGGTAGGAAGAGACTAAAAGCAATCTGAAATAAAGATGGAAGCAAGCAAACATGTAACAGATCTAGTTGCACACGGTGTTTCAATGCTTATAAACAAGGCCTAGGGATCATACTTTTACTAGTGAACACTCTCATATAAATATCATCTCTTTATGATACTACTCTGAACTACTCTTCGGTTGGATAACTCTAATCCACGGTAGGGCTATAACAGCACACCTCAAAGTTCGCTTTCCCCATCTAGATAACCCCCCACTGTCACCATGAGCGCTAGATGGTTCCAACAAAAACCACAATCTTATAGAGACATCCAACTGAAATTATACTCATGATAATTATTTATATAATCTTAGCCAAACTGCCATACGGTGTGCACACTGTCAACTTCACACACGTGGGGATAAGCAGAGATTCATTAAAGCACTTGAGTAGCAGAATAGATCTATAGATTACAAAGCTCATGATCTCAATAAGATCACACATAGAGAGAGAGAGATGGACACATAGCTATCGGTAGAGCCCTTAGCCTCGAGAGAGAACTACTCCCTCCTCATCATGGGAGTCAGCAACAGCGATGGAGATGGCGGTGGAGTCGATGGAGATGACTCCGGGGGGCACTTCCCCGTCCCGGTAGGGTGCCGTAACAGAGACTTTCTATCCCCTAAATCTCCTCTTTGGTGGTGGCGGCGCTGCGGAACTTTTCGTGGAATTCTGATCTTGTTTTTAGGGTTTTCTTCCCGGGAGGAATACATAGGCGAAAGAGCAAGGTCGGTGGAGGCCCGAGGGGCCCACACCACCTGGTGGCGTGGCTAGGGGGTACCGGCGCCACCATAGGGTGTGGCCAGCCCCTGACCCTCCTTCGGCTGCCCTCCGGACTCCGTGTTCCTTCTGGTAAAATATTGACTTTGGCTTTTGTCCCGTCCAATTCCGAGAATATTTCCTTACTAGCTTTTCTGAAACCAAAAACAGCAGAAAACAGGCAACTGGCACTATGGCATCTTGTTAATAGGTTAGTTCCAGAAAATGTGTAAAAGATATTCCAAAGTGTGGACAAAACATAAGAAAGTAGATATAAAACAAGCATGGAACATCAAAAATTATAGACACGTTTACGACGTATCAACATCCCCGAGCTTAACTCCTGCACGTCCTCGAGTAGGTAAGTGATAAAAAAGAATAATTTATGAGGTGACATGCACCATCATAATCTTGATCAAAGTATTTCTAGAACATTGATAGCTGGGATCATAGTACTTTAACATAGCATGAAAGATATAGTTCTAACAATAAGACATAGCAACTATGTTGTAACATGAAAAGGTACAAACAAAAGATTCATGAATAACAATGCTTTGAAAGACGTTTGTTTGTTTCACATATAGAAAACATAATGAGAATGGTATTCAGCTTGTCTCTCATAGTGTAGCAGAACATAAATGCATAGGACACCTTCAAAGTTCATAAGGGTGACTAGATACAAATAGTTTAAGAACAAGCAATATCAAAGGTATGAATCAATCAACAAGTCTTGGGACAATGCACATTAAACTAAGAATGGCCACTATGCTCTCTCAATAGGTGCATAAAGATAGAATATGGAGACTCAACATAAAATAAAGAAAGGCCTTCATAGAAGGAAGCAGGGATTCAAGTCTCATAAAGAGCTTCCAAAAATTATGGTACTTATTAGCTTTTAGCTCTCATTGCCCCTATCATAACCTTCTTGAAGTGATTAAGGTTAAAGTGAACAAACTATGGAGTATATGCTTGACAAAGTATAAGTTGGCAATCTCATGTCCCTTGAATACGAGGGCCGCTCCTCATGCTACTCAAGTTTAGTTACTGGTAGTTCTTGTCATAGTAAGTACATGTGAATCATAGAGAACCGCCAACGGGGTACCCCTTGCATATTATACAAGAGCTATCCCATAATCAAAATGACAAGGCAAGCAAACAATGAGCATCTCAGTAATCTTCTTATTTACCATGGGAAAATGGTGCTTTTTTCTCTCTTTCCTCTTTTCTCATCTTTTTTTCTTCTTCTTTTTCTCAATCTCTATCTATTTTTTTATAAGAGAATGCTTCATAGATTGCTCACTATGGTGATGCTTCAAGTTTCCACCATGATTAGGCATGGCTTAGGCTAGCGGCCCAGACGATTCTCTAACACACATACTGAAGGGAATATGCCCGAGAGGCAATAATAAAGTGGTTATTATCTTATTCCATGTTTATGATAAATGTTTATTTTGCATGCTATAATTGTATTAATTGGAAACGTTAATACATGTGTGTTTAATAAACAAAATACAAAGTTCCTAGTAATGACTCTCATATAAACTAGCTCGTTGATTAACAAGATGATCAAGGTTTCCTGATGATGGACATGGGATGTTGTTAATAACGAGGTCACAACATTGGTGAAATGATGTGATGAACATTCATCCGAAGTATAGCATTACGATCAAAATCATTATGTTTATATTGCTATAACATCATATGAAGTAATCTTAGTCCTTAGACCATGAGATCATGTTAATTGCTAACACCATTATAGTATCTTGATAACACCAAACGTCACACCGTAACAGGGTGACTATAAAGGTGGGATCAGTACTACGAAGGTGTTATGTTGAGGCTCATGGATCAAGAGTGGAATTTGTCAATCCCGATGACGGATAGATATACTCTGGGCCCTCTCGGTGATATCACATTAAGATAGCTTGCAAGCAAGTGATGTGATCACTAGAATGTTATATCACGGGAACGAGAAAAGAGTGCATGTCGGTAACGAGATCAAACTAGGTATTTGGATACCGATGATCGAATCTCGGACATGTATTATATCATGAGACAAAGGAATTTAGTTACTAGCGTTAAAGGTTCTCACGATCACAGAACTCATCGTTGAATGTGTAGGAGTCAGTATGGATCTCTTGGTCCCGCTTCTGATTATTGATTTGAGAGGGGTCTCGATCATGTCTGCATTATTCGCGGACCGTAGGGTGACACACTTAAGGTATACTGACACCATTTGGAGCAAATATGTTTCAGATAAATATTTAAGAAAGCGCTAGAATTATTTCAATAGACACCGAAACTGTTTCGGGTGAAATAGCTAAAATTGGTTCTGCCTGTAATATTGAAATGTGGTAGGGGGTTTTATGTGAATGTTCGTTGATTAAAGTAATTAACAAAAATTCTGAATAAAATTAATAAAAGAGTTTTATTAAATGAGAGAGCATTAAATTTGGAGAAATTTAATGCATTTAAAGTGGGGACTTTAAAAGAGAATGTGAAGGGGCAAATTTATGTGGAGGGAGTTACCACCACATGAATGAGGAGGTGAGGGGTCACCCCTTGGGCGCTGGCCATGGGTAGGGGCACCCCCTCCTCCTATAAAAGGCCCCCCTCACACCCCTTCTTCCTCACACCTCCTCGTGAAGGATCTCTCTCCCCCTCTAGTATTATTTCTCCATGGTCTCGGATTAGCGAGATACATGTTTCCGCTGGCTTTATCTGGAAAGGAGTTGCTGCTTCCATTGCTTTGCTGGAGCGAGGGACGGAGGTTGTCGGGGTACCGGACGTGTCTGCGATCACGGATGCATCGCTGCTTTGCGGTGCTGGACTTGGTGGTGTTGGACTTGCTAGAGCTGGATCTGATGGACATGCTAGAGCCGGACCTGCTGGACTTCATCGCGGTCTTGAGATCGGCAAGTGTACGACTACATCATTCATGAGTTCCAACTCGTTAACAAAGCTTTGTTGTCTTCGAGGGTAAGTTCTCTATGGATGTATATCCACCCGTTGCTTGTATCTAGTAGATAGATCTTGGTGTATAGTTCCCATCGTTGGAAATTTTTTGTTTTCTATGCTGCAAACCCAACAGTGGTATTAGAGCCTGATCTATGCGTATGTGCTTTGCACGGGTAGTACACATATGTTTATATGTGGGCGATGATGATTATGTTATTGCATCTTATATGTATTTTGGATATTGGTGGCATAGTGGGATGAAGCGGCCCGTACCAACCTTACATGTCATCGTACATGAGACCGGTTCCACGACTGACATGCAACTTGTTTTGCATAAGTGGCTAGCGGGTGTCTGTCTCTCCTACTATATTCAATATCTGATTTACAACGAGTTGCTAATAACTTGGTTATCCTCGTTGTGTTTCCATGTTCGTAGGTAAGAACGGTTCTATCTCCAAAAGCCCTAAGCCACGTAAAACTTGCAATGGATAAATTAGAGGCGTCTAGTTTAGATTATTGCTAGGCTAGTGTCTTGATATGGTATTGTTGTAAGTAGATGTATGATAGATACTCTTACAACACACTTAACGTGTAAGTTCCATAGACACTGGCCTTACACACAAAGGAATGATAGAGATCATACCATGATGCATATGATAGAGATCAAATGCATGGACCATATCCTCTCACTTTACACATTAGATGTTTTGCATCTTATATTGCTAGTTTGGCGTTTTAGTAGCATTATAAGATGATCCCTCATTTAGATATCAAGATAAAATGTGTTCTTCCTTAAGTATGCACCGTTTTGTGGATCGTGTTTCGAGACATCACGTGATGATCGGGTGTACTTGACTCTACGCTTTCAGAGGAACGGGTATAAGACAGTTTTACACACGCGAATACTAAGGTTCTTACTTGGCGAGCCTAGCATGTACAGCCATTGCCTCAGAACACGAACCAAAAGGTTAAGCATGAGTCATATAGTTGATGTGATGCCCATATTGATGCTCGCTTTGAAGCTACACCGAATCACGTGATGATCGGACTTGGTGTAGTGGATTTGGTTCATGTGATCACCAAAAAGGCACGAGGGATGTCGTTTTTGAGTGGGAGTTCATTACTAATTTGGATTAGTCGAACTCAATTTGTAATAAACTAAATCAAAGTGAATTTGCATAATTTGTTATAGTCATTGGCGTCTGTTCACTACCTTATGCTTAGTTTTAATTAAGATAATAGAACTATAGAATTCTGGATATTTACTTTACGAACTGGTATCGTATTGTTTTGAATGTCAATTTAAAGTTTATAAGTCCTATTGCAAACTTTCAGCAAACTCTATTTACTCCATGAAGTTTAATAAGTAGTATTAAATCAAGAGTAAGAATTCCAATGTTAGTATCTAAAGTATCTTGTTTGCCTCCATGATTATTGATATTCAAAAGTTGTTTTAATATCAATATTATATAGGAGCTGAAAATTGTTTCAGAAACCATCATGTGTGAAAGATATTGTGATATCTGAAGCAATGTTTTTTGGTTACATTATGATAGAGTATAATTTAGCAAAATACATGTTCTCATACTGTGAGAATTTGTGAAGGATGGAACTAAGCATCCGGATCTCCCAAAAAGGTTTTGGGAACTAACATTATATTCATGATTCTTCCTTATAGGCTATAGTAGCTTGATCATGAAATTTGTCATGATAAGGATGAATAGAAGATGTAAGTAAAAATTTTACTACACTAATAGATTACTAAAAAGTGGATTTTTGAAAGAACACCAAACATATGATGATGCTGATCCACTTCAAAGTGCAAGTTCAAAGGTATTAGTATTTGACTATATACACTTTGTACTATGTGTCATGTGAATGGCACCACTATTGAGGTTGATAGATTCTTTTAAAAGAAAAGGAATTGTTGAAAGAGAATCTATAAAACATTTGGCAGAAAAGAAAAGGTTGGAGATGTCCAACTTAGGTATATAGAAGATATACATGTTATGGATGTATTCCTTGCTTGTTAAACAATGTGGTTCTAAGGTATTGGATACCGAATTGGTTGGTATGAAATGTCATACAGGACAACGCAATTCATGAACTGCAATGGCCTAAGTAACTGGCAAAAGAATAAGTGATGATGTTCATTGAAAACAAATAAAGTGTTATTGTGTTTTTCGTTGTCGTCAAACCTAGCCTTCAAGATTTGTTTCAATAATTGTTATTTTGTTCCGGTATTACAAGAACAATGGTTGTTCACATAATTACCGTATTCCATAAAGGATGGATGAACTTTTACAAGTCTTGTTGGAGAAATTGCATCCATAAACATTATTGCTAAAATGTTGCAAGACAAATGATTAAAATATCACTTATGAAGTGACATCGCTGTTTTAAATTATATTGGAAAGAAAACACGAAGAAACTCCATGTTGATGGAATTTTGGAGTCTTTTTTGATCAATTGACGCTTGTGAAACTTTCCTCGAGATAATTGAAACTCCGCCTAGGCCAAAGAGGAACGGATGACTAACTTATTGGATGTTATGCATGTTGCTGTATATAGTCCATTATGTGTAGCCATATGCGATGGATCTTTTTGCTTCATATGCTTTCTCCAGAAATTTAAGTGAATATATCTATATATTTACTTAATAAGGAAGAAGTATGAAACATTTGAAAATTGTTCAAATACTTTCAAGATGAAGTGAAAAATCATTGTAACGAGAAAATAAAAGAGTTTATGATTTGATCATAAAGGAAGATATTTGAGTTACATGTTTAGCAAAACACCTAAGATTTGAGGAATTGTTCCATGATTTGTGTTTCCCAATAAACCATAGGAGTATGGCATATTCGAGAGATGAAATCAAACCATGTTTGACATGGTAAGATCAAAGGTGTCATTTATAAAACTGTCATTACGTTTTAAGGATTGAAGCTTTAGAGACTACCGCTTCTATACTGAAAAGAGCACCATCGTGATCCGTTGAAATGACACCATATAAGTTATGGTTTGGGATAAAACCCGAATTGTCTTTTCTTAAATTTTGGTATGCCATGCATAAGTAAAATGTTTACAACCAACGTCGGATAAGCACGTCTTTGTAGGTTATCCCAAAGAATTTTTTGGGAATTTCTCCATAACACTAAGGACAAAAGAGTTTGTTACTTGGAACGTCAAGTTTCTTCAGAAGGAATTTTTCGCGAAAAGTTAAGTGGGAGGACAATAGAACTTTGATAAGGTTGTTGAACCTTAGCTATATGTGCTATGTAGCGCAGCACCGGAAAGTGTCCCGGTGGCAGCCACAATGCTCATGGCTCCCGTGATTACAAAGGTTCTGATCTCGGAGATTAGAGTTCCTATTGAACCGAAAGAATCAAATTGTGTGATTTGATAAGCAAGTCATTATTGTTTTGACAATGATGAACCAACTACATGCAAAGAAGCGATGATGGGCCCTGACTCCATAAAATGACTAGAAGTCCTAGGATCCGTGATAGTATCCATACACGAGAAATCAAGTTTCTGAACTTGGAAGACCCTCCGGAAAGGCGTGAAGCCTATCGGTCGTGTTTGGATCTATAAAGAAATAGACATGAACGTTTAACATCTATGAAATAGTCGACATGTCGGAAAGAAGTTTACGACAATGTTCAAGGAGTTGACTATGACAAGATTTGATCTTTCATAGCGATATTTATGATGGGTTCGTAGCATGGAAAACAAAAAATTTCTACCGCAAGAACGAACAAAACCCAGATCTAATCTAGATAAAAGCCAAGATCTAATCTATTAGACATGAGCAACGAGATAGAAAGGAACTAACCCTTGTAGATCCGAAAGCGTTAACGAGATTAGATCTCGTGGTTGATGTAGTCGATCACTTGCCGATCTCAAGATCGTGTGGACGATCCTTCCGGCGTCGCGTTCCAGCAGCGCTTCCGCAGTCGGTCAAGTGGACGATCCTTCCGGCGCCGCGTTTCGGCAGCGCTTCCGTAGTCGGTCACACGTGCGGAGTCGAAGCAGACCTTCCTCTCCCCGTTCCAGCGAGCAGCGGAGGTAGTAGATCTTCTCCACGGAATCCCAGCAGCACGACGGCGTGGTGGTGGTGGTGGAGTAGAGAATTCTGCAGGGCTTCGCCTATGCCTGTGCAGAAGAAAGGTGGAGGAGAGAGGCGGCAGAGATTGGGAGTTATGATAGCAAGGGAGGAGGGGGCGCCCCTGCCCTTCTATTTAAGGGGGGGAGGGCGCCTTGGGGAGGGGAGTCCTTGTAGGACTCCTCTTCCTCTATGGCCGGCGGGTTGGGGAGTGGGGGAGGAGTCCTCCTCCCCCACGACTCCTAATCTTGACCCACCAGGACTCCTTGATCCCTATCTTGATTTTCAAGCAAACTCCAAGATATCTTCTAGAACCTTCCGGAACATTCCGAAACCTTCCAGAATCCTCATACAAACACTTCGGAACATTTCCTAACTCAGAAAATGATCCCCTATATATGAATCTTATTCTCCGGACCATTCCGGATCTCCTCGTGATGTCCCGAATCCAATCCGAGACTCCGAACAACATTCGGTCTCCAACGCACATTCCATATCTACTTAAAACAACTTCGAACCTTAAGTGTGTCACCCTACGGTTCGTGAATATGCAGACATGATAGAGACACATCTCCTATCAATAACCATCAGCGGGACCTGGAGATCCATAATGGCTCCCACATACTCAACGATGACTTCGCGATCGATTGAACCACTTACATACGAAACTAATTCCTTTTGTCTCGTGATACTATACTTATCCGAGGTTTGATCGTCGGTATCTCCATACCTAGTTCTACCTCGTTACTGATAAGTACTCTTTACTCGTTCCGTGATATGTCATCCCTTGTGACCTAGTCACATGCTTGCAAGCTAACTAGATGACATTCCACCGAGAGGGCCTAGAGCATATCTATCCGTCATATGGATGGACAAATCCCAATCTTGGTTCATGCGCTTCAACACATACTTTCAGAATACCCAATGACACTTTTATAACCACCCAGTTACGAAGCGGCGTTTGATGTCATCAAAGTATCCATCCGGTGATGGTGATTAACATAACCTCATGGTCGAAGGAATAGGTTACTATATATTTGAAAGCTTACAACAATACGAACTTAATGACTTGATCTTATGCTACGCTTACTATGGGTGTGTGTCCATCACATCATTATCCTAATAATATAACCTTGTTATTAATCACATCCAATGTCCATGATCAGGAAACCATGATCATCAATTAATCAACAAGCTAGTTCAACAAGAGGCTTACTAGGGACTCTCTTATGTTTACAAAACACACAAGTATCAGTGTTTCCTAATAATACAATTATAGCATGTGATGTAAACATTCATCATAAACACAAAGATATAATAATTATCACTTTTATTATTGCCTCTTGGGCATATCTCCAACAGTCTCCCACTTGCACTAGAGTCAATAATCCAGATTACATGGTAATATACCGAACACCCATGGCGTTCTGGTGTTGGTCATGCTTTGCCCTAGGAAGAGGTTTAGTCAAAGGATCTGCCACATTCAGATCAGTGTGTACTTTGCAAATCTTTATGTCACCATCTCGGACATACTCGCGAATAGCGTGGAAACGTAGCTTGATGTGCTTCAGCTTGCTATGTGACCTTGGCTCCTGCGCATTAGCTATGACACCTGTGCTGTCACAGTAGATGGCCATTGGGTCCAACGCACTGGGAACCACGCCGAGTTCAGTAATGAATTCCTTCATCCAAACGGCTTCTTGTGCAGCCTCCGAAGCAGCTATGTATTCCGATTCAGTTGAAGATTTCGCCACAACGCTTTGCTTCGTACTCCTCCAGCTCACTACAGCACCATTCAAAATAAATACGTATCCCGACTATGACTTTGAGTCATCCGGATCGGTGTTCCAACTAGCATCGGTGTTCCAACTAGCATCGGTGTAACCGTTTACAACAAGCTTTTCATCACCTCCATAAGAAAGAACCATATCCTTAGTCCTATTTAGGTACTTTAGGATATTCTTGACCGCTGTCCAGTGCTCCATTCCAGGATCACTTTGATATCTGCTAGTCAAACTAACAGCATGTGCTATATCCGGTCTTGTACACAGCATGGCATACATGATAGAACCTATGGCCGAGGCATAGGGAATATTATCATTTTCTCTCTATCTTCTGCCGTAGCTGGACTTTGAGTTTTACTCAAGGTCTTACCTGACAACATGGGCACGAACCCTTTCTTGCTATCTTCCATTCTAAACTTCTTTAGAACTTTGTCCAAGTATGTACTTTGTGAAAGCGCTATTAGGCGTCTTGATCTATCTCTATAAATCTTGATGCCTAGAATGTATGCCGCTTCGCCAAGATCCTTCATTGAAAAACTATTATTCAAATAGGTTTTGACGCTATTAAGAAGTTCTATATCATTCCCAATCAACAATATGTCATCTACATATAGTACTAGGAACGCTACAGAGCTCCCACTCACTTTCTTGTAAATACAAGCTTCTCCATAAGTTTGTATAAATCCAAAGTTTTTGATTACTTTATCAAAACGTTGATTCCAACTCCGGGATGCTTGCTTCAGTCCATAAATGGAGCGCTGAAGCTTGCATACCTTGTCAGCATCTTTAGGATCGACAAAACCCTTGGGTTGTACCATATACAACTCTTCCTCAATGTCACCATTAAGGAACGCCGTTTTGACATCCATCTGCCAAATCTCATAATCGAAATGTGCAGCAATTGCTAACAAAATCCTCACAGACTTTAGCTTCGCTACTAGTGAGAAAGTCTCATCATAGTCAACTCCTTGAATTTGTCGGAACCCTTTCGCGACAAGTCGAGCTTTATAGACGGTAACTTTACCATCAGCATCTGTTTTTCTCTTGAAAATCCATTTGTTCTCGACAGCCTTACGGCCATCCGGTAAGTCCACCAAAGTCCACACTTGGTTTTCGTACATGGATCCCATTTCGGATTTCATGGCTTCTAGCCATTTGTCGGAATCTGGGCTCACCATAGCTTCTTCATATGTCGCAAGGTCATCAGTGTCGTCCACCAACATGACGTTCAAGGAAGAGTCATACCAATCAGGAATGGTATGAACCCTCGTTGACCTGCGAGGTTCAGCAGTAACTTCGTTTGAAATTTCATGATCATTATCATTAGCTTCCTCTCCAATTTGTGCAGGCGGCACAAAAACATCTTCCGGTGCTGCGCTACTTTCAAATCCGAGAGAAGGTTCGATAACCTCATCGAGTTCTACTTTCCTTCCAGTCACTTCTTTCGAGAGAAACTCCTTCTCAAGAAAGGATCCATTCTTTGCAACGAAAACTTTGCCTTCGGATCTATGATAGAAGGTATACCCAATTGTTTCTTTAGGGTATCCTATGAAGACGCATTTCTCCGCTTTGGGTTCTAGCTTATCAGGTTGTAACTTCTTTACATATGCCTCGCAACCCCAAACTTTAAGGAACGACAACTTAGGTTTCTTACCAAACCACAATTCGTACGGTGTCGTTTCAACGGATTTAGATGGTGCCCTATTTAAAGTGAATGCGGCTGTGTCTAATGCATAGCCCCAAAATGATAACGGTAAATCTGTAAGAGACATCATAGATCGAACCATATCTAAGAGAGTTCGATTACGACGTTCGGACACACCATTACGTTGTGGTGTTCCCGGCGGTGTCAACTGCGAAAGTATTCCACATTTCTTTAAATGCATGCCAAACTCATAACTCAGATATTCACCTCCGCGGTAAGAACGCAGAAACTTAATCTTCTTGTTATGATGATTTTCCACTTCACTTTGAAATTCCTTAAACTTCTCGAAAGTTTCGGACTTATGTTTCATAAAGTAGACATACCCATATCTACTCAAGTCATCCGTGAAAGTGAGAACATAACGATATTCACCACGCGAGGCTACACTCATTGGACCGCACACATCGGTATGTATTATCTCAAATAAGTCTGTAGCTCGCTCTATTGTACCAGAGAATGGAGTCTTAGTCATTTTTCCCATTAGACATGCTTCGCATCTTTCAAGTGATTCAAGAAGTCCATCAGAATGGAGTTTCTTCATATGCTTCACTCCAATGTGACCAAGACGACAGTGCCACATGTATGTAGAATTATCATTCAATTTTATTCGTTTAGCATCTATGTTGTGAACATGTGTATCACTACTATCGAGATTCAGCAAGAATAAACCATTCATCTCAGGTGCATTACCATAAAAGATATTACTCATATAGATCGAACAACCTTTATTCTCGGACTTAAAAGAGTATCCGTCTCGCAATAAACAGGATCCAGATATAATGTTCATGCTTAACGCAGGCACCAAATAACGATTATTCAAATTTAAAACTAATCCCGAAGGTAGATGTAGAGGGAGCGTGCCGACGGCGATCACATCAACCTTGGAGCCATTTCCAACGCGCATCGTCACCTCGTCTCTTGCCAGTCTTCGTTTATTCCGCAGCTCCTGTTTTGAGTTACAAATATGAGCAACCGAACCAGTATCAAATACCCAGGCACTACTACGATTACTAGTAAGATACACATCTATAACACATATATCAAATATACCTTTCTTCTTGATGTTGCCTTTCTTAAGATCCGCCAGGTACTTGGGGCAGTTACGCTTCCAGTGACCAGCACCCTTGCAGTAGAAGCACTCAGTTTCAGGTTTAGGACCAGCCTTGGGCTTCTTAGCAGGTGCAGCAGCTTTCGTGTCGTCCTTCTTGAAGTTGCCCTTGTTCTTAGGCTTGCCCCGTTTCTTGAAATTGGTGGTCTTATTGACCATCAACACTTGGTGCTCCTTCTTGATCTCCAGTTCAGCAGTTTTCAGCATGGACGACAGTTCAGGCAACGTCTTGTTCATGCAGTGCATGTTGTAGTTCATCACAAAGTTCTTGTAACTTGGTGGCAGTGATTGAAGGAGACGGTGAATCCCCAATGCATTAGGAATCGATATTCCCAACTCTTGGAGCTTCTTTGCGTACCCAGACATGGTTAGCACGTGCTCGCTAACGGAGCTTCCTTCTTCCATCTTACAGTTAAAGAACTTTTCGGAGGCCTCATAGCTCTCCATGGCCGCACGAGTCTCAAAAATTAGCCTGAGCTCCTTAATGATCTCGAACGGGTCGTGGTGCTCAAAACGCTTTTGGAGCTCCGATTCTAAACCGTACAGGATGGCACACTGAACTATGGAGTAATGATTTTTCCGAGTGGTGAAAACATTCTTTTCGTCATCGGTGGCATTATCTGCAGGTGGGTCACCTAGCGGTGCATCGAGCACATAGGTCAACTGACCAGCCCTGAGGACGATCTTCAGTCCACGGAACCAGTCCGTGAAATTGCTTCCATTGTTTTTAAGCTTTTCTTTCTCTAGGAACGCATTGAAATTGATGGAGGGGGTCTCCATAATCTACAACAATTTGCAAGTAGTTTAGACTAAGTTTATGACAAATTGAGTTCTAATTTAATTCGTGAACTCCCACTCAAAACAATCTACAAGTAGTTTCATCGGTGAATAGTCTACAACAATCTACAACAATCTACAAGTAGTTTAGACTAACTAGGTGAACTCCCACTCAAAACAACATCCCTCACATTGTCTTAGTGATTACACGAACCAAGTCCACTACACCAAGTCCGATCTTCACGAGAGAAGATGTAGTTTCATCGGTGAACAGTCTTCATGTTCATCATATCAATTATATGACTCATGCTCTACCTTTCGGTATTCCGTGTTCCGAGACCATGTCTGTACATGCTAGGCTCGTCAAGATAACCTTAGTTTCCGCAGGTGCAAATCTGGCTTGCACCCGTTGTATGCACACGTAGAATCTATCACATCCGATCATCACGAGATGCTTCAAAACGACGAGTCTTAGCAACGGTGCCAACTAAGGGTGAACACTTTATTACTTGATATTTAGTGAGAGGGATCATCTTATAATGATACCGTTGCGATCTAAGCAATACAAGATGCATAAAGGATTAACATCGCAGGCAATTCATATTTAGTGTGATATGATATGGCCTTTTCTTCTTGCGCCTTTGATCTCCATCTCCAAAGCAAGAACATGATCTCCATCATCACCAGCATTACGTCAAGGTCAGTGGCGCCGCTTCATGGTTGTCCATCATCACCAGCAACTATTACAACTACTTGGAATAGAGCTATTACAAGATGAATAGACAAGCAGGTCTTAACAGAATTAAAGACAACCATTAGGCTCCTGCCGGTTGCCATATTACAACAAGGATCATTGCATACATCAAATACAATCACAATCACATGTTGGCCATATCACATCACAAAACCCCTGCAAAAACAAGTTAGATGCCTCTAATTTCCTTTGCATGTTTTACGTGGTTTGGGGCTTTCGCATAAGACCGATCTTACCTACGAACAAGGACCACAACATTGATACAAGTGTTGTCAAGATGCTCATTGTAAATTGAATCTTAACTATGGTGGGAGAGACAGACACCCGCAAAGCCACTTGTGCAAAGCAAGTTGCACGTCAAGCATGGAGCAAGTCTCATGTGCGATGACATATAATGTTAGCCCGAGCCGCTTCATCCCACCATGCCGCAAGATGCAAAGTACACGCTAAGACACCGACAACAAAAGCATCAACTCCCACAAAAACATTGTGTTCTACTCGTGCAACAGATCTATGCATAGAAACGGCTCTGATACCACTGATGGGTTCGTAGCATGGAAAAAAAAAATTTCTACCGCAAGAACGAACAAAACCTAGATCTAATCTAGATAAAAGCCAAGATCTAATCTATTAGACATGAGCAACGAGATAGAAAGGAACTAACCCTTGTAGATCCGAAAGCGTTAACGAGATTAGATCTCGTGGTTGATGTAGTCGATCACTTGCCGATCTCAAGATCGTGTGGACGATCCTTCCGGCGTCGCGTTCCAGCAGCGCTTCCGCAGTCGGTCAAGTGGACGATCCTTCCGGCGCCACGTTTCGGCAGCGCTTCCGCAGTCGGTCACACGTGCGGAGTCGAAGCAGACCTTCCTCTCCCCGTTCCAGCGAGCAGCGGAGGTAGTAGATCTTCTCCACGGAATCCCAGCAGCACGACGGCGTGGTGGTGGTGGTGGAGTAGAGAACTCTGCAGGGCTTCGCCTATGCCTGTGCAGAAGAAAGGTGGAGGAGAGAGGCGGCAGAGATTGGGAGTTATGAGAGCAAGGGAGGAGGGGGCGCCCCTGCCCTTCTATTTAAGGGAGGGAGGGCGCCTTGGGGAGGGGAGTCCTTGTAGGACTCCCCTTCCTCTATGGCCGGCGGGTTGGGGAGTAGGGGGAGGAGTCCTCTTCCCCCATGACTCCTAGTCTTGGCCCACCAGGACTCCTTGATCCCTATCTTGATTTTCAAGCAAACTCCAAGATATCTTCTAGAACCTTCAGGAACATTCCGAAACCTTCCAGAATCCTCATACAAACACTCCGGAACATTTCCTAACTCAGAAAATGATCCCCTATATATGAATCTTATTCTCCGGACCATTTCGGATCTCCTCGTGATGTCCCGAATCCAATCCGAGACTCCGAACAACATTCGGTCTCCAACGCACATTCCATATCTACTTAAAACAACTTCGAACCTTAAGTGTGTCACCCTACGGTTCGTGAATATGCATACATGATAGAGACACATCTCCTATCAATAACCATCAGCGGGACCTGGAGATCCATAATGGCTCCCACATACTCAATGATGACTTCGCGGTCGATTGAACCACTTACATACGAAACTAATTCCTTTTGTCTCGCGATACTATACTTATCCGAGGTTTGATCGTCGGTATCTCCATACCTAGTTCTACCTCGTTACTGATAATTACTCTTTACTCGTTCCGTGATATGTCATCCCTTGTGACCTAGTCACATGCTTGCAAGCTAACTAGATGACATTCCACCGAGAGGGCCCAGAGCATATCTATCCGTCATATGGATGGACAAATCCCAATCTTGGTTCATGCGCTTCAACACATACTTTCAGAATACCCAATGACACTTTTATAACCACCCAGTTACGAAGCGGCGTTTTATGTCATCAAAGTATCCATCCGGTGATGGCGATTAACATAACCTCATGGTCGAAGGAATAGGTTACTATGTATTTGAAAGCTTACAGCAATACGAACTTAATGACTTGATCTTATGCTACGCTTACTATGGGTGTGTGTCCATCACATCATTCTCCTAATAATATAACCTTGTTATTAATCACATCCAATGTCCATGATCAAGAAACCATGATCATCAATTAATCAACAAGCTAGTTCAACAAGAGGCTTACTAGGGACTCTCTTATGTTTACAAAACACACAAGTATCAGTGTTTCCTAATAATACAATTATAGCATGTGATGTAAACATTCATCATAAACACAAAGATATAATAATAATCACTTTTGTTATTGCCTCTTGGGCATATCTCCAACAATTTAGTCTTGACGGATTAATGTAGCAACCACTACATATAATTTGATGTATGGTAGTTGAACAAACAAAACAATGTTCTTCTAATAGAATGGTTACCTAGGACGTGTACAAGACACGGTCCGAAGGGTTTTGTTAATTCAAAGGGTGCTAAAAAGGGCATGCAAACTTCAATAGTTGAAGTGAGCATAGCGGAGTTGGAATCTTCACCATGATGAAAATGTTAAAGGAGTTTAATTTCATAGGAGATGATGAAGATGCTTGCATTTGCAAGAAATTAAGTGGGAGCACTGAGACATATTTCCAATACATTATGTAGAGGACATATTGTTGATTGGAAATGATGTATCTTGTATTGACACAAGTTAAGAATTTCATTAAAATAAGATTTCAATGAAAGACTTGGGAAAAACCGGAATATTTGGCATCAATGTCTATATGGATAGATTGAGGCGCTAATATGGTTATGCCAGACGTACATATATGAGATATTGAAAGGGTTCAATATGGAAACAACAAGAAAGGTTCTTGCTGCATGGAAATGATTGTATCAAGATTCAAGTGTTTCGACACTTGGTGAGTAAAATCACATGAATATTTTGATCAATTATACCGTGATATGTATATATCCAGATATGTCCTATGCTATAAAAGTTATGAGCAGATACCATAATGATTCATAAGATGATCATTGTACAATAGTAAAGATATTCTTATGAGCTTTGGAAGAACTAAGAATATGTCATGTATAAGTGACAAATAGTTAAAGGTAGTTCATTGTAAAGTGTTACATTAATACTAGTTTTGTCACAAGATACAAATTAAATTTATCTCAAATTAGACTATGGGTGGCACAATGTAATGGAAAGGATGTTCCATGATGGATTTGGATAAGTTCCAAAGTTGAAACATTGTGACGGACACTACAACAAAAAGGCTAAGTATATGACTGCTATAATAGCAGCAAAGGAGGGCATTTGTGTTAAGTAGTTTGTCATCAAACTAGGTGTGGTTCAAAGTGGGCTAATACTATGAAGATATATTGTATGACAATAATATCAACATATTTTAACCCGAACGAACTAAAGGTCTCACCAAATGACCAAATTTATACAACGCCATCTCATTTGAAAATGAGTGATGCGTAGAGATGCAAAGACATGCAAATACACACGGACCTGAAACTGTCAGATCCGGAGGTTATTTTAACCACTAGCAATCGCGTATATGCAACACCCGAAAGCCATAGGTGTTCAATACGCAAAGTTTTTGAAACTAGATTATTGACTCTAGTGCAAGTGGGAGACTGAAGGGAATATGCCCGAGAGGCAATAATAAAGTGGTTATTATGTTATTCCATGTTTATGATAAATGTTTATTTTGCATGCTATAATTGTATTAATTGGAAACGTTAATACATGTGTGTTTAATAAACAAAATACAAAGTTCCTAGTAATGCCTGTCATATAAACTAGCTCATTGATTAACAAGATGATCAAGGTTTCCTGATCATGGACATTGGATGTTGTTAATAACGAGGTCAAAACATTGGTTGAATGATGTGATGAACATTCATCCGAAGTATAGCATAACGATCAAAGTCATTATGTTTATATTACTATAACATCATACGAAGTAATCTTAGTCCTTAGACCATGAGATCATGTTAATTGCTAATGCCAGAAGAGTATCTTGATAATACCAAACGTCACATCGTAACAGGGTGACTATAAAGGTGAGTTCATTACTACGAAGGTGTTATGTTGAGGCTCATGGATCAAGAGTGGAATTTGTCAATCCCGATGACGGATAGATATACTCTGGGGCCTCTCGGTGATATCACATTAAGATAGCTTGCAAGCAAGTGATGTGATCACTAGAATGTTATATCACGGGAACGAGAAAAGAGTGCATGTCAGTAACGAGATCAAACTAGGTATTTGGATACCGATGATCAAATCTCAGACATGTATTATATCATGAGACAAAGGGATTTAGTTACTAGCATTAAAGGTTCTCACGATCACAGAACTCATCGATGAATGTGTAGGAGTCAGTATGGATCTCCAGGTCCCACTTCTTATTATTAATCTGAGAGGGGTCTCGATCATGTCTGCATTATTCGTGAACCGTAGGTTGAAATACTTAAGGGATACTGACACCATTTGGAGCAAATATGTTTCAGAAGATTTAAGAAAGCGCTGGAATTATTTCAATAGACACCGAAACTGTTTCGGGTGAAATTGCTGAAATTGGTTCTGCCTGTAATATTGAAATTTTGCAGGGGGTTTTATGTCAATGTTTGTTGATTAAAGTAATTAACAAAAATTCTGAATAAAATTAGTAAAAGAGTTTTATTAAATGAGAGAGCATTAAATTTGGAGAAATTTAATGCATTTAAAGTGGGGACTTTAAAAGAGAATGTGAAGGGGCAAATTTATATGGAGGGAGTTACCACCACATGAATGAGGAGGTGAGGGGTCACCCCTTGGGCTCCGGCCATGGAGAGGGGCACCCCCTCCTCCTATAAAAGGCCCCCCTCACACCCCTTCTTCCTCACACCTCCTCGTGAAGGATCTCTCTCCCCCTCTATTATTAATTCCCCATGGTCTCGGATTAGCGAGATACATGTTGCCGGTGGCTTTATCTGAAAAGGAGTTGCTGCTTCCGCTGCTTTTCTGGAGCGAGGGATGGAGGTTGTCGGGGTACCGGACGTGTGTGCGATCACGGATGCACCGCTGCTTTGTTGTGCTGGACTTGGTGGTGTTGGACTTGCTGGAGCTCGATCTGATGGACGTGCTGGAGCCGGACCTGCTGGACTTCATCACGATCTTGAGATCGGCAAGTGTACGACTACATCATCCATGAGTTCCAACTCGTTAACAAAGCTTTGTTGTCTTCGAGGGTAAGTTCTCTATGAATGTATATCCACCCGTTGCTTGTATCTAGTAGATAGATCTTGGCGTATAGTTCCCATCGTAGGAATTTTTTTGTTTTCTATGCTACGAACCCAACACATACATAACTCTATGGACTTACAAGCTCCCCTTTCATTTTCACACCGACGACATCCATAAACAAAAGAGCATGATATCAACTGGGTAGAATGTACAAGTGCAATGTTGAAAGCGTTTCCCATGACAGCTTGGTTCTGCTAATCCCAACGTATAAGTGCAAGCATATACAACATAGATGACACAATGGTTCAAGTTTATTTTGGGAAATAAAAGTAAAGTGTGCCATCAAGTTCATGAGAGCTTTAATCATAATTTTCACATAACAAGTTTAATTCGGAAGGTAGATAAAAACATGAATATACTTGGAATAGCAAATGCTAATAGGTAGGTATGGTGGACTCTTTGGAATAACTTGGTTTTATTTGGACTTGGATGCATGAATGGAACTCATACTTGGTATGGAGGCTAGCAAAAGACTGGGAGCGACCAACTAAGAGAGCAATAATGGCCATAATCATGCAAAGCGACAAAACATTATTAATTAAAGCATAAAGTGATATTACAAGTTGGAAACTAAATGATCATAGAGGCTATGGTGACTTGGTGTAGTCTTAACATGGTGTGAGCATGCGCCAAGTCAACCCAAATAAAGCATTAAACGAGAATACCACAATATTATGCTTTTATATGCTAAAACAACGCATGATTCTTTCAAGGCACATTATGCAATCTCAATTGTTTGTAACATGTCATGCTACAGAAAAAGTTACCAAGCATAAAGCCAAAACAATATCAAGCATGACATGATAAAGTCTAAGTCACAGTCAGAAACAAACTCATTTTATAACACTTAAGCATGAACTTTTCCTACTCTTTTCCAATCCAAACCAACTTATTTGAAAACTAATGTATGAATGTGGGGGTCCAACCAATTTATTCAAGAAAACTAAGCAAAAACTAAAAACAAAAAAAGACGCTCCAAGAACAACACAACAGTGCATGAAGCAATAAAAACGAAGTGTCTAGAAAGACCTGAGATTTTTATTGATGAAAAAGGGGATGCCTTGGGCATCCCCAAGCTTTGACGCTTGTACCTCTTGAATATTTCTTGTGGTGACACGGGGTGGCATCCCGAAGATTGAGCTTTTGTCCATTCTTCATCTCATTACATCATTCTTTCCCTACACCTGGAAATTTCCTTCATACAAAACTTCACACAATCTTCATTAGCAACATTAGTGCATTCAAAAGATAATAAACCTTTGGGTTTAGTTTTAAAACAGCAAAACTTTCATTAAAAACACAAGATACTGTAGCAATTCCCTCAAAAAGCTCAATTCACCAAAAAGAACCCAAAAAGAAATTGATAAAGAGGCAAATGCAAATAATGGCAGAAATCTATCAAAATAGACCAGCAGGTGAAAACCGATTTTTTAGAAGACCTTATGTTGCTAAAATAAAAAAGTGTTGAACTAAATAAAGTTATTTAACAACATGGGGGATTTATTCAGAAAATTACAGATTAATCCGACATACAAAGAGTTTTCACGAATTTTTATAGTGAAGCACAAAAATCTGTTTCGGGACAGCACTTCCCCAAATATTACTTCCCTCTCATTAGAGGTTATTCTTGGCACAAAAATCAAATAAGAAAAAGATAAGGAGAGGTTATTACAGAAATAATAACTTCCAAGACTCAAGGAAACTATTGGGTTATCTCCCAAGAAGTACTTTTCTTTAACGCCTTTGAGCTAGGCACGATAGTTTCGATGATGCTCACATAAGAAATATGAATTGAAGTAAAAGAGAGCATCAAGAAGCACATATGGAACAAATTTAAGTCTAACCCACTTCCTATGAAAAATAATCTTGTATAGAAACAAGTCATTAAAGCATAAAGCAACAAGCATAGGAACACAAAACAAGTGCATCTTCAGAAATTTCAACATAAAGAGGGGAAACTTAATATTGTTGAGATACATAAAACCATGTTTACCTCTCTCATAATAACTTTTAGTAGCATCATGAATAAAATTAACAATATAACTATCACATAAAACATTCTTTTCATGAGCCACATGCATAAAAGAATTAATACTCCCCACATAAACATAATCATTCTTATTAATTATAGTGGGAGTAAATTCAAGAAAATAGCTATCATTATTATTCTCATCACCATAATCATCAAATATATGAGGCATATTGTAATCATAATTAATTTGCTCCTCAATAGTAGGTGGACTGAAAATATCATATTCATTATTGTAATCATCATATATTGGAGGTGTAGTATCATCATAAGTAATAGAATAATTATCTTCCAAAGTGTGTTCATTTGTAAACATATCATCATTGTAAGGAACATGGATAGCACTAATAGTACAAAAAATATTAATATCATCATTTTCAGAATTGGTACCTAAGAGATTTTAAATATCAAAAGAAGTGTGCTTTTCCCAATCATGATCACTACTATAGGTAACAGGCATAGGAACGTCATCGAGTTCAGACTCATCAAAAACTATAATAGAAGCAACATGCTTAAGGGAAAATACTGTTTCCTCTCTCCTTTTGCTCCTCCTTTTATTCTTTTCCTTCTTCTCTTTAGGAGGGAGAGGCTTGAAAGGAAGCTTCTCCATATACCATGGTTTATTATTAGAGACAATAGAAGAAACTTTGGAGAATTCCTTCTTTTCATTCATAAGATCAAAACACATATTAGTCCTGTCATATTTTGGTAAGATCTCATCTTTTATAATATTTTGTATGTAAGTATTTGTGTGGCAGTCAACACAATAAAGATGACAACCATGCAGGGCGCTATTCATATCAAAAGCACTCATATCTACCAAAGAAGTTTTTCTTGATAATTCTTCACACCCCAAAAATAATGTAAGTTCATCATGTTGATTAGGAGTGATCATGTTATCACAATACAAACTTGCAGTACTCATTGGATTTGAAGGGATATTATTATGGCCTGAGCATTGAAAATTGAAATGACCCACTTCAAAGCAAAGTTCACAAATAAAAGGATAAAGGCCACAAACTTTTTTACCAAGATCATTTAGAGCCCTATACCACGTTCTAGTTTTTTCATTCCTGTGGGTGATACAATATTCTTCTTCAATTTGATTCTTTCCACAAGGTCTATGTATTCCACAAAAATTAACATGCTTATAAGAAATAGTACTTTTAGAGGTTTGAGCATGTTTATTGCTATCATTAATAACAATTTCAATTTCCATGCAAGTGTCTTTAAAAGGCTCATGATACATGTCCCATTTTTCTTTAGGAGCATTAATATGAGAAGCAAAGGCTCTAAAACAATCAATAAGAATTTGAGGATCAAGACCATATTTAGCACTAAGCTCTTGAAAATCAGCAGTTTCAGTGAAAGACTTAATGCAATCATACTCATAGTTTATACATGGTTCTTTACCTTTGTCGTTATCCCAATCTTCGGTATTGCTTTGAATTGTTTTAAGAAGGTCCCACTTAGCTTTGACCTCCTTACTTGTGAAGGATCCCTGTAAACAAGTATTTAGATAGTCCTTGTAATGTTCTGAAATCCTTGCATAGAAATTATTAATAACAATATTACTTGGGAGCTCATGAATAGGACATTTGAGCATTAGTGACTTCAATATCCCCCATGCTTGGGCAATACTTTCTCCATCACGTGGATGAAAGTTATAAAGTAATTCCTATCTTTATGAATTTCACGAGGAGGATAAAATTTAGAGTAAAAGAGAGATTCAAGTTCCTTCCACTCCAAATGATGAGGATCATCTATAGCTCATACCACTCCCTTGCTTTGCCCTTAAGTGAAAAAGGGAATAGCTTCCTCTTAACTTGGTTCATTGAACTACCTGCACACTTGAACAACTCGCATAATTCGTGTATAAAGAGTAAATGATCACCAGGATGGACAATTCCATCTCCAAAATAACAGTTATTCATAACATGTTCAATAATTTTTATAGGTTTTAAAAAAGGGATGCTTTCAGTATGTGGATTTAAAATATCACAACTATCATTAGAATTACCACATATAGGAGATAAAGTATCATCAGAGAAAATTTTCTTCTTTAAAGCTGGGGAACTAAAAATATCATTTTCATAAAAACTAACTTCCCCAAGCTTAGACATTTCCATAACATTAGTAACAAAGGTGTTCAAAAAATTCATACTAATAACATTGCTATTAGCATCCAAAGAAAGTTCCATGGGTTTTTTAATTTTCTTTTTAGACCATTCATGTTCTATCTTAGGAAAAATACTAAAAAGCTCTCTAATTTTGTTGTTGTTTTCCATTAAGCCTAACTAGTGAAAATAAAAACAAGAAAAAAAAAGATATAATTGTAGAATCTAAAGAAAATAACTTCGAGCACTCCCACACCAGCTACAGTACTAGAAGATAACTTAGTAGCCAGAGGATGTGAGTACCTTTTACCTTACCTCCCCGGAAACAGCGCCAGAAAATAGCTTGATGTCTACGCACTTCTATTCTTATAGACGGTTGTTGGGCCTCCAAGTACAGAGGTTTGTAGAACAGCAACAAGTTTCCCTTAAGTGGATTACCCAAGGTTTATCGAACTCAGAGAGGAAGTGGTCAAAGGTATCCCTCTCAAGCAACCCTGCAATCAAGATACAAGAAGTCTCTTATGTCCCCGACACACCCAATACACTTGTCAGGTGTATAGGTGCACTAGTTCTGCGAAGAGATAGTGAAATACAACTGGTATGGATAATTATAAGTGGTAACAGTGCCAGAAAAGAGCTTGACGGGTAGGAAGAGACTAAAGGCAATCTGAAATAAAGATGAACGCAAGCAAACATGTAACAGATCTAGTTGCAGACGGTGTTCAATGCTTAGAAACAAGGCCTAGGGATCATACTTTCACTAGTGAACACTCTCATATAAATATCATCTCTTTATGATACTACTCTGAACTACTCTCTGGTTGGATAACTCTAATCCACGTTACGGCTATAACATCACACCTCAAAGTTCGCTTTCCCCATCTAGATAACCCCTCACTGTCACCTTGAGCGCTAGATGGTTCCAACAAACACCACAATCTCATAGAGACATCCAACTCAAATTATACTCATGATAAGTATTTATGTAATCTTAGCCAAAGTGCCACACGGTGTGCACACTGTCAACTTCACACATGTGGGGATAAGCAGAGATTCATTAAAGCACTTGGGTAGTAGAATAGATCTATAGATTACAAAGCTCATGATCTCAATAAGATCACGCATAGAGAGAGAGAGATGAACACATAGCTACCGGTAGAGCCCTTAGCCTCGAGAGAGAACTACTCCCTCCTCATCATGGGAGTCAGCAACGGCGATGGAGATGGCGGTGGAGTCGATGGAGATGGCTCCGGGGGCACTTCCCCATCCCGGCAGGGTGCCAGAACAGAGACTTTCTGTCCCCCAGCACCGACGAAACCTCGCAGCCCAGTTCCACCTCCGAAGTCGTCCGGCGTCAAGCGTCCTTGGCACGGCGTGGAATGGATACCCCCATAGTGCTGCTTCACGGCCCATCGCTAGCGAAACCTCGCCGCCTAGGTCCATGTCTGAAGTCGTCCGGCATCAAGATCGGGAAAATTTCTTGCAGCAGCAGGCTCACGCGAGACACGTGGAGAAGCGAGGAACTTGCATTGTCGGTGAGATTGCAGAGGCAGAAAGAGGGCCAGCTTGCGGGCGAACAGAGGGTCGCTAAGATAGAGCCTCACTAGAGACCCCCTCACGTCGCCTCTTCTAAGGCGACCGGGGGCAAAACCCTAACCCCCCCCTCCCCCGCCGCTGCCTCCCTCCCTGGCCACTGCCTCCCTCCCGTCACCGTCCCCCAGCGCCAGTGATGGGGGCGGCGGGGATCTGCCTGTGGAGCTCCTGGCGCGGCTGCATGGAGGTAGGCGGCCGTGTGGGGGCTGGACTCTGTTGGTTTTCTCGGATGCCTCCTCCTTCTCGTCCTCCTCTCCAGCACGGCCTCACCGATGCTTGGAGGTTATGGACGGTGGTGGGGATGCTGTTCGTGGCGGATCTAGCTGGGCCCGGGAACGCCGGGGCAGGGGCCCTGGGCGGAGAGGTGGTGTAGACCGCACGGCCGGTGGCGTTCGCGGGTGCTATTGACCGGTGCTCTGGTCGTGCGGGTGACAGGGCGATAGAGGAGGTGGCTGGGTGAGGGTGGATTCGTTTGCTTGCTCCAAGATCCCGAAGGTCTGCTTTTCCTTGGCTCCCTCCTCCTTGCAGGATTCTTGTTGCTGGTGTCCGCCGGCATGAAAACCGGCTAGGGAGCTGGTGGGGCGTCTTTGGTCCGGGAGAAATCCCTGGTCGTTTGACCACATAGGCGGCGACACCCAGGCGCCGTTTGCCTTCTTGGAGGCGCCGTTGCAGACCCGTTCCCCCACCCCCTACCTCTAACCTGGGTGAAATCCCAAAATCCTTTAGGATTGGACGGCGGCGGCGCTGCTCCCTTCTTTGAGGCGTCGTCTAGGGTCCGTGGTAACCGGCGAGGGATGCCTGGCTGTGGAAAGTTTGTTTCTTCGAGTCCAGAGGCTACTCGCAAGCTTTACCTTCTTTGTTTTGGGATGCTTTGGCTGAAGCTGGTTGTTGCACTGGTGTGCTCGTCGCTGGGTGGTGCTCTGCATGGTCTGGTCTTCTTCGGTGGTCTCTCGGACAATAACTTCTCTTGTTCTCGGGTGAACGTTTCCCCGCATGACGGTACGGCGCCCTTCGATCCAGGGCGAGAGGGTAGGGTCCCTCTTCGGCGTGGGAGGAGGATGGTGTTTCCGTGTCACCTGAAGCTAATCATCTATTGTTACCTACCCTGTCGGTGTGCGGTTCTTCTGCGGTTGCTTGCTTCTGTCTTGGCGTTCGAGCGAGGAGGTCTTCGTCTTCTTCAAGCGGAGCTTTTTTCTTTCGATTTTGTGTGCTTGAGTTGTGGGTGGTGTTGTAACCTGTTTTCAGCACCCATGTACCGTTGGCCGTATGGCTTTGTTAATTCAAAGCAGGGCATTTATGCCTCCAGTTTAAAAAGGTAGAGCCGAGTTTCCGTCCAACCCACTTGTCCAACCCACTTGGCCGAATCGTGTTTAGGGAATACACGGTTAAACTTGACTCCGTTTTCCGATCTGCGAGGAACGGGATGGGGATTGGGATCCATGCGAGCGAAATTCAAATCGGGTAGAAATTTCTCGCTGGTTTTGGGTTGTTGGATGTGAAAGACGGGAGGTGAAAATCAAGAAAGGGTACATCTCACCCCGCAGTCGTCCTGCTCCGGCACGCCCATCCACTCCTTCCCCGTCCTCTCTGTCCCTCTCCGTTCACCTCTCTCAATTACCTCTCGGAGACAAGCACCAGGTTGACCGGGGGACGGCATCCTGCACACCGAGATTCAACGCCTCCATATCTCCCGTCCAGCGCTCGTGCTGACGGAGTGGCCCATCCTGCCGCGACCAGGTACTCCTTGTCCCTCTCCGACGCTTTGGTCAGGGCTGGATACAGTGTTGAGCTGAAGTCAGCGTACAATGCTACTGCCTCCTGCTGTGCTTAAAAGGACAGATTACGAGTCAATCGATCTTCAATACTAGAAATATAGAAACAACTCCAAGGAAGTAATGAAATCTTGGAGTGTCTTTGTTATACAAACTGAAACTGATGTTGAGATGGTTGCTACATTGGATTCACTGCCTCAATCAAACTTGACGTTGGATGTCATGTTTCACGATTACGTGACTGATGCTAGATAAATGAAAAATGGAGTTACGGGAAAAAGGAACATAATTTGAGTACCTTTGAAAATAATCAGCTGGAACTTTGAAGAACTCTGAACAAAGTATCCAAGATGCATTGGGAAAATGATGCTAAAAGTGTACACGCAGACTTCTGCAACTTATCATTCCATTAAAAGAAAGACCATTTATGAAATCTGCAATTGACATAGCTATTTTACACCCAACTAGCAGAGAGCCCGTGCGTTGCTACGGGGCCATAATTCGTTGCAATGGATCAACAGTTGGTAAATTATTTTTCTTAAAATAAAAAATAATTCGGGTGATATGAGATTTTTCCATCATAGGGACCTTTTTAACTCGCCAGATGACACTGCTCCGATGCTCGATCGATTGAGCAAACGACCGATTTGCCTACAACTTAGAAATTATTTTTACCTTCCGTATTTCACGTGGAAGTTCCCGAGCGTTGCAACAATTGTAAAATGAGTCAATATGTGCTAACAAACCTAGAAAATAATATGATGTAATTTGTAGCATTTAAATTTTCTTATACACTAGTACCATTTGGAAAAAATAGTTTCTGCTTCGGAATTAGCTCCTTTATTTTACTATACATCAACCCTATTGAAATATAAATAAAAACTTTGTACCTAATATGCAATCTTTTTATTTATGTGTATCTTGGTTATTAGATCCCGAGCCGTGGAGAAATACACTTAAGAGTACGATGAGCTAGAGATCCTCTATAAGTTGGAATCACCATATAAAAGAGAAAAGGAAACCGGAAAAGTTTCGTGAGAGAACCGGAATTGTTTCGGGAAAGTTTCGAAGTCGTTTGGAGGAAATTGAAAGGGAATCGAGAAGTGTTTCGGGTCAAATTTCCGTACCCCTCGCCGGCGACATCGTCAGTCTGCTCCGTCTCCGACGGCCTTAGGGCCTTGGAGGTGTGGCGGACCACGACATCTCGTCGGCGGGAGGTTTTCCGTCCTCTGTTTAGGCTGTTTTTTTAGTATCTTTTTGGGACGTTGAGACGACGGCTACGTCTTGAAGTCAGAATAATGTCCTCCCCGCTCTATCCTCGTTCCAGTGGTGCATCTAGCGCCGGCGGAGAGCGCGTGAAGTCGTGTGTCCGGCGGATCTCCCGGGATTCTGTCTGTTTTTCATCTTCGTTGGTTTGTTTTCAGATCAGTTTCTTTCGATCTACGGTTGTCATCATTGGCGATGGTTGTTGTTTTAGTGCGCTGGTCTTTTGTGGCCTTAGCATGACGACTTCCCGTCTGTCTACTATAACAAGCTCTACTACGACAAGCTTTGCCTGACTCCGGTGATGGAGGGGCGAGGACGGCGGCGCGCCTTCGACTCGCGCTAGTGTTTGTAGTCGTCGCTAGGTGGTTCAGTGACCTATTTGTAATATTTATTACTTTTGAGTCTTTTTATACTGATGATGATGATTATTAATAGATCGGTGGAATTTCGCAAAAAAAAAGATTAGGCCTTTATTTGCAATTAGTGAGCTGAAGTGAGGCTTAGTCTAGCTAAGTGGCGTCCCATATGGGTTTTGTATTCGTGTTACTCGTGGTGTTAGTGTAGCATGTTCTGCTTTCTGAATTTGGTATTGTCTCGTCGACCAGCTTAACTGGTGCTTCTCGTTTTCGCACTAAAGGCTGAAAAGAGTGCCTGGCTGGTCGTTTGGCACTGGCCCAAACCGCTCATTTTGCAGCTCGCCCTAGAAAAAAAAGGGTATGTATTATCCGATAGAGTTGGGGAGGAGCGTATCTGTGGACCTAACACGCCATCGTGTCCGGTCTGTGCTTCCTGTTGCCGTCACTACCTTTTGCTTTCCTGTCGCGGCCGTCATGCGCCTCTGCCGCCCAACAACTCGTTTTCCCTGCATCACGATGCCTCTCGCCATTGGATCTGGATTTGAGTTGTCTGATGCTTGGATAATTTGATTTCACTGGCTTTTGTTTATCTGCGTGTTAATTTGATCGCCTACTCATATTTTATTTTAGTTCATTGCAGTTCTAGATGTAATTTTGTTGTCAGATTTTGATGAATTGAAAAGCAATTCAGTGGTTTTATTGTTCGTTTCGTCCCAAGCGCTGAAACACCTAGGTGTTCTCGTTCATGAAGTTGTTGATGTCCTCCTCCTCCTCCCTCGTCTCGCCGCACTCGTCCAGCAGGAGCACGAAGAACCCCTTCCTCAGCAGCAGCAGTGCCCGTGTCCGTCCGGAGCGTTGCATCCCTGTCGACCTACGGTCGTGCAGCCACATGCCCAGCTGACGGCGGGCAAGGGCACCTGAGAGGAGGCACAGAGGTCGCTGGAGAGCAGCGCCGCACGCACGGGATGGGGAATCGAGCGGTTTGGCCCGGAGACCCAAGAGGAGGCACGAGGAGGTCGCCGGCGAGCGGTCCTCACAGGCAGGATGGGGAATCAGGCGCTTCGGCCCAGAGGTGAAGAAGAGACGGAAAAAATTTGAAACGGGTTTTCACTTCCGAGTGGCAAGGTGAGTAATTTCCATCACGGTTGAGGGGCAAAATCGTCCAAAAAAAGCCGGACGGAAAGACGAACCTACCTCAACGTAAATTATAGTGTAGTAGATATAATATATATCACTCAAACTTCTCCCATTCCCTAAACACGCTGGAAGTCTCACAATAGAGTTGATGCGTAGCAGCCGGCCTTACTTCCAAAGAATATGGAAGTGCAAGCTCAATAACAAAATTGTTGTTGTAAAGGTAATTTTAAGTTGTAGTGCAGTTTACTGTATTTTCAGTTCTCTTGATTTGGTTGAGGCTGCTATGATTCCCTAGGTGCTTGGTCCTGATGCATTTCTTGAGATGATATTTCGAAAAGACCAAGTGTATATACATGTCTATTCATAGTGTTTTGTATACAGTTTGATATATTAGAGAAATTTTCTATTTTTATTTGTCTTTCCTTAGCCACACCCACACATGGAAAGCGGGCCAAGTGTTTTTGCATATGTGCACATGTGGGTTGATGAGTATTGTACTCGGGACTGCACGATGACAAGATATTTGGCTCCGCCTGATGTATAACAGGAGGGGGCGGTACGAGGTAAAGGCATGGGTGTTGTACGTAGATTGGAGAGTTCCAGGGCACGGCGGGCGGGGGGGGGGGGGGGGGGGGGGGGGGGATTAGAGTTTGACTTTCATAATCAACCACGATCTTGAAATGTCATCCTCTAATTATATTATTTTACATGTTTTGCATAAGATATTTATTTATTTTCATCCTATAGCACACATCATGTATGTACATATATGTGGACCTACGAAGGTTTGGATATGGGCTTGGACGGGGCACTTTTATTTAATCCATGATTTAATTAATTAGAGACTAATTACCGGTTTACCTTTGTGTTTGGGGGAGAGGGTTGTACTGGAGCTAATTTCTTGATCCTTACTTCCGACAGACACCGCGCCTCTCCGTGTTCTTATGATATGTACCTAGAGAAGAAGAAGGATTTTAGCTACCGTGATCAAAACATGCACAAATTGAAAGCAAAAAAAAAATCAATCAGTACATGCCATCAATTGGTGGTGGTGGCGGAGCTTAAATCACTGAAACAAAGAAAACTATCAAGGACACTTTTTCGGTGACACACGAAGCAATCTAAGAAGAGTTTTCTAAGGGAAGTGGCACACTTCATGTAATGATCAGAACCTTCAGAAAAATCTGAATGTCAAACATGCATTTGAAAAACACGTGATGAGCAAGATTGCGGTGACACAGCACTGCATGATATAGTACACTATAGTCGTTGACATAACACCAATGAAACACCGTCTACTAGTATTACATCTCTCAGAGTGGTACAACAGAAACATAGCAGGTCCAAGACATGACTATAGATTACAACTCGACTCTTTACAAAAAAAATTTGTTACAAAGAAGAACCAGAAATAACAACTCAGAACTATCTTGAGTAAGACTAGTATCTAAACCATTTGGCTTCTATTGATGATATTGCAATGCTCTACAGAAGTAGATTTTATGGCTAGAGAATATACTCCTATCTAATTAGGAACTTTGACTTTACTTCAGATGATGTGTATGTTGACTCCATTGACTTTATTGAAGAACTTGAGATTTTGTTTTCGATTCCTTGAGTATAAATTGGTGTTGACATTATCTTCATTGGCTTTAGAACCTAGCAAGGTTAAGAAGGTACGGGTGGGTACGAGCATACCCAGCAAGTTCACTAAAAAAGAGTGTTTGATGAACTAACTATAGCCACATACCATAGGTTGTAGGCTATGCAGGTTTTCGTAAACATTTCTTCAAAGGTTGCTTTTATTCTGAAAAGCTATGCCCGTCAGCCTTCACAGGTTAATTAGAACTTTCGTAGAGTTCCTTTCTTGCCGTATTGGTAGCTCCATCCCAGAACAGGGAGTAACATGTCACAGCTCTTACACTCTGCAGAGATGTGTTACTTTACCCATAAGAGATCAAATCCTTGTTGCACAACCGGGTGATATTTCCTGTCCACACTTCCTTGGTGTGGGGCCCAGTAGATGATCCAAGCCAATCACTTCCCTCTCCGTGATCCCGCATGCCCCCTTGGTGTACACCATGCCCACATATTGAATTACGACAATGGTGAGTATAGACCGTTATAGATGCCACAACTACCGTGGGACGTTGAGGGATCCCACCCATATGCTGCATATCCTCTACGAATTACATACTCACGCTACAAGGATAATAGCCACGGCCTATGCATCCGGATTCATGCGGAAGGAAGAAGATATAGCTGTCTTTCCCGTCCCATTCCAAGTCTTATGGTTAACACGTAATATACGACGCTAGAATCACTAATGACATTGGTTGTTAAGTCCTAGGTATTATGTTCTTTTATCACTGGAACTGTAATAGCAGGTTATTACCATTTGGTAAATAACCTATAATTATATTATTATGAAAATAGTATTTTCTGACCTTTTTAAAATGCAGGTGATGACAACATTTGAGTTACAAGTATTTGGTAGAAAATAACCAAAGGACATGAGCAAGTGCGAACTTTCCTGTTGTGATTGCAAGATTATGCACTCACAATTTTCGAGACAATAGAAGATCCAAAATCTGCAAATAGCATCATCGGTCCGGTAAGTACTAATGTTTAAAGAAGCAAAATGAAATTATGCATAATTAATGTAATGCAATTTAATAAACTCAAATCCCCGGAATAAGAATCTATGATCTAGGGTTTGGAAACTGGGAATGGTTTCTTTAGTGTGTGTTGCCTTTTTAAATCTATTTCACACATGTGCTTCTTATTAAGGCTTGTGAGTGTGTGAAACAATATGTAAATACACTAAGTAGCATACAATACTAAAGCACTCAAATGTGGAATGGTATTTAAAGACTTCTAATATAAAGATTGTTAACCCATTAAAGTCTTTTTGAGAATGCTTAAGAATTACTTTTAATATATCTTAAAAGAATAACTTTTGAAGAAAAGTAATACTTTACAAAGTAAAATCATTTAAATTTTAAGTTACACCTCTAGGGTTTCTTATTAACTACAATTAACAAAGAAGAATTCATTATTGAATTTGAATAATTACAATACTTGTGGTGGAAACTTACATGTTTTGAATATGTTATCACATTATATGTGGTTCACTTCTTGATGATTTATAAAGGTGGAATAAAGATATTATTACTTTTATGGAAGTGGAGTTTTCTTAATATTACAAGAGAATGGAATCATTTACCTATTTTAGAATTAAGGATTATATTCTATAAACATAAGGATGGCATTACTTGGAGTACTTAAGAATTTTATTTATACTTTAAGTAAAATTATAAACTTGTAAAATAATTTATAGTATAGTTGTTTGAAGGAGTCAAAACATTATTTTTGATAATTTAATGATGGATAAAATCTTTTTGGAAAGTAACCTACACTTAATTTTAAATGGTAGTTTTAGGAACTATACTTTAAAATGGTTGGATCTCTTTTGACTTCATATAAGCATAAATTGGGTTTGTTATTACACTTTAGACTTTAAATAAATAATAGTAAAGACATAAGCAATAGTTTTATATATTCTTAATGAATTAAAATAAAGGGAAAATGGTTTAAATAGGATTTATTAAGCCTTTACATCTTATTTACTTCCAGTGTGAAACGTGATATTTTTAATGTGCAGACTTTATTTTTGTGATCATGTTTATATATTATAAGTATTTTTTATTATTTTTAAATAATAAGATATGACTTTTATAATCTTTATTACTTTATAAATACTAAATAAATAATAAATATTTAGTTAAGTGACATAATACTATATGATTATAGTTTATAATTGTATATCTTGTTTTTCTTAGAATTTTGATATATTATTCTTATTTTTCTAAATTTTAAATAATAAGTTATTGATTTTACAAGATTTAATGATTTTATAAAATAACTATAAATAGTAAAACCTTATAATAATTATTTAACAATATATGGTAACAGATTGTAGATTTCAATTTTCTGAAATTTTTGATATATAATATATATTTTTTAAATTATAAAACAAAAGATATTAAATTTATAAGGTTTAATCAATTTCTAAAAATTCTAAAAATAAAATAATTAAATAGTTTTACTATGTCATGCTGACGTCAGCTCTACACTTAAACCTTTTTTAAACGCGGCTCGACCTAGCCTGAGTCACTGACTGGTGGGGTTAGGACCACGTTGGCTGCCACCTCAGCGAAGTGGGCCAGCTCTGGTTTTGTCTTCGCTGACCAGCGCGCGATGATGTCATCCTGACGTCATCCCGCTGGTGATCCACAAGACAGCGACGATACATCCACATGGACGACTCGCGGGACTATGCGAGAGGCTAGGTTCGACGTGGATGACTGCGCTGATCATTATAGTGGCAGCGTCGCTATTTTTTGGACACCGGAGCAGTGCCGGTGACGACCAACTGCGACGGCGAGCGACGGCGTGCGTCAGTAGGATGACTAGGACTATCCTAGGAAGCAAGAAATATATGGATAGAAGCAGATTCTCCATGGTTGCGATAGGGTGCTCGGGAGGGCAAGGCGAGGTCAGGTGACGTTGGAAGCGATGGTCATGGCGGTGGCCGGACTTCGGGAAGAAGATATTGTGGGGCTCGATTTCGAGAACCCCGGCTCGATTCCTCTGGCTAGTCGATGCATAAGAACATGGCGGTGCTCCGAGCTTGATCGCCAGGAATGGGAAAGACTGGAGCGATGACGATTTGAGGTGGCCGAGAGCTAGGGTTTCGGTGATGTGGGAGATTGAGAGAGGGAGCTCGTCTAAGAAAGGAAAGAGATAGGGATGAGTGAGAGTGTCGCCGTGGCCTCCTTATCCCCCCAGGTGACAACGACGGGCATCGCAAAGCAGGCTGACGACGGAGGCAACATCGGGCGGTGGCGCGAGCTCCACCCAGCTGCTTGTGACGCGAGGAATGCAACGACAAACCAGAATGGGCCAAGTGGGCCGAAGTGGGCTGTAATTGGACCGTCGCAAAGTGAGTGAAAGGCTGCTGGGGCTGCACGCGGGCGACGGTTAGCGTGGGGACGCTCTGGGCTTCTGTTTTTGTATATCTTTTTCAATTTGAATTTCCATAAGGATTTAAATCTCTAGGAAATTTGTGGAACAATAAGAATATTGCAGGGATATTTGAAACTAAGTGTGTCCTATACTTTTAATTATTTTCAAAAAGTCCAACTATTAGGAACACATTCATTGACCGTAACAATTATTCCTTAGGAATTTAGTGTTTTGCTTATTATACAAAAGTCTTATAAAAATGATTTTGTTGTCACCATGATAATTGTAACGGTAATGATTCACGATGGTGAATGATATATATATATAACTCTATTCATACTTAGTCTCATATAACAATTAAATATATAAATCGTAAGACATTAAGCCTAGTTGTTCATAATATGGTGATTTAAATTTCATGGTTCTCAAAGTTTGGTGATTTCTTCTACTCAAGTTCTACTTGATTTATAGTGTTTAGTATTACCATAGAACAATCTTGGTTAAGTCATTATGCATGAATAACAATCATTAATGGAGAAATGAAGATATTCATTTACAAGTAATTATCATGAGTTTTGAGAGGATTTAATAGACTCATATTCTATTATGGATATGGATGAAGATTAAGAGTTAAGACATATTGCCATCATGTTTGGTGACCATGGATTATCTCTTAACTTAGAGTGAGATATTGAGATTATCCCCTAATGTGGTCTTGATGGTTCCATGACACTAGGTTTTTATTAGGGTTTAAGAAAATAAGGTGCCAAGGCTTTCATCAATGCGATACTAAACTTGTATTCTACTTATCTCTTAGAATTTCCATTTGTCTAAGAGATGTTACCCAATGACTGCCCAGAAATAGGAAATAGCTACTCTTCCAACTTAATTCTAGGGTTTTGGACAAAGAGGTAAACATGAAACTTGTCATGGCTTGATATGATCTTGATTTAAGGCTTATATGGAACTCCTATATTTATACTTCATTCAACTTGGCTTTAGCTAAGGAATTCCTTTCCAAAATATACTTTGTACGTTTCTCTCATCTTATTTACAAAGATCACATCTTCTTGGATAAGTCGATCATATAACACCACCATATCCATCATCATATGATGACATGGTCATGTCACTTCAACAATACTCATTCTCCATTCTTAATCTAATATATAACTTATATTTCTAAACTACCCTTGATGAATCTATCAATGGAGATTTTCCTAACTCCATCCATTAAGTCCTTTACATTCACCTTGCATCACTTCCAAGGCTTGCAAGATTACAATCCTCACTATAACAAGTGATATCACTCCTCTGGAAGTGGTATGGTACTATCCCCCATAATACAAGATTGTTCTTGTATTAGCTTGGTTAACATTACCATTTCTTCATATACTCCATTGAACTTAGGTTCTATACTTCATCATTCACTAGCTTGATTTCTCTTGATCAATCTAGGTTCTTAACTAACTAAGGTTCAACTGGTCTTGGAATTCTAATATCACTCTTCATCACCTAGTCATCTATTCTAGAGTAACTTGGGAATCATGACCACTATCCTTTGATCATACTAAGCTTCTGCTTCTAATTGTCTGATCAAGGTTTATCATCAACTAAGTAGTAGACTTGTACTAGTCTCTTTATAGAGTTTATCTTGTTAAGGAGGCTTACTCCATATTTGTATCTACTTGGCTTAACAAGATCATTGTTTGATATTCTACCATTTCTAACTTTCTTATAACTTCATAATTACTAACTTAACTCTTAGGTTTAGATACTTCTTCTAGTTAACTCAAGAGTGAGTTAACTCCTCCAACATCAGATGGTTTGATCTGCACTAAGGATCACATTCCAATGATGATGACACTCTTTACCATAACTAGTTCCTTCTTATATTAATTTATTTTAATACTTTCGAAGGTCAATATAATAATTCAAAGCTAAAGGTTAATAAGTGTTAGGTCAAGGATTGATCACTCAATCATTGATCATTAATTAACACTAGGACTTGGTTAAATAAGAATGCCATATATTACTATGATAATAATGACATGTGATGAATGGTCTTGGCTTGACTTCCCTTTCTACTCTATTTGTAACAGAAATTAATGCTTGGGAACTACCATGATGTTCATGGTATAAATAATTGTGGTAAGCATGTATACCAAGGTTTAGTTATTGTGTTTCTTTACTTGAGTTATATACTTAACTTGGTATCCAGGGTTTGTTGTAGATAATACCTAGATATAATCTTTAGAAGATTAAGTATTCATCCTTGAGTAATGTGTTGTGGTTTAGGTTTATCACATTTGATTTACCCTTAGATCAAATTATATTACCCAAAGATAAGGTTTTAGCAAAGGTCATATTGAAAACTTATCGCAATCAACTTGATGATCTACTTCAGTTCCACCAAGTTAAGGGAAACTTCAATCACTTTGACAATTTTTATTTAAAAGAACGAAAATTATCCAGATTTTCTATGCATGAATGCAATGCACACATCTCATCTCAGCTTATTTCTAATCTCTAATATTGTGATGTTATAGTCTCTCCCCCTTAAAATAAACTTCATCCCCGAAGTTCATATTCTCTTACGTTTCGGAATGAGGAAGCGACTTGTATTCATCACGACATTTCTAACTCCATGGTAATCTCCAACTGAACCATTGTGATATCCTTTATGCAAACCTTTTCCTTGAATCCTCTTCATACTCAAAGATATCCAACTGTCATTCCCACTTTATCCCCTAGATCCTTTTACTATAATCCCTTTGGGGTTATGCTCTTACAGTCCTACTTAGGATTGGTTTTGGATACATCTAGTCCATTCCAATAAGGTTTTCTTAATACTCTACACTGGTCTATTTTCGGATACTCTCTTCCCTCTTAAGGGCAACTTAAGAGTTGTTTCCTTTAGAACTAGTCCATTAGGGTTAATGTATTTTATCTCCTATGATCTATACTTAGACATACTTTCAGGAGTATTGTTATAATGATGTCTTATTTTAATCTTATGAAAATAAGGCTTTAACATTAACATAGTTTATCACTTCTCCAACCTTTAGTCGGAAGGTCAAATAACAACACTTCCATGTTATTGTTTAGTCTCCCCTTGGGGTTTTCTAATGGTCTCTAAACTGCATGTATAATACCCATTGACTCTATAGTTAGGATATTGGTCTATGTCCAACTTATACTTTACCTCTATAAGGTCTCATGAAAGAATCTGTGGTATACCCACACAATTGTGGATCTCCAAAAAGAATCTTCCAACATTATTTGTCTTACTTCTAACCTTTTGTGCATTCTCTCTTTGGTAAGCCTGATTTCACGAAGCGTCTTAGAAGATGGCCGCCTTAATTTCATAATCCTTTATGTCTTACTTAACTTATGCCAAGTTTTATGCTCTTTAGTGCATACCAAGATGACTTGGTTATCTAAACCACTAGGATAATAGCCGCGGATCCTCCTAGGGTTTATAGCTTATGCATCATTCTATCAGTTTTTGACTTACTACTAGTATTCTCTTTGAGTTGTCATAGCTAGAATACCATTTTTTGTTCCAAAATTTCTTATTTGCACTATTTCATGGTACTTACATGACCTAGTTATCACTATCTCACCAGATCCTTAGCAACATATCCTACATTGAGTGAACCTAAGTTCATCACTTTGTGTTGCTCCATACATTTTCTGCACTAATATTCCTTCTTATTGCCGACTAATAATGAATTGGGTTTGATCCATCCTTCAAAATAGTGTTGGTACTCCTTATACTTGGCTTCACTCTTGATGCAAATCTTCATCTTGGTCCTTGGAACTCGACACTCCCTTACACGAATTTCCCTTTTCTATCTAGGTCTATAACATCAAGTAATAACTTGATGATGCAACATGCATTTGCACATCAAGTCAAACTTCATGTACAGATCTAGTCAATCAAGAAGATCCAAGAAAAACCAAGAAATCCATATGTGATGCATATAACACACATTGTTCTAAGCCTGAAATATAGTATTTGAGTAAAACATCTCTAGAATTCTGGCTTAGTGTGTACTATATGACACCTCCTAGTTTAGGTTTACACTGTGATACTTAGCACTTAGGGTTCAAACTATAATTTGTCTTAGTATTTACCCAAATTTCTCAATTGCAGCTGGATAATTTTGAGCAAAGTGATCTCACATTGGTTACACCAACTTATTATTTTCCTTTTGGAATGACTAACTATAACCAACCTTTCATTATTCAGTGGTCTAACCTCACATGATCTCTCTAAACGACTAACAAACTTCTATTTACTACATTAAACTAAAGATTACCGAAGATTTACAACACCTATGAATTCTATCATAGTCCTACACTGTTCTTTACTTACTTCTACTACAAGATTATTTACTTTGTACTTGACCTACCTACACACTTGTCATTGTCTCGGAGCAATTCTCACCATGATGATTATTCTTCTTATCTTAATAGGGTTGATTCTAAACAAAATTCAACTTCATCACGTAGAATTCTCAAGTGAATGCCACATGATTTACTTTCCATTGTATCTACACATGTTCTAATGGTATTTATTATGTGGTATAGTGTTATCAACTAATCATAAGGTTCTGCTACCTTACATGGATTATATGAATAGACTACACCATTTATACTAGTCTATATGATATCCTAAACTTAATCGTAACCGACTTCGATATTCTAACTTCCTTACGACATATTGACGGTGTTATACCTACTTAGCAATAGCACTACACCAATAAATGATGGATAACTACTCCTAAGAAAGGTGACTAAAACATTCAACTTAAGTGTGACAAGATTATCCTCAAGTGGATACCCATCACAAGTATTAGTTTAGATAAGATTGCTTCCTATAGAAATTATCCAACCAACAGATCTCCTAAAAGGGTTTTAATCCTAAGGTGAAAGCATATGCACTGATACCAGCTGCGGTGACCAAGCATACCACTACATGATGTAGTACACTATAGACGTTGACATAACACCAATGACACACCGTTCATTAGTATTACATCCCTCAGAGTGATACAACAAAAACACAATAGGTCCAAGACATGACTATAGATTACAACTCGACTCTTTACAAAAGATCCAGAGAACACTCTAGGTTAAAGAGGAAGAAAGAAATTTGTTATAAAGAAGAACCAGAAATAACAACTCAAAACTATCTTGAGTAAGACTAGTATCTAAACCATTTGTCTTGCCATTTCTGCTATTGCAATGCTCTATAGAAGTAGGTTTTATGGCTAGAAAATATACGCCTATCTAATCAGGAACTTCGTCTTCACTTCAGCTGATGTGTATGTTGACTCCATTGACTTTATTGAAGAACTTGAGCTATCAATGTTGATTCCTTGAGTATAAATTGGTGTTGACATCATATTCATCGGCTTTAGAACCTAGCAAGGGTTATGAAGTATGGATGAGTACGAGCATACTCAGAAAGTTCACTAAAAAGGAGTGTTTGATGCACTAACTACAACCACATACCATAGGTCGTAGGCTATGCAGGTTTTCGTAAACATTTCTTCAAAGGTTGCTTTTATTCTGAAAAGCTTATGTCCATCGGCCTTCATAGGTTGATTCGAACTTTTGTGGAGTTCCTTTCCTGCCGCATTCGTAGCTCCTTCCCGCAGCAAGGAGTAACACATGTTGTAGTTCTTACACTCTACAGAGGTGCGTTACTTTACCCATAAGAGATCAAATTCTTGTTGCACAAACGAGCGATCTTTCCCGTCCACACTTCCTTCGTGTGGGGCCCAGTAGATGATCCAAGCCAATCACTGCCCTCTCCGCGATATCGCATGCCCCCTTGGTGTATGCCATGCCCACATAATGAATTACAGCAATGGTGAGTATAGACCGTTATAGATGCCACAACTATCGTGGGATGTTGAGGGATCCCACCCATATGATGCATATCCACTATGAATTACATACTCATGCTATGAGGATACCAACCATGGCCTGCGCATCCAGATTCATGCAGAAGGAAGAAGATACAGCTGACTTTCCCGTCCCATTCCAAGTCTTATGGTTAACGCGTAATATACATCGCTAGAATCACTGGCAACATTGGTTGTTAATTTCTAGGTATTATGTTCCTTTACCACTAGAACTGTAATACAAGGTTATTACCATTTGGTAAATAACCTATAATCATATTATTATAAAAATAGTGTTTTCTGATATTTTTGAAATGTAGGTGATGACAATATTTGAGTTACAAGTATTTGATAGAAAATAACCAAAGGAGATGAGCAAGTGTGAACTTGCCTGTTGTGATTGCAATATTATACACTCATGGTCTTCGGGACAATAGAAGATCCAAAATCTATAAATAGCATCATTGGTCTAGTAAGGACTAATGTTTAAAGAAGCAAAATGCAATTTTTCATACGTAATGTAATGCAATTTGATAATCTCGCATCCCCAGAATAAGAATCTATGATCTAAGGTTTGGAAACTGGGAATGGTTTCTTTAGTGTGTGTTGCCTTTTTAAAATCTATTTGACACATGTGCTTATTATTAAGGCTTGTGAGTGTGTGAAATAGTATGTAAATACACTAAGTAGCATACAATACTAAAGCAGTCAAATCTTGAATTGTATTTAAAGACTTCTTATATAAAGATTGTTAACCCATTAAAGTCTTTTTGAGAATCCTTGAGAATTACTTTTAATGTATCTTCAAAGAATAACTGTTGAAGAAAAGTAATACTTTACAAAGTAAAATCTTTTAAATTTTAAGTTACACTTCTAGGATTTCTTATTAACTACAATTAACAAAGTGGAATTCATTATTGAATTTGAACAACTACAATACTTGTGGTGGAAACTTACATGTTTTGAATAAGTTATTGATTTTACAAGATTTAATAATTTTAGAAAATAAATATAAATAGTAAAACCTTATAATAATTATTTAACAATATATGGTAACATATTTAAATTGTAGATTTTAATTTATGAAATTTTTGATATATAATATATATTTTTGTAAATTATAAAATAAAAGATATTGAATTTATAAGGTTTAATCAATTTCTGAAAATTCTAAAAACAAAATAATTAAATAGTTTTATTGTGTCATGCTGACGCCAGCTCTACACTTAAACCTCTTTACACCGCGGATCTACCTAGCCTGAGTCACTGACTGGTGGGGTCAAGGGCACGTTGGCTGCCACCTTAGTGAAATGGGCCAGCTCTGGTTTGTCTTCGCTGACCAGCGCGTGATAACGTCATCCTGACGTCATCCCGCCGGTGATCCAAAAGATGGTGGCGATACAGCCATAGGGAGGACTCGCGGGACTATGTGAGAGGATGCGTTCGAGGCGGATGACTACGCTTATCATTATAGTGGCGACGCCGCTATTTTTGGGTCACCGGAGCAGTGCCGGTGACGACCAACTACGACGGCGAGCGATGGCGTGCAGTAGTTGGACTACTGGGACCATCCTAGGAAGAAAGAAATATACGGGTAGCAGCAGATGCTCACCATGGTTGCGATAGGGTGCTCGGGAGGGCAAGGCGAGGTCAGATGACGTCGAAAGCTATGGCCATGGCGGTGGCCGGACTTCGGGAAGAAGATGTTGTGGGGATTGATTTCGAGAACCCCGACTCGATTCTGCCGGCTAGTCGATGCAGAAGAACATGGCGGTGCTCCGAGCTTGATCTCCAAGGAACAGGAAAGACTGGAGCGACGGTGATTTGAGGTGGATAAGAGCTAGTGTTTCAACCGTGTGGAGGACTGAGAGAGAGAGAGAGAGAGAGGTCATCTAGGAGAGGAAAGAGATACGGATGCACGAGAGTGTCGTTGTGGCCTCCTTATCCCCCAGGTGACGGCGGCGGGCATCGCAAAGTAGGCTGACGACAGCGGCAACATCGGGTGGCGGCGCGAGCTCCACCCAACTGCTTGTGACGCGAGGAAGATGACGACGAACCGGTATGGGCGAAGTGGGCTATAACTGGACCCTGGCAAAGTGAGCGAAAGGCCGCTGGGGCTGCACATGGGTGATGGTTAGCGCGAGAACGCTCTGGGCCGTGGGTTGGTGTCGTTTCCTCTTTTTCTTTATTCTTTTGAATTTTTGTTTTTGTATATCTTTTTCAATTTGAATTTCCATAAGGATTTAAATCTCTAGGAAATTTGTGGAACAATAATAATATTGTAGGGATATTTGAAACTAAGTGTTTCCTATACTTTTCATTAATTTCAAAAACTCCAACTATTAGGAAAGCATCCATTGATTGTAACAATTATTCCTTAGGAATTTAGTGTTTTGCTTATTAGACAAAAGTCTTATAAAAATAGTTTTGTTTTCACCATGATAATTTTAATGGTAATGATTTAAGATGGTGAATCATATATATATATAACTCTATTCATACTTAGCCTCATATAAGAATTGATATATATACATAGAACAATCTTGGT
Organism: Avena eriantha; assembly: GCA_910589775.1. NCBI lineage: Eukaryota > Viridiplantae > Streptophyta > Magnoliopsida > Poales > Poaceae > Avena > Avena eriantha. The sequence continues at coordinate 44,528,046 of OU342745.1, forward strand.
TAAGTCATTATGCATGAATAACAATCATTAATGGAGAAATGCAGATGTTCATTTACAAGTAATTATCATGAGTTTTGAGGGAATTTAATAGAATCATATTCTATTATGGATATGGATGAATATTAAGAGGTAAGACATAATGCCATCATGTTTGGTGACCATGGATTATCTCTTAACTTGGAGTGAGATATTGAGATTATCTCCTAGTGTGGTCTTGATGGTTCCATACGACTAGGTTTTTATTAGGGTTTAAGATAATAAGGTGCACAAGGATTTCATCAATTCCATACTAAACTTGTATTCTACTTATCTCTTACAATTTTCATTTTTCTAAGAGATGTTACTCAATGACTGCCCAGAAATAGGAAATAGCTACTCTTCCAACTTAATTCTAGGGTTTTGGACAAAGAGGTAAACATGGGACTATTAATGGCTTGATATGATCTTGATTTAAGGCTTCTATGGAACTCCTATATTTATACTTCATTCAACTTGGCTTTATCTAAGGAATTCCTTTCCTAAATATACTTTGTACATTTCTCTCATCTTATTTACAAAGATCACATCTTCCTGGATAAGTCAATCATTTGACTCCACCATATCCATCATCATATGATGACATGGTCATGTCACTTCAACAATAATCATTCTCCATTCTTACTCTAATATATAACTTCTATTTCTAAACTACACTTGATGAATCTATCAATTGAGATTTTCCTAACTACATCCATTAACTCCTTTACATTCACCTTGCATCACTTCCAAGGCTTACAAGATTACAATCCTCACTATAGCAAGTGATATCACTCCTCTGGAAGAGGTATGGTACTATCCCCCATAATACAAGATTGTTCTTGTATTAGCTTGTTGGTTAACATTACCATTTGTTCAACTACTCCATTGAACTTAGGTTCTATACTTCATCATTCACTACCTTGATTTCTCTTGATCAAGCTAGGTGCTTAACTAACTAAGGTTTAGCTGGTCTTGGAATTCTAATATCACTCTTCGTCATCTAGTCATCTATTCTCAAGTAACTTGGGAATCATGAACACCATCCTTTGATCATACTAAGCTTATGCTTCTAATTATTTGGTCAAGATTTATCATCAACTAAATAGTAGACTTGTACTAGTCCCTTTGTAGAGTTTATCTTGTTAAGGAGGCTTACTCCATATTTGTATCTACTTGGCTTAACAAGATTATTATTTGATATTATACCATTTCTAACTTTCTTATAACTTCATAATTACTAACTTAACTCTTAGGTTTAGATACTTATTCTAGTTAACTCAAGAGTGAGTTAACTCCTCCAACATCAGATGGTTTGTCCTCCACTAAGGATCACATTCCATTGATGATGACACTCTTTACTAAAACTAGTTCCTTCTTCTATTAATTTATTTTAAGACTTTGGAAGGTCAATAAAATAAGTCAAAGCTAAAGGTTAATAAGTGTTAGGTCAAGATTGATCAGTCAATCATTGATGATCAGTTAACACTAGGACTTGGTTAAATAAGAATGTCATATATTAATGTGATAATAATGGCATGTGATGAATGGTCTTGGCTTGACTTCCTTTTCTACTCTATTTGTAACAGAAATTAATGCTTGGGAACTACCATGATGTTCATGGTATAAATAATTGTGGTAAGCATGTATACCAAGGTTTAGTAATTGAGTTTCTTTACTTGAGTTATATACTTAACTTGGTATTCGGGGTTTGTTGTAGATAATACTTAGATATAATCTTTAGAAGATTAAGTATTCATCCTTGAATAATGTGTTGTGGTTTAGGTTTATCACATTTGATCTACCCTTAGATCAAATTATATTACCCAAAGATAAGGTTTTAGCAAATATCATATTGAAACTTATCGCAATAAACTTGATGATCTACTTTAGTTCCACCAAGTTAAGAGAATCTTAAATCACATTGAGAAGTTTTATTTAAAAGAGCAAAAATTATCTAGATTTTCTATGCATGAATGCAATGCACACATCTCATCCTAGCTTATTTCTAAGCTCTAATGCTGGGATGTTACAAAGACAGCCATCACATAAGAATATGATGAATTATATAATATAGATGGGTCTAAGATTTTACCAAGGGATATTTCCACGATGTACCATTTTGCAATGATGGAACATGCTTATTGTGGTTGATGCGACTAGATCAAATGGAGATGATCGAGAAGGCCTCCAAAGCTGCTAATGTGAAGAGCATGGACAGCCATCTCCCCTGGCGCTTCCATCCGATCCATACGTCGTGGATGGCGGCACCATGACAGTATCGAGGCATAAAGCAAACAACCCGAGCAGGTGATGGAAATGTGCCCTAGAGGCAATAATAAATGTATTATTATTTATATTTCTATTTCATAATTAAGTTCTTTGTTCTTTGCTATAATTGTATTAGTTCCTAATAATGTGTATTTGGAGAAAAATCCTAATACATGTGTGGAATAATAAACACAAATAATGATATCCCTAGTCATGCCTCTGAGACTAGTATGTATGGCAATGCTAGTTTCTTTTTCCTGACTATGGGCAAAAAGATGATGTAATTGTGGTGTTGCTGGTGACATATGTGATTGTAGTTGTTGTAGAACAACGACGATGGATAGGCCCAAAAATGAGATTCCGTGAAACACGTCGTCAATATTTATTATCGGTATTTTCTCATAGACAACATATTTCCTTTACTAGAGCTCATTGGACCACGAGACACATATAAACTTGAGTAAAGTATGGGTGTGGCAAGATTCTCGAAACATTTCTCTTGATAGAGTAATTATAAAGTTGATCCTTGTTCGTACCGGATGGTTCACCAATTATTCACATGGGGTGCTTGTGGGAATTGATTGAAGGGTTCCGTAGAAGAAAACAAAAATTCCTACGTTGGAACTCCATAATGCCCAAGATATATCTATGTAGTAATGTAGTAACGACTAGAGCGTATAGAATACATACCCTTGTAAACCGTACACGGTTAACATTCCGAGGGGAACGTGGTTGAAGTAGTCGAACTCGTGGCCGACCTCAAGGTCATGATGCTCCTCGCATGTCACCCCTTGCTCCATCTTCATTATGCAGCAACTCTGGCTCACGACATCCAAGATGCCCTCGTATGAGGCACCCTGATACGTCCATTTTGCATCATTATTTTATGTCTTAATTCACTATTATTCATTGATATATTTCGTATTGAGAGGTGATACTTATGTTATTTCATCTGTTTTTGCATGGTTGATGACTTTTGGAGCATGGACCGCTGCAGTCAGGATTCTGATGGAAAAGGTGTTGTTTGGAGGCAATATTCGCGAAGATCAGAAAATCCAGGAAAATATACGGAAAATTCTAATTTTTCTAGAAGACTCAGGATGCCAGAAGATGGAGTGGAGGTGGGCCACAGGGGCCCACACCACCCCATGGCGCGGGCAGGCCTAGGCCGCGCCTGGGAGTTGTGTGGCCGCCCTGGCCCACTCCAGCCTCTCCCCTCTAGCGTATATCATCCCCACGAAACCCTAAGACTCGGGGAGCGACCACAGAAAGATTCTGCCGCCTCTACGGGGCGGAAAACACCGAGAGAGAAAGATCTCTCCGGCAGACAGATTTCTGCCGGGGGAATTCCTTCCCGGAGAGGGAAGATCATCGCCATCAACACCACCATCAAGCTGGACTTCATCGGGATCATCATCATCATCACCACCATCATCACCATCAGCACCCTCATCACCATCTCCATATTGCTGTAACTATTGTGTTGAATCTTGCATAGTTCATAGGGGAAACTTTCCCGGTGTTGATTACTCTTTGTAGTTGATGCTATTGAGTGAACCATTGAATTATTGTTTATGTTCAGATTGTTATACATCAATTCCATCTCTGATCATGATCCATATGATGTCTTGTGAGTAGTTCGTTTTGTTCTTGAGGACATGGGAGAAGTCTTGTTGTTAGTAGTGGAGTTGCGTTGAGAAAGATTCAATAGATTGTTATTTAAGTTGTGGTGTACTTCTTCTAGTGGTGTCATGTGAACGTCGACTACATGACACTTCACCTATATGGGCCTAGGGGAATGCATTGTGTATGTGGCTACTAATCGTAGGGGTTGCCGGAGTGACAGAAACCTGAACCCCCGTTAGGAAACCATTGCACAAGGAATGTAAGGGTCTTAGAATTTAAACTGTGGTTAGGTTTCTACCTTAATTACTTTGTTGTACTTACGGATGTTTGCAAGGGGTATAATCACAAGTATGTATTAGTCTTGGATGGGGCGGTACATTAGCACGGGTTTAACCACACAACACTTAGCAAGCTAGAGAAGACTAATCGACTATATGAAGTTAAAGCACTTGACAGTCTTCCCATGTGTCCTCGAGAACGTTTGGTCTTCTATAGAAATACAACCGGCTTGTCCTTGGCTGCATAAAGGATTGGGCCACTTGCTGCATTTATTCTTACTGTCTTTTATTTACTCGTACTTTGTTTACTTGCTTTATCGAAAACCCCTAAAAATCCGTTTGCTAAGTATTTGCAGAGAATTCCTGATACATACCACTAGCCAGCACCTTCTGCTCCTCGTTGGGTTCGACACTCTTACTTATCGAAAATACTGTGATACACCCCCTATACTTGTGGGTCATCAAGACTATTTTCTGGCACCGTTCCCGGGGAGTGAAGCGCTATTGGAGAGTGGAACTGGTAAAGGAAACTTCTACTGTGAGTATTGTTTACTTTTGCTAGTTGCTTTATGTTTGTTATGGATAATTCGCTGAGTTTCTTATTTGGTAATGCTACTACCACTGCTAAGGTAGTAGATAAGCCACCACCTGCTGAGAATGATGTTTTCAAAATACCTACAAGAATTATTGATCGTGTTATGGATAACTACTATGTTGGGGATGGAACTGTCCATCCCGGTGATCATTTACTCTTTATACACGAATTATGCGGGTTGTTCAAGTGTGCAGGTATTACTACAGATCAAGTTAAGAAGAATTTATTCTAGTTATCACTAAAAGGAAGAGCTGAGGAATGGTATAAGCTGCTAAAGAATGGTCAAGCTCTGGAATGGGAGGAAATAGTGCCTCTCTTTTATTCAAAGTTTTATCCTCGTAGTGAGATTCATAAAGATCGGAATCAAATATACAACTTTTGGCCTCTTGATGGAGAGAGTACAGCTCAAGATTGGGGGATATTGAAGTTACTAATGCTCAAATGTCCCATTCATGAGCTCCCCAACAATATTATTATCAATAACTTTTATGCAAGGCTCCCTCTACATGATAAAGATTTATTGGATGCTTCTTGTGCTGGATCATTCACTCCCATGGAAGAAGAAGTTAAATGGGATCTTTTGGACCGTATTCAAGACAATGCTAAAGCTTGGGAGAATGAAAAAGGTAGAAAGTCAGGTATAAATTTTGATTATGAATGCATTGAATCTTTTATGGGAACTAATGACTTTCAAAATATTAAAAATGCTTATGGTCTAGACTCTCAAGCTATTGCTTCTTATTTTAAGGCCTTTGCTTCCTATATTGAAGTGCCTAAAAAGAAGTGGAATAAGTATCATGAACCTTATAAAGATGTTGCTAAGAGTGTTCTTGCAAGAAATACTGAAGTTTATACTGCTAATTATGTTTTACCTAAACCTTATATTGAGAAAATGCCTTTTCCAGTTAAGGTAAAGGAGCATTCTATGATAGCTAGTATGGTTAATGAAAGTACAAGTAAAGCTGTTGAACCTGATAAACAAATGGTTGATGAACCTATAATAGCAAATGTGAAAGACTTTGTCACTAAGTATGAGGAAGAGGGACACACTATCCTTTGTAAGGATACCTCTAATATTGTTTCACATAGTAGTGCTATGAGAGCTAGTATTCCTGTGTTTTCTGTTAGAATAAGTGATCATTGTTATGATGGTACTTGTGATAGCTATATTGTTAAGTTTATGCATGATACTGAAGGTTACTATGAGAGAGGGAAAAGTGTTCTTATTCATCTCAATAATATCAAGTTTCCTCTCTTTACGCTGAAAGTTTTTATGTTGCACTTCTTTTGCCTTCTTATGCAAGTTGCCTTTGGTTTCAATAACTTGTTTGTTTAGAAAATCCCCTTGCATAGGAAGTGGGTTAGACTTAAAAGTGTGTGTGTTTTTGCTTCTTAATGCTCTCTTTCACTTCAGTTCATATCCCTATAAGAGCTTCTTCAAAATTATCATGCCCATCTTAATGGCTATAAAGAAAGAGCTTTATGGGAGACAACCCAATTTGTTTCTGCTTTTAGTTTGTTTTTGTTTCTTTGAGTCTTGGAAGTTATTACTTCGGTAATAACCGCTCCTTATCCGTTTTGTTTGGTTTTTGAGTAAAGATCAACCTCTAGTGAGAGAGAAGTAAGATTTGGGGAAGTTCTGTCCCGAAACAGATTTTTGTGCTTCACCATAAACATTCGTGAGAGATTTCTGTATGTCGGATTGAGTTGTAATTGTTTGTGCTTCTGCCCCAGGTTTTTATTTAACTTTCATTAGTTTTGCACTTTTTGATTTGAGCAACAGAAGATTTTCGAAAAAATTGATCTTTACCTGCTAGTCTGTTTTGACAGATTTTGCCACTCTTGCATTTGCTTCTTTATTCGATTTCCCTTTTGAATTATTTTGGGTTTTCAGAAGGAGTTGCTACAGTAGATTTTGTTTTGATGGTTTTCAGTTGAAGTTGGACTCAAAAGGTTTTATCTCTTCACTTGTACTAATGTTGCTAATGAGAACTGTGTGAAGTTTTGTGTGAAAGAAATTTCCAGGAAGTGGAGATAATGGTGTAATAAGGAAGAGAAAGGTTTTATGACTCAAGTAATAAGTGTATGAAGATGAAGATATTGATGTTATTCAAGTGATGACTCCGGAAGGATCCACTAAATACCAAATTCAAAGACCTGCAGAGTCCGTGTTCAAATAGGTAACAGTTCTGGTAAGAAAAGTTCCGCGAAAACACAATCCAACTATATTTTTGCAGTTTTCAGTCAATAAGGAAAGTTACAAAGTGAAAAAGGGACAGAAACGGAGCCACGGTGGCCCACACCACCCCATGGCACGGGCCCACCCCTGTCCGCGCCACCAGGTGGTGAGGCCACCCAGGACTCCGCCTCCGACTCGTTTTCTCCCAGTACCTTCCTTTTGATATGAAACTTCGTGATATATAACCCCCCGGATCCCCCGAGGTTCGTATATCGTGTTTTCGTTGTGTTTTTGTTTCGATCTGTTTTATCCAGGACATACTCTTTGAAAGCATAGAATCACAATGGTGTCCGCCAAGGCTAAAGGGAAGGAGCCTATGGAGGAAGACCTCCAAGACCCCAAGCAGGGGCTGGTACCTTTTGTTACTTGCCCTGCATCAACGGAAGCCCTACGAGTCACTAAGGAGTTTTGTTATAAGTACCAGGACTTGCAGAGGAAGGTGGACATGCTTCAATGGGAGAATAATAGGCTTTGCAAGATGCTGGAAGATTACCTCACGTCAACTAAGAAAATATTACCACCACCACCGAAGGAGTAATTCGTCATCGGGTTTGGCATCCCCTTGGTTTGTTCCAAGCTTGGGGGAGTGCCGCGGTATCATATCACTATCTTCTATCTTTTTACCTTATTAGTAGAGTCATATCATGAATAGAGGAGTTATTATGTAGTATGGTTTGCATTATGGAAGTGTCCCCTCTCTCGTTAGATTTGTGTCCCTTGGTGTGAGTCTCCGTTATGGAATATTAATGAGAAGTTCTATCATTTACTCATTTGCATAGCTTATGATTAGTTTTCAATTCGTGGTTATATGATTGATCTTGTTGTTAGTATTGGTATCACTTTGGGATCATTGAGTTAATTTAGTTGGTTTTGGCAAACCTGGCTCGGTCAGTAGCAACACCTTTTTGAGAGTTGAAAAGAAAAAGATAGAAGTACTCTAAAGAAAAATGATTTCATCATCTTTCTTTCTTGATTTGCTCATAAGTCTAGTATTCTCTAGTTAAAGATCTTTGTGCTTCCAAGGAAGATTGCATGTTTGTTTTTATCATTTGTATGTTTGGTTGTTTCCTTCAACTCTTGTACTTGCTACCCAGCCTTGCTAGCCAAAAACCTGTACTGAGATGGAATTCTTCTCGTGCATCCACCTCCTTTAAACCAAAACCTTTGCCATTTGTGTCCACCATACCTACCTAGTAGCATTATTGCTATTCCAAGTAAATTCTTGTTTTATCTACCTCCCAAATTAAACTTGTTATGTGAAAATTAGTGATTAAAGCTCTCACAAACTTGATGGCACACTTTACTTTCTTGCATTTAATGAACCTGAACCATTGTGAACTCTCCATGAAAGTTATATGCTTGCAAATTATAGGCTGGGGATTAGCAGAACCGTGCTGTCACGAGGAACACTTTCAACACTTGTAAATATATACCCCGTTGATACCTTGCTCTTTTTATTGCGGATGTCGTCAGTGTGAAATAAAAGGGGAGCTTGTAAGTCCATGGAGTTATGTATGTGTGTTAGAGAAACGCCTGGGCCGCTGGTCTAATCCATGCTGACATGGTGGAAACCTGCAGTGTAACCATAATGATATCTATGAAGCATTCTTCTTATAAAAAAAGAGAGAGATAGCTATTGAGAAAAAGAAAAGAAAAAAAAGAGATACTATGAACAGAGGAAAGAGAGAAAAAAGCACCATTTTCCCATGGTAAATAAGAAGATTGCTGAGATACTCATTGTCTGCTTGCCTTGTCATTTTGATATGGGGATTCTTCCGTATCATCGGGCAAGGGGTACCCCGTTGGCGGTTCTCAATGATACGCACATACTTACGATGACAAGAACTTACCGGTAACTAAAGTTGAGTAGCATGAGGAGCGACCCTCGTACTCAAGGGACTTGGGATTTTCAGTTTATAGTCTGTCAAGCATATAACTCAGATTGGACCTCACTTTCACCTTAGTCACCTAAAGATGCCTATGATAGGGGCAATGAGAGCTGAAAGCAAGTAAGTATCATAATTTTTGGGAGCTCTTTATGAGACTTGCAATCCCTGCTTCCCTCTTTGAAGGGCCTTTCTTTTGCTTTGTAGTTGAGTCAGTAAACCTATTCCCTTCTATCTCAGCAAGTATTTTGAGTTGATGTGTTTCATTCATTCATATGATGATTTATTCAATCATGTTTCTTATGCTCCTTGCTTTGCACGTTGCTCTTACCTTGATGTTTACTACTTTGAAAGCTTTCTTTGAAACAATCAGCTATTTGTGAACTCCAGCAAATTATCAACTATTCTTCGACCAAGAGCTAAGTTTGCCATTACCAATTATGATTCACTTTATGTATCTTTATTGTGCTTCCTTTACTCGTTGCAAGTTGAGTTAGATAATAGTGAGTTGTCTTCTATTATGATCTATGTATTTGATGAATGTGATGCTTCTTCTCCGTATTCTTTTATCGACTCTTCACTCCATAAACCTGAGGTCATGTTTATTGAGCTCAGTTTCGCTTGGGGACAAGCGAAGTCTAAGCTTGGGGGGAGTTGATACGTCCATTTTGCATCACTATTCTATGTCTTAATTCACTATTATTCATTGATATATTTCGTATTGAGAGGTGATACTTATGTTATTTCATCTATTTTTGCATGGTTGATGACTTTTGGAGCATGGACTGCTACAGTCAGGATTCTGATGGAAAAGGTGCTGTTTGGAGGCAAAATTCGCGAAGATCAGAAAATCCGGGAAAATTTACGGAAAATTCTATTTTTCCAGAAGACTCAGGATGCCAGAAGATGGAGTGGAGGTGGGCCACAGGGGGCCCACACCACCCCATGGCGCGGGCAGGCCTAGGCCGCGCCTGGGAGTGGTGTGGCCGCCCTGGTCCACTCCAGCCTCTCCCCTCTGGCGTATATCATCCCCACGAAACCCTAAGACTCGGGGAGCGACCACAGAAAGATTCCGTCGCCTCTGCGGGGTGGAAAACACCGAGAGCGAACGATCTCTCTGGCAGACAGATTTCTGCCGGGGGAATTCCTTGTCGGAGAGGGAAGATCGTCGCCATCAACACCACCATCAAGCTGGACTTCATCGGGATCATCATCATCATCACCACCACCATCATCACCATCAGCACCCTCATCACCATCTCCATATTGTTGTAACAATTGTGTTGAATCTTGCATAGTTCATAGGGGAAACTTTCCCGGTGTTGATTACTCTTTGTAGTTGATGCTATTGAGTGAACCATTGAATTATTGTTTATGTTCAGATTGTTATACATCATTATTCCATCTCTGATCATGATCCATATGATGTCTTGTGAGTAGTTCGTTTTGTTCTTGAGGACATGGGAGAAGTCTTGTTGTTAGTAGTGGAGTTGCGTTGAGAACGATTCAATAGATTGTTATTTAAGTTGTGGTGTACTTCTTCTAGTGGTGTCATGTGAACGTCGACTACGTGACACTTCACCTATATGGTCCTAGGGGAATGCATTGTGTATTTGTCCACTAATCGTAGGGGTTGCCGGAGTGACAGAAACCTGAACCCCCGTTAGGAAACCATTGCACAAGGGACGTAAGGGTCTTAGAGTTTAAAGCTGTGGTTATGTTTCTACCTTAATTACTTTCTTGTACTTATGGATGTTTGCAAGGGGTATAATCACCAGTATGTATTAGTCTTGGATGGGGCGGTACATTAGCACAGGTTCACCCACATAACACTTAGCAAGCTAGAGAAGATTAATCGACTATATGAAGCGAAAGCACTTGACAGTCTTCCCATGTGTCCTCGAGAACGTTTGGTCTTTTATAGAAATACAGCCGGCTTGTCCTTTGCTGCATAAAGGATTGGGCCACTTGCTGAATGTATTCTTACTGTCTTTTATTTACTCGTACTTTGTTTACTTGCTTTATCGAAAACCCCTAAAAATCCGTTTGCTAAGTATTTGCAGAGAATTCCTGATCCATACCACTAGCCAGCACCTTCTGCTCCTCGTTGGGTTCGACACTCTTACTTATCGAAAATACTGTGATACACCCGCTATACTTGTGGGTCATCACACCCTCGAGGTTTCATACACATACGGTGTATGACGACGACCTCTGACTCCTTGATACCCGCCGGGAGTGCGGAAGTAGATCTCTAGCTTGGAATCCCTACAGCACAACGTCGAGCTGTAGGTGTGCCTTGTTAGCACAACCCATACATGGGGCCATGGTCACAAAGAGAGAGAGAGAGAGAGGGATTGGAGAGGGAGGGAGGATGCGCATAGACGAGCGAGGAGAGATCCCAACTTGTGCCCTTTGGTGTGTCTCCTCCTCCAAAGGGGCGTCCTTTATATAGGGGTGGAGGAGGCAGGCTTGCCCCTCCCCAAGCCTTCAAGGAAGCGGCTAAGGGAGGGAGGCAGCCCTAGGGCGCCCCAAAACCTAACCCTAGCCGCCGTCCAAGGGAGGGGGTAGCCCTAGGCCCCCCCAAACCCTAGGCGCATGGGCTTGGCCCTTCCCTCTTGCAATTTCTCTCATTGGCCCTTTTTCCCTAGGAAGTTTGGCCCATTAGTGGAATACCCCTTCAAATTAGATTTTAATATTATATTTAATATGAAATACATTAATTAAAATGTAAATAGATATTTAAAAATCCAATTTGACCCGAAACACCTTTCGGTTCCCTTTCAATTTCCTCCGAACGACTTCGGAACTTTCTCGGAAAGATTCTGGTTCTCTCACAGAACTTTTCCGGTTTCCTTTTCTCTTTCATATGGTGATTCCAACTTACAGAGGATCTCTAGCTCATCGTAACCTTAAGTGTATTTCCCCACGGCCCGGTAATGGCACAAACATGATCTCCATCAATTATCAATAGCGGTACCGGGATGCCCATAATGACCCCTGTGCATTCCACGATGATAATGTCATTTGAACCGTAAACATCGTTTCACATTCCCTTTGCCACTTGATACCTAGTTCACCCAACATTTGATCTATGGTATCTCCATACCTTCGTTCGATCTCGTTACTAATGAACTTATTTTCTCGTTCCCATGTAGTTGCATTCCGTAAGCTTCATTAATGTAATGTCACCGAGATGGCAACAAATGTATCTGTCCGTTACATGGATGGGCAAATCGTAGTCTTGATATGTACTCCTCTACGCACTCCTTTGGGAAACCTGAGTAGCACCTTTTTGATCACCCAATCATGGTATGATACTTGATACCATCTAAGTTCCCTCTAGACCGATGATTTGCATTATCTCACAGTGTAAGGATTAGGTTGCGAGGTTTCCTTAGTTTATCATTAATGTGAACTTTGTAAATAGATCTCATTATGATACAACTATTGGGTGTTTGTCTATCACATCATTCAACCAATGATATGACCTCATTGTCAATTGGCATAAATGCCCATGATCTCGAAACCCTAGATCGTCCTCATGACCAATGAACTAGTTCGCTAGAGGTAACTAGGGACTTGGTTTGTTTACATACCACACGTATATTAACATTTTGTATTAATACAGTTATAGCTTAGTATGAAACGTATTATGAACATAAGCGATATATCAAACAATACGCTTTATTATTTTCCTCTAGGGCATATCTCCTTCATTGATGCTCCTGACGATGGAGAGATACACTATGTTCCCACTCATGTACTATGATATTCATCATCATCTGGACGGACACGTGATCAAGTTGTTGAACACGGGAACATCGATAGCCTGGAATGAGTAAAGAGTACATGCCAAGTAATGAGAATTACCTAGTGTTTCATCTCAGGAAATGTAAAGTATATATGAATCAATACGATATGTATCAGACTCAATACTACGGTTCACACGATAAAGATCTTCGTGTTATTTGCAGGGGCTGCTTCTTGTATCAAGACAGTAATAGTAATCATTGTCACGGAATGAGTTCCGGACATGTGCACAAATATCCGAACCCACAGGATCACACACTTAAGACGTTTTTGGCATTTTAGAACAAGAGTGCGAATACGATAGTTGAATGAAGTAATCACCGAAAATATGTTTCGGACCATCTCAGAATATTCCAGAGGTGTCTCGGATATCATCGAGAGTGGAAGGAATTGTTCCGGATATTATAAGAGGATGCTAGGAATATTTTAGTAAGGGCCCAAATTAATTCGAAGGTGTACATGATTTAATACGGGATGCATCGGAATAAATATTTATATTAAATAATTAATAAGTGATTACTATTATGTATTATCCCAGTGGATCCTATCGGCCCACTGGGTCACACGCACGGGGGGGGGGGGGGGGGCGAAGGAGCCCCTGGATAAATCGGCTAGGGCTCCCCCCATGGCCGATGGGGTGGGGGGGGTGGGCGAATGAGGCAGGGGGAGGAGTCCTCCCTAGACTCTGACTGCCCCCAAGTCGGTTGGAGGAGGGGAGAGGGAGGACGACTCCGTGTGGAGCCCAACCCATCCTCTCCTACTCTCTCTCTCATTGGAGCTAGGAGGCAATGGATGAATTTGTAGGATTCAGGGTCCTACTCCTACTCTCCCTTTGGGAGGGGACAGTGCAAGGTCACAACATAGAAGTCCCAAGGATCCCACCCCAAGCCACCGCCACCATCGTGGCCGCCTGCTGTCAGCCGTCATCGCCGCCTCAGCCTCCAGCGCCCGTCCTCGCCCTCTTCCTCGCGTTATTGTCAACATTGTTGGAAATAGTGCCCTACAGGCAAATAATAAAGATAGTTTATTGTAATATTTAAAATGTTCATAATAAGTTTTATACCATGCTATAACTGTACTATGTGGAAACATTAGTACACGTGTGGTATGTAAACAAACCAGGTCCCTAGTAGCCTCTATTCAACTAGTCCATTGGTCAACTAATGATCGAAGTTTCCCGATCATGGACATTTATGTCAATTGGCAATGGGGTCACGTCATTAGATGAATGACGTGATGGACACACATCCAACTCAAATTATTGCAATGAGATTAGACACATGGTTCAACATTGTGATGACTAGAAAAATGTAGTAACCCACTCCTTTGACTATGAGATCCTATATAATCACCATTATTGGAGGCAACCTTGATGGTACCAATTGTCGCTCCATAAAAAGGTGATCATAAAAGTGTTGCTCCGGTTTTCCGAAGGGATGTGTAGAGGCGTACGTATCAACACCAGGATTTTTCCATCCGCGTGACAGATAGATACTCTGGGCCCACTTGGTGAGATTACATCTATAAAGTTTGCAAACATGTGAGTAGGTCATGAGGATGTAATATCACGGGAATGAGTAAATGTGTTTGTCGGTAACAAGATCAAACTAGATACGGAGATATTGATGATTGGATCTTGGACAAACTAAGTATCATAGAGTAAAGGGAATGAGACTCAATGTTTAAGGTTCAAGTGATCAAGTTAAATCGTGGAATGCACGGGGGCCATTATGGGTATCTAGATCAAGCTATTGGTCATTGATAAGAGAGGTGTCTCGATCATGTGTGTGTTCCTGAACCATAAGGGTGGCATGCTTTAGGGTAGTGACACTTAGGGATTGATTTGGGATTTACGGAGAAAAGAGAAAGAACACCAGAATTGTTCCGAGGAGGTACCAGAGGTGTTTAGGTGAAATCCGTTGTTGATCAGAGGGGTCCGAAAGGTGTTTCAGAGTAAGAGATGTTAAATAATACGTATTTGATATAAATTAAGTGAATTAGTTATCAATATATATATATATATATATGTTTAAATCAATTTCAAAGGATAAGCCCACCTACATGGGACTTTTCCCTAGGGGAAAAGGGCCCATGAGGAAGCCCCATGGCCAACCAGCCAAAGGAGGCCTTGTGCGGAGCCCTCCCCATGGCTGGACATCCCCTAGTGGGCCAAGGCGCATGGGGGAGGCCCTCCTTGGCTAGCCACCTCCTCCTCCTCTCTTTAGTCCCACCTCGAGAGTTTGAGGAGTGGAGGTGCCCCTTGAGCCTATATAAAGAGGATGAACCCCTCCTCCAAAGGCATCCCAATTTCTCTCTCTTTCCCTCACGTTTGGGTCCTCCATTGGAACTTGCATATGAGGAGAGAGCTCTCCACCATAAGAACACCATCGTGCTTTTGGGACTTCGGTCTGGATCAATCTTCTTCCACTGCTCTGATGGATCGGAGTCGGGGGGACGTCTCTACACTAGATGTGTGTAGAACTTTGGATGCGCTACATTGACGGTTCTTGGAGCTTGGCGCGTGGAGCTTGAATATCGAAGCTTTGGAGCTTGTAGCTATGGAGATTGGATCATGGCACTTGTTTGTCTGCACAACCTTGAGGTCGACACCATTGTTCGTCTTGATCGTTAATGTTCTCCTGAATGTAAAAGATTTCGGTCTTCAAGGGTATGAATATCGGATCCCTGCTTTACATCTACATAGAATAGATCTTGGCTATGGTGTTCGCATCGTTAGGATTTTTTTGTTTTCTGCCATGGAACCCAATAGTGGTATCAGAGCTGATCTATGCGTAGATGTTTAGTATGAGTAGAACACATGTTGATTGTGTGGGCATAGATTTTCTAGTTTCTACTATCCCAAGTGTACTTTTTCTTATCGCGACAATGTCGAATGAAGCAACCTGGACCAACCTTACGCGAGACTAGTTCCACGACTGACATATGGCTTGTACCATATAAGTGTCCAGTGGGTGTCTGTCTCTCCGACATTATTTGATATGGAATTTACAAAGGAGGGCCCTGGGAAGGGACTTAAAGCAACAACTAGTTAATCCATGTTATTGATGGAAGTTCATAGGGAGAAATGGTTCTCTTGCGAAAGCCCTAACAACCGCATAAAACATGCAAAGATAAAGTAGAGGCATCTAACTTTATTTTGCAGGGGTATGTGACTTGATATGGTACTGGTATGCAATGTTCTACCATCGGCTCGGAGATGCCATGGATCTTGGTGCCATGACGGAGCACTCGATGGAGATCAAGGTGCGACAACCATATCATGTCACATTACATTTGATGTAAATTACAACATGCATCTTATTTTGTGTGTATTATATATATGACGGTAGAATTATAAGATGATCCCTCAAACATAATTCCAGTGTTCGTGTTCCCCTTGTGTGTGCACCACTAAGAAAGTTCTCCGTTATGAGGCACGCCATGATGATCGGGTGTTAGACCTATCTACGTTCGCATACGGTGGGTGTAAGACATATTTCACTACAATACACACAAGTTAGAGTTGGCGAGCCTAGCATTTACAGACATGGCCTCAAAACACAAGATATCAAAAGGTTGAGCATGAGTCACATGGTTGATGTGATTGAAATTGTTGAAACTATGCCATCAGCCGTGACAACCGGGGGTGGTGTAGTGAATTAGGGTCATGTAATCACCAAAAGACGATGAGGGATGTTCGTTTGAGGGGGAGTTCTATAAGTTTAGTTTGATTAAACATGAACTCATATTATGAACAAAATCAAAGTGAATTTGCACAGTTCGTTGTAGTTATCGGCATCCATTTACTTCCTTACGTTTTAGCTATAATTGAGATATTAGAACTATAGAAATCTGGATATTCAACTTTACGAACTGGTATCGTATTGTTTGAAGATTCAATCTAAAGTTTAAAGTCCCACTGCAAACTATTAGCAAACCTCACTCCATGGAATTTAATAAGTAGTATTAAATCAAGAGTAACAACTCCAGAGTTAGTATCTAAGTGTCACAATTGCCTCCATAATTCTTGAAATTCAAAAGATGTTTTGGGTATTAAGGTTATCTATGTTGGGTTCGCAGCATAGAAAACAAAAAATTTCCTATGATGGGAACTATTATACACCAAGATCTATCTACTAGATACAAGCAACGGGTGTATATACATCCATAGAGAACATACCCTCAAAGAACAACAAATCTTTGTTAATGAGATGGAACTCGTGGATGATGTAGTCGAATGCTTGCCGATCTCAAGATCGAGTGGGAGTCCTAGTGCCGCAAATCAATAGCGCATCTGTCCTCGAACACACGTTCAGGCCACTGAACAACCTCCACCTCCTCGCTCCAGCGATTCAGCAGAAGCAGCAACTCCTTCCAAACGAAATGCCACCGGGAACATGTATCTCGCTAATCCGACACCATGGGGGAGTAATTCTAGAGGGGAGAGAGATCCTTCACGAGGAGGTGTGAGGAAGAAGGAGTGAGAGGGGGGCCTTTTATAGGAGGAGGGGGTACCCCTCGCCATGGCCAGCGTCCCATGGGGGGTGACCCCTCACCTCCCCCATTCATGTGGTGGTAACCTCCTCCACATAAATTTGCCCCTGCACATTCTCTTTCAAAGTCTCCACTCTAAATGCATTGAATTTCTCCAAATTTAATGCTCTCTCCTTTAATAAAACTCTTTTATTAATTTTATTCAGAATTTTGTTAATTACTTTAATTAACAAACATTCACATAAAACCCAACATTTCAATATCACATGCAGAACGAATTTCAGCAATTTCACCCGAAACAATTTCGGTGTCTATTGAAATAATTCCAGTGCTTCGCAATTCTTTCATCTAGAACATATTTTCTCCAAATGGTGTTTGACAACCCTTAAGTGTGTCACCCTATGGTTCGCGAATAATGCAGACATGATCGAGACCCCTCTCAGACCAATAATCAGAAGCGGGACCTGGAGATCCATACTGACTCCCACACATTCAATGATGACTTCTGTGATCGGGAGAACCTTTAACGATTGTAACTAAATCCCTTTGTCTTGCGATATATTACATGTCTGAGATTCGATCATCAATATCTCAATACTTAGTTTGATCTTGTTACCGACATGCACTCTTTTCTCGTTCTTGTGATATAACATCCTAGTGATCACATCACTTGCTTGCAAGCTATCTTAATGTGATATCACCGAGGGGGCCTAGAGTATATCTATCTGTCATGGGGATTGACAAATTCCACTCTTGATCCATGAGCCTCAACATAACACCTTTGGAATACCCAAACCCATCTTTATAGTCACCCTGTTACGGTGTGATGTTTGATGTTATCAAAGTATTCTTACGGTGTTAGCAATTAACATGATCTCATGGTCTAAGGATAAAGATTACTTCGTATGATGCTATAGCAATATAAATATAATGAGTTTGATCGTAATGCTATACTTCGGATAAATGTTCATCACATTATTCACCATTGTTGTGACCTTGTTATTAACAACATCCAATGTCCATGATCAGGAAACCTTGATCATCTTGTTAATCAACGAGCTAGTTTATAGAGAGGCATAACTAGGAACTTTCTATTTGTTTATTAAACACATATGTATTAAGCTTTCCATATTAATACAATTATAGCATGTAAAATAAACATCTATCATATACTTGGAATACATATAATAACAACTTTATTATTGCCTCTTAGGGCATATTCCCTTTAGTATCCCACTTGCACTAGAGACAATAATCAAGTTTACATAGTGATAAATCTAACACCCATGGAGTTCTATTGTTGATCATGTTTTTCCCTAGGGAGAACTTTAGTCAATGGATCTGCTACATTTAGTTCCATGTGTACTTCAAAAATCTTTATATCTCCATCCTTGACATGCTCACGGATTTAGTGAAACCGGCGCTTAATATGCTTGGAATTCTTGTGAGACCTTGGTTCCTTGGCGTTGGCTATGGCTCCATTGTTGTCACAATATATCACCATTGGGTCCAACGCACTAGGTACCACACCTAGTTCCGTTATGAACTCCTTCATCCAAACTGTTTCCTATGCCGCTTCTGAAGCAACAACATATTCCACCTCCGTCGTTGATCCAGCTACCACGAGTTGTTTGGAACTCATCCAACTAACTGATGCCCCGTTCAAGAGAAATACATATCCGATTGAGACTTAGAGTCATCCGGATCGGTGTCAAAGCTAACGTCGACATAATACTCAGCGACCAACTCTTCTTCACCCTCGTATACAAGAAACATATCCTTTGTTCTTCTTAAGTAC
This sequence comes from Avena eriantha, assembly GCA_910589775.1. Taxonomy (NCBI): domain Eukaryota; kingdom Viridiplantae; phylum Streptophyta; class Magnoliopsida; order Poales; family Poaceae; genus Avena; species Avena eriantha. The sequence goes on from OU342745.1 coordinate 44,547,061, forward strand.
TTAAGGATATTTTTGACCGCTATCCAGTGTCCCAAACCTAGATTAGATTGGTACCTACTAGTCAAACTAATAGCATGTGCCACATCCGGTCTTGTACATAACATGGCATACATTATAGAGCCTATGGCTGAAGCATAGGGGATCTTATCCATTATCTCTCTTTCTTCTGCCGTAGCCAGACTTTGAGTCTTACTTAATGTATTGCCTTGCAACATAGGTAAGAACCCCTTCTAACTTCCATCCAAATTAAACTTCTTTAATATCTTATCAAGGTATGTACTTTGCGATATCCTAATTAGGCGCCTTGATCTATTTCTATAGATCTTAATGCCTACAATATATGATGATTCACCAAGGTCCTTCATCGAAAATTTGCTGTTTAGGTAACTTTTAACACTTTTTAAAAGATCTACATCATTTCCAATCAATAATATGTCATCCACATATAATATCAGAAATTCCACATTGCTCTCACTCACTTTCTTGTAAATAAAAGCCTCTCCATAAGTTTGGACAAAATCCAAACTCTTTGGTCACCTCATCAAAGCACAGATTCCAACTCTAGGATGCTTGCTTCAGTCCATAGATGGATCGCTGAAGCTTGCATACCTGATTAGCATCCTTAGGATCGACAAAACCCTTAGGTTGTAACATATACAACTCTTCTTCAATATGACCATTGAGGTACGCAGTTTCAACATCCATCTGCCATATTTCATAATCGAAATATGCAGTAATTGCTAACATAATCCTAGCCGACTTTAGCATCGCTACGGGAGAGAATGTCTCATCGTAGTGAACTCCTTGAATTTTTCGAAACCACTTTGCGACAAGTCGAGATTTATAGATGGTAACATTACCATCAGCATTAGTTTCTCTTTTGAAAATCCATTTACTCTCAACGGCGTTTCGGTCGTGAGGTAAGTCCACCAAGGTCTAAACTTGGTTTTCGTACATGGATTCCATCTCGGATTTCATGGCTTCTAGCCATTTGTAGGAATCTGGGCTCATCATCACTTCTTCATACGTCGCAGGGTCATCTATTTCATCAACCATGAAATTCATAACAGGATTTCCGTACAGTTCAGGAGCTGCACGTGTCCTGCTTGACCTGCAAGGTTCGGTAGTGTTCTCTTTCGGAGTTTCATGATCATTGTCATCAGTTCCCTCTTCATTCGGTGAAGTCAACTCTGAAAAAATTTACGGCGCTGCGCCACTCGTCGTTTCATGAAGAGAAGGTTCAATAACCTCTTCGAGTTCTACCTTCCGACTACACATGCCTTTCGCGAGAAACTCTTTCTCTAGAAAGGATCCATTCTTGGGAACGAAAACCTTGCCCTCGGATCTATGATAGAAGGAATACCCAATTGTTTCTTTAGGGTATCCTATGAAGACGCATTTTTCTGCTTTGGGTTCGAGTTTATCTGGTTTAAGTTTCATCACATAAACATCGCAACCCCAAACTTTAAGAAATGACAACTTAGGTTTATTTCCAAACCATAATTCATACGGTGTCGTTTCAACAGATTTAGATGGTGCCCGATTTAAAGTGAATGTAGCGGTTTCCAGTGCATAACCCCAAAATGAAAGTGGCAAGTTAGTCAGAGACATCATAGATCAAACCATATCCAATAAAGTATGATTACAACGTTCCAACACACCATTACGTTGTGGTGTTCCAGTAGGTGTGAGTTGTGAAACTATTCCATAATCTCTCATGTGTGTGCTAAACTCGTAACTAAGATATTCACCTCCACGGTCAGACCACAGAAATTTAATCTTTCTATTACAAAGATTTTCCACTTCATTATGAAATTCGTTAAACTTTTCAAAGGTTTCAGACTTGTGTTTCATCGAATAGATATACCCGTATCTACTCAAATCATTTGTGAAAGTAACAAAATAAGGATATACACCTCGCGCCGACACACTCATTGGACCACATACATCTGTATGTATGATTTCCAATAAATCTGTCGCCCGGTCCATTGAACCGGAAAACGGTGTTCTACTCATCTTGCCCATAAGGCATGACTCACATGTATCAAATGATTCAAAATCAAGTGATTCCAAAAGTCCATCGGAATGGAGTTTCTTCATGTGTTTAACACCAATATGACCTAGACGGCAGTGCCACATATATGCAGATATATCATCATCAAGTTTAATCCTTTTAACATCAACATTATGAATATGTGTAACACTATTATCGAGATCCAACAGAAATAAACCATTCATCACAGGTGCATGACAATAAAAGATATTATTCATATAAATCGAACAACCATTGTTTTCAGACTTAAATGAATAACCACTTTTCATCAAACGCGATCCAGATACAATGTTCATGCTTAGTGCTGGCACCAAATAACAATTATTTAGATTTATCACTAATCCTGATGGTAGGTGGAGAGGCCACATTCCGATGGCGATCACATCAACTCTTGATCCATTGCCGACACGCATCTTGACCTCACCCCTTGCTAGTGGTCACATGTTCTGCAGCCCCTGATTCGAGTTACATATATTAGCAACCGATCCAGTATCAAATACCTAGGTGCTACTGCGAGTACTAGTCAAGTACACATCAATAACATATATACCATTGTTTGCCTTGCCGGCCTTCTTGTATGCCAAATACTTCGGGCAGTTGTGCTTCCAATGGCCAATCCCCTTACAATAGTAGCACTTGGTATTATACCTAGGGCTAGCCCGGGATTTCTTTTCAGGTGCAACAACAGATTTGCCGCCCATCTTTCCCTTTTCTTTACCCTTCTTGTCTTTCTTGAAACCGGTGGTCTTATTGATCATCAACACTTGATGTTCTTTCCTAATCACCACTTCTGCAGTCTTAAGCATTGATAGAAGACCGGGAAGAGACTTCTTCATGCCCTGCATGTTATAGTTCATCACGAAGCTCTTGTAGCTAGGTGGCAGAGATTGGAGAACATGATTTATGCCTAAGTCAATGGGAACCTTTATTCCCAAAGACACAAGCTTATCAGAGTACCTAGAAATTTTGAGTACATGCTCACTAAAAGAGGTGTTCTCTTCCATCATGCAGCTAATGAACTTTACTGAAGCATTATAACTCTCTATGTCAGCATGGGTATCAAAAATCATTTTCAATTCACCCATGGTATCAAAGGAATTGCCATTTTCGAAACGCTTTCGAAGTTTCGGCTCTAGTCCATAAAGTATGCCGCAATTAGCTAAGTTGTGGTCCTCCTGATGAGTGAAATAGACGTTCTTTTCCTCGTTAGGGGCATTAGGAGCTGGTGGGGTCTAGCGGCGCTTCTAGCACATATTGCTTTTGTCTAGTGATGGCTCAAAATATATTCGAGCTCGTTGGGGAACCCCAAGAGGAAGGTATGATGAGCACAATACCAAGTTTTTCCTCAGTTATGAAACCAAGGTTATCGAACCAGTAGGAGCAAGGAAACACCTCCAAGGTGTTCTTTCCAACTTGGAATCCTGCACAACACAACCACAGAACTTTGCCCCCAACTTACAGTGAGGTTGCCAATCTCACCGGTTTTGCTGAAAACAAAGGATTAAACGTATTGTGTGGAAGATAGTAATTGCTTGCATAAACTAAATAGAAAACAGTAAATATTAGATTGTAGATTGATAGTAAAAGAATGGATTGAGGTCCATAGTTCACTACATGTGATTCTCCTTAAGATAGAAGACATGTTGGGTGAACAAATTACAACAGGGCAATTGATAGACACTGAGAAAGCATACATGCATATACTAATCATCTTGACCCCTATGAGATTTGATTGGGCATTACAACATTATACATAGACCGTAATCCAACTGCATCTATGACTAATAATCCACCTTTAGGGCATCATCCGAACCCCTTCCAGTATTAAGTTGCAAGCAACAGATAATTGCATTAAGAAAAGTGTGTAAAGTAAACAATATGATTGTTCTATGAACAAATGATTGTTGTTTTCTCCCTAGTAGCAACATCACATTTAGTACCTTAAAGATTTCTATCACTTCCCCAGATTCCTAGAGGCATGAACCCACTATCGAGCATAAATACTCCCTATTGGAGTTGCTAGCATCTACTCGGCCAAGATAGCTACTAACAACGGAAAGCATGCAAGATCACAAATAACAAAGACATGATAAAATCAATAATCAATCTGAAATAGCATCTCAATATCCATCGGATCCCCAAACACAACATGTAAGATTACAAATAGATGATCTTGATCATGAACGGAGCTCACAAGATCTAAACATGGTAGCACAAAGGAGAATAACCAACCATCTAGCTACTACATGGACCCGTAGTCCAGGGATGAACTACTCACGCATCACACCGGAGGCAGACATGGTGATGATGAAGGCCTCCAGGGTGATCTCTCCCCTCCGACAGGGTGCCAGGAAGAGCTTCAGATCCCTCCCGATCTAGGGATGGAGATGGCAGCGGCTACAGACTCTTTCGTGGAATTTTGATCAGGTCCTTAGGGTTTTCGTCCCGGAGGCAATATATATGCGAAGGGGCAAGGTCGGTGGAGTGCCAGGGGGCCCACACCACCAGGTGGCGCGGCTAGGGCTGGCCGCGCCACCACCAGGTGTGGGCGGCCTGGCTCCCCTCTTCGTCTCCTCTCTGGACTCTGTGTTCCTTCTGGTGAAATATTGACTTGGGCTTTTGTCCAGTCCAATTCCGAGAATATTTCCTTATTAGCTTTTCTAAAACCAAAAACAGCAGAAAACAGGCAACTGGCACTGTGGCATCTTGTTAATAGGTTAGTTCCAGAAAATGTGTAAAAATACTCCAAAGTGTTGACAAAACATAAGAAAGTAGATATAAAACATGGATGGAACATCAAAAATTATAGATACGTTTGCAACATATCAACATCCCCAAGCTTAACTCCTGCTCGTCCTCGAGCAGGTAAGTGATAAAAAATAATAATTTTTGAGGTGACATGCACCATCATAATCTTGATCAAGGTATTTGTAAAACATTGATAGCTGGGATCATAGTAATTTAACATAGCATGAAAGATAAAGTTCTAACAATAAGACATAGCAGCTATGTTGTAACAGGAAAATGTACAAACAAAAGATTCATGAATAACAATGCTTCGCAAGATATTTGTTTGTTTAACATATAGAAAACATAATAAGAATGGTATTCAGCTTGTCCCTCATAGTGTAGCAAAACATAAATGCATAGGACACCTTTAAAGTTGATAAGGGTGACTAGATACAAATAGTTTAAGAACAAGCAATATCAAAGTTATGAATCAATCAAAAAGTCTTGGGACAATGCACATTAAACTAAGAATGGCCACTATGCTCTCTAAATAGGTGCATAAAGATAGAAGATGTAGACTCAACATAAAAGTAAAAGAAAGGCCTTCATAGAAGGAAGCAGGGATTGAAGTCTCATAAAGAGATTCCAAAAATTATGGTACTTATTAGCTTTCATATCTCATTGCCCCTATCATAAGCATCTTGAAGTGATTAAGGTTAAAGTGGACAAACTATGGAGTATATGCTTGACAAAGTATAAGTTGGCAATCTCATGTCCCTTGAATACGAGGGCCGCTCCTCATGCTACTCAAGTTTAGTTACCGGTAAGTTCTTGTCATAGTAAGTACGTATGTATCATAGAGAACCGCCAACGGGGTACCCCTTGCACATGTTACAAGAGCTATCCCATAATAAAAATGACAAGGAAAGTAGACAATGAGCATCTCAACAATCTTCTTATTTACCATGGGAAAATGGTGTTTTTTTCTCTATTTCCGCTTTTCTCATCTTTTTTTCTCAATATCTATCTCCTTTTTATAAGAATAATGCTTCATAGATTGCTCACTATGGTGATGCTGCAAGTTTCCACTATGATTAAGCATGGCTTAGGCTAGCGGCCCATGCGTTTCTCTAATACACATACATTACTCCATGGACTTACAAGCTCCCCTTTCATTTCACACCGACGACATACATAAATAAAATATCATGATATCAACTAGGTACAATGTAGAAGTGCAATGTTGAAATCGTTCCCCATGACAGCATGGTTCTGTTAATCCCAACGTATAAGTGCAAGCATATACAACATAGATGACACAATGGTTCAAGTTTATTAGGGACAAGAAAAGTAAAGTGTGCCATCAAGTTCGTGAGAGCTTTAATCACTAATTTTCACATAACAAGTTTAATTCAGAAGGTAGATAAAAACATGAATATACTTGGAATAGCAAATGCTAATAGGTAGGTATGGTGGACTCTTTGGAATAACTTGGTTTTATTTGGAGTTGGATGCATGAATGGAACTCATACTTGGTATGGAGGCTAGCAAAAGACTGGGAGCGACCAACTAAGAGAGCAATAATGGCCATAATCATGCAAAGCGACAAAACATTATTAATTAAAGCATAAAGTGATATTACAAGTTGGAAACTAAATGATCATAGAGGCTATGGTGACTTGGTGTAGTCTTAACATGGTGTGAGCATGCGCCAAGTCAACCCAAATAAAGCATTAAACGAGAATACCACAATATTATGCTTTTATATGCTAAAACAACGCATGATTCTTTCAAGGCACATTATGCAATCTCAATTGTTTGTAACATGTCATGCTACAGCAATAATCACCAATTATAAAGCCAAAACAATATGAAGCATGACATGATAAAGTCTAAGTCACAGTCAAAAATAAGCTCCTTTTTACCACTTAAGCATGAATTTCCTACTCTTTTCCAATCCAAATCAACTTTATTTGCAAACTAATGCATGAATGTGGGGGTCCAACCTATTTATTCAAGCAAACTAAATTTAAAAACGAAAATGAAGACACTCCAAGAACAACACAATTGTGCATGATATGAAACAATAAAAATGAAGTGTTTGGAAGAAACCTGAAATTTTTATTGATGAAGAAGGGGATGCCTTGGGCATCCCCAAGCTTTGATGCTTGTACTGCTTGAATATTTCTTGGGGTGACATGAATGGCACCCCCAAGCTTGAACTTTTGTCCATTCTTCATCTTATCACATTACTCTTCCCTACACTTTAAAATTTCCTTCATACAAAACTTTACACAATCTTCATTAGCAACATTAGTGTACTCAAGATAATAAGTCTTTTGGTTCAGTTCCAACACAAGTAAAACTTCGATTAAAACAAAATTTACTGTAGACGTTCCTTTAAAAAGTTCAAATGATCAATGAGAACTCCAGAGAAATTGATTATGAGGCAAATGCAAGTAATGGCAGAAATCTGTCAAAACAGACCAGCAGGTAAAAACCAATTTTTTCGAAGACCTTATGTTGCTCAAATCGAAAAGTGTTGAACTAAAGAAAGTTGGATAACAACCTGGGGCAGAAGGACAAAAATTTACAGCTCAAACCGACGTACAGAGGATTTTCATGAATTTTTACAGCAAAGCACAAAAATCTGTTTCGGGATAGCAACTTTCCCAAGTCTTACTTCTCTCTCATTAAAGGTTACTCTTGGCACAAAATCCACACAAAAATGATAAGGGGAGGTTATTACTAAAGCAATAACTTCCAAGACTCAACAAAAGACTCCTAATTTTTTTTGGGTTATCTCCCGATAAGTGCTTTTCTTTAACGCCTTTGAGCTAGGCATAAGAAGTAAGAAAATAATCAACTATTCTCAAATGAAGAAGCATTAAGATCAATACCAGAAATATCTTCAACAAGGCAAGGTATATCATCCCAATAAGTTCTAGAGGATCCTCTCTAAGTACTCATGGGTTCACTATTTTCATCAAACGGGTTTTCAGGAACAATCCAATCAAAATTATTTTCTAAGGCTTCATTCATTCCTACAAGTTTAAAAGGTATTGGTATCTTTATTTCCTCCCCATCTTTAGGTTTGGTTTTATCCATTTCTTCTCGTGTACCAATAAGCATATTAAAATGAGCCTAGCATATTAAAATGATCGAAGACTTTTCTAGCTTCTTTAACAACATCATAGAATTCTTTAAGCAAGGTTTCCAGAATAAAATCTCTCTTTTCAGGGTCCTCAATATCTTTAAGTTTAAGAAACATTACTTGCATTATGGGGTTAAGGTTAACAAACCTAGCTTCCAACATGTGAACTAAAGGGGCTGCATCAATTTTATAATTTGGAGCAAGTTCTGGTAGGGATCTATCCTCAATATCCTCATGCTTGCTAACATGATTAAAGAATTATTCAATATTATATTTCCCAATTATAGAGCCACTACCTATTGAAAGGTCTTTCAGGGTGAACTTACGGATCAACATGGTGAGTTAGGAACTAGGTAACAACTATAGAAAGAACTAATAAAAATTTTTTGTGTTTTTTTTGATAAAAGAATGACTAATTTTTTGTGTTTTTTGATAAAGAAACAAGCAAACAAAGCAGAAATAAACTAAGAAAAAATGAAAACAAAGTAAAGATATTGATTATGAGGTACTCCCCTTGAGAAGATGTCCTTGACTCCCCAGCAACAGCGCCAGAATAATAGCTTGATGGCTCAAAATATATTCGAGCTCGTTGGGGAACCCTAAGAGGAAGGTATGATGACCACAACAGCAAGTTTTCCCTCAGTTATGAAACCAAGGTTATCGAACCAGTAGGAGCAAGGGAACACCTCCAAGGTGTTGTTTCCAACTTGGAATCCTGCACAACACAACCATAGAACTTTGCCCCCAACTTACAGTGAGGTTGTCAATCTCACCGGTTTTGCTATAAAAAAGATTAAACGTATTGTGTGGAAGATAGTAATTTCTTGCAGAAAGTAAATACAAAACAGTATATAGTAGATTGTAGATTGATAGTAAAAGAATGGACCGAGGTCCATAATTCACTAGAGGTGATTCTCCTTAAGATAGAAGACATGTTGGGTGAACAAATTACAGCGGGGCAATTGATAGACACCGAGAAAGCATACATGCATATACTAATCATCTTGACTCCTATGAGATTTTATTGGGCATTACAACATTTTACATAGACCGTAGTCCAACTGCATCTATGACTAATAATCCACCTTCAGGTTATCATCTGAACCCCTTCTAGTATTAAGTTGCAAGCAACAGATAATTACATTATGCAAAGTGTGTAAAGTAAACAGTACGATTGTTCTATGAACAAAGGATTGTTGTTTTCTCCCTAGTAGCAACAGCACATCTAGTACCTTAGAGATTTCTGTCACTTCCCCAGATTCCTAGAGGCATGAACCCACTATCGAGCATAAATACTCCCTCTTGGAGTTGCTAGCATCTACTCGGCCAATATAGCTACTAACAACGGAAAGCATGCAAGATCACAAATAACAAATACATGATAAAATCAATAATCAATCTGAAATAGCATCTCAATATCCATCGGATCCTCTACAAACACAATGTCAACACCCAGATTTTTAATCCTAGATGCCCGTTATGCCATACCTCGCAATCCCAGGATTACCATTTTTGCGAGACATAACGGATTGGATATCACAGTACATCATCCATTACAAACCATACATAATGTCTTACACAAATAAGGATCTCATGATCCAGTCTTAATAAAAAAGTAGCGGAAATAAAAGATAAGCGTAGTGGTGGGGTCCATCTTCAGGGGCACATGCAATGCTGACGAAGGCAGATAGTCCTAGTTATCATAGCCGTCCTATTGGCCATCATCTTGATAGTCTCCTTCATAGTCTGGCCATGATAATAGCCAGGGACAAAAGCCATGAGTACTCTTTAAGTACTCGCAAACTACCACTAACAAGTATTATACATCTAAGTTAAAATGCTAGCTCTATGTTTAACTATAAAGTTAGGTTTGAAACCTAAGCTGAGTTCAGAAGCAAAGAAAGATAAAGTAAAGCTCTAAAATCACTTAAGTTGGGAAGCTAGTGTTATAAACACAACCCTGTTGTGGTCAAGTCAAGATTCATCATTCATTTCAAGTTATTTGGAAAACATCTGACAATGAAACAGTATGGCCATTCCAACTGTCCATAACCGCGGACGCGGCTATTCGAATAGTTGACACTCTGCAGAGGTGGTACACTTTAACCACAAAATTCGATACATCTGTCAAGGATAACCTTGAATCATCATACTTAGAATGCAGATAATCAAACATTACCTTCCCTTTACACACCCTAGTATAAGCACCTCTCCTATGAGCATGGCCTCCCAACCATGACCATCACTCATCTTGGGCACTACATAGGTGGACAACATTGAGAGGTAGCCTCAGCTCAAACCTCTCCTGTGAGGGAACTAATACTAATGCATATAAATTTCTAGCTAAGCCTTACCCAATTCAGGTAGTGTGGTTGTACGGTAAATTTGGAATGGTATCGCATCCGAATCCAACCATTAGTTTTATAAAAGGGTTAAGGCTCATGCCTAAAATTTTTCATCATCATCAACCATTTGTGTTTCTCAACACATGGCAAAACATCTCAATAGAATGACTCATCATTCCAAGGTTTTCATAAATCATTTTCACCAAGTGTTCCCATCTAAAGTGACTCAAGTTTTTGATCTACTCTAAACTACTAAGTTAAGAGGGTTCACTAATGTGGAGAAGATGGGTTCAATCTCATACCATAGAATGACATCTAAAGGGGTTCTAGTTAGGTCAAGTTTTATACTTTTTATGCTACCTTCCAAACAAGTAAAGAACTTTGTGGAACTAAGGGAGTAAAGCTTGTAAATAAGACTTGGGGTAGTACTAGTCAAAGGGGGTGTGATCAAAGGATGCTTAGGGCATCCTTGCTAAACCATCTAGTTTGGTCCTAACTTGCTAAGCACTAAACTTGCAAGTGTCAGCTTGCACTGTTAATGGTGGCTTGCACTTGGATAGTGCTAGCTTGTTAATAGTATCTTGCCTTGGTTGGTGAAGTGGTTGAAGTTTTCTTCTTCTTCTTCTTCTTGGTAGAACTCCTCCTCCTCGAAAGCTTGGTCGGTACTATCGTCTATAAATACATACGGAGCACAAAATCACCAAACAATACTTATCTAGGCTAAGTAGCATTCTAAGACACACATTTGATGATCTATTATCATCACAAGCATCACAAGTTTAATTCAATGGTTTCATCCTTTTTATTTTAGAAAAGTAATTTCTACTCATTGAAAAATTAACAAAGATTTAATATTCACCACTTAAATATGGGATCATGTTGACACATGTCATCACCACATATCCTAACATGTGGGAATGAGAATTAAAGGTTGGATCAATATTACTTTGGTTTAAGTTCATTATTTAATGATTTAAAGTGACTAGAAATGCCTATATAGCATTATTTTGGTACTAGTCCAAAGTCACTGCATGTAAATCTTAATATTATTATATATTGAGATAGGTATGATGAAATGTGATTTTTGAGAGTTGGAATCAACTCAAAAGCTCACTTGGTTGATTTATAAAAATGTTGCAAGTTGCAAATACTTCTGTTTTGTTATTTTTATTAGGAGAGATCCGTAAATCTAATTGAATTAAATCCAATGGGCTTGGATAGATCATCCTCCTATCTTTCAGGCAAAATTAGTTTCATGCTATTTGGATTTGTAAAACTCCTAGCATTGAATTTTAAACTAGTGGACATAAACTAGATTTAACTAAAAAGAAAAATCCAGATTTGAACGGGTGGGCTAGCGCGGGAAAGAACTTGGGCCGGCCCAGTGGCGCTTCCGCGGCGCGGGGCTTAGCTGACAGGGGGTCCCATTTTCAGCGGTACTTAACACGTGAAACGGTACGCGCGCTGTGGGCCATAGGATTAGAAGGGGAATCTACGGCTGAGTGTCGTCGTCGACAACGAACAGGTCGCCGGCGAGCTCGAACCCTAGCGGCTCGGTGGGGGTCTGCTGGGGACGTACCAGGGCTCTAGCGACGATGGCGAGGCGGGCAAATGAACTGGAAGACGACGGCGAGGCGAGGCGCGGTTGCGACGGAGCTTGGGGTGTCCTAAATCGCAGGAGCCCTTCTCCTCCAGAGGCGGCTGCTCCGGCTCCAATTCTGGTGAGTTGCTGCTCCCCTTGCTCCGGCTAGAGGTGGGTGAGGTTCAGTGAGGTGAGGGGAGTGGAGTGGTTTGGAGAGAAGAGGCTGGGGAGGCCTCCTTTTATAGGCCCGACGGTGAGACCAAAGGGATTGGGCGGGCGACTCCGGCGACACGGCTACAGGCGGCTAGCGGCATGGCTGAGGATGGCGATCGACAGGCGGTCCCCTGGCGGTGCTCTAGGAAGTGAATACGGCCGTAGGAGCAGTGGCATGCAGTCTGGGCGAGGTGGCGCTCTGAGCGGCAGAGGCAGCAGTGTCCACGATGAGCGGTGGCTGTGAGGCGTTGGGCGGCGAACGGGGGTGTCTGGGGTGTTTCCCAGGTCGTGGCGGAGCGGTGGGCGCGGGCTGCGGTTGAGCGGCGACTTGTGCACGTGGGGACAGAGCGTGCTCTGCGGGCGGCATCGACATGGTGCGGTGGCACTGGGCGCGTGGTTTCCTCGGTGGTCCACTGCAGGGCTTTACTCGGGCAGGGGACAGAGGGTGGCGGTGAGGTGTTGGCTACTTCCTAGACATGGAGAGAGAGGGGGAGATGTTCTGCTGTGGTGAGGGCAAGGTTGGCCGACGAGAGGTGGCTCGGCATGGCATGGCAATGCCACTAGGGGCTAGGGGAGTGGGTGCTAAGGGCCTGGTTAGATCAAGAGGGGACAAAGAGATTATATGGAGATCAAATGGGGTCAAAACCCTGTTCAAAACAGTGAGCTATGTTTTAGGTTTAAACCTACCTGCCAAGTGTTTGATTAAATGGCCGCAAGAACTAAACTTTTGAATTTTGAGTTCAAAATTTTTGAGTGATCTCCACTGGTGCTAGGTAGTCTCTGGTTGCAAGGGTTTTGGAAGTGGAGCTCAAATAGGTGGTTTTTGGAATAGGGGTGATCTATGCATATGCATTGGATTCAATTTTCAAATGCCATTTAAAATAAGTAAAAGAATGTTTTTAGCAGATCAAAAGGTGGGCCTTGGTACCTCATTAGGTGTACTAGCAAGGGGTGCAAAGATCATGAATTGTTTCTATTAAGAAATGAGTGCTAGGAACACTCAAAGTAGTGTAGTGGATAAAAATGGCCAAAATGACCATTCCTCCTTTTTAATTCTTTTTGATTTGATTTTCTTTAGGAAAAGTTTGGGAATGATGTAGATGATGTTTAATTCACTTAAGAAACATTTTAGAAGCAAATGATCACACAATTATGGCAATTCAAAACAACTCCTATTTTAAATGCATACTTATATGAATGCTTTCATTTTAAATTTGCAAATGTTTTTTTGTTAACCCCAAATTTGATGATTTAGATCTTGATAAGCTTGGATTGAAGTTTTGGGATGTTACAAACCTTCCCCCCTTAAACAAAATCTCGTCCCGAGATTTACAAAGAAAACTAGGAACTAAAGAGATTTGGGAACTTTGTCCTAATGTAATCTCCGCACTCCCAAGTAGCTTCCTCCTCGGTATGGTTGCTCCACTGTATTTTGAGAAACTTGATACTCCTGGTCCTGGTTGTTCTGTAGGCTTCTTCTAGGAAATGAATGGGCACTTCCCGATAGGTCAGGTCATTATTGATTTCTACAGCTTTGTGATCGATGTTCTTGAAAACCTCAGTCTTCTCCGGCACTTCCAGACATTTGCGAAGTAACGAGATATGGAACACATTGTGGATGGCTGACATCTCTTCAGGCAGTTCCAGCTTATACGATACTTCTCCTCGACGGTTCAGAATCTTGAAAGGTCTGATATATGTAGGGGCTAACTTTCCCTTCAGACTAAAGCGTTGAGTTCCTTTCAATGGTGAAACCTTGAGATATACAAAATCTCCGACATTGGAAGTCAGGTCTCTCCTTCGCTTGTCAGCATAACTCTTCTATCTGGATTAGGCAGTCTTGAGGTGCTCACGGACTTTGTGAACTTTCTCTTCTACTTCTTAGAGAACGTCGGGTCCAAAGATCTGACTCTCTCCTACTTGTGACCAATTCAAACGGGTATGGCACTTTCTTCCATATAGGAATTCAAATGGTGCCATCTGCAAACTAGCTTGATAACTGTTGTTATATTAGAATTCCGCGAAAGGCATGCAATCTACCCATTTTGATCCGTATTCCAAAACTAAAGCTCTAAGAATATCCTCTAGGATCTGGTTGACTCTCTTAGTCTGTCCATCTGTTTGCGGGTGATATGATGTGCTGAAATTCAACTTGGTTCCTAATCCTTCTTGGACTTTCTACCAAAATCTCAAGGTAAACTGAGTTCCTCGATCTGATACTATGGTCTTGGGGGTTCCATGCAGACTAACAATCCTAGCAATGTACAGCTCTGCTAACTTTGCACTCTGGTAAGTTGTCTTGACAGGTATAAAGTGGGTTACCTTGGACAGTCTATCAACTATGACCCAGATTGAGTCATTTCCCCTACTAGAAGTAGGCAAACCGGTGATAAAGTCTATTCCGACGGAATCCCATTTCCATTCCGGAATCTGCAATGGTTACAACAGTCTTGCAGGTCTCTGATGCTCTGCCTGGCCTCTTTGACATATGTCACATTTGGCGATGTAGCTTCCGATCTCTCTCTTCATCTTGTGCCACCAAAATTGTTCTTTCAAATCCTGATACATCTTTGTTCCTCCGGGGTGGATAGAATAAAGAGTATCATGAGCTTCCTTCATGATAACTTCCTTCAGCTCCAAATCTGCTGGAACACAGATACGTCCTTTGTACCACAGTACTCCTTCTTCATCTTCAGTGAATCCAGGTACCTTTCCTGTACCAATACGACGTCTGATTCCGTCGATACTTTCATTTCCCTTCTGGGCTTCCTTGATTTGGCTAATCAAAGTGGGTTGAAGTTCAATCCTATCTAGGAATCCTTTGCTAACTAATTCAGTCCTGAACTGCTCCAACTCTTCATACAAACTTGGTTGCTTCTCCTTGATCATGGTGTTAAGCCTACACGACAATCTGCTAAGAGCATCCGCTACCACATTGGCTTTTCCGAGGTGATAGTGAATGTCAATGTCGTAATCCTTGATTAACTCGATACATCTCCTTTGCCTCATATTCAGCTCCTTCTGAGTGAAGATGTATTTTAAGCTCTTGTGATCTGAGTAAATCTCACAGTGATTACCCATCAAATAATGACGCCATGTCTTCAATGCTAGAACCACAACTGCTAGCTCAATATCATGGGTTGGGTAGTTCTGCTCATGCTGCTTTAGTTGTCGAGACAGATAGGGGTGACTTTGCCTTCTTGCATCAATACACATCCTAGACCAATCTTGGATGCGTCACAATACACATCAAAGGGCTTCTTGATGTCAGGCATGACCAATATTGGGGCGGATATCAATCTCTTCTTCAGCTCCTGGAAACTGGTTTCACACTTGTCGGTCCATTCAAACTTCTTATCCTTCTTCAACAATTGGTTCATTGGTCGGGCTATGCTCGAGAATCCTTTCTACGAACTTGCGGTAATATCCCGCTAATCCGAGAAATGCACGGACTTGGGTTTGAGTGGTTGGGGCTTCCCATTCTTCGACATCTTTGATCTTGGCGGGATCAACAGAGACTCCTCCGGCAGACACAATATGTCCCAGGAATCCTACTTGTTTCAACCAAAACTCACACTTGCTGAACTTGGCATATAACTGATGCTCTCTCAGGGTTTCTAGGATAACTCTCAGATGTTTCTCATGCTCTTCTTCTCACTTGGAGTAGATAAGGATGTCTTCGATAAACACAACTACAAACTTATCTAGGAAATTCATAAAGATCTTATTCATGAGATTCATGAAATAAGCAGGGGCATTGGTTAATCCAAAAGACATAATCGTATACTCATATAAACCATAGCAAGTAGTAAAGGCGGTCTTCGGAATATCCGTTGCACGAATCTTAAGTTGGTGATAACCAGTCCTAAGATCAATCTTTGAAAATACTTGGGCTCCAGTCAATTGATCAAATAGATCCTCTATCTTTGGCAAGGGGTACTTGTTCTTGATGGTGACATCATTCAACTTTCTGTAATCTGTGCACAGCCGGTTGCCTCCATCTTTCTTGTCGACGAATAACACTGGTGATCTCCATGGCGATGCACTTGGTTGAATCAAGCCTTTGGCTAGCATAGCATCCAACTGCTTCTTCAGTTCCACTAACTCTGAGGGGTTCATGCTATAGGGTCTCTGGGCTATAGGTCCGGTTCCGGGGATTAGTTCAATAATGAACTCAATATCCCTATCCGGAGGCATACCTGGCAATTCATCTAGAAATACATCAGGGTATGCACAGACTACTCTGACTTGGTCTGTGGTGGGCAAGGCTACACTCTGGTTGCACTTGAATTGACGGGGTAAGGTTTCAGAGATATGCTCTACTGTTACTCCAGAACTACTGGTCATGGTGATGGCTTTCTTAGCACAGTCTATCAATCCTTTATGCCTTGACATCTAGTCCATACCTAGTACTACTTCCAATCCTTTGGTTCCAAGTACAATTAGGTGGCATAAAAATCTATCCCATGTATTCTTATAGGTACAGCTTTGCAAATTTTTCTAGCTTTGGTTGTTGAACCGGGGATTTGAACTATCATGACATGCTTCAGGTTGGTTGGACGAATCTTACTAGTGCATGCAAATTCTTCGGTGACAAATGAATGCGATGCCCCCAAATCAAACAATACTCTTGCTAAAACTGAGTTGACAGAAAACATACCTAGCACTACATCTGGCGCTTCCTGGGCTTCTTCTGCATTCATGTGGAAGAGACGGCCATTGCAGTTGTGAGGGTTCCCTGGGGAAAATCTCCTTCCTGGTTGAACACGACGCTGCTGCCGAGCTGGGGCATTCTCATTGGCATTGGCTGCAGTCTTCTTGGGACACTCATTGGAGTAGTGACCCTTCACTCTACACTCGAAACAAGTGATCTGGGACTTGTCCTTAACTGCGACAGGTACAACATTGCTGCCAGTTCTTGGTGCAGTGTTGTTGTTGTTGTTCTTGGGAGGTGCACGATTGAAGTTGTTGGCATTACCGGAGTTGTGATTGTTTTCTCCGGACTTCACATTGCCTCCGCTACGGTTGGGGTAGCTTGGGCGAGATGTTGGGGGTCGGTTGTTCCTTGGTGCATATCCCGGTGAAGGGTTGGGACGGTACTTCTGGTGACTGTTGGATCCAGACTGCTGCATCATACGATGCTTGCGTTTGTCGTTTGCCTGGTTAATCTTCCCTTCCATCTGGATGGCAGAGTCGACTAGCTCTTCGAGATCCTGGAAACGGATATTGACGAGGACAGTCTGCATCTCATCATGCAGTCCGTTTAAGAATCTCTTCTTCTTCTTGGCCTCCGTGTTGATCTCATCAGGTGCATATCTGGCAAGTGACAAGAATCTGTCATGGTACTCCACCACAGTCATTCTTACTTGCTTCAATTTGCGAAACTG
Organism: Avena eriantha; assembly: GCA_910589775.1. NCBI lineage: Eukaryota > Viridiplantae > Streptophyta > Magnoliopsida > Poales > Poaceae > Avena > Avena eriantha. The sequence goes on from OU342745.1 coordinate 44,564,525, forward strand.
ATCTCTCATTCTGTTGACTAGTCCCTGCGGCACGTGGGTGCGGCTGAACTTGACTTTGAATGCTTCCCATGTCATCACTTGACCATGGTTCATATTGCGGATGCTATTCCACCAAGCTCTTGCATCTCCTGCTAGATAGTGGGTGGCGAAGAGAACTTTCTCATTTTCATCAAATCTGGCAACTTCTAAGTTGTTTTCCATGGTCTGTAACCAGTCATCAGCATCTAATGGGTTCTCAGATTGATTAAAGCTTGGGGGATTGGTGTTCTAAATTTTTTTGAGTTTGGATCTCTAGTGATCCTGGTTTCCATGCCCTTGGTTGTTGAGAGCCATCTGGGCGATGTGTTGAAGTGTTGCTAAGTTGGCTTGGCGTTCTGCCCGGCTTGCTTCACGGTCTGCAATGAGATTCTGCAAGATCTGCAGCATTGGGTCTTGCGACGAGCTGCTCCCTCCTTGGTTTCCACGAGTCATCTGAAGATTGAGATATAGGGGTAAGAGGGAAATTCTAAGGTTCATGGTTTTGGGTTTTCAAAGCTAAAACTTTGAGTTAGACTCAGGTTTTTCAACTAACTTCACTTTCATTGATGCAAGCAAGCACTCGATACAACACACACCACAACAATCAAAGGGAAAACAGATGGTTTCAAGAACCATTCTGTAAGCTACGATACAGTGAGACCGATACATCTCATGCTACGACAGTGATCTAGTGCATCTACTCATCGTCGATGAAGTCGGAGTCCTCATCATTGGTGTAGAAGTCCACGGCATCCTCCTCTAGAAAGTCATCATCGTTGCTGAGGTAAGAATCCATGTCTCCCTGGATGTCTTCACCCTCATCTTCTTCTTCCTTTGCGGCAAGCTGAGCTTCCTGCTCCTTGATGGTCTTCTCAAGGTCGGCCACCTTCTTGCAAAGACGGGCGATGGTGCGATCCTTCTTGGCACGTTGACGGCGAAGAGACTGGCGGTCTTGGACAAGTAGTGCGAAAGTCTGGGCCTTCTGGTTGGCAATGGCACAGTTTTGGTTGGCTAACTCCCTGGCATTGTCCAGTTCCTGCTGTCTGTCGTGAAGAAAGAAGTCAAGGTTCTCCACTTGACGCCTCAACTTGGGGTGACCCGGCATCTCCATTGGCATTCCCATGAAGTCACGTCTTGCATAGTGGGCAAAACGGGTTCCTTGGACCTTGTTGACGCTGAGGGCACATAGACGTGCGAGAGCTTCATGCATGGCCCTGGCTAAGCCATCTAGCCAGTTGTTCTCTCTCACGGAGAACTGAATTCTCCCAGAAGTTGGTGCTTCGATGCTTCCTCTAAGATCCGCAGTGACTAGCCACTATAAGTCTCCTCCTGGGGGTCCTGGAAGTTGAGCTCCAAGAAACTCCGGGTGCGGGCGTCCCAGTAACTCTGACAGTGAATCCAGATCCCTCTCGAAGATCAGTTGACCTATGTTTCCCAACTGGTAAAACTTGCTGAACTGAGTCTCCATCTACAAGAATTAAGGATGAGGAAGTTAGTGAAGTGATCAAGTGTGTCGAATTTTAAGTAGTAGTATAAGAATTTTGGGTATCATGAATTTTTGAGAAAGAATCCACGAGGGTAAGAGAGAAGATAGTTTTTCATAAATACTCACTTTGGTTTTGAAACTAAATTTTTGTTTGACGTCAAATCTAACTAGGGTCCCCTATGGTCAGGATGGCTCTGATACCAACTTGTCAACATCCGGATTTTTAATCCCAGATGCCCGTTATGCCATACCTCGCAATCCCAGGATTACCATTTTTGCGAAACATAACGGATTGGATATCACAGTACATCATCCATTACAAACGATACATAAGGTCTTACACAAATAAGGATCTCATGATCCAGTCTTAATACAACAAGCAGCGGAAATAAAAGATAAGCGTAGCGGTTGGGTCCATCTTCAGGGGCACAGGCAATGCTAATGAAGGCAGATAGTCCTAGTTATCATAGCCGTCCTGTTGGGCATCATCTTGATAGTCTCCTTCATAGTCTGCCCATGATAATAGCCAAGGACAAAAGCCACGAGTACTCTTTAAGTACTCGCAAACTACCACTAACAAGTATTATACATATAAGTTAAAATGATAGCTCTATGTTTAACTATAAAGTTAGGTTTGAAACCTAAGCTGAGTTCAGAAGCAAAGAAAGATAAAGTAAAGCTCTAGAATCACTTTAGTTGGGAAGCTAGTGTCATAAACACAACCCTGTTGTGGTCAAGTCAAGATTCATCATTCATTTCAAGTTATTTGGAAAACATCTGACAACGAAACAGTATGGCCATTCCAACTATCCATAACCGCGGACGCGGCTATTCGAATAGTTTGACACTCCGCAGAGGTGGTACACTTTCACCACAAGATTCGATACATCTGTCAGGGATAACCCTGAATCATCATACTTAGTATGCAGATAATCAAACATAACATTCCCTTTACACACCCTGGTATAAGCACCTCTCCTATGAGGATGGCCTCCCAACCATGACCATCAGTCATCTTGGGCACTTCATAGGTGGACAACATTGAGAGGTAGCCTCAGCTCAAACCTCTCCCGTGAGGGAACTAATACTAATGCATATAAATTTCTAGCTAAGCCTTACCCAATTCTGGTAGTGTGGTTGTACGGTAAATTTGGAATGGTATCGCATCCGAATCCAACCATCAGTTTTATAAAAGGGTTAAGGCGCATGCCTCAACATTTTCATCATCATCAACCATTTGTGTTTCTCAACACATGGCAAAACATCTCAATAGAATGACTCATCATTCCAAGGTTTTCATAACTCATTTTCACCAAGTGTTCCCATCTAAAGTGACTCAAGTTTTTGATCTACTCTAAACTACTAAGTTAAGAGGGTTCACTAATGTGGAAAAGATGGGTTTAATCTCATGCCATAGAATGACATCTAAAGGGGTTCTAATTAGGTCAAGTTTTATACTTTTTATGCTACCTTCCAAACAAGTAAAGAACTTTGTGGAACTAAGGGAGTAAAGCTTGTAAATAAGACTTGGGGTAGTACTAGTCAAAGGGGTGTGATCAAAGCATGCTTATGGCATCCTTGCTAAACCATCTAGTTTGGTCCTAACTTGCTAAACACTAAACTTGCAAGTGTCAGCTTGCACTGTTAATGGTGGCTTGCACTGTTAATGGTGGCTTGCACTTGGATAGTGCTAGCTTGTTAATAGTAGCTTGCCTTGGTTGGTGCAGTGGTTGAAGTTTTCTTCTTCTTCTTATTTGTAGAACTCCTCCTCCTCCTCGAAACCTTGGTCAGTACTATCGTCATAAATACATACGGAGCACACAATCACCAAACAATACTTAACTAGGCTAAGTAGCCTTCTAAGACACACATTTGATGATCTATTATCATCACAAGCATCACAAGTTTAATTCAATGGTTTCATCCTTTTTATTTTAGAAAAGTAATTTCTACTCATTTAAAAATTAACTAAGATTTAATATTCACCACTTAAAATATGGGATCATTTTGACACATGTCATCACCACATATCCTAACATGTGGGAATGAGAATTAAAGGTTGGATCAATATTACTTTGGTTTATGTTCATTATTTAATGATTTAAAGTGACTAGAAATGCCTATATAGCATTATTTTGGTACTAGTTCAAAGTCACTGCATGTAAATCTTAATATTATTACATAGTTGGAATCAACTCAAAAGCTCACTTGGTTGATTTTATAAAAATGTTGCAAGTTGCAAATACTTCTGTTTTGTTATTTTTATTAGGAGAGATCTATAACTCTAACTGAATTAAATCCAATGGGCTTGGATAGATCATCCTCCTATCTTTCAGGCAAAATTAGTTTCATGCTATTTGGATTTGTAAAACTCCCAGCATTGAATTTTAAACTAGTGGATAGAAACTAGATTTAACTAAAAAGAAAAATCCAGATTTGAACGGGTGGGCTAGCGCGGGAAAGAACTTGGGCCAGCCCAGTGGCGCTTCCGCGGCGCGGGGCTCAGCTGACAGGGGGTCCCGCTTGTCAGCGGCACTTAACACGCGAAACGGTACGCGCACTGTGGGCCGTAGGATTAGAAGGGGAATCTACGACTGAGGGTCGTCGTCGACGACGAACAGGTCGCCGGCGAGCTCGAACCCTAGCGGCTCAGGTGGGGTCTGCTGGGGACGTACCAGGGCTCCAAGTGTTTGATTAAATGGCCGCAAGAACTAAACTTTTGAATTTTGAGTTCAAATTTTTTGAGTGATCTCCGCTGGTGCTAGGTAGTCTCTGGTTGCAAGGGTTTTGGAAGTGGAGCTCAAATAGGTGGTTTTTGGAATAGGGGTGATCTATGCATATGCATTGGATTCAATTTTCAAATGCCATTTAAAATAAGTAAAAGAATGTTTTTAGCAGATCAAAAGGTGGGCCTTGGTACCTCATTAGGTGTACTAGCAAGGGGTGCAAAGATCATGAATTGTTTCTGTGAAGAAATGAGTGCTAGGAACACTCAAAGTAGTGTAGTGGATAAAAATGGCCAAAATGACCATTCCTCCTTTTTAATTCTTTTTGATTTGATTTTCTTTAGGAAAAGTTTGGGAATGATGTTTAATTCACTGAAGAAACATTGTAGAAGCAAAGGATCACACAATTATGGCAATTCAAAACAACTCCTTTTTTAAATGCACACTTATATGAATGCTTTCATTTTAAATTTGCAAAAGTTTTTTTGTTAACCCCAAATTTGATGATTTAGATCTTGATAAGCTTGGATTGAAGTTTTGGGATGTTACACACAACATGTAAGATTACAAATAGATGATCTTGATCATGAATGGTGCTCACAAAATCTAAACATGGTAGCACAAAGGAGAACAAACAACCATCTAGTTACTACATGGACCCGTAGTCTAGGGATGAATTACTCACGCATCACACCGGAGGTAGGCATGGTAATGACGAAGGCCTCCAGGGTGATCTCTCCCCTCCAGCAGGGTGTCGGGAAGAGCTTCAGATCCCTCCCGATCTAGGGATGGAGATGGCGACGGCTACAGACTCTTGCGTGCAATTTTGATCAGGTCCTTAGGGTTTTTGTCCCGGAGGCAATATATATGCGAAGGGGCAAGGTTGGTGGAGTGCCAGGGGCCCACACCACCTGGTGGCACGGCTAAGGCTAGCCGCGCCACCACCAGGTGTGGCTGGCCTGGCTCCCCTCTTTGTCTCCCCTACGGACTCCTTGTTCCTTCTGGTGAAATATTAACTTGGGCTTTTGTCCGGTCCAATTCTGAGAATATTTCCTTACTAGCTTTTCTGAAACCAAAAACAGCAGAAAACAGGCAACTGGCACTGTGGCATCTTGTTAATAGGTTAGTTCTAGAAAATGTGTAAAAATACTCCAAAGTGTGGACAAAACATAAGAAAGTAGATATAAAATAAGCATGGAACATCAAAAATTATAGATACGTTTGCAACGTATCATGCAGCTGTGAGGAGAATCCTCAAGTTCATGGCCCAGCTGGTAAAGTTGCTACCATTTGCCGCAAGTTTCTCTTTCTCCATGAACACATTGAAATTAAAAGCAGGTGGTATCATCTACAACAAATTAGTAAAGTTTAGACTAAGTTTATGATAGATCGAGTTCAGCTAATCAAATTATGAATGAACTCCCACTCAAAAACAACATCCCTCGCGTCTTTTTGGTGATTACATGAACCAAATCCACTACACCAAGTCTGATCATCACGTGATTCGGTGTAGCTTCAAAGGTGAGCATGTATATGGGCATCATATCAACTATATGACTCATGCTTAACCTTAGTACATGCTAGGCTCGCAAGGTAAGAACCTTAGTACTCGCGTGTGTAAAACTATCTTACACCCGTTGTATGGAAGTGCAGAGTCTAGTACACCCAATCATCACGTGATGTCTCGAAACACGATTCATAGAACGGTGCATACTTAAGGAAGAACATAATTTTTTATCTTGATATTTAAATGAGGGATCATCTTATAATGCTACTAAAGCGCCAAACAAGCAATATAAGATGCAAACATCAAATGTGCAAAGTGAAATGATATGGTTCTTGCACTTGATCACTATCATATGCATCGTGGTATGATCTTTATCATTCCTTTGTGTGTAAGGCCAAGGTCTATGGAACTTACACGCTAGGTGTGTTGCAAGAGTATCAACTATACATCAACTTACAACATTACCATATCATGACACCAGCCCAGCAATGATCTAAACTAGATGCTTCTAATTATCATTTGCAAGTTTTATGTGGCTTAGGGCTTTCGAAGATAGAACCTATCAACACCCCAATTTTTAATCCTAGATGCCTGTTATGCCATACATCGCAATCCCAGTATTACCATTTTTGCGAGACATAACAGATTGGATATCACAGTACATCATCCATTACAAACCATAATAAGGTCTTACACAAATAAAGGATCTCATGATCCTGTCTTAATACAAACAAGCAGCGGAATAATAAGCGTAGTAGTGGGTTCCATCTTCAGAGTCACATGCAATGCTGACGATGCGAGATGATCCTAGTTGTCGTACCCGTCCTACTATACATCTTCTTGATAGTCCTCCTCATAGTCTAGCCACGGGAATAGCCAGGGAAAAATCCATGAGTCCTCTTTAAGTACTCGCAAACTATCATTAACAAGTAAGGTAGTTCTAGTAGGAATACTAAGCTCTAAGTTTATTTGCAAAAGGCCAGATTTATCTAAACTGAGTTTAGAAGTAAAGAAAACTAAGTAAATGTTCTAAATCACTTTAAGTGGGAACCTACCTTTCATATTCACAACCCTGTTGTGGTCAAGTCAAAATCATAGATCACTTCACAAGTCATTTTGAAAACATCTGACGATTGAACAGTATGGCCACTCCAACTGTCCATGACCGCAGATGCGGCTATTCGAATAGTTTGACACTCTGTAGAGGGGGTACACTTTCACCACAAAATTTGATACATCCGTCAGGGATAACCCTGAATCATCATACTTAGTATGCGGATAATCAATCATAACCTTTCCTTTACACACTCTAGTATAAGCACCTTCCCTTTGAGCTTGGCCTCCCAGCCATGGCCATCTGCCATCCTGGGCACTTCATACTTGGACATCATCAAGAGGTAGCCTCAGCTCAAACCTCTTCCACAAGGGAACCCATACTAATGCATATAAACTTCCGGCTAAGCCTTACCCAATTCAGGTATTGTGGTTGTACGGTAAAATTGGAATGGTATCTCATCCGAACCCAACCATCAGTTTTTATAAAGGGATAAGGCTCATGCCTCAATATTTTCATCATCAAATCCATTTGTGTTTCTCAACACATGTCAAAACATTTCAATAGAATGACTCATCATTCCAATGTTTTCATAATCATTTTCAGCAAGTATTCCCATCTAAAGTGATCAAGTTTTATGCTTAGCACTAGCCACTAAATTAAGAGTGTTCACTAATGAGGGTTGCTAATCTTCAATCTCATGCCATAGAATGACATCTAGTATAGGCCTAGTTTTATACTCTTTATGCTATCTATAATATCTTTCCAAAATCCTCACAATGCACTAACTAAAAGTAAAGAAACTTTGGTAAAGTAAAAAGTAAAGCTTGCAAGTAAAACTTGGGATGGGTATAAATCAAAGGTATATAACCAAAGCATGCCTAATGCATATTTCTTAGGTTATCTTGCAACTAGTGATGGCTTGCAAGTACTAGTTTGCCAATAATAGCTTGCCTTGATTGGTGAAGTGATTGATGTTTTCTTCGTCTTCTTTAGGGTAGAAGTCCTCCTCCTCGTATCCTTGGTCGGTACTATCATCTATAAAAGAATACGGGGTACACAATCACCAAACAATACTTAACTAGTCTATTTAGCACACTAAGGCTCACACTTGATGATCTAGTATCATCACATGAAATAAAGAACTAGTTTTCTTTAGTTTATTTGAGAAAAGTAATTTCTACTCATTGAATTTAATTAAGATTTAATATTCTCCAATCAAAATATGGGATCATGTTGACACATGTCATCACCACACATTCTAATACATGGGAATGTGATTTAAAGGGTTGGTCACATTTTATAAAGTTTAAGATTATTACTTAATAGATTTAAAGTGACTACAAATGCCCTAATAGCATTCTTTTGGTACTAGTCCAAAATCACTGCATGCAAACCTAGATATTTTTACATATTCAGATAGATATTATCAAATGTGATTTTTGAGAGTTGGAATCAACTCAAAAGCTATTATGGTTGATTTTTGCAAAATGTTTGAAGTTGCAAAAGTCTTTGTCGTGTTATTTTTGCTATAGATTATCTCTAACTCCAAATGATTTAAATACAACAGGGTTTGATAGATAATTTAATTTCCTATGTAGAAAAATTTAACTCATGCAATTTGGTTCATTGAAACTCTCTGAATTGATTTTTGAATAAGTGGGCAGAAGCTAGTTTAACTAAAAAGGAAAAACAATAGTTGAATTTCTAGGCCTGCGCGGGAAAGCTAAATGGGCCGGCCCAACTGCACAGCACAGCGCAGCGTGCGGCTGACAGAGGGGGTCCACTCGTCATCGAGACTAACTACGCGAAGCGGTATCGTTTAACCTGAGCCCTACGATTAGAAGTAAGATCGACGACTGAGGGTCGTCATCGACGACAAACAGCTCCGACGAGCAAAATGACCTAGCGCGGCGGTGGGGGTCTCGCGGGGCTCGCCTGGGCTCCATCTAGGGTCAGAGATGGGGGCAATCGACGTGGTAGACAATGGCGAGGCGAGGCGCGGACACGGCAGGGCTTGGGGTGGTCGGAATCGCTATCGCCCTTCTCCTCCAGCAGCGACGGACTCTAGTGAAATTCCAGCGTGGTGGTGCTCGCATTGCTCCGAGGAGAAGTGGGGAAGGCCAGTGAGGAGTAGGGAGTGAGGTGGTGTGGATAAATGGGGTGGTGAGGCCCTCTATTTATACACCGACGAGGTGACCGAGCGGGATGGGTTGGCGTCTCCGACGAGGACGGTACAACAAGCTAAAGGCCTGTGCGAGGGTGTAGGACGGTGCGGTGCTCCCTGGCAGTTCTAATGGAAGTAAGGGCACAACACGAAGCGGTCTAGTTTGGTCTAGCGCGTGTGGCGCTCCGCACAGGACAAGCAGCATTCTCGACGGTGCGCGGGAGCTATGGGTCACGCGGAGGCGAACGAGGGTGTCTACTGGGTTGGCGTGATCATGGCGAGGCTGCGCGTGCACGGTGTGGGCAAGGCGCAAGCTGGGCGAGCTGGTCGGGCGCGACGCTCTAGCGCACTCTCGGCATGGCGCATAGTGGTTTGGGCACGGCGAGTTAGGGTGGTCCAGGGCTTAGCTTCGATCGTGGGGTGGACAGGGGGTGGCGGTAGGCTGCGGCACACCTCCTAGACATCCTGGATGGGCGCATGGCGGTCTACTGCGAGCTGGCCGTGGTCGGCTAGCGATGACCAATTTCGGGCAGTGCTCCACTGTGCAAACGGTGAAGGGGGAGCTAGTCTGGGGCTGGGATAGACTTAGGGGAGACAGAGGAGTAAAGAGGGGACCAATTGGTTGACTATTACTGTGCACAACAGCGAAGTTAGGCTAGAGGTTTATCTGTGCAGACAAGGTGTTTGTGTTAATGGCTGCAAGAATTTCAAATTCAAATTTTTGGGTGAAATTTGGTGGGGGTGCTTGTCTCATTCTTCAGTGTCTGGGATTGCTTGGGATTTTCATGTGGAATTGACTTGGGTGGTTTTTGTAAAATGTGGATCTTAACATATACACTTGATTCAAATTTGGATTTTCCTTTAAATTGATTTCGAATTTGATTATGTTGAAGGATAAAGTGGGCCTTGGTTCATTTTTACTTAGTATAGCAAGGGGTGAAAAGAAATGGAATTGCTTCTGTTAGAAATTCTTCTCTAGGAACACCTAAAGTGGCCTAGTGGTTGATTTTGGTCAAAATGACAATTTGCTTTATTTATTCACATTTGATTTCTTTCTCTTTGGATTTTGTTTGTAAATGGTCTAGATGATGTGGCATTCACCTTTAAACCATTTCACAACATTTAGACCAATCATTCATGACATATACACTCAATTATATACTAATGCAAACACACATGCATTAATATTCATGTTATTAATAAAAGTTTTTGTTAACCCAAAATGGGTGATTAGAATTTGATAATCTTGATCAGAAGATTTGGGGTGTTATAAACCTTCCCTGCTTAAACAAAATCTCGTCCCGAGATTTAAGAAAAACTAGGAACTAAAGAGATCTGGAAACTCGGTCCTAATATAATCTTCTCGCTCCTAGGTAGCTTCTTCTTCGGTATGGTTGCTCCATTGGATCTTGAGAAATTTGATACTCCGGGTTCTGGTGGTTCTGAAGGCTTCTTCCAAAATACGAATGGTTACTTCACGATACGTCAGATCCTTGTTGATATGAATGGCTTGGTGATCGATGTTCTTGAACAATTCGGTCTTCTCCGGAACTTCTAAGGACTTGCGAAGTAATGAGATATGGAACACATTATGGATGGCTGGCATCTCTTCTGGCAGTTCCAGTTGATAAGGGTCACATATATCTGGGGGCTAACTTTCCTTTCAGCTGAAAATGCTGCATTCCTTTCAATAGCAAAACTTTGAGATACACAAAACCTCCGACGTTGAAAGTCAGGTCTCTACGTCTCTTTTAGCATAACTCTTCTATCTGGATTGGGCGGTCCTGAGGTGCTCATGGTCTTTGTGAACCTTCTCTTCAGCTTCTCGTAGGATGCCAGGTCCAAAAATCTGACTATCTCCTACTTGCGACCAATTCAAAGGGGTATGGCACTTTCTTCCATACAGAAATTCAAATGGGGACATTTGCAAACTGGCTTGACAACTGTTGTTGTATGAGGATTCTACGAAAGGCAGACAATCTTCCCATATATATCCATACTCTAGCACACAAGCTCTCAACATATCCTCTAAGATTTGGTTGACTCTTTCAGTCTGTCCATCGGTCTGCGGGTGATAAGCTGTGCTGAAGTTCAGCTTGGTTCCTAATCCTTCTTGGACTTTCTTCCAAAAATCTTAAGGTAAACTGGCTTCCTCGATCCGACACTATCGTCTTGGAGGTTCCATGCAAACTGACAATTCTAGCAATGTACAACTCTGCTAGCTTCAAACTCTGGTAGGTTATCTTGATAAGTATAAAATGGGCTACCTTGGACAGTCTATCAACTATGACCCAGATAGAGTCATTTCCCCTACTAGAAGTAGGGAAACCGGTGATAAAGTCCATTTCGACGGAATCCCATTTCCATTCCGGAATCTGCAATGGTTGCAAAAGTCCTGCGGGTCTTTGATGTTCCGCTTTGACTCTCTGACAGATATCACACTTGGCTATGTAGCTTCCAATTTCTCTCTTCATCTTGTGCCACCAAAATTGCTCCTTCAAATCCTGATACATCTTCGTTCCTCTGGAGTGGATAGAATAAAGAGTATCATGAGCTTCCTGCATGATAACTTGCTGCAACTCCGAATCTGCTGGCACACAGATACGTCCTTTCTACCACAGAACTCCTTCTTCATCTTCGGTAAATCCAGGTACCTTTCCTGTACCAATACGAAGTTTGATTCTGTCGATACTTGCATTTCCCTTCTGTGCTTCCTTGATTTGGCTAATCAAAGTGGGTTGAATTTGAATGCTAGCTAAAAATCCTTTGGTAACTAGCTCCATTCTAAACTGCTCCAACTCCTCATGCAAACTTGGCTGGGCTTCTTTGATCATGGTGTTTAATCTACATGGCAATCTGCTAAGAGCATCCGCTGCCACATTGGCTTTGCCGGGGTGATAGTGAATGTCAAAGTCATAATCCTTGATTAACTCTATCCATCTCCTTTGCCTCATATTCAGCTCCTTCTGGGTGAAAATATACTTTAGACTCTTGTGATCCGAGTAAATATCACAACGGTTACCCATAAGGTAATGACGCCATGTCTTCAAAGCTAAAACTACAGCTGCTAGTTCAAGATCATGGGTAGGGTAGTTTTGCTCATGCTGCTTCAGTTGTCGAGACATATATGCTATGACTTTGCCTTCTTGCATCAACACACATCCGAGAACAATCTTGGATGCATCACAATACACATCAAAGGGCTTCTTGATATCTAGCATAATCAAGATTGGAGCTAAAATCAATTTCTTCTTGAGCTCTTGAAAACTTGCTTCACATTTCTCGCTCCATTCAAACTTCTTGTCTTTGTTCAACAATTGGGTCATCTGTCTTGTGATGCTCGAAAATCCTTCAACAAACTTGCGGTAGTATCCCGCTAATCCGAGAAATGCACGGACTTGAGTTTGAGTGGTTGGGGCTTCCCATTCTTCAACATCTTTGATCTTGGCGGGATCAATAGTGACTCCTCCTGCCGACATAATATGTCTGAGGAATCCTACTTCTTTCAGCCAAAACTCACATTTGCTAAACTTGGCATAAAACTAATGCTCTCTAAGGGTTTCAAGGATGGTTCTCAGATGTTGCTCATGGTCTTCTTCTGAATTTGAATAGATGAGAATATCATCGATAAAAACAACGACAAACTTATCTAGAAAGTTCATAAAAATCTTATTCATGAGATTCATGAAATAAGCAGGGGCATTGGTTAATCCAAAAGACATGACCGTATAGTCATACAATCCATATCTGGTGGTAAAGGCGGTCTTTGGAGTATCCGTTGCACGAATCTTGAGTTGATGATAACCAGTTCTAAGATCAATCTTAGAGAACACTCTGGCACCAGTCAACTGATCAAAAAGATCCTCAATCTTGGGTAGTGGGTACTTGTTCTTGATGGTGACATCATTCAGCTTCCGGTAATCCATGCACAGCCGGTTACCTCCATCTTTCTTGTCTACAAACAGAACAGGCGATCTCCATGGCGATGCGCTTGGTTGAATTAGACCTTTCTTTAGCATAGCATCAAGTTGCTTCTTTAGCTCCACTAATTCATATGGGTTCATACTATAAGGTCTTTGAGCTATAGGTCAAGTTCAAGGAATTAGTTCAATAATGAACTCGATATCCTGATCTAGGGCATACTTGGCAATTCATCTGGGAATACGTCAGGGTATTCACAGACTACTCTGACTTGTTCAATGGTTGGTTGGGCTAGACTCTTGTTGCATTTGAATTGACGGGGCAAGGTTTCAGATATATGCTCTACTGATACTCCAGAGCTATTGGTCATGGTTATGGCTTTCTTGGCACAGTCAATCAATCCTTTATGTTTTGACATCCAATCCATTACTAGTACTACTTCCAAACCTTTGGTTCCAAGTACTATTAGATTGGCATAAAAATCTATCCCATGGATTTTGATAGGTACGGCCTTGAAAATTTTTCTAGCTTTGGTGGTTGAACCAGGTATTTGAACTATCATAACATGCCTCAATTTTGTTGGTTGAATCTTACTAGTGCATGCAAATTCTTCTGTAACAAACAAGTGCGATGCTCCAGAATCAAACAACACTCTTGCAAGTACCGAGTTAACAAAAAACATACCCAGCAAGACATCTGGCGCTTCCCAAGCTTCTTCAGCATTCATGTGGAACAGACGGCCATTGCGGTTGAGTGAATTCCCTGGGGAAAATCTTCTCCCAGGCTGAACATGGTGTTGCTACTGAGCTGGGGCATTCACATTGGGGGCTGCTGCAAGCTTCTTGGGGCACTCATTGGAGTAGTGACCCTTGACTCCACATTCAAAGCAAGTAATCTGGGTTTTGTCTTTGGCTGCAACGGGCACGACATTGCTTCTAGTCCTTGGGGCAGTATTGTTGTTGTTGTTGGACTTGGGCGGTGCACGGTTGAAATTGTTGGAGTTGCCGGGGTTGTTGTTGTGGTTTCCTCCAGACTTCAAGTTTCCTCCGCTATGATTGGGGTAGCTTGGACGGGACATCGGGTGCCTGTTGTTTCTTGGGGCATATCCTGCGGATGGGTTGGGGCGATACTTCTGGGTATTGTGGGACCCAGCCTGATGCATCATTCTGCGCTTGCGTTTTTCATTGACTTGGTTTATCTTCCCTTCCATCTGAATGGCGAAATCTACTAGCTCTTCTAGATCTTCAAAATGGATGTTGACTAACACAGTCTGCATCTCATCATGCAATCCATTCATGAATCTTTCTTTCTTCTTGGCTTCAGTGTTGATCTCATCATGTGCATACCTAGCGAGGGACATAAATTTGTCTCGGTACTCAACTACCGTCATCCTTCCTTGCTTCAGTTCCCTGAACTCATCTCTCATTCTGGTAACCAAACCTTGTGGCACATGGGTGCAGCTGAACTTGATCTTGAAAGCTTCCCAAGTCATTATCTGGCCGTGGTTCATAGTACGGGTGCTATTCCACTAGGCTCTTACATCTCCTGCCAGATAATGGGTGGTAAATAGTACCTTCTCATTGGCCTCAACTCCCGCGACTTCCAGATTATTCTCCATGGTTTGCAGCTAGTCATCAGCATCTAAGGGATCCTCAGATTTGTTAAAGATAGGAGGATTGGTATTTTGGAAGTTCTTAAGCTTGCATCCATGATGATCCTGATTTCCATGGCCTTGATTATTGTGGGCCATCTGAGCTATCTGTTGCAGGGTGGCTAGATTAGCTTGGCTCTCAGCTCTACTACCTTCACGGTCAGAAACTAGCATTTGCAGAATCTGCAACATCGGGTCCTACGATGAGCTGCTTCCTCCGGGGTTTCCACGAGTCATCTGAAGATTGAGATAGATAATGAGATAAGAGGGAAAGTTCTAAGGTTCATGGTTTTGTTTTCAAAAGCTAAAACTTTGAGTTTGACTCAGGTTTTGCAAACTAACTCCTTCTTCTCATTCATTCATTCAAGCACTCAATACAAACACACACCACACACAATGGAGAACAGATGGTTGTAAGAACCATTCTGTGAACTATGATACAATGGTACCGATACAACTCATTCCTACGGTAGTGATCAAGTGCATCTACTCATCATTAATGAAGTTGGAATCATCATCATCGGTGTAGAAATCCATGCCATCATGCTCCAGGTAGTCGTTGTCATCACTGAGGTACGAGTGAAGATCTCCCTAGATGTCTTCACCTTCTTCCTCTTCCTTTGCTTCAAGCTGGACTTCTTGCTCCTGGATGGTCTTCTCGAGAGCGGCCACCTTCTTGCAAAGACGAGCGATGGTGCGATCCTTCTTCTCGCATTGACGACGAAGTGATTGGCGATCCTTGACGAGCATGGCGAGATTCTGGTCCTTCTTGGCGGTGATGGCAAGGTTGTGGTTGGCATAGGCTCGAGCATTGTCCAATTCCTTCTGCCTATCATATAGCAGGAAGTCAGGATTCTCCACTTGGCGCTTCATCTCCGTGTGACTTGGCATCTCCAATGGCATTCCCATAGAATCACCCCTTGCGAAATGTGCAAAGCGAGTTCCCTGGATCAAGTTGATGTTTTGCCCACACAGACGGGCAAGAGCTTCATGCATAGCCCTAGCTAATCCATCTAGCCAGTTATTCTCTCGCACGGTGAATTGAATCCTCTCAGAAAGGGGTGCTTCCGTCTTGCCTCTGAGATCTGCAACTATCATCCATTGCAGGTCTCCTCCTGGGTGATCCTTGAGTTGTGCTCTGAAGAATTCCGGATGTGGGCACTCAAGATACTCTAACGGTGCATCAAGATCCCTCTCAAAGATCAGCTGGCCTCTGTTGCCCAACTGGTAGAACTTGCAATACTGAACTTCCATCTATAAGAATTTAGGATGAGTAAGTTAGTGAGGTGATCAAGTGTGTCAAATTTTATGTAGGAATGTAAGAATTTTTTAGGAACATGATTTTTTTGAAAGAATCAAGGATAAGAGTGGGAATAGGTTTTCATAAATACTCACTTATTTTGTTTTGAAACTAAGTTTTTGTTCAGACGTCCATTCTAACTAGGGTCTCCTATGGTCAGGATGGCTCTGATACCAACTTGTCAACACCCGGATTTTTAATCCCATATGCATGTTATGCCATACATCGCAATCCCATGATTACCATTTTTGCGAGACATAACATATTCTATATCATAGTACATCATCCATTACAAACCATAATAAGGTCTTACACAAATAAAGGATCTCAAGATCCAGTATTAATACAAACAAGCAGCGGAATAATAAGCGTAGTAGTGGGCTCCATCTTCAGAGTCACAGGCAATGCTAACGATGGGAGATGATCCTAGTTGTCGTAGCCGTCCTGCTGTCCATCTTCCTGATAGTCCTCATCATAGTCTGGCCACGGGAATAGCCAGGGACAAATCCATGAATACTCTTTAAGTACTCGCAAACTATCATTAACAAGTAAGGTAGTTCTAGTAGGAATCCTCAGATGTAAGTTTATTTGCAAAAAGCCAGATTTATCTAAACTGATTTTAGAAGTAAAGAAAACTAAGTAAATGTTCTAAATCACTTTAAGTGGGAACCTAGCTTTCATATTCACAACCCTGTTGTGGTCAAGTCAAAATAATAGATCGCTTCACAAGTCATTTTGAAAACATCTGACGACGGAACAGTATGGCCACTCCAACTGTCCATGACCGTGGACGCGGATATTCGAATAGTTTGACACTCTGCAGAGGGGGTACACTTTCACCACAATTTTTTTACATCCGTTAGGGATAACCCTAAATCATCATACTTAGTATGCGAATAATCAATCATAACCTTTCCTTTACACACTCTAGTATAAGCACCTCCCCTATGAGCTTGGCCTCCCAGCCATGGCCATCTGCCATCATGGGAACTGCATAGGTGGACATCATCAAGAGGTAGCCTCAGCTCAAACCTCTTCCACGAGGGAACCCATACTAATGCATAAAAACTTCCGGCTAAGCCTTACCCAATTCAGGTATTGTGGTTGTACGGTAAAATTGGAATGGTATCGCATCCGAACCCAACCATCAGTTTTTATAAAGGGCTAAGGCTCATGCCTCAACATTTTCATCATCAAATCCATTTGTGTTTCTCAACACATGTCAAAATATTTCAATAGAATGACTCATCATTCCAAGGTTTTCATAATCATTTTCACCAAGTATTCCCATCTAAAGTGATCAAGTTTTATGCTTAGCACTAGCCACTAAGTTAAGAGTGTTCACAAATGAGGGGTGCTAATCTTCAATCTCATGCCATAGAATGACATCTAGTATAGGCCTAGTTTTATACTCTTTATGCTATCTATACTATCTTTCCAAAATCCTCACAACGCACTAACTAAAAGTAAAGAAACTTTGGTAACGTAAAAAAGTAAAGCTTGCAAGTAAAACTTGGGATGGATATAAATCAAAGGTATATAACCAAAGCATGCCTAATGCATCTTTCTTAGGTTATCTTGCAATTAGTGATGGCTTGCAAGTACTAGCTTGCCAATAATAGCTTGCCTTGATTGGTGCAGTGATTGAAGTTTTCTTCATCTTCTTCTGGGTAGAACTCCTCGTCCTCGTATCCTTGGTCGATACTATCATCTATAAAAGAATACGGGGTACACAATCACCAAACAATACTTAACTAGTCTATTTAGCACACTAAGGCTCACACTTGATGATCTAGTATCATCACAATCATCACATGAAATAAAGAACTAGTTTTATTTAGTTTATTTGAGAAAAGTAATTTCTACTCATTGAATTTAATTAAGATTTAATATTCTCCAATCAAAATATGGGATCATGTTGACACATGTCATCACCACATATTCTAATACATGGGAATGTGATTTAAAAGGTTGGTCACATTTTATAAAGTTTAAGATTATTATTTAATAGATTTAAAGTGACTAGAAATGCCCTAATAGCTTCCTTTTGGTACTAGTCCAAAATCACTGCACGCAAACCTAGATATTTTTAGGTCTTCAGATAGATATTATCAAATTTGATTTTTGAGAGTTGAAATCAACTCAAAAGCTATTATGGTTGATTTTTGCAAAATGTTTGAAGTTGCAAAAGTCTCCGTCTTGTTATTTTTGCTATATATTATCTCTAACTCCAAATGATTTAAACCCAGTGGGCTCAGATAGATAATTTAATTTCTTTTCTAGCAAAATTTGACTCATGCAATTTGGTTCAGTGAAACTCTCTGAATTGATTTTTGAATAAGTGGGTAGAAGCTAGTTTAACTAAAAAGGAAAAACAATATTTGAATTTCCAGGCCTGGGCGGGAAAGCTAAACCAGCTGGCCTGACTGCACAGCACAGTGCAGCGCGCGACTTACAGAGGGGTTCCACTCGTCAGCGAGACTAACTACGCGAAGCGGTATCGTTTAACCTGAGCCCTACGATTAGAAGTAAGATCAACGGCTGAGGGTCTTCATCGATGACGAACAGCTCCAGTGAGGAAAATGACCTAGCGCGGCGGTGGGGGTCTCGCAGGGCTCACCTGGGCTCTAGCTAGGGTCGGTGATGGGGAAATCGACGTGGTAGACAACGGCGAGGCGTGGCACGGTCACGGTAGGGCTTGGGGTGGTCAGAATCGTTGGCGCCCTTCTCCTCCAGCTGTGGCGGACTCTAGTGAAATTCCAGCACGGTGGTGCTCGCATTGCTCTGGGGAGAAGTGGGGAAGGTCAGTGAGGAGTGGGAGTGAGGTGGTGTGGAGAAATAGGGTGGTGAGGCCCTCTATTTATACACCGACGAGGTGACCGAGCGGGATGGGTGTAGCACCCCAATTGTCTAACAATTGTAATGCTACTTGTCCTAGTAAGATATTGGCTACTTCGTAGATATTATTGTTGCATCATAATTATATCATGCTCATGTCATCATGCCACCTTGCATTTGAGCATCATATAAAACCCTCTTTCTTTTGGTTTTTCTGTCATATGCATTATTAATTGTATTTGCCTCTCGATATTGGATTTGGCTATTGATATATTGTTCAATGCCCAAGTTGAGTTGGGGGCATATCTTTTATTTCAATTCCACCACCTTTCTCTTCCACCACCTTATAACTCCACCATCCTACTAGACCATGAGCTTGTTTGTCTTTATTTTGGTTTTAGCTAGCTCATGGGCAATAGGGTGGATCTAGTCCTTTTAAATTCTTTTGCTTGGCTTTATTCCATTTCTTGCAAATGCATGAGAATAATGCCATAATATTATTATTGTTTTCACAAAATAATCATGGCATTTATAATTTTGCATGGGCCATGCAACCTTCCTCACTACCTTATATCTCATTGGTTTCTTTTGTTTTATTGATTCTTCTTTTTGAGGATTATCACCATCTCCTACCACTTCACCATTCTCATATCCCTACCCACATTCTTTTCTTTTATTTTATTTCTCAACATGCATGATTATATGTGACTTTTTCCACCTAATTCTTTGCTTCCTCTT
Organism: Avena eriantha; assembly: GCA_910589775.1. Lineage (NCBI taxonomy): Eukaryota > Viridiplantae > Streptophyta > Magnoliopsida > Poales > Poaceae > Avena > Avena eriantha. Next base: position 44,583,931 of record OU342745.1, read on the forward strand.
TCTTTCTTGATTCTCTTCCACATTAGCTCATGCAAGCTCAAGCCCCATGGTTCTTCTTGGTTTGGCCTCTTAAACCAATTTAGAATCTAAATACCTAATACCACCTAACCTAGCTATCTTCTCTCTCTCTCTAATTTATCCTAACCCAAATTCTCCTAAAACCTAAGTCTCTCTCTCTCTCTCTCTCTCTAGCATGACCTCCATGCCAAGCCCTCTCTCTCCCTGGCGCCACCCCAGCTACCTCCCTCCCTACCCCAAACCTAGACAAAACCCGAGCCATGCCCCATCTAACCCTAGCCGAGCTACCCCTCCCTCTCTTCTCTCTTCCTGACCCGAGGCCCCCCCTCCAGCCGAGCCCTCCCTGCCTGTCCCTCTCTCCCGGCCTGGTCCACCTGCCGCCCAGGTCGAGTCCCAGCCCGGCTGAGCACGTGCTCGAGGAAGAAAAGGAGAGAAAGGTGGCACCGAGGCCACCTTTATCTCTACCGTGCCCCGCCTGCCGTCCTCCTCTCTCCCTCTCGTTTTCCCTCGCCCACACGCCTCTCTGGTCTCTCCCAGATCTGCCCGAGCCGGCCCCTTCCTCTCCTTCCTCTCCGACCACCACACCCGACGCCGGTCGCTGCCAGCACCACCTCGTCCTCGACGCTCCAGCCGGCGTGCTTGTCGTGGAGGTGGCCTGGGAGTCCGAGAGGACCGTCCTGCTGCTCCCCGTACTCGCCGACGTGGACGAGAAGTCCAGCACCGCCGGATCCTGCGCCTTGCTGTCCGAAACACTAACTCCGGGGAGCATCAGCGTCCTCGCCACTCCGGTGCCTCTCCGCCCGATCCGACCACACCAGCCATCCCACGGTGAGCCCCTCTCTCTCCCGGACATGCTCCGCCTCGCCGTACCGCCCTAGCGCCGCCGTTGCTTTTGTCGAGCAATCTCAGTGCGCGCCGCTCGCCGGCATCTGCAGCCTCCCCGTGTCGCGCCACACCCTGTCTAAGCCCCAGAACCTTCCCTGTTAGCTCCCCTAGCCCACCGCAGTGGCTCCGCCCCCTCTGCGCGCACTCCCGCGACCCGGGATCGAACCCCCGCTCCGCGCCACGCGCACGCTTGCCGTCAGACCGAGAGGAAGAGAAACAGTAACCGGGCCGTGGTAAAATTACAGTTAGCCCCCCCTTTTTATTCCGCTCGCAACCCGCGCTCCTAGCGACCCGACCAGTCAGCCACGCTAGTACTTTTGCAGGAAAGCCCCTCTACTTTTTCTGGTGTAACCTGCGCTCCAGCCCTAGCCCCACCTGTCAGCCCCTGCCTTCCTCGCCGCTATCACGTGGGCCAGCGTCAGCTGTCCCCACCCCGCAGTCTTAGTGGCTAGCCCGAGACGCGGTGACAAAAGTATTTCCCCCACGCGCGGCCCAGTCAGCGTAAGGCCCACCCGTCAGTGACTGGGGCTGATTTCGCCTAGGTGACAAAAGTAATTTCCTGAGTCTGTTTTAAATTAAATCTTTTCCAAAATGATTTAAATTCAAATCCAATTCAGATTCAAATAATTTTTCAAATACAAATCCAAATAATACATACAATATATGTTTTGGAATCAGAAAAATGTGAGGAATTCAAATATGCCCTTCAAAATATGTTTTGAACACTTTAAATTTTCGAGATGATTAAAATTACAATAAAATGCCCTTTTCCTTAATTAATTAATAACTTTTGTTTTACAACTCCAAATTTGGCAAATAATATGTCTAAATCGATCAGCGCGACGAGCCCGTTCTAATTATGCGGTCCTTGTTCTGAATTGAAGCATGAATCATGTTGTAATTTAAAACCTGAACTTTTTATGACAATAAAACTTGGTTAAATAAATAATAAAATGCTTTATTTCTTGTATCCACACCTCACCTTCACCATTCTACTTTAATGCCATGAAAATTGTGCATCATTCATCATGGCATGCTTGTTTGCTTGTTGCATTTCAATTCATATGCTTGCGCACTTTATTTATGTTAGCCCTTGTTTGTTTGGTTCTTCTTCGAATAGACGCCCAGCAGGAGAATTACCAGGAATCATAGGAGTACTACCCAGATCCATCTCTCGCTTCAACTGAGCTGCCAGGCAAGCACTACCACATGCTTGCATACATACAATACCTATTGCCTCAATCTTATTCTTGCATCATTGAGTCATGATTGCATTAAATGGAATCCCAAGTACTGCATTGCCTTTACTTTTACACCCCACCGAAGCTTGTTCCTCCATCCCATGAGCCTTACTACAGGAGTTGTTTGAGCCATGCGAGTCGTAGAAAAGCATGAGTAGGGTATGTGAGTGTCTGATGAATAACGAGGTACCTAAACAACTTAACCTGAGTAGTAATGGGATAACTAATGAAAGAGGCACCGGTGAGCAATATCTGCTATTTGGTTTTTCATGCTCACTTGTGTCCCGTAGGACCCCGAGTACTTGATTCCTGTTCCTTGACTATTCGCACTATCCACATCCGGGAGGCCTTATGGACCCCCCTGAGCCAGAGCTTGATTCATTCTTATTTCTTGGGGCCACAATTAGTTTGGGGCTTTATTACTATCCTGTACTTATGCCATGTTACTGATTTAATTAAGATTGTGCGAGGAGCACCTGTACTGTTTTGGATCGCGCCACGTTTTCGCGGTATCGACAAGCCCAGTCACATTTTCGGGTTCCCAGTCGTTTACAGCCGTCGTCGCAAACCCTGGGTCCGTCTCGGAGCTGGCCAACTTCGCTGCGGGTAGCTTATTGGGGTGGCCCCCTGAAATATTTCTGAATCATGTGATTGCTTTGTCGTGAATGCCTTGTTGGGTTTTGATTTGGTTTATCCGAGGTTGATCGAGTGTGTATTGCTATTCGTGCACCCCTGCAGGGTAAATCTTTCTGAAAGCCGTGTCCACAGTTATGGACGACTTGGAGCACAGTTTCTTGATCATAGAAAAGTAAAATTAAAGTACCGCTTTTAAATTGACTAAGTACTTGACTAGTAAATAGTGCAATACTCATGGAATGGTTAATAAAACTACCAACGGATGATGGGGGTTGTTCGTCCGCTTCCTCGTTGGTAAGCGAGGAGGAGGATGGATCTGTTAATTATACTGTTATAACTGTTGTTCTTAATTCACGGACATCCATCTATCATTGGTTAGGCGGATGGTTAGCGAGTATCTGTAGAATTGTTAGGTATTATCTTTTGCTGCAATTGCGTCACCCCAGGTTGTGTCCCCTTTAGCGGCATAAAGACTTGCTGAGTACCTCTAGGGTCTCACACGATAAATTGTTTGATTCAGATGAACAGGTGTACCCGCAAGATGGATACTGGGTGGAAGAGACAGATGATGTTGGCAACGATCATTCGGTGTAGAGATTCTGGGAACGGGGATCCGTGAGATCTGTGGGCGGGATGTGTTTGTTATGGGGCATCTTATGCCAATTTTCTTCTTATCCGTACTCGGATCTTGTTTCTGCTTCCGCCTGATACTCTGATGTGTGATGTATGAGGAGCTATCCTAAATTATTATATCTATCTAGGACATTTGGATCTTGCCGTATGGCGTTGCAATATTTCTATTTCTTTTAGATGGAATGGCTCTGAGGACTGTTGTATGTGGCTTGCATACATTCTCATTTGTGTACGTAGTTGATCCCTTCGCCTGCCGATTACGCCGCTCGTTCTTGTCCCGTTGTCTGAAAGTGGTTAGGACGGTCGAAAGGTCTACCGTGAGTGGCTCTGGGCCCCACCGTACTATTTTAACCACTTTCGTTCATCCAGGCATTAACTAAGAGCGTAATTCACCGAGGTAGTTACAATTGGTATTAGAGCCAGCCCGACCTTCAGGGTCTCAGCCAAAATGGTCGTTGTCAGTCTAGCAAATATTTTGGTAGTTATGTATACTAGGGAAAAACAAAGCGTGAGATTAGGAATGCTTCCATTTTTCCTCTTACCCACCCACCCACCCTTTTCTGGTAAGGAAGTGTAACGTTTTCAATTCTCTTCTAAAATTCAAACTAGGATTCACGTGTTCTGGGTTCCGTAGTACCATAGGTTGTGTTTGTGTGTGTGTGTGTGAATTCTTTGTCTATCTGTTGCATCCAAATGTTATCACTATCTGCCTTTTGGTTATCAATTGTTGGTACATTCCATACCGACAGGCCTTTGTAAACCGACGCGATCTATTCTGATTTGTTGTACACCGATGCGATCTATCTTACTCTTTGTTATCCGACGTTATCTTGTTGGGGTGTTCTTTTCCGTAGTTACCAATCTTTAGGTTCATCTTAAGAAGAAGGTATTGGGATATGTGTTTTACTGATTCATGTGCGGAGTAATGATTTGAGTGCGGGATGGAGTCGCGACCATACCACTACTTTTATCATTTGCTTTTGTATGTTGAACTAGTAGAGTTACTAATCTTGATTCGTTAAGTGGTTTTGCGCATATAGTGGTATTTTAATGCTGAAATTTGCGGAAATTTTTTCTTTGTTAGTTGTGTACCACACTCCTTGTTCAGTTGTGTGTGTTATGCTTAATATCTTCTAGTTGCCTTGAACTTTGTTGATATTTTAATATCATCTCAGTGAATTGCATTCCTTAATCTTGATTAATTCCATTTTGGTACTATTTTGGATTATTATCATTCTCCATTATAGCACTGACTTGTGTTTTATATCAATCACAGGATGGCACCACCACGCCGTTCTGAGGAGGACATACCACCTGAACTTGGGGCCGCTTTGGCAAGTATTGCAAATGCTTTGGGCACTATGCAGCAGAACCAGCAGCGCTTCGAGGAAAGCGTGAGGAGGAATGAGTTTGTTCCGCTACCTCCACCTCCCAAGCGAGGAGACATCAAGAGTTTTCTCAAGTTCAACCCACACCAATTTGAGGTGTCTGATCAGCCACTTGATGCGGATGATTGGCTGCGTGAAGTGTCAAGGTTGCTGATGACTGTGGATGTTCCCGAGCAAGAATGGGTCAAGTGTGCTACTCACCTTCTGAAGGGAGATGCAACTCTCTGGTGGGAAAATTACCTCAAGGCAGATCTTTCTGGTTTTCAGCCTACTTGGGAGCGGTTCACTGCTGCTTTCAAAGAGCAATATCTGTCAGAAATTGTCATGGAAAGGATGAAGGAAGTGTTTCTCAACCTCAAGCAGGGCACTGACAATGTCAACACCTACATCAGAAACTTCATGAACCTGTCTCGTTATGGTGGCGATGAGATCTCTGATGACAAGAAGAAGCAAAAGAGGTTTCGGCAAGGCCTCAATGCTTCCATCAAATATGCTATCACTCATGCAAGGCCGGCATCTTTCCTAGAACTTCAACACACAGCTCTGCAGGAAGAAGCAAGTAGGCAAGTGTTTGAGGAGTCAAAGAAACACAGCCGTAATACAGCAAGCTCTTCTGCTATGATAGCTCCTTCTAAGCGTCGTGTCTGGGTTCCTAACACCCCACCGTCGCTCCCTGCTCCACCAAGACCTTCAAGCTACGCACCAAGGCCACCAAACTCCTTCACTGCGGCTCCTAGGGGCTACAACCACAACTACCCTGGAGCGCCTGGCGGAGTCCCTGGCTACGTTGCTCCACGTCCACCTGGTGCTTGCTATACTTGTGGAAACACTGGGCATCAGCACTGGAATTGTCCAATGAACAACAAAGCTCTTCCACCACCACCTCCAAGACCTGCAGCAAGTTCTCCTATGATTCGTGCGCCTCCACCTCGGGCTCTCAACATCAACACTAAGCCGGGGTCTACGGTTTCTCGTGCCAACTGTGTCAACGTCGCTCAAGCTGAGCATGCACCTGGAGTTGTCCTGGGTATGCTTTCTGTTAACTCAGTTCCTGCACGAGTTTTATTTGATTCTGGTGCTTCACATTCTTTCGTGTCATACAAGTTTGCGGAGAGTAATGGGTTACCTTCTGATGCTTTACCAACTCGCCTTATGGTGCAATCTCCTGGTTCAAACATGAGGGCTTCTAAAATCAGCCGTGACAATCAAATTGAGATTGGTGGCGAGTTGTAGCACCCCAATTGTCTAACAATTGTAATGCTACTTGTCCTAGTAAGATATTGGCTACTTCATAGATATTATTGTTGCATCATAATTATATCATGCTCATATCATCATGCCACCTTGCATTTGAGCATCATATAAAACCCTCTTTCTTTTGGTTTTTCTCTCATATGCATTATTAATTGTATTTGCCTCTCGATATTGGATTTGGCTATTGATATATTGTTCAATGCCCAAGTTGAGTTGGGGGCATATCTTTTATTTCAATTCCACCACCTTTCTCTTCCACCACCTTATAACTCCACCATCCTACTAGACCATGAGCTTGTTTGTCTTTATTTTGGTTTTAGCTAGCTCATGGGCAATAGGGTGGATCTAGTCCTTTTAAATTCTTTTGCTTGGCTTTATTCCATTTCTTGCAAATGCATGAGAATAATGCCATAATATTATTATTGTTTTCACAAAATAATCATGGCATTTATAATTTTGCATGGGCCATGCAACCTTCCTCACTACCTTATATCTCATTGGTTTCTTTTGTTTTATTGATTCTTCTTTTTGAGGATTATCACCATCTCCTACCACTCCACCATTCTCATATCCCTACCCACATTCTTTTCTTTTATTTTATTTCTCAACATGCATGATTATATGTGAATTTTTCCACCTAATTATTTTCTTCCTCTTTCTTTCTTGATTCTCTTCCACATTAGCTCATGCAAGCTCAAGCCCCATGGTTCTTCTTGGTTTGGCCTCTTAAACCAATTTAGAATCTAAATACCTAATACCACCTAACCTAGCTATCTTCTCTCTCTAATTTATCCTAACCCAAATTCTCCTAAAACCTAAGTCTCTCTCTCTCTAGCATGACCTCCATGCCAAGCCCTCTCTCTCCCTGGCGCCACCCCAGCTACCTCCCTCCCTACCCCAAACCTAGACAAAACCTGAGCCATGCCCCATCTAAACCTAGCCGAGCTACCCCTCCCTCTCTTCTCTCTTCCTGACCCGAGGGGCCCCCCTCCAGCCGAGCACTCCCTGCTTGTCCCTCTCTCCCGGCCTGGTCCACCTGCAGCCCAGGTCGAGCCCCAGCCCGGCCGAGCACGTGCTCGAGGAAGAAAAGGAGAGAAAGGTGGCACCGAGGCCACCTTTATCTCTACCGTGCCCCGCCTGCCGTCCTCCTCTCTCCCTCTCGTTTTCCCTCGCCCACACGCCTCTCTGGTCTCTCCCAGATCTGCCCGAGCCGGCCCCTTCCTCTCCTTCCTCTCCGACCACCACACCCGACGCCGGTCGCTGCCAGCACCACCTCGTCCTTGACGCTCCAGCCGGCGTGCTTGTCGTGGAGGTGGCCTGGGAGTCCGAGAGGACCGCCCTGCTGCTCCCTGTACTCGCCGACGTGGACGAGAAGTCCAGCACCACCGGATCCTGCGCCTCACCGTCCGAAACCCTAACTCCGGGGAGCGTCAGCGTCCTCACCGCTCCGGTGCCTCTCCGCCCGATCTGACCACACCAGCCATCCCGCGGTGAGCCCCTCTCTCTCCCGGACATGCTCCGCCTCGCCGTACCGCCCTAGCGCCGCCGTTGCTTTTGTCGAGCGCTCTCAGTGCGCACCGCTCGCCGGCATCTGCAGCCTCCCCGCGCCGCGCCACACCCTATCTAAGCCCCAGACCCTTCCCTGTCAGCTCCCCTAGCCCACCGCGTGGCTCCGCCCCCTCTACGCGCACTCCCGTGACCCGGGATCGAACCCCTGCTCCGCGCCGCGCGCACGCTTGCCGTCAGACCGAGAGGAAGAGAAACAGTAACCGGGCCGTGGTAAAATTACAGTTAGCCCCCCTTTTTATTCCGCTCGCAACCCGCGCTCCTAGCGACCCCACCAGTCAGCCGCGCTAGTACATTTGCAGGAAAGCCCCTCTACTTTTTCCGGCGTAACCCGCGCTCCAGCCCCAGCCCCACCTGTCAGCCCCTGCCTTCCTTGCCGTTGTCACGTGGGCCAGCGTCAGCTGTCCCCACCCCGCAGTCTCAAGGGCTAGCCCGAGACGCGGTGACAAAAGTGTTTCCCCCGCGCGCGGTCCAGTCAGCGTAAGGCCCACCCGTCAGTGACTGGGGCTGATTTCGCCTGGGTGACAAAAGTAATTTCCTGAGTCTGTTTTAAATTAAATCTTTTCCAAAATGATTTAAATTCAAATCCAATTCAGATTCAAATAATTTTTAAAATACAAATCCAAATAATACATACAATATATGTTTTGGAATCAGAAAAATGTGAGGAATTCAAATATGCCCTTCAAAATATGTTTTGAACAATTTTAATTTTCGAGATGATTAAAATTACAATAAAATGCCCTTTTCCTTAATTAATTAATAACTTTTGTTTTACAACTCCAAATTTGGCAAATAATATGTCTAAATCGATCAGCGCGACGAGCCCGTTCTAATTATGAAGTCCTTGTTCTGAATTGAAGCATGCATCATGTTGTAATTTAAAACCTGAACTGTTTATGACAATAAAACTTGGTTAAATAAATAATAAAATGCTTTATTTCTTGTATCCACACCTCACCTTCGCCATGCTACTTTAATGCCATGAAAATTGTGCATATTCATCATGGCATGATTGTTTGCTTGTTGCATTTCAATTCATATGCTTGCGTACTTTATTTATGTTGGCCGTTGTTTGTTTGGTTCTTCTTCGAATAGACGCCCAGCAGGAGAATTACCAGGAATCATAGGAGTATTACCCAGATCCATCTCTCGCTTCAACTGAGCTGTCAGGCAAGCACTACCACATGCTTGCATACATACAATACCTATTTCCTCAATTTTATTCTTGCATCATTGAGTCGCGATTGCATTAAATGGAATCCCAAGTACTGCATAGCCTTTACTTTTACACCCCACCGAAGCTTGTTCCTCCATCCCATGAGCCTTACTACAGGAGTTGTTTGAGCCATGCGAGTCGTAGAAAAGCATGAGTAGGGTATGTGAGTGTCTGATGAATAACGAGGTACCTAAACAACTTAACCTGAGTAGTAATGGGATAACTAATGAAAGAGGCACCGGTGAGCAATATCTGCTATTTGGTTTTTCATGCTCACTTGTGTCCCGTAGGACCCCGAGTACTTGATTCCTGTTCCTTGACTATTCGCACTATCCACATCCGGGAGGCCTTATGGACCCCCCTGAGCCAGAGCTTGATTCATTCTTATTTCTTGGGGCCACAATTAGTTTGGGGCTTTATTACTATCCTGTACTTATGCCATGTTACTGCTTTAATTAAGATTGTGCGAGGAGCACCTGTACTGTTTTGGATCGCGCCACGTTTTCGCGGTATCGACAAGCCCAGTCACATTTTCGGGTTCCCAGTCGTTTACAGCCGTCGTCGCAAACCCTGGGTCCGTCTCGGAGCCGGCCAACTTCGCTGCGGGTAGCTTATTGGGGTGGCCCCCTGAGATATTTTTGAATCATGTGATTGCTTTGTCGTGAATGCCTCGTTGGGTTTTGATTTGGTTTTTCCGAGGTTGATCGAGTGTGTGTTGCTATTCGTGCACCCCTGCAGGGTAAATCTTTCTGAAAGCCATGTCCGCGGTTATGGATGACTTGGAGCACGGTTTCTCGATCATAGACAAGTATAATTAAAGTACCGCTTTTAAATTGACTAAGTACTTGACTAGTAAATAGTGCAATACTCATGGAATGGTTAATAAAACTGCCAACGGATGATGGGGGTTGTTCGTCCGCTTCCTCGTTGGTAAGCGAGGAGGAGGATGGATCTGTTAATTATACTGTTATAACTATTGTTCTTAATTCACGGACATCCGTCTATCATTGGTTAGGCGGATGGTTAGCGAGTATCTGTAGAATTGTTAGGTATTATCTTTTGCTGCAATTGCGTCACCCCAGGTTGTGTCCCCTTTAGTGGCATAAAGACTTGCTGAGTACCCCTAGGGTCTCACACGATAAATTGTTTGATTCAGATGAACAGGTGTACCCGCAAGATGGATACTGGGTGGAAGAGACAGATGATGTTGGCAATGATCATTCGGTGTAGAGATTCCGGGAACGGGGATCCGTGAGACCTGTGGGCGGGATGTGTTTATTATGGGGCATCTTATGCCAATTTGCTTCTTATCCGTACTCGGATCTTGTTTCCGCTTCCGCCTGATACTCTGATGTGTGATGTATGAGGAGCTATCCTAAATTATTATATCTATCTAGGACATTTGGATCTTGCCGTATGGCGTTGCAATATTTCTATTTCTTTTAGATGGAATGGCTCTAAGGACTGTTGTATGTGGCTTGCATACATACTCATTTGTGTACGTAGTTGATCCCTTCGCCTGCCGATTACGCCGCTCGTTCTTGTCCCATTGTCTGAAAGTGGTTAGGACGGCCGAATGGTCTACCGTGAGTGGCCCTGGGCCCCACCGTACTATTTTAACCACTTTCGTTCATCCAGGCATTAACTAAGAGCGTAATTCACCGAGGTAGTTACAATGGGTTGGCGCCTCCAGCGAGGACGGTACATCGAGCTAAAGGCATGTCCGAGGGTGTAGGACGGTGCGGTGCTCCCTGGCAGTTCTCACGGAAGTAAGGGCGCGGCACGGGGCGCTCTAGTTTGGTCTGGCGCGTGCGACGCTCCGCACGGGACAAGTGGCGTTCTCGACGGCGCGCGGGAGCTACGGGTCATGCGGCGGCGAACGGGGGGTGTCTGCTGGGTTGGCGTGATCATGGCGAGGCTGCGTGTGCGCGGTGAGGGCAAGGCACGAGCTAGGCGAGCTAGTCGGGTGCGGCGCTCTCGGCATGGCGCAAAGAGGTTTGGGCGCGGCGAGTTAGGGTGGTCTAGGGCTTGGCTTCGATTGTGGGGTGGACAGGGGTGGCGGTAGGCTGCGGCGCACCTCCTGGACATCCTGTGTGGGCGCGGGGCGGTCTACTGCGAGCTGGCCGTGGTTGGCTGGCGATGACCAATTTCGGGCGGCGCTCCATTGTGCAAACGGTGAAGGGGGAGCTGTTCTGGGGCTGGGTTAGACTTAGGGGAGACAGAGTAGTAAAGAGGGGACCAATTTGTCTACTATTACTATGCACAATAGTGAAGTTAGGCTAGAGGTTTATCTGTGCAGACAAGGTGTTTGTGTTAATGGCCACAAGAATTTCAAATTAAAATTTTTGAGTGAAATTTGGTGGGGGTGCTTGTCTCATGATTGAGTGTCTAGGATTTCTTGGGATTGTCAAGTGGAATTGATTTGGGTGGTTTTTGTAAAATGTGGATCTTAACATATACACTTGATTCAAATTTGGATTGTCATTTAAATTGATTTGAAATTTGATTATGTTGAAGGGTAAAGTGGGCCTTGGTTCATTTTTACTTAGTATAGGAAGGGTGAAAAGAAATGGAATTGCTTATGTTAGAAATTCTTATCTAGGAACACCTAAAGTGGCCTAGTGGTTGATTTTAGTCAAAATGACCATTTGCTTTATTTATTCACATTTGATTTCTTTCTCTTTCGATTTTGTTTGTAAATGGTCTAGATGATGTGGCATTCACCTTTAAACCAGTTCACAACATTTAGAACAATCAAGCATGGCATATACACCCAATTCTATACTAATGCAAACACACATGCATTACTATTCATTTTATTAATAAAAGTTTTTGTTAACCCTAAATTGGGTGATTAGAATTTGATAATCTTGATTAGAAGATTTGGGGTGTTATAGAACCGTTCTTACCTACGAACATGGAACCACAACGCTGATAATCAAATTATTAGCAACTCATTGTAAATCAGATATTGACTATAGTAGGAGAGACAGACACCCGCTAGCCACTTATGCAAAACTAGTTGCATGTCAAGCGTGGAACATGTCTCATGTGCGAGAACATGTAAAGTTTGTCCAGGCCGTTTCATCCCACTATGCCACCAATATCCAAAATACATGAAAGAAGCAATAACATGATCACCATCTCCAACATACTCATATGTGTACTACCCGTGCAAAGCATTTACGCATAGATCGGGCTCCGATACCACTATTGGGTTTGTAGCATAGAAAACAAAAAAAATTCCTACGATGGGAACTATTATACTCCAAGATCTATCTACAAGATACAAGCAACGGGTGGATGGATATACATCCATAGAGAACATATCCTCGAAGAACAACAAATCTTTGTTAACGAGATGGAACTCATGGATGATGTAGTCGAACGCTTGCCGATCTCAAGATCGTGTGGAAGTCCTAGCGCTGCAAATCAGCAGCGCATCCATCCTCACACACACGTTCAGGCCACCGAACAACCTCCACCTCCTCGATCCAGCGATGCAGCAGAAGCAGCAACTCCTTCCATTCGAAAAGCCACCGGGAACATGTATCTTGCTAATCCGAGACCATGGGGGGATAATTCTAGAGGGGAGAGAGATCCTTCACGAGGAGGTGTGAGGAAGAAGGAGTGAGAGGGGGCCTTTTATAGGAGGGGGTACCCCTTCCCATGGCCGGTGCCACAAGGGGGTGACCCCTCACCTCCCCAATTCATGTGGTGGTAACCCCCTCCACATAAATTTGCCCCTTCACATTCTCTTTTAAAGTCTCCACTTTAAATGCATTGAATTTCTCCAAATTTAATGCTCTCTCATTCAATAAAACTCTTTTATTAATTTTATTCAGAATTTTGTTAATTACTTTAATTAACAAACACTGACATAAAACCCCCTGCAACATTTCAATATCACATGCAGAACCAATTTCAGCAATTTCACCCAAAACAATTTTGGTGTCTATTGAAATAATTCCAGTGCTTTGTAATTCTTTCGTCTAGAACATATTTGCTCCAAATGGTGTTTGGAAACCCTTAAGTGGGTCACCCTACCATTCGCGAATAATGCAGGCATGATCGAGACCCCTCTCAGATCAATAATCAGAAGCAGGACCTGAAGATCCATATTGACTCCCACACATTCAACGATGACTTTTGTGATCGAGAGAACCTTTAACGATAGTAACTAAATCCCTTTGTCTTGCGATATATTACATGTCCGAGATTAGATCATCAGTATCTCAATACTTAGTTTGATCTTGTTACCGACTGATGTCTACGCACTTCTATTCTTGTAGATAGTTGTTGGGCCTCCAAGTGCAGAGGTTTGTAGAATAGCAGCAAGTTTTCCCTTAAGTGGATCCCCCAAGGTTTATCGAACTCAAGGAGGAAGTGGTCAAACATATTCCCTCTCAAGCAATCCTGCAATCAAGATACAAGAAGTCTCTTGTGTCACCAACACACCTAATACACTTGTCAGGTGTATAGGTGCACTAGTTCAGCGAAGAGATAGTGAAATACAAGTGGTATGGATAATTATAAGTGGTAACAGTGCTAGAAAATATTTTGATGGCGTGGAAGAGGCTAAATGCAAACTGAAATAAAGGTAGAAGTAAGAAAACATGTAATAGATCTAATAGCAAACGGTGTTTCGGTGCTTAGAAACAAGGCCTAGGGATCATACTTTCACTAGTGAATACTCTCTCATATAAATATCTTCTCTTTATGATACTACTCTTAACTACTCTCCGGTTGGACACTCTAATCGATGGTAGGGCTATAACAGCACACCTCCAAGTTCATCTTTCCCATCTAGATAACCCCACATTGTCACCTTGAGTACTAGATGAGTCCAACAAACACCACAATTTCATAGAAACATCCAACTCCAAATATAACTCATAACAAGTATTTGTAATCTCTAGCCTAAGTGCCACCATGGTGAGCATGCTGTCACTTTCACACACATGGGGAGAGCAGAGATTCATTAAAGCACTTGAGTAGCAGAATAATCTATAGATTACAAGCTCATGATCTCAATAAGATCATGCATAGAGAGAGATGAGCACATAGCTACCGGTAGAACGCTTAGCCTCGAGAGAGAACTACTCCCTCCTCATCATGGGAATCAGCAACGGTGATGGAGATGGTGGTGGAGATCGATGGAGATGGCTCCGGGGGCACTTCCCCGTCCCGGGAGGGTGCCGGAACATAGACTTTCTGTCCCCTGAATCTCCTTTTCGGTGGCGGCGGTGCTGCAGAACTTTTCGTGGCTGGAGGCTTGATTATTTAGGGTTTCTGCATCGGGAGGAATATATAGGCGAAGGGGCAAGGTCGATGGAGGCCGGAGGGGCCCACACCACCTGGTGGCGCGGCCAAGGGTGACCCGCGCCACCCTATGGTGTGGCTGGCCCCTGGCCCTTCTCCGTCTCATCTTCAGGCTCCGTGTTCCCCCTGGTGAAATATTGACTTTGGCTTTTGTCCCGTCCAATTCCGAGAATATTCATTTTCTGACTTCCAGAAACCAAAAATAGTAGAAAACATGCAGAATAGGTTAATAGGTTAGTCCAAGAAATCATATAAAAAGTACTCCAAAGTGTGGACAAAACATAAGAAAGTAGATAAAACCAAGCATGGAACATCAAAAATTATAGATACATTTGCAATGTATCAACATCCCCAAGCTTAACTCCTGCTCGTCCTCGAGTAGGTAAGTGATAAAAAGAAAGAATAATTTTTTAGGAGACATGCACCATCATAAACTTGATCAAAGTATTTGTAAAACAATCAAAGCTGGGATCATAGTACTTCAATTATAACATAAAAGACAAAGTTCTAGCAATAAGAGAAAGAAACTATGATGCAACATGAAAAGGCACAAACAAAAGATTCATGAATAACAATGCTTTGCAAGACGTTTTTTTGTTTCACATAAAGAAAACATAGCATAATGGTATTCAGCTTGTCCCTCATAGAGTAGCAAATATAAATGCATAGGACACCTTCAAAGTTCATAAGAGTGACTAGATACAAATAGTTTAGAACAAGCAATATCAAGTTATGCATCAAACAACTAGTCTTGGGACAATGCACATAGGACTAATAATGGCCACTATGCTCTCAAAGTAGGTCCATAAAGATAGAAAGTGGAGACTCAATATAAAAGTGGAGGAAAGGCCTTCATAGAAGGAAGCAGAGATTCAAGTTTCATAAAGAGCTTCCAAAAATTATGGTACTTATAGCTTTCAGCTCTCATTGCCCGTATCATAAGCATCTTGAAGGTGATTAAGGTTAAAGTGACACAACTAAGAGGATATGCTTGACAAGTTATAAACCGAAGTCTAATGCCCCTTACTTACGAAGACCGAACCTCATGCTACTCAACTTTAGTCACGAGTAAGCTCTTGTCATTGTAAGTACATGTGTATCATAAAGAATCCGCCAATAGGGTACCCCTTGCACATGATACAAGAGCTATCCCATAATTAAAATGACAAGGCAAGTAGACAATGAGCATCTCAACGATCTTTTTATTTGCTATTTGCATAGGTTTTTATTGAGGATGCTTCATAGAGTGCTCATTATGGTGATGCTGCAAGTTTTCACCATGATTAGGCATGGCTTAGGCTAGCGGCCCAAGTGTTTCTCTAACACACATACAAACTCCATGATCTTACAAGTTCCACTTTTATTTTACACTGCCGGGATCCATAAGCAAAAGAACATGATATCAACGGGGTACAAAGTACAGGTGCAATGTTGAAAGCGTTCCCCATGATACATGGTTCTGCTAACTTCAAATTATAAAGCGCAAGCATATACACAACAAAGAAGGACCCAATGGTTCAAGTTTATTAGATGCAAAAAAAGTAAAGTGTGCCATCAAGTTCGTGAGAGCTTTAATCACTAGTTTTCTCATAACAAGTTTAATTTGGATGATAAACAAAAGCATGAATATACTTCGAATAGAATAAGCTAGTAGGTAGGTATGGTGGACTCTTTGGACTAACTTGGTTTAGGGAGTTGGATGTATGAGTGGAACTAATACTTGGTTGTGGAGGCTAGCAAAAGACTAGGAGCGATAAACTAAGAGAGCAATTATGGCCATAGTCATGCAGAGCGACAAAACATCATTGATCAAAGCATAAAGTGATACTAAAAGTTGAAAACTAAAGGATCATAAAGGATATGTTGACTTGAGATAGTCATAACATGGTGTGAGAATGTGCCAAGTCAACCCAAATAAAGCATCAAAGGAGAATACCACTATACTATGCTTTAATATGCTAAAACAACGCATGATTCATCCAAGGCACATTAAGAAATGTCAATTGTTTATAACAAGTCATGCTACAGCAAAGAATACTAAGCATAAAGCCTAAACAATATCAAGCATGGCATGACAGAGCATAGGCCACAGTCAAAAACAAGCTCTTTTTACCACATAAGTATGAACTTTCCTACTCTTTTCCAAACCAAACCAAACTATTTGCAAACCAATGTATAAAAGAGAGGTTCCAACCAATTTATTCCGAAAACTAAGCAAACAAAGCAAACGGAAAACCAAAACGAAAACGAAAAAAGAAGACACTCCAAGAACAACACAACTGTGCATGAAACAATAAAAATGAAGCGTTTGGAAGAAACCTGGGATTTTTATTGATGAAGAAGGGGATGCCTTGGGCATCCCCAAGCTTTGATGCTTATACTTCTTGGATATTTCTTGGGGTGACACGCGTGGCATCCCCAAGCTTGAGATTTATTCCATTCTTCATCTCATTACTCATTCCTTCCATACACCTGAAAATTTTCCTTCATACAAAACTTCACACAATCTTTATTAGCAACATTAGTGCACTCAAGATAAATAAGTCTTAAGGTTCAGTTCTAACACCAAATAAACTTCCATTAGAACACTAGCTACTGTAGAACTTCCCTCAAAAATCTCAATTCCCCAAAAGAACTCAAAAAGGAACCAACAAGAAGCAAATGCAGAAAAAGGCAGAAATCTGTCAAAACAGACCAGCAGGTAAAGACGAATTTGTTCGAAGACCTTCTGTTGCTCAAATCAAAAAGTGTTGAACTAACGAAAGTTAGATAACAGCCTGGGGCAGAAGCACAAAAATTAACGCCTCCAAAAGATATTCAGATATTTTACACGAATTTTTACGGTGAAGCATAGAAATCTGTTTCGGGACAACAACTTTCCCAATCATTACTTCTCTCTCATTAGAGGTTACTCTTGGCACAAAAAGCAAATAAATAGGATAAGGAGCGGTTATTACTGAAGTAATAACTTCCAAGACTTATCTAAAACTTTTGGGTTATCTCCCAATAAGTACTTTTCTTTAACGCCTTTAAGTTAGGCATAAGAAGCAAGAAAGGATCAAGTGTTCTCAAATGAAGAAGCATTAAGACCAAATTTAGTTTTCATAGGAGAAGCAAAAGAAATCTTCTCTCTCTTCTTGGGGAAGTGTTCTATACCTTTCTTGAGTGGGAGTTGATATTTAATGGTGCCTTCTTTCATATCAATAATGACACCAACAGTTCTAAGAAAATGACTTCCCAAAGTAATAGGACAAGAAGCATTGCATTCAGCATCAAAAATATAGAAACCAACGGGGACATAGGCATTGTTAACCATAATAAGAACATCATTAAGACTCCCCATGATTTTCTTTTTAGCATTATCATCAAGTGGGACATTCAAATAACAATCTACAAGTGGAGGCAAATCAAGCATATCATAAATCCTACTAGACATGATAGAAACACTACTATCAAGATCACATAAAGCTTTGAAATCAAAGTCATCCACTTTCATATCAATGATGGGTTCCCAACCATCTTCTTGTTTATAGGAATAGAAGCTTGATGTTTCATCTTTTCTTATTTAAGCTTTATGAGAGCATCAGTAATGTGTTTTGTAAAGGCCATGTTCATAGCACTAGCATTAGGACTTTTAGCAAGCTTTTGTAGGAACTTAATAACTTCAGAGATATTGCAACCATCAAGATCAAAATCAAATTTATCATCTAAAGTTATTTAGATGGGAAGCAGCATCTTCATTACCAATACCAGAAAATTGTTCTCTCATGACAAGATTGAGTAAAGCAGGTTTTATCTCAAAGAAAGTATCTTCAGGCACATATGGAGCAATAGGTGTGCTCATAAAATCATTGTTGTAGGTGCTAGTGAAGTCACACAACTTAGTGTTTTCAAGAGTAGTCATTTTTTTGTGTTTTTCAAATAAGAAAGCAAACTAGTAAAACTAATTTTTTTGTGTTTTTGATAAAGAAACAAGCAAACAAAGCAAAAAGAAACTAAGCAAAACAAAAACAACAAAGTAAAGAGATTGGTTATGAGGGACTCCCCTTGTGAAGATGTCCTTGACTCCCCGGCAACGGCGCCAGAAAAATGCTTGATGGCTCTGTAATGGCACCAGAAAAATGCTGGTGCGGTGTTGATGTAGAGTTCGTTGGGAACCCCAAGAGGAAGGTATGGTGTGCACAACAGCAACTTTCCCTCAATTATGAAACCAAGGTTTAATCAAACCAATAGGAGCAAGGAAACACCCCAAAGGTGTTACTAGCTGAGCCTTGGCAGGGCGCACTACCGGTGCTAGTAGCAATGTGGAGACCTACACAACACAACAACAGAACTTTGTCCCCAACTTGCGATGAGGTTGTTAATGTCACCGTGTTTTGCTGAAAACAAAGGATTAAACGTATCGAATGGAAAGAAGTAATAGTTTTCAGAAAGTAAACACAAAGCAGTAAACAATTTGTAGATTGTATGTAAAGAAAGAGGATTGGGATCCATAGTTCACTAGAGGTGGCTCTCCTTAAGATAGATAACATGCTGGGTGAACAAATTACAGCGGGGCAATTGACAAACATCGAGAAAGCAATACATGCATATACTAATCATCTTGACACCTTTGGAACTTGATTGGGCATTACAACATTATACATAGACCGCCATCCAACTGCATCTATGACTAATAATCCACCTTCAGGTTATCATCCGAACCCCCTCTAGTATTAAGTTGCAAGCAACAGATTATTGCTTTACGAATTGCGTGTAAAGTAAACAATACGATTGTTCTATGAACAAAGGATTGTTGTTTTCTCCCTAGTAGCAATAGCACATCTAGTACCTTAGAGATTTTTGTCACTTCCCCAGATTACCAGAGGCATGAACCCACTATCCAGCATAAATACCAACTCTTGGAGTTGCTAGCATCTACACTTGGCCAAGATAGCTACTAACAACGGAAACCATGCAAGATCACAAATAACAAAGACATGATAGAATCAATAATCAATCTGAAATAGCATCTCAATATCCAGCGGATCCCCTGATGACCCACAAGTATAGGGGGTGTATCGCAGTATTTTCGAGGGAAGTTAAACCCAATTTATTGATTCGACACAAGGGAGCCAAAGAATATTTATAAGCCTTAACAACTGAGTTGTCAATTCAGCTGCACCTGGAAACAATCTTTCTCACATCAGTTTATCAGTAGCAACAGTTTTGTAGTAGGAATACCAAAGTAGCAGCAGTAGTAAAGCAAGGACGGTAGTAACAAAAGCAGTAGATAGTGGGATTCGAGTGCGGTAGGCATAGGGATGGATGGACGGGAGTTGCATGGACAAGACAATTCACATAGCAATCAGAACATAGGGCAATTGCAGATAAATAAGATAAAGCATCCAAGTACTAGACAATCCTAGGCATATGTTCCATATATAGTCATACGTTCTCGCAATGAGAACTTGCACAACATCTTTTGTACTGCCAGCCTGTTTGCAGCGGGGCCTCTAGGAACTACAGGCAATTAAGGTTCTCCTTTTAATAGAGCACCGGAGCAAAGCATTAACACTCCGTGAACACATGTGATCCTCACATCAAAGCCATTCCCTTCCGGTTATCCCGATTTTTGTCACTTCGGGGCCATAGGTTCCGGACAGCAACGTGTGTATACAACTTGCAGATAAGACCAGAAACAATACTATCATAATGAATCAATAATAAGTTTAGATCTGAAATCATGGCACTCGGGCCCTAATGACAAGCATTAAGCACAACAAGTCGCAACAAAGTCATAAAGCACTAATAAAATATACTAGGCACCATGCCCTAACAATCTGATGCCATTACATGAACAATCTCATCCAATCCCTACCATCCCCATAGCCTACAGCGGGGGATTACTCACTCATAGATGGGGGAAACATGGATGGTCGATGGAGAAGCGATGGTGATGATGATGGCGATGATCTCCTCCAATGCCCCGTCCCCGCAGGGTGCCAGAACGGAGTTTCTGGTGCTGTTTCGTGGAATCTGGTGGTGGCAGCGGAGCGGAACTCCTTCTGGAAAAACGTCGAACCCCCCGAAGTTTTTAGGTCAGAAGGCTCCTTATAAGCGAAGAGAGAGGCCGAGGGGTGCCTGGGGGGCCCACACCACCCCCTGGCGCGGCCTGGCCTGGCCCACGCCACCATGTGGTGTGGGCACCCAGGGCTCTTCTCCGTCTCGTATTCTGGCTCCTGGAGTCTTCGGGTGAAATAGGATTTTTGGCATATTTTCCGGGATTTTTCCTGATGGTTGATTTTCTGCACAAAAAGTAGACACCAAGGCAATTCTGCTGAAGACAGCGTCAGTTCGCATTAATTGCATCCAAATCACACAAGTATAGAGGAGAAACAATAGCAAAAGTGTTCGAAAAAGTAGATACGTTTTGGACGTATCATCCCCGCAAACACAACATGCAGAATTACAAATAGATGATCTTGATCATGAACGGAGCTCACAAGATCTAGACATGAAAGCACAAAGGATGAGAACCAGCCATCTAGCTACTACATGGACCCGTAGTCCAAGGATGAACTACTCACGCATCACACCGGAGGCTTGCATGGTGATGAAGAAGGCCTCCAGGGTGAATTCCCCTCTCCGGCAGGGTGCCAGGAAGAGCTTTAGATCCCTCCCAATCTAGGGATGGAGATGACAGCGGCTATAGACTCATTCGTGGATTTCTGATCGAGCACTTAGGGTTTTCGTCCCGAGGGCATCTTATAGGCGGCAGGGGAGGCTGAGGGGGTGCTGGGGTCGGCCAGACCACCCCCTGACACGGGCCAGGCTAGGCCGCGCGGCCAGGTGGTGTCGTGGCCCCCTGGCCCCTCTCCGTCTCGTTTTTTGGCATCTGATGACTTCCAGAAAAATAGGCACTTTGGCTTTTGTGCCATCCAATTCTGAGAATATTCATTTTCTGACTTTCCTAGAACCAAAAACAACATAAAATAGGCAGCTGGCACTGTGGCTCTTGTTAATAGGTTAGTCCAAGAAATCATATGAAAAGTACTCCAAAGTGTGGACAAAACACAAGAAAGTGGATAAAACCAAGCATGGATCATCAAAAATTATAGATACATTTGCAATCTATCAAGGCCCCGCCGCAAACGGGCTCGCGGGACAAAAGATGTTGTGCAAGTTCTCATTGCGAGCACGTATGACTATATATGGAACACATGCCTATGATTATCTTGTTCTTAGATGCTTTATCTTATTTATCTGCAAATTACCTATATTTTGATTGCCATATGAATTGTCTTGTCCATGCAACGCCCGTCCATCCATCCCTATGCCTACCGTGCTTTAATCCTACTGTTTACTGCAATTGTTACTACTGTCTTTACTTTTACTACTGATGTTACTTTACTATATCTACTACCAAACTGTTGCTACTGATAAACTTCTATAAGCAAGATTGTTTCCAGGTGCAGCTGAATTAACAACTCAGTTGTTAAGGCTTATAAATATTCTCTGGCTCCCCTTGTGTCGAATCAATAAATTGGGTTTCACTTCCCTCGAAAATACTGCGATACACCCCCTATACTTGTGGGTCATCAAGACTCTTGTCTGGCATCGTTTCCAGGGAGCATAGCTTTATTTATCAAGTTCACTTGGAATCACTATTGTTCGCTGCCATCCATCCATCATGGGTAAGTCTCGTGATGGCAAGGTTCCTATTTTACCATCCACTACAAGAAGAGGTACGGTTTTGAACACCTCTATTGCTCTTGATTCACCATCTGTTATGAGTAAGCTCCTTACACCACCACATACACATGCTACACACACTGCTACTACCGCTGAATCTAAAACTTCTGATACTTATGATGCTGCTTTTACTGTGCTTGATAAGAGTGGTTCATTAGGTCCTTTCCTACATGCTACGATTGCTAGAACTATAGCTAGAAATACTGAAACTCCTAATGAAGACACTACTACACCTATTAGTTCACCTGAGTCTAGAGAGAGCTATGATATTGAAGACGGTTATATTGAGATGACCGATGAATTTATTAAAGAATGTCAAAACACCCATGATAGGAGTGTTATTAAGAGTCTCCTTGACAGGCGTACTATAAAACCCAAATTGTCTCCTAATGCTAAGTTTGCTGCATCTCCCATAAACATTAAAGATAAGGATTATGATTTCTCTCTTGATCTATCTTACATAGCTATTGTTGAGAAAGAACCTTTTTGTGGGAATAAGAATGAATGTACGGTAGCACATATGACTGAGCTTTATACCATGAGTGGCCTGTTTTCCGATGATATTAAGATGCGCACCTACTTTGTTGCTAATTTTTTCCCTTTTTCACTAAAAGGAGAAGCTAAAACTTGGTTTAATAATTTACCTCCTAGATCTATTGATAGCCCTGATTACTTGATTAGTACTTTCCTGCAGAAATATTTTCCTCCTAGTGCTAGACATGCTATTTTGGAGGAACTTTTTGATTTTAAACAGGGAGAAAAAGAGATATTGCCTGAATCATGGGCAAGGTTTTGTGCTTTGATTCATGCATAGGATGGATGTCCATTACCTAAGAATGAGCTTCTTGATATATTTTATAATGGACTAACTAAAGAATCTAGGACATACCTGGATAGTTGTGTTGATTGTGTTTTCAGGAATAGGACTCCCAAGGAAGCTGAGGAATTAATGGCTAAAATAAGCAAGAATTCTCAAGACTGGACTCCTCCTAAGCCAGCTATACCTGAAACAATTATACCTGAACCAGCTATACCTGCGCTTATACCAACATCTAAGAAGAGGGGAGTTATTGAACTAAATGATGAAGTGATGAAGGAAGCTAAGAAATGTCTTAAGGAGAAGGGAATTAAAGCTGCATATGTCAAGAATTTACGTCATATAGAAGAATTATGTAAGACAATCCCCCACTCATCCACTATTGAGGTACACTCTCTCCAACATTTTGATGAAGGTGATATCCCTTACTCTAAACCTCCTGATCAATGCTTAGAAGAATTCGATATTTTTATTGTTAAGCAAGACAATTTCAATAAAAGGGTGCAAAATCATTTAATGGAAAACTCTATAGCTATTGTTGAGTTAAAAGATATTGTGGAAAGAACCTCTAATAATGTTAAAATGCTCGTTAAACATTTTCAAATGATCCAAACTTAAATTGATCAGCTTATTAAAGTACAAAAAGACTTGCTACTTAATGCTGCTAAAGAAAAACATGTTTATGAAATTAGAACTAGAAGTGGTGCTGCTACCCATGATCCTCTATATCTTGAGGGGCATCCTAAAAGAATTGAGCAGGATTCTAAACAAGCTGAAAATAGTGGTACTACTCCTAAGAAAAGAAAGAAGATACATAAAATTACTTTAGAACCCTCTGAACCTGCTAAAGATCCTAATAGTATATCTGTCTCTGATGCTAAAACTGAAAGTGGTAATGAAGAAAATAATGTTCCTGATAAATAAAAAGTTGAAGAAGAACCTAAAAGGAACACTAAGAATACTAAATACACTAAAGAAGATTTTGTTGCTAAGAAACATGGTAGTGAAAGAGAGCCTTGGGTCCAAAAACCTATGCCTTTCCCTGATAAGAAACACAAGTCAAAGGAAGATGAACACTATAATAAGTTTTGTGACTGGATGAAACCTTTATTCTTGCAAATTCCTTTGATTGATGCTATTAAATTGCCTCCTTATTCAAAGTATATGAAGGATATTGTCTCAAATAAAAGGAAGATCCCTAATGAAGAAATTTCTACTTTGCTTGCTAATTATTCGTTTAATGGTAAGGTTCCAAAGAAACTTGGAGACCCAGGGATTCCAACTATGCCGTGCTCTATTAAAAATAGTTATGTTAGAACTGCTTTGTGTGATTTGGGAGCAAGAGTTAGTGTTATGCATTTTTCTCTCTACAAGAGACTTCAACTGGAAAAACTAATACCAACTGATATATCTTTGCAAATGGCTGATAAATCTACTACTATTCCTATTGGTATATTTGAGGATGTACCTATTCAAGTGGCTCATAATTGCTTTATATTAACTAATTTTGTTGTGCTTGAAATGCCTACAGATGATAATATGTCTATTTTTCTTGGGAGACCTTTTCTTAATACTATAGGAGCTGTTATTAATTGTAATCAAGGAAAGGTGACTTTCAATGGTAATGACAAGGAGCATACTATCTATTTCCCCAAGAAGATGATAAGACTTACGGTTTGAATTCAATTGAACATGTTGAGGGCATTCAAGTTGGAGAAATATATTGTCCCGTACCAAGAGAAAAATATGAAACTATTCTGATTAGGACCATTGCTATCAAGGTTGAGGTAACATAATCATTAGTAGAATACAAAGTTTTGTTTCATATAAAATTGTTTTGGTAACAAGACTTTATCAACCTTGTTAACAAAACAATGTTTTCACCATGATTATCTTTGTTTACTTTTATTTTATCCATTTCATTTTTTGCTTTCGCTTAGTTTACTTTTCTGTTGATTAGTTGCTTGCATGTTAGAGTGTCTTAGAACTTAGGAAGTTTTAGTGTTGTTTTGTCATTGCGTCTTTCTAGAAATTTTTTCTGTCAAAAAATCATTCATCTATACCTGAAAATTGCTCAAACAAAGAGTGTCTCGAAAAATTCCAGAAAATTCATATTAAATTTTTATGTGAAAAAAGGGGCAGAGAAGTGCCTGGAGAGTACCAGGGGGCCCCACCAGGCAAGCACACCACCTGGTGGCGCGGCCAGCCCAGGGGCGCGCCTGGACATGGTGTGGGCCACCCCTGGCCCTCCACTCACTCTCTCACTCCCATTTCTTTCTCTCTCCCGAGAAAACATCAGTTCTTTGCTCGAAATCGCGTTCTTGCTGTTCTTGCGCACGATTTTTGGATCTCCTTGCTCAGCCCATCTTTGCTGCTGAAATTTGGAGCATTTGTTCTCCGGTATGTGACTCCTCCGCTTGTCCAATTAGATTTGTGTTTAGTGGTTTATATCTTGAGTATTTTGCTTCTATAGGTGATAGGTTATGAGAGCTTGTAAGCTTGTTAAATGTTTAGAGAAATTGTTTTGATGCATGTTTAGGCCTCTTACAAGTCCCTATGAGTAGTTCTCTTCATTATGTATTCACTTTGCAATCACTTGTGTACTGGATGTTTAAATTTCAGAATATCAAAGATGAACAACCACACATTTGGAAAAATATTTGAGAGGGACACACCTAGGAGGTCGAGGCCCTCAAGATCAGCCTCTCAGTTTAGGCCTTCATACAATGAAGATCTCATTGCACCACGCTTTGGCAATGAAGGAGACGAGGGGGTGCTCACCCATCTACTATTCCTTGTTATACCTTCTTGCAAACTGCAGGGATCCTCGATGATTTCTTACTACTGGTTTAGAGGGTCAGTTTGACCTCATACATGGAAGATGAGAGTGAGCAATATGCCGTGCTCACCAAAACTTTCGTTGAGAGTTTCGTTTTCACTAACA
This sequence comes from Avena eriantha, assembly GCA_910589775.1. Classification (NCBI taxonomy): domain Eukaryota; kingdom Viridiplantae; phylum Streptophyta; class Magnoliopsida; order Poales; family Poaceae; genus Avena; species Avena eriantha. Next base: position 44,609,588 of record OU342745.1, read on the forward strand.
CCCCCTATCAGTCAACTGTTTCTTTCAGAATTTATAATCTGCCTATTACGATGTCATTGGAAAGATTTTGCAGCATTATAGGCATAGGCATGACGGGGACCGTGAAGAAGATCCAAGGGCGACCCGCTGATTTGCTAGAGCTCTATCGAAGTGTGACAAATGACGATGACCGCGTAGCTTAGCGCGGGAAGATAAGAAACATCCAACTCCTAGCTCTTAGATAATTTGCTTATTATCTTGCTACTAGCATTCTTGGTAGGGAGAACACAAGTAATATCTCCAATTATCATTTAGCCTTCCTTGTTGCTGCACTTAATAATGATACTCGGTACAATCTTGGCTCTCTCATTTCTCACCGCCAAGCTGCTAGGGGACCTATTTATGGGGGCATTATTGCTTCACGTATGGTTACTGTGTTAGAACTTTCTGTGGATCCTAATGATACTATATTGGCAACACAAAGGCTTGATCTTGCTTCCGTGAAAACACATCACTTCGTCACTACTGACTCTGATACAGCAGTTTTGTATACAGGATGTTGTTTACTGACAGGGATGAAAGGGAGATTCCTTTGCCACAATCTACTTTGTTCAGTGTTCACAGGAGGCCATGGTCGCATTCCAAGGAGGAGGTGGACGAGCAGCTCCGATTGCTTGGTTTCCACAGGCAGCACCAGGAGGATGTGCCTTCTTACGACTACTCAGCGCACTACGGTGGGGAGTCCTCGAGCTCGTACCAGGACGAGGGTACTTCCTCGCCATACTACGGAGGCGCTCCATCTTGGCCTGCTTGGGATTGATACCCACTTAGGCCAAAAGCTTAAGCTTGAGGGGAGGTACACTGACATCACACTCATCTCCATATCGTGTTTCATCGGTACTTTGTATATCCATGCTTCGTTCTCTTTTTAGTTTTCGTTCTTTCTTTACTTTTGCTTTCTAAAACAAAAAAGACCAAAAATATTTATGTTGTTTCTCTTTGTTTGCTTCTTCTTTTTTCCTTTTGGCTTTGTCTTAATTATTCAAAAATCCCAAAAAGATTTTGCTTTGCTTGTCTTTCCTTTTTTGGTTCTTGCCTTTAAATATTAAAAACACCAAAAATATTTGTTGTTCTCCTTTGGTTTTGTGAAGTTTGTTGTAGGGTTCAACAGTCCTCCGTGGAATTTGGTTTCATGTTATTATTCAAGCCACACAAGTGAAGGGCAATAATGAGGATTAATGACAACTTGATGTGTGGTAAGAGGCTGGTAACGAACTCTATTTGTTTTCATTTTTGTACATATACAAATCATTGTGTGCTTGATTAGTCTGTTCATGTAGGGTTTATGTTATTTATGGATGCTTAGTAGATCTTGTTTTCTTATGATTAGCTCTAGCTTGCCAATAGTTTGTAGCATGTCATATGAATGTTTGCTTGCATTTCTCTATTCATAACTCGGTATGACACTATGGTATCCTCCTCTGAATGTTTCTCTTTAATCGACTTGGCACATGCTAATGCATGCATATGACTGAAACAATCAGTTAAGCCTCGATGAAATAATTTGCCTCAGGGGTCTTGAATCACTTTCATGCCATGTTCAGTCCTATTTTGTTGCAAGCATGATTATGACAGTTATTGCTCTCTCATTTCTCACTCCCTTACTATTGCTAGCCTTCACTTACACTGAGTATGAGCTCTACTCGTGTTTCCAATTCCCCAAAACCAGTATTGCCAAAAGTGTCCACCATACCTACCTATTAGCATCATTTGTTGTTCCGTGCATATTCAATATGCCTTGTTTTCTTCCGAATAAAATGTTTTCTTGTTATGAGAAAGTTAGTTAGTAAAGCTCTCACGAACTTGATGGCACACTTTATTTCTTATACTTAATAAACCTGAACCATTGTGACTGTCCATGAAAGTTATATGCTTGCAAATTATAGGCTGGGGATTAGCAGAACCGTGCTGTCATGGGGAACGCTTTCAACACTTGTAAATATATACCCAGTTGATATCATGCTCTTTTGTTTGCGGATGCCGTCAGTGTGAAATAAAAGGGGAGCTTGTAAGTCCATGGAGTTATGTATGTGTGTTAGAAAAAAGGCCTGGGCCGCCGGTCTAGTCCATGCCTAATCATGGTGGAAACCTGCAGCGTAACCATAATGAGTATCTATGAAGCATTCTTCTTATAAAAAGAGATAGCTATTGAGAAAAAGAAAAAAAGGAAGAGATACGAGAAAAGAGGAAAGAGAGAAAAAAGCACAATTTTCCCATGGTAAATAAGGAGATTGCTGAGATACTCGTTGTCTGCTTGCCTTGTCATTTTGATATGGGGATTCTTCCGTATCATCGGGCAAGGGGTACCCTGTTGGCGGTTCTCTATCATACGCACGTATTTACTATGACAAGAACTTACCGGTAACTAAAGTTTAGTAGCATGAGGAGTGGCCCTCGTACTCAAGGGACATGAGATTTCTAGTTTATAGTCTGTCAAGCATATAACTCAGACTGGACCTCACTTTCACCTTAACCACTTAAATATGCTTATGATAGGGGCAATGAGAGCTCAAAGCTAATGAGTACCATACTTTCAACATTTGGAAGCCTTTCAAACTTTTCAAAACCTTTTCATTTCCTTGTTGAGTCACCACATATTCTACGAGCAATTCCTTGAGAGCATAGTTGTCATTCTTAGTGTAATATGCTTGTCTCAAAACTTGATTAATTGTGTAATGACTTTGATGCTTGTATCTTTGATATCTTTACTTCTAGTCTTCACTTGAACTTCAGAGGTGCCTTGGCATTTATGTTTGCTCTACAATCAAAGGCAAGCGAGATACCATTCTATCATACCTTTTTATGAGCATTGCAATGTTGCTTATGTTTATGTTTCATGCTACTTATTATTTTTGAGTTGGAATCTCTCCATAGCCTGCAATGACTATTAAGTAAACTTAGTTGCATACTCTTTATTATGAATTGCCTGAGTAGTTGATCATATGCTGAGAATATATACATCTTATGAAGCAAATGTGTTCGTGAAAGTTTCTTTTATCGCACTCAGTTTTCAACTGAATTGCTTGAGGACAAGCAATAAGCTAAGCTTGGGGGAGTTGATACGTCCAAAACGTATCTACTTTCCCGAACACTTTTGATATTGTTTTTCCTCTAAACTTGTGTGATTTGGATACAACTAACACGTACTGGCGCTGTTTTCAGCAGAATTACCTTGGTGTCTAGTATTTATGCAGAAAATCAACTATCAGGAAAAATCCCGGAAAATATGCCAAAAATCCTATTTCACCAGAAGACTCACGGAGCCAGAAGACGAGACGGAGTAGGGCCACGAGGGGCCCACACCACCTGGCCGCGCCTGGGGGTGGTGTGGCCGCCTTGGATACCCCCTCGGCCTACCTCTTCGCCTATAAGTTGCCTCTTGACCTAAAAACCAGGGGGGTCGACATTTTTCCTGAAAGAGTTCCGCTGCGCCGCCACCACCAGATTCCACGATTCGGAACCAGAAACTCTGTTCTGGCACTTTGCCGAGATGGGGAATTGGAGGATATCATCGCCATCATCATCACCATCGCTTCTCCATCGACCATCCATGTTTCCCCCATCTATGAGTGAGTAATCCCCCGCTGTAGGCTATGGGGATGGTAGGGATTGGATGAGATCATTCATGTAATGGCATCAGATTGTTAGGGCATGGTGCCTAGTATCTTATATTAGTGCCTTTTGACTTTGTTGCAACTTGTTATGCTTAATGCTTGTCACTAGGGCTAGAGTGCCATGATTTCAGATCTAAACGTGTTATTGATTCATTATGATAGTATTGTTTATGGTCTTACCTGCAATTTGTATACACATATTGTTGTCCGGAACCTATGGCCCCGAAGTGACAGCAATCGGGATAATCGGGGGGAATGGCTTTGATGTGAGGATCACATATGCTCACGGAGTGTTAATGCTTTGCTTCGGTGCTCTATTAAAAGGAGCACCTTAATTGCGAGTAGTTCCCTTGAGGCCCCGCTACAAACGGGCTGGCAGGACAAAAGATGTTGTGCAAGTTCTCATTGCGAGCACGTATGACTATATATGGATCACATGCCTATGATTATCTAGTACTTGGATGCTTTATCTTATTTATCTGCAAATGCCCTATGTTTTGATTGCCATATGAATGGTATTGTCCGTGCAACACCCATCCATCCATCCCTATGCCTACCGTGCTTTAATCCTACTGTTTACTGCAATTGTTACTACTGTATTTACTTTTAGTACTGCTGTTACTTTACTATTGCTACTACCAAATTGTTGCTACTGATAAACTGCAATGAGCAAGATTGTTTCTAGGTGCAGCTGAATTGACAACTCAGTTGTTAAGGCTTACAAATATTCTTTGGCTCCCCATGTGTCGAATCAATAAATTGGGTTTCACTTCCCTCGAAAATACTCCGATACATCCCCTATACTTGTGGGTCATCAGCCACAATGCTCATGTCTCCCGTGCCTCAAAGGTTGAGATCCTATTGAACCGCGTATGTCGAGTAACAATCAAATAGCAAGATTTAAGAATGAACCATTGTTTGACAATGATGAACCGACAACATGCAGAGAAGTGATACGTCCCTTTTGCATCACTATTATATGTCATAATTCACTGTTATTCATTGATATATTTTGTATTGAGAGGTGATACTTATGTTATTTCATCTGTTTTTGCATGGTTGATGACTTTTGGAGCATGGACCGCTGCAGTCAGGATTCTGATGGAAAAGGTGCTGTTTGGAGGCAAAATTCACGAAGATCAGAAAATCCGGAAAAATATACAGAAAATCCTATTTTTTCCAGAAGACGAAGGAAGCCAGAAGGAGGGCTAGAGATGGGCCACAGGGGGCCCACACCACCCCTGGCGCGGGCCATCCTAGGCCGCGCCACCTAGTGGTGTGGCCACCCTAGTCCACCCCTGGCACTCCCCTTTGGCGTATTTATTCGTCCCGAAACCCTAAGACTCGGGGAGCGACCACAGAAAGATTCCGCCACCTGTGCGGGGTGGAAAACACCGAGAGAGAAAGATCTCTCCGGCAGACAGATTTCTGCCAGGGGAATTCCTTCCCGGAGAGGGGAGATCGTCGCCATCAACACCATCATTGCGCTATACTTCATCGGGATCATCATCATCACCATCAGCACCATCAGCACCATCATCACCATCTCCATATTGCTGTAATAATTGAGTTGAATCTTGCATTAGTTCTTAGGGGAAACTTTCCCGGTGTTGATTACTCTTTGTAGTTGATGCTATTGAGTGAACCATTGAATTATTGTTTATGTTCAGATTGTTATACATCATTATTCCATCTCTGCTCATGATCCATATGATGTCTTGTGAGTAGTTCGTTTTGTTCTTGAGGACATGGGAGAAGTCATGTTGTTAGTAGTGGAATTGTGTTGAGAAAGATTCAATAGTTTGATATTTAAGTTGTGGTGTACTTCTTCTAGTGGTGTCATGTGAACGTCGACTACATGACACTTCACCTATATGGGCCTAGGGGAATGCATTGTGTATTTGGCTATTAATCGTAGGGGTTGCCGGAGTGACAGAAACCTGAACCCCCGTTAGGAAACCATTGCACACGGGACGTAAGGGTCTTAGAGTTTAAAGTTGTGGTTAAGTTTCTACCTTAATTACTTTCTTGTACTTACGGATGTTTGCAAGGGGTATAATCACAAGTATGTATTAGTCCTAAGAAGGTCGGTACATTAGTACAGGTTCACCCACACAACACTTAGCAAGCTAAAGAAGATTAATCAACTATATGAAGCGAAAGCACTTGATAGTCTTCCCATGTCTCCTCGAGAACGTTTGGTCATCTTAAGTAATATAACCGGCTTGTCCTTTGCTGCATAAAGGATTGGGTCACTTGCTGCATTTTTTCCTATTGTCTTTTATTTACTCGTACTTTGTTTACTTGCTTTATCAAAAAACCCTAAAAATCCGTTTGCTAATTATTTGCATTGAATTCCTGATCCATACCACTAGCCAGCACCTTCTGCTCCTTGTTGGGTTCGACACTCTTACTTATCGAAAATACTACGATACACCCCCTATACTTGTGGGTCATCAAGACTATTTTCTAGCGCTGTTGCCGTGGAGTGAAGCGCTATTGGAGAGTGGAACTGGTAAAGGAAACTTCTACTATGAGTATTGTTTACTTCTGTTAGTTGCTTTATTTTCGTTATGGATAATTCGCTGAGTTTCTTATTTGGTAATGCTACTACCACTGCTAAGGTAGTAGATAAACCACCACCTGCTGAGAATGATGTTTGTAAAATACCTACAAGAATTATTGATCGTGTTATGGATACCTACTATATTGGGGATGGAACTGTCCATCCCGGTGATCATTTGCTCTTTATACACGAATTATGCGGGTTGTTCAAGTGTGCAGGTATTACTATAGATCAAGTTAAGAAGGAGTTATTCTCATTATCACTAAAAGGAAGAGCTGAGGAATGGTATAAGCTGCTAAAGAATGGTCAAGCTCTAGAATGGGAGGAAATAGTGCCTCTCTTTTATTCAAAGTTTTATCCTCCTAGTGAGATTCATAAAGATCGGAATCAAATATACAACTTTTGGCCTCTTGATGGAGAGAGTACAGCTCAAGCTTGGGGGAGATTGAAGTTACTAATGCTCAAATGTCCCATTCATGAGCTTCCCAACAATATTATTATCAACAACTTTTATGCAAGGCTCCCTCTACATGACAAGGATTTATTGGATGCTTCTTGTGCTGGATCATTCACTCGCATGGAAGAATAAGCTAAACGGGACCGTCTGCACCGTATTCAAGACAATGCTGAAGCTTGGGAGAATGACAAAGGTAGAAAGTCAGGTATAAATTATGATTATGAATGCATTGAATCTTTTATGGGAACTGGTGACTTTCTAAATATCAAAATTGTTTATGGTCTTGATTTGGATGTTATTACGAATTGCTTTAGGGCTTTAGCTTCTTATATTGAAATTCCAAAAAGGGGATGGAACAAGTAACCATGAACCTTATAAAGATAGTGTTGACTGTGTTCCTTTTGGGAGTGCTAAGTATTGCATTATTGATCCCATCTTACCTGAACCTTATATTGAGAAGATTCCCTTCCCAGATAAGGTAAAGGATCATCCTATGATAACTAATGTAATCACCAAAAGTGAAAAAAGAACTGTAAAACCTGATGAGCAAATAAATGTTGAACCTGTGGTAGCAATTGTGAAAGACCTTATCACTAAAAGCATAGAAGATGGACACATAGTCTTTTGTGAGGATGCTTCTACCATTGTTTCACATCCTAAAAGAACTAAAAAAGCTAGGGTCCCTGTGCTTTCTGTTAGAATTGGTGATCATTGCTATTATGGTTTATGTGATATTGGTGCAAGTTCCAGTGCTATTCCTTATGAGCTTACAGAGAAATTATGCTTGAAATCAGTCCCTACGAATTGGAAGAGATTGATGTGGTTATTCACCTTGCTAATAGAGAGACCATCTCTCCAATTGGTATTGTACGAGACATGGAAGTTCTTTGTGGTAAGATTAAGTACCCTTCTGATTTTCTAGTACTTGGTTCAGCTGCTAGTAAAACTTATCCTATTATCTTTGGTAGACCTTTCTTTAGTACTTGTGGAGCTATTATAGATGACAAAAGGGATAAAATCTTGACTAAGTTTGATGGGGAATCTTATGAGTTTAATTTCTCGAAATTCGCTAAAGAACCTTGTGAAGAGGAAACCCATAATGAGGATTTTAGAGTTGAACAACTTGCTTCTATTTCTCTTGCTCCTAACAATGCTCTGCAGCAATTTATGGGATATCATGAAAGTGAAATCTTCATGGAAGAAAGGAATGAGATTGACGAGATTCTCCGTGATCAGCCTAAGATGCTTAAGCATAACTAGCCTGTAGAAGACTTGGGTACCACGTTGCCACCTAAAAAGGATCAGGTTTTCGATCTAAAACCTCTCTCTGATGATGTTAAATATGCTTATATAGATGATAAAAAGATATATCCTGTTATTATTAGCTCTAAACTTTCAGGAAAAGAAGAGGAAAGGTTATTGGAGGTTTTGAAGAAACACCAAGGAGCTATGGGCTATACTCTAGAAGATTTAAAAGGGATTTCACCTACTATATGTCAGCATTCTATCAACATAGAACCAGATGCAAAGCCAGTAGTAGAGCACCAATGAGGTTTAAATCCTAAAATGAAGGAAGTGGTAAGAAATGAGGTATTGAAACTCCTTGATGCTGGTATTATTTACCCTATTGCTGATAGTGAATCGGTTAGTCCTGTTCATTGTGTTCCTAAAAAGGGAGGTATTACCGTTGTTCCTAATGATAATGATGAGCTTATTCCTCAAAGAATAGTAGTAGGCTATAGGATGTGCATTGATTTTAGAAAAGTCAATAAAGTTACTAAGAAAGATCACTACCCGCTTCCTTTTATTGACCAAATGTTGGAAAGGTTGTCTAAAAAGACCCATTTTTGTTTTCTTGATGGTTATTCTGGTTTCTCTCAAATTGCTGTTAAACAACAAGATCAAGAAAAAACTACTTTTACTTGCCCTTACGGAACTTATGCTTATAGACGTATGCCTTTTGGTTTATGTAATGCTCCTGCTACTTTTCAAAGGTGCATGTTTGCTATCTTTCATGGTTTTTGTGAGGAAATTGTAGAAGTGGTCATGGATGACTTTTCTAACTATGGAACTTCTTTTTATAATTGTCTACACAACCTTGATAAAGTTTTGCAGAGATGTGAAGAAACTAATCTTGTTCTTAATTGGGAAAAATGCCACTTCATGGTTAATGAAGGGATTGTCCTTGGGCATAAAGTTTCTGAAAGAGGCATAGAAGTTGATAGAGCTAAGGTTGAGGCCATTGAGAAGATGCCATGCCCAAGAGACATCAAAGGTATTCGTAGTATCCTTGGTCATGCTGGTTTCTATAGAAGGTTTATTAAAGACCTTTTTAGGATTTCAAAACCCCTCACTAATCTTCTTCAAAACGATGTACCCTTCGTTTTTGATGATGATTGTAAGGGAGCTTTTGAAAATCTTAAGAAGGCTTTAACTACAGCCCCTATTGTTCAACCACCTGATTGGAGTTTACCCTTTGAAATAATGTGTGATGCTAGTGATTTTGCTGTAGGTGCTGTCCTTGGGCAACGGATTGATAAAAACTAAACGTTATTCATTATGCTAGTAAGACTTTAGACGTTGCTCAAAGGAATTATGCTACTACTGAAAAGGAATTTCTAACTATCGTTTTTGCTTGTAATAAGTTTAGACCCTATATTGTAGACTCAAAAGTCACCATTCATACTGATCATGCTACTATTAAATACCTTATGACAAAAAAGGACGCTAAGCCTAGGCTTATTAGATGGGTGCTGCTTTTATAAGAGTTTGGTCTACATATAGTAGATAGGAAAGGTGATGAAAACCCTGTAGCTGATAATTTATCTCAATTGGAAAACATCTTGTTTCACCCTATGCTTGTTAATGATAGTTTCCCAAATGAGCAATTAGCCGCAGTAGGGGTAAGCTCGCGAGGGATCCCTTGGTATGCTGATTATGCTAACTTTATTGTCTCCAAGTATTTTCCTCCAACTTTTACAGCTCAGGAAAGAAGGAAGTTCTTCTATGATTTGAGACATTATTTTTGGGATGACCTACACTTATACAAAGAGGGAGTGGATGGTATTATGCGAAGATGTGTTCCAGAATATGAACAAAAGGAGATATTGCGTAAATGTCATGGTAGTGCTTACGAAGGACATCATGTAGGAGATAGAACTGCACAAAAGGTGCAACAATCAGGTTTCTACTGGCCTACCCTTTTTAAAGATGCAAGAAAATTTGTTTTATCTTGTGATGAATGTCAGCGTGTTGGTAATATTTCTAGACGCAATGAAATGCCTATGAATTACTCTCTAGTTATTGAACCCTTTGATTGTTGGGGATTTGTCTTTATGGGTCCTTTCCCTCCCTCGAAAGGTTATACTCATATTCTTGTTGTCGTTGATTATGTTACTAAGTGGGTAGAAACCATTCCTACGAAGAGTGCTGACGGGGAAACCTCTCTAAAAATGCTTAAAGATGTTATCTTTCCTAGGTTTGGAGTGCCTAGGTATCTCATGACTGATGGGGGTTCTCATTTCATTCATGGTGGTTTTAGAAAGACCCTTGCTAAATATGATGTTAATCATAGAATTGCTTCAGCTTATCACCCCCAAACTAGTGGGCAAGTAGAGTTATCAAGTAGAGAAATTAAATCTATCTTGCAAAAGACTGTTAATAGATCTAGAAAAAACTGGGCTAAAAAGTTGAATGATGCTTTATGGGCTTATAGAACAGCCTACAAAAATCCTATGGGGATGTCCCCTTATAAAATGGTTTATGGGAAAGCTTGTCACCTACCTTTAGAATTATAACATAAAGCTTACTAGGCAGTTAAAGAACTAAATAGAGATTGTAAGCTCGCTGGTGAGAAAAGATTATTTGACTTAAGTTCTTTAGATGAATGGAGGAGTGAAGCCTATGAAAATTCTAGGCTCTTTAAGGAAAAAGTTAAAAGATGGCATGATAAGCGAATACTTAAGAGGGCATTTCATGCTGGTGAGAATGTTCTATTGTATAGGTCTCGTCTCAGATTTTTTGCAGGAAAGCTACTGTCAAAATGGGAAGGGCCTTTCATTATTGAAGAAGTATACCGTTCAGGAGCAATAAAAATTTCTTCTTTAAAAGATAATACTACTCAAGTAGTGAATGGGCAGCGACTCAAACACTATATTGCTGGGGATTCTTATAATGAATATGTTGATGCCTTTCAAGTTATAACTCCGGAAAAATTTATCAAGGACCAAATTCAGAGACCTGCAGAGTCCGCTTTCAAATAGGTAACAGTTCTGGTAAGAAAAGTTCCGCGAAAATACTATCCAACTATATTTTTGCAGTTTTCAGTCAATAAGGAAAGCTACGGAGCGAAAGAGGGACGGAAGCGGAGCCAGGGTGGCTCACACCACCAGGTGGCACGGGCCCACCCCTGTCCACGCCACCAGGTGGTGTGGCCACCCCAGACTCCGTTTCCGACCCATTTTCTCCCAGTACCTTCCTTTCGTCATGAAACTTCGTAATATATAATCCCCCGGATCTCTCGAGGTTTGTATATCGTGTTTTCGTTTCGATCTGTTTCTGACAGGTAGAGTCCCAGATTTGGAGTTACAATGTCTTCCTCTGGACCAGCCAAGGAAGATTCTTTAGAGGATATCATCAACCCATACATGAGAGAGTTGAAGATTCATCCAAAGGAGTTGTTGCTTGAAGATGGAGAACTCCGGATAAAAGAGGTTCGAGGCCCTAAAGGTGAAGGAAGTCTGGAGGACAGGATGGAAGCACTGGAGCAAGAAGTCTTTAGGTACAAGAAGATGGCGGAGCGCGAAGTGGATATCATCCATAAGATTTGTTCCGAACTCATCGCCGAGTACCAAAAGGAGACTGCTGAACTCAAGGATGAAGTCCTCTCACTCCGCCAAACAACCAACGAACTGCAAGCACAGTTCTATGACGTTCAAAATCAAAATTGTGAGTATGAGGTTAGGTTTAAATGGATAAGTGCTGCTGCAAGTTTCAGGATGCTGGAAACCACGATGTCCTTTGTTGATGGGAAGCCCTTACCCTGGAAGTCGGACGAAGATGAGAGGATACCACCACCACCGAAGGAGTAATTCGTCATTAGGTTTGGCATCCCCTTGGTTTGTTCCAAGCTTGGGGGAGTGTCGCGGTATCACATCACTATCTTCTATCTTTTTACCTTTTTGGTTGAGTCATATCATGAATAGAGAAGTTATTATGTAGGATGGTTTGCATTATGGAAGTGTCCCCTCTCTCGTTAGATATTGATCCCTTGGTGTTAGTTGCTGTTATGGAATATTAATGAGAAGTTCTATCATTTACTCTTTTGCATATATTATATTAGTTTTCAATTCGTGGTTATATGATTGATCGTGTTGTTAGTATTGGTATCACTTTGGGATCATTGAGTTAATTTAGTTGGTTTTGGCAAACCTGGCTTGGTCAGTAGCACACTATTTTTGAGAGTTGAATGAAAAAGATAAAAGTAGTCTAAATAAAAATAATTTCATCATCTTTCTTTCTTGATTTGCTCATAAGTTTAGTATTCTCTAGTTAATATCGTATGTGCTTCCAAGGAAGATTGCATGTTTGTTTTTATCAATTGTATGTTTGTTTGTTTCCTTCAACTCTTGTACTTGCTACCCAGCCTTGCTAGCCAAAAACCTATACTGAGAGGGAATTCTTCTCGTGCATCCACTCCTTAAAACCAAAACCTTGCCATTTGTGTCCACCATACCTACCTATTAGCATTATTGCTATTCCAAGTAAATTCTTGTTTTATCTACCTCCCAAATTAAACTTGTTATGTGAAAAGTAGTGATTAAAGCTCTCACGAACTTGATGGCACACTTTACTTTCTTGCACTTAATAAACTTGAACCATTGTGCTCACCTATGTTGCGTATATGCTTGCGCTTTGTAAGTTGTGAATTAGTAGAACCATGCTGTCATGGGGAACGCTTTCAACATTGCACTGGTACCTTGTACCAAGTTGATATCATGTTCTTTTGTCTTTGGATGTCGTCGGTGTGAAATGAAAGGGGAGCTTGTAAGTCCATGGAGTTATGCATGTGTGTTAGAGAAATGCCTGGGCCGCTGGTCTAATCCATGCTGACATGGTGGCAACCTACAGCGTAACCATAACGAGTATCTATGAAGCATTCTTCTTATAAAAAAAGAGTCCAATATTGAGAAAAGGAGAAAAAGAAACAAAGAGATATTATGAAAAGAGGAAAGAGAGAAAAAAGCACCATATTACCATGGTAAATAAGAAGATTGCTGAGATGCTTGTTGTCTGCTTGCCTTGTCATTTTGATATGGGGATTCTTTCGTATCATCGGGCAAGGGGTACCCCGTTGGCGGTTCTCTATGATACACATATGCTTACAATGACAAGAACTTACCGGTGACTAAACTTGAGTAGCATGAGGAGCGACCCTCGTATTCAAGGGACATGAGATTCTCAACTTACAACTTGTTAATGCATATCCTCATATTTGATCACTTTAACCTTAATCACCAAAAGATGCCTATGAAAGTGAAATGAGAGCTGAAAGCTAATAAGTATCATAATTTTTGGGAGCTCTTTATGAGACTTGCAATCCCTGCTTCCCTCTGCGAGGGACCTTTCTTTTTACTTTTTCGTTGAGTCAATAAACCTACTCCCTTCTATCTCAGCAAGTATTTTGAGTTGTTGTGTTTCATTCATTCATATGTTGATTTATTTAATCATGTTTCTTATGTTTCTTGTTTTGCACATTGCTCTTATCTTGATTTTTACTACTTTGAAAGCTATCATTGAAAACCAGCTATTTGTAAACTCCATCAAATTATCAACTATTCTTCGACCAAGAGCTAAGTTTGCCATTACCAATTATGATTTACTTTATGTATCTTTATTGTGCTTCCTTTACTCATTGTAAGTTGAGTTATATAATAGTGAGTTGTCTTCTATTATGATCTATGTATTGATGAATGTGATGCTTCTTGTCCGTATTCTTTTATCGACTCTTCACTCCATAAACCTGAGGCCATGTTTATTGAGCTCAGTTTCGTTTGGGGCCAAGCGAAGTGTAAGCTTGGGGGAGTTGATACGTCCATTTTGCATCACTATTCTATGTCATAATTCACTGTTATTCATTGATATATTTCGTATTTAGAGGTGATACTTATGTTATTTCATCTGTTTTTGCATGGTTGATGACTTTTGGAGCATGGACCGCTGCAGTCAGGATTCTGATGGAAAAGGTGCTGTTTGGAGGCAAAATTCGCGAAGATCAGAAAATCCGGGAAAATATACAGAAAATCCTATTTTTCCAGAAGACGAAGGAAGCCAGAAGGGGGGCTGGAGATGGGCCACAGGGGGCCCACACCACCCCATGGCGCGGGCCAGCCTAGGCCGTGCCACATGGTGGTGTGGCCACCCTGGTCCACCCCTGGCACTCCCCTCTGGCGTATTTATTCCTCCCGAAACCCTAAGACTCGGGGAGAGACCACAGAAAGATTCCTCCGCCTCTGCAGGGCGGAAAACACCGAGAGAGAAAGATCTCTCCGGCAGACAGATTTCTGCCGGGGGAATTCCTTCCCGGAGAGGGGAGATCGTCGCCATCAACACCATCATCAAGATGGACTTCATCGGGATCATCATCATCACCACCATCATCACCATCAGCACTATCATCACCGTCTCCATATTGCTGTAACAATTGAATGAATCTTGCATTAGTTCTTAGGGGAAACTTTCCCGGTGTTGATTACTCTTTGTAGTTGATGCTATTGAGTGAACCATTGAATTATTATTTATGTTCAGATTGTTATACATCATTATTCCATCTCTGATCATGATCCATATGATGTCTTGTGAGTAGTTCGTTTTGTTCTTGTGGACATGGGAGAAGTCATGTTGTTAGTAGTGGAATTGTGTTGAGGAAGATTCAATAGTTTGATATTTAAGTTGTGGTGTACTTCTTCTAGAGGTGTCATGTGAACGTCGACTACATGACACTTCACCTATATGGTCCTAGGGGAATGCAATGTGTATTTGGCTACTAATCGTAGGGGTTGCCGGAGTGACAGAAACCTGAACCCCCTTTAGGAAACCATTGCACAAGGGACGTAAGGGTCTTAGAGTTTAAAGCTGTGGTTAAGTTTCTACCTTAATTACTTTCTTGTACTTACGAATGTTTGCAAGGGGTATAATCACAAGTTTGTATTAGTCCTAGGAAGGTTGGTACATTAGTACAGGTTCACCCACACAACACTTAGCAAGCTAAAGAAGATTAATCAACTATATGAAGCGAAAGCCTTGACAGTCTTCCCATGTGTCCTCGAGAACGTTTGGTCATCTTAAGTAATACAACCGACTTGTCCTTTGCTGCATAAAGGGTTGGGCCACTTGCTGCATTTTTTCCTACTGTCTTTTATTTACTCGTACTTTGTTTACTTGCTTTATCAAAAAACCCTAAAAATCCGTTTGCTAATTATTTGCATTGAATTCCTGATCCATACCACTAGCCAGCACTTTCTGCTCCTTGTTGTGTTCGACACTCTTACTTATCGAAAATACTGCGATACACTGGTCCACCCTTGGCACTCCCCTCTGGCGTATTTATTCCTCCCGAAACCCTAAGACTCAGGGAGCGACCACAGAATGATTCTGCAGCCTGTGCAGGACAGAAAACACCGAGAGAGAAAGATCTCTCTGACAGACAGATTTCTGCCGGGGGAATTCCTTCCCGGAGAGGGGAGATCGTTGCCATCAACACCATCATCAAGCTGGACTTCATCGGGATCATCATCATCATCACCACCATCATCACCATCAGCACCATCATCACCATCTCCATATTGCTGTAATAATTGAGTTTAATCTTGCATTAGTTCTTAGGGGAAACTTTCCTGATGTTGATTACTCTTTGTAGTTGATGCTATTGAGTGAACCATTGAATTATTGTTTATGTTCAGATTGTTATACATCATTATTCCATCTCTGCTCATGATCCATATGATGTCTTGTGAGTAGTTCGTTTTGTTCTTGAGGACATGGGAGAAGTCATGTTGTTAGTAGTGGAATTGTGTTGAGAAAGATTCAATAGTTTGATATTTAAGTTGTGGTGTACTTCTTCTAGTGGTGTCATGTGAACGTCGACTACATGACACTTCACCTATATGGGCCTAGGGGAATGCATTGTGTATTTGGCTATTAATCGTAGGGGTTGCCGGAGTGACAGAAACCTGAACCCCCGATAGGAAACCATTGCACAAGGGACGTAAGGGTCTTAGAGTTTAAAGATGTGGTCAAGTTTCTACCTTAATTACTTTCTTGTACTTACGAATGTTTGCAAGGGGTATAATCAAAAGTATGTATTAGTCCAAGGAAGGTCGGTACATTAGCATAGTTTCACCCACACAACACTTGGCAAGCTAAAGAAGATTAATCAACTATATGAAGCGAAAGCACTTGACAGTCTTCCCATGTGTCCTCGAGAACGTTTGGTCATCTTAAGTAATACAACCGGCTTGTCCTTTGCTGCATAAAAGTTGGGCCACTTGCTGCATGTATTCCTACTGTATTTTATTTACTCGTATGTTGTTTACTTGCTTTATCAAAAACCCCTAAAAATTCGTTTGCTAAGTATTTGTAGAGAATTCCTGATCCATACCACTAGCCAACACCTTCTGCTCCTCGTTGGGTTCGACACTCTAACTTATTGAAAATACTGCGATACACTATTCCACCCTTGGCACTCCCCTCTGGCGTATTTATTCCTCCCGAAACCCTAAGACTCGGGGAGCGACCACAGAATGATTATGCCACCTGTGCGGGGCGGAAAACACCGAGAGAGAAAGATCTCTCTGGCAGACAAATTTCTGCCGGGGGAATTCCTTCCCGGAGAGGGGAGATCTTTGCCATCAACACCATCATCAAGCTGGACTTCATCGGGATCATCATCATCATCACCACCATCATCACCATCTCCATATTGCTGTAACAATTGAGTTGAATCTTGCATTAGTTCTTAGGGGAAACTTTCCCGGTGTTGATTACTCTTTGTAGTTGATGCTATTGAGTGAACCATTGAATTATTGTTTATGTTCAGATTGTTATACATCATTATTCCATCTCTGATCATGATCCATATGATGTCTTGTGAGTAGTTCGTTTTGTTCTTGAGGACATGGGAGAAGTCATGTTGTTAGTAGTGGAATTGTGTTGAGAAAGATTCAATAGTTTGATATTTAAGTTGTGGTGTACTTCTTCTACTGGTGTCATGTGAACGTCGACTACATGACACTTCACCTATATGGGCCTAGGGGAATGCATTGTGTATTTGGCTACTAATCGTAGGGGTTGCCGGAGTGACAGAAACCTGAACCCCCGTTAGGAAACCATTGCACAAGGGACGTAAGGGTCTTAGAGTTTAAAGATGTGGTTAGGTTTCTACCTTAATTACTTTCTTGTACTTACGGATGTTTACAAGGGGTATAATCACAAGTATGTATTAGTCCTAGGAAGGTCGGTACATTAGCACAGGTTCACCCACACAACACTTAGCAAGCTAAAGAAGATTAATCAACTATATGAAGCGAAAGCACTTGACAGTCTTCCCATGTGTCCTCGAGAACGTTTGGTCATCTTAAGTAATACAATCGGCTTGTCCTTTGCTGCATAAAGGATTGGGCCACTTGCTGCATTTATTCCTACTGTCTTTTATTTACTCGTACTTTGTTTACTTGCTTTATCTAAAACCCCTAAATATCCGTTTGCTAAGTATTTGCAGAGAATTCCTGATCCATACCACTAGAAAGCACCTTCTGCTCCTCGTTGGGTTCGACACTCTTACTTATCAAATATACTGCGATACACCCCCTATACTTGTGGGTCATCAAGAAGCGATGATGGGTCCTGACTTCGTCAAATGGCTAGAAGCCATGAAATCCGTGATAGTTCCATATATGAGAGATCAAGTTTTAAAATTGGAAGAGCCTCTGGAAGGCGTATTTGGATCTATAAAGAAACAGACATGGATGTTTCAAATCTATGAAATAGTCGACATATTATTAAAATGGTTTACGATAATGTTCACTGAATTGACTATGATAAGATTTGATCTTTCATAGCGAGATTTAGTCTGAACGGATTAATGTAGCAACCACTACATATGCTAATATGGTATACGGTAATTGAACAGAAGAAGACAATGTTATTCTAAAAGAATGGTTATCTAGGTCATTTAATTGTTGAGGTAAGCATCACAAAGTTGGAATCTTCACTGAGGTGTAATTGATAAAAAGATTATTTTCATCAATGACAATGAAAACACTTGCATTTGCAAGAAATTAAGTGGGAGCGTAGATACTTATTTCTAATACAATATGTAGTGTACATAATGATTGGAAATGATGTAACTTTATTGACAAAGGTTAAGAATTTCATTAAAATTGGATTTAAGTGAAAGAATTAGGCAAAACTAAAATATTGGGCATCAATGTCTGTGTGGATAGATTGAAGGGCTAATATGGTTATGCCTAAAGTACATAGATGAAATATTGAATAAATTTCAATATGGAAACAACGAGAAAGGTTCTTGTCACATGGAAGAGGTTGGAGCAAGATTCAAGTGTTTTTACACTTGGTGAGTGATCACATGAATGATTTGATAAATCATGTATGCCATGACATGTACATATCCAGATATGTCCAATGCTCTAAATGTTATGAGCGTATATACCATAATGATTCATAAAAATATCATTGGACAATAGTAAGGATATCCTACATGCTTTTGAAGGACTAAGGATATACATCATGTATTGAAAAGTGACAAATAGTTCATTGTAAATTTTTACATTGACACTAGCTTTGTCGCAAGATACAAATTAAGTTTATCTCAATTTAGGCTATATGTTAAGGCGGCACAATGAAATGGAAGAAAGTTTTGTGATATTTTTGGATGAGTTCCAAAATTAAGACATTGTGGCGAATACTACAACGAAAGGCTAAGTATATGACTACTCTAGGAGCAAGAGGGCATTTTTGTCAAATAGTTTGTTATCAAACTAGGTGCAGTTCCAAGTGGGCTATACGACAATAGTGTCAACATGTGTTTAAGCTCAAGGGAATAAGGTCTCACCATAGGACTAAATTATATAATGCCATATGATTTTAGAATGAGTGATGCGTAATGGACAAATACATGCAAATACACATAGACCTGAAAGTGTCAGTTCTGGAGATTAGGTTTACCACAAGTGAAGCATGTGAACAACACCAAATTCCATAGGTGTTAAATGCGTAGAGTAATAAACTAGATTATTTACTCTAGTGCAAGTGGGAGACTGTTGGAAATATGCCCTAGAGGCAAATAATAAATATAGTTTATTATTATATTTAAAATGTTCATAATCAGTTTTATACCATGCTATAACTTTACTAAGTGGAAACTGAAGGGAATATGCCCGAGAGGCAATAATAAAGTGGTCATTATCTTATTCCATGTTTATGATAAATGATTATTTTGCATGCTATAATTGTATTAATTGGAAGTGTTAATACATGTGTGTTTAATAAACAAATAAAGAGTTCCTAGTTATGCCTCTCTTATTAACTAGCTCATTGATTGACAAGATGATCAAGGTTTCCTGATCATGGACATTGATGTTGTTAATAACGAGGTCACAATATTGATGGAATGATGTGATGAACGTTCATCCAAACTATAGCAATACGATCAAAGTCATCGTGTTTAAATTTCTATAACCATGAGATCATACGAAGTAATTCTAGTCCTTAGACCATGAGATCATGTCAATCACTAACACAAGAAGAGTAACTTGATAACATCAAACATCACACCGTAACCGGATGACAATAAAGGTGGGTTCAGATACTCCAAAGGTGTTATGTAGAGGCTCATGGATCAAGAGTGGGATTTGTCCATCCCGATAACAGATAGATATACTCAGGGACCTCTCGGTGATATCACATTGAGATAGCTTGCAAGCAAGTGATGTGATCACTAGAATGTTATATCACAGGAATGAGAAAAGAGTGCATGTCGGTAACGAGATCAAACTAGGTATGGGGATACCGATGATCGAATCTCGAACATATAATATATCGCGAGACAAAGGGATTTAGTTATGACGTTAAAGGTTCACATGATCACTAGATTCATCCTTGAATGTGTGGGAGTCAGTAAAGATCTCCATGTCCCGCTCCTGATTATTGATCGGAGAGGGGTCTATATCATGTCTGCATTATTCGTGACCCGTAGGGTGACACACTTAAGGGATACCGACACCATTTGGAGCAAATATGTTTCAGATAAAGATTTAAGAAAGCGTTGTAATCATTTCAATGGAAACCGGAATTGTTTCGGGTAAAATTGTAGAAACTGGTTCTGCATGTGATATTGAAATGTTGTAGGGTTTTATGTGAATTTTTATTAATTAAAGTAATTAACACAATTCTGAATAAAATAAATGAAAGAGTTTTATTAAATGAGAGCTTGCATTAAATTTGGTGGAAATTTAATGGAGGTGAGTGGAACTTTGAGTGGAGGCATATTTATGTGAGTGGGAGCTCCACCCATATGAATGATGGAGTAGGTGGGGGCACAACCTTGGCTGCCGTCCATGGGATGGGCCACCCCTCTCCCCTATAAAAGGCCTCCCGCTCCTCCTCTCATCTCATACCTCCTCATGAAGGATCTCTCCCCCTCTAGAAATTATTCCCCATGGTCTCGAATTAGCGAGATACATGTTCCTGGTGGCTTTATCTGGAAAGGAGTTGCTGCTTCTGCTGCATGGCTGGAGTGAGGACGCAGAGGTTGTCGGGGTACCAGACATGTGTGCGATCATGGATGGACCACTACTTTGCGGTGCTGGAACTGCTAGACTTGCTGGTGCTAGACCTGCTGCACTTGCTAGAGCTGGACTTGCTAGAGTTGGACCTGCTAGACTTGATGAACTTCATCATGATCTTGAGATCAGCAAGTGTACGACTACATCAGCCACAAAATCAGTTTTTTTAACAATTCTTTGTTGCTCTTCAAGGGTATGTTCTCTATGGATGTATATCCACCCGTTGATTGTATTTAGGTAGATAGATCTTGGTGCTTAATTGTTCACTTTGTAGGAATTTTTTGTTTTCTATGCTGCGAACCCAACAGTGGTATCAAAGCCTAATCTAGGTGTAGATTATTTGCACGGGTTGAACACATAAGAGTATGTGGGCGATAATGATCATGTTATTGCATCTTATATGTATTTTGGATATTGGTGGCATAGTGGGATGAAGCGGCCCGGACTAACTTTACATGTCCTCGCACATGAGACCTATTCCACACTTGTTTGCATAAGTGGCTAGCATGTGTCTGTCTCTCCTACTATAGTCAATATCTGATTTATAACAAGTTGCTAATAATTTGGTTATGATCGTTGTGGTTCCATGTTCATAGGTAAGACACATAAAATTTGCAATTGATAAATTAGAAGCATCTAGTTTAGATTGTTGTTGAGAGAGTGTCATGATATGGTAATGTTATAATTTTAAGTATAGTTGATACTCTTGGAAATTATAACATACCTAATGTGTAAGTTCCATAGACCTTGGCCTTACACATAAAGGAATGATAAAGATCATATCACGGTGCACATGATAGTGATCAAATGCAAGGACCATATCATTTTACTTTATGCATATGATGTTTAGATCTTATATTGCGTGTATGGCGTTTTAGTAGCATTATAGGATGATACCTCATTTAGATATCAAGATAAAATGTATTCTTCCTTAGGTATGCACCGTTAAGAAAGTTCGT